>CP136058.1:546271305-547539805 GCA_032464435.1 Aegilops umbellulata
ACAAATAGCATAGTTGTCGAGAAGCCAGTGAAAATAGAAAACAAAAAAACTGGTCAGGCCAGAAATGATGGGAGGGTAAAACCCTTCAGATGAGACGAGCTTCTATCACAAGTTGAGCGAGATATAGCTCCTGTGGCGCTCTCTAAATGTAAAGTTTCTTCATTCGGCCGATGCAGGGCTTTTAACTCGGTGTGGGACTTTGTGGGGAAATTTGATCCAAGTAGAGAGGTTCGAGGGAAAAAATATATTCTTTTCTCCGTCTCATAATAAGCGAGACATAGGCATGCCCCTCTACGTTTGTAAAGTTCTTAATTTGGCCAGCGCTGGGCTCTAACTGGGCCGCGACCCACAAGGCTGAGCTGGGGCATCCCTGCTCTCCTTTCTTTCTCCGGTTATAAAAAATATATTTCTCTCTCCATCACTACCCTTTGCCCGCATCGCAGCCGTCCATTCTCCACCAATCGAACCGTCCATTGCCCATGCGCGTGGATCGACAGCCCCACACTGATTCCTTCCCGCGCCGTTTAAATATCCTTGCCAAAGACGCTGCCCAAGTTAAAAAACATTTATTTCAGTGTTTCAGGTTAAAAAAATTGTTTGTGCAGGTTAAAAAACATTTATTTCTATTAAAAGAATTATCACATTTTAAAGAAATATTCACACGTTTCAACAAAATATTCTAGAATTTTCTAAAAATATTTATAATGTAATTAATGTTCATAGTTTTAACAAAATTTTTATTGCCATTGAAGCTGTTTGACGTGTATTTGACTTTTTTTAAACACGTATATAATAAATTTTTTAAAACAAGTATCTAAGAAATGCACATCATCTATTTGAATAATGTACATATTATTCAAAAAGATATGAATCTAAAAAATGTTTAATACGTTTTAAAATGTTTTAGGTGCATATAAAATATGTATGCATTTGAAAAAAGCTAAATGTTTATATATATTTATTAATAAATATAAAAAATACAATATGTATAAAAATATCATAGTTTTAAATAGCCAGCTATAGCTTTGCTATAGCCGGCTATAGCTTCGCCATAGCCTGCTATAGCATTTTCAGCATGGTGCCGCTAAATAGTCGCCTTCAGAAATAGCCCACTATAGCCCGCTTTAGCCTGCTATAGCTCTGCTTAGCCCGATTTGGAGGCCCGCCGCTATTTTCCATAGCCCGCTATTTAAAACATTAAAAAATATAGACATCTAAACGTATATTTTCCTCAGTTGGAACTGCCGCGGGATAGGTGATCTCGCGACAGTTCGAGAGCTCCGCGACCTCGTGGAGATGAGTTCACCGTCGGTCTTATGTTTAGTTGAAACTCAGCTGCAAAAAAGTCGAGTAGAAGGTCTTCACTTTTCCCTTGGTTTTGATTTTAGTTTTGGAGTCGGTAGCACTGGCCGCAGTGGTGGCATTTGTGTTCTTTGGAAGAATTCTATTGATGTTTCAATAAAGGGCTTTTCGCAGTATCATGTGGATGCATGGGTGACGGATCCAGAGAAAGATCAATGGCGATTATCATGCTTCTATGGAGAAACCACAAGGAGCCTCAGATATAAAACGTGGGATATGATGAAGAGGTTACGTGGGGAAAGTACTTTGCCATGGCTGTGTATAGGCGATTTCAATGAAATACTTCGTCCCGAGGAGCAGATGGGTCTGCATGAAAGAGATAGTGCACAAATAGAAGCTTTTCGAGAGGCAGTGGATCTCTGTGGCCTAGCTGATTTGGGCTACAGAGGCCTAGATTGGACATGGGAGAAGAAAGTAGCTGGTGGTAGCTATTGTAGGGTTCGGTTAGATCGAGCGCTCGGTTCGGCAGGCTGGTCTGAATTGTTTCCCTTTGCCTTTGTCGAGCACCTGACGGCCGCCAAGTCCGACCACTCGCCAATTTTACTAGAGACAGAAAGAATAGATGGAAGTGTGAGGGCTGCTCAAAGGCCATTTCGCTATGAGTGTATGTGGGAACAGGACCCACATTTTGCTTATGCTTTGATGGATGCATGGGAAAAACCAGGCAAGGCGCACAGTGCTCAAGGCCTGTCACAGAAACTTTCTTCGGTGGCTAGCTCTCTCAAGCACTAGAGCCGGACCAAGTTTGGCTCAGTTAGGTCAGAATTACGCCAATTGCGGCGTCGCCTCGAGGAGTTGAGGGCGGAAGTGCAGCGGGTTGCGCCTAATGATGAAGAAAAGAAGGTAGAAACCCGGATTGTTGAACTATGCTACAGGGAGGAAATTATGTGGCGGCAGCGTGCACGAATACAGTGGCTGGTGGAAGGTGATAGTAACTCAAAAAAATTTCACCGGAAGGCGAGTGCGAGGAGGGCAAAAAATCGCATCACCGAGCTCCAAAGGCCAGATGGATCGCTGTGTTCTAATCAGGAGGAGATGGTTGCCATGGCGACAGAATTTTATGGAAACCTGTATGCATCTAAAAATACAATTGGTATGGAGGAGGTACTGTCACATATCCCTGATAAGGTTGATGATACAGCAAAGACGAGGTGAAGACAACCCTCTTTCAAATGTTCCCCACAAAGGCCCCTGGGCCGGATGGTTTTCCTGCCCACTTCTTTCAGCGGAATTGGGAGTTATGTGGTGACGAGGTGACTGATATGGTGCTACGAGTTCTAAGTGGAGTTGACTCTCCGGAGGAGATAAATAAAACGTTCATTGTTTTAATCCCAAAGATTGCTAGTCCAAAAAATTTAGGACAGTTTCGACCGATCAGTCTCTGCAATGTGATCTACAAGATTGCATCGAAGGTACTGGCTAACTGGCTAAACTTATTCTCCTTGATATCATCTCCGAGGAATAGTCTGCATTTGTACCAGGCCGTCTTATTACCGATAATTTCATCTCTACTTATGAATGTTTGCATTTCATGAAGACAAAGAAATTGAAAAGGAATAGATTATGTGCTTTGAAGCTGGATATGATGAAGGCGTATGATCGTCTTGAGTGGTCTTACTTGAAGGCAGTCATGCTGAAGCTTGGGATTAGTGCTAGTTTCACGGAGACAGTCATGAGATGTGTCACATCAGTGTCCTTTGCTGTGATGTTTAATGGTGGGAAGCTTGACGAGTTCAAGCCATCACGAGGTATCCGGCAGGGGGACCCAATCTCCCCATATCTTTCTTTGCTAGCGTCTGAGGGCTTGTCATGTTTACTCAAATCCCTCAACCCTGATGATAGCATCCCAGGAATTCAAGTGGCTCCAAATGCTCCCCAGGTGAATCATCTCCTATTTGCGGATGATAGTTTATTGTTCTTTCACGCTACCCCGGCTATGGCCACCAGGGTTGATTTGCTTTTGCAGAGGTACTATGTAGCTTCTGGACAGCGCATAAACAAGGAGAAATCCTCTATCTTCTTTAGCAAGGGCTGCCCTGAGAACTTGAGGGAAGAGATCAAAGTGGTGCTTGATGTTCAGAATGAGAAACTGTCCCAAAAGTATCTTGGGCTTCCTTTTGATGTGGGGCGAGCTAAGGAGGGCTCCTTCAAATTCCTTAAGGATAAAATCTGGAAACAAGTGCAGGGATGGATGGAAAAAAACTCTTTCAGTGGGGGGTAAGGAGGTTCTTATTAAGTCGGTGGCCCAAGCTATCCCGACATATTCTATGGCATGTTTCAAACTGCCACGGGGTTTGTGCCAACATATAAACAGCCTGTTTCGGAAATTCTGGTGGGGTTCTAAAAAGGGAGAAAGGAAGACAGCCTGGGTGTCGTGGGAGGTCATGTCACAACCGAAGTTTATGGGCGGGATGGGCTTCCGTGATATTGAGCTTTTTAACCTTGCGCTCTTGGCTCGTCAGGCATGGCGACTCCTGCAAGAACCTGAGTCCTTGAGCGCCCGGATTTTGAAGGCTCTGTACTATCCTACTTGCACGATTCTGGAGGCGGAAGTGGGCAAGTCCCCGTCGCAAGTTTGGCGGTCAATTATTGAAGGCAGGGACACCTTAAAGCTTGGTATAATAAAGAGAATTGGAACAGGAGAAGATACAGAGATTTGGCACGACAACTGGATCCCCCGAGACTTCAAGCTCCGGCCAGTGTGTGCCAAGACAAACAACCCGCCGGTTAAGGTGTCCGAGCTAATCGATCAAACTACACTAGCGTGGAACAGCAACTTGCTGGATACTCACTTCTATGCGATGGACAAGGAAGCAATTCACAATATACCTATCAGTTCGAGGGCACAAGCTGACTTCTGGGCGTGGCACTATGAGAAGAAAGGGGTGTTTACGGTGAGGTCAGCGTACCGCTTATTAGCAGCAACAAAACAGCAAGGTACTGACTGGTTAGAGAATAACACAGGACACTCTGATGTGGGGGCTGTTCACAAGTCATGGTCCAAGATTTGGAAGGCACAAGTACCATCTAAAATTCGCGTTTTTGCTTGGCGACTAGCTAAGACGTCATTGCCAACAGGGGACGTCCGGAAGGAGAGATCCATAGCAGACACGGCCGAGTGCTCGATTTGCCATGCGGCCATTGATAACTGGAGACACTCACTATTCGAATGTCATATGGCCAAGTGTGTGTGGGCGCTTGCGGACGAGGAGGTAACAGAAGTGATCATTTCAAACAGGTCGGAAGATGCTAAGCTATGGCTGTTTTGGATTATGGATACCCTACCTACGGTGGAACTTACCCGAGTTCTGGTGACTATGTGGGCTGTTTGGTGGGCCCGGAGGCGAGCCATACACGATGATCAATTCCAGAGTCCTATGAGTACTCATTGCTTTGTCAATAAATTTTTGGAGGAGCTGAAGATGGTAGCACATCAGCGCCCCAACGCCCAAGGATACGCTAGAGACTTGCATGTGAATCCCCAAGAAGCACAGGGGGCTAGAACTAGTGCGTGTGCTAATCATGCACCTTCCGTTGCTAGTTGGCTCCCTCCACTAGAGAGCGATGCAAAACTGAATGTGGATGGCGGCATATCTAGGAGGGGCGATCGAGGGGCTGCAGCTGTTATATGCCGAGACAAGACTGGCCAGTACTTGGGGGCTTCGGCGATGGTTTTCGACGGTCTCGTCGACCCGGCGACTCTTGAAGCCCGAGCTTGCAGTGAAGCACTGGTGCTAGCATGAGACCTAAACCTCTAGTCTATCTGTGTGGCGTCTGACTGCGCGGAGGTGGTCGCAAATCTGGAGACTGGAGGTCCGTGCCGCTACTCTATGATTCTTGAGGAGTTCAGAGCACAAAGAGTTTCTTTTGATTTTATTCGAGTAGTTCATGAGAGGAGGATTCATAATGCTGAGGCTCATTCGTTGGCCAAAGCGGCCTCCTCTCTCCCTTCTGGGCGCCACGTGTGGCTAGATGTTTTGCCCAATATCATCTGTATTCCGTCGAAACTTGATACTTAATATAGTTTTACAGATGCTAAAAAAATTAAAAATGTTAATCATGCACTTCAAAACTGTTGAATGTGTATAAGAAAAACATTTCTTATGTATACAAAAAAATATACAATATGTGTGGAAAAATTAGACATTAAAACATATGAGTTGTGAAATGTTAATTTTGTACTTATTTTTTAACCTGTACAAGAAAAATGTATCTGAAGTATACAAAAAATGTTCAATTTGTGTGACAAAATTTTGACATGAAAATATATTATGAGAAATATTAATTTGATTTTTTCGCATTGGCTACTAATCAAGTATTTAATTTGTTTAAAAGTATAATAAAATTATTGCTACTGTATAAAAAAATGCACAATCTGTAAGGAAAAAAGTAGAACTCAAGACATATATTTTTATAAATGATAATGATATATTAGAAAAAACGTTCCTACTGTATACGGGAAATGCACAATGTACAGTAAATAAGAGTAGACATCAAAAACATATAATTAAAAAAATTAATTCCATATTTTTGAATTTTAATCATGTATATAAAAAGTCCCAATGTATAGAAAAGTGTGAAAAAATGTTTATTGGCATTAAAACAGTGTTCCTAGTGTATTTGCAAAAATGTGACCATCTATTCAGAAAAGTGTTGACAACATTTATTTGAGGAAAACAAATTACGCGTGTATTTTTAAAAACTCAACATGTACACTAAGATTTAGATGGTATACTGAAAAATTTATGCATGTGTTGAACGAAAATGTAAGCGATGGAAACCGACAAAAAAGGAAATGAAGAAGGCCAATAGAAATCCTAAGGAAACATAAAAACCAAAAACATGATAAAACAAAAAATATATTAAAATCCATTGAGAAACAAAGAAAAAAATCGAAGTGAAAACCAGAAAAGTAGGGAAGGAACCAAAGAAATCATAGGGAAAAAGAAAGAAAATAAAAAATTAGGGGTGAAATCAAGAAAGAAACAAAGAAAACCGGTGAAAAAAGCAAAGTAAACAGAAAAACCGAAAAACTCCGTGAAGAGACAAAGGTACCTAAAAGAAAAAACAGAAAGAGAAGAAAACAAAAGGAAACCGGAATAAACAAATCGAGCGAACGAGAAGCCAGCAAAAAGAAAAAAACACCAAAACGGGTCGACCAAGTAAATTGTTCTATCAGGCGTTGAGCGAGCTATAACTGGCACGGGGCTCTAACTGGGCCGCAGCCCACAAGGCTGAGCTGGGGCATCCCTGCCCGCATCGCAGCCGTCCATTCGTCACCGATCCAACCGTCCATTGCCCGTTCGCGCGGATCGACGGGCCCACACTAGCCCCTTCCCGCGCCGTTTAAATATCTGCCCAAACCCGTCGTCCAAACACAACGCACTCCCGCCTTTCCAAATCCCCCATCGCGCCAAATCTCTCAGCACCCTCCTCCAACCATGGACGCCTCAGCCGCCGGCGCCGTCTCCAAGGCGAAGAAGTACGTGGCGGGGCGCAAGCTCGGCGGCGGCCCCAGGAAGAAGGCGGTGGCGCGGTCCGTCAAGGCCGGGCTGCAGTTCCCCGTCGGCCGCATCGGCCGCTTCCTCAAGAAGGGCCGCTACGCGCAGCGCGTCGGCATGGGCGCCCCCGTCTACCTCGCCTCCGTCCTCGAGTACCTCGCCGCCGAGCTGCTCGAGCTGGCCGGGAACGCCGCCAAGGACAACAAGAAGTCCCGCATCATCCCGCGCCACCTGCTGCTCGCCATCCGGAACGACCAGGAGCTCGGCAAGCTGCTCGCCGGCGTCACCATCGCGCACGGCGGCGTGCTGCCCAACATCAACCCCGTGCTGCTCCCCAAGAAGACCGCCGAGAAGGAGCCCAAGTCGCCCAAGAAGGCTCCCAAGTCCCCCAAGAAGGCTTAGGCGATTACTCTCTTGTGCTTCCTAATAGATTTAGTGTTCGCTGTTCATGTCGATGTCGTTATGTTCTGTTCTGCTTTGAAAAAAAAAATGTCGGAAATCTTTCTGTCTTACAGTAAATTCATTCTCTGTTATCCGGCTGTTCATGATCTCTGCATGGTGGGATGAATCGCTGTATCCACAAATTGTTTGAATCTGACAAATTCAGTTTGTTTGCTCTGTTCTCCGCCTGTTCATGATTTAGCTATGCTGTGTAGTTTTAGATCTGTGTGGTGGGATGAATCCTCTGTATGTTATTTACTGCTCATTTGAATCCTCTGTATGTTATTTACTGCTCATTTGGCAGGTTGTACGAGGTCAGGTTCAGACATTTCTGTAAGTAAAGTACCACCAAACCAAATTTCCAGCTTATGTATGAATGAAATGATTAGCTAATTCCTGAAATCACTACATTCTAGAACACGTACTATGTTGCTTAATGACTGAATTAAAAGTTCAGTTGCATATCTCTAAAACAAATACTACAGAGAAAGAGGACCCATTCTTGATAGCCCAAAGTTGCTGGGGTTATGGGAACTTAGAAAGGCCTCTAGCTGATTAGATGTGAGTGACTAATTTTCTTCATAACAACATGCACTTTTATGATTTCAACACATTTGCTCGTTGTTTCTGTGAAAAATATTGGCTGCTTGTGTGATGCACTGCCCTTGTATACTAGTGCCCACGATCTGTTTAATATTACTATTACATTAATATACTAAAAAATGTTATTTTGTTTGACAAAAAGTAGTTCCTTAAGACAATCGTTTTGTCTTTTTAGTGTCCATTGAAATATGGGCAATAGTAACTAAACTGTCTAAGCATACAGTAACTTATGCCTCACTCTAGAATGCCCTAGATCTGTTTAGAAGGGCCAGTGTTAGCAGCTTGTTACCGAATTCATAATATTTCTCGCAGCTGGTAGAAGGTTTGTACCACACGGAGCAGATCCAAAAACCTGCCAAAGTTTTTAAATGTCACTGCAAATGAAATTTCAGCTTTGCCACCTGCAGTGAGGCGCTTGATATACTAATTCAAGGGAGTTGTGTACTTGTGTGGCCGGAATGATATGTGGCACGATCAGAATGAATTCATTAGCGGTTTGCACCGGCTCTTGTTGCACATTTTCAACTTATAACAATCTTATCCAAGCACCACACAATTTTTCCACGTTTCTCCACATCACAGATTTGGGAATTTCCAGGCAAAAGCGACGACCATTCTTTTTCCCGGTGGGAGCTATGCACAGTTTCACGTCTCAGCATACAGATCCTCACATTAACCTTCTACAAGGTGCTAGATATGAAAATAATACAACTCCCCACAAGTTGCATGTTGTCTCGGAACCCGCAGAGCAGCAAGGGATTCCCCCGCCCCACCCCAAAAGAAAAAAGAAAATGCTAGAATGTCCAATGCAACCAAGCCCAAGTGAGAGGCCCACAACAATATATTCAGATGTAATAGCATACTCGTAGAATCGCCTAGAGGCGGAGCTATGCACATGTGGGGAAAGAGGGGGGGGGGCACCGCCCCCTAGATTGAAGAAAATAGTCTTAATTGCCCATCGTAAACCAGTGATGGTTATTTTCCGATCAAAGGATATGTAGTTATGACATTCGAAATATAGTAGTATTTATTTATTTCTTTATTTACAGCATCATCTCTCCCTGACTCTCTACTAGAAGTCGAGTCTAGGGCTAAAACCATAGTAGAACATGCGTGGATCATGCATTATCCCGGAGCCAAAGGAGTGTATTCACAAGATCCTCGCCTAGGGCAGTGTGTTGTCATGCTGCCTGTTGAGGTTATGGGCTTCTGAGGACGTGCCCCATTGACCGCCATGCTGCTTTGAGATTGGCAGGCTGCAGAAGATGGTCTTCCACTGGACGACAATCCACTGTTGCGGCTTGAATGTCACCCTTGGACCCAATTGTCGGCGACTCATTGCTGGATCGGTGCGAACCTGGCCGTCTTGAAGATCGTGACAATGAGGGCAGCGATGGCCCGCATCATGCAACCATCGTCGACCTTCGATGAGTACTCTGCCGCGAAGCAAGAGAGGCGCGTGTCGGCGTGGTCCGGCCTAGACCAAGCTTGTCTAGGTTACTGTTGCCACCGAAGCCCACTACGCATGAACAATGATCATTTGAAGGCAACATGGTCGGAAAAAGGATGAGGGTTAGGCATACTAGAATAGGTAGGTCAAAGACGAGAAGTGCATGGATGAACCCGGGTACATATGAATCCACTTTGGAAAACACATTTTGCAATGTCAAAAAATTCTTAAAAAAGATGTGCGCGGACATCTCCATATATATTCTATGTGTGTGCAGAAAGTTTCACAGAAAAATAAACTTTTTTGTAGCCTGTGCAAAAAAGACAAAATTGTGTGCCGTGAAACGCTATTTAGAAGCAGTAAAATTTGTTTTTTTTTACTAAGACAAAACAAAAATACTTTTTTACACAAAATTTTGTGCCATGGACATACCTTTGCCAACATGTATGCATATATTTTTTTAGAATTTTTGAACATTACAAAACGCGTAAAAAATACATTTTTAAAAAGCGGGTGCAGATGCCCCCGTGTGCAGATCATCCACTCTCGGTCAAAGACCATGTTTCGGTTCCCTTGGAATTAGGGCCGAGCTTTCCTATATTGGAGGGGCCACCCCCCCTCGCCCCCAACACAGAGTTCTAGAAATATGTTTAAGTAAATTGTTTACAATATAACTTGCATATCAAGTAATGTCTAAATTTATTAAACCTTAAACATTTCCCACCAGCTTGGCCCCTTACCATGTTCTTTCAAACTCCTTCATTTCTTGGACTGACCTATAAACCACAGCATGTGGCATCTCCTGTAAGCCAGGCCCATCATGGCAGCGAAGAAATCACAAGCCATCAGGTCGACCGGTACCAGCACCTGTATTAATTCCCCAAAAAAGCAAAACGTAGTTAGCTCCTGCGCCCGATCGAGCAACATAAATGATGGAGTAGTAACGAATTGAACAAGGGCTACTCCACTTACTCCCATGGGTTGAGAGGATCCCTCGAAAAGCAGCAGCTTCAGACCTTGTTGGGTTAATTAATCCTCTAGCATGGGGTGTGGAGAGAATTGGAGGGTGCCGAGGTTTTTTTTTGACTTACAACGCTTAATGCCCCCTCAATCCCCTTGTTCGGGAAACAACTCCCCCATCGTAAATCTGATAAACAACACCCTCGTCAATTCCTCACTTCAACGATCTTCATCTGGATTGAGATTTAGTGAGGGTGTAAGTGAGTGAGGTGGTCGGATCATCATCCACACTTCCAAGGAGGGTATGAGATAGCTACCTCATTATATAGGATACCAACTTACCAAGGGAGTGTATACTTACTGCCTGCATACTGTATGATTGATACCATCGTTTTATAAAAGAGCAACTCTAGCTAGTTTCTTACTATTCATCATTTCACAAAACAGAGCAGCTTATTTCAGAACGTTTGTTGAGTAGAATAAACATCTGCTACATTTCTTTGTTATGCCAGTTTATTTTCTGAATGTTTGTTGTAATCCTTAGCCAAAGGATGGTAGGTAGGTACATAGCTGGTTGCACATACATAAGCAAGGTTATACTACGTATTCTGCCGCCCTCTAGTCTCTTGAGTATATGTTGATCGGTTGATGCATGCGTACTGGCTATCCACCGTCTCTCCCGCGTCAACACGACCTCATGCTATCTAGCTCCAGTGCCACACGAGCTGTAGTGGCAAAAGGAAAACAAAAGAAAGAAGTTATGTCTAGCTCCTATGGCGTGAAACGTAGCTCCACTAGGGGTGGGCATATTAACCGAGAACTGACGCACCGAACCGAAAGAACAGGACCAAGGCCGAATGGACCGAAACCGAAAAGTTTGATTCCTATTTCAGTTATTAAACTGCAGAACCGAAATTTATTTGGTAATTTCGGTTGTAGCACTTGTTTAACCGAAAAAACCAAATAACTCGAAACTACACGACACGCCTCGCTCCTCCTGTCGACGCTCTAGACTAGCTGGCCCATCTAGACCGACGCAGCCTAGACCCATGTCCCAAAAATCCACACCGATTTTTTTCCCTAACTCTTCCACATTCTATGTTTGGAGGCAAGAGCGGTAGAATCTATATAGTCATGTAATTTCCTGGAGCAACTTCTTAGTTAGTGAATGTCTACTAGTTTATTAACTAGTGGAAATTAAATCATTAAGAGTAGGCAGGGGTAAGCTTATCTGGTTACACCATACCATGAGAAAAAGGAAAATATAGTAGAGAAAATATGTAATAGAAAGTTGCCAAAAAGTGTAGTAGACAAATGATGGAAAATGCAGTAGGGAATAGACAATAAAACATTGCAAGAAAGTGCAGTAGGCACTAGTAGAAATAGAAGGTTGACAAAAGGTGCAATAGACAATAAGTAAAAGAATCATATAGAAATACGCTAAAAAGTTACAAAGAAAATCCACAGAGAATGCAGTAGAGATAAATATTAGCAGAAAACTACAAGAAAACACATTATAGAAATTCCAAAAAAGGAGACAGAAATACGACCCTTGGAAGTAGCACCACATATACTAGGGATTAAACTGGTGTGGATACATATGGATATTGTTCATTCCATTTCCTAAATATGGAGTACCTTACAATTTCAGGAAGAAATTTGCGATTGAGCCCCAATACCAGGCATGCTCCGTTGTTAATGAGAGTTACTGTCCCCCGCCCCACCACCACCCCCCAAAATCCTCATTTTTAATGTACATCGACATATGAATGGATACCAATCAAGCTATTAGTATTTTCGTACATCTGCTCATTGTCTCTGAACATGTGACCATTGTGGGGCTTACTACACAACTACCTCCTGGTTCATGAAACCATACCACAATAACTCACAAACCTAGCCCATATGTACTTCTCGTCATTTCTACAGGCCAAGCTAAGTGACCAATTTGTACTCTAGCATTTTTGTGCGAGCATATAGGTGTTGTCCATCAAATGATACTCGAACGCGGAGATATGAGAAGTTAGAAGAGAAAGCTTGATTTCGTGTCATTGATGAGTATGTATGTATGGGATTAGTGATGACTGATGAGTTTGAGAATGGAAGGCATCATGTATCTCAGCCCATTAAATAGTCTTAGACTAGCCACAATGCATAGTAACATACACTAGTAACATACACATATCCCTAGACTATGTTACTACCTTCATAGTGGGTAGTAACATAAGTGTGGTAACATGCAAAGCTTCATTTATTAGGTTATAGACTCATATTGCATTGGGACATGTGATGTTACAGTAACTAGCTAAGTTACTGTAACTACCTCTCTCCTCATTAACTCATTGCCACATAAGCAAATTTGTTGAGTTGGACTCGATGTTACTGCTGAAGTTACTCCCACTGTGGCTAGTCTTAGTTGCGACCAGGAGCCACCGTCGATGTCTAGGACGCCATCCTAGAGACTTAACTGCAACATGGGGGGCGTCATGGGAGGGGCCCCGAGGCAGCGGAGTTAACCCGCCGCAACCTTCCTAGGAGTCAGAGCAGGCTTTGACGGTCGCTCCTCCGGTGGCGGCAAGGTTCTAGGGTCCCCCATTACCACCAAGGGAGGTCGACATAGGGGAAGAGGTCTTATCTTCCATTCCCGATACATCAGTATGCTGGTCAGCCGTAAATTACGTGGCATACATGCAATTTATGGGGGAACGCTACAATCCGATGGGGATAAGCGTTGCCTGCAACATTGTGACGCATCAAAGTCACATATCCGCACAATTCCTCCCATCAAAGACACACACGACTGGTCACATGGCAGCGAGCAGTGATCTGTGCTGGGGCAACATTTCGCCTGTTCCCTCGGTAATAATCCTGCCGATTTATTTAATCATGAATTGTTTGGGGGCATAACCTACTGTAAATTTTCAATGTGAGCTTGATTTAATAAAACATGGAGTTCTCCCTACTCTGACGCAGGTTCCTTATAAAATGATATAGTTCGATACAATTTAAATGTTGGAAATGATTTGCTCGTGAAGAATAATGGCCCAAGACGATGACGAATTTTGCTTCAAAAAGGCGAGGACACATTAAGTATAAGCTTATGATCGAACCAGAGGTTCAATTTGCAGACTACAAACAAGGGGGTGCACATTTACGAAAGAAGCTAAATAAAACAATTTAAATGTTAAACCTCATGTATTGTATGTGACTTGTACCGTAGAGTAGCAGTAATGTACGTGGGTGCACTTTTGTCAGTCAAGCACCCACGATCACCTCCTCTCGAATATGGCCTGGCCACGATCACCATCGTGGGCTCACACCCTCTGTCCCCCCTTGTATAAGTGCAGCATTGTTTCAATACGATCAGTGTGTTCGATCTATTCTCCCTCAAACATTCAAGATTTAGGACTGATCAAAATAGTGGATGTTAATTAAGTGACCATCAGTGGAGGATGCGATGCATGATTTATCTTTTTCTTTAGGATTTGGAGATTGCAACTTAGAAGTGCCACGTCCCGCAAGTCATTTCAAGCGCTTCCCTGCATCTACTCATCATGTGCCTCTCCCCTTAGGCCAGGCGCCAGGATCTCCTTCCCGTCTGTTTCGATCGATTTCTGGTCAATCCTAGGATTTCCTCTGGTGTCGCTGCTAGATGAGGGGTCGGGTACTTGGGCACTTCTTTTTTCTCGTGCGACAGTTTTGTCTAGAGGCCGGCGCTATACCGAGCGCTAAAAAATGCCCTCAAAAATCTCGTAGCCTCAACAAAGTAAACATACTTTTCACAAGCGCTTTGTTGTGTGCGTTGGAGAAACGATCCCTTCACTTGTTATTACAGAAAAAATCACATAAGCACTCGAACCAACGCTCTTGCATTGCAAACACATACTCCTACACAGGTGCTTCATCATTAAAATAATTTATACTGCAAGCGCCCAAATAGGCACCCGTGCATTGAAGATGCCCTTAAGACATCATCCTCCACTGAGTGAAATGCATAAAACCATCACAATCATGTCCGACAATACAAAAAAACATCACAATTCAAAACGTGACAAAACACATCGACCGCTGACAGTGGCAAAAAACACTGACGATAAATGCTTATTTCTTCAATGAGATTTCTCGCAGGTTGGGCTCGCCATCAGGCTGAGTTGGCGAAAAAACTATCACGTGGGCATTGACTCGGTCTTGTTCTTTCTCCTTCACCTCTCTACCCCTTCGAGACAATACATCAACCACCTCATGTGCATCATAGAAAGCCGCAGGAGATCCGCCTCGTGCCGCCGCGCAGGGGCGGAGCTGGAGCAAATGTTACCTGATGCACCACTTTAACAAGGCATAAGTTTTTTAAGCAAACGATGTATTAAATAGAGGTGTATTTCATCTTTTCTAGCACATATTATTGAATATAATCGAAGGCAATTTGTAAACACACAATTTAGCCATCAAAATGCTTAAATAATGATAAAATAAGGTGGTAGAACTGAAAATAATATAGCTCCCCACAAGTAGCATGTTGTCTTGGAACCCGCAGAGCAACAAAAATGAAAAAAAAGAAAAATGCTAGAATGTCCAATGGAACGAAGCCCAGGTGAGAGAACCACACCAATATATTTATATGGCCGGAATGATATGTGACACTATCAGGATGAGTTCATTAGTGGTTTGCGCCGGCTCTTGTTGCACATTTTCAACTTATAACACAATTATGCAAGCACCACCCAATTTTCCCACGCTTCTCCACATTACAGATTTGGGAATTCCCAGGCAAAAGTGATGACCATTTTTTTTTTGTGGTGGGAGCTATACACAAGCACAATTTGACGTCTCAGCATAGAGATCCTCACACGAACCTTCTACAAAGTGTTAGATCTGGAAAAAAAATACAGCTCCAGGCCCACAACAACATATTCGAATGTAATAGCAATATAGCATACTCGTAGAATCACCTGGATATGGAGCTATGCACATGTGGGGAGGGGCGGCACCGCCCCCTAGGATAAAAAAGGGTCTTATTCGCCCTCCTAAACATATACAGTTTGCCTTGTGCCCCTCACTTCCACATCTGGAATCACCAAACCGGTGATGGTTATTTTTTGATCAAAGGATATGCTGTTATGACAATCAGAATATAGTACTCCCTCCGTCCGGAAATACTCGTCGGAGGAATGAATGTATCTAGATGTATTTTAGTTCTAGATACATTTATTTCTCCGACAAGTATTTCCGGACGGAGGGAGTAGTATTTATTAATTTCTTTATTTAGAGCATCATCTCTTCCTGACTCTCTACTAGCGGTAGAGTCTAGGGCATGAGCCATAGTAGAACATGCGTGGAGCCTTAGATGGGCAGGTGGTTTGGGTGTTCCGAGCCTTAGATGGCTGAATATAGCTATGCAATCGTGATGACCCTTGCTGCAAAGAGTAGATCAAGACAGACCGTGGAAGGAGTTCATTATCAATGGCCTTGTTTAGGGCGGCGACACGGCCAACGGTCGGGGACGATGGTAGAGAGACCCTATTCTGGGAAGATTGATGGATTGATGGTGCACATGTGGAGGACCTTCACCGGCGCTATATGCTACCATCCCACAACACGCAAGGGCTGCTCACAGGGTTCATGATGCACTTGTCATGGGATCTTGGGCGGCTGATGTGGGTCCTAACATGGGGTTCGAAGCCCTACACAATACATACTTCTATGGCAGCGGGTGGACCGGTTTGAATTAATAGAAGGAACTCCAGACGCCATCTCTTGGGCATGGGAGGATGATGACCAGTTTTGGGTCCGTTCGGCATATGCCGCAAAGTTTGCTGGAAGAGAGGTGGCCCCAACCGCGGAGTTCACATGGAAAATAGGGCGCCTCTTCGATACCGTTTTTTCAGTTGGCTTGTCATGAAGAACAGATGCTGGACCGCCGACCGCCTTGCCCGGCGAGGATTAGCACACCCCGACGCGTGCCCATTTTGTGCACAAGAGGAGGAGACCCTAGACCACATCCCGCTGACCTATGTGTTTGCGAGGACCATATGGACGACATTGTGCACAACTCTCGGTAGACTGGATAGGACGCCCACGGTGCATGACACTTTAAAGGTATGGTGCGTTGAGAGGGCCACCGCTCGATACAAGCCTAAGGATCTATGGGCCCTCTTCACTCTTGCACTATGGGAACTATGGAAGAATCGAAACTTGATTGTTTTTTATGGAGCATCCCACTCTCTTGACATGGTGGCTGCGAGGGTAGTGGAAGAAGGGAAGTTGGCAACAGGCAGGATTGCTCAAAGGGGAACTTGACGATCTCTTCTGGAGCTACTAAGGTGGGCGAGACGTGAGTAGTTCTTATCTAGAGCAATTACGGTGAACGTGATACTATTGGCACTTGGCAGTGTGTTGCCTTGAGGTCATCACTTGTTGATGTATGCAGTTTTATGTCACATCAACGATGGTTTTGGGTTCTTTACCTGCCCCTCTCTTCTATATAATATGATACGCACTCCTCGAGAAAATAAGATGCGTGGAGCATGCATTATCCTTGGGCCAAAGGAGTGCGTTCACCAGAGCTTCACTTGGAGCCGTCTACTGTCATTCTGTCTGCTGACCTTCTGAGCTTCTAGGCTTCTGGGGTCTGCCATGTTGCCTTGAGATTGGCAGGCCGCAGGAGATGGTCTTCCACTGGACGACAAGCCATTGCTGCAGCTTGAATGTCACCCTGGACCCAATTGTCGGTGACTCAATGTTGGATCGGTGCGAACCCGGCCATCTCGAATGCCAAAAGGATGAGTGTTGCCATACTACAATAGGTAGGTCAAAGACCATGTGTTTGTTTCCCTTGGAATTAGGGCAGAGCTTTCCTCTGTTGGAGGGGCCAATCCCCCCACCCCCACAAATATGTTTAAGTAAATCGATTGTAACATAACTTACGTATTAAGTAATGCCTAAATTTCTTATAACCCTTAAACATTTCCTGCCAGCTTGGCCCCTTAACATTTTCTTTCAAACTCCTTCATTTCTTGGACTGACCTATAGATCACAACATGTGGGCTATCTCCTGTAAGCCAGGCCCATCACGACGGCTAAAAAATCACAAGCCAGCAGGTCGACCGGTACCAGCATCTGCACTCTCAAATAAAGCAAAACGTAGTTAGCTCATGCACCCCAACAACAGAAATGATGGAGTAGTAATTGAACAAGGGCTACTCCACCCCATGGATTGAGAGGATACCTCGAAAAGCAGTAGCTTCAGTCTTTTTTCTGTTTGTCAATCCTCTCCCCATGGGGATGAATTGGATTGGACCGAGATTTTTTTTTACTTACAACGCTTAATGCCCCTCAATCCACTTGTTCGATAAACAACTCCCCCATCATAAATCCTATAATCACCACCCTCAGTCCTATTCCTCACTTCAACGATCTTCATCTCGATTGAGATCTAGTAAGGGTGGAAGTGAGTGAGGAGGCGGATCATCTGCCATTTTCAAGAAGGGTGTGAGTTCTGTTTTTCGAAAAGGAGGATAACCCCGGCCTCTGCATCAAAAGATGCACACAGCTCATTATATAGGAAAACAATGTAGTGTATATGTACGACCTATACACTATGCGATCGATACAATCGTCTTGTAAAAGACCAACTCTGTAGCTAGTTTCTTATGTTTCTTTCATTTCACAAAACATAGTGGCTTATTTCAGAACATTTGCTGCAGTAGAGTAAACATCCACTACAGTTCTTTGTTAGGCTTGTTTCTCTTCCGAATGTTTGTTGTATTCCTTCTTAAGCCAAAGCAGGGTCGGTACGCACGTACTCCCTCCGTTCGGAATTACTTGTCGCAGAAATGGATGTATCTAGATGTATTTTAGTTCTAGATACATCCATTTCCGAGACAAGTAATTCCGAACGGAGGAAGTAGGTGATTACACATTACTAAACAGTATAACTCAGCTAGCTAGAAGCCTCCACAACGATTTGATGTTTTTAACCGTTGGATCACTGTTAGCACAAGATTTCTCCCAGGTCGTTAACACGCTCGCCCAGGTCGTTCACGTACTCAGGACGTTTCACGGGCTGCTGCTCCGCAGAATGAGCTCGGGCTTCTCTTCATAATCGGGCCCATAAAATCAAAGGCCCAGGTCAGTCAAACGTGTAAACACTTCTTCATTGACATGTTAACAGGCCAGGTCCTCCAAGGTTTTCTGTTGCCCAGCCCTATCCATCCCTCTTTTCGTTCGTCCGCCATGCGCTGCTGCCGTCCTTTGTCCCATCTGTGCTCCTCTGTCCGTTCGCTCATTCGCGATGCGCGGCCGTCGTACTTTGTCCCGCCGTCCTGCATGCTCTTCCTCCGCAGTGTTTTTTAGTGTCGTGTCTTGCAGCATTCCTCCCTGGTGGCTGTGACGGTCGCTCAACAAGCCGTGGCGTCCATCACTGGCTGTCCTCCTTAATCTGCCTCCATGCCTTTGCAGCTGTACCGCGACCCAACTCTGCATCTTGATCTGAATTCAAGGGTAAGGTAGACCTTCTCCCCACCTTTGTTGTATTTTTCATATCAGCCGAGCCTCTGCATGTGAACTGAAGCATTTCTTAATCTTCGACAAGTATCCAGTTTGAAGCCTAGCCATGCAGAAGATTAATGACACACTTTCTGACAATAATTTGACAGGAACCATGCAGGCAAGTTCAACTGCACGGAAGCACATCACGGATGTAAAATTCTGTAGTCATGGAGTAGTATTTTGCATGACACAGATAATGTGACATTTACCTTCGTCCTTCCAAGTGTTTTTTAATAAGTTATCCTTTCAATGGCATAGTTTGAATCTTCAGTTTGTGGCCTTTTGCGCCATTGTACATATTCAGTACTGGGTTGGAGAAGAAAGTGGCCGATGGTGTAAAAAATTATTCCATGAATGCCCCCTTGATGCATGAGATTAAAAAGTTATTTAAACGGTACATGGAGACAATAACTGAGATAAGCATTGTCTTTTGTTTTCCTTATTAGGATTCTACCCTCACACATGCTGTGAATCATGATGTGTTGTCAAAAAAATAAGGGCGGGCGCGGCAACGCGCGCCACCATGATCTAGTAAGCAGTGTTATATACTACTCTGCTGCTCTGGTCGCTTGAGTATACCTTGACCAGTCGATGCATGCGTACCAGTCCCTTGCGTCAACGCCTCATTCTGTCTTTAGCCCCAGTGCCACACGAGTTGTAGTCCGCAAAAGAAAAAGAAGCCACGTACGGCAAACAAGGAGCTAGACCTCCACGTCTGGGGGCGGCGGCTCCTCTGGCCTGAAAAGTGGCTCCGCCACTGTTCTACAGTATTGGGCAACGTAATTAATCATCGGGAATCGTTTGCCAACGGCGCACCGGCCGAAGCTTCGGCCGGTCGCGTCCACGTGCAAACGCGCCCAGCGACCCACCTAACGACACGTAGGATGAGGGGCCCGCCCACGTGCGTCTTCTTCTTTCTGCCCTTTCTCTTCTTCCTCTTGGTCATCTCTCTCTTCTCTCTCCCCGTTGCCATGGTCAACCTGTCGCCCACGCCGGAGGCTTCCCAGGGACGCCGCCGTCATGGGAATCAGTCGATCTGGCCACTCTCGACCAGATCCGTGCGGATCCGCATGCATCGGAGCTCTGCCTACCTCGCCGGACCTGGCCACGCCGGAGCTGCAGCCAGCCATGGCAGACTACAATCATCGGTGGAACCAGTTGTAGCAAATTCAATCATCGGTGGTAGCGAAAATCTACTACGGTTGCAGCAAAACGATGATGGCCATGGGCAGGCATGGGAGCTCGGTGGAGCAGCACAAGTAGCTATGATAATGGTTGTAGCAAATTTCAACCCCGTTTGCAGCAAAACCAAACTATGGTTGCAGCAAAACGGCGTCATCGTCATCGCGGGTTCACAACTAAGACCATAAGTTTGAAGCTTTTTTCATTGCCCGTTGTAGCTTTTGTAACCGCCGGTTGCAGCTTTTTCCTTTGTCGTCCATGGGTACGGCTCCACAGTTGAAGCTTTTTTCATCGTCGGATGAAGCTTTTTTCGTCGCGAGATGAAGCTTTTTTTTGTCACCGGTTGTAACTTTTCTTTGGTCGTTCATAGTTTCCGTCGTACGAGTTGAAACTTTTTTCATAGCTAGTTGAAGCTTTTTTCGTCAGCGATTGTAGCTTTTTCCGTTGTCGGTTGCAGCACTGGGCATATTCCCCCGGGGCTTGATTTTTTGTTGCAAGCGGGGGATGAGCACCAGTGAGCAGACCGGCGAGCACGCCGGTGAGCTTCGGTCGTCGCCACCGGAGCTACAACGGTTGCCACGGAAGCTACAACTGCAGGGGTGGGCCGTTGCATGGGCGAAGCCGGTGACGAGGACGGCCGCCCAGGGCTGGGACCGGCGACCATGGCGGCCGGCGAAGACGACCGGCGAGGGTGTCGACGAGCTCGAGAGACGAGGAGGGCAGGCAGGGGGCCGACGACGAGGGAGAACGCGCGCGCCGGCGAGATGGGGTTCCTTTTGTCGTACGCGCTCGCGAGAGGAAGACGCCGCCTAGGGATAAGGATCCAATGGCTCGGGACGGGCCGATCTGACGGCTAGGGTGCGACCGGCCGAAACGTTCGGCCGGCGCACCGGCGCAGATCGTTGCCCTTAATCATCCTTGACCAACACGCTCTGTTTTGCATCAACTACAAATGAACACCTCAAGCAGTTGCTTAATGTTTATTTTCCTTGGAAATTATCATCCTAGCTGCTTGGGCTATTTGGAACTTTAGAAATGACTTTATCTTTAAAGGCATTCCTCCTAACCTTTACGCCTGCAGGAAAAGATTTAAGGAGGAACTAAAGTGGATCAACTTTAGAGCCAAACGACAGGAATATAACAACTTTGAGAATTGGGTTAAGGCTTTTAGATAGAGGTTTTCGTTGTTGTTGTATATTTATACCTGGATAGCTTTCTTTTCCTATGTTTTTCTTTGTTCTTTGAACATTTCATTATTTATTTGAAAATTAGTAAAAGATATATGCAGTATTGTCCTGTTGTTTCCCAAAAAAAAAAAAGAGGAACATTTGGATTGGCTCTAACACACTGCACAACATAATGTAGATGGTATACTTCTTAGCCCCACTCCAAATACCTCGCGCCTGAAACGCTTCTCTCTTCGAACATGTTGCTATTGAGGGGCTTGTGAACCCCACTTACCTCCTAAATCTGAAGTACTAACTGACCAACCTAACCCAGCCATATATACACCTCTTTCATCAGTACTCTCACATGGTCATGATTTGAAGTGTCCACACCCTACCCATCACAGTTTTAATCTCAATATATAGTTATTGTCAATCATGTCACTAAAAAGATAGATTGTCGAGCTAGAAGACCAGTAAACAGGAAATTCATAGTTTTTGGGAGAGTATGTATGGGCTTGTTATCAATAGGAATGTTGATGATTTTGAGAAATGGAGGGCGTTAGGAAGAATTCCATTAGAAAGACCAGATGGACCAGTAAGTTGTTGATGCCAGATCCAACCAAAATCAAACTTCGATGTTTGTTGAATACATCAAATTTCCGAGGATGTCGCTGGTTTCAACACGTAGAACATATAGGGGTTGATCAAGGTACTGCAAAAATATGCATTCATTCAGTAGCAACATGTTGAATTTCCTTTGGCTTCAATGATCAATTTGGGTATGATGCAGGTGTGGTCCATGGCGAAGGTATGGTCCAGTCGACGTCGACAGAAGGCATCACCACATCAGGGGGTGGTGGCTAGTGGGAGAGACAACCCGGTGGTGTAGGGAAGATAGCAGTAGAGGACAAGAATTTAGGCCATAGAGAAATACAGTGTGAATTGAAAAATATGAGAAGTATTCATGTGAAACAGACAACAAATGAGTATAACAGGCATTTTTGGATGGAATTGGAGGAGTAAATAGCATGAAACTACTACAATTTGGGTCAGGGTTCCAGAAAAAATACTGAATTTTTTTCCATTGGTAACTACCAACACAGGGGTTGGCTGTTTCAAAAAACCCAAATTCCTCGT
The DNA here is from genome assembly GCA_032464435.1 of Aegilops umbellulata. Taxonomy (NCBI): domain Eukaryota; kingdom Viridiplantae; phylum Streptophyta; class Magnoliopsida; order Poales; family Poaceae; genus Aegilops; species Aegilops umbellulata. Next base: position 546,293,658 of record CP136058.1, read on the forward strand.
TACTAACATTTTAAACCAGTTTATGACAAGGCCTGGTCCTAAACAATCCATTTGTTGACCGTTTTGTTTGACTGTTAACTTATTGTGGGACCCACATGTAAGATGTCTCTTCTTCCTCCTACCTTTTCTTCTCCTCCCGTCTCTTTCTTCTCCGTCTCCTCCCGGCGAAGGCCCGAGCTTCAGCACCTCCACCGCTCACCGACGGCCACCTCCACCACGCGCCGCGCCCAGGAGCAAGGGCCGCCGCGAGCCGTGCCCAGGAGCAAGGCGAGTAAGGGCCGCCGCGAGCCCCGCCCAGGAGCAAGGAGCAAGGGCCGTCGCGCGCCATGGCCAGGATTCAGGCCGACGCGCCCAGAAGCACGCACTGTCGCGAGCCGAGCGTCATGGCCAAGGGCTCGGGCCGCCGCGCCCAGGAAAAGGGAGGAGAGAGAGAGAGAGAGGCCGCGCGGCTGCGACTTCACGGCGGCTCCAGGAGCAGCTCGCCGGCAGGAGGAGGCAGCGGCCGAAGGGAGCTCCGCGGCGGCGCGCACTGGACGCCGACGGGCGCGTGAGGGAGCTATGCGGTGGCGCAACTCCTCTCGATCTTGAGCATGGGAGGGACCCGATTGCTTTTTCTTAAGTTTGCAGGGACCTGATTGCTCTTTTTCAAATTTTGCAGGGACTAGATTGCTTTTAGAAAAATGTTTACAGGGACCCAAGTGCTTTATTGAATTTTTATTGGATTATGGCAAAGAGACACTCACATGTGGGCCCCACATGCCAGTTCACGGCCAAACAAACAGTCAGACAATCAATTTTCTTACATGCGGGCCCCAACTATCATAATCACGATCAATAGTAAAGCACTGGATGATTAGAGGTTTTTGAAACAGCAGACCCCTCAGTTGGTAGTTATCAGCGAAAAAATTCCTGGTACTTTTTGAAACCCTAACCCGAATTATAGTAGTTTTATACTATCTACTCGGAATTGGCGGGGCTGTTTGGTTTCTAGCCACATCTTGCCACACTTTACCAGACCTCACCTTAGGCAAGTTTGATCAAGTTAGGTGGGTGTTTGGTTCTAGCCACATCTAAGGCAAGAATTTTTTTATGAGAAGTGAACCCCACATGTCATAGACTCAAAAAATATGGCAAGATTCTTTTAGGCAAGCCAAAGTATGGCTAACAATTTAAGCAACTCGAGTTAGACAAGTGTGGCAAAAATAATGTGGCAATATATGGCAAACATAGTCACAATCCAAACAGCCCCGGAGTATCATCTATCCAGTTGTCTCTGCTAAACTAGCTTATCTATACATTTGCTTTGTCCCATTTCGTAGATGTTTTTGTAGGAGATAGGTGCTTCCAGTGCCACTGTACCGTGTCAAACGAGTGAAGAAATGAAACAAGTAACAAGAAGAGAAAAACAATGAGTAACAAGAGAGAAAGACAATGAACACCATTTCGATGTCCAGTATTGCTCAAAACAGTACAAAATTTGAAAGGTAAATATCTTTTAAACCTTGAACTTACAGGGGTAAGCAAAATCAAACCCCAATTTTCCTATCCCTAAATTTGGCGCCGTAAACTTTCCGATCTTGTTCGATCCCTGATCGTTAGTTATCAGAATCTTGAGGATTACTAAAGTCTCGAGACCGATCATGGGATGTTTAGCAGAGGCATTACCGGTCTGCAGCGTTGATCGTGATGAAGGAGATGGAAAGAAGAAGGCAAAGGAAGAAAGAACCCTAATGTATGCATTGACCCCACCACATTGTCCCATATTGCTAGAAATTTTCTTCCCGACACCTTCTATTCTCAAGCTCTATCGTGTCTGTATCCTTAATGTCAATCTTTTCTGTCAACATGATAATGGGAACAGTTTGGTCATGCACCTCATCGCTGTCAATGTGGAGTACAATGATCGACACAATCATGTAGGTGAATGTGAGAGAATTGAGAACGAGAGAAAATTCACATCTTCTGTATGTATATGCAGACGCGTGCATGCTGGCCTGATGAAAAGAGCAATTAATATTGTTGGTACGAATAAAATGTGATAGCTGGCAACATTGTTTGGTTTTGACTACCAAATTAAAGCAAGTGTAGTATGTGTCCTCAAGAAACCAGATTAATGCTATAATCAAGGACCCTATATGTGTTGACAGGAGATGGGCGTTCATGTGTACCTTCAGCAACCAATATGCTGATAGGTGCATGTGCTCTCCAAACCACACAAGCGCATGTGTGTGTGCGCGCGCGCGCGTGCGCTTATAAATTGTAGCCCAGACATCTTAATCTTTCTATCTTCAGAAGACGATAAGCGTTTCAGTATTGCAGCATTGTGGTTGGTGAACTGGCTCGTGTGCGTGCCTGACCAGAGCATTTTGTTGGAATGGAGGGCGCCGGAATAAGTGAGACATGTACGTGGAGCAAACAAAGAGAAGGATGCTGGCATGGTTCATTCCCCGTTCTCGTTCTATGTACACAAGCTGACGGACGGGCAGAGCAAGCACTCAGCAACCCTGAAAAGCTGGCCGGCGTTGCGGAAAATGCCAATAGAGGCCGAGCATCAGGTAGGCCTTTATCGTGGCCATTGGTGTACTACGGGGATCCGAGCTTCCCCGGTATTCTAGCGCCTTGTCCCCCCGTATCGCTGCACTGCAGCGTGTATTCAGGCAGAAAGGAGGCTACATCAGCTAGGGAATCTAGCACTCGGAACAGCCCTGACAATGTTCCAGTGTACACTTCGGCTAGCATGTGATGCCAACATGCCCCTCTCTGGCAAGCGCCAACATGCCCCTCTCTGGCAAGCGCACACCTGACAGAACCACATTTTTTCAAGCACAGCCCCAAGTAATGGAAATTAATGATTAAGTAATGCGAATCATAGTATTATTAGAGCGTGACTCTCCAACACTACAACACAGTTAATCCAATCTGGCACAACAATTAAATTTTGTCTTAGGGTATTTGTTTCAGGACGATGCATCAACGCATTACAAAGAAGGATCCAAATTTTTTTTACCAGACAAAAAATATATATCATGGGATATTATTCCGGAAGGATTTTATTTAGTCTCTAAAATCAAGTAAACGAAAAACAAGTAAATAACACTGGCCCTATAAAAAGGATTTTGGTGTAATGGATATTTGATTGCAACCCAAACTAACCATCAGTTAACAAATAAGCACTGTACATCTTAAATCACAGCAGAATTCAGGGGCCAAATGTCTCCAATGTGTGCAAACAGCAGAAAATCTTAGGTACTGCTCCTGAAGCAGAGCATTGCAGATAGATACCTTTATTTCTGCATTCAGAAATCAAATATTACCTACACAAATTCATATCAAAGTATCCCAATTTCATTTAACTTGACCCATGATTCCTGCTCCCTGACGCACATACATATGAAAATCGCTGAAGGCTAACTGAAAACGAGAAAATCCCAATTCAAACAGGATAATATGTTCTGTTCCAAAATTTCGAAGAATAGAATGTCATCGGGGTTACCTGAATCAAAACAGTCCAGCATTCTTTCCCACTCAGATCTTTGCAATCAGTGGTACGAATTCAAACCTTACCCCACTCGAATGAAATAATTATCAGCCTTGGATCATCAAGAACAAAACATCAAAACTATTTTAAGTTCCAGCAGGATTAAGCATTGACTATCAAAGTTAAATGGATTCCTCAAGACATCAAAAAATGTCACTGGTTTATGACTAATTGACATTGATTTTCAGAGACCAGCAAAAGTACTCATGACCGCAACTGAGATTGATTTTCTCAAGAAAATTAGACATCACAGAAAGAAGGGAACAGTAAAATAGTAAAGAGAAATTTCAGAGTTGTAAAATCATGCTGCTAAGACGATCCATGGGAATGAAAAGCTAATCACATACTACTGTATCCGGAGCCGAAGACCTTACCAGATCGCAAATATTACAGAAACAGGAAACAAGAAATGAAATCACAACGGGCATCCTTCAAAACCACAAAGAATCGCAAGGTTAGTGCTCCAGCCGTCGGTGACGTTCTTCCCACTGACGAATCCGGCACCTCACCCCTCCCCGCTGACACTCTCCACCTGCATCTTCATGCTGCCGTCCCCCCTCCAGATCTGGCCACACTTGTGCCGGATCTATGAGCTTCGCCCTCGAGAATCAAGAGAGGGAGGTGGGTCCTGCTCCTTCGCCGCCGGTGTTCCCATCTTGGAGGTGAGGTTAAGTACCTGGGTGTGGGGGCTGGGGGCCGATAGGAACGAGGACGATGGGAATAATGGATGAGAGAGAGAGCGTAGTGCAGGATGTGCCAAACATGTACGCCTAGGCGTGTATACGAAACACTAGGCTGACACGAGCCTGCCAACAGCCTGACGGATTCCACATCCCCAAGCACATTCCAACGCCCAGGATACCGGCCTGCATGATGCTCGGCCTCTGAAAATCCGCACTCGCCGGCGTTGCCTGTATGGTGCTAGGAAGGAGCAGCAAGTGGGTCATTACTCCATTTAAATGTTTCTCTCTTGGCTATTTGGATGTGGCGGTTGTAGCTAGTCTAGCATTTGTGTGTAAGTAACAAGAATGGTCCTGGTACTTTGCGTGAACAAAATATTTACTACTTTTCAAAAAGTTCAAATTTTGTTGTCATGCAGATATTTAATATTAAGAACCTCGGGTACACCTTTTCAGGGGGAAAAGGAACCTCGGGTACCGGAATGCAACAAATTTGATTTAGAGTGCATGTACACGATTCCTTTTTTTCATACATTTTTGCTTGGAACCGAAACCAAGCTTACAAGCTAAGGGCAACTCCAATGCGGTTCTCCAAAATAGACATGCCGGTCCGGGTCCGACCTTCTTCATTGACATACACATGTAGATCAATAGCAATTTAGCATATGTATAAATTGATGCAAACGTATGCAATCATGAGAAAAAAACATCGGATGTTCAACATTCTTTTTACACCTAATTGATCCCCAAAGCTTGCAATCGAGCTGTCTGAGCAAAATACGTTAATTTTTGCCTCTCAATCTGGCAGTTCGAGTCAAATTCTTAACTCTTCGGCTGGCTCCTCCGAAACGTTTGTGCAACGCTTCAACATGCTAGCACCATACATTACAATCTTTGCCGCATCGGGATCCAAGTCCAACATCTTGGCATCAAACTTCTCTTGGCGCATCATCTTCTTGTCATCCAGGATACTTGGGTACGCAAGGTGCATGCAAATTTTTGTGGTGTTTGGACATTGTAGGAGCTCCTGGTAAAAAAAAAATTTGGCTCGGAAAAAAACTTTGAAAAAGTGCACTATTTTGGTCTTTTTGGCTAGAGCTACTTGGATGTCATTTGATCGCGAAACCTTGTAAGCACCTTGCTTGTCCAAAAGCCTCTTTGGTGCCAAAAAATGTCATAACTTTTTACTATTTTTTTTGAATTTACTGTTCACCGACATACAAATTTACTGTTTTTTCTTTGTCACGAGGTCCAAGAATGTCGAAACACCACGAAATTTTGGACGTGTCTTGCGCACATGAGTATCCTTGATCCCACAAAATTCAGATTTTCTTCTTCTTTTTGCTAATTTTTTATTTACTGTTCACCGACGCATTGTTCACGTTGGACGGAAACTGCTCGAGGGACTAAACTTATCTGGTTTTGAAAGTTTAGGGACTAAGTTTTGGTGATCTTCGATTTGGGGACGATTTCTAAACTTTCGGAAAAGTTGAGGGACGAAAAATATACTTCTCCCTATATAAAACTAGATAGTAAGGCGCGCTCCACTGCGCCCGGCTATAGCTTACATTCTAATTTAACTCAGGCATCATATAATTTGTTATGCTTATTACTCTCAAAAAGATAGATTGTGACACATATTGATGAAGCAACTTCCGTACTGATTTCCATATAGCCCATCAAGTAGTTAGCAAATGTACCTTCACACGTGCTACAAAATCCTTTATAATTCTGAAAAGTCATTTTATGCATTTGACATAATCTAGTAAGGTACGAAGAAAATACTTCTTTCTTTGTTGTTGAAATGGTCAGGCTCCCCACCTGAAAATATTTTGAAGGGATATTGCAACGTTCGTACAAATATCACGCAGAGCGCAAAGAAAGGTGATCACGCCACAAGCCGGCGTTCATTACGTGATCTGAAGAATCCTCCGATGTTCACCATGCCTGCCATCATTGGTGCTAGCTCATGATTTGCCTTTCGCAAAATACAAGCAAAAGTTTAGCAACTGAAGTCACACATCTTTTGCGACATGATAAAAGACAATGAAAGCACTCATCATGTCTGGAGTAAGACGTGTAGAACGGTAGGATAGTACATTTGTGTATTATGTTCTTAGACCACTGGTTTTCGTGCCAATAGACAGAATAAAATGTCGCTAAACAAAAATTTTCTATGGGAAGCTTATTTTGTTTACAAAATGACAAAAGGGACTTCAAAAATTGACATTGTTCAGACAACTTGATATTTGTCTCTAATTGTCAGCACAATTCTCCTGCTCCTTTCTTGAAGTGTTCTTTGCATGATCATATAGCCAAAAACATGACATATACTGTTTGTGATTCTCAAGAATAGCCACAATGACCGTCTTATTTTTGGACCGTTGACAATTTTGTTTGAGGTAGAGCCATCCAAAGCATAATGACCACAATATAATATTACAAATAGAATGCCTCGTAATAATCCCTTTATTCTAATAGTCAAAAAACAAAAAAGTGTGATGAGACGTTGAATAAAAAGAAGGCTAAATGGTGTACATTTGCTACTAATAAAAAGATAAAGACATTATATATACACAAATGATTAACCAATTCATAATGTGTGAATAAATTGGAGGATAAGAAAATAATATTGTTTTTTCTTTTAGCATTAACAGTAAAGTGCAGTACTCCTATTTGTTATCATTGCTATAAAAAAGTGGCAGCAAAAAGCAAGTATGCATAAGTTTGTATGTCTCGACAGGAGATGGGAGTTCACATGATTAAGAGTAAGAGAAGGTATCTTCCATAACCAAACACACAATATACATAACTAAATCATGCTGACATATGATGTAAAAAAAATCATGCTGACAGATGATGTGAAAAAAAATATTCATGCTGACAGATCACACATGCATGTGCTCTCAAACTGCAAATGTGCGTCTCTGTGTTTATGAATTGGGAAAGGTATGGCAGAACCTGGGTATAAATAAGGGTTTTTATCATTTATGCCACTGGTTACATCTCACTACTCAGTTTTGCCACTAAGAATTTCAATTGCTAAAAAATTCCATTGCTTTGTTAGGCGCATGCTAAAAAATGTCACTAGACTTCATGAGCTTTCCACACTTGCACTTGCTTTACGCATTTGTAGCGCCATTGTATCTAGAGCTTTTTCACGGTACGCTCAGATGTAGTACTCCCTCCGTTTTTTTAGTCCGCATATAAGATTTGGTCAAAGTCAAGCTTTATAAAGTTTGACTAACTTTATATTAAAAATTATAAACATTCACAATATGAAATCAATATTATCAGATGCACCATGAAACATATTTTCATACTATATAGTTTTAGTATTGTAGATCTTCATCTTTTTTTATATAAATTTGGTCAAACTTTGTGTAGTTTGACTTTGATTAAATCTTATATGCGGAGTAAAAAGAAACGGAGGGAGTACATTTGTTATGTTATGAAGACAAGTATACCCTTTCTTCTATAAAGGACACTTTAGTTAACTCAACATGTAGCACCAGGTGAATACAAGACATGCTGATTGATACCCGGCCTATGTATAGCTAAGATACACATAACCAAATCAAAAAGTCTGAAAAAGTAAAATCATATGCGACCGAAACTATGCCTATCTTGACGAAAGAGGCAGATCGATCCTGAGGTTATGCTGCCAGCCATATTTGGCAAAAACCTTCATGCCACCCGCTCCAACCGCAAACACACCTCCTTAAACAAGTATTCCATTCAGTGAAGCGAAACCCACATAAAAGCCCATGCGTACATCGGTGTGCTTCAGGTAGTCATGGGACCCTGCCAGTTTCGATGAAGCCATCTAACTTTTGTCGAGGGTACATGGCCAACGTCGTAGAATGGCTTTACTTTGACACCTATATTTACTTTACACATGCATAGTAATTATAAAGATTAATTTAGGGGCATAACTGCAACTTAATTCTAGTCTATTGCATTTAGCAATCTTGATGATTAATCCTTTAGTTGGATTCACGAGATAAACCACAGGATTTGGTGATAAAAACTGAAACTACAATAAAAAATAAACAATAAAAATTAAAGTTTCAAAGGAAGAGTGAATGAAAGGCATTGGTATTACCTTTCAAGAAGAAAGGTACAATTTTAAAAAGAAATGACAAAGAATTACACACTATTTACACAAAAAACTACATTTTTTCACAATTTGCAAGAATAAGTATATAATAGTGCAACGTTTTGGACTCCAATATAATTCGCACACATATTACATAGTACTTGCGGGTATATATCGAATATTAATTGAATTAATCATGTTGGTAGTAGTGCCTTGCACGGAACATACATATATGAACACGTCGAAGATGAATTGCATCTCATAATAATATCACACGTGCACCCCCCCTCCCCCCCCCCACAACACACACAAGCACACACACACACACACACACACACCACATCCACATGAAGAAAGAAATACAAAAATGACTTACAAAATGAGAAAAGGAGAGAAGCAAACACACATTAAAAAAAGAGTGACCGGATTGAGTTGGCAGCGGTTCGATGACAGCGTGTGTGGGTCAGACTTCATCTTTGACAGCTTGCTCGGTTCCTAGTGCGGATGGTCCCTGTCATTGGTGCGAGGGGGTCGGTGTCCTTCTCGGTGACGGTGGTATGCCTTTGGCTTCAGCGATTCCTATCCTTGACCGATGTATTGTGCTGTCATTTTCGGCCTTCTCTGTGATTCAGCGCCTTCTTTCAACAACTCATGTCTGGTGTTTTGCCTTGCCGCTACCGACGACGGTGCATGAGTGGTCGGGCTCTCATTGCGTCTCGGTCTGCTCCTGTTGCCTCTCCTTGGGTAGCTTGGACACCTTGATTTTGGTTCTCGGGGAACCACTTTGCCGTCCACCGGTGTGACACCCATCGAGCCTGGGTGAAATGGTAATGTCCCTTTGCGGCGGCGGAGACAAATCTTTGTTGCACATGTGTGGTCCTTCAATGGTAATCGGCGAACACAATACTCGCATGGTGGTGCCCTTCTCCCATGGCCTTTGTTTTTAAGATAGCTCATCATTCATGCCGAACGGTCTCCTCACGTGGCCTTAGTAGGTTAGTCGTTGTTGTAGGTCTAGCGGCGGTCTGAGAACGATGTGGTTTGTTCTTGGCCTTGCCTTGGAGTTGGAGTTGTTCTACTTAGCACATTGTATCTCATTTTTCGTTTTCCCCTATTCCCTATGTATGTCGCTGCCCTGTAATCTTGACCAGTTGATGACTTTGTTACCTAAAGTCGGACTAGGTTCGAGCTCCCTTTAGGCTCGGCCGGCGCATTTTCTCTAAAAAAACAAGACAAGCTACACAGATCGTCACGACCAGGTGTGGCGAGGACACTCATATGTAACAATCGCAAGTGGATAGTATCTCTAATAAAAATCGTGAGAAGGACCAAATGCACATCGGGCGGCAAGTACCTAGTACTGGCCAGGTCACTATCAGCGACAGATACCCTTGGAATGTACGAACTACACACCCGCCGCAAGACAAATCCAACGTTCCAACGTACTTGGGAAACATCTACATGGAATCTTAGTTAATTTACCCCCGATAAGTAGTGACCTAGCTCTAACAAATCCTCTCAGCAACAAGTGCCAAGGATTATCATGGAGGCCGTCGAGAAGCCCCACGCCGTTTGCCTGCCGGCCCCGGCGCAGGGCCACATAACGCCGATGCTCAAGCTGGCCAAGATACTGCACACCCGGGGCTTCTACGTCACCTTCGTCAACACCGAGTTCAACCACCGCCGGCTGCTCCGCTCGCGCGGACCAGCGGCGCTTAATGGCCTCCTCGACTTCCGCTTCGCGTCGATGCCGGACGGGCTCCCTCCATCCGACGAGGACTCCACACAGGAAGTCGGTGGACTATGTTACTCCATCATGACCACCTTCCTGCCCCACTTCATGACACTTCTTGGCAAGCTAAGTGACCCCAACTCCGGAGTGCCGCCTGTCACTTGCCTCGTCGTTGACGGTGTCATGTCGTTCGGCTATGATGCTGCAAAGGAGATCGGCGTGCCGTGCGCCGCGCTGTGGACATCTAGCGCCTGTGGGTACATGGGGTACCGCCATTATCGTCAGCTCATAGAGCGGGGTTTTGTTCCTTTCAAAGGTACTTATCTCGATTTTGGAACCAACATATATGCATGCATGTTTTGATGAGTGCGTTGTTTTGTGCTGCGGCTTGCGTCCAGATGAGTCACAGGTCACGGACAAGGAACACCTTGACACCGTGGTGCATGGCGTTGCCGGCATGTGCGATGGCATGCGCCTGCGCGACTTCCCGAACTTCATACGTACGACGGACCGCGAAGACGTGCTGCTGAACTTCATCATGTACATGTCTGAGCGGTTATCGCTCCCGGACGCTGTGTTGCTCAACACCTTCGATGAGCTCGAGGGGCCGGTGCTGGACGCTATGCGCGCCATCCTCCCACCCATGTACACCGTTGGCCCGCTCCACCGCTACGCTGGCCTCGTGGTACCGGCCGGTACCTCGGTCGACGACCTCGGGTCCAACCTTTGGAGGGAGCAGGACGGCCTCCTGGAGTGGCTCGACCGACAGAGCGCCCGTTCCGTCGTGTACGTCAACTACGGCAGCATCACCGTCATGACGAACGCGGAGCTCCTCGAGTTCGCGTGGGGGCTTGCCAACTGCGGCTACCCGTTCATATGGAACATCCGGCCGGACCTCGTGAAGGGCGACACGGCCGTGCTACCGCCGGAATTCCTTTCGGCCATCGGCGGCCGCTCCATGCTGACAACATGGTGCTCGCAGGAGAAGGTGATTGCCCATGAGGCGGTGGGGGTTTTCTTGACCCACTCCGGGTGGAACTCGACGCTGGAGAGCATCTGCGCCGGCGTGCCAATGCTGAGCTGGCCCTTCTTCGCAGAGCAACAAACCAACTGCCGGTACAAGTGCACCGAGTGGGGGAATGGGATGGAGATCGGTGGAGAGGTGAAAAGGGCAGAGCTCGCGGCGATGATACGGGAGGTGATGGAGGGGGAGAAGGGGCGGGAGATGAGGAAGCGTGCGGCGGAGTGGAAGGAAAAGGCCGCGCGGGCGACTATGCTAGGTGGACCCGTGGAGGTCAGTCTGGACACGGTGATTCACGATGTACTCTTGGCAAGATTAAATAAACGGTTGGGCTAAAAATCAGCCGACTGATTTTTAAGAAAGTCTCAGTCGATGTATTTGACCTCCCATCGTGATCTCTAAGATTTCAGGAGGATCGCTGTTTCCTTGTGCTGTATCGGCTTGTTTTAGTTGTGCCCCCGGCCCATTGCCTTTCTTTTTTCTTGCCTTCTCTCGAAATCATTAATTAAGGAGTACTCGTTGTAAAGAACACTTCACTTTCTCAGGTCGCGACAAGTGGTGCACATGCAGCGCGTCACTTGTGCAACCAGGAAGTTTTTTCTTTCCGTAGATTCGTTTATTCAAAACGTTTTATCTCTTAAACCGTGTGTCCAAATCTTGAACCGTTTTCACCATTGGATTCCTCGCGTCGAGATCTTCAAAACTAGATCCCATGTTGATAGGTTTTGACGAACTTTTTTTCACGAAAAAACCGAACCGGAAGCACGGTTTTTTTTTCTTTCCGAAAGAGGCACGCCCGTGCCTCTCACGAAATCACAACCGTGCCTCTCGTGGAAGCAAAACCGTGACTCTCGTGGAAGGAAAAAAACAGAAAACGCGTTTTTTTTCGTTTCTGAGAGGCACGGCCATGACTCTCGCGAAAGCACAGCCGCGCCTCTCGCGAAAGCAAAGCGGTGACTCTCACGAAAGAAAAAAAACAAAAAACGCGTATTTTTTTCCCTTTCCAAGAGGCACGGCCGTGACTTTCGCGTAAGCACAACCGTGCCTCTCGCGGAAGCAAAACCGTGACTCTCACGAAAGAAGAAGAAACAGAAAACGTGTTTTGTTTTTCCCTTTCCGAGAGGCACGGCCGTGACTCTCGCGAAAGCACAACCGTGCCTCTCGCGGAAGCAAAACCGTGACTCTTGCGAAAGAAAAAAAACAGAAAACGCGTTTTTTTCGTTTTCAAAAGGCACGACCGTGACTCTCGATAAAGCACAACCGTGCCTCTCGCGGAAGAAAAACCGTGACTTTTGCGAAAGGAAAAAAAAAACGCGCTTTTTCGCGCAATTTTTTTTCCGATTTTTTTTATCGAAAAGTTAAGAAAGACCGGAGGAAAACCATAACGTCGAAAAAAACCAAAAAAACCCGTTTAAAAGCCGAAAACGCGTGCGAGAAAATAATAAAAAAAAATCCGAAGGGAGCGTCCAGAGTGCAACACGTAGCGAATGGCTGAGAGCGCGCTGATCGTTGCGAGGCTCCCGAAGGAGCCTTCCCTTCTATTCTTTCTGTTGGACAGAGATGCCCATGGGCTGGCCGTGAGGTGTAGTGTGGCTTTTCCTTTGTCTGTTTTTTGGACTTTCTTCTAGGCTGTATTTTTTGTTAGTGCTCGTGTACCTGGGGACATGAGCGATTAAAGGGCTGTTCCCTTTGGTTTGTTTCCATTTTCTTTTCCTTTTTTTATTTTTTATTTTCAATTGCTATTATTATTATTATTATTATTATTATTATCATCATCATCATCATTATTATTATTATTTAAATATTGTACATTGAATCACATGCCATGTTTTATTGTCAGAGTCTGTGTGCAACATTTTTTTCCTTCCAAAAATTATTATCGCTCACACACCCATCAAGCACACACAGTTTCATGTACATCGGCCACACACAATTGTATGTATGTCATTGGCGTGTAACTTATCTTTTTCCTTTCCAAAAATATTTGTCACCGGCCAACTAGACTTTTGTTTCTGGTTTCAGTTTTTTTAACTTTGTTTGTGGTTCGAGTAGAGATCAGTAGGGCCAGTTGCATGTTTGACACTAGGAATGCAACTGCAAGTGTCGCACCCGACCGCAACTCCATGTCTTCTAGCCCGACCGCAATTGGAAGTTTTTGTTCTGTCGGAGGGGGCGCCGGTAGAGGGGGCGGGCTAGTTGCAAGCTCGACAACATCCCCGCAACTGCAAGTGCCGCACCCGACCGCAAGTGCATGTCCCCTAACAAGGTTGCAACTGGAACTTTGTTATGTCGAATGGGGCAGCGACCAACGAGACAGGGACAGGCCAGTTGCATGACCGACAATAGGAATGCAACTGCAAGTGTCACACCCGATCGCAACTGCATGTCTTCTAGCCCAACTGCAACTGGACTTTTTTGTTCTGTCGGTGGGGGCGCCGATAGAGGGGGCGGGCCAGTTCCAAGCCCGACAACATCCCTGCAACTGCAAGCGCCGCACCTGACCGCAACTGCATGTCCCCCAACATGGTTACAATTGGACCTTTGCTTTGTCGGAGGGGAGGGCTAGTTGCATGTCCGACACTAGGAATACAACTGCAAATGTCGCACCCGACCGCAACTGCATGTCCCCCAACATGGTTACAATTGGACCTTTGCCTTGTTGGAGGGGAGGGCTAGTTGCATGTCCGACACTAGGAATACAACTGCAAATGTCGCACCCGACCGCAACTGCATGTCCTGTAATTAACCCGACCGCAACTTGACTTTTTTATTTTGTCTGAGGGGGCGGGCCAGTTGCATGTCCGACATTAGGAATGCAACTGCAAATGTCGCACCCGACCACAACTACATGTCTTGTAACCCGACCGCAACTGGACTTGTTTGTCCTGTCGAAGGGGGCGGGCCAGTTGCAAGCCTGAGAACAGCCCCGCAACTGCTAGTGTCACACCCGACCGCAACTGCATGTCTTGTAACCCGACCGCAACTGGACTTTTTTGTTCTGTCGGAGGGGGTGGGCCAGTTGTAAGCCCGACAACATCCCTGCAACTGCAAGCGTTGCACCCAACCGCAATTGCATGTCTCCCCCCACATGGTTGCAGTTGGACCTTGTTTTTGTCGGTGGGGCGACGGGAGAGGGGGCGGGCCAATTGCATGTCCGACACTACGAATGCAACTGCAAGTGTTGCAACCGCCCGCAACTGCATGTCTTGTAACCCGACCGCAACTGGAATTTTTTGTTCTGTCGAAGGGGGCCAGTTGCAAGCCCGACAACAGCCCCGCAACTGCAAGCGCCGCACCCGACCACAACTACATGTCTCGATAATAATTGCATGTCTTCAACGCGACAACAATTCAATGGTCTTTTGTTTGGCAAGAGGGCAATTGCATGTCTACCATGATTTTTTATGTGTTTTGTAATCTTTCCTATACAAGTGTTTGTTTTCCAAATGGGTCACCTACTTCTGCTTGCATGTAACTACATATGTTGTAGCCCACATGCAACTGCAAGCCACACCAGATGGAGGTAACTAGGATGCTAGGGGGGACAAGAAACTTGGGCGGCTTGGTATGTGGGTTTATTATCGATCTTTTCATTTTTTTTCATTTTATGTTTTTCTTTCTAAATTATTTATGTTTAAATTTTTCTAAATAGTGATGTTTCAATTTTAAAATTTTAAAATAACATCACCTGATTTTACACACGTCGGCCACATGAAATTGCATGTCCTCTAGGCCATGCGCAAATGCACGACCACAATCTGTGTGCAACTTAACATTTTTTCTTTAAAAAAATAGTGCCATTAGTTATACACACGACAGTCGCATGTAGTTGCATGTCCGTCGATCACACGTAATTGTATGTTTGCTATTTGTGTGCAATTTAATTTTTTTCTTAAAATATTGCCATATGCTTGCACAAATGTTTGATTGCATGTAGTTCCATGTTCGTCGATCATGCGCAATTACATGTGTGTTATCCGTGTGTAACTTAATTTTTTATTTAAAAATATTTTTTATTTTCCCTACAGTTCACCTACAAGTAGTGATGTGTACTAAGAAAGAAGTAGATGGTCCAATAACTAGTTATATGCAATTTAACTCTTGTTCCATAAAATATTTCTTTTGTTGATCAAATGGGGAGCTTTAATTTTCTACTACCCGTTCCCCCTTTTGTTTATATTTTTTTACCATATGCACCAGGAAGCTCATTCAATTCAACCAGTGTTCTCTTTTTATTTCTTTTTTAAAAATATTATGTGCTCAAAGTAATACAATATATTACATTTTTGTGTTATGTGTTATGTTTCAAGAGACGCATTCCAGTGCACAACGGTTTTTTTTTTTTGTCGGGGAAAAGTGCACATCTTGTGTTGACACGAACACTGACAGTCCCAACTACAAGCAATAAAAAGGGGAACCAATGGACAACAGAAAATAAAAAAGGACTGCACACATACGTATAAGAAAAAACAAAACAGCCCATCACGGACAAGAGCAAGAGACTAGGCAAAAAAAATCTGAGTAGGACGAAGCCCAACTCAAAAGACAGTAGGAAACAGAAACTTGGCCTATGCTACGCATGGCTGACACATGCTGACATCAGCGACTGAGAAGTCTAATCAGACAAACCCTTAAATAAACTCCCAGAATGATGGAAATGAAAGCAATACCCGGAGTGCATGCAGCCGGCTGGTGGGTAACTAAATGTTGCGTACCAGGATCGCAGGCAGGTTTGAGATGCAAGAAATCAATCGTACTATCTAATCAGATCAAATAGAGACGTACTTGATCTTGTATTTCGCATGGTGTAGATCTCCTCCTATAAATAATCACAAATTCAAAAATGGCTTTAATCTTTGCTAAGAAAATGAAATGACTAAATCGATCTCTCACACGCGAGCACAATGCAGGCAACAAAAATGTAATGTGAATTTGCATGTAAATTACAAATTTTGCATTTCACTGCTTCCAAGCTGGTTTTCTTTTCTTTCAAAAAGGAACGGTAAGGCTATCCATCCCTCCATACTCGGCTTAGTGGCCGCCACCACACCAACATCTCCATCATCTATACTGAAACCCTATTTGCTAGGGGTCAATCCATCGAAAAAATAGCACAACAACACTTCCAAACAGAGCACAGGGTACTCAGGTAACACATTTTAGAATGGATCACCACTCATATGTAGATGTTGCTTTATTCAGTCAAGAGGTCAACCCTAGGGTATCACCCCCAGCAAACCCTAGCACATCGACAGTGCTTGACCCACACAAAGAGAAGCGAATCTAGGATTTTCAGCCCCGAGAAAATAAATTAGTCACCACTAATCCAGCAATGCCATTAACAATCATCTCTACCAATCTGCGCCTAAACTGTTAGCACAGCTAGCCCTCTGTGCAAACAATGTTATGATCGAAATTCAGACAAATTTTGTTTAACAGTTAAAACGGTTTTAGACAATTAGGAATAAGTTTCAGTCCCGATTAATTTCCCAAAATTTGCCGTTTGTGGATCCAAACCCAAAACCATGCATACAATAGTAACTTTTGCGAGCATCATGTCGATCCCTTTGGAGTGAGAGATGATTAGTTTGCTTGCAAATTGTCTGACCTTATATCGCATTCAATTGTGCCTTCCGTATCAGCGCGGGCGCCTAACAGGTTGAGTTTAGCCGCGCTACTACCAGTTCAACGATGTCGTCCATATCAGCGCCTTGTTGGAAAAACAGCCCAACACTTTCGCTCCAACGTTGTTGTTGCACACCTCTACCCGCCACCACAATAACTTCCCTATACACCGCCGCCTAAATACTCTTCTTTTTTCGTTCGGCAGTTACATTGGCGGCAAAAGGAGTAGGAACCGGTCTGCTCGTTTTATTTTTCTTTAGTTTTTGTTTCCCTGATGACATTGACTGTAGTGGCGGCGATGGTGTGTTGGAATACAGTTTCTTCAGTTTCTCCCTAACTTTATGGCGTTTGATCCGGCACCAACAAAGGGGATGTGAGAGTTTGTTCCTTGATCTGTTGGTTCCCTTCAGATCTTGGCAGCTGATGTGTCTTTAACATGTTTGTTCATGTGTTTTGATTAAAGTCACCAAAACGCCCTACTTGTATGTATGAATGTATATATGTATATATAGACAAGTACATGGTGGCCTCATAAAAACAGCAACTAATATTGCTGGTACAATTACAAATCAAAGGAACTTAGCTAGCAGCCTAGCACTCACCATCTCACTACCACATAAATAAGTGTAGCACGTGTCCACTTAGCAGCAGACCTCTTGTAAACGCTATAACAGTGTTATAGCACACTATTTAAAATATTTGATTATGTGTTTGGACATCCCTTAGCGCGGGACCTCTTGTAAACGCTATTGCGTGCTATAGCGCACTCTTTAAAACCATGAGTACAAATCACTAAATTACGCCGACAGGTGTGTGCACTTGAGACCATACATATGTGTGACGTTTGTGCTTATAAATTTTAACCCAGACATCCTTCTTTCTAATTTTCGAGAGCCTTTTAGTTGTGCATCGTCGTGGGCTTGTGGCTCGCTTCCTGGCCGTCCGCGCGCCCGATCGGAAGTTTCCCAGAGTATTGTTGGAATGGAGGGCACCAGAATGAGTGGTACTACATCAGATTACACTACAAGAAACAAAAAATTTGCCGTCTGTGGATCACAGACGGCAAAGATCTAAATCCAGACGGCAAAGATTTTGCCGTCAGGAAGCAGACGGCAAAGTCAGACGGCAAAGATAAGTCGGCAAAGAGTACTTTGCCGTCAACTTTTTATCTAACAGACGGCAAAGAATTTGCCGTCAGCCGAAACTTCTTCGCCGTTTGCCTTACAAAACACATACGGCAAAGAAAAGTAGTTTTGCCATCAACTAGACTACTCTTTGCCGTCAGCTATTCGCGTCTTTGCCTTCAGCCTCGCATATCACAGACGGCAAAGAATGGGGTCAAATTAAAAAAAACACAGCCGCGTTGCTCCCCCGAACGATGCGATTAACGAATGCAAGTGCAGTGGCATATCTAATATTTCTGGCCTGTCCGTACCTAGTGCCTTTCATTCATCATTAGTGAGTACAAAGTGTAAACAGCACCAGAACTAAAGTTAGAGAATAGTACTTCAAATTTACACAAAGGACCCTAATTTACACAAAGGACCCTAAAACATAAAATGGAAAAGCAATCGGGTCCTTCTTCTTCGCTGCAGTGGCCTGCTCGCCCAAACTTCCAGCCCGACGCCCGCCGCGCCACTCTGCCTCCCGGTCCTGCTCGTCGCGCCGCCTCCCGGTCCTGCTCATCGCGCCGCCTCCCGGTCCTGCTCGTCGCACCACCGTCTGGAGCCGCTCAGCCGCGCGCCTCCGTCCCAGCCACGCTCGGGAGGCACGCAAGGGAGGTCATGGATGGGCGGTGCTCGCGAGGCGAAATCCCGGCTGCTGTTGTGGTGGAGCTCGCGAGGCAGAGCACGCGGCCTTGAGGCCGCGGACAGTGCCCGGGGTGGAGGCCGGCGGGGGTGACGGGGCCGGGGCCGCCGGGGGCGACGGGGCGCGAAGACTGCCGAGGGTGACGAGCGCCGGGGCGCGGAGGCCGCCGGGGGTGACCAGGCCGGGGCCGGCGGGTGAGATGATGGCCAGCGTGGCCGGGGCCAGCCGGCGACATGGCGGCTAGCAAGGTGGTGGCGGGCGCCGGCGGGGCCTACGGTGGCGACGGGGGAGGTGGCCGCGGCCGCCGGCGGGCCTACAGTGGCGACGGGGGAGGTGGCCGCGAAGTGGTTGGGGACGAGGCCATGACTGGGGACGTGCTCGATTTGGGAGAGAGAGAGACGTGCGGTGGGGGTAGGGATAAGGGAGAAAGGACGTGGGGCGCGTGCGTGCTGCCCTGGGGGCGTGTGCATCATGGGTGGGTGGGGTGTGGATGGACTGGTGGGTGCAGATGTGTGTATAAGATGTTGCCAAGTCATCGATCCATGTGATCGATCCGCATGATGTGCTTCCTCTTTGCCGTCTGCGAAAAAAATACAGACGGCAAATAGCTCACTTTGCCGTCTGCAAAATAAAACACAGACGGCAAATAATCTTCGCCTTCTCCTAAAGAAAATATAGACGGCAAAAAATCTTCGCCGTCTGTGATTTTTGTTGCAGACGGCAAAGTGAGCTCTTTGCCGTCTGTGATTTTTCTCGCAGACGGCAAAGTCTATTTTCCCGTCAGTTTTTCTTTGCCGTCTGTTGTTGCCAGCAAACCCTTTATTTGCCGTATGCCCGACGAAAAGCTGACGGCAAAGACGCCCCCTGACGGCAAATTATCTGTTTCCGTAGTGTTGGAGCCAAACGAGAAAAGGAAGCTGGCCTTGTTCATCCCATGTTCTCCTTCTAACTACAAAAGCTGGTGATGAGGGGCCGAGCCAGCTCCTGGTATGGTACCAAGAAGGAGTAGCGACTGAACTTTCTGCTGATGATGCATGATTGCTTTTTATTACTAATCGATCATTACTCTATTAACCGTGTCTATCTTGGGTGTCTTGCCTGCTATTTGGGTGGATATCACATTTGGACCGAATGAAATGACACAAATTTGATCAGGGAGTGCGTGTACACGTTTCCTTCTTTTCATACATTTTTGCTTGGTATTGTAAATAAATTCTTAATTTTTTTTTTGCTTGGAACCGAAACCAAGTTACAACCTCTAAAAGCCACATGAGGGAGATAGAGAAATCTCACGATTTAGTGGATATCATATTGAGTTATGAAAGCATAACTTCGGTAACCGCATGAAGTACAAATAATTCATTTATGCTAGTTGGCAGGTCCATGTGCCCTCGGAACCACACAGGTGGCATGTATGTGTTTATAAATTATAACGCAGACATCCTATCTTCCTATCTTCAGGAGATGATAAGCCTTTCAGTAGTGCATCGTCTTGGCTTACTGGTTTGCCTGTGTGCATGTTTGACCAAAAACATTCTCAGGAGTATCGTTGGAATGGAAGGCACCGGAATGAGTGATACATCCCAGTGAAGCAAAGAAAGAGAGCAAAGTTGCCCTCATTTATTTTTCGTTCTCCTTGTAACTACCATCGCTGATGGAGAAGGGCGGGAGCCAGCAACCGGCAACCCTGGGAAGTTGCCTGGGCTCACCAGCATATTTGATTCAAGGAGCAGCGATATCATTGCTGGATAGTCCCATGGCAAGACTTTGCGGGCTTCATTTTGTGGCCCAGTCAACAAGTCACACAGTCACTCCTACGCCTCTTGATCCGTCGATTCCATATTTCCATCCTCAACTGCACGGCAAATCCTGAGCGCTCCTCCAAAGCTTAACAGTCAGTGCACTGAATATAGGCATGTTGTGTAGATAACCTCGGTAGATAAGGTTGCTAGCGGACGTGTAGTCAATTCGTATGACGTCGTAATCCCTGGTGTTTAGGGATCCGTGCTGTGGATGCACACCCTAACCTTTGGTGTGTAAAAAAATAGAGCGAGGAACTGACATATAGTTGATGCATTGGAAAACAAATCTTGACACTTGAGTCCCATCTATTTTTACATGCACCGGATGGCTAGTTCATCATAAACATGCAAGAGCACCATGCACCATCTTTTTGAATTGGACATGTAAGAATATTGAGGCTGATGTCTCAGCCAACACCGTGGTCTCCCAAGCCCCTGATCATGGCAGGGACGCGTTATCTGTCGATGGATCCTTCAACACCGTAGGTGTGGGGACGTCATACCATCATGGTCATTACATCATCTCGGCTTGCAGGTCCCTAGAGGCTGGAGTGGCAGATCCAGTATTTGAAGTTACCCGGGACGGACTTGTAAAGGAAACAAAAAATTGATGGTGCAATGTAATCAAACAAGACAATTAACCCAATTAATCAAACAGAAGCATGCATTCAGCCAAGACAATCAACACAGACAATTGTGCAAAGTAGTTGCATTCTGGATAGGTAAAAAGCATAAAGCACAATAAAAATATATAAAGTCTAACTTGGACTCCCGCTGGTTGAATCGTCCATTCTTTATCCAAAACATGGGAGAAGTATTCATGTGAAATGCCTAATAAATGACCATAATGGCATTTCTGAAGCTGTAATTTGGAAGGTATTGGTGCGCCATTTATCTAATTATCTCTGCTATACCAGCATATGATTACATTTGCTTTGTTCCATTTCGTCAGAGGTTTTCGTAGCACATAAGTGCTTTGTGTGTCTAATGTATGGTGCCAAACAGAGTGAACAAATGAAGCAAGTAACAAAGGAAGGGACAATGAGCGCCATTTCGATTGTCCCGGCATTGCCCAAAACAACTCACGAGGGTAAAAACTCTCAAATTAAAATAGCAAAGTCGGTTTTAAACCTTGAACTTCTAGGGGTAGTCTAAACCAAGCCCCAACATTTTTATCCTGGAATTTGGCAAACTTGCCAATCATGGTCGACTCCGGTTATTGATCCTCGTTGTTGATTGTCAAAATCTTATTTGGGCCCTGTGATTCCCGGCATAGCAGCATTGAACATGGAATTGCTAATAACATGTCCTGGAGCAAAGGTCCTTTATTCCTTTAGTAGATACAAGGTCATCTGTAGGATGTAGGGATGCAACTCCGTTGTCTAGCTAGCTAGCTAGCCCTATAGATCCGACTCATGAAGGGATGCTTCAACCCTTCACTTTTGTAGCAGAGGCATTACCCATCTGCAGTACCGAGTGTGATGAAAGAGATGGGAACAAGAAGATGAAGCAAGAAAGAACACTTCACGTACAGTTAACCCACCACATAGCCTCATATTGCTAGAAATTTTCTTCCCATGCCTTCTGTTCTGAAAGCTCCGTGGTCACCTTATCCTTAATCATGCATATATGTCTATGATTCTCTGTCAATACAATACCGGAAATAGTTCGTTCATGTACCTCATCACTTTGACATAGTCATGTGAATGTGAGGAAATTGAGAAGGAGAGAAAGGGGTTTATGTATCCGTATGTATATATGTAGACAAGTGCATGGTTGCCTGATGAAAAGAGCAATTAATATTGTTAGTACAAATCAAAGGAGATGACCAGCTGCTACCATCGCAAAAAAAGTTAGCACCCACACCTTCTCGCTGGCACAAAACAAGTGTAGCATGCGTCCCGATGAAACCAAGTTAATGCATAAAATCTAGAACTTTATATGTCTTGACAGGACACAGAGTTCACATAATTTACAATGGGAAAGCATAACTCCAGTAACCAAACATGTAGTACAAATAATTCAATTATGTTGGCAGGTTCATGTGCCCTGGGAATCACACAGGTGGTATGTATGCGTTTATAAATTATAACCCAGATATCCTATCTTTTTTGTCTCTTACGTAGATGACAAGTCTTTCATGAGTAGTGCATCGTCTTGGCTTGCGCATTTGGCTGTGTGCATGCTAGACCAAAACCTTTTTCCGGAGTATTGTTGGAATGGAAGGCACCGGAATGAGTGATACATGCAAGTGACACAAGGAAAGAGAGGAAGGTTCGCCTCATTTATCCACTTTTTAACTTCTAACTACGACAGTTGAAGATGAAGGGCGGAGCCGGCAACCGTCGACAGTGGGAAGCTGCCCGGGCTCGCCGACTTGGTCCCACGAAGGAGCAGCAATGTCGTCACTAGTTAGTCCCGGGCCAAGAATTTGGGGGCTTCATTTTGTGGCCCAGTAACTATGTCACCCAGTCACCGTTGCACCTCTTGTTCCTTCCTTGGCTGCACGTCAAACCGTGAGCGCTCCTCCAAAGCTCAACATCTAGTGCAGTGAAGATAGGCATGTTGTGTAGATACCCTGGACAATAAGGTTGATGGCGACTATGTTAATCAAGTTGTATTGTAATCCCTGGTGATTAGCGATTTGTGTTGTGGATGCCCATCCTAACCTTTGGAAAGTATAAATAGAGAAGACGGCATGTAGTTGATGCATCCGAAAACAAATCTTGAGACATGTCTATTTTTATATGCACCGGATGGCTGAGTATATAGCAAAAAAACTACCATGTTACAGGCTATGTCTATAAAAAACTATCACTTTTTTTAATTTTCAAAAAACTACCACAAAATTGGCTGGCTGTTCCAAAAAACCTCTAGGTGTTGAAAGTCAAGAATAATATATCATCCTACACCAAGTTGGTGAATTATAACGTGAGAGTTTCCAAAAAAGAAACTTTTATGAGAATGAACGGTCCCTCGCATAAGTTCTATTCTCAACCTTTCTTACACCATGTCACAAACATATGGCATCTACTCATGGAAATCACATTCGTAGAAAGTTTCCAATGGTATAAATATGTCATGTCGCATGATAATCTGTGCAGTTATAGTTTTTTTACAATGTTGGTAAGTAATAGTCTAACTGGTTGTCAAAGTTAAATGTTAAAATTAAATGTGTACATGTCCTTTTTTTAGACGATGAGTGGGTAATTTTTTTAGAAGAGGAGTACATATTAAGTTATCGTGAATCGAAAGCTTGCAATGGAGCAGTTGTGTCGTGTGCACGAGGATACAATCATACGAGGATATTTGGTACTCCCTCCGTCCCATGATATAGGACGTTTTTTGACACTACTGTACTGTCAAAAAACGTCTTACATTGTGGGGCGGAGGGAGTAGTTGGCATAAGGTCCAACAACATGGCCAAGTGTAGGAGGGTAACATTGAGCTCAAAGCACGCCTCAACCAGGTAGCTAGAAAAGCTAGGCTTCATCCTTTCCCTTCTTAGTTTCACGTCATGTAAATAAAATTTGACCAACGATGTACCATGAACTCTACATGGAGAAGGGGTACACATCAAAGCTGCGATCTAGTACTAGTAGTAAATTTGTGTATGTTGGATCCATCACTTTCTCACCCAACTCCACCTCCCTATCACGTCCTTGGTAACCACCCATTGATCGATATATCCCTCCATTTATATTTCAGGGCAAAAGACTTGTCATGTTCATTCATCAATAGAGAATAGGGAGAGCTCAAACAAAGTTTGTGTGTTTTAAGGCAAGAACCGCAAATAACAAGATCATACTCCCCCGCCATACCAGATGTTTCTTCCTCCGGGCAACCCAGTCTCCCATGTCGCTTTGAATTCATACTCCCTCGATCCTAGCACCGCCACTGCTTATGTCTTTGGTACATAAATTCAGGGTAACGGCTTATTGCTAGGGCATATGCGGAAGATCGATTTCATATTTTGAGAATGGTTGGACCGGGAGAATTCTTCTAGGTAGCGAGATTGCTGCAAGTAAGTAGGATCATTCTAAAACATCAGGTAATCACTTTTGTGACACCTGAGATTGTGAACTCCTGAGAAAAATTGTAGTTAGGAGAAAAAGTCGATCCGTGAAAATCCATCCGTTCACAGACATAAGGTGTTCTAATTTTTTTTTCTCCGACTCAGATGTATGTACGCGCATTTTAGTGTGTTTGTTCGTTCATTTCAGTCAGTATGTAATTCATATTGAGATATCTAAACATCTTATGTTTGTGAACGGCGGGAGTAGTATTTATTCTTTTGTAGCCAGTCAGCTGGGTCGGCAACCGCAGCTCGCAAGAGAAGAAGAAAATCTGTAGCGATGTGCACGAGTTTCGGTGGTAGGCCATATGGGGCTGCGGAGTTCATACAAGTGGGGCGGCGTGTTCTTGTTTGACTCTGCATATTTTGGTGAGAGACAGAGCATATACTGTGTCTGTGTGAGAGAATCTTGCACGAGCAGACGAGCTCCCACCACTATCCATTTGCTGCATTCCCACGAAACAACTAAACAATCTTCTCTAGATATAGGCATTGGCTTCGAGGTTTCCATTTTTTTTCTTCAAATGTCATCAGGAAAATGTTGACAAAAGGAGGGGCGGTTTTTTGTTTTTGTTTGTGAATTGGTGTGGTTAGTTCTCAGTCAATTGAGACTACAAGTCTCAGTCAAGTGATATTAGTATATAGTAAGAAAGAAAAAACTGAAAAAATAAAATTTGTAAAAATTTCATGAAAATCAAAGAAATACAGTATCGACTGAGACATATCGAAGTCTCATGCGACTGATACTTAGCAAAACTGTTTGCGAAGCGGCTTCAGGAAAAATGTTGATAGAAGGAGGCGGCAAATTGCAGCCATTTCCGGCTGAAGAAACGCCATTTTCACCCATTTGACCAACTTAATTATACACTACGCAACCTATGAATATTTGGCAAGCAGATCAGGATCTAGAACCCTTCTTCCCACAAAAAATGAAGAAAAATCGGTCAGAGCTCTTCCATGTTCTACTACTACTAGTAGTAGTACAACTAATCAGGATTAAGCAATGTAATTAATCAACTCTGCCTCAGCAAGAAGCCAATCAACACCAACCTAGCTATAGCTAGGCGCTGGCAGAGCGAGCCTACATTTCTACTTGACCAGAGCAGAGCAAAGTCTACACGTCCCCAGGCCCCAACCACCACCGTACCGTCGCCCCGTCGCCCAGATCTCGCCCGCCCGCGCGCGCGATGGCCGCCGCCGCCCCCATCCCGGCCCCGGCGCCCGCGGCCGACGACGAGATCGTCTACGAGTCCATGCCCTGCATCCGCATCTACAAGGACCGCGTGGAGCGCTACTTCGGCTCCGAGTTCGTCGCCGCCTCCGCCCACGCCGACGCCGCCACCGGGGTCGCCTCCCGCGACCGCGTCATCTCCCCCGAGGTCTCCGCGCGCCTCTACCTCCCCCGCCTCGACACCGCCCAGGCCGACGCCAGGCTCCCCGTCCTCGTCTACTACCACGGCGGCGGCTTCTGCCTCGGCTCCGCCTTCAACCCCACCTTCCACGCCTACTTCAACAACCTCGCCGCGCTCGCCGGCGTGCTCGTCGTCTCCGTCGAGTACCGCCTCGCGCCCGAGCACCCCGTCCCCGCCGCCTACGCCGACTCCTGGGACGCGCTCGCCTGGGTCGTCTCCCACGCCGCCCCAGGCGCCGCCGCCGCTGGCTTCGAGCCCTGGCTCGCTGACCACGCCGACTTCGCCCGCCTCTACCTCGGCGGCGAGAGCGCCGGCGCCAACATCGCGCACCACGTGGCGATGCGGGTGGGCGCGGAGGGGCTGCCCCACGGCGCCGCCATCCACGGCCTCCTCATGATCCACCCCTACTTCCTCGGCACCGACAAGGTGGCCTCCGACGACCTCGACCCGGCGGCGCGGGAGAGCCTGGCCAGCCTGTGGCGCGTCATGTGCCCGACCACCACCGGGGAGGACGACCCGCTCATCAACCCGTTCGTGGCCGGCGCGCCGGGGCTCGAGGCCCTGGCGTGCGGCCGCGTGCTGGTGTGCATCGGCGAGGGCGACGTGCTCCGCGACCGCGGCCGCGCCTACTACGACCGGCTCAGGGCCAGCGGGTGGAGCGGGGAGGCCGACATTTGGCAGGCGCCGGGGAAGGGGCACACCTTCCACCTCCTCGAGCCCTGCTGCGAAGAGGCCGTCGCCCAGGACAAGGTCATCGCCGACTTCCTCAACCATTGATTGCATCCCTTCACCATGTATACTCAGGAAATCGGGAAATAAGTGCAGCTCCATCGTTCAGTTGATGGTTGCTGCTTTAACATTTCGGGTTCAGAATTCAGATTTGTGTTGGTGTTGTTTGCCCATTGTTCAGAATTCAGGTATTGGGTTTACGGATGGAAGGGAGTCGCCATTGTTTGTGGCAATGGGTGCTGTATCAGAATTGTTGGAGGATATATGGTACATTTATACTAGTTCATACAGATGATACTTTTTAGTATACTTGTTATGTATTGGACCCATCGTTTTTCTTTGCAGTATACGTATTTCGGGAGTTCAAAGTTAAGGAATTCTTTCTGTTCACTAATATATTTTTTTATATATGCACAAGTTTCTGAAATCTGCGCTTGCTTGTTTGGTACTAGGGGCTTGGCCGCAAGAACGGCAAGTTACAACGTTTCAAGTTCATTGTGTCGCCTTGTTGCATTTCCTCTGCTTAGCATGTCTAGGCGAGTCGCCATTGTACAACGTTTCAAGTTCATTGTGTCGCCTTGTTGCATTTCCTCTGCTTAGCATGTCTAGGCGAGTCGCCATTGTTGTAGGCATCTGAATTGTTGGAGGATAGTACTGTTATATCGATGATGTTAGTATACTTGTTGGATTAGTGATCCAACTTCAGGAATCCTTTGCATTGTACGCACTTCGGAGTTCAAAGTCTGGCAATTCTTTTCTCTTCGCTTGTTTTATTTGTAGCTGTACAAGTTTCGGAAATTGCTGCTTGCCTGGTTGGTACTACTACTAGCTAGAGTTGAAAGCTCATTTCAGGTTCATTTGCTTGAACAGTTACGCAAAGTTCTGTCTCCTAGTTGCATCTCCTCTGCTTAGCTAGCTGGTTTCACATGGCAAGATACCTTTGCTTAATCCCTGTTGCTTAGCTAGTCGGTTGCCATTTAATTATTAATACCTGTTGTCTTCTATGTTGCACCATGAGCTGGTGACCATGTCGTGCTCGGTTCTTTAAGTCAATGGTTCAGCTTATTACTCTGTCATTCTCATTTAATCTTAAACGTTGCAAGATGTATAAAACAACTCTCTTCAGCTTCAGTTTCTTTAGCAAAGTCTTCAACTCTGGTGTCTTTAGCTACTCTTCAACTCCGGTAGTGGCTCTCAGAATATTGCTAAGGTGCCTTCTTTTACTATGATTCATCTTTCCTAGAATCAGCATATCCTAAAGTTTCAAGGCATAGATGTCCAATAAGCAGAAAGCGCCAATGCTGCCGACTGAAATTCATGTGGGCTTCGATTGTCAGCAAAACCTTCAGTAAGTGATCTTTTCAGTTTTTTCAGAGAATTCTGTTTGTGCAGACTTGTAAATAGATCTGTTGCTCCATTTGCCACCCAATAATCCACTCCCTCTGTAAACTAATATAAGACGTTTTAGATCAAATCTAAAACGTCTTATATTAGTTTACACAGGGAGTATCAATCTCTCAAGGTTTTGAACCATGTTTGGGTTCGATGCTCAGAGCATGGCATTCCTTGGTGAGACCAACCGTGAAGACCGATCCTCTTTCTGACAACAAAGCTGACACATCTCCATCTGTCACCAAACAAATCTAGCAGCAGATGATGTGCTCTCTCGCACAATAGATAGAACATACTACCTCCGCCCTTGTTTATTGGTCCCCTTTGTATTTTGTGCAAAATTTTGACCTTAAATTTAACTAACAAAATGTTAATGCTGTCAGAAAATAGTATCATTGAAAGCTATGTTCAAATACGAATCCAACGATACAATTTTTGTGGCATATGCATTAATATTTTGTTAGTTAAATATCTAGTCAAAATTTGACATCAAATGCGAAGGGGACTAATAAATCAAGATGGAGGTACTGTATATATTGATTTTCCAACTCATGTCTCATTTCCAAAAGGTATACGACATTTTTTTAGAAAAGGAGGATATACCCGGCCTCTGCATATGGGCGATACATGTAGCCATTTTATTAATTATTCACAAGGATCTTACAAAGTAATACATCAGTAAGTCTGAAGCCTCCATCTTGGCAACACCCGTCGCTACTTCTATTCCCTTGATAAAGGGGTGCCGAATGTTCGAGCCTAATATCAAACAGACATCGCACCAATGCCTAACAACTAAAGCTGGTTACCCCATCCAAGCCACAATGACGGGACTGGGTCACAACCGGTCCGACAGACCCTTAGCGCGTACTGTCATACACGCTCCAGAAGTCTTCGCCGCCGCCGTCATCCGCATACCCATCTTCAGGAGAAATCGATGTAATGACCTTGCGAGGCCTGCCATCAACGCCACCATGACACCATACGGCGCCATCGCCCTGCACGCGTTCATCATCCCGCGTCTGTAGTCGAGAACCCGCTGCACCATGCTGCTGAGACTCGTCATCGTAGATGGTAGATGCCACGCCACCCACCTGGTCCCCGCCCGACAATCACGTGGAGATTGACGCCCAACTACCAAGCCATCCACATGTCCGTCCAGCCGATGAATGTCTCCAAAGATGGTGCCCCCGCAGGGGTGACGATGAAGACGTCGCCATCATCCAATCTAGGAGGCCCCTTAAACGCCTCAAATGAGGGATACGACGCCCACGGGCGCCGCCGTCAATGGTGGCCTCTTCCAGGTATGTGGTTCCCCCGAAAACAATGGAGCGATGGACGCCCCGACCATCGCCACCAACGAGGAAAACGACGCCCACGGGCGTCATCGTCAATGGTGGCATCCTCACCCACTTCAGCAGCTAGGCCACCATCTCCTCCTCAACTTGATCCGCCGCTGGGAAGACACCGCGAGGCAGCACCCACCGTCCAGATCCCTTTGTATCGGCGATGAAGACAACCAAAGGTAGAGGTCACATCGCTACGTGACTGGCGCCATGGCCACACATGCGTCGTCCCGAGGCGCCCGCTTAAGATCCACCTCCACAGCCACGCCTCCATGCCGCGATGGAGGGATGCCCCGCCGCCCCCGTGAGAAAACAAGTAGAGTAATTTTTTAGGTAAAAAGGTTTCCCCTGATTTTCATTAAGAAAACCATCAGTTCTACATCGTCCACCACCGCAACACGCCAGCATTCGAGCATCAAAAGAGAAAGATAGTACCGAGTTTATAAATTGCAGCAGGATAGCAGTTTATAAATTGCATTACAGAAAGAACACCTAGCATGTTGAAACCGAAGGTAAAGCTAATGGCTTTGGAGAAAACAAGGGAAACTATTCCTCTAAGCTTCTCCAGCAGGATAGCAGTTTTGCCTGGTTGACAATGCACATTTCAGAGGATATCACACTGTCAGCCTCCGGATCACAACCTACTTGTACTAGAGCTGAACACATCACAACCTACTTGTGCTAGAAGTCTTGCACGCCACCACAGCCAGTCCTTTGTGTCCTCCTTCCCCTGCAATGAACTCCAAGAATCAATCCATTTGTATATCTGAAAAATGGTATCAACCAGCACGCACGGCCAAATGCTCTGGAAACACAGAGGGCTCCTCACTTTCTGAATCCCCCAAATCAGGGCTAAAAGTATAATAGACATAACATCATTTTGTCTACCATTTAATCCCCTCAAGCCAAGTCTCTATGCAATCTTCAGCGTTTGCAAAGTGGTAATCAAAACTAGAAGCACAGTTGGCAATATTCCATACTTGTCTAGCCATGGGGGCAGGTGAAAAAAAGGCCAGAGATAGATTCAACCCCACTGCAAAACAAGCATTGTTTGATACACTTTCCACCTCTATGGATCTGAACATCTCTAGTTAGTATACTCTGATTAAGAACTAGCCAAATGAATGTTTTGATTCTTAATAGTTATTTTAATCTTCCACATGATTTTTTATCGAACAGTACAATGGTGTCGCAAGGCACGTAGAAATATTTTACAGAAGATGCAGAAACGGTTAGTTTCCGAACCAACTCATCTGAATCTTCTGTCAAAACCACCTGGCTACAAATGTCATTTAGCTTAGCCAACTATTCTTTCCTAGCACCAACCAAAGCATGTCCAAATTGAAGGGAATCTAAACCAACAACAAACACATCATGCATTGAAATGTTTAAGATGAGAAAAATAGCATAAAGTATGGGAAAGGAAGCTTCCAAAAAACAAGTACTAGCCGGCCTCCTTGATTCGCTTCTTTGACACATGCCCAAGGTCATCAGCGTTTGTCTAGACGCAACTAACATATCACGAAGTTCCTCAAAAACTAAAAGCAACAACCATTTTGATCAATTACTTGAAGCCCGCGAGACAAATTAAAGTACATGCATCTTTTGTTGGTTCATCTTAGTAGTTTTCTCTATTTGAGAATTTTTTTTCGACTATATCTATTTGAGAATTTCATCTTAGTAGTTCAGTTATGTATGGATGCAAGGTCTAGCGAAAGTTCAGCTGAATGGCAAGCCATGAGGGAATAACACGCGCGAGCAACCGACACAGTAGGTGGTACAGCCTGACACATTGGCGAAGATGAGGTTGTTTGCTCTTTTTACATAGTTGTGGCATATTGGTTGACACTACAAGAAATATGTCAACTTGCGACCATCAATGTTGGTCATTGAATGGTCATTGTTTTCCATTTTGTGACCTATTTGTGACCAAAAATAGTTGGTCAAAATTTATCCGTCTTTAATGAATCTTAAGACCTTTGTTCTGAAATGGTCGTAGAAGGTAACGACCAAAATGAAAGGTCCTTGGTTCTACAACCAATTGTTTTGGTCACTGGCAATCTGCCCACACCACGTCGGATCCGACGTGGCAAGCTGACGTGGTAAAATTGCGACCAAATGAAAAGGTCGTTGATTAGAATCAGCCGGTCCAGTTCGATGGTTTACTTGGGCCAAGCCCACTAATTCAGCCCATTTAATATTATTTTTCCTATTAATTCTGGTCAGCCGCATGGGCCAGGCCCAACAATTCAGCCTTTTTTATTTTCTGGGTCGTGGCCTTTTATAGTCTATTATTTTTTATTTTCAGCCATTATATATTCAAGATGGTCCCACTAGTCAGATGGGTCCCACTTGTCATGTTCATCTCTCAAATTGGTCCCACATGTCAGAATGTACAAATTTGACAGATTATTTTCATAAGTGGCCCCACCGGTGAGGTTCCCATTTCACAAGTTTTCAAATCACATACATAATCAATATTTCAAATAGAACAAAGAACACATAAAATTCATCAAATATACCACTAAATAAATCTATTACAATCTTTACAACATAGATATGCTACAATATGCTACTCTTCATGGAGTAGGACTTCGCTGTTTCACACTTGGCTTCACGCTTCACGGCTTCACACTTGCTTCACACTTCACGACTTCACACTTCACATTTGAGCTTTTCTAAAGGAGGAACCGCCACAATTTGAAGTCTGCAATACAACAATTGATACTAATCAAGGATAAAAACAAAAACAAGTAATGGACGCAAATGTGAAGGCAACATGGAACTAGTGATACGACAACATGCAGAAAACACTACAATGTAATACTGTTGTAAGTTTGTATCAGCGCAAAATCAGCACTGCACAATGAAGCACATAACAATTGGTACCAAGCAAGCTGACAGACTCACAATTTTATCAACCCTCTAGGAAATTCCATAAACACACAAAGTTGAGTTATCCATACAACCATCTTGCAATAGACCATCGGACTAACACCACACAGAATAAACAAAAAGAGAAAACTCAAATCTCCATGGAGAAATGGACACCAACTCTGCATTATCACGATAGCAGTTTAGATCCCACTCAGTTAAGTAAGCATCCTTGGCTATACGAATAAGTGGAGAGAAAAATAAAGAGCTACACAGTCTAGAATTTCTGTTGAGAACAACAAAGAGCTATATAGATTGATATTCAAGTTTGACTACATGCTAACAGTCTCATGATCAAGTTTGACTACAAGCTAACAGATCCTGGTGAATACAGATGATTTGCAGACCAGAACCGGTGTGCAAGTACAGATCATTTGAAGTTTTGACAAATAGCTAAAAAATCGAGTTAAATCAACAATAGTATTGTAAGCAACAAATTGACTCTCATAGAAGAACCGATGCACAAGAACGGACCCACAACTACTAGGCCCAACAACTAAGATATGTAGGAAATTTCAGGTGTATCCCTTCATAGATCAAGCACAGGCGCAACATAAAAGGCTCATGAGCGACACAAAGTCTGAACAATTTAGCAAGAAGCAAGCAGAATCAATCAACTACACATACCTAGATGAACAGAATCAACATCAGTTGCATCTCAAATCCGCATTCTACCAGATAATCCAGGCATAACCATGAGGGATTCCACATCAACTGATGTCTACTACACAACCTTCTTGTAGACGTTGTTGGGCCTCCAAGTGCAGAGGTTTGTAGGACAGTAGCAAATTTCCCTCAAGTGGATGACCTAATGTTTATCAATCCGTGGGAGGCGTAGGATGAAGATAGTCTCTCTCAAACAACCCTGCAACCAAATAACAAAGAGTCTCTTGTGTCCCCAACACACCCAATACAATGGTAAATTGTATAGGTGCACTAGTCCGGCGAAGAGATGGTGATATAAGTGCAATATGGATGGTAGATATAGGTTTTTGTAATCTGAAAATATAAAAACAGCAAGGTAACTAAAGATAAAAGTGAGCATAAACGGTATTGCAATGCTAGGAAACAAGGCCTAGGGTTCATACTTTCACTAGTGCAAGTTCTCTCGACAATAATAACATACTTGGATCATATAACTATCCCTCAACATGCAACAAAGAGTCACTCCAAAGACACTAATAGCGGAGAACAAACGAAGAGATTATGGTAGGGTACGAAACCACCTCAAAGTTATTCTTTCCAATCAATCCATTGGGCTACTCCTATAAGTGTCACAAACAGCCCTAGAGTTCGTACTAGAATAACACCTTAAGACACAAATCAACCAAAACCCTAATGTCACCTAGATACTCCAATGTCACCTCAAGTATCCGTGGGTATGATTATACGATATGCATCACACAATCTCAGATTCATCTATTCAATCCAACACAAAGTACTTCAAAGAGTGCCCCAAAGTTTCTACCGGAGAATCAAGACGAAAACATGTGCCAACCCCTATGCATAAGTTCATGGGCGGAACCCGCAAGTTGATCACCAAAACATACATCAAGTGAATCATGTGATATCCCATTGTCACCACAGATACGCACGGCAAGACATACATCAAGTGTTCTCAAGTCATTAAAGACTCAATCCGATAGGATTACTTCAAAGGGAAAACTCAATCCATTACAAGAGAGTGGAGGGGGAGAAGAAACATAAGATCCAACTATAATAGCAAAGCTCGCGATACATCAAGATCGCGGCAAATCAAGAACAAGAGAGAGAGAGAGAGAGTGAGAGAGAGAGAGATCAAACACATAGCTACTGGTACATACCCTCAGCCCCGAGGGTGAACTACTCCCTCCTCGTCATGGAGAGCGCCGGGATGATGAAGATGGCCACCGGTGAGGGTTCCCCCCTCCGGCAGGGTGCCGGAACAGGGTCTCGATTGACTTTTGGTGGCTACAGAGGCTTGCGGTGGCGGAACTCCCGATCTATTCTGTTCTTCGATAGTTTTAGGGTACGTGGTTATATATGGGTGAAAGAAGTACGTCGGTGGACCTCCGGGCTGTCCACGAGGCAGGGGGCGCGCCCCAGGGGGGGGTGGGCGCACCCCCACCCTCGTGGGCAGCCCGGGACTCCCCTGGCGTGCACTCCAAGTTTTTCCGGTAGCTTTCCTTCCAAAAATAACTTCTCTAGTTGATTTCATTCCGTTTCGACTCCATCTGATATTCCTTTTCTTCGAAACACTGAAATAGGCAAAAAATAGCAATTCTGGGCTGGGCCTCCGGTTAATAGGTTAGTCCCAAAAATAATATAAAAGTGGATAATAAAGCCCAATATTGTCCAAAACAGTAGATAATATAGCATGGAGCAATCAAAAATTATAGATACGTTGGAGACGTATCAAGCATCCCCAAGCTTAATTCCTGCTCGTCCTTGAGTAGGTAAATGATAAAAACAGAATTTTTGATGCGGAGTGCTACTTGGCATAATTTCATTGTAATTCTTCTTAATTGTGGTATGAATATTCAGATCCGAAAGATTCAATACAAAAGTTTAATATTGACATAAAAATAATAATACTTCAAGCATACTAACAAAGCAATCATGTCGTCTCAAAATAACATGGCCAAAGAAAGTTATCCCTACAAAATCATATAGTCTGGCTATGCTCTATCTTCACCACACAAAGTATTTAAATCATGCACAACCCCGATGACAAGCCAAGCAATTGTTTCATACTTTTGACATTCTCAAACTTTTTCAATCTTCACGCAATACATGAGCGTGAGCCATGGATATAGCACTATAGGTGGAATAGAATGGTGGTTGTGGAGAAGACAAAAAGGGAGAAGATAGTCTCACATCAACTAGGCGTATCAACGAGCTATGGAGATGCCCATCAGTAGATATCAATGTGAATGAGTAGGGATTGCCATGCAACGGATGCACTAGAGCTATAAGTGTATGAAAGCTCAAAAAGAAACTAAGTGGGTGTGCATCCAACTTGCTTGCTCACGAAGACCTAGGGCATTTTGAGGAAGCCCATCATTGGAATATACAAGTGTCGGTGTCAAAACCAGCGGATCTTGGGTAGGGGGTACCGAACTGTGCGCCTAGGCGGATGGTAACAGGAGACGAGGGACACAATGTTTTACCCAGGTTTGGGCCCTCTTGATGGAGGTAAAACCCTACGTCCTGCTTGATTAATATTGATAATATGGGTAGTACAAGAGTGGATCTACCACGAGATCAAGGAGGCTAAACCCTAGAAGCTAGCCTATGGTATGATTGTGTATGTTGGAGTTGTCGTCCTACGGACTAAAACCCTCCGGTTTATATAGACACCGTATAGGGTTAGGGTTACACAAAGTCGGTTACAATGGTAGGAGATCTAAATATCCGCATCGCCTAGCTTGCCTTCCACGCCAAGGAAAGTCCCCTCCGGACACGGGACGAAGTCTTCAATCTTGTATCTTCATAGTCCTGGAGTCCGGCTGAAGGTATAGTTCGGATGGCCAAACACCCCCTAATCCCGGACTCCCTCAGTAGCCCCTGAACCAGGCTTCAATGACGACGAGTCCGGCGCGCAGATTGTCTTCGGCATTGCAAGGCGGGTTCCTCCTCCAAGTTCTTCATAAAAGATTGGAAACACCAAGAGTAGTGTCCGGCTCTGCAAAATAAGTTTCCACGTATTGCCATAGAGAGAATAATATTAACACAGATCTAATCTGCTGATGCATTCCATAGAATGACATCACACTACAGCTAAGCCTTTATTCGAATCGTTTTCACTTTTCCACCTCGGCACGTTTTGCGAGGCGGTTTCCCTGGCACGTCTTGTCGAAGCAGAGATCGTGTCCCCTTTATTTACGGGATTCTCATCAATACGGACATGGGTAACCCAATCGTGCCCGTTTAGCATGTTTTCTCGATTAAAGGCGAGTCCCAAACGGTCACGGGGAGGGCTCTTGGTATTCAACCTCTTATAAAGAGACCAAGGCCTTACTCCTTTTTTCCAATCCTCAAAACGAGTTCGCCTATCGCCTCGAGTTCCAACACCCTAGGCCCCAGATTTCAGGCGCTTCGGACCATCGACAATGTACGGTTCCGACCTTCAAGGCCGGTGGATGCCCTCCTCCGTCACGGAGGAGGACGTGCTAAAGTTGAGAGAGGCTAAGTTCTTGACCGGCGAAATTCCGCATAGGTTGCCTGCTCAAGGGCAGGCGGTTCCCAGCCCCCAGCCCGGTGAGAGCGTGGTGTTCAAATCTCACTTCCTTCGGGGGTTAGGCTTCCCAATGGATCCCTTTGTGAGGGGGATGCTGTTCCATTATGGGTTGGAATTTCACGACTTAGCTCCGGAGTCCATCCTCCATATTTCTTCTTTCATCGTCGTGTGTGAAGCGTTCCTCCGTGTTACCCCTCACTTCGGATTGTGGCTCAAGACCTTTAAAGTGGAGCCGAAGATGATCGAGGGACGACACGCAGAGTGCGGAGGCGCTGTTATAAGTAAGAATGCTAATGCTCCCTGGCCCGGGAGCTCTTTTAAAGAGGAGCTCGGCTTATGGCATCGGGAGTGGTTCTATATCACCGCTCCCAGGGGCACCAAATGGGTGGCGCCGCCTACCTTTCGCTCGGGTCCCCCACAACAGCTAGGGTCGTGGGTCAATAAAGGCCTAGACTGGGGGCCATCTCAGGACGTACCTTTGTTACAGGGACGAATCAGGGATCTATTGAAAAGAGACCTTAGCCTGGTCAAAGTGACGCAAGTCATGCTGATCCGCTGAACCCTGCCCGGCAAACGTCGCTCCCTCCGTTTGTGGGAGTTTAATCCGGAGGGACCACGAGCTCTCCAACATTTTATGGGCGCAACGCCCGTGGAGATGTACAAATTGTTCTTTGGATCACAAGCAATGTGTCTGGATTTGACCGAGGACTCAAGTTTAAGCTGCAATCGCCCGGATACTCAAGTAAGTGACCTTGTGCCCGGACTCGCCATCCATATAATTGTCATAAATTCGCCCCTAAAAGAGTTGTCCTTTTTAAACAGGAGTGGATAGCGAAAGCAAAGCCGATCAGGTGTCCGGCTCCCCTTCCTGAGACCAGGCCGGATCCCGTGCTAGTCAGGATGTTGAAGATTGTGCCTCTAGAGGGAAGTGAGGGAGAGGACAAGGAAACTACGGCCTCCTCAAAGGAGGCCGTTCCGAAGGGAGGAACCGACAATTCCTCTTCTAAGGGGAAGAAGAGGGCCGCCTCTGACGACCCGGAGCCCATGGCCTCAAAGCGGGGTAAAAAATCCTCGTCAGAGGGTCCGATGCCGGGGGGTTCCTTGGCCGAACTATGCCCTCAAAGGGATCAGCCCTCCAGTGAGCCGTAAGTAGAGAAAGATTGTATATTTTGAAAGAAGGATCCTTGCTTTAAACCTAAGAAGATTAACCGAAATTTTACCTTGTAGTTCGGACCTCAGCCCTTCTCAGTAGAGCTCGTCTTCGGGGGATCTTCTTTCGGAGATGATGGAGAGCGGAACGCCTCACCCTGCCGTGCCGCCCAGCGAGGCGGGCGAACCTGAGGTGTCATCGCGGAGGGCTTCTTCGAATCCGGTAGGGTGGAAGATTGCTATGCGGCCCCCCAAGGTTCTCCGCGTCCGGCCTCCGAAAGAGGCCACAGGACAAGTCCGGCACCGTCTGGTGCTCGGCCGGAGGAGCTAAAGAATCTGCTAGGGCGAGCTTCTATCTCAGAGGAGCACCGCGCATTGATGGTCACGATGATTGAAAGGATTTCATCCGCGGAAAGCGGATTGCACGAGGCCGTCAGAAGTTTACTGACGGGCTTTGAGGTACATTAGATAATGTACACTTTTGTCAGTTGCGCATAAATAAGATGCGCCCTGTATAGATAGTAGCCCCTAAGACTCTATGCGTTGTCAGAAGTGACAGCGTGCAGAGGATCATAACCCCAGGTCTAAATTTTTCGCCTTTAAATGTAGGTGGCGAAGTGTCCGGAATCGAGCTGAACTGATGATTTTGCCGAACTAAAGCGGCAACTGGACGCGACAGATGCCGACATCACGCTCGTCAACAAGCGGCTTGATGAGGCTCAAGGTATGTAATTCCTTGGGCGGCACCTGGTAAGAGGAGCTTTATGCCAATATCTTATAATGTATATGCTTGACGCAGATGGTGCGGCCGCCGTGGAGAGTCTTCGGGCGGAACTTGCCCGGGCTAAGGAACAAGCCAGAGAAAGGGATGCGGCTGCCAAGAAGGCCCTTGAAGAGCTGAGGGCCGAACAGGCTGCTCACTGCCGAAGCAAGGAGGAGATGGCCGAGATGGCCGTGAAGTTAAAGAGCGCTGCTGACCATTGCGAGCTTCTTGAGAAAGAAGACCGGGCGAGGCAGACGGACTTAGAGAAGGACGTTGCTGATGCCAAGGACGCTCGCTCTGCGATGAGAGCTGCGAAGGAGGAGATGCGTCAGGCCGGACAGATTGCGGCTGGAAAGCCCTTTATGCTGCGGAGGAAGTTTTGCGATCCGAAGTTTTCTCCGCTGGACTGTATGTGGAGTGTGGAGGACACCTGTCTGGATTTGGCATCGAGTGCTGCTGATGCGACCGAACACTTTCGGGATCAAGAAGATCGTGAAGTGGAAAAACTTTTCTAGTCGCAGTTTCACAATCCAGAGCGTCCCCTGTCGGTGGACGATCGTCTGGCTCAATGGGCCGAACTGAATAGGTTGTCCGGACTCGCCATGAAGTTTGTCATGGGTCATTTGTGGCTGGGGAGATCGGAGCCGAAGAGTTATTTCGGCTTGGTGCAGCAACTCCTTGATGCGGTGCCCCGTATCGATGCAATGAAGAGGCCAGCATGCATAGAGGGCGCACGGATGGCTCTTGCCCGTGTCAAGACATATTGGGCGGAGATGGAGACCACCGTTGTTGCATCCCGAGATTCGGACAAAAGCCGAGTACCCTCCGAACACTATTTTCAGGAAGTCCTAGAAGGCGCTCGTGTAATAGAGACGCAGTGCTCGAAGGATGCTATGTTCTAATAGCATATGTAATTATAAAACAGTATTTTGATGAATTGTACTAGGCTTTTATACTTGTGCCTTCAAGTATGTGGAACACCTCCTGTGCGGCCGTTTTAATATATATAAAATCTGAAAGATGGTAGTCGTTGGCTTCAGCCCCCACGCACATAGTGCGGGGGTGCTTGCAGAAGGCGCTTTTTACACTTAATCCAACGTCTTGGTCCTACAAAGGAGGTGATGGCGCAGCGAGCCAGGCAACCGGACTATAATGCTTTAACACTTCCACTTAGCCATAGGAGCTTGACAGTGGGACTCTTTAGATAGCCCTTGGTGGCGACTGCGCTCGCCCGAATTCGGGGCGCGTGTGTGCCTGGCCGGGAAATGGCCCTTCGTTAATGCGGAGGAATCCTATAGATTCCGGAGAGTCATCGAGTGGTTGACCAGTCTCATGCTATATCATGACAGTCGGTTTTCGGCTTTCTCTACTGAGGTGCTCGCCCGGCCGAACCGGGGCACAATCGCAGTAGTTCTCCTGGTGCCGCCTTAGCCGATAGAGCGGAACGTAAGGCGACCAAACACAGGAGCCGTGCAACCCAACATTGACCAAAATCATGATTCGGAGCTGATGCATATAAGGCCAAACTCGCGACGCCGAACACTCCCTAAGGTATTCGGTCTTTATGAGAGCGGGCAAAGTAATGCTCCTAGGTATAAGCCCCTAGTGTCCAGGTACGCGCGGAAATTCTGACGTGGCCACATGCCAAGACGCCAGCCTCCTCCTTGGTTATAGAACCAGGGGACGTGTAGCAACAAGGGACAGTAAAAAAGGTTTACGCAGGGTCTTAATCTGAAAAGAATCCTTAGAACGGGTCCCTACTGCACGTCTGCGCCTGTGTCTCCGTTGTGCCGTATCCTGGACGGGCGCATCATGATGTTCATCTGTAAAAGAGAGGAACTAAGTTGAAAGAAAAATTGTATTAAATAAACAAAAATTCGTGCCGAATAAAAATTGCATTAAATAAACAAATGTAAAGTAAAATATGTAAAATAGAGCTTTATTGTCTCTTGTATATGCGGAGCCCCTAGGGCATGCCGGGCTCGTCTATGCGTGCCCGTGGTCTTAATGACCTGTTCGGATGTTCTGGCTGGTGAAGCCATTGTATTGTGGGACTGTTAAAGCAGCCGCACAATCCTCCGCTTGGGGGAGGAGCGCTCAATGCTTCCCCTTCAAGGAGATGATGCCTCGTGGATCGGGCATCTTAAGCGTGAGAGATGCATAATGCGGTATTGCGTTAAAGCGGGCGAAAGCTTCGCGCCCCAGCAGTGCTTGATAGCGACTTGAGAATGGGACGATGTGGGAGGTCAGCCTTTCGCAGCGGAAGTTATCGGTAGAGCCGAATATAACTTCAAGCCGGATA
The DNA here is from genome assembly GCA_032464435.1 of Aegilops umbellulata. Taxonomy (NCBI): domain Eukaryota; kingdom Viridiplantae; phylum Streptophyta; class Magnoliopsida; order Poales; family Poaceae; genus Aegilops; species Aegilops umbellulata. The sequence continues at coordinate 546,334,282 of CP136058.1, forward strand.
AAACCCATGCAATGGGTGTCCGGACCAGGCGCTACCCCTTGAAAGGAGGTTTTGCTGTGGCGGATTCTTGTTGGGTTTATCCCCATGTGACGGATTGTGTCCTGATATATTAGATTTAGTCCACTGCCGCCGTCCATTAGGACATTTGAGAACTGGAGCCCGCCAATTATTGGATCAAGTACCAAGGCAGTCCAGCCTGCGTTCCTGGTACTTCTAGAATAATCCAGATCATCGAAGATGATTGGTTTTGACAACCAGTGGCGGGACCCTTTTGGGATAGGTCGTGTGGCGCATACCTTTATGGGCGCCGCACGTTTTGTTATGTGAAGTAGGTTTACTGTTTTTACTTCTTGTGGGAAATTCTTCTGTTTCCTGGTACTCTGCTTTTGGGGTTCGTCCTCGTCTTCGCTTGGTGTGTCGAGCCCCTTGTGTTCGGCGTTGAGTCTGCCGGATTGTTTAAAAACCCAACAATCTCTGTGGGTGTGGTTAGCAGGCCTCCCTGGAGTACTGTGTATTTGACATATCCTGTCCAGGATTTTGTTTAGGTTGGATAAATCATCTCTGTTATCCTGGAGGGGCGGCTTTTTCTGATTCTGCCGTGAGCCTTTGAATCCGGCGTTGACTGCCGTGCTCTTCGGACTGTTTTCCTTAGTCCGGCGACGTTCCTTGTTGCGTCGCGGTTTTCCGTTTCCATCCCTGGTTTGGGATGTACTTGGGTCGCTGATGCTACATCTTGCCAACGAGCTGTCCTCTCCTACGCAAAAGCGGGTCATGAGGCTTGTTAATGCGGCCATTGTTCTTGGCTTTTCTTGGCCGAGGTGTCTGGCGAGCCACTCGTCTCGGACATTGTGCCTGAAAGCTGCTAGGGCTTCGGCGTCCGGACAGTCAACTATCTGATTCTTTTTAGTAAGAAATCTATTCCAGAACTGTCGAGCTGACTCTCCGGGCGGTTGCGTTATGTGACTGAGGTCGTCTGCATCCGGAGGGCGGACATAAGTCCCTTGAAAATTTGCTCGGAAAGCATCCTCGAGCTCTTCCCAACTTCCAATTGTGTTTTCGGGAAGGCTTTTAAGCCAATGCCGGGCTGGTCCTTTAAGCTTTAGTGGTAAATATTTGATGGCGTGGAGGTCATCTCCTCTAGCCATATGTATGTGGAGAATGTAATCCTCTATCCAGACTCCAGGGTCTGTTGTTCCATCATATGCCTCTATGTTTACGGGTTTGCATCCTGCTGGAAATTCATAATCCAGGACCTCATCGGTGAAACATAGGGGATGTGCGGCGCCCCTGTATTTGGGTGTGCCGGATTCTGATAATGGCTTTATTGTACTTCTTACGAGAGCTTGCTTTCTTGGCCCATAAATGGACCTGGCAGGGCCATCTTTTTGATGTGAATCTGTAAGTGGATCACATGCCGGCTTGAGTGCGGCGCCGTTTGCCGCTTTATGCTGGCTATGGGGTCGTCTATCCGACCATATGGCTTTCTTACTTTTTGAGTGTGAGGGCTCTAAGGCCTCTTCGTCGAATTCAGACAGCAGCTTTCGCTTTGGATAGCTTTTAATGCGGCGACTATTGTCGTATTTGTCTGCGGTGTTGATTACTTTACTCCATCTGATCCTGAGTGCATCTTCTGCAGTTTTGAGCTTCCGCTTCTGCTTTTCAGGCTGCGTGCGGTTGCAACGAGCCTCTTGTGGAGGTTCTTCTTCTCCATGGGTTTATCCGGCGTAAGGTCGTCCAGAATGCCATTTTCGCCAGGGGAGGGATGTTCGGTTTCTTCATCCGGGCTGCCCTGTTCGGACGGTTGCTCTAGGGCATGCTCGTCGTCTGCTGGCCCATCCTGCTCTATGGCTGGGTCTGTATCGAGGCAGGGCTTGGGTCGGCGTTTACGCCGATGCTTTGACTGTTTTTCGAGTGATTGATCCTTCGTTCCATCCCCGTTTTCCTCATGGTCGCTACCTTTAGGGGTATCCACCATGTACACATCATGAGATGAGGTGGCTGTCCGATGCCCTTTAGGTGTTGGTTCATCGGTGTGTCCTGCATCATCGTCCATACCGTCGATGTCTTCGGAGTCGAAGTTGAGCACGTCGTTTAAATTATCGACGGTGGCTACCAAATGGGTGGTGGGTGGGTTTTGGATTTCTTCATCGTCCGTATCCCATCCTTGTTGACCATAGTCCGGCCAGGGCTCCCCTGATAAAGAGAGAGACTTTAGTGAGTTCAGGATGTCGCCGAAGGGCGAGTGCTAAAAGATGTCCGCGGCGGTGAACTCCATGATCGGCGCCCAATCAGATTCGATCGGCAGGGGCGCGGGGGGTCCGGAGTCCGGAGAGGAATCCGGATCCTCGGAGTCACGGGTCATGCAGAGTGCGGGGCTGGTGTTTGGCTCGATCGCCTTTGAGATCGCAGCCCCTGAGGTGGCGTCCAACCGCTCATCCTCGATCGGCGCCGCAGGCTCCGAATTAAGGGTCGGAACCGACGCGCGTGCGGCCTCCAAGACGCTGTTCGGTGGCAGAGCTAGATCATGCCCATCGAGACAGTGCGGCGCGCTTGGCTGTGCCTCGAATCCGTCGAAGATCAAGTCCCTGCGGGTGTCAGCCGTGTAGTTCAAACTTCCAAACCTGACCTGATGGCTAGGGGCATAGCTTTCAATCTGCTCCAGGCGGCCAAACGAATTGGCCCGCAGTGCGAAGCCGCCGAAGACGAAGATCTGTCCGGGGAGAAAAGTCTCACCCTGGACCGCATCGTCGTTGATGATCAAAGGAGCCATCGGGCCTAAAAGTGACGACACAGAGGAACTCTCAATGAAAGCACCAATGTCGGTGTCAAAACCGGCGGATCTCGGGTAGGGGGTCCCGAACTGTGCGTCTAGGCGGATGGTAACAGGAGACGAGGGACACAATGTTTTACCCAGGTTCGGGCCCTCTTGATGGAGGTAAAACCCTACGTCCTGCTTGATTAATATTGATAATATGGGTAGTACAAGAGTGGATCTACCACGAGATCAAGGAGGCTAAACCCTAGAAGCTAGCCTATGGTATGATTGTGTATGTTGGAGTTGTCGTCCTACGGACTAAAACCCTCCGGTTTATATACACACCGGATAGGGTTAGGGTTACACAAAGTCGGTTACAATGGTAGGAGATCTGAATATCCGCATCGCCTAGCTTGCCTTCCACGCCAAGGAAAGTCCCCTCCGGACACGGGACGAAGTCTTCAATCTTGTATCTTCATAGTCCTGGAGTCCGGCTGAAGGTATAGTTCGGATGGCCGAACACCCCCTAATCCCGGACTCCCTCAACAAGCCAAGTTCTATAATGAAAAATTCCCACTAGTATATGAAAGTGACAACATAGGAGACTCTCTATCATGAAGATCATGGTGCTACTTTGAAGCACAAGTGTGGTAAAAGGATAGTAGCATTGTCCCTTCTCTCTTTTTCTCTATTTTTTATTTTTATTTTTTTATTTGGGCCTTTTCTCTTTTTTTATGGCCTCTTTTTTTAGTCTGGATTCTCATCCCGACTTATGGGGGAATCATAGTCTCCCTCATCCTTCCTCACTGGGACAATGCTCTAATAATGATGATCATCGCACTTTTATTTACTTACAACTCAAGAATTACAACTCGATATTTAGAACAAGATATGACTCTATATGAATGCCTCCGGCGGTGTACCGGGATGTGCAATGACTCATGAGTGACATGTATGAAAGAATTATGAACGGTGGCTTTGCCACAAATACGATGTCAACTACATGATCATGCAAAGCAATATGACAATGATGGAGCGTGTCATAATAAACGGAACGGTGGTAAGTTGCATGGCAATATATCTCAGAATGGCTATGGAAATGTCAAGATAGGTAGGTATGGTGGCTGTTTTGAGGAAGGTATATGGTGGGTGTATGATACTGGCGAGAAGTGCGCGGTATTAGAGAGGCTAGCAATGGTGGAAGGAAGAAAGTGCGTATAATCCATGGACTCAACATTAGTCATAAAGAACCCATATACTTATTGCAAAAATCTATTAGTTATCGAAACAAAGTACTACGCGCATGCTCCTAGTGGGATAGATTGGTAGGAAAAGACCATCGCTCGTCCTCGACCGCCACTCATAAGGAAGACAATCAATAAATTAATCATGCTCCGACTTCATCACATAACGGTTCACCATACGTGCATGCTACGGGAATCACAAACTTTAGCACAAGTATCTCTCAAATTCACAACTACTCAACTAGCATGACTATAATATCACCATCTTCATATCTCAAAACAATTATCAAGCATCAAACGTTTCTTAGCATTCAACACACTCATAAGAAAGTTTTTACTAATCTTAAATACCTAGCATATTAGGATTATTTAAGCAAATTACCATGCTATTTAAGACTCTCAAAATAATATAAGTGAAGCATGAGAGTTCATCTATTTCTTCAAAATAAATCCACCGCCGTGCTCTAAAAGATATAAGTGAAGCACTAGAGCAAACAACAAACTACTCCAAAACATATGAGTGAAGATCAATGAGTAGTTGTGTAACTATGTGAAGACTCTCTCTCATTTAAGAATTTCATATCTTGGTATTTTATTCAAACAGCAAGCAAAACTAAATAAAATAAGATGACGCTCCAAGCGAAACACATATCATGTGGTGAATAAAAATATAGCTCCAAGTAAAGTTACCGATGAACGAAGACGAAAGAGGGGATGCCTTCCGAGGCATCCCCAAGCTTAGGCTCTTGGTTATCCTTGAATATTACCTTGGGGTGACTTGGGCATCCCCAATCTTAGGCTCTTTCCACTCCTTATTCCATAGTCCATCGAATCTTTACCCAAAACTTGAAAACTTCACAACACAAAACTTAACAGAAAACTTGTAAGCTCCGTTAGCGAAAGAAAACAAAACACCACTTCAAGGTACTGTAATGAACTCACTATTTATTTATATTGGTGTTAAAACTACTGTATTCCAACTTCTCTATGGTTTATAAACTATTTTACTAGCCATAGATTCATCAAAATAAGCAAGCAACACAATGAAAACAGAATCTGTCAAAAACAGAACAGTCTATAGTAACCCGTAACTAACGCAAACTTCTGGAACTCCAAAATTTCTAAAATAAATTGGTAGACCTGAGGAATTTTTCTAGTAATCAGCTGCAAAAAGAATCAACTAAATATCACTCTCCAGTAAAAAGTTTTAGCTAATCTCGTGAGCGCTAAAGTTTCTGTTTTTTACAGCATGATCATAAAGACATCACCCAAGTCTTCCCAAAGGTTCTACTTGGAAAAAACACTAATTAAAACCCAAAACCACATCTAAACAGAAGCTATATGGATTATTTATTACTAGACATAACCAAAAGCAAGAAACTAAAATAAAATTGGGTTGCCTCCCAACAAGCGCTATCGTTTAACGCCCCTAGCTAGGCATGATGATTTCAATGATGCTCACATAAAAGATAATTGAGACATAAAGAGAGCATCATGAAGAATATGACTAGAACATTGAAGTCCAACCCACTTCCTATGCATAGAGATTTTGTGAAAAAACAATTTATGGGAACAATAATCAACTAGCATAGGAAGGCAAAACAAGCATAACTTCAAAACCTTAAGCACATAGAGAGGAAACTTGATATTATTGCAATTCCTACAAGCATATGTTCCTCCCTCATAATAATTTTTGGTAGCATCATGAATGAATTCAACAATATAACCAGCACCTAAAGCATTCTTTTCATGATCTACAAGCATAGAAAATTTACTACTCTCCACATAAGCAAATTTATTCTCATGAATAATGGGAGTATCATAAGAGACTTGAATACTATAAATTGTTTCCTCATTAAAAGAGTAATGTTCAGAGAAAGGGTACTCATAATCATGAAAAGTTTTATAAATATAATCATCACTACTCTTTATAGCATAAGTTTTATCACAATAATCATCATAAGTAGCAACTTTGTTCTCATCGTAATCAATTCACTACAAAAAAAATACACTTCTGTGATGATACGTGTTTGTCATAGTAGGTCGCGTTTTTTGTCATGCATGTACATCCATGATAAATTTATGACAGAATCAAGATAGTCATACTTGTGCTGTCGTAGAAGTGTTCCATGACATTACCAAAATTATCATCATGGAAGTGTCCACTTCCATGACGATAAATCGCGCGTCACAGAAGTGCTTTCGTCAAGGGTGACCGACACGTGGCATCCACTGTAACGGAACGCCGTTAAGCTATCAGGTCGGGTTTTGGATCCGATAACCCGTTAACAGCCCCGACCAATGGGGATTTTCCACGTGTAAAATCATCATTGGCTGGAGGAAACACGTGTCGGCTCATCGTTGGGACAGATGCCATCCACTCGTTGGACGGAAGGCGCCTATGATACGTCGACACGTGGCATGGCCCAACAGAGGCCCATTCCTGTGAAAAGGCTGGCCCGTTTGACTTGGTCAAAAGGAGGCGGGCCGGCCCATGGAAAGCCTGTTAACGGCATGTTCGCATATAGCCCATTTACACCCCGCTAACCCAAGGCTCGTTACGCCCTATCTGAATTAGGCCCAGTAGCGTCATCTGGGCCATCCAATATGATTTCAGCCCGTTTTTACTTCTGGCCCATGTATGGCCCATGACGTCTTTCGGCCCACATGAGGCCCTATGTAACTCTTGGCCTATTAACGGCCCGTGGTGAAACTGGCCCGTAATGAACAGTGTATCACTTTACACCCATTAACGGCTCGCGGTGAAACTAGCCCGTAATGAACAGTGTATCACTTTATACCCATTAACGGGCCGTTATTCCGTTGGGCCGTTTCCAGCCCATGTTATGTTTCGGCCTTCTCAGAGCCCATTTAATATTGGGCTCATTTCCAGCATTCGTTTACTTACGACCCGTTACTGTCATTTTCTGCTTGTGGGCCAAATTTAGCACGTGGTTACAGTCGGCCCGTTTGTGGTCCGTTAATACGTTGGGCCGTTTTCATAGCGTCATCAAATACGGCCTATTAACGATGGCCCGTTATGGTCGGCCCATGAACGGACGATTCCAACTCTAGCCCGTTTATGACCATAATGCGGTCTGTTTGGCCCATGTTTGGCCAATCGATCATATGGCCCGTATAAGGCCCATTGATGATACGGTCTGTAGAAGGCCCATCGTTTCTACGGCCCGTAGAAGGCCCATTGTTTCTACGGCCCGTAGAAGGCCCACTGTTTCTACGGCCAGTAGGAGGCCCAGTGTCACTATAATAAATATTAGCCCATGGTTATTGTGGCCTAGTTTTAAAAAATAGGTTATTGCAGCCACTAGCTAACCGCGGAAAAAGAACTGCAATGACGACAAGCAAACAAATAAACAAGACAACAAGGAAAAAAATAAACAAGCAACTAACGCTAGGCTATCACGGCTATTACACATATTACATCCACCGGGCATCAAAGTTCGCCACCAGTGCAAATATAGGGAACAAAGCAGCATATCATATACACTGGTTGTCAAAGTTGGCGACCAGCGCAAATAAACGCCGCAGCAAAACAAATCCAGAACTGAAACCACTTCAGAAGATCTCAAGAAACAATATCCTGGGTACCCATAATGCTGGCAAGATGCTTAGCAATCTTATTAACTTCCTCTTGTTTGGCGCTTAAATCCTCCAGCGCTTGCTGTTGCACCAGAAAATATGCATCTGAATTATGCAGGGACTTCCTTAGTCATTCAGCTTCCTGTCGCAGCACATCTGATCGATGTCTTTCAACTTGAAGTTGAGACTCAAGAAGACAAACTGATTCAGGCAGCGAGTTCGAAGAGCTTGTGCCAGCAGTAGTGGCCAGTAACTCGAACACTACATCAAGACAAGACTTTTGGGTTCCCTCACTGTCGTCAAGATAGTTTTTATCAGCTTTCTTGGAGACCAACAGGGATGTCTCACTATCTTGAACCTTATCTGCATTACTTCCTTTACCATTGGATAACGCGGTACTGTTCTCCAATATTTTTTCCGCATTCTAAAAGAGAAACAAGCAGACACATCACATGTTTACCATGTTGTATATGAAACTCATTTTGGTAAATGAGTTCAGTAGTAAAGTGGACAGGATAACAGCATGAAACAAACATATATCTATGTACCATGGTCACTTTATGGTCTATATCATTCTAGTTTTTGTTGCCAAATCAAGATAGAGACACAGTTCAAATATTATTTGTTCAAGACAAAGCAGAATAGACAGAATATAAGTGTGGGTAAGTATAGAGAAATAACAACACTTGTAATGTGCATGACATGAGAACATAACTGTTTATTCAATTGAAACTGAAATCAACATAGAGAAGATTACAACAGAAAAACCAGTTAAAGAAACAGGTTTAAAACATACCTGTTGTGCCATTGGAGTTTCAATTCCATCCTTCAAATTTAAAAATAGTTGGTATGAGTAAATACAGTAATGCAAGAGCAAAGGAGTATGAACCATAGCTACAGAACCTGACCTTAGAACAAATCTTCTTCTCCTTTAAGCGTTGAGTTGGGATTCAGAGTGGTGGTCCTCGTGCTTTGGGCACTGTAGTTCCCTTACTAACTGCTCGTGTTTGGGTGCTCTGTGGTGGAGACGGTGTTGTGTCAACTGGAACTGGGTTACTATCTGCCGGGGTTGGGGTTAGAAGGGGTCTAGCTGGTTCTCTGACCAACTGGGTAGGGGTACAATCTGCGAGAGTTTGGGTTATGTGTGGTGGATCTGGTCCTTGGGCAAGTACAACCGTGGTTCTATCTGCATCAACTGGTAGCACTATCTCTTTTGAAGACCGTGTTGTTACTCCCTTAGATACTGCCATCACGCTCTTCAATTCAAATGGCTGGTAGACGAGAAAAGTAATTGAAAGTATAGACATTGTATGATAGACAGGTGCAATGGATAGTGGGGAATAAAAGAGGGCATGAAATAATTCATATTTATGTTGTCTAACCAAACAGGATAGCATGACACAATTTCACATATATGATGGCTAACTAAACAGGATAGCATGACACAATTTCACATTATGATGGCTAACTAAAAAAGATGGAAAGACATAGTTCAAAATATGAGACTATGTAAACAGGATGACATGACATAACTATATAATGTGTTTATTAAATAGGTTGGCATGCCTTAATTCACATACATTCACGGATAGAATGCCATAATTCAAAATATGATGACTGTAAACACTAAATAGGATGAGATGATATAACTATATGATGTCTTTATTAAATGGGTTTCCATGCCATAATTCAGATAGATGATGTGTATGTACTATGTAAACATGATGGCATGATATAATTCAAATATATGATTTATATATATAGTAAGCAAGTAAGCAGATGGCAATCCAAATATGATGTAAAAACTAAGCAATGCAAGACAACATGCATGACATGGGTAATATAACCCTGCCAAGTTTGAGCATAGACCTCAGGGGGGAAATAGGACTGGTCATCAGTCTCTGAATCCTCCTCTGAGGAGCTCTCTGTAACCAGCAAGATGTCTGCTTCAACAGGTAGCATTGTCTGCTCCGAATACCTTGTTTTCACTCCAGATACTTCCATCACCGCTTCAAATGGCTGATGCACAGGAAGAGTAGTTGAATATACAAACGTTGTCAACAAATGGAACACGTAATACAAAAAAATGATAGCATGATATAATTCACATACATGATGATTGGCTAAACAGCATGGCATTGCATCATTCACATATATAATGCCTTTGCAACAAGCATATATAATGTCTTGCAACAAGATGGCAATGCATAATTCATATATATGGTAATTAGACACTGAACAGGTGGCATTCACACAAAGCATGTCTAAACTAATCAAATGACATAGCAATGCGAGACACCATACGCACGATATGAGCAACATAACCCTGCCAAGTTAGAGCATACACCTCGGGGGGGAATAGGACCGGTCATCTGTCTCTGAATCCTCCTCTGAGGAGCTATCCGTAACCAGCGAGATATGTGCTTCGTCAGATAGCATAGTCTGCTCTGAAGACCTTGTTTTCACTCTAGAATTTGCCATCACCGTGTCAAATGGCCGATGCACATGAAGTGCAGTTGAATGTACTAACATTTTTGACAAATGTAATATGTAACGAAAAAAGGATGGCCTGATATAATTTACATATAAGATGACTGGCTAAGCAGGATGGCATTGCAAAATTCACATATATGATGCCTGGCTAAACAAGATGGCGTTGCATAATTCACAAAAAACGATGAATAAACTAAACAGATGGCATTCGCACAAAGGATGTCTAAACTAAGCAGATGACATATTTGATGTATAAAGTAAGCAATGCAAGACACCATATGCATGATATAACCAACATCAGCATGCCAAGTTAGAGCGAAGACCTCAGGGGGTAAATAGGAGTTGTCTTCTCCTTCTGAATTCCCCTCAGAACAGATATCTTCCTCTCGATTACAATCCGAAATGCGTGGAGGGGGTGCTGCCTTTGCGCCTACCATGGAGCGACGTCTGCATGAAATTTTATTGGCACGCAAGGCTCGTCTCTTTTGCTCTACATGTTCAGTTCCATTGTTTACAATAACTGTCATGCATAGGAATAAAACATAGTGAGATTACGTAAGGAGTGCATGCAGAAATCCAACATGATGGTAGCAACCTGTGGATAGACCCAAAACCAATAATAGCAGGCAGATAATGGCTTCAGTTAAAAAATATAGATTATGGCTTCTTTACTGTTTGTTTCCCACCCAACATGAAACTCATAGTAGACACCGGAGATTAACTAGATAGTAGATAGATACTATTGATAGTGGCCCCGATATGTACCCTACAACCATTTAAAAACTCAAGTTTGACCAATAGTTTGGAGCTGACTCAGAGTCTAATCGGTGAACAGGACGATAAAGTAGCATGTAATATTAAGCGATGCATAACGTAAGCAGACACGAAAGAGTGTGACCTCTCTTGCGGACCCGTGTAGTCCTCGAGGTCATCTGCTCGGTTGATGATGGTAATGCAGTTTTCATGGCTGCCAGCGGCGGGGAAGAAGATCTGAGGCGGCGAAAGACAGTCTGGAGGTCGGATCCCTACTGTGCTGGACCCTTCTGTCATTGGAGCAGCTGTGCTGGGGTGGACGACGGCGCAGCAGGGGCGGGACAAACCATGCAAGGTTTTCTTTGACAACTATCTGTAAGAGAAGTAATTCTATAAGGGCTCGTTTGAATTGGAGGATTCCAACAATGCAGGGATAGGAAATAGACAGGAATAGGATAGGAATGCACGTGCAAAACAGAGACTTTAAAAACGCAGGATTTCTGCCAATCTGGGTGTTTGATTCACAACAATTGGAAGATCACAGAATGCAAAGAAGCATGGTGAGATTAAGTCAAACCACAAGAAAATGTACGGTTATAATGCTATTATGCTACTATCTCTTAGTCTTGTGCTTCATGAATAGGAATTTGAAAAGGAGGACAAGTGAAAATTAAAATTCCTACGTTTTTTATTTCAAGGAGACACTAAAGGAACAAATCCGTGTGCTCAGTGGACAATATATATAACATGTAGAGTAAAAAAGAGATGCAACAAGTGTACAACCTCTTTGGCGAAGCCATGTCGATCTCAGCGTGATTGGGTTGGCCGGTGAGGATGCTCCGGCTGACTTTGCTATCGGAGGAGGGGAAGAAGATCTTAGGCGTCTGGAGATGGAGCCCGAGGTACTGCTCCGCTGTGATGGAGAGTTTCGTCGTAGGAGCAGCTCCGGTGGGTTGTACGACACCGAGGCTGAAGCAGGACAAGAGAGACAACGAACAACGTTAACCTGAGTGGAATTCTAATAGAATCTCTAATACATGACGTAAAATACATAACCACAAAGTGCTATATGTAAAATACATCAACCGATCATCTCTGAACTTAACTGTCGAAACTGAACTTAATTGTCGAAACTGAACTTAATTGTTGAAAATGAACTTAACTGTCGAAACTGAATTTTGCTGTCGAAACTGAACACACTAGCAAGGTGAGGCTACACGTCGGTCACTGAATTTTTCATCTCTGGTCAGTCGATTTTGCAGCCGTTGGATACGAAATCAAGGGCCTGCGGTTCATCTTCAACCTCCACCCCTGTGAGCCGTCAGCCACCACCGGCCAAACAGCAGCCCCCCGCCGCCCGCCGCCGGCGGTGCGCCGCCCCGCCCACCCCGAAAACACTCCCCACCACCGGTCCACCGCCGCCCCGACCATCCCTCTAGGCCCCCCTGTGCCGAGCTTTTTCTCCGGCGATCCCCACGCCATCGCCCCGCCAACGCCCCGCCACCATCGGCGACCACCGCCCCCATCCTGAACCCTAAGATAGATAGTGGGGTACCTCTTCGGCGAGCCCCCCTCCTCGCTGCGGCTGGTTCTTCCTTCACCCCGGCAAGCCCCCCCCCCACCCCCTGAAAATCAACTGACCCAAAAGTCGATTCAGTCGACTGAAGTGTAGCTAAATCGGAGAAGCATCACAAGCAAGAGCAAGAGCGAGAGCAGCAGCGCGAGCAAGAGCAATAGCAAGAGCAGACCGGGTAGGTGACCGAGAGCAAGAGCAGAGCAGCAGCACGAGCGAGAGCTAAAGCAGCAGCAGCTCCTACTGATATGGACGTCGCCGCCGAGGGAGCGACGCCGTGGAGGAAGTGGCCGGCGACGCCGCCGTGGATGGAGCCGCGCCGTGTCGGCTCGGGACCGAGCGCCGGCAGCACCGTGAGATCGAATCAAGAAGAAAATGCGGCGATTAGTGTACAACCTCTTTGGTGGCGCAGATTAGGCCGCAGCTTCATCCGAGGATACGGTGATGATGATGCTCTTCCGGTGGTGCAGGTGAAGACGGCGGTGTGGGAATGGAGGTGGCGCGAAAGACGAGGGGAACGTCAGGGCAACTCCTTGGAGGTGGAGCATGGGGTGGCTGAACCGGCGGGACGATGAGATCGACGACGGATCCTCATCCGGTACGGTGGATGAGGGACGTCGAGGTGTTGATGTGGACGTCGTCGTCGGGGAAGAGGCTCCGGCTGGGTGGCGGACGGAGCAGGGTGTGGGGTTTCGTCACGGGTTTTCGCGGCCTCGGTGTATGAATGGGTGGGCAGATGGGATGGCAGTGGGGAACCATGGCTTAGAGACGCGCTTGTCCAAAATGTGGGGTAAGTTACGAAAGTACCCCCACCGATTTGAGGCGGTTCTTTCAGTTCAGGGGTACCACGGGCATTTCGCGTGTCGGGATTTCACAGGAGGTGGGAGTTTTCGCGCGCGTTGTAATTTCGGAATAGCAAGGCGCGGGTTGAGATGGAGGAAGTTGTCGGAGCACAACGAGACAAAGATATATCTTAAATATTTCAGGCTAACAAGGCGCGGGTTGAAATTTCCGGACAAGCCTAACGTGTACTATACCAAATCAATGCGCACTACAAATGTCATTCAAAACTTTGAATTCATGTTATGTTCAATTAAAATATTTCGCTACATGTATAATGCATGCAACCTACTACTCAAATGAACATTTTAGTGCATTCCAAACATATATACTACCGCTTCAATATGAACTAAATTTGAATTCTTTCTCTATTTGAATAAGATCTACAGTAATGATTGTTGTGAAGTCAAAGAATTTGAATTCCTTTCTCTATTTTAATAAGATCTACAATCATCATTATTGTCAAGTGAAACCATCGTTTGTGTATTATCTTGACAGCACACCACATGATTAGTCTCGAGTTACATATGAACTATGTGTACTATATGAACTCGAACTAGATTTTTTGAATCCACTTTTTTTTATTTCAAATCACATCACATTTCTAGCTCTAGCTAGATCTTCATAATCTAAACCATGTCTCATATGTATAATGTGTTTATCACATTATGTATGGTGCCCCGCCCCCTACGCTTACAAGTATTTAGATGTGAGTTGCAAACACCACACATTACCACAAATTCAAATAAAATGTGAGAATGTTCGATATATAGTATTGTTTAGATTGTTCGATATTTAGTTGTAAGGTTCAAACACCACACATTATCACAAATTCAAATAAAATGTGAGATTGTTTGATGTATAGTATGGTTTAGATTGTTCGGCATTTAGCTGTGAGTTGCAAACGCCATGCATTATCACATTATGGTATAACATGTGCACAACACGCGTGTCACCGCTATATTCACGCATGCAATGTTTAAAACACTATGATCTCCTATTCAAATATATGAATCCGCTTTCATATCAAATTATGATCTTTGTTAGTCTCTTACACCCACACAATCCTCTAACCTTTGTAGCCACCACTAACTTTCTCTCGTGCATGCACACGCCTTCCTCGCCCTCCCCCTCCCTCGGCATTCTATCCACCGGGCACATTCATTTTTTTCTTTAGGTCGTTCTCCCAGAGTCTCCACAACTCCTTTCCGACACACATCGATCGATAAACCTCTCCAGCGATGCCTGCCTACAACATACACACACACCTTCAATCTCCTCCTTTATGTGTCCTTGCCTCGTGTCTCTCATATGGTCAGACACACGTGTAAACTCTCGCCCCTCTTTTCATCGATTTCACAACCGCACACTCCTCCCCCTATCTAGCTAGTAGTTGGGCCTCTCGCACCACCTCCTAGCTCCATTCTCTCCGTCTATCCGTCTCGCTGGGCCTTATTTGCCTGTAACAATTGGACGTACACCGACCGATCTCTCGCTATACATATAGCTAGCTAGGTCCTTATAACTCGTTTTTACCCACACGTCAATCGATCTACCTCATTAGTTGTGTCTCTCCCTTCCTCTGACAAACAACAATTGATCTATCGATCTAGTTAGGTTTGCTTACCAAACACATGGTTCCCCTTCATCATCCATGGATGCGTCCCGACAGATCTATCACGCACAGGCACACACAGAAACACATCCCCACTCTTATTGATAACATTGCAGTTCCACCCTCAGTTTGTCTAGTAGGCCTCTCCCACCATCTTCGAGAAGCAACTCCATCACCCATCCAGCACTCCTCTCCCTCCCTCTCCCTCCCTCTCTCTCTCTCCTCTCTCTCTCTCTCTGTCCCATCATATTTCCCGTCCTTCAGCTATGTATGGATGTCGACCGATCTCCCTCAAGACATAGCTGGGTCTCTCCTTCTCAACACATATACGAGTCGTTCTACCTCTATAGTTAGGCCTCTTCCTACCCCTCCCCCCACCCCCTCCCCCCACACACACCGATACATCGAGCGCTCTAGTCATGTCTCCCTGCCACACACAAACTTGACATGTGCCCTCTAACGTTCCGGTAGGCCAGTCGCCCTATATCTTTGACTTGCACACACACACACAATTTTGATGGCTCTCTTCATCGATCTCGCACCCACCCACTTGATCCTCTCTTCGACTCTATCGATAGCTATGACCCCTCCCTCTCTTCTCGTGGATTGCCCGACCCTCTATGTATGATATGGATAGGCCTCCATTTCACACACATTGCATGCAAAAATTTGTTTGAGATGTCATCGACACATATTTCCACAAATAATTCACGAAATCAACCCCCCACCCCACCCCCACCCCAAAACTAAAAACACTCACGAACGCGGTTTGTATCTCTCACACACACCCACGTAGGCGGGGGACATGCACGAAGAGAAGAGGTGCATGCACGGCGCACGTACTCCCGTCTCTTTCCCAACCACACCCGCGCGGGTACATGGTGGAGCTCATTTCTGTACGAAAAAGGCAGCCCACGTGGTAATTTGGCACGTGTACTGGTTGTCCACTTGGTGGAGGGAGGATCGTCTACCACGGGTGAACAAACAAATTGCGACTTGACGTGTTATGTTAAAAAAAGAGGCAAACCATGTGGGGCCTACCTTAGAGGCAAGGCTATATACACTGGAGTACTTTTGATGTGTCTCGTCAACTCACAGAACGAGGAGAAGCTTGCTTAGTATGCCATCTCCCCCGCCCACGGGCGCGGTGGCTCGCAGGATGAGGTGAAGCTTGCTCCGCCTTACGCCCGCTCCATAGCCCATGTGCGCGGTGGCTCGCAGGATGAGGAGAAAAAATTACTACTCCCTCCGTTTACTCCTCGTCCCTACTACCTGGTTATAGAGATTATATCATATTGTTTGGAATATATATGTCCTTTAGTAGATATCAATATGAACTGCTAGTACGTACTCCAAACACTGATGTATATAGACGTATTTTAGAGTGTAGATTCACTCATTTTGCTCCGTATGTAGCACTCTCCCTCGCCCCTCGACCCTCGCCCACGTGGTGGACGTGCAGCAATTCATTCGGTCTCATATAGCCAGAACGATATATACTGCACTACCATTATTGCTCGACTCCCGAAGAGGCGAAGAGCCAATCGCAAGGTTAATAGTATTTTGGAGATGCCAAGCGTGAGGTTATAGGAGAACGAGTAGTAGGTGCCGCGTCATTCAGAAATAAAGTTTTTTTTCTTCAGTGGCACGTACGCAATATGATAGGTTCATATGGAGAGAAAAGGAAACCGCTCCACTATATACATAGTCAGATGGGCCAGCCTACACGGTTCCTTGGTGGGGTTGCTCTCTTCACACTCTCTCGCACAAAACGACTGTGGCCACATCTCTAACATCCCGGCGGATCACGTCCGCTTGGGGAAGGGGTGGATGCTTAGTGTAGATGCGGTGGCCGTCGCCGACGGCGAAAACCCAGTGTCGGCACGTCCCGATCAGGGGTCCCCGCCGTTCTCTCTCACTAAGCCGGTGAGGTTGCCTTCGTCCCTTGCTCACTGCTGCGACGTGGGCAGTTGCCGCCTCCCGTCGCCCTCCTCAAGGTTGAGCTACGTCCCTCAGGTACAACTCCCTTTACAGCCGGCTTGCACCACTGCTCCAGCTTCCCACATCACTCCCTGTAGATATTTCTCTACTTCTTTGCCCCGCACAAACCTCTACTAGCTTCTACGTACTGTATTTGTGATAAGTTTATGTCTCATCAACTAGTCCCAATAATCTTATTCTAATCATGCTTCTTCAATTTCTTTGCCACAAGGATGCTCATCTCGATTTTGGTGAAACTGCACAAAATGATCCGATGGTCAAATGGTTGCAAACTTCATTTCTTAGGAAGTGCCACGTTGCCAGCAAATTAAAGCCTGGTTAGGGTTTACGGTTCAAGGGTTAGGGACTGCATGGATCGTTTTTTCTTTAGCTATCTCTGTTCCAAAACAAGTGTCAACTTTAGTAGTAGTACAACTTTGTACTAAAGTTTGCACAAAGTTGAGACACTTATTTTGGAACGGAGGGAGTACATATTTTCTATGATCTGTCAACCATTGAGATGCAATAGCATGCATGTTAGTCTCCTTTGTATTTGATGAAATGTTGCAATGGGCAACCTTGTACGCAAGATACATGTAACAGAAGCTGGAAGCTTCATAGCATTGTACAAATTTATCTGGCTGATAAATTACAGTACGTACTATACTAGTACTTCCTCCGTTCCTAAATATAAGTCTTTGTAGAGATTTCACCATGAACCACATGCGGATGTATATAGATGCATTTTAAGTGTAGATTCATTCATTTTGTTCCGTATGTAGTGGAATCTCTACATAGACTTATCTACTAGTAATAGCTAGCCCCCACTACTAGGAATTCTCTATCCTCTCCTTGAGCCACATCATCAAAATTGATGTAGCAGTTAGATGAAGTAAATCAGTCCATAATAGTCGTCTGATCTAGACGTTGAGAGGCTCCGCACTAAGCCACATGCAAGCATGCAGAAATACCGTGGCACATGCATGTGAGTGGGTTTTAAATCACATCAACATGTCTGCATGCAAGCATGCACCGGTATGCATGTAAGTGAGCTTTTAAGTCCCATTAACTTGTCAAAAAGAAAAATATAATCACATTATGCAGTAGGAGTTGGCTGATCTTTTTTCCTTACGTGGGATGATCTAAATGATGATGGGAGTTTATTTAGTTTGGTTACCACATTTTTCATGCGGTTATAGAGTTTTTTTAGTTCTATGAAATTGATGATTTTGCGCAGAGAGATACACCGTTGTTCCGCGGCAACGCGCGGGGACTCATCTAGTAATATTTAGGAACAGAGGGAGTACTATCTAAAGAGTTAGGTGTCGCACGGTGATAGTGTGAGGTGGGCCATGTAATCACCGAGCCTGCGTGTTTTCACTGCTCTTGCACGCCTCCGCTGTAAGAATGGAGAAAATTGTAATCTAGTAGTAGTACCTCCTTTCGCTGAAAGCTTGGGACATCCAGCAGTCCTACCACCTCAGTAATAAAGACCAATGAGCCGCCAAATCACATAGACCCAGCAGTAAGTTGGACGGACGAAGCAACCATCACTCTCGCGCCAGTGAGAGGTCGCGTCCGCTCTGCCCGGGCATGAATGCGGCACCGATTCTTTGGAGCGGCGTTGACTGTTTCGGGCGGGAAGCGCACGCGGGCGATGGAGGGGCTTTGGGTGGGCCAGGCTGGTCAGGAGCGGGCGTGGCAGCTGCCTGCATGTCCCTACCGGACACGCCCGGAAACGAGAGGATGCACCGACTCTCGCGGCTAAAATCGTACACTACACAACATCTCTCTGTAGGAGTAGGTCGATCTGTCGCTCTCTCTAACACACACATGCTGTTAAACACACACACACACACACACACACACACACACACACACACGCACGCACGCACGCACCTTGGTCCCGTTGCACCCCTTCTAACGTGACTTATTACACCTAGATGGAGGGAGTAGTAAGTATACGAGATACGGCGGCACACTGACTTAAGTCGAATACAAGTGCCCAAAATTTGTGTGCACGTTATAATAAGGATTCACTTAAAATAGTACATGAGCGAACAGAGGGATCAATTGGATAGTGTTCCCGAGCAGTAGCGAGATGTGTGAGGTAAGATACACCGCTGGCGCTTTTAATTTTTCTTATTAATTTGTTTGTTTCACCCTCTGACTGGTGGGACCCAACGTACTATGTGGAGAGAGGTAAGGTGACTAAGGCCGCATTATTTCTGCACCACTATGGATAGTCTTACCACCAAAGCCACATGACATGATTATGATTGAAATCCCAATGACACCCACATACACAAAAAACACGGCATGCTTGTCACACGAATGCAGGAATGTATAAAAGGTTATTTCCCTCTCGTTGAACATAACGGGAGGGTTGTGTAGCTGGTTAGCCTGTTCGCTCATCAAACTTGAGGTCTCGGGTTCGATAACTACACTTGAGCATAATTTCTGCAAGGAGGATTCTTTGACTGGTCAAAATGTTTTCTAGGGCTTGCACGCTTCACACTCTCTCTCAAGTATATAAATACACGTTGGAGCCTCAGTGCTTGTAGTTGCTCTCTTCACACTTCCTCGCCCTGTCCCGCTGGAGCCTCAGCGCTTGTAGTTGCTCTCTTCACACTCTCTCGCCCTGTCCCGCTGGAGCCTCAGCGCTTGTAGTTGCTCTCTTCACACTTTCTCACCCTCTCCAGATCTAAACAAGACTTCGTTGGCCTCTCTCTCCCCTCACTGCTTTTCAAAGAGCCACGGCAGGATCCGTCCGTCGGGAACGGAAGGAGGCTTAACGCTATCGCCGTCGGCGAGGGACTACCAGCGCAGCTGTTCACTTTCCACCCAGCAGCGGCGCGGGAGGGCCTCCGACCCCTTCTTCTTCGCCGACGTCCCGTCGCCCACCGAACCACGCCCCAAGAACCTTAAGGTATAATTTACTTACTCCACGTGCATTGCTCTAGCTGCATGTATACCATGAATCTAGGGCGTGGTTCAAAGAGGAAAGGAGTAGGGGAAAGTAGTGGGAAAAGTTGTATATAGCATGAATCTAGGACGTGGTTCAAAGAAGAAATGAAGGGGGAAAGTTGTATAGCATGAATCTAGGACGTGGTTCAAAGAGGAAATGAATGGGGGAAAGTAGTGGGGAAAGTTGTATCGCATAAATCTAGGACGTGGTTCAAAGAGGAAAGGAAGGGGCGAAAGTACTAGTTCAAAAAGGGAAGGAAGGGACGAGGCTGTAGAGTTTGAGCAGGACTAGATTTGCTGTGCTCACATAGGGAAAGGTGTCTAAACATAACAAAACTGGGACCAACACAAATATGCTCCTTGGTTGTTTGTTCTTTGTTGCAACAGACTGTGCATGACCACAGTATATCGGTAGATGCACATGGTGCTGGTGCGTCCATTGTCCCGTGCAACTCATTAGCTGTTGTTAATCTAAGGCCCTGTTTGGTTAAAAACTCCCTAGTCCCTACCTGCTTGGTTCCAGGGACTAAACATGGACTAGAGGTTATTAAATGACATGCTAAAAGAGCATGTTACCCCTAGTAATGAACTAATAGTGACAGGGTGCAATGCGTGGCAGGGGCAACTGTTGGAAAAAGTCCCAAAAAGACTCCTGCGGGGTCTTCTTTCTTTAGTCCCAAATGCCCACTTTTAGTCCCTAAAAGTCCCTCCTGTTTGGTTTAGATGGGACTGACACGGAGTTTTTTTAGTCCCTACACCAAAATGTCCGTGTAAACAAACACCCTCTAATAATGCCGCTGGAAAATTGATGCAATGCCACAGTTAAAAGTAAATTACATGTTTAACGAATTTTATTGTTAATATAATCTCTATTTTAATAGTAATCAATGCCACCGTTTGAGAAATGCTACTGTCTTGCTTTCTTTCCCATTTAGATAAGGTAGATGCTTCTTTTTGTTGGCTTCTGTGTCATCCACCGTTATTGACCACTAATTGTTTCCTTTGCACCTCTGTGTAAACAGGGTTATCTACTTCACCTCGTTGCCATTGTGACCTTTTGTTGCACTGCACAAAACACTTTTGTTTTAAGAGTGTTTTGTGCAGTTCAACCAAAATGTCACACCGACAACGTTGCTTGATTGCTTGGTCTTAGTGGAACTGCACAAGAGGAGATCTTACTTCCTATCCGTTAAGGCGAATTTGGTTCAGATCTTCTTCTTGTGAGTTGTTTGAATTCCGCATCATGAGAGGTCAGTACTAGCCTTCTTTCACATGATTCTGCAGTGTGCTTTCATATGTTGTGCTACTTGTACGATAATGTTGCTTGATTTTAGTGAACTGCACAAATGGAGACAAGACTTCCAATCTGTATGTGCACCGTAATATCCCATTGAGGTAAGATAAGGATATTTCACAACTGTTGGCCTGTATTTTGCCACTTTCATTAGAAAATTAAGTTTAGTACTATAATTGTGCTCCCTAATTGACCTGCCAAATCTTACATTGAGGGCGAAGCTTGTCTTTTATTGAACCAAGTGATGAAGGGGAAGAACAGGCGGAAGAAAAACAAAAATCAAGTCCCGGTTCTGTAATGAAGCACTGGAACTGTGATGACACAAGTAATGATATAGTTTTGCATCTTAATTTATTGCTATGGCTGGAACTAGCAATTGTTTTGCCACTAATTTGATGCCACTCTTAATGTAATATGTAATTATCTCTACTTGTGCAAACAGGGATCTTCTTTGAAGATACCATATATTTTAGTGGAAGTGCACAAGAAGATGTTGGAAACATTAAACTAATCGAGGAGTATATAGTAAGCATGGCCACCATCGTAGATAGCAACAGATGGTTCCGGAGAAGTGCTTCATCTATATGCTCTACACAATAAGCCTCCTGACAAAGGTTGGTACTCGCCCACTGATTTCATCCATATGATTGAGCTTTGTCATCTCTATTGGTGTTGTGCTACTGTTTAGATACTGTCATGAAAAAGTGGTATTGTCCTTGAGAAGTGCTTCATCTGTGATGTTTTAAATATTTTCTTTCCTTTTTTCGAGCAAACAGGGATGCTAGCATTTAGTAGTCCTCTTGTCTTTGCACAATAATCTTCTCTGAAGAAGAACATGGAGTACGTGAAGTGACTAGTTCCGATTATGCCAGGATGAAGAATCCATGTCTATCTTCTCATCAGAAGGAGCAGTTGAAGGATAGTTACATTACTCCCCACAAGACCAAACTAACTTCAGCTCAGAAGGACTAACAAATCTCCATTTTTTGTTGTGATGCGCGAGTACAATGTTGTTCTAGGATTCTTTCTGGTGAGTTCCATTTTTCTAAAAGTGTGCTCTACATGGACCATGTATGTGCCTATTGAAACTGTCAATTCATAGTATAGTTTGCTTTATACTAATCACTTTTTTGTATTTGTGCAAACAGGGGTGCTCAGCTACATTTTAATGGGAACTGCACAAAATGTTCATGAATACATTGAATCATTCATTTCCACCACAAGAAAGGAGGTGCCGATAAGTTCAAGGCGTTGCAACATATAAGGGCGAAATCATACAAGCTACACGCGAATTTGGTTGATTTTGGTGGAACTGCACAAAAAGAACAGCTGGTTTATTTAGCACGAGGTGCCATGTCAATGTCCGAACTGATGGCAAACCCTGCCCATTCCACAATCATAGGCATTTGATATTTTGGAATGGGACAACCTTGTCAAATTTTGCTCATTGATTTTAGCAAGACATGCGTTTGATATTTTCGAATGGGACGCCCTTTGCTGTCAGCAGCATCGATCAATTTTTTCTTTATTCTTTAGTTGTGAAGTAAATATTGCCTCTGACATGTGAGTCGCTGAGATGCATAATCATCGATTGTTTTGAATGTTCTCTATGAATTGCCAGGCCTGTGTGTTTGATTGCAATGTACAGAAACGCTAAAAAGTTGCTCAAACTCTTTGTACTCCTTCTATTCCTTTTTACTTCGCACATTGTGAAAGTGCATACTTTTTGTTATAAGATTGGTCAAAGTAGAGACACTTTGACTGCAGACAAGACTTGTATGCAGATTAGAAAGGACCGGAGGGAGTACATGTGAAACTGCTGCAAACGAGGTGATCACCCTGGGAATAATGCTAGTACGTATTGTTTTGCATGTTCATCCAATGCCAGTGATACATGAATTCGAACTAACCGAAATAAATTCATTCATACACGGTCGGATTTCATATAAACATGCCGGATTTCATTACATTTCATACATTCTTCAACTAAAAAGGGGTGCGCTGGAGGTATAACTAATTAACCGAAGCTACCCAACTGTGTCCCACTGAGCCGAACAGAAGTTTCAGTGACTTAACAGCAGGTGCAGTTGCGTAACTGACATGTGGCTTGTTGGGCCCACGTGTCAGTCAGCCAACTGCACCAGCAGTTAAGTAGAAGCAGCGTTCTTCTCCAGTGTAGCTCTCCGTCTCCACGTCACCGCCAAGAAGCTAACCGGCCGTCAATGGTCAACCCGCCTAGCTTTGCTTCAACAGGAGGGTAGCAGCGGTGGCCTTACTTGGACCCGAGCGGCGGCGACCTACCGTGTTCTACTCTTCCTCGTTTTCTGTGTGGCGCGGCCTCGTTGGCAGTGGGGCGGGGCCTCGGCGGAGCCGGCGATGTCCTCTGTCTCGTTGCCGGCATGCGGCGCCTCAGTGGACGGTTCCTCCTGGTTTCCTGACATCACGGTCCCACACCATTGTCAACCTATATAGTAGTCAATAAACGAGAGAATTGCACAAGAAGCGGCCGACAGCTGGGACCAAGCAGCTCGAGCAGTATTTGTGTTTTTGAGGTGTGAGCACTGCAGAGTTTTTCGATGTTTAGCCCAGATATTAATTTTTCTCCTCTGAACAACAACGAAAACATCGCTGCAGGTATTAACTGGGCGGGCTGTGGCTCGTCTAGCCCAGGCCAGATATCCAGCCCATATATTAATTTTTTGGGTTAATTAGATAAATGCCACTAAAATTATGGTGATTCATGAAAATGCCACTGCAATTTCCAGACTTTGAAAAATGCCAGTGCAAGTTTTGCAAACTTTGAAAAACTCCACTTCAGACTTCGAAAAATGCCACTAGAAATGGTATGAAATGGCATTTTTTAAAGTTTTAAAATTGCAGTGGCATTTCTCAAAATCGCCAAATTTGGAGTGGCATTTGTCAAATTAACCCATTTTTTCAAGTTGCAAATGGCTAGTCCAGCTATACTTTTTTTTAGGAATACCCAGGCAAGGTCAAGTTGTTATTCTCCGCCCCGCTGGGCTGCAAATCTTTCCTAGGAGGGATGCATTAGGCTTAACAAGAAAATGGGCTTTAAGAAATAATAAATGGGATGTAATTAAGAAAACTGGGCAGTAACTATAAAAAATGCACCAAACACGTGATTACTTTAGAAAATATTATTTTCGGATATTGAAAATTTTAATTTCATTAATTGTTGCGAGCGCAATGTTTCGTTGGATTTTTACGTAATATAAATTTATATTAAAATTGTATTTAATCTAACTAGAAATTTCGGGATAAAAATATTTCGGATCCCATCAAAATGTGGGAAATTTTATTGAATTCTGTTTTGAACGCTTGGTTGAAATGGGTTGTACTTTTAACAAACTGTAAATGGGCTGTAGTAAATTTCATTCGAATTCAAAAATGGGCTACACATTTTTACAAATCTAAAATGGGCTATAAGTTCTCTACCACACACTTCTGGCCTTACTAAGTTGATGTGTCCCCTAAAAAACAGAGTTGGCGCGTATGCAATGCTTTGTCAACTTATAGTCAACACACGGTTCTAGCAGCAGTGGCCGTTGGATGTCCATCCAACGGATGCCGTGCTTCTTCTTCAATCTCGGATATTCTAGCTTCACCCGCCCAAAAAATATTCCCCCCCTGACATCTGGGGCGCACCGTTTCGGAAGCTGACCTGTGGGCCTACTAAGTTGACGTACCAAGGGCTTTGTCAACTTAGTCAATATAAATGATTCTAGCTGCAGTGACCGTACGATGTCCATCCAACGGCCGTCGTGCTTCTTCAACCTCTGGTCTTCTTGCTCCAGCCGCCCAAAGCAGCGCCGGTCACGCCTCCTGCTCCTGCCTCCCGTGGCCGGCTGTGCTGCCGCGGAGGCCTCACCGCCCCCTACTACTCCCACCGCTGGCCAGGCCATCCCCCACTCACCCACACCCCCTGTTATTCACGGCGACGGCAGCGTAGCCGAACCAGTGAACCCTCGTACTCCTCTCCGCGTGTGCATCCACTGCCGCATCTTCCCCGGCTTCGCGTCGTCCCCTTCCTAGGCCTCGCCGTCGTCCATCGCCCTGGTGCTCTCGGCGCGGCATGGTTAACGTGGTCAAGGAATGACTTCCATCGGACGTGGACTGTATGTGGAGAGGCTGACAGCTGGGTCCACGACAGTCGCAAGGAACTGCCTCCTTATTACGCGCAAAATAATTATTCCTCCACCTGACAGCGGGGACCCACTGGACGGGCCACCGTATTTCACAAAAAAACTGATTCGCCCCTTGACTGCTGGGACCCACGAGCTACATCTTCACACGCAAGTGTGTCCGAAAAAAACGATTCGCACCCCTGACTGCTGGGACCCACCAGCTACGTCTTCGCACGCAAGGAAGTGCGTCCGAAAAAAAAACGATTCGCCCCCTGAGTGCTGGGACCCACCGGCTACACCTTCGCACGCAAGGAAGTGCGTCCGGGCAAAAAAAAACGATCCGCCCCCCTGACTGCTGGGACCCAGCAGCTACACCTTCGCATGCAAAGAAGTGCGTCCGGGCAAAAAAAAACGATTCGCCCCCCTGACTGCTGGGACCCACCAGCTACATCTTCGTAGGCAAGGAACTGCCTGACAGTCGGGACCCACCTGGTCGAAGCGTACGTAGCGTTGTCATTCTGGTCACGAACTTGTACGTACATACTGGTCGATGTAGAGGCGCACACGTGTCATAGTAGAGGCGCGCGTAGCATGTACACGTACGTACAGCGGCCAGGGTGCAAGAAAGAACATACGGCCACGTATGTGTACATACGGGCGGGGTCTCGAACGCCTACTCGCGTATACGTACGGCCAGGGCTCATGTACATGGCTGGGTCGGAACGGAGAAACAACGTCGTCATCGTGTTCATCGGGAGGCAACGGAATGCGTCGTGTTCATGGGGAGGCAACGGAATGCGTCGTGTTCATCGGGAGGCAATAGAACGCGTGGGAGCCAACCGGCTGGGTCGGAACGGAATGCGTGGTCGTGTTCATCAGGAGGGCTTGGACGGAACAAGCGATGGAAACGAGACCTGGCGCACCGCACAACAGAGGAAACGGGCCTCCTACGTTCGGAACGGGGTCCTGTTGATCGGGAGGGGTGTGGCGTACCGCAAAACGGAGGAAATGGACCTCCTACGGTCGAAACGGGGGTCATGTTAATCGGGAGGAGTGTGGCGTACCGCAAAACGGACAAAACGGACTTGTGTTGGAGCGCTACGGTCGAAACGGGGGTCATGTTCATCGGGAGGGGTGTGGCATACCGCAAAACGGGACTCCACGGGATACTGTTCATCTCCACCGTCGACCTCCTCCAGCCTCCACGGGCTACCGTCGACCTTGTCCAGCCTCCACGGGCTCCTGTTCATCCAGCCTCCACCGCGCGCTACTCCACTGCCTACTGTTCAACCACCCCTCCACCGTCTACTGTTCATCCAGCCCTCCACACCATGGTGTCCTGTTCAACCACCCCTCCACGGGCACCCCTCCACCGTCTACTGTCCATCCAGCCCTCCACACCACGGGGTCCTATTCAACCACCCCTCCACGGGCACCCCTCCACCGTCTACCTGTTCCTCCAGCCCTCCACCACACCACGAGGTCCTGTTCATCCAGAGGCAACGCCACCGCTCACTGTTCATCCACCCCCCCTCCCGCAACGCTCACTGTTCATCCCAGAGGCAGCATTGATCGACTTCAGTTAGCAGCAGTAGCGAAGGAATCACTCGATCGGGTTCAGTTAACAGCCATCGATCGATCGCTTGGGTTCAGTAACGCGTAGCCTGTAGTGCAATTGCTCGGGTTCAGTTAGAGCCCAACGCCTCGCTCGGATTCAGTTAGAGCCAACGCCTCGCACACACACGCGTACGTGTACGAGAGAAACGTGCATCGCTCGGCCCCCGACCTCCCACCGTAACCGGGAACCCCCCGAAATTGTCCTCGCCCTCGCTTCTACCATGGTTTTTTCCGTCATGGACGGTCCAAAGAATGTCATGCAGCTGCGTCTCCGGCCCGCCTAGGACGAAAAGCCCATTTTCTGTCATGATTTTTTGTCATAGAAGTAGGAGACCGCCACATCTATGATGATACCGGGTTTTGTCACAATTATCGTCATAGAAGTGTCATATGTATGACAGAAAAAATTCGTTCGGCCCAAAATGTCACGGATGTGTCTTTTTTTTGTAGTGATTGAAACCTCTTCCAAGATAGTGGATACATCACTAAATAAAGTCATGACCTCTCCAAATCCACTTTCAACAATATAATCATCATAAGTAGAAGGCATGCTATCATCATAACAACCTTGCATATGAGAACTTGAGAGGCTAAAAATATCATCTTCATTAAACATAGCATCCCCAAGCTTGGGACAAACATTAATTGCAGCAAATATATTCTCAAATATGTCATCCTCATTAAACATAGCTTCCCCAAGCTTGGGCCTTTTCATATCATAAGCATAATCACTCTCATCATTAATAGTATGGATATCACCAATAGTGTAGCAAACATTATTATCACATTCTTCCGAGCAAGTGCCAAAAAGATTTTCAAGATCATAAGAAGTATCATTATCTTCCCAGTCATAATCATCACAACAAGCAATAGGCATAACGAGATCATCATCAAGTGCATCATCTTCCACAATTATTTTTTATTGATTTTCAAGAGGCACAACAATAATAGGAGCAACATTATTTGGAAGAGACATCTTTTTACCTCTCTTCCTTCTTCTTTTCTTCTTCTTCACCACATCATGTGTGGGTTCAATCCTCTTTTTGGAGCTCCTTATTAATGCGATTGGTTGAATAGAAGGCTCCTCCTCGTTACCCGATTCATCATAAGAAATAATAGGAGGATATTGGGAAATCTCTTCTCTTTCATTAGTATTCTCTTCATCTTCTATTCGTTTTCTTTTCTTTATGTAATTGGCAATATAAGGATTTTCGATGCAATTCACCGCGCAATACATATAAATTTCCTCTAGATCAAAATGAAGAACTCTACTAAGGGCAAATTTTGGAATATCCTTAGTTATACATTTCATTTCTTCATAACCCAAGAGCAAACTAAGTTCATTATGATGTGCAAGGGAAATCAAGTCATCATAATTTTTTGACACGATACGATCATGAAACAATTTGCATTGGGTACTAAATGATCACGTTCATTGCAAAGTTCACAAGTACGGCTAAGAAAGTTAAATTTTCAGCACAAACATCTAGCCTCTCTTGCAACCATTTAGTTTCTAAGTACTTATGCCTCTTGCAATATCTATCTTCCCTATTTGGTGTGTACTTACAAACCCAATGCACTCCACAAAAATTGACATGTTTATAGGAGACATTTTCATCATAACTAGTGCAATCATCATTAATACTATGGATATTAAAGGAGTTCATACTAACAACATTGCAATCATGCTCATCATTCAAAGATTTAGCGCCAAACATTTTAATGCATTCTTCTTCTAACACTTTGGCACAATTTTCTTTCCCATCATACTCACAAAATATATTAAAAAGATGAAGCGTATGAGGTAAACTCAATTCCATTTTTTTGTAGTTTTCTTTTATAAACTAAACTAGTGCTAAAACAAGAAACAAAAAGATTCAATTGCAAGATCTAAAGATATACCTTCAATCACTAACCTCCCCGGCAACGGCGCCAGAAAAGAGCTTGATATCTACTACACAACCTTCTTCTTGTAGACGTTGTTGGGCCTCCAAGTGCAGAGGTTTGTAGGACTGTAGCAAATTTCCCTCAAGTGAATGACCCAAGGTTTATCAATCCGTGGGAGGCGTAGGATGAAGATAGTCTCTCTCAAACAACCCTGCAACCAAATAACAAAGAGTCTCTTGTGTCCCCAACACACCCAATACAATGGTAAATTGTATAGGTGCACTAGTTCGGCGAAGCGATGGTGATACAAGTGCAATATGGATGGTAGATATAGGTTTTTGTAATCTGAAAATATAAAAACAGCAAGGTAACTAAAGATAAAAGTGAGCGTAAACGGTATTGCAATGCTAGGAAACACGGCCTAGGGTTCATACTTTCACTAGTGCAAGTTCTCTCAACAATAATAACATACTTGGATCATATAACTATCCCTCAACATGCAACAAAGAGTCACTCCAAAGTCACTAATAGCGGAGAACAAACGAAGAGATTATGGTAGGGTACGAAACCACCTCAAAGTTATTCGTTCCAATCAATCCATTGGGCTATTCCTATAAGTGTCACAAACAGCCCTAGAGTTCGTACTAGAATAACACCTTAAGACACAAATCAACCAAAACCCTAATGTCACCTAGATACTCCAATGTCACCTCAAGTATCCGTGGGTATGATTATACGATATGCATCACACAATCTCAGATTCATCTATTCAATCCAACACAAAGTACTTCAAAGAGTGCCCCAAAGTTTCTACCGGAGAATCAAGATGAAAACATGTGCCAACCCCTATGCATAAGTTCATGGGCGGAACCCGCAAGTTGATCACCAAAACATACATCAAGTGAATCACGTGATATCCCATTGTCACCACAAATACGCACGGCAAGACATACATCAAGTGTTCTCAAGTCATTAAAGACTCAATCCGATAGGATTACTTCAAAGGGAAAACTCAATCCATTACAAGAGAGTAGAGGGGGAGAAGAAACATAAGATCCAACTATAATAGCAAAGCTCACGATACATCAAGATCGTGCCAAATCAAGAACACGAGAGAGAGAGAGAGATCAAACATAGCTACTGGTACATACCCTCAGCCCTGAGGGTGAACTACTCCCTCCTCGTCATGGAGAGCGCCGGAATGATGAAGATAGCCACCGGTGAGGGTTCCCCCTCCGGCAGGGTGCCGGAACAGGGTCCTGATTGACTTTTGGTGGCTACAGAGGCTTGCGGTGGTGGAACTCTCGATATATTCTGTTCTTCGATAGTTTTAGGGTACGTGGGTATATATGGGTGAAAGAAGTACGTCGGTGGACCTCCGGGCTGTCCACGAGGCAGGGGGTGCGCCCTAGGGGGTGGGCGCGCCCCCTCACCCTCGTGGGCAGCCCGGGACTCCCCTGGCGTGCACTTCAAGTTTTTCCGGTAGCTTTCCTTCCAAAAATAACTTCTCTAGTTGATTTCATTCCGTTTCGACTCCGTCTGATATTCCTTTTCTTCGAAACACTGAAATAGGTAAAAAAAGGAATTCTGCGCTGGGCCTCCGATTAATAGGTTAGTCCCAAAAATAATATAAAAGTGGATAATAAAGCCCAATATTGTCCAAAACAGTAGATAATATAGCATGGAGCAATCAAAAATTGTAGATACGTTGGAGACGTATCATCAACGGAGACAAATCAACAACAATCGATCAACAATATCGTCTCGAACTAGCACTAAAATGGAACGAGCGGAATCAACTTCGCACCTAGATAGACTAGACTAACAGAATCAAGATCAATCACGTCTCGACTCGGTAGATCTACCGGACAATCAAGGCATAATCAAGAGGGATTTCCCAACAACTAACTATGGTACATCATCATCTAGAACAGATCATCGCAAGCAAAAGGGAGGAGCAGGGTCTGAAATTCGCATACCTTGAGGTGAATGAGAAACCCTTGACTTCGATTCGATCGGAAACTGTTGAGGTCGACGCAGCCTGTCTCCAGGGTGTAGCAGAGGATGTGGCCGATGGTGGTGCGAAAGAAGGCGCGGTCATGTGCGCCGACCCTGGACTGGGCGATGACGATCTCGAGAGCGTAGATGTTGGTGTCGACGCGCTAGTCCCAGGTGTGGGTGGAGAAGGACTCGACGGCCTAGACGCCGCCATGGAACTGGTAGGTGACGACGATGTGGTAGTGGTGGAAGACGCCGCCGAGGCCGATGGCGTCCTCGAAGGCGATGGCGGCGGTCGGGTCGGCGTCGAGCCGGTGGTCGCGGTTCTAGTACGGGAGGTGCACACGCCGGAAGGTGAGCGCGTTGGCGACGTAGTAGAAGCCCATGGTGCAGCCGCGGAGGCACACGAGGTCGCGCGACGAGGCATGGATCCAACTCGACGACGGCGCGGATCCGGAAGGCCCGCTATGGCCGTGGCAGATCTGGCCGCGGCTGACCTCGTCGGGTCGATCTGGCGCCATGGGAGAAAGGGAGAGGTATGGTACTGTGACGCCCGGATAATTAGGCTACTGTAATCCCTCTTAATGATGCCACGTCACCTCTGTCACTGTAGTTAATCTCGGGTTAGTTCAAAAAAACGATTCAAAATTCAAATTCAAAATCAAGTCAAACAATTAAAAGTTTTCGGATATTGAAACTAAAATGTTCAAAGTGAACCAAATAATGCATAGGTAATTGTGGTGGAGAAATCACACTTTTATAAATTATTTAAGTACTCTAAAATGAACAAAACAGTAGCAAAAACAAATATTTAAAGGCTTTTATAATAATAAACCATCACAAACTATTTTACTTTGTGCGCCAAGTTAAATGTGGTTGTGGCATATTTATATATACTAAATTAGGTGCAACTTTGATATTTTCATAAAACTAAGGTATATTGAAAATTAGAGAAAACATAAAAAGAAAAGGAATAAAAAGAAAAGAAATTACAAAAAACAGAAAGCAAACAAAAAAAAGAACAACAGTCACCCCCCGGGCTTCGGCCCAGCAGGCCGGGCCCAACTGGCCCAACCGGCCACCCCCGTACTCCCCATAACCCCCGAACCCCTAGCCGTTCCCCATGTCACCCCACTCGTTCCCCACTCCCCACTCCCCCTCCCTCACCCGATCCCGATTCTGGATCGGGGCAATCGGGCGGACCGCCCCCGACCCCGACGAACCGCCACCCCGTGGCTCGACGTCGGCGCCTAACCCCAGCGTCGCCCCACCACCTCGTCACCATCCTCCTTGCGGCCCCGTCCCCTCTCCCTCGTGGACCGAACCGCCGCCGACGCCGCCTGGAGGCCTCCAGCGCCTGCCGCCGCCGCTCGGACATCGTCGTCCGTCGCCGCCTCCTCCCCACCGGCGCTCGTGCCCATCCTCCTCCTCGACTCGGCTCCTGCGAGCCTCGCCGCCCGATCCCCTGCATTCGCACGTGAGCGAACCTCCCCCTCTCCTCCTCTATGCCTCCCTTGCACACGCGCCCCTCCTCTATCCCCGTCCCTCCCGGTCACCAAGCGCCTGCATGCTCGCCACGACGGACGCGCGCCCCGCCTCCCCCGCGGCCTCCTCACGCCCTGCGCCGCGCGTGCCTGCCCCCGACGCCCCGGTTCCTCGCGTCGCGGCCCCCTGTGGCGAGACCGCCGGCCACCGCCCCGTGTGCCTCCGCTCGCCGACCGTGTCGCGCGTCCACCCCTTTCCCGCCCGGCGGTGCTCACCGGAGCACCCCGTCGCTTGGCGCACGTGGCCTTCTCCTCGCGTTCGCGTCGCTGCCTGACGCCGCGGCCAACAAGCACCATGTCCGTCATCCCCGCCACTGGCTGCACACCTTCTGGCCCCCCCTGCTGCGGGCCTCGCCTCTTGCGTCGGCTCGCCAGGGTCACTGCCGTCGCCCACCCGGCCTCATCCGCCGCGGCGTCCCTGGGTCACTGCACCGGCGCTGGCGCGCTCACGGGGCTCTGCCCTGGCACCCCCATGCCCGTTAGCCCGCGCGCCCATGCCCGCTAGGACCCCCCTTGCCTATGACACAGGGGCCCCACGCCCCAGAACGTTTAATAAAAAAGGAATATTAAAAAAATAAAATAAATACATAATAAAAATAAATAATTAATTAATTAACTAATTTAATTAATTCTGATTAAATTAACCAATTAAGATTAATTAACCTAATTAACTACTATTAGTTAGTTAATTAACTAGTATGACAGTGGGGCCCACCCCTTAATTAATTTTGATTAGTTTAATTAATTTGTTTAATTAATATGTGTCACTGACCAGTGGGACCCACTTGTCAGGTTGACCAGTCAACTCTGTTGACTACTGACATCAGCATGACATCATGCTGATGTCATTAATTCATTTTCGAATTAAATTAAATAATTAATTAAGATCAGAAAATGATTTAAATCTTTAGAAAATCATATCTTTTAATCCGTAACTCGGATGAAAATACTTTCTACATGAAAGTTGCTCAAAACGACGAGACGAACCCGGATACGCAACCCGTCCGTCCGCCACGCACCCCTAACATATCAAACTCGCAACTTTACCCCTCCGGCCCCTTTGTCCGAAAACGCAAAACACCGGGGATACTTCCCCGGATGTTTTCCCCCTTCACCGGTATCACCTCATACCGCGTTAGGGCACCTCTAGCACCGATACTTCTCATGTCATGCATTGCTATGCATCTGCTTGCTTAAATATTTATTGTTTCTTCCCCATCTTCTCTCGCTAGACACCGAGACCGACACCGCTGCTACCCAGTACGACCACGGAGTTGATGACCCCTCTCTCTTGCCAGAGCAACTAGTCAAGCCCCCCCCCTTGATCACCAGATATCGCCTATTCTTCTCTATACTGCTTGCATTAGAGTAGTGTAGCATGTTACTGCTTTCCGTTTATCATATCCTGATGCATAGCCTGTCCTTGCTACTACTGTTGATTACCTTTACCTGACTCGTCTATGATCGAGCACTTGTATTCGAGCCCTCGAGGCCCCTGGCTTGTATTATGGTGCTTGTATGACTTATTTATGTTTTGGGGTTGTGTTGTGATATCTTCCCGTGAGTCCCTGATCTTGATCGTACACATTTGCGTGCATGATTAGTGTACGATTGAATCGGGGGCGTCACAGGTACAGGGCGGTGTCCAGGGAAGGATTGACAGCGGTGGGGGTGAGAGGAGGACGGCAGGATTCCCGCCATATTCCTGCTTGAGGTCACCAAGATCGGGCGCCGGAGGTGGCGGCGGCAAGGGAGGAGTGCGGTGCTAGGGTTCGCACGAGAGAGAGGAGGGCACGAGGGGTTGGGTGGGGTTCGCGCGAGAGAGGGGGGTTTGCGGCCATGGGTTGGATGGATGTATGGACCGATGGTTGGACTGATGTTTGCCATGTCATCGATCCAAGCCACAAGTGATTCCACCAATCAGAATTAAGCTTATATAGTTTTTCTTTCGTTTTCTTTTCTTATAAGGCAAATGTCCAATGTTATGTCAAAATTCATGTCAAAGTTTGACCAAATGATCTCACATTTTGCATAAGTGTGCATCTTGGAATGACAAATAATGTTGCTAAAGGGAGTTTTCATTTTCTTTGGACCAAAATCTCATTTTTCGTTTTCTGAGTGCTCAGAATGTGTTTTTGTGTGAAGGACCTACCATATATTTGTTGCAAAATTGGACCAAATCAATTTTTTTAAATATTAGGCCATATTTGAAGTACAATTGACCAAATGATTGAGTGTTAAAAGTTTTGATCCACCTCTCGTGAAATCGACAAATTTTCGCCGATTTAGTTGGAAGTGTGTCAAGTTTAAACTACAGCTACCTCATAGTTTGCTCATGATTTTTTCCAAAAAAAAACATTTTTAGGTACAAAAGTATATATTTAATCAGAGAAACACCAATTTTTTTCAAGATTAAACCACTAGCTAGGAACGGTCATTCCTGACGCTTTGGCCGCATTTTGAAATGGGCATGAAAAATTCAAAAAAATCAAAAAATTGAAAAACCTTCGCATTGTGTTATTATATTTGACCAAGTTATCAGGAAAAATAATAAACTTGTAATACGACATTTATTTTAAAAAAGTGTTCTTGGAAATGAGTTATCATGTGTGAAGATTCATGGCTTTCAAGCCAAATGATCAATGTTATGGCCACATTCATGGCATAGTTTGTTCACATGATCTAATATTGTGCAAAAGGGTGCATCTTGGAATGACAAAAATATTTCCTAATGAAGCTTTCATCTTCTTTGGACGAAAAAAATCATTTTTCCATTTTTTGAGTGCCCAAAATGAGTTTTTTGGTGAAGGACCTACCATATATTTGTTGCAAAATTGGACCAAATCAATTTTCTAAAATACTAGGCCATATTTAATGTACAATTGACCAAATGGTTGGTGTCAAAAGTTTTGATCCACCTCTCGTTAAAAAGACAAATTTCCGCTGATTCAGTAGGAAGTGGGTCAAATTTGAACTGCAGCTGCATCATAGTTTGCTCTTTATTTTTTCCAAAAATCATTTCTAGGTACATAAGTATCTATTTAATCAGAGATACATGGTGTGGTAGCGAGACGTCGAGATTTGCATGGTGGTCGAGGGCCCAACTCCAGAGCGCGTAAACTAGCATGCCAGTCATGTGGTCACCGCGTTCTGGGCGGCCTAGGCATGCCTGGTAGGTTGGGCACTCCCCTCGTAGGTGTTAGGAATAAGAATACAACAGAATAATCTCACGAGGAGACTGAACTAAGCTCAAACATGAATTAGCAGCTAAGTGTTTGATTAGCGGTGGGGGAAATGCACACGGCCAATGGGCTTGAGTTTTGGCTGAGGATGATCATCTACTAAGGAGACTTTTTGACAAATTTGAAGCTTAAATGGAGGAGCCTAGGTGGCACTTGCTTTGCAAAGTACCACATTGGACAGAAATCTGGATGATGAAGCTGGGCTCAAATGAATGAATGGATTTAGCTGAAATTTGGTGGGGGCTGGTCATTTGGTCATAGGAAAGCACTGTAAAAAAAATGATACCATTTGTACATGCTAAAGTGGCACTTCCTTCACAATGCTCTTCTCTGGACTAAGCTCAAATTATTGAAAGAAATTGGCTAAATGAACTAAGCTCAAATTTTCATCTTCCATTTTTAGAGTACCCAAAATGAGTTTTTTTTTGTGAAGGATCTACCAAATCTTTTGTTGCAAACTGGCACCACACCATTTTTAGAAAATATTAGACTATATATAATGTCCAATTGACCAAATGGTTGCATGTCAAAAGTTGTCTATCCACCTCTCATCAAAAGACAAAATTCTGCAGATTCAGCTATAAGTGGGTCAAATTTGAACTACAGGTGCCTCATAGTTTGCACGTGCTTTTTTCAAAAAAAATCATTTTAGGACAAAAATGGCTATTTCATTGGAGAAACAACAAAAGTTTTGGAAGATTGAACCTCTAGCTAGGAATGGTCATTCCCGTCGTTTTGATCGCATTTGAAATGGGCATAGTCTTTAAAAAAGTGTTCTTCGGATTGTGTCACTGTATGTGACCTAGTTACTAGGAAAAATAACAAGCTTGGAATACGACAATTTATTTTAAAAAAGTGTTCTCAGAAATGAGCTATCATGTATAAAGATTCATGGCTTTCAAGTCAGATGGCCAATGTTATGACCACATTCATTTTTTTCTATTCTTACAATTTTTTATTGTTTAACTAGTTTCAATATTTGTTTCTTCAATGAAAAACCTTTTTCAGAGAGATAAAATAAAACAATTTGTTCATTGATTTCAAAAAGTGTTTACCATATTTGCAAAAATGTTCATGAATATTTTAAAAATGTTCTTCGGATTAAAAAATGGTCTTGAATTCAAAAAATCATCAAAATCGGAAAAATGTTCATTGAATTTAAAGAATTTCTGAACATTTTTCTGAATTGGTGAACATTGTTTTGCATTTGTTAACACTATTTTGCATTAGTGAACACTTTTTGAAATATTAAACATTTTTGTAATTCCAAACTTTTTTAAAGAAGCAAACAAAAAATAGAAAAGAAAACACAAAACAAAGAAACGAAAAAAGGGAGCCCCGCCCCTCCTTGGGTCGGCCCAAGATGGAGCATGGGGGAGCCTAGGGATGCGTGTAGCACGCAGAATAGGAGCCCGCACCTCACATTTATTCCTGGTTGGGTCAAGCCCAATCGGCACATGAAAATGTTAGAACCAAAAAAGGAGGTGGCCTCGTCCCATGGAAGCTCAAACCCACTTTGTGACACCCCTTAAGTACGTCCCGCCCGCAGTTGTGTCAATAGCGTATGTTGTGGCGTGTTGGTTAGCTCCTCTGGAGTAGACCGAGACCTCGCGGGTTTGAGTCCTGCCGGTCCCTCCTTTTGCTTTTATTCTTCATTTTGCAGGTCGGTGAGTACAGTCTTTAATCAACAAAGCCAATATGTGAGTGGTCAAACCAACTAGTAAAGGTGACACATAAGCTAAAATGACAGGACACGTAGGCGGAATTAATGATGTGGTTGTCTAGTTATACCAAGGCATCCACGGTTAGAACGTTATGACTACAAGGTTGGTTGTGATCAGCTAGAAATAAGGCAGCGGACCAGTGCCGTCTAATTTACGACCATTTCGTGTAATAAAATTACGATATTTCTGATCAAAATGATTGTTATGATTTAGAGTTTGGAGCCCCCGAACAGCTTACGACCAATTGGTCTCAAATGGTCGTAGATTTACGACTAATTCATCCATAGTCACTAAGAGAAGGTCACAAGTTGACATATTTATTGTAGTGTGAAGAAGTGAGACAACAAGTTTTCTTAACAAATGTCTTTTCATTTGTGCCATGCCAAATTTTCTAGGACA
Organism: Aegilops umbellulata; assembly: GCA_032464435.1. Lineage (NCBI taxonomy): Eukaryota > Viridiplantae > Streptophyta > Magnoliopsida > Poales > Poaceae > Aegilops > Aegilops umbellulata. The sequence continues at coordinate 546,371,952 of CP136058.1, forward strand.
CGTGACTTTTGGGAATAAGGGAGTTCGGTATGAAATCTCGCCTAGAAATAACTACCAAAACTAACTAGGTCACATTCCCGAACCACATAAATCATTGATTAACTATAGATTGATACTCCATTGACGACCAAGAACACACCATCAAGGTTTTCATAAAAGTGCAGAAATCTTTAGGTCAAGTGTATCAAGTATACATAGCATTGACCATGAATATCGCGGAACATGAAAGTCCCTTTTCCCACCTTGCATTCATAACTCGCACCTGCTCTAGCATGCCATATTAACATGACCTAAACAAGCAACACATGGTATCTGTAACCTCTCACTCCAGCCATGAGCGCATGCCTATATGTACTCCATTCCCTTTGCTAACTATTTTTCTCTTATGTTTCAACACTTGTAGGGATACGAGGGCTAAGAACTTGCATGCTTGTAGTTGAAAATAAGAAATGCTATTAGGAAAAGCTAAGCAGCGAAGCAGTGACAAGATTTTGCTACGACTGGCAATAATCACACTCAAAAGGACCGCACGACATTCTAGATTAACTATCTAGATTTTAGGAGTGCGAGGCATCGGCAAGGCTAGATGTACATCCCAGCTACAAAGAGGCCGAATGTTGCTCCTCATGCTGTGTAGCTTGATGATGTATTTTAAGTTAATAAATCCGCCTTTTATCAAAAAAGGAGTGTGAGGCACCAGCAAGGCTTCTCCAGGTGAAAAAATGGCACGTGAGGAGGCAGCGTCGTGCACAAGCCACCGGCACGCTAGTCAGTTGTGTAGCTAGGATGGACTACGCCCTATGCCAACCCTTAGGGATACACCTGCTACAGTAGCTACGGTAGCGAAACCCTATGCCGTCCCTTGGGGTACATCTGCTACACAGTAGCTAAATTACCAAAACCCGTGGCTAACCCTTGGGGATACATATTCTACAACAGTACCAAAAAGTGCTACAGCAACAAAGGGTTTGATAGCCACGCTCCAGGTCATGGCCCTTGCCGCCTGGGGCCTGGATACGCCCCCAGACACTAGGCGCAGTAGCCAGCCACGTTGATACTGTAATAATATTATTATTTTTTCACAGAGTTGTGTTGTACGGAATCTCGTATTGGCGATAAAATCGAGAGATCAAGTTTCTTGACAAATGTTTTAGTTTGTGCCATGCCAAATTTTCTTCCACAAATTACTTTTGTGAAATACGCGTTTACATACAAAATCTTGCCTAGAAATAACTATCAAAACTTAGTAGGTTACATTTTCATGACCACTAAATCATTGATATTAACTATATCTTTATACTCTATTGACAATGAAGAACACACCATCAAGTTTTAATAAAAGCGTAGAAATCTGAGAGGTCGAGAATATCAACTACTCCCTCTGTCCCTAAATATAAGTCTTTTTAGACATTTTAAATGAACTACAACATACGAATATACCTAGACATATTTTCGAGTGTAGATTCACTCATTTTACCTCGTATGTGGTCACTTGTTGGAATCTCTAAAAAGACTTATATTTGGGAACGGAGGAAGTACATAGCATTGACCATGAATATCCGGGAACATGAAAGCCCCCTTTTGCACCTTGCATTCATAACTCGCACCCTCTCTGGCATGTCATATAACGTAACCATAGTAACATGCGGGTCCATTAATTCTTACCAATTCCGGTGTACATGACATCTCTCACCAGCCAGAGTGTATGCTTATATATACTCCATTCGCTTCACTAACTATTTTCTTCACATGATTCAACAATTGTAGGGATATGAGGGGTAGGAACTTGTATGCATATAGTAGAAAAAAACTGTTGGGAAGTTGAGTAGCGAGGCAATGACAAGCCTTTCCTACCTAGTGGCAGTCAACACACACTAAAAAGGACCACACGACATTATGAACTAACTATATAATGTTCTAGATATGCGAGGCATCAGAAAGGCTTCTCCGAGTAGCAGAGCGGCACGAAGTGCGTCCTGTGAATATTCGACTACAACATTGCAAAAAACATCGTGCGGTGTCATTTGTCTATTTATCTTGCAATAAGGAGTAACGAGATAACTTTGGGCAGCAAATTGGGCAACTATTTTATCTTGCAATAAGGAGTAACGAGACAACTTTGGGCAGCAACTTTGTCTATTTATCAAGATAATCAGTGTCGGGCGGAGGCTGTTGAATTACGAAGAAAGAATGCATAATCAAAATCCTTGTGCACTCTAGGCGATGGTCAGCAGCTTAGTTTCCAAAAGTTGGTTATTTCAAAAACTCATGGTTCCAAAAGTTGTGAGCCACCATCACCACGTTGTATCTTCAATGCATAAATAGGACCAAGCTAATAAGCCCGAGTGAGAAGTGTGGAACCTCCCAACGTGTGACGACTTCTCTGATCTGCTAGAACCCATAGGGCGATAAATCGATAAGGCCAATGACCCATAAAGCCCGTGCGTGTTCGGGCCACGACACTTCGAGAGCTTTTATTACCCACTACTGTATTCACATATAGTTCTTTCCTTCTATATCTCCAATGATTTTCTTATTTCTCCAATAAAGGTGTTTTTATTCTAAATTTGAACAACAGTATAGTATACAAATCGTGTTGAGTTAGAAAATGCATATAAACAAATTCGTACACCTTATATGAAAAGTATTGTAGATTTCTCCCGTTTGCGTGCGGTGGCACGCCGTAGATCCAAAAAAAAATCCAAGTGTGTAGCTGACACGTGGAGCCCATGCGGACAAGACTTGATTAAGGGCACATGTGTGCAAGACGCATACGCATGCCGCAAAGTCTTTTTGAGCGGTTCTGGCATGTGCCGGCAATGCTGTCACCACTAAACAGTTGCTTTAAGATTCGGTCCATGAAGAGCAATTATTCATACATTTTTGCTACACAAAAAGAATACTACGTCAAATACAGCTATTGACCCACACCTTTTGTCCTTACATCGCATGCATGGATTTCGACGGTTCACTCTCTCTCTCTCTCTCTCTCTCTCTCTCTCTCTCTCTCTCTCTCTCTCTCTCTCTCTCTCTCTCTTCTTTCACACATTTATGCATATGCCTTTTCTCTCTCCCTTGCAAACAAATCCATGGACTTTTTTTCATCTTGGCAAATTAAAAAACATTTGTACCTTTTAAAACATAAGTTTGTTTGTGAAATAGTTTATATTTTTTAACTCCTGGGGCCAAGACCTTTAGAAGTAAACCCATTTTGGATACATTTCAAACACATTTAAATTTCAACGTTTTAACATTTCGTATGTGAAACAAACCTATTCCATTTGAAAAATGTGATTTTTGTGAAACCAGATAGAGGAAGTGAAATATCGGTTTTGAAGTGAAAAAAATACGAAACTAAAATGTCAAATTGGAAAACTAATTATTTGGAAATGTGTAACACTTTATTTTCAAAGAGTGAAATATGTTATTAAAAAATGAGCAACTGAAATAGACGTGCTTTTTGTGAAACAAGCCAGTGGATAATAAAATGTTGATTCTGAATTGTGAAATAGTAGCTACAAAAACTGAAACTATATTGTATCAATGTGAAACTGATTTTTTTAAAGAGTGAAATATGTTATTTCAACAATGTGTAATTGAAATAGATGTCATATTTGTGAAACGTGACAATGAAATGTAAAACGTCGGTTCTGAATTGTGAAATAGTAATCACAAGAAGTGAAATTATAATGTATCAATGCGAAACTGCTTTTTTTGAAAAGAGTGAAAATTGTTTTTTCAAAAATGCGAAATTGAAATAGATATGTTTTTTGAGAAACGGGGCAGTGAAATGTTAAATGTAGGTTCTCAATTGTGAAATAGTAACCATGAAAATTGAAACTATAATGTAACATTGTGAAAATAATTATTTGGACATGTGTAATAGTATATTTGAAAAGAGTGAATTATGTTATTTAAAAAAGGGCAACTGAAATAGGTGTTTTTTGTGAAGCAAGCCAGTGGAAAGCGAAATGTAGGTTCTAAAATGTGCAATAGTGACTACAGAAAGTGAAATTATAATGTATCACTGTAAAACTGTTATTTTTTAAATGCGAAATATATGTTCGAATTTAAACGTGATCGGAAAATATCAAAGATTTATCTCATTTTACGCAAGGAATTGAAATATGTAAAAAGTTTCAAAAACCAATATATGGTTTAAATGATATGGATGTTTCAAATTAGATAAGGAGAAATGTGAGAAGAGAGAGAGATTCTGCCACACAGTCATTCATGCATGTGAAGTACTCCCTCCGTTCCAAAATATAAGTCTTTCTAGAGATTTCAATAGATGACTACATACGGAGCAAAATGAGTGAATCTATATTTTAAAATATGTCTAAATACATCCGTATGTTGTAGTCTATTTAAAATGTCTAAAAAGACTTATATTTTGGAACGGGGGGAGTACATTGGTAGGGCCAGCTGCTGCTGATGAGAGAGAGTAAGAATAAGAAGGTGGGAGATCGAAAATGCCTAACGGTGGACGTGCACTATGTGGACCATATCCAGGCCGTCCGTTTTCCACACTGGCCAGATTCGTCCCTGTATTCACGGGCCTGTCCCCTCGTAGACGCTTGCCCCCCATGTATCTCAGCTGCCAGCGATGGTGATGTAGTGACAGAATCTAGGCGTGGTTCCATGTACCGCGGCACACTTGATGCATGTGGCTGTGCCAAAAGTATACAGGGCAGCCTGGGCACCTGACTCTTCCTCTTACGTGACTCACTTCAATAATATCCCGCCAGTCACGGCACAGTTTTAGCCAGCCCCGGTACATCCTCACACGATAAGCATTAGCGCTAATTTTAACCATACATTTTCACTGCGCCCACCAGACACAATTTTGATTTTATTTTTCTTTACGCGAAAATGTTCTCTAGTCCTGCCATGTAATATAGTCGACCGTTTTCACAGCCAAAAAACACATTTAGCCCATCAAACAAATTTTTTTATACATTTTTTATTATTTTTACCGTCCGCTTTGAACCATTATCCATGCGCTTCTGCCATAGTAAGTATATTGGTAATTCGTTTTAAACAGCTATCAACGGAAATAGTAGTTGGTTAGGGCCAACATCTACAAGCCTCGTAATGGGCAGGATGGAACAGCAGCTATTGGCACTGTTTTCGTCATGTCTCGACGTGCAAAAAGTTGCCTTTTGAGGCCCACCCCCATCAAAGCGGACAGTATAGTTGAATTCTTGATGAGGTAATAGCACCCCAGGTACCCTAACTTGCACAGGATGTGATGATATAGTCCCAAAGTTGCAAAACTTGACCAAGCCATACCCCAACTTGCATCTCATGTGATGTTTTAGTCCCAGGCTAATCACAGCTCGCCAATTGGCTGGGCCGGTCAGCGCGCATTTTTTCACAAAACCCCCTGCCGTTTCGCGGAATCAACCCGCAGTCACCCCAGGTTATATGTCAGGACCTGAAGAACCTGACGGAGTCTGAAGAAATCTGCAGGAATTGTCTAACTGACGAAGACTGAAGATACTACTTCGTCAGTTATCCTCCGGTGGATAGCAGAGCGGGTAATCACTACTGGACGGTCCAGATAAAAGCTTGGGTTGGCTTAAACACGCGAACCAATGTAATCACTAGTGGACGGTTCAGTTATGCAGGTCTCCCAAGTAAATTTGATGAATGCTTTTGCAAAGTCCAGTCTGACTACAAGCAGTTCTCAAACAGTCAGTACAAATGCCATCGCTAGCTGAGATGCCACATGCCACTACTCAGTTTATTCCAAGCTGTTCGGCCATCTACACAGATAGCACCATTGCTCATACCACATCTGCAAACACTCAAGGATCAGTACCACCTTTCAGACTGAGTGTACAGGGGACGGTTGCCCCAGCTGGACTACCAAATGTACTGCTTAATGGTCAAACCCCACCTATGGCACCTACTGGCAACACTGGCTACTTTGCCCCAGTGATAGCTCCATATGTGGCTCAACCAACATACAATCACATTACTGGACAGTATATCAATACTGTAACAAATAGAACAACTCCACCTTCCATATACCATGCTGGAGTTCAACTGTTTGACAACCAGAGAAATCATATAGCTACTCAATTAGGTGGCCCCTCTTATTATGCTGAAGCCACACTTAAAGGCCCCAGACTAGAAATCCCTCTCTTTGATGGAACAGGACCTAATTGAGTGGCTGATTTCTTGTGAAAAATTCTTTGACATGACAGGCACTCCATATGATCAATGGGTCAACTTAGCCACTGGACATTTTCAAGGAAAAGCGTCAGTATGGGTCAAAAACATCCGTGTACCTTGGCAAATGGTCACATGGCAGCAGTTTTGTCAGATACTTGTTGTTAGATTTACTGAAGCATGTGTTCATGAAGCAGTGGAAAACTTGAAAAATGTACAACAAACAACAACTGTCAGTGAATACATCAACAAGTTTGAGGAGTGTGCGGCCTTAGTAAAAAGAGACCATCCATTTTTGCAGGAGAATTTTCTCATGAGCTGTTCTATTGGAGGTCTTAAATCAGATATTAAGCATGAAGTGTGTGGTCAAAGACCAATGGGGATCATGGAAGCTTACTGGTATGCTAAAGTCTATGAAAAGGCTGCAAATGCTAGGCTACAAACCCTACCACAGACATCTAGGCCAAGACAGTACACCACTTACGCAAATTCTCACAGACCTCCTCAACTGCAAATACAAACTACTGGCAGAAGTACTGCCACAAAAGCCACACAAGCCCCTAATCTCTGCCGGTACTGTCGAGAACCATGGAATAGACAACATAAATGCGGAATAGGGAAGACCATACACATATTACAAGAAGTGGAGGGAGAAACTGTTGAGACTCCAATTGATGAACAACAACAGCCTGAAGTTCAGCATCATACTGCACCAAATACCCCAGATAAAGAAGCACCTACAGAGCAATGCTGTCAGATCTCTATCCATGCTGCACAAGGAATACCTGGCCCTGCTACTCTATGCATTATACTTAACATTGCTGGAAAAAGAGTTGTAGCTCTGGTTGACAGTGGCTCTTCTCACACCTTTATAGATTATAAGTGTGCAGTGGACTGCAATTTCTCTTTGACTCCCACCACTATTAGCAAAGTATCAGTAGCAGGCGGTGGACAACTATTGTCTGACAGTGTAGTTCCCGACAGCCCACATACTATTGCTGGCGAGCCATTCAAAAACACTTTCAAAGTTCTACCACTCCAGACTTATGACATTATATTGGGGGCTGATTGGCTCAAAGAATTCAGTCCTATTTGCATGGATTTCATCCTAAGGACAATAGTCATTAACTGGAGAAACAAACCCTTTCTTATAAGGGATTACACTGGCAGTAATATTGACCAGACTTGTACTCCAGAACAGGCTGACAAAATATTTCAAAAAGGAGCAATGGGCTACTTCATTCAGATCAATCTGATCAACCCCGACAGATTTAATTCAGGTGGGGGGTGACTGCGGGTTGATTCAGGGAAACAGCAAGGGTTTTGTGAAAAAATGCGCGCGCTGATTGGCCCAGCCACTTGGCAGCCAATTGGCGAGCTGTGATTGGCTTGGGACTAAAACATCACATGAGATGCAAGTTGGGGTATGGCTTGGTCAAGTTTTGCAATTTTGGGACTAGATCATCACATCCTGTGCAAGTTAGGGTACCTGGGGTGCTATTACCTCATTCTTGATCGTTTGTCTTCATCTCCACAAGTATGTCCATTGTTTTCCAGGCATCTGAATCAGACTGCTCTTTGCTCAACTTGCAGCATTGCGTCTTCAATGATCGTTTTGTAAATGGCACATTATCAACTAATCAAAAAAAACTACCAACTATGCTAAAAACCTTTCCAAGACTGACATTGTTCTCTCTAAGATGCCTAACAAGATCCTTAGTATACCGGTCAATGAGCCTGTCTGATGCCCAGTGCATCTTCTCACCACAATTGCTTGACAAAGAGTGGTTGTGTGCCGCCGGGTGCTCTGAAATACACCATCCATTGTCGTCCGACCTCAGCAGCCTGATCCGGGCAGCACAGCCGCACCGTGTTGATCTTGTATTCTCCCTCTCCGGTTTACCCTGCCAATGCACACAAAATGATTTGTCAGCCTAGAACATTTTGATTTTATAGTCTCTTTTTGCCCAAACAGTGGTGCACAAAATGAAAAACAAAACGCACCTCACATCCACAGACTATCTACTGCATACACTTCACCCGCTCCACATTTAGCCTGCTTTTCGAATACCTTATACCAAATCCAAGCTCCCACGAATACAGATTGTAGAATTGATAGGCTTTATCCAATGAATCAAAAGAGGTCTCGACTGCTGGGTTGACAACATTGCCATCCCTTTTCAATATGAACGCCCGCATGGATAATTCAAGGACACTTTTCCGGTTAGGGTTGAGCTCATGCTCAGCAGGGGCTTTTCTGATCCTTACTCTGTTATGGTGGAGAGACAATTTCACTAATTTGCATAAAAAAGAAATCAATGCCGTTTTATGAATGCACCAGATTACACAACACTGACAATGCTTGCCCCCTGATTTTCAATAATATAAGCAGGCAACCATGACAAAGCAGTACTGCAGATAAAAAACAAAAGATGCAAACAGATTCTGATCCTAATATCGTATTCGGACATCTGTCCAATTTTTAGCTAAATTAGCTACAAACAGGATCTGCAAATTCAAGAACACGAACACTGTCCAACAGTCCACACGAGGCTAATCCCAGTAATTTCAGAGAGCTAATGTAATCAGTCAGACATCCAGGGGGAAAATTAGGACTCTCAACAGACCTGTATTAAATTACTACAGAACATATAGCTACTAATGCTAATGTAATCGTTTTTGCACATATGACCAGCAGAAAAAAGAAAACAGTTTACATGCGATCACCTGCGTGTCCATCCGCTCGTAGCCTCCGAACAAACTTGCAAGAGCGGGTCCTCGCCAAGAAATCCGGCATCTCCGCCACCGCTACGAAGGTCTCCGGCACGGCGAATGTCAGCCTCGCCGACGCTGATAGAAGCCTGGGACTCTATAGGCCGGGCAGCACCAGCAACCCCCGCATGCCCATGGCTAATCCTGCGTGGACAAATCAAATCAAGGAATTTCAGGGACCCACGATGACTACAGCCGCCAAGCAATCAGATCTAATCCTAACTTCATCTTTTGCGGGAGACAAAAACTCGGAGGTCTGCTAAGTGGTATTTGAATTACCTCTGTTCGGAATCGGCCTCCGTTTCCATGGACAGGTCCATGGAGCAGGCTCCTTGGTCTCGATCCGGAGGAGGAAGACGAACTGGAGAAAGGAGCAGCAGGAGGCGTATGGGTCTGGGTCAGAAAGGAATAGCTGGCCACGCGATGTGGGCCAACCTCCTGCGCCTCGAGTCGAGACTAGTCACGTGATCTTTGCAACTGTACCAAACCCAGCTGCACCGGTACCAGCTCGCGCACTCCGCGAGTCCAGCTCCACAGCAGCGAAACAATTGTTCCACACCGATACGCCTATGAAGTATGAACCCTACTAGTACTACCTATTACTACTAGGGAACGGACAGGGGGTACAACGAAGTGATGTTTGCTCATCCCCAGGAATCGTTGGACGGCCATGATTAAGTCCACACGAGCCGCCGTCCACCGAAAAGTCGCTTCCGGTGGGAGATCCAGAAAAGAAATGCAACACGAAGATACTGAGCCCACATAGTGCTAGATGGCAACTCACTATTGGAGAGCACCTTGCCCCTACCTAGCACAACCACGCGTTTTCCATTTTGATACGCATGCCCTTCAGGCCTCCTTCAGATTGTACATGATAAGTGAAAGTAACTAAAAACAAAAAGCGGCAGCTACCCGGTTGACAAAACAAATGCCTGATGCTCACGGCTGTAAGTGTTGGCATCTTCTGTTAAATTAATCTCTGTAGTTGAATCAAGGAGTGGGTGCATGATAAAATGAGTTCAGCGTGTGCTGAATATATTTGTCGCCACAGCAGTAGGTGAAGGCGTGAGGGAATAGCACATCTCGCCCACCACGACAGACTAGGCAAAGCATTCCCGTTGTGTGCATTAATTCGCCATGTTACTCTCAAACATTTGAACGAGATGTGGTATGTGGTACCTACGTAGCTAGTATTTAATTTGAGCATACATCATAATGACTGAAAACATGTTGTTTCTTATAAAAGGTATGAAGTATGATCATGAATAAGAAAAGCCATTAGGAAGTTGAGGAGCAAAGGAGTGACAAACGATTTGCTACCTATTGGCAGTCAACACACTCAGGACTGCATGGTATTTCACAACTAATTCAGAATTTTAAGAATGCGAGGCATCAACAAGGCTTCTCCAAGAACAATACTATCATGATGGTCTCGGTTGAGAATGCACATTTTAGGGGATCTCACACTGTCAGCCTCGAGATCTAGGTCTTCTAGATTCTGCTAGCGCTGAAGACATCAAGACCTACTTGTACCAGAAGTTGTGCACGCCACCAAGCCAGCCCTTTGCATCCTTCTTCCTAGTTCCTCTACAATAAACTCTAAAATTCGATCCAAATTGCATATATGAAAAATCACATCAATCGACTCGCGCGGCCATATGTGCTGAAACTTGAAAACACACAATGTTCCTCGCTTTCCAAATACCCAAAGTCACAGCTGAAAGTATAACAGACATAAAATTCGTTTGCCTACCATTCAAGCCCCCAAGACAGGTCCCTATGTTGTGCAATCTTCAGCGTTTGCAAAGTGGTAATCAAAACCAAAAGCATGGCTGGCTACATTCCGTACATATCTAGCCATGGGACAGATGAAACAATGTGAGAGATAGATTAAACCCCACTGCAAAACAAGCATTGTTTGATACGCTTTCCACCTCTATGGACCAGAACGTCTCTAGTTAGTATACTCCTACTAAGCACTAGCCAAATGAATGTTTTGATTCTTAAAGGTATTCTAATCTTCTGTCTATGGAACATCTATGGAACAACACCATGGTGTTGCAAGGCATCGTAGTAAGATTTTACAGAGAAAGATCCAGAAACAGTTAGTTTCAAAACCAACTTATCTGAATCTTCTATCAAAACCACCTGGCTACAAATGTCATTCAGCTTAACTAACTGTACATTCCTAGCACCAACCAGAGCACATCTAAATCGATGGGAATCTAAATCAACAACAAACACAGCATGCACTGAAATGTTTAAGTTGAGGAAAATAGCATAAAGTGTGGGCAAGGAAGCTGCCAGAAAACAAGCAATAACCGGCCTCTCTCTGCTTTACTTGTTTGACACACGCCCAAGCTCGTCTGCATGAGTCTAGGTCAGCTAAACAAGTTTTTTTAGAAAAGGAGGAGGACCCTCGGCCTCTGCATCTGGACGATGCATACGGCCACTTTATTAATTATTCTTATAAGACCTTACAAAGTCATACAACAGTAAGATTAAAGCCACCGTCTAAGCAACAAGTTTCGCTACTCCTATCCAATTGATGAAGGGGCGCTGATAGTCTGGGCCTAATACCAACATACATCGCAGCCAAATCTAAACATCTAAGGCCTGAGGTCCCAACCAGGACGTCTGCCGGGTATGGGGGCACCTAGCTACCAGTCCGGCGCACTCCTCAACCAGGACGTCTGCCAGGTATGAGGCCGCCGTAGTCACCTGCCACCAATCCATCTTCAGAGCTGCACTGTTGCATGTACCGTGCCAGGTCTCTCTGCCATCGACGCCACCACAACGCCTGACATCATCGTCCTCCTGCGCGAGTCCATCCTCGCACATCGAACTCCGAATCTGCACTGCGCCACGCCGTCGAGATCCGTCGCCATCAATGTGTAGAATGAAGCACCGCTCCACCAAAGATGTCGCCCGCTGGTCCCGTGAAGCCGAGTGCACCTCCAAGAATGCCGCCCCCAAGGGGGTCACGACACATGCTTGCCGCCGACATCCGACCAGCTGATCTAGGGTTTCCCCCGGAGGTATTGAGTGGACTTGAGAGTTTCACCTCGATTATGCCTTCATGAAGGAAACGATGATAGGGGCATCGTCATCATCAGCTCCGGCCATCGACCGAAAACCAGGTTTTCACCCGGATCCGTCCCAAGAAATCTACCCGACAACCTGTGCACCGTCTCGACCGCCTTCAAAGCCCTAGATCCGTTCGCCTAGATCCGGTGACCAACCGCGACAACAGTGCCACCGTAGGGGCCTTGGCGCACCGGCCACTGCCTGAGTGTGCCACCACTAGAGCCTAGGAGGAGGGCTCCTACCCCGCCTCGCCAAGCCACGAGAGCCGCCGAGATGGATCCCGCACGCTCGTCACCGTCTCTGATCTGAACCAATCCATAGCAGATCGCCGTCACAGATCCGCCTTGGACAGGGACTGCACCACGCCATGCCGCCGCAGGCAGCCCTAGCTTCACCAGCCGCCACCCTCCAGGGCCGCCGCCCCGGGATCCAGACATAACATCGTCGCTGCCCCCGGCCATGTTCCGCAGCCGCCGACCGGTCAAGCCGCCGGCCACTGGGACCTCCGCCGCCATGACCAAGCACGCCCACCGAGCAGCCGGCACCACCAGATCTTGCACGAAGCCCGCCGCTCCGCCGCCTCCTCCCATCACCATGCCGCCAAGGCGCCGTCGGCGGTCAGATCGGCCGCGCCGCCGCGACGACGGCTCAGATCGGGGAGGAGGGCCCCTGCGCCCCGGGTGACCCGCCTCATCCAAAGAAACGCGGGAGGGAAGGGGGCCTCCGCCGCCTCCATCAGCCGCCCGGGGCTTTGCCCCGGCGACCTCCTCCAACGGCGGTGGAGGGGAGGGGAGGGAGGGGTTGGGAGCCTGACGACGGTGGAGGCAGGGTTCCGCCCGAGCCGCCCTAGCGGGGGGCGACGCTTGGGCCTGGTTGGGAGATTGGGACCAAAGGTCCTGGTGACGGCGTCTACTCTGGTTCGGCCAGGTCAGCTAAACAAGTAATAGCCGGCCTCTTGCTGCCCTAGCGCGCAAAGACCCTCAAAAACGAAAATGTTGTGATGGTTCATCTTAGTATTTTTTTTTTATTTGAGAAATTCATCTTAGTAGTTGAGTATAGGTATGGATGCAATATCAGGTGAGAGTTTAGCATAATGGATAGCCACGTGGGAAAAGCATGCGCCACCCACCAACACCCCAGGCGGAGCAGCCTCACACGTTGGGGGTAGAGTCCAGCCAACTTTCGGTTACCATGAGTGAGCAAGCATGCTTAGCACACAAATGGGCCGGCATGTTAGCTGATCTAGATACATGTTGAACTATAAATGTACCAAAAACTAAGGATAGCTCTTGACTAAGGAAAGCTTGGCAAAGCATAGTTGGGAGGGTAGTAAACAGTGTTGGTAAAGCATAGTTGGGAGGGTAGTAAACAGTGTTGCTTATGTGATCAAGACGTGTACAATACATGTGTCCTTTAATGTCAATCATCCTAATAGCGTTGCCACTTTATTTGGGACATGGCTAAACAGGGTAGAGTCTAAGACAACGGCACATATTCGAGATAGAGTGTGCGCATTACTTTGGGCTGTTGGAATAGTCGGAATCATGTCAATTTTAAAAGACAAAATGTCACAAATTTTTAGCAGGTTATCTTTCAGGCAATTGCCTGGATCCATACGTAGTCGTCACTCATCCATATGGAAGTCAGGGCACATATAGCTTATGGTTGCAACCGTTGGAAGATGGTAGTACGGGATATCTACAACTGGTTTGGATGACGGTCCAACAATAGGATAGGTATCTAGTCATCTTATTCTACTTTGGCTGGTTGTGGCAACTTACTTTTTATTTTCGGTTTTGCCTGCGAACTTGTTTCGGATTACGCATTTTGTGGAGACTTTCTTTTAAAATAAGGCTGTGTGCATCAATTGATGTAGAGGTCGGGGGTAATCCTCCTTTGACATACCATTGACCATGAATATCCTGGAAAATGAAAGCCCCCTTTCCCCACCTTGCATTCATAGCTCGCACCCGCTCTAGCATGTCAAATGACCTAACCATAGTAACACGTGGCTCCATTAATCTTACTAGTTTCGCTACAAATAACATCTCTCGTCAGCTAACTATAAATAACATCTCTCGTCAGCTATGAGTGTATGCCTATATGTACTCCCCTCCCTTCGCTAACTGTTTTCCTCTCATGATTCAACACTTGCTGGGAAATGAGTGGTAGGAACTTGTATGCATATAGTGAAAAATTGAAAATCTATTAGGGAGTTGAGAAACTAAAAGAATGTAAGCATTTGCTACGTAGTGGCAGCCAAGACACTCAAAAGGACCGCACAACATTCTGAACTAACAATCTAGAGTTTTAGAAATGTGAGACATCATCAAGGCTTCTCTGAGCAGAAGCTTACCATGACGTGCGTCCTGTGGATACTAAGCTAGAACTTCCAAAATAAATTCTTCACCCAGGCGGAGCAGCCTGACACGTTTGTGGCATGAGGTTCTTTGGTCTTCCTTACATAATTGTGTTGTATATTGGTGGCAGAACCGAGATATCAAGTTTTCTTGACAAATGACTTTTAATTTGTGTCATGCCAAATTTCTTAGACAAGTGACTTTTGGGAACTAGGGTGTTCCATATGAAATCTCGCCTAGAAATAACGGCCAAAACTAAGTAGATTACATTTTCTGACCGCCGAAATCATTGATTAACTATACATTGATACTTCATTGACCACAAAGAACACACCATCAAGTTTTTAATAAAGGGCAGGCCGGTGCATGTAGCTCCCGCTTGCGCGGAGCCCGGGTCCGGCTATTTTGGGTCTATTGTACGCAGTTTTTCCCTACATTTCTGCAAGAGACTGTTTTCTAGACTCGAACCCGCATGACCTCATGGTCATAAGGCAACGGCTTTACCGCTGCGCCAAGACTCCACTTCATTATCAAGTTTTCAATAGAAGCGCAAAAATCTTAGAGGTAAAGAATATGTACTACATACCATTGACAATGAATATCCCGGAACATGGAAGCCCTTTTTCCCACCTTGCATTCATAACTCACACCCGCTCTGGCATGTCATATTAATATGATCTAAACAAGCAACATGTGGTATCTGTAACATCTCATACAAGCCATGATCAGTGCATGCCTATATATGTGCTCCATTCCCTTCGCTAACTATTTTCCTCTTATGATTCAACACTTGTAGGGATATGATGGCTAAGAACTTGTATGCATATAGTTGAAAATGAAAAATGTTATCAGGAAGCTAAGCAGCGAAGAAGTGACAAGCATTTGCTACCAACTGGCAATCAACACACTCAAAGGAACACACTGCACTATAAACTAGGAGTAACTATCTAGATTTCAGGAATGCGAGGCATTGGCAAAGCTTCTCCGGGCGAGAGCCCTGCAGAATAGAATCTCACGAGGGAACATCGTGCACCAGCCACCGGCACGCTAGGTGGAGCAGCCTGACTGCTCGTTTTCTTTGACATAGTTTTTCTTTGCGGGGCTAAAATATGATTTTTAGGTTTGTGCCATGCCAAATCTTCTTCCCCAAATGACTTTTGTGAACTAAAGGGTTAATTATGAAATCTTGCCTAGAAATAACCACCAAAACTTTGTTGGCTACATTTATTTTGTCTTTTTTTCGAGGTAAAACTTGTACTGCTGAATAAAAAAACAGTCATTAAAATCACCAACCGCCAACTGGACTGCACTTGGGGGGGGGGGGGCAATGGCCAGCCAAGTGATGATTCTAAACAATTGCTAACCTTATTATGAGAACGAAAAATATGAGTATTTCACTCAGTGCTCTTGCTTTCGAGGCTCACGACCTAACATTGGCCACCTCTCCTCCCTTCCCACAGCGGCCATCTTCTCTTTTCCCCACAACCGCCACCTCCTACTCTCCTTCCTCCCTTTCCCTTGCTGCTGCCAGATACAAGTGCTCGGGCTATGTCCCGACACTAGTCGATGAAGGCGGCCGTGGGGAGATCTCTTCTCCGGTATCTTCTGACGGCGAGATACGATCTATAACCGACGACTTGAAGCAGAGGGTATGATTGTGCAGTCGTGGCGGTGGTATTTCAGGAAGGCCTTGCTATTGGAGAGTCTTTTTCATTCTCTTTGTGATGTCAAAAGATGGTTGGTGCGGTTGGTCATTGTTGTTGTTTGTCGATCGTTGTTTTGTCGCTACTCCCTCTGTTCCATATTAGTTGTTGTTGATTGTACTAAATCAGCGACAACTAATATGAAGCGGAGGGAGTAGTATTTAATATGAGCGTATATCATAATGACTGAAAATCCTTTTTTTATATAAAAAGGGTATGAAGTAATAATCATGAGTAAGAAAAGACATTAGAAAGTTGAGGAGCGAAGCAGAGACAAACGGTTTGCTATCTTTTTTTTTATAAAGGGTGCTTTTATTATCTCAAAATATAGCATCAAAGGGATACAAAGTATTAAGAGTATCACCCGGCCTCTGCATAACTAGGATGCACACAGCCAAATACTAGTAGTCTGATAAACAAAAATATAAAAGACCGATAATTCAACAACAGTAGAGTCCATAAACCGACACTATGCCTATGTCGAAAAAGATGGTGGACCGATCTGGAGATTATGCTGCCATCCATGTTGGGAAAAAACCTCCGTAGCCACCTGCTCCAACAGCGGTTGGTACTCTGCTCGTTGTAGCGTACACCACGTACGAAGTGAGTGCGTGCAACGAAAAATAACCTGCAAAGGAGAAGCATTCACTACAAGAAATATGTTAATACGTGATAGTCCTTAGCCATCACAGATCAGCCAAAAACTGTCATGCGTGTCCATCCTTGACGGACTTGAGATGTATATCGCGTCATAATTTGACACCGTAGCTTCCATGACGGTTCTTGGCCGTCATGGAATTGCCTCAGGCCCGCCCAAGCCCAAACTAGGCCGTGACGGAACAGTCCATCATGGACCAATGCCACGTAGGATTTTCAATTGACTAACTGGAATGACATGGCTACCTATGTGGACACTATTTTTCATCACAGAAACTGTCATGGATTTAGGATCAATTTAAATTTGGTCCCATCCATTTCATTCAGCCCAATTTTGATCAAATACGCTTTTAGCATAATGTGTTCCGTAAATCATAATGCCAATTTTGGACGAGGACAATATTTCCAAAGTACCATATGTTACACAAATCATTCAATATGCAACCATCTATAGGTATGTAGAACCTAGCAGTTTATAATATCTTCCACGAAATGTTAATATACACCATATATTGACAAAATCACTCAATATGTAACCATCCATAGGATTAGGAACCAGTACAATCCACTTTACATCGACAAAACATATAACTACAAAGGTTGTCACTCGTGTTCTTGTCGTCGACCCTCCTGATGGCAACTACTCCCTCCGTTCGGAATTACTTGTCTTGGAAATGAATGTATCTAGAACTAAAATACATCTAGATACATTCATCTTCGAGACAAGTAATTCC
Source organism: Aegilops umbellulata (assembly GCA_032464435.1). Lineage (NCBI taxonomy): Eukaryota > Viridiplantae > Streptophyta > Magnoliopsida > Poales > Poaceae > Aegilops > Aegilops umbellulata. The sequence goes on from CP136058.1 coordinate 546,389,442, forward strand.
GAACGGAGAGAGTATATGGCATGGCGGATTCTGATGGACAGCAACATACCTACCATATTCACAACCACATTAGACATTTGTAGATATGAATATATAGTAGGAGAAATGCCTACAGATGAAAATAACAAAGTATCTAGTATAAAACAATAATAAATTGATTGACTAATACATGTGCATAGTACACAAATAAACATGTTTAAACCTCTGTATTCTTACTGTAGGACTGCCACAATGTAACAATGTAATTTTCTTCTTAGATTCAGATTAAACTTAATTCTGGAATACATATTCACCGGTCTGCAGGAGACAACAAGGATAGAAAAAGAAATGCCTAGGGAGAAAACTCTAAATAGAACATGTTGACATATTAATATAGTAACAGAAATCATGTCTCCAAGACCTAGGGGGAAATCTAAACTGAATCAGATCTTGATAGAAGGCCACATACCACAGTGCAGCGGTTTGTCTCTACTTGGTAACCTGCAGTTTGTCTCTACTTGTTATCCTGCAGTGTACAAGATACCGAAGAAATTCAGAGAAAATTTAGGGTTAAAGATTCAGAGAGGAAGCGGTCACCAGAGAGAAGTGTGCTGAATGAAAGTCAAATGACTAACAAACACATCACAAAACTCAAGTACTATAGCAGCAGAAGTTGAGGCCATATAAACCCACTAACAAAATAATGCTCAGCATTTCTAAACAAAGGACAGTAGTATGATTTGTGTTTGTCCATACAGTAGATTTTTGGTTTGAAAGGTCAAAGATAATGCTCAGCATTTCCTAATTGACATTTCAGATTAGATCTGGAAATTTTGTACATATGTTTCGAAGGTAAAAGCTGAGTTTTTGCCAAGTTCGTCTCCATCCATTACTATATATACACCGCCAGTCAGCAATGAGGATTGGTGTTAAATTTCTCATATTTGAGAAGTAACCCCTATTTACTAAAATGCAGTTTCAGCGTACTACTCACTCTTGAAACAAGAGTTGGAGCTATCATGTTTACATGAACGCCTGATCCAATCAAAAAGCAAACAGGCCAGAAGGCCTACTCACAATGTTACCTGCCTGATCCAATCAAGCATTCAGTTCTGGGTGCAATATAGAGAAAAACAATATTGCAAAAAACTTGAAAAGCATGGAAGCATCATATATATTGTGTATCAAAAATTTAAAAGCTACAAGTAAATGGGACACTAGAGTAAGGATTCCTTCTTATTACAAACAGGAAGAGCAAAGAGGTTGTAACTTACTCTGTCTCCACTAGATGATCACTTATTTCCATTTATCCTCCATCAACGAGAGCTCAAGGAATGCGACAACAAGGATCCAGTGCCTCTTCCATACTAGCAGCATTACTGGGACCATGAGGAACATCGTTCCCAGCATAACAATCACAACCACAGTGCCTGTTCATATAGCATGACATGCAAATAAGTATGGCATAATCTGCAGAATGCAGAGTGCATTATAAAGGTTCAGCTCCACTTGCTTTTAGAAGTTTACTAGTACGGCATAATACACATATATGCAATGCAACTTCCAGATTTACCATGAGATTTAGGAAATAAAAAATTATTGGGATAGTAGATCCAGTAATAACTTCCAGACACAAATTTTAAACATGAGGACATACAAATGCAACACATATTCTCTGGTTGCCTACAATTGCATATACACGATTGCCAACAGCTGCAGCACCTGCCTTATCCCTCTCATTGCAACAAGAGAACAACTTTTCTCAAGCCTAAAACAACATCGAATCAAGCTAATCGAGCCCAAACAGCACCAACACCCTAACTAACCATGGACCAGGATCAGGTTCAGCTCAATGGCCAGGGTCGCAGTGCAAGTCGGCCACCGCCGGCGCGCGGCAGAGGAGGTCGCCACCGACAGCACAAACACACTCTTCACTGAACAAAAAAATGTACACTTGTCCCCGCACATGAACCGATTTTATCTATCAACCAAGCTTAAATGATCTTGTCTATCTCATAGCTGGTTTTCAAGTAATGGTTCTTTTCTTCCAAGCAAACCAGAAGCTCTATTTTATAGGCCGTGTATCTTCTGTTCTTAGGCCGTGCAGGTACTGTTGGGGAGGGAACATCGTTCATAGGCCGTGCAGCTACTGTCCTTGTGAAGAACAGAAGATACAATACAGAAAGGCTCTATTTTATCAACACCTTTTATGTCATCAACAACACCCTCGACTTCACCTATCTCCTCCACCTACAGAATAATAATTAGAACTTTAGTCAAACTATTCCATGGAGAAAACAAATAAATCTTCTAATTTAGTAGAAGTATCCACTATAGTTACTCCTGCATAGGATTCCCTCCACAATTTATTCCAGCTTTAAGCATCCCATCTTTTCAGTTTCATATATACTCTACATCATACTTTTATCCATCTCAATGATGTATATCTGTAAACTAAATTGACACACATAAACACATCACGACCTTAGAAACTATGTAAGCACCCCACATATATTTATTAGACGTACATGTTGATGGAGAAAAGATGTATATATAAATCTCCACATTAAAAAATATCAGTCACATCAACATTTATGAAAATATGAATCATAATACATCATCTTGCTATCTTTCCAAAACAATTATTCCCAGCCACAAAAGTTATTTCACTGCAAAGTACTATCCTGACATCCTAAATGAATAATTTTTCAATTAATGGAGAGCGAAAGGGGTTATCACCTTCACAGCGAGTGGTCTGGCGAGGTCACCTGTGGCAATGTGGATAAGGCCGAGGAGTGCCGAAGAAAACAGTGGCCACCCCCTCCTCTCCCAGCGCGAGATTGTGAAGAAGGGGGAGCGTCAGGGCAGCCGTCCTTGTCCTGGGCAGCGGGTAGGCTACAACTTTCCATCTCGCCGTCCTCAACCACTTTCCTCATGACCACCGCGCCCATGACGACGAGCAGGGGGCTGCCCTTGACATAGATCTAGGAGCGCCGCTACGGCCGCCCCATCGCGCAACGGAGGAGGCTATACAGGGGGGAGCCGGAGAGGGTGGGGGTGGTGGCGGAGCGAGAGAGGGTGGGAGACGGAGGTGGAGCAGGAGATGGTTGGCGCGGCGGCGCTGGAGATCGGCAGCCGCGCGTGGAGGGAGGCTGGACATGGATCTGAATCGGGAGGTGAGAGGGAGAGGAGTCGGCGGCTCTGGGTGGAGGTGGATAGGGTTTTCGCGGTCGGGGGAGAGGCGCGAGGCTGTGGCCACTAGGATCGTGGGTTGTGCAGATCAAAAAAAAAAAGGATCGTGGGTTGTGCAGATCAAAAAAAAAAAAGGATCGTGGGTTGTGGAGTTAAGTGGGTCGAAAAGATTTAACTCCCCGCGTCGACGACTTGAATATTTTCCCCTCAGCGCGCTTCTGTTTTGGACTTTGCCGCGTAGACGACTTGAATGTTTTCTCCTTCGCGCGCTTTGCTTCAACCCGTTTCGTACTTTGGTGTCTTTGCCCTTAGCCCGGTGAATCGTACTAGGCTTGATTCATGTTGGCCCCACGTGTCTGTATGCTACATAAGTATATTTCATCATTCAGTTTGGTTCCATCTAATTTGATTAGGATCCTTGATTTTTTTTAAAGTTTTGCAAATTCAAATTACAATGTAACTCATATGACTATGCCACATTAGCAGGAGCAATTTGTGTTGTTATAGAGGGTGTATGAAGGGAGGAAAGCTAGGCCCAGCTAGGCCCAGTTGGTCGATCGATGACGGTTTTCATGACAATACCTCCACGTCCGTCATTAAGGGGCTACCCTTTTTGGACCCAGGCACATCTTGTTGGTCGGTGACGGTTTCCATGACGGATTTACAAAATGTCACCAGGAATCCGTCACAGATTAATAGGTTTCTTGTAGTGATTTTTTCATTAAAAACAACATCATTTCTACATAGTCAAAGCGACCATAGTAATTAAGGCATACACTCCAACCCTCATTAGCGTTTTGTACCTATTTGAAATACCATCCAGCCAATGATTAAAAATATTGGCAACACTTGTGGGCGGATACAAATTTGATGCTATTTGGATGGCTGACCACGTAGAACGCGCAAACTTACATTGGAAAAAGAGTTGTTTAATTGTCTCATCATGAGTACAAAAACAACACCTCTTACTTCCCGACCAGTTGCGTCATACGAGGTTGTCTTTTGTTAGCACAGCTCCCCTACGGAGATACCACATGAATATTTTAACTTTAAGTGGTACCTTCGCTTTCCAATTTTTTTTGTTATTATTCATCAGTACCTCAGAATGCGTGGGTGCATGATACATAGAGTCTACTGTGAAAGACCCCGATATAGTAAGGTTCCAGCGAAACACATCACGACCTTGTGTCAGGTTAATGGAATCCAGATGGGACAAGAGATTATTCCATGGCATAAGTCGGGTGCCAATCAAATCCCGCCCGATCGAAAAATTTGACGGGGATGAGCTGAGCACTTGTGCAATAGTATTATTCTTATCGCGTGCAATATTGTATAAGGCTAGGTATTGTTCTCGGAGACTAGCATTGTCTAGTCAGATGTCTTCCCAAAAACGAATCTCCGACCCGTCCTTTATCGCGAAAGACCCAAATCGAAAGAGATGTTTCTTTGTCGCCATTAGGCTAGCCCAAAAATGTGAGTCTCCAGGTTTTCGATATACCTGAGACATTGCCTTTTGGCCTATATACTTGTTGCGCAGCATGGTTTGCCAAACACCATTCTCAGTAAGAAGCTTGAACAACCATTTACTAAGTAGGGCATCATTCTTGACCTGTAGGTCATGAATACCGAGGCCACCCTGGTCTTTCGGCTTACAAACCACGCTCTATATGGCCAGCTTATATTTTTTCTTTTCACCATCTCCTTGCCAAAACAACCTGGACCTAAGACGGTTTGCTATCTAGTGGCAATCAACACACTCAGAAGGGCTGCTCAACTACCCAGAGTTTTAGGAACGCGAGGCATCGGCAAGGCTTCTCCAAGAACAATGCTATCCCGATGGGCTCGGTTGAGAATGCACATTTCAGGGGATCTCACACAGTCAGGAGTCAGCCTCGGGATCCAGGTCTTCTAGCTTCTGCTAGCGCTGAAGACATCAAGACCTACTTGTGCCAGAAGTCTTGCACACCACCGCAGCCAGTCCTTCGTGTCATTCTCCCCCTCCTTCTTTCCCTGCTATAAACTTCAAAATACATTCCAGTAGCATATCTGAAAAATCACATTAATCGGCTCACACGGCCAAATGTGCTGAACACGCAAGGTTCCTTGCTTTCCAAATCCCCCAAATGACACATGAAAGTATAACGGGCATAAGATTCTTCTGCCTGCCATTTAATCCCCCAACTCATTGTCAGTGTGCAATCTTCAGCGTTTTCAAAGTGCTAATGAAAACCAAAGCACAGCTGGGAGCTGGCTACGTTCCAACAGGATCACGTCGAAATTCAAGGGAATTGTAACCAACAACAAACACTAGGCGGAGCAGCCGGACACGTTGGCGAAGATGAGGTTGTTTGGTCTTTTTCAAGTAATTTTGTCGTATTAGTGGCAGAAGTGAGACATCAAGTTGCCTTAACAAATGACTTTTACTTTGTGCAATGTCAAATTTTCTTGGACAAGTGACTTTTGGGAACTAGGAGGTTCCGTAGGAAATCTCACCTAGAAATAACTACTAAAACTAAGTAGGTTACATTTCCCAACCGCCGAAATCATTGATTAACTATAGATTGATACTCCATTTTTTTTGCGAAATAGATTGATACTCCATCGACGATGAAGAACACATCAAGTTTTTAATAAAAGCACAAAAATCTTAGAGGTAAAGAATATCAACTACATAACATTGACCATGAATATCCCGAAACATGAAAGCCCCTTCTCACACCTTGCATTCATGACCCACACCAGCTCTAGCATGTCATATTAATATGACCTAAATAAGCAACACGTGATATCTGTAGCATCTCACACCAGCCATGAGAGCATGCCCATATGTACTCCATTCCCTTCACTAACTATTTTCCTCTTATCATTCAACACTTCTAGGGATATGAGGGATAATAACTTGTATGCATATAGTTGAAAATAAGAAATGCTAGATAGGAAGCTAAGAAGCGAAGCAGTGACAAGCATTGCTGCCTATTGGCAGTCAACACACTCAAAAATACCGCACCATACTCATACTCTAAACTAACTATCTAGATTTTAGTAAATGGCATGATTTACCTGCTGGCGTTGAGATTCATCTGACAACACATAAGATTAAGTTTCTAGTTCTGCGTTTTTCAGTAAATGGTGTGATTCCCACTCTTCTTTTGGCACTGTCACTCGAGTTAGATGTCAAGTATCACAAGAGGTGTCAGAGTCAGATCATTTCGACGACCTCATGCTCTGGACGCACCGGATGAAGAAACCAGCGCATAAGCAGGCCGCCTCCTCGTGGCGTTCCTACTTCGTATCACGATTACACATGCTTATGCAATTCACCTTTGTAATCAGGCAAACGTTGGGTTAACAAACTGTTGTCTGAATTCCCATGGTGCTCTGCTTTGTTAACTGAAGAATGCATGCAGAGTTCACTTCTCACACGAGTCAAGTTCAGAGAGTTGAAAGCTCTGCTTAGTTTCAGAAAAAGCATTTTAGCCAACGTATATGCAAACATCAAATGAATCCCTGAATGTAGACAATTTATATATTTATCAGCCAATATTCAGTCCTTTGGCTGATTTTTCATTTAGTTAGCTGTCACTGTCTATTCCCATGAACCTATCATCAGTACTGAAAGTTCTGGAATGGGTAGTTGGGTACAGTTGGTACCGACTAATTGTTTTCATGCCGTTTGAGTGTCTTAACACAATCATTTTTTACTAAGCATGCCCAAGTACGTTAAGAATAAGAAAATTCTGAAACAAAATATGGTGTAACTTTTGTGTTCAAGTGTGTATTGATTAGAAAAGATGCCCACCAAGAACCATAAACAGACAGCATAAAGATAACTTTGTCACTATTAGGGTTAAGGTAGTCATATTTCAGACCATTCTTTTTTCCTTTCAGTTTTTAGCTAACCACATACGCGAAAATAACAACGCACTGCAATGATGCCTTCTTTTTTCAGCAGGAGGGTTGTGGATCCTATGGGGCACATGTCATTTAGCGGTTGTTACGAGCCCAACTACGATCCTGATGACGGTCTGTCAAAAAGAGAGAGCTATGAGGAGAGCACCGCATCGAGTGATGAAGTAGTAATCATGATTTTCTCTTTGGTGTCTCTTTTTCTTTTTCTTTTTCATTTCATTGTTTTTCAGTCTTAAGAATTCCTATTTTTGTCGTCATTTATCTTCTGGTTTAGTTTCAGTCATCGTGTTGCTCTGTTTCTCATTTCTATTAGTCCTCATTCTTTATTCTTCTGGTTCAGTCATGCATTTTCAGGTTTCAGGTTTCATCCTTGATGTGTTTGTTCAGTTTTAGGTTTCAGTAATTTTCATTATTCCTTTGTCATTTATATTTTCACCAACTTAACTTGTTTTTTTTTTCAGTTTTCAGGATTATTTCAGTTATCTTTCTTCAGTCATGTCAGTTGTTTCAGTGATAATTGCCAGTTCAGTTTTGGGCAATAGTTGCACACTATTGATCTCACTCTGGTAGTCTATTCCTGGGTGTCGTTCTTGACACTTTACTTCTCCATTTATTTCCTTTCAAGTCATCTTTCTTCAGTCTTTAGTAAATGTTTCTCAACCACCTTTCAGTCTCGTTTATTCAGTCGTCTTCTCTATCTATATTCAGGTTTTTAACTTCTTGTAAGGTTTTCAGTCATTTTTCTGTCTATCACTGGTCATTCAGCTTTCAGATTCATAGGACAAAATCAAAAATCAAATCGAGACACGTGCTAGCACATCATAGGACAGAAATTCGACTTAACCCCAAATAAAAATCAGTCGACTTGAGAATAGACAGTCCCTTCTCCTTTTCCCTTTTCTCTGTACAACTCTGCAGCCACTACTTTTTTTCTTGATGATTTTTATGAGATAAAATCAACCACAACTCTTCAGCTTCAAGTGACCATCTCAAGAACATGTCCACAATCGAACCAACTGTACCATTTTTACAGTGACATCAGTTATGGTCAACAAACCAACTGGGCCAAGCAAGCCTCAATCAACAGGAAAACACAAGACATGATCATAGTGCCAAACTCGCTACAACTCCAGTACTCTTTTGTCACCTTCCCTTCCTTATCCTTGTGTTAGATACAGCAGGCACCTAAAACATCATCTTTAATTACCATGAAAGTGAAATTCAAAAATCAAACTCTCCTGAAGCCGTGCTGAATAGAACATCTCTGCCGTTCAAATGCATGATTCCACCCTTCAAAGTGCACTTCCAGCGATTCTTTGTCCTTGTTATCTTGTCAAACTGTGCCAGGACAAGGTGCTGCGTCTCATCAAAGTCATCATCAATGTCGTCATCGTCGTCGTCGTCATCTTCATTGAGAGGAGGTTCATCATCATCATCAACACCACCCGCAACCTGGTCTGCAGATCCATCCTGTTGTGGCACAAATGAAGCAGCTGAAGGACATTCATCCCTCTTCCGTTTACCAGAAGACATCATGAGAAAATCCTTAGTCGTCAGTGGCCGGGGTTGCATCATCATCCGGATCTCCTCATCATAAGCAAAAGCAAGGTCCGAATTAACCCCCAGTGGTCTCTGATTCATCCAGGGCGATGGGGGTTGCATGAAAGGGCTCGGGCGGCCAGTTTCTGGATCGGCCCCGTTCATCATCCCCATCCCGTTTCTCATGTCACCGATCGGCGATGGGGCATAGTCCCACGGCCCCGTATCGATCCCAGCTGCAAGTGGTGTCTGGACCGGGGTCGGTGGGAAGAGCATGTCGGCGGTTGGGGTGGCGTACTCCTCGGACGTGGCCTCGTAGGGCACGTTGAGGTCGTGCACGGGTGAAGCGGATGCTGGGGCAGCCCTGTTGCGGTCGATGGTCCCTGAGATCGCGCCAGAGTGCAGCAACTTGGTCTCCCAGAGAGCCTGGAGCTCGTTGAGGACGGCGTCGCCAGCCCCGTCGGCGATGAAGTCCTTACGGACCTTGGCGATGACGTCCTCGACAACAGAAAGGTATACGGTGGACACGTTGCCGCTGGCCATGGCGTTGGCGGTTCTAGGGTTAGGGTTTGCGCGGGAGGTGGAGGCGGCGAGTGGCCCTGCAGATCGAGGGGGCGGCCTCTTATATAGCCGAAGCTCTCCGACCCCTTCTCTTCCTCAGGCGAGGTGGGACTAAAGGAAACACTGATTTGAGGGAAGACCGGACCGCGCAGTAGTACGTGGCTTCGCAGAAGCTCAGCCTCCCGAAGCCCCAGTTTGGGCCGGCCCACGGTAGCTCAGCCGTTTCTTCTCTTTTCTGTTTCTTTTGTTGCTTTTTTCCATTTCTGTTTATTTTATTTTACGTTTTTCCTTTTTAATCTTTTCATCATTTTTCCGTGTATTATACAATTTCCTTGTGTGTTATACACAGAAATGTTCATCGTATATTTAAGGAAATGTTCACCCTATATTAAGAAAAAGTTTGACATATTTAAAAGACTTTTAATTGTGTATTTTAAAATTGTTCTTCATATAACACAAAATTTTCAGTGTGTTTTAAATATATGTTTAACATATATCACAAAAATGGTCAATGTGTGTCTAAATATTGTTCAGCCTATATCACAAAAAAATTCAATGTGTATTTTTAAAATTGTTTAGCGCATATTACCAAATTTTTTGATATATATTTAAAAAATGTCATCGCATATAAAAAATTCAATAAATGTTTGGAATTTCAAAAGTTTGTTCATGTTTCTCAAATTTGTTTCCAAATTTCTCAAGAATTGTTTATGTCTTCAAAGTTTCTTCGACTTCCAAATTTCTTCACAATTTTCAAGAATTACTCGCATTTTTAAAGAAATATTCTTCACATTTTTTGCCAAGAAATGTTGACAAAAATGAAATAACACAAAACTGGCCGTAACTATTGGTTTCATTGATGCTGTAGACATATTCTTTCTCATTATCACTAGCCTTTTTCTTTTCTGTTCATGCACTTCACTAACCTGTAATAATTTGGTTGTTTGCATCATCAGGACACAATGACCGGGAGATCATGGGTATTCCTCCTTTTCAAAAAAAAACTAAATATCTACACAAGAAAACGGAAACAAATACTCTTTTGGATGTAGACATTGGAGGCTGGATTTCATAATTGGCATTGGGCTGGCCCGAATGCCACCGTTTGGATGGCTCAGGTATTCGGGTGTGGAATTCGGTCGCGATATCGAACCGTTTTCTTCAACACACGCACGGCCCTCCGTGAATACAGAGCGCATGGGCTCCGTATTCGCTGGAATCGCCTCGCTACCCCTTCGTTGGACTCGTCATCTGCTTCACCAACACATGCGCCTACCCGCTAGGAGATCGAGGCCGGACCGCCCAGCCGCCGGTCAGCGGCGGCTTCTCCGCGAGACCCTAGCGGCTGCTACCACCGTCCAGGACGCCAGCTTCTCCGCGCACCCAGGCCGAGATGACCCAGGCGAAGCTCGACGGAGGCACTCCTATGGCCACATCCCTTCCCCTTGCGCCCTCTGTAACTGAGTCGTGATTCGCCAATGCATTGTCTCCCTAGCCTGGGAGCTGCTGCCTCGGACGGGGGCGACAACAACCAAGGGCCGACGTTCATGGATGCAACAGGCAGCAGCGAGTCTGGCTGGACATGGGCGGCGGCGGCCAGTCCGACGTTGAAGCTCCAATTTGTCGGCAGCGCCGTCGTTGCTAGCATGCGTGCTTGGCTGCGCCCGTTCGAATTTCCGGCAGTGTGCACCTGCTCTGTGTGCATCTGATTTACCGCAGTGTGCGTGTTGCTGCTTTGCGTGCGTGCGTCTGATTTTCGGCGGTGCTCCACGCTGCTCCGTGCGCGTTGCTGCGTAACTTGCTAGTTTTTTTTTTGACCTCCTGCGTAACTTGCTAGTTCCTACAGTATATTAGTACCCTGCGCTAGTTGCTATGTGTCTGCTCTGCACTGCTCTATGTGTGTAAGTTGTGCAATTCAACACTTTCACCATCCAAACGTGATTTGGAATTGTTGCTCCTCATGGATTCCAAGGGCTGAATGCATGCACATCCAAACACTAATATTGATATTGAACCTCAATATCAATGCCATGGATATTTGGCATTGGAGCCAATTCAATGCCAAGCTCTTGAATATCTACATCCAAACGGAGCGTTACGTTTGTGGTTTGCTCACGAGTCTTGTATATATTGCACGTGATCTCTCATCCACCCTCCTCGTCTAGCCATGCTCTTGCACGTGCTCTACGCACTGATCTACGCTCCGATCCACGTGTGTGGTAGCCGGCGATGAACGTGAGCGTTTATTGGAATTGGTATTTGGTGGAAAAGCTGCTTCCTGCAGAGAAATAGTGTGCATATATACGATAATAATTATGATTAATGACCTAGCTACCAAACCTACTTCCTTGCGAATTGGAAAATTTCCCGGTTCCCATTAGACTAGCTAAGCTAGAGACCATCAACTACCATACATCAAGTCTTAGTATAACTAAACGTGTGTATGGGTATAGTACTGCCCCTTCATGTGTCGTCATAATTACGGTCCTCTTTCTATATATATCTTCGACAATTGATCGGTAGGAAGGAACAAGTTATCAGAAGGGAACTATGTGAACGTAGTGTTCATGGTTTGCACTAGTAAAAAGTTTTGAGAATAGCAGACATCAGGATGAATTAGGCTACCCAGGGACAAGCAGCCCGTGCAACCAAACATGACCCCCAATCGGCATGACTACTTCTAACTCGGCCCTATGTGGCCGTTAGGTACTCCCTCCATCAGTTAAAAAGTGTATATAGAGAAATTTTAGGACAGATCATGAAATGGAGTAAAAAAATACATCGAAAAGGTACAAGCCACCATCTCTCGCCTCCTTAATTATCAAATCCTCAATGAGCTAAGTGCATGTAGAAATTAAGAATATAAAGTGTAGAATATTATTGGTCATGTTTACCGTGTGATAAGAGAGAAATATTTGTTTTTTCTATTTGAATGTGCATTGAGAAGATAAAAGTAGACTCTTTGATGGACAAATTTTAAAGCTAAATGTATACACTTCGCGGGACGGAGGGACTAGGCCTCATTTTAGAGTTTGCACATGGATGCTCATTCTAACGTACATGATTGAAAATTCAACCGACAAGAGAGACCTAATAGCATTTACAACTAGACTTTGCAAATCCGGCCCCTTAAACGTCCGCAGACGCGCTCGTGGGTAGTGACCGGGCACTCCTCAAATTAGCACAACTGCATCCGGACATCTCATACTAGATTCTCAAATCCATACCAAAGCATGCAAACTAAATAACCTACGTAGTACTACGTAGAGATCTAGCTACTGCTCGTTAGAGATGTCGACAATCTTCGTGCTCGTTTCCGGCAGCATGGGCGGCAGCTGTAGCTCCCGAGCCTCAGGCGCCTCTGACTGCTCCGCTCCGGCCTTCCCTGCCCCTATCTCCGCGTCGAGTTTGGCGCAGAGCGCGTCGGACGCCGCCTACTCTTGCCGGAGGAACTGCCGGTTGGCTTCCACATAGGCGTCGTCCTGGATGGACTCCAGGATGGCATGCTGCTCCGCCATCTCTGCGGCTTGGGCGACAACGAACTCCGCCTCCGTCATGTTGAAGCCCTACTCGGGCAGCTCCGCCTCGTCCTCCTCCGGATCCGCCTTCTCTATTGGCTCCGGCAGCCGTTTAAAATGATGTCGTAGAAAGCAACATGCGACTTGAAGGACATGATCGCTGCATAGATTAGTCCTACTATCTTAATGAGGTTCTAATTTAGTAGTATTCTCATTTTTATTTAGTAGTCTCTTATTATTTTATTATTAAATATTAAATAAAGGATAGAGCTATTCTTTTTTCTAGAGATTCTAGAGAAAGCGAGACAAAGTGAAACGAGCAAATACCTAACTAAATACTAATAAAATTCTTTCTTGACATCAATCTATGCTTCACAGTAGTATATATTTTGTATATCGCAGTCCTAGATAGGAAAGTAGAGTAGGCACAGATCCTCCACAAAAGGCAAAATGTATATGAAAAAAAAGATTGAAAATTAGAAGGATAGATAAAATTCCAATAGACATTGGACATGATTTGATCCGACGTTGAATAATCAAGATCAGAAAAAGAGGAATCAGACGTATTCGAGTGAAGTTTTTTTGTAATGTCACCAAATTCGGGATGGATTGGTGTGGTTCCTCTATGCCTAGGACACCAGAATATCGAACCATGAACGAGGAAAGGCATGAGATAACCCTATCCCTATGGTTTATTCTTATGAAATATCATATAAAATAGAAGGTATAAGAAATGGATATAATGCAATTCTTGATTCGATCTTACAACCCTTTTCGAGTTAATTTTCTCAGTTTTATTAACATGGCAACTCTTTTATTATTGCTTTAAATTTGTAGTTCTTGTTTCAAGTTATGATTTTTAATTCTCTATTATTTTTATTATATTAATGCTTTTTCTTGTTTTTTCTTTCTAAAAATCGATATTGGCCGAGAGATAATCAAATAGATTTTCTCTTTAGCACGCAAATCGGATATGTAATTATTGGAATAATGTTGGAGACTCAAATGATGGGACTCTTCCGCCTAGATAAAAATATATCATGGTCAGCAAAGTTGTTTATTTATTTGTATTTACCCTTTAGTTAATAATTTCAATTTTATTAAAAAAATAACTAAATAAATGGAAAATGAAAATTAATAGAATTCTTTTTTTCTTCAAATCCAAAAAATTTATCTTTCCCAAACAATTATAATTCAAATTTTTTTGCCATTATTGTCGCAAGCATACGACTCATCACGAAATAAAGAAATAGGAACATGGCGTGTTCTATCTTTCCAAACAACAGAAAGAGTAAGAACTTCATATTTAATATATAAAGAAAACATAGTATAGTATACAAAATACAAATCAACTCATCTGATTTGCATAACATCTATGTTAGCTTCTCTATTTGAATGGAACCAAAGCTCTTCGCTTTCTAGATGATCCTTATAGAGTAGGAGATAGAAATTATATCATCATACTAGATCTGACCAACTGCCCATCCTACATCCTCTACCTTTTCATAGCCCATCTTTTTGTCTCAGTAGAGTCTTTCAGTGGCATGTTTCAGTCCGCTTCCCCATTACTTAGAAAAAGTGAGCCACCATTCAGACGGATACGACAAGCCAGGGCTCCGCTGAAAAAATCACTAAAAGAAAATACCGGAAAACTCTATCTATTTGGTGTGGATGTCAAGCAGGCCTATATTTCTTGGTTTCAGTAGGACTCCTTACAGATGTTCTTTCTATCTACTATTATCTAAAAATAATCAAGTTATTAATGACTGGGCTGGGATTACATCCCGAGTTATTGTAAAAATAAAAAATAAAGAGGTTATGGAAGTCGATATTCTCGCATTTATTGCTACTGCACTGTGTGCTTTAGCAGATTTATTGATAGAAATTAATTGTTTATTCCTAGATGCTTTGTCATTCCCTTTTTTCTAATTCTAGTTATTGCTATGGGAGGGGTATATTTCTTCGTGATATGACAAAATTTGATCCTTTTCAATCTTTTTTTAGTACCGGAAGGAAAAAGAAAGAAAAGATGGATTGGGTTGAACCTTAGAGTCATTAAAAATTTGGTAAACCCCATTTTTGAAAATATAAATCCAATTTAAAGGGGTAACGAGGATTCGAATCCCTCTCTTTCCGTTTTTCTTAATTCATCAACGTTAAGGATCACAATGTATCAATCAAACAACAATTTTTCCTGGCTATAATATCTTATATTGTCTTATTTTTATTTAATAGAAATTAGAAATTCTTGGATAGGAGGGTACATTCTTTCTAATATTTTAGATAGAAGAAATGTTTCTTCTATCTATTTCTTATATCTAAAATATTAGAAAGAATTTTGCTGATTTATTTATTGCTATATGCAATTTATGGAATTGATACCATTTAGCAAAATGAGCTCTCCCTCCTCCTCCTTCGGCTGCTGCTCCTCGTCTTCCTCCGGCTCCGGCGAGTCCGGAGGCAGCCCAATAGTGATGCAGGCGGCGTGCCTTGCCTGGATCTCCTTCGCGATCTGCCTCCTGCGCTAGGCCGTGAGCATAGCGTGCGTGGTGATCAGCCGCCAGACCATGGCTATGTTGGAGAGCGGGGGAGAGTGGGGGAGACGAGGCGGACAGGCTTGAGTGGCGGCGTAGAGAGGGGGGAAGTGGATGGGCAAGGGTTGGGGGATGCCGACCGGCTTAAATAGCCGGATTTGGCCTCGGGCGGCGAGCTGGAGCGGCGCCATGCGACGTTCACACTGCGGCGACGGAGGAGGTGACCGTCGGGTTTCCGAGCGAGTCCGCGTGGGACCCCATCATCAGTCCTACGTGGCGGACGCGCACGACCGCCTTCATATACGCCTCATATTTGGGCTGGATATGAGGGGTGCCGGTCAGCCCGAGCATTTGAGTCTCGTTTGAAGGGGCCGTCTGGGTCGAAAAATCGTGACCGGTCAATGACTAGGCGGCCCGCCCGGGCGTTTGAGGCGGGTTTGGGGCGCCCGATTGTAGATGCTCTAACTAGCATACTATGGTTTCTTTCTGTTTTTCTAAGCATCACTTTTTGTTTGTCCGAGCATCAACTGAAACAGCCGTAGAACAACGTCCATAGCAACAATGTACAATACAGTTCACATAACCTTGATCAGCAGGCAAAAAAGAACAGAGACCTACACATGAAAGAAAATTTTAGGAAATGTGATAAGCATCACTATCTGTTCTACCCGACTACACAGCTGCCCACAAACTTTAATAAGCTCATGAACGTTGAACTGCGAATCCTAATGATGACATTCCCCACAAACTGAAACAAGTTCATGATGATGATTGCGGGGGTGGAGGCGACATCGATGATCTCCTCGGCTCATTGCCTTGCTGGTGACCGTTTCCAGCCTTCTCATCCAACACATCCTTCAGCCCTTCCTGATAGGTCTCCACATAGTTCTTCACTGCACTTGCGTAGGTTGAGGCGCGTGTCATGTATATGCGTCGCAGCGCCGGCTTCAGAGTCTCGGCCCCGCCCCTCGCTGCCACCGCGAGGTCCTCAAGCAAAGTAGGCTCACCTTTAGTTTTCCCCTCCTCGGTGTTGTTGGGATCAGATTCCTCTTTGGCCTTCTTGTAATCATTCGGCCTGAGCTCTGGACCGATGTCCCTGACCCAGGAAGCCCCATACAGCCTAGTTGCCTCCTTGAGGATACACCAATTTTCTTTCAGTGTTAGCTTAGGGCGCCTCTTGGTGCCCGGAGGGTCCGGCAGAGAAGACGGGAAGGCGATCTCTTTCAGATCGTACCTCGCGTAATCATACACCTTCCTGCAAACAACTCTAAACTTCATTCCGACTGCTACTGCAACAGCCTCTTTATGCGGTTCTACGATGGATTAACCTGCCCCATGGTAAAGTACAAGACGAGTAAATAAAAAATAAAATAAAGCAAAGTACTAAAATCTTATGTTTAGCTCGAGCCTGTATTGCGAGTGTGAAAGAAACAGAACAATCTACAAAGACCAAAAACACCTGGGGTGCTGATGTTCATCTCAGAAGCATTTAATCAAACACCTTGTCTGCACAAGGAATCCACAGTACTAAAAAGGCAAGTAACAGAGTGTTTTGCTCATTTAGCGAGCACTGATGCGAAGTTGACGATCGGTTGGGTTTTTCTGTGATGGAAAATAAGAAGCCACTGTCTGTTTTGCTCATCTTCAGCAAGCAGACAGCAATAATTCAGTGGGATTATGGTGGGAACAATATACGAAATGAAAGTTCACAGTAATACAAGACATGATAGTGGATGGTTGATACAAAAAGGTTCGATGCAAAAGTTCTCACGATGCAAAGCGAATCAGTGGACGAATGCAAACAGCCAACAATGAATCAATCGATACATTTAAGAATTATCCTCTGTTCTCCTCTCAACCGGGAAAATCAGAAATTGTGAAGGATCAGAATTTGGAACACTCACGACGCTGCTGCCTTAGCCGACTCGCCGTGGAGTGCTGCGTCCGCCGCCGTGCTTGCCGGATGTGGGTGCCTCTGTCGCCCTGAGCCCGTGCCTAGCTAGCTGCCTGACGACTGAAGAGCACCCTAAGAGGCGGGACGGGATCGTACGCCGGTGCTGTACGGAGGTCTTCAGGTTGGGTACCGGGCGGCCTGGGGAAGGATGGTGTGTGGCGGTGCGGGGGCGCTGGCACTCGGCTCCGCTCCGGCGACCAGTAGGGTTAGCGTCGCCGTCACTGCTCTGGGTGACCTCCTCCTTGGCGGCCTTCAGCGCCCAAGAGTAGAGATGGCCCAGGTAGCTCGTTCGCTCGGTCGTACTACTAGTTTAGAAAAATTACCCTAAAAAAACTAGTTTAGAAAAAAACAATTTTAGTTATGATAGATTAAATTTTAGTATGTTCAAACAGTTAAAAAGCTGAATTCAAAAAAAGTTCCGTCATTTAAAAAACACAAATTTGGGAAAAAAATCATGAATTTAGAAGAAGTTCGTGGATTAAAAAAATGTTCGCGGATCCAAAAAAGTTCATGAATTCAAAAAAAAGTTCACCAATTCAAAAAAGTTCATGAATTCAAATAAAATACAAAATTTTAAAAAGGTGTATTCAAAAAATGTTCGCGAACCCAAAAAATGTTCACGAAATCCAAAAACGTTCATAATTAAAAAAATGTTCACAAAATTTAAAATACTTTGTGAATTTGTAAATATTCATGAATTTGAATAAAATATTAAATTCAAAATTTTAAAAAAAAACAAAAAAGAAAAAAAAGAAAAAAAAAGAAAAAACCAAAGAAAACCCCAACAAAAATAAAGAAAAGAAATAACCAGTTGGAAGCTTCACAAACCCCGATAGAAGCATTACAAAACCGGCTAGCATTTGTGCAAACGGAATACCCTAGATAGGGCTACCGGTGACAGTTCCTACTTTCCTAGACTGGATCAAGTGGTCAGTAGCAACTCAAAGTGAAACTTCAACCCAGGTGGGAAAGTCCAAGCCCGCACCGCAGATGATCCTCTGGGATGGACGGCGCTATCCGTAGACGGTTCCTTTCTGAAAGCGGATGGCTTGGCGAGAGTCGAGATGGCGTTACGTGATGAGTTTTGTTGCATGCATGGTCTTTGTTGCGTCTCGTTGTTTGTTCAATTGTTCAGATGCTTAGGAACCCGAGGTAGGTATGTGCTACCATGAAAGGGGTAGGGTTTGCACTCCAATGGACCAATAAACCCATAGTCCTCCAAAGTGACATGTAACTTTGCTCCCGGTGTTGGTGTCAAAACCGGCAGATCTCGGGGTATGGGGTTGATAACCCACAAGTATATGGGATCGCAACAGTTTTCGAGGGTAGAGTTTTCAACCAAAATTTATTGATTCGACACAAGAGGAGCCAAAGAATATTCTCAAGTATTAGCAACTGAGTTGTCAATTCAACCACACCTGGATAACTTAGTATGTGCAGCAAAGTATTTAGTAGCAAAGTAATATGGAAGTAACGGTAACGATAGCAAAAGTAATATTTTTCGGTTTTGTAGTGATTGTAACAGTAGCAACGGAAAAGTAAATAAGCGAAGAACAATATGTGAAAAGCTCGTAGGCATTGGATCGGTGATGGAGAATTATGCCGGATGCGGTTCATCATGTAACAATCATAACATAGGGTGACACAGAACTAGCTCCAATTCATCAATGTAATGTAGTCGTGTATTCCGAATATAGTCATACGTGCTTATGGAAAAAAACTTGCATGACATCTTTTGTCCTACCCTCCCGTGGCAGCGGGGTCCTAGCGGAAACTAAGGGATATTAAGACCTCCTTTTAATAGAGTACCGGACCAAAGCATTAACACACAGTGAATACATGAACTCTTCAAACTAAAGTCATCATCGGGAGTGGTCCCGATTATTGTCACTTCGAGGTTGCCGGATAATAACACATAGTAGGTGACTATAGACTTGCAAGATAGGATCAAGAACTCACATATATTCATGAAAACATAATAGGTTCAGATCTGAAATCATGGCACTCGGGCCCTAGTGACAAGCATTAAGCATAGCAAAGTCATAGCAACATCAATCTCAGAACATAGTGGATACTAGGGATCAAACCCTAACAAAACTAACTCGATTACATGATAGATCTCATCCAACCCATCACCGTCCAGCAAGCCTACGATGGAATTACTCACGCACAGCGGTGAGCATCATGAAATTGGTGATGGAGGATGGTTGATGATGACGACGGCGACGGATTCCCCTCTCCGGATCCCCGAACAGACTCCAGGTCAGTCCTCCCGAGAGGTTTTAGGGCTTGGCGGCGGCTCTGTATCGTCAAACGCGATGAACCCTTCTCTCTGATTTTTTTCTCCCCGAACACGAATATATGGAGTTGGAGTTGAGGTCGGTGGAGCGTCAGGGGGCCCACAAGGTAGGGGGGCGCGCCCAGGGGGCAGGCGCGCCCTCCACCCTCGTGGACAGGTGGTGGCCCCCCTGACGTGGATTCATCTTCCAGTATTTTCTATATTTTCCAAAAAGATGTTCCGTGGAGTTTCAGGTCATTCCGAGAACTTTTGTTTCTGCACATAAATAACACCATGGAAAGTCTGCTGAAAACAGCGTCAGTCCGGGTTAGTTCCATTCAAATCATGCAAGTTAGAGTCCAAAACAAGGGCAAAAGTGTTTGGAAAAGTAGATACGACGGAGACGTATCAGGGGTCCCGAATACGTTGGTGGAGAGGAGTCCTTGTCTTGATCACCAAGTCTTGTGGAATACTCCTTGTATGCGGCATGGGCTGCCCGAAGTGGCCCATGAGTGAACCGCCATGGGGGTCCTCGGCCAGATCCACCTGGTCGGGTGACGATGTGGTGAGTACCCCCTAGTCCAGGACACCGTAAGTAGCCCCCTGAACCGGTCTTCAAGTTGGGGACGCTCCTCGATCCTTTCTAACTGTCCTTCATCTTCGATCGTCGGTCTTGAAAACGGGTTTAACAAATCTTCTCATCTTTGATCTTGAGGATCGCTGAAGTAAATCCGAAGAGTTTACACATCGGGTATCCGAGGAGCCCCTTTAAGTTATCGACCTTTATCAATGTCTTGTTATTTTTTATGCTACACCTTGGGTTTGAAGTTGTTCCCGTACGGCGGTGTCCTCTTGCATCCGAGCTCCAACGCCGGACTGCATTCGAGATATCTTTTGCAGCCGAGCACCAACGTCGGACTATATCCAAGCTCCAACGTCGGACTATATCCGAGGTGTCATAGATCACCTTGGCTTGAAGACGCTTAAAGGAGGTTAGCCGAGCTTAACACCGGAAATTCCCTCTATAGAGCCAGCCACTTGCATCCGAGCTTTATGCCGGATTGCTTCCGAGGTGATGCACCACCTCGGGCTTGGGCTGATTGTTTACGGATTTTATTTCCGATGTGTGTAAATTTATTTGTTGTCACTATGTATAACCAGTAGCCCTCAAGGTGTGTGTTGGCCTAAAACCCGAGATGCACCTGAAGGAAAACATGAAACCGCTGATCCTAGTAGCCCCCGAGACTTAGGTCGATGCGCGGAATCGGCCTGAGGATCAACTCCTAGCTCGGCAGCATACGTAGGAATAGAAATGCAGTGTAATATATTAGAGGTAATAGTGATCGACGAATGGACCCTTGAGAGAGGGTCTTGAGAAGTTGTTGTAATATATTAGCTTGATGCCGGATAGGTCCAGATGGTACCTATTGTTGTCCGAAGACGCGTTTGCCCATAGTTCGGTCAAGCCGAACACTAAGCACTTTGAACTTTCTGCATTGAATAGGCAATGCAGTAACCCCGGAGACACTGGTCGGGTGGCAATACCATATCAGGGGATCGATGTGCCCCTTTAATATTTGTAAATAATAAGCGTGAAGCCCAGTAGCCCCCGAGCCTTAATGTGGACACGGGTGGCCGTATTAAGGATCGATATCGGTTTGACAGAAAATTTTGTTGTGTTTAACACAAACTTCTCAGAAAGAGAATAAAGATCTTAAAAAGGAGTTAGAGCTAACAAAAGTTGGGCTCGCCAAGTTCGGCCTTAAGGGGCTTAATAGATAGGAAATCGATGCCAATAGGGAACTATGAGAGCGTTATGCATGTCAGCTGCTTGGTTGTCTCAAAGAGACTATGCCATTGACTCTTTAAAAGATTGGCTGCGGAAAAATTGATTTTTGCTCACAATTTATGTGTAATGACTCTATGTACCCAAGTACTTTACATCATTAATACTCGAATCCGCATTGTACAAAACTTTGTTGATCGACTATCGGCTACAACCTCTTCGGCCAGTAGCCGAGGAGTGTTTTCCTACTTTATAAAGCCGTTATAAGGGCAAATATTTATGGAAAACAAGGCAATCCGTCCATACAATTTCATAAACAAAGGTACACGGAGAGATACGTTATATTACGTTTTAACGTAAGAAATATCTTCCAAAGAAAATAGTCCCGCTATCGGTTTCTTTCTTTGGGTCGTCATTCTTATCATGATCATGAAACTTCACCTCCGATCAATGTGGGAGGAAAACATTGAGGATTTAGTTCAGGGAAAGTTCCCGAACTCTATGGTATTAAGGAACTAAAATTTTCACTTCCGTCGTTGCCGACCAATGTGATCCTTTAAGATTGCTAGCTTTCGGCTTCACCCAGTCTGAGGTACTAACTCAGATGACCCGGTAGTAACAATCACAGAGGTGCTCCCTTTACCGCCTAGCCGAACAATCGGGAACGTAGGGGTAAGCAAAGGAGCCAGGCAACCCAGCTTGGCCAAAATCTTAAGTCAAATTGATGCATATTTATAGCTTGATGACGATGATTACGGAAGGCAGCCCTCGTATATTAAATACAAACGCTGATGATATATTTATGTTGACTCTGTTGCAACCATTTATCAGTTGAAAGTGGCCCATCGTCGGCTTCCACCCCCTTGCAGATGCTACGCAGGGTGTTTTCGCAATAACAAAACAACCCTTAGCCGGCGTCTCGGTGCCCGAAGGCGGTTGTGTTAGCGGAAACGAGGCAATCAGATATGCGGGCTTTATAACTTTCACTTAGTCATAGGAGTTTAAAGTTGGGAGGCCAGTTACTAGTCTCCAGCTAGTGTTCGGCGATAGTCGAGGTCAAGCCGTAAACACTTCGGCCAATGTTATGAACGGGCCATCATTTAACATGGGTGACCTCTATCAATCTTATAATTTAATACAGTCATCGGATCGCTGACCAGTTTACGCTTATTGTGACAGTCAGTTTCGGCTTTCTCCACTGAGTCGCTTAACCATGCTAGCTGGAAGCACAATCGCAATGGTTCTCCCTTTGCGCACCTACCCGAACAAAGCGGAACGTAGGAGGCAAGCACAGGAGCCCGGCAACCCAACTATTGACCAAAGACACAATTGGAAACCTAAGCATATATAGCAATATCCGAGAATGTTTTTGCCGAATCTCTAAAGGTATCCGACGTTGCACTACGAGACTTATGTTGGAAACACACAAATGTTTAAAAGTGCCATAGGCTTCGAAAACCAAAAAACTTCAGTAAAACTTGACGTCCGAACTAGATCAAGTGTTCGATGCCAATCCAAAAATTGGTCTTAGAAAACAATTGTGCTTTTGTCGTGCTTTAACATGACACATCCGATCTCAAGACTTCAAGCGGGTCAACCAACGGCTTCAAGCTCCTTATCCCGAAGGCGGAGTGCTTCTCCTAGGCCAGTTTAGCGTACCAAACTCGTGCGGCTTTAGAGAGAAGCTAGACTATCCGGCTATTGACCATGCACTCGTGTCGAAAAAGGAGCGGTAGAAAAAGACTTTGCAACAACCAAGAAGAAAACACATTTACTATAAAATGGCTCATATAAATTTTAAGAGCCCCTAGTTAACATGGGTAAAGGGAGTTTCTTTTAACGTATGTGAGCAAGGTCGAACCGAACACAAGTTCAAAATTTAAGACTTTGAGCATGAAAGCGACTTAGCTGGTCAATGTGTTCGACATTGATGACGTGGTCCGAGCTTGATGCGGGACAAGGTTCCATCCCCCAAGCCGGTCCCGAGGTAGCGAAGCAAAGAGCTCGGCACTCTGAAGTGGTGACATAGCACAACAAATGCAGGCCGACAGAGTGACGTCGAAGTCCCCGGCATGGGTCAGTACGCCGAGGTGACAACACTGCACGACCCGGATCATTTACCTTGCACAAAAAATAGTGCAAACCGGAGATAATACTAATAATAATAAATTTAAAAAAATGTTGCATAATTAATAATTTATGCGAAGTGAGTAATAAAAGAAATATGACCTGTGTGCCGAACACTCGATGAGGTAGAGCTCCCCCAGCGATGCCGAAGTCCCGAGGCAACCGAACATGTCGGTATGGCAATTCGACCAACAAGGTGATCACACAAGCCGATTTACGCCGATTGGGATGACGAAGTCGGCTTGCTGAAGTGACCGCATGACGCAGTCGAAGTCGATTACCTACACATGTAAAATAGTGCAGTCCCACAATAATAATATAAATATATAAAAATCCTCGCGTAATTAATTTACGCAAAATAATTTATTTGAAGATATGTGGCCTGGCGCCCAAGTCAATGTCGATGCAGGGCGTCGGCGTGACGCAGTGAAAGCGTGACAAAGCCTGAATTTGCAGGGCGGTCCGGGCTCTAGATGTGGCATTCGCCTAACTGCGGACGGGAAACTGACCGAACCATTGCGCAACCATCTTTAATACGGCCATCATTTGACAGACGTGTGTACAGATGATGGAACAAACCAGAGTAATAATTCCTTGGAAAAAATAAACCCAAACAAGCAAAAATTGCTACGGTTAATAGCACCTGGCTTATTTATTGTAGCAGTTCGAAGAAAATTGACTCCTAAAATTAGGAATCGATCCGCACACCCATTACCTGATGGACGGTGAAGTGACGACATGGCGATGCTGGTAAAGGTTGGCTCGCCAAGGCAAAGCCCCCGGTCCAGCTAATGTGACGAAGCTGGTCGGCGGGTGACGCCGAAGTCTCTGGAGTAGGTTGATGAAGAGATGGTGAAGCCCCCGATTTGTGACGCGGTCAAAGCCGGATTGATGAAGTGACCGAACGGTGATGCCGGTGTGCCCGTTCCGTGTAATTCGTGGGGCGGCGTTGTTGGTGATGATTTATCATTCGCGATGTCGAACTCTTTTTTGGCTCACAGAGATGATGATCCGAAGAAGATGAGCTCGACTCAACAAAGCGACGACGTGTCTAGCGCAGGTCGGCAGCCGTGGAGCAATGTTACCGGACTGGTTTGACACCAGCGTGATGGTGAAGAATACCTCAGAGAAGGCTTAAAATTTTATGGGCAGGTGTTAAGAACAATGCACAATAACCTAGAAGAAAATTCCTTTAAAAAGGTTTTCCAATATCACGTTCATAAACAACCATGAATTCGGGTCGGATCCGTATTCGCGTAGAAAACATATCAGAAAATTGGTCCACTCATCGGAAGGTTCCCAGAGTTTGAACCGTCGGATCGAGCTGAAATTTTAAGGGATGGTAGATATGGGAATTCCACAGCAGATGAACGGTTGGATCTTCCAAAGGACCTCCGAGCTTGGCTCTAGGGATCACGCCCTAAAATCGTCCAGATTCCCGTCCATATTTGACAGGGCTCCGGTATATCGTAGATTGCCGGAGATTCCTCCATCGGAACTCGACGAAATTTTGCATGGTTGTTGTAGACTTAATTCTGCACATTTCCACCGAAGCAACAAGCCAAGGTGACCAGTTGAGCCGGTGAGGAAGATGTTGACGTTGCAGTTAATCTGCAGTCGAACCATTGATCCTTTGCCGATCACACAGCGGAACTCTCAGTGAAAGCACCATTGTCGGTATCAAAACCGGCAGATCTCGGGGTAGGGGGTCCCGAGCTATGGATTCTCGGATCAAGGGTAACAGAAACGAAAGAGATGATGTTTTACCCAGGTTCGGGCCCTCTTGATGGAGGTAAAACCCTACGTCATGCTATTGTTTATATTGATGGAGTATCAAGTACAGAGTTGATTTACCTCGAGATCATATGTTCTGGTCTAAACTCTAGGGGTATGATGATTAATGTCATAATGATCTAGCCTATATCTATCAACTAGCCCGGCCTTCGATTATATAATGCACCAGAGGCCTAGGATAACAAGAGTCCTAGCCGAATACGTTGGTGGAGAGGAGTCCTTGTCTTGATCACCAAGTCTTGTGGAATACTCCTTGTATGCGGCATGGGCTGCCCGAAGTGGCCCATGAGTGAACCGCCATGGGGGTCCTCGGCCCGATCCACCTGGTCGGGAGACGATGTGGTGAGTACCCCCTAGTCCAGGACACCGTCACCCGGTGCTTGGGAGCACTATGGTGGAACGATCACCTATGTGCCAATTACTAAAGGAGAATAGATGATATATACATCTTCGTGATATCGTGCTCGAGAACCTAGATAGAAATCAAAACATGGTTAGTCGTGTTTTAGCTAATTGTGGTAGAATTGAGGATCACACTGCATGTTGGTTGCCCCGTCCTTAAAATTATATCTCCCCTCCGTTGTTAGTTGAATGTAACCCATTATCAGAGCAATAAATATCTCATGTTCCCCGCAAAAATATCACTGTGACATCCTCAAGCAAAGTAGTCTCACTTGTAATTCCCCCCATATTCCTCTTTAGCCTCCTTGTAGTCATTTGGCATGAGCTCGGGACCGATGTCCTGCGATAACCCACAAGTGCAGGGTATCTATTATAGCCGTTTTCGGCAATTAAGAGTCTTGTAGAGGAGCATAAGGAATTGGTCAACGGATTTCAGCAAGTATTCACTGTAAAAGTTGTAAAAGATTGTTTTGATCACCGGAATAATTGCAAGAACTTAAATTGTAACAAAAGTGCGATTGTGCAGCAAGTGTCACAATCCTTAATTGTTCTAAGAACAAGTCAGATGTCTTATTGATAGGAATCAAATCACTCTCGAGGAGACACAAAAATTTCATCAAGTTACTTTCATCCAGTTTCATTGAGTTACATTCATTGCTTCGATATTTTTTTGTGGTACAGCCTGAAGGAAATATGCCCTAGAGGCAATAATAAAGTTGTTATTTATATTTCCTTATATCATGATAAATGTTTATTATCCATGCTAGAATTGTATTAACCGAAAACTTAGTACATGTGTGAATACATAGACAAACAGAGTGTCCCTAGTATGCCTCTACTTGACTAGCTCGTTAATCAAAGATGGTTAAGTTTCCTAACCATAGACATGTGTTGTCATTTGATGAACGGGATCACATCATTAGAGAATTATGTGATGGACAAGACCCATCTGCTAGCTTAGCATAATGATCGCTTAGTTTTATTGCTATTGCTTTCTTCATGACTTATACATGTTCCTCTGACTATGAGATTATGCAATTCCCGAATACCGGAGGAACACCTTGTGTGTTATCAAACGTCACAACGTAACTGGGTGATTATAAAGATTCTCTACAGGTGTCTCCGATGGTGTTTGTTGAGTTGGCATAGATCGAGATTAGGATTTGTCACTCCGTGTATCAGAGAGGTATCTCTGGGCCCTCTCGGTAATGCACATCACTATAAGCCTTGCAAGCAATGTGACTATGAGTTAGTTGTAGGATGATGCATTACGGAATGAGTAAAGAGACTTTCCGGTGACAAGATTGAACTAGGTATGAGGATACCGACGATCGAATCTCGGGCAAGTAACATACCGATGACAAAGGGAACAACGTATCTTGTTGTGCAGTTTGACCGATAAAGATCTTCCTAGAATATGTAGGAGCCAATATGAGCATCCAGGTTCCGCTATTGGTTATTGACCAGAGAAGTGTCTCAGTCATGTCTACATAGTTCTCGACTCCATAGGGTCTGCACGCTTAACGTTCGATGATGATTTGTATTATGAGTTATATGATTTGATGACCGAAGTTTGTTCGGAGTCCCGGATGAGATCACGGACATAATGAGGAGTATCGAAATGGTTGAGAGGTAAAGATTCATATATTGGAAGATTATATTTGAACACCGCAATGGTTTCGGGAAGTATCGGATAAGTTTCGGAGACCCCCTGGAAGTTAAATGGGCCATACATGGGCCTTAGTGGAGGAGAGAGGGCCGACCAAGGAGGTGGCGCGAGCCCTCCCTTGCCAATCCTAATTGGACAAGGGGTGGGGGCGGTGCCCCCTTTCCCTCTCCTACTCCTTCTCTCTTTCCCTCTTTGCTTCTCCAGAAAAGGAAAAAGGAGAGGGAATCCTACTTGGACTAGGGAGTCCTAGTAGGACTCCCCACACCTGGCGCGCCTCCCTTTGGCCAGCCACCTCCTCCCCCTCCTTTATATACATGGGAGGGGGGCACCCCAAAGGTACACCAAGTCTTCTCTTAGCCGTGTGTGGTGCCCTCCTCCATAGTTACACACCTCAGTCATATCGTTGTAGTGATTAGGCGAAGCCCTGCGCCAGTAACTTCATCATCACCATCGCCACACCGCCGTGCTGATGGAAATCTCCCTCGTCCTTGATACGTCCACTTTGCATCATGCTTTTATATTGATATTTATTGCATTATGGGCTGTTATTACACATTATGTCACAATACTTATGCCTTTTCTCTCTTATTTTACAAGGTTTACATGAAGAGGGAGAATGCCGGCAGCTGGAATTCTGGGCTGGAAAAGGAGAAAATATTAGAGACCTATTCTGCACAACTCCAAAAGTCCCAAAACTCCACGGAGGCACTTTTTGGAATTAATAAAAAATACTGGCAGAAGAATCAACCAGAGGGGGCCCACACCCTGGCCACAAGGGTGGGGGCGCGCCCTACCCCCTGGACGCGCCCCCCCTATCTCGTGGGCCCCCTGGTAGGCCTCCGGTGCCCATCTTCTGCTATATGAAGTCTTTCGTCCTAGAAAAAATAAGGAACCTGGTGAAACCAATCTCGAGGCGGAACCTGGCGAAACCAATCTAGGGCTCCGGCGGAGCTGTTTTGTCGGGGAAACATCCCTCCGGGAGGGGGAAATCATCACCATCGATCCTCTCATCGGGAGGGGGTCAATCTCCATCAACATCTTCATCAGCATCATCTTATCTCAAACCCTAGTTCATCTCTTGTATCCGATCTTTGTCTCAAAACCTCAGATTGGTCCCTGTGGGTTGCTAGTAGTGTTGATTACTCCTTGTAGTTGATCCTAGTTGGTTTATTCGGTGGAAGATCATATGTTCAGATCCTTTATGCATATTAATACCCCTCTGATTATGAACATGAATATGATTTGTGAGTATTTATGTTTGTTCCTGAGGACATGGGAGAGGTCTTGCTATAAGTAGTCATGGGAATTTGGTATACGATATTTTGATGAGATGTATGTTGTCTCTCCTCTAGTGGTGTTATGTGAATGTTGACTACATGACACTTCACCATTATTTCGGCCTAGAGGAAGGCATTGGGAAGTAATAAGTAGATGATGGGTTGCTAGAGTAACAGAAGCTTAAACCCTAGTTTATGTGTTGCTTCGTAAGGGGCTGATTTGGATCCATATGTTTCATGCTATGGTTAGGTTTACCTTAATACTTCTTTTGTAGTTGCGGATGCTTGCAATAGGGGTTAATAATAAGTGGGATGCTTGTCCAAGAAAGGGCAGTACCCAAGCTGCGGTCCACCCACATATCAAATTATCAAAGTAACAAACGTGAATCATCTGAGCATGATGAAAACTAGCTTGAGGATAATTCCCATGTGTCCTCGGGAGTGCTTTCCTTTATATAAGAGTTTGTCTAGGCTTGTCCTTTGCTACAAAAAGAATTGGGCCACCTTGCTGCACCTTTTTTACTTTTATTACTTGTTACCCGTTACAAATTACCTTATCACAAAACTATCTGTTACCGATAATTTCAGTGCTTGCAGAGAATACCTTGCTGGAAACCGCTTGTCATTTCCTTCTGCTCCTCGTTGGGTTCGACACTCTTAATTATCGAAAGGACTACGATAGATCCCCTATACTTGTGGGTCATCAAGACTCTTATTTGGCGCCGTTGCCGGGGAGTGAAGCGCCTTTGGTAGGTGGAATTTGGTAAGGAAAAATTTATATAGTGTGCTGAAATTTACTATCACTTGTTACCATGGAAAGTAATCCTTTGAGGGGCTTTTTCGGGGTATCTTCACCCCGACCAGTAGAGCAAAGAGTTTCTCCTCAACCTACTGAACCTACTGAAAATGTTTACTTTGAAATTCCTTCGGGTATGATAGAGAAACTGCTAGCTAATCCTTTTACAGGAGATGGAACATTACATCCCGATTTGCACCTAATCTATGTGGATGAAGTTTGTGGATTATTTAAGATTGCAGGTATGCCCGAGGATGTTATCAAGAAGAAGGTCTTCCTTTATCTTTGAAAGGAAAGTCATTGACATGGTTTAGGCTATGTGATGATATGGGATCATGGAACTACAACCGATTGAAATTGGAATTTCATCAGAAGTTTTATCCTATGCATCTTGTTCATCATGATCGTAATTATATATATAATTTTTGGCCTCGTGAAGGAGAGAGCATCGCTCAAGCTTGGGGGGGGGGGGGCTTAAGTCAATGTTATATTCATGCCCCAATCGTGAGCTCTCAATAGAAATTATTATTCAAAATTTTTATGCTCGGTTTTCTCTCAATAATCGCTCAATGCTCGATACTTCTTGTACTGGTTCTTTTATGATGAAGACTATTGAATTCAAATGGGATTTATTGGAAAGAATTAAACGCAACTCTGAATATTGGGATCTCGACGAAGGTAAGAAGTCAGGTATAACACCTAAGTTTGATTGTGCTAAATCTTTTATGGATATCGATGTTTTTCGTGAATTTAGCACTAAATATGGACTTGACTCTGAGATAGTAGCTTCTTTCTGTGAATCATTGGCTACTCATGTTGATCTCCCTAAGGAGAAGTGGTTTAAATATCATCCTCCCATTAAAGAAAAAGTAGTTGAACCTATTAAAGTTGAAGAAAATACTATTACTTATAATATTGATCCTATTGTTCCTACCGCTTATATTGAGAAACCACCTTTCCCTGTTAGAATAAAGGATCATGCTAAAGCTTCAACTGTGGTTCATAAGAGTAATACTAGAACACCTGCACCCCCTGAGCAAATTAAAGTTGAACCTAGTATTGCTATGGTTAAAGATCTCTTGGCCGATAATATTGATGGGCATGTTATTTCTTCTGTGATGAAGCTGCTAGAATTGCTAGACCCGATACTAAAAATAAACATAGACCTGTTGTAGGCATGCCTGTTATTTCTGTTAAAATAGGAGATCATTGCTATCATGGCTTATGTGATATGGGTGCTAGTGCTAGTGCAATACCTCATTCTTTATACGAAGAAATTATGCATGATATTGCACCTGCTGAGTTAGAAGGTATTGATGTTACAATTAAGCTTGCCAATAGAGATACTATTTCACCAGTTGGGTTTGTTAGACATGTTGAAGTCTTGTGTGGGAAAGTTAAATATCCTACTGATTTTCTTGTTCTTGGTTCCCCACAAGATGACTTTTGCCCCATTATATTTGGTAGACCCTTCTTGAATACTATTAATGCTAAGATAGATTGCAAAAAGGATGTTGTTACTATTGGTTTAGGGGATATGTCTCATGAGTTTAATTTTGCTAAATTTCGTACACAACCCCATGATAAAGAATAACCTAGTAAAGATGAAATTATTGGTCTTGCTTCTATTGACGTGCCTCCTAGTGATCCTTTAGAAAAATATTTGCTAGACCATGAAAATGACATGTTCATGAATGAAAGAAGGGAAATAGATGAAGTATTCTTTAAACAGGGACCTATTGAAACACAACTTGCCCGTTGAAATTCAAGGGGATCCTTCTCCACCAAAGGGTGATCCCGTGTTTGAGCTTAAACCGTTACCTAATACTCTTAAATATGCTTATCTTGATGAAAAGAAGATATATCCTGTTATTATTAGTGCTAACCTTTTAGAGCAGGAAGAAGAGAAATTATTGAAAACTCTGAAGAAGCACTGTGCTGCTATTGGATATACTCTTGATGATCTTAAGGGCATTAGTCCCACTCTATGCCAACACAAAATAAAATTGGAGAAAGACGCTAACCGGTTGTTGATCACCAACGACGGTTAAATCCTAAGATGAAGGAAGTGGTAAGAAAAGAAATACTAAAGCTTCTGGAGGCAGGTATAATTTATCCTGTTGCTGATAGTCAGTGGGTATGTCTTGTCCATTGTGTCCCTAAGAAGGGAGGTATTACTATTGTTCCTAATGATAAAGATGAATTGATCCCACAAAGAATTGTTACAGGTTATAGAATGGTAATTGATTTCCGTAAACTAAATAAAGCTACTAAAAACGATCATTACCCTTTACCTTTTATTGACCAATGCTAGAAAGATTATCCAAACATACACATTTTTGCTTTCTACATGGTTATTTTGGTTTCTCTCAAATACCTGTGTCAAAAGAGGATCAAGAAAAAACTACTTCTACTTGCCCTTTCGGTACCTTTGCTTATAGACGTATGCCTTTTGGCTTATGTAATGCACCTGCTACCTTTCAAATATGCGTGATGGCTATATTCCCTGACTTCTGTGAAAAGATTGTTGAGCTTTTCATGAATGATTTCTCTGTATATGGAACTTCTTTTGATGATTGCTTAAGCAACCTTGATCGAGTTTTGCAGAGATGTGAAGAAACTAATCTTGTCTTGAATTGGGAGAAGTGCCACTTTATGGTTAATGAAGGTATTGTCTTGGGGCATAAAATTTCTGAAAGAGGTATTGAAGTTAATAAAGCTAAAGTTGATGCTATTGAAAAGATGGCATGTCCTAAGGACATCAAAGGTATAAGAAGTTTCCTTGGTCATGCCGGTTTTTATAGGAGGTTTATTAAAGACTTCTCAAAAATTTCTAGGCCTCTAATTAATCTCTTACAAAAAGATGTTCCTTTTGTCTTTGATGATGATTGTGTAGAAGCATTTGAAATACTTAAGAAAGCTTTAATTTCTACACCTATTGTTCAGCCACCTGATTGGAATTTACCCTTTGAAATTATGTGTGATGCTAGTGATTATGTTGTAGGTGCTGTTCTAGGACAAAGAGTTGATAAGAAATTAAATGTTATTGAATATGCCAGTAAAACTCTAGAAAGTGACCAGAGAAATTATGCTACTACCGAAAAAGAATTTTTGGCAGTTGTATTGCTTGTGATAAGTGTAGACCTTATATTGTTGATTCTAAAGTAACTGTTCACACTGATCATGCTGCTATTAAATATCTTATGGAAAAGAAAGATGCTAAACCTAGACTTATTAGATGGGTTCTCCTACTACAAGAATTTGACTTGCATATTATTGATAGAAAGGGAGCTGAGAACCCCGTTGCGGACAACTTATCTAGGTTAGAGAATGATCTTGATGACCCACTACCTATTGATGATAGCTTTCCTGATGAACAATTAGCTGTCATAAATGCTTCTCATCTTGCTCCATGGTATGGTGATTATGCTAATTACATTGTTGCTAAATTTATACCACCTAGTTTCACATACTAGCAAAAGAAAAAGTTTTTCTATGATTTAAGACATTACCTCTGGGATGACCCACACCTTTATAAAGAAGGAGTAGATGGTGTTATTAGACGTTGTGTACCTGAGCATGAACAGGAACAGATCCTACGCAAGTGTCACTCTGAGGCTTATGGAGGACACCATGCTGGAGATAGAAATGCACATAAGGTATTGTAATCCGGTTTTTATTGGCCTACTCTCTTCAAAGATGCCCGTAAGTTTGTCTTGTCTTGTGATGAATGTCAAAGAATCGGTAATATTAGTAGACATCAAGAAATGCCTATGAACTATTCACTTGTTATTGAACCATTTGATGTTTGGGGCTTTGATTATATGGGACCGTTTCCTTCCTCTAATGGGTATACACATATTTTAGTTGATGTTGATTACGTTACTAAGTGGGTAGAAGCTATTCCAACTAGTAGTGTTGATCATAACACCTCCATTAACATGCTTAAAGAAGTTTATTTTCCGAGGTTTGGAGTCCCTAGATACTTAATGACTGATGGTGGTTCACATTTTATTCATGGTGATTTTCGTAAAATGCTTGCTAAGTATGACGTTAATCATAGAATCGCATCTCCTTATCATCCACAGTCTAGTGGTCAAGTAGAATTGAGTAATAGAGATATTAAAATAATTTTGCAAAAGACTATTAATAGATCCAGAAAGAATTGGTCCAAAAAACTTGATGATGCATTATGGGCCTATAGAACTGCATATAAAAATCCCATGGGTATTGTCGGTGTCAAAACCGGCGGATCTCGGGTAGGGGGTCCTGAACTGTGCGTCTAGGCGGATGGTAACAGGAGACAAGGGACACAATGTTTTACCCAGGTTCGGGCCCTCTTGATGGAGGTAAAACCCTACGTCCTGCTTGATTAATATTGATGATATGGGTAGTACAAGAGTAGATCTACCACGAGATCAAGGAGGCTAAACCCTAGAAGCTAGCCTATGGTATGATTGTTGTATGCTGTATATTGTATATCGACTAGCCTGACCTCGGTTTATATAATGCACCAGAGGCCTAGGATAACAAGAGTCCTAGCCGAATACGCCGGTGGGGAGGAGTCCTTGTCTTGATCACCAAGTCTTGTGGAATCTTCCTTGTATGCGGCAGCTGTCCGAACTGGCCCATGAGTATACGGCCATGGGGGTCCTCGGCCCAATCTAACAGATCGGGAGATGACGTGGTGAGTACCCCCCTAGTACAGGACACCGTCAGTAGCCCCCTGAACCGGTCTTCAAGTTAGGGACGCTCCTCGATTCTTCCGAACCGTTCTTCATCTTCAGTCGTCGGTCTTGAAAACGGGTTCAACAAATCTTCTTTATCTTCGATCTTGAGGATCGCCGAAATGCATTCGACGAGTTTACACGTCGGGTATCCAAGGAGCCCCTTTAAGTTTCCGGCCTTTATCAATGCCTTGTTTATTTTTATGCCACACCTCGGGCTTGAAGTTTGTTTCCGGGAGGCAGTGTCCTCTTGCGTCCGAACTCCAACGCCGGACTGCATTCGAGGTATCCTTTGCAGCCGAGCACCAACGCCGGACCACTTCCCAGCTTTAATGCCGGAATGTATCCGAGCTCCAACGCCGGACTATGTATCCGAGCTCCAACACCGGACTGTATCCGAGCTCCAACGCCGGACTGTATCCAAGGTGTCGTAAATCACCTTGGTTCAAAGAAGTTTGAAGGAGTTTAGCCGAGCTTAATGCCGGAAATGCCCTCTATGGAGCCAGCCACTAGCGCCCGAGCTTTATGCCGGACTGCTTCCGAGGTGGTGCACCACCCCGAATGTGGGCCGAATTTTGTCATTATTTTTTATTGGTGCAATTTATTCTCTGCCGAGATATATAGCCAGTAGCCCTCAAGGTGGGTATCGGTCTAAAACCCGAGATGCACATGAAGGATGACATAAGACCGCTGATCCCAGTAGCCGCTGAGACTCAGGTCGATTTGCAAAATCGGCCTGAGGATCAAGTCCTAGATCGGCAGAATACTTCAGGACACTAAAAACGGCGTGCTCAGTCCTCGAGACTCAGGTTGGGTGCGGTCGACCAACCTGAGGATCAAAATCTCCTCGGAAACTATATTGCACATAAAATTTTCTGCATTGGACAAGCAATGCAGTAGCCCCCGAGACACTGGTCGAGTGGCAACACCAGATCAGGGGATCGATGTGCCCCTTTAATATGTTTAAATAATAAGCCCGAAGCTCAGTAGCCCCCGAGCCTTAATGTGGGCACGGGTGGCCGAATTAAGGATCGATATCCATAGTAAAATCACAAATTGTGTGTAATGACTCTATGTATCCAAGTACTTTACGTCATTTAATGCTCGGATCCGCATTGTACAAAACTTTGTTGACCGACCATCGGCTTCCACCTCCTCGGCCAGTAGCCGAGGAGTGTTTGTCTTACTTTATAAAGCCTTTATGAGGACGACAAACAAGGCAATCTGGCCATACGGTTTTATAAACAAAGTTATGCGGAGAGATATGTTATATTACTGTTTAACAGAAGAAATGTCTTCCAAAGAAAATAGTCCCGCTATCGGTTCCTTTCTTTGGGTTGTCATGCTAAGCATGATCATAAAACCTCAGCTCCAATGTAAGAGCAAATTATCAAGGATTTAGTTTGGGAGGCTAGTTAATAGCCCCCGGTAGTGTTCGGCGACAGTCGAGGTCAAGCCATAATTACTTCGGCCAATATTATGAATGGCCTGTTATTTAACATAGTCATAGGATCACTGACCAGTTTACGCTTATTGTGACAGTCAGTTTTCGGCTTTCTCCACTGAGGTGCTTAACCATGTGAGCTGGAAGCACAATCGCAGTGGTTCTCCCTTTGCACGCCTAGCCGAACAAAACAGAACGTAGGAAGCAAGTGAAGGAGCCGGACAACCCAACTATTGACAGAAGACACAATTCGAAACCGATGCATATATAGCAATATCTGAGAATGTTTTTGCCGAATCCCTAAAAGGTGTCTGGCGTTGCACTGCGAGACTAATGCTGGAAAAGCACAAATAGTTTAAAAGTGCCAAAAAGCTTGGAAAACCAAGAAACGTCAGTAAAAACATGACGTCCGAACAATATCAAGTGTTCGGTGCCAATCCGAAAATTGGTCTTAGAAAAAAGAAGTGCTTCTATCGTGCTTTAACATGATACATCCTATCTCAAGACTTCGAGGGGGTCAGCCTACGGCTTCAACCTCCTATCCCGAGGGCGGAGTACTTCTCATCAGGCCAGTTTAGC
The DNA here is from genome assembly GCA_032464435.1 of Aegilops umbellulata. Taxonomy (NCBI): domain Eukaryota; kingdom Viridiplantae; phylum Streptophyta; class Magnoliopsida; order Poales; family Poaceae; genus Aegilops; species Aegilops umbellulata. The sequence continues at coordinate 546,425,507 of CP136058.1, forward strand.
AAACTAAACTCTAGCGGCTTTGAGAGAGAAATTAGGCTCCCCGGCTAGTGACCGCACACTCGTGTCGAAAAAAGGAGTGATAAATAATAATAATAAAACTTTGCAACGACTAAGAAGAAGAACACTTATTATAAAACGGCTCAAATAAACTTAAGAGCCCCCAAGTGACTTGGGTAGGAGAATGATTGCATGTACCGAAGTACTTATATCATATCTATGTTCAACCGAACTTTAAACGCGTCTTAACCGACCGTCGGCTTCTCCCTCTTCGGTCAAGGACCGAAAAGTGTTATGTACTCCATCGGTCGAGAATATCGATGGTGTTTCCAATAACCAGGCAATCAGGCCATAAGGCTGTAACAGACAAAGCGCGCTCAGGGAACTTATGCTATATTACTACAAAGTGTAAGAAGCATCTTCGAAGAAAATAGTACCCCCACCGATACCTTTCTTCGGTGCTCATTGTTATTATGAGACTTGTGCAATAGATTTTTTGTACTCATGAGTTCCGTTGTGTGCCGACCATCATTGAAAACTATAAGAGCGCTAGCTTTCGGCTTCACCCAGTCTGAGGTCCGGCTCGGGTGACCCGATCGTGACAATCACAGAGGTGCTCCCTTTACTCCCTAGCCGAACAATCGGGAACGTAGGGGTAAACACAAGAGCGAGGCAACCCAGCTTGCAAATCGCTTAAGTCAATATGGTGCATACTGTGGCGTAATACACGAACAAGGAACGAAGCCGTACAAGTATAATCATATGCAACAGGAAAAGCTTCATAAAGGAAGCCTCCAAGTAAACGGGGTATTTGAATTTATGCGTCACAAACAAAGTTTGGACAAGGAAAAAAAATTACAAGCAATTTTTTTCCAAAAAAGTATTACGCTTGGTCGAACCGAACACAAGTTAGAAATTAAAGCTTTGAGCATGAAAGCGACTTAGCTGGTTAATGTGTTCCCAGTCCGAGCTTGATGCGGGACAAGATTCTATCCCCCAAGCTGGTCCCGAGGTGGCGGAGCGGAGAGCTCGACACGCCGAAGTGGTGACATAGCACGGTCGATGCAGACCGGCACAGTGACACCGAAGTCCCCGGATCATTTTCCTGTACACAAAAATAGTGCAAACGGGAGATAATAGTAATAATGATAATTAAAAAAATCGTTGCATAATGAATAATTTATGCAAAGTGAGTAATAAAAGAAATATGGCCTGGCGCCGAAGTCAATGTCGATGCAGGGCGTCGGCGTGATGCGGTAAAGGCGTGTCAAAGCCTGAATTCGCGGGTCGGTCCGGATGCGGCGTTCGCCGGACTATGTACGGGAACTGACCGAACCACCATGCGACTGTCATGAATGCGGCCACCATTTGATAGACCTGTGTACATATGATGGACAAACCAGAGTAATAATTCCTTGGGAAAAATGAACCCAAACAAGCAAAATATATTAGGGATTGATAGCACCTGGTTTATTTGTTGTAGCAATCCAAAGGAAGGTGATTCCCAAAATTGGGACTCGCTCCGCACATCCATTGCCTGATGGGCGATAAAACGACGGCATGGCAATGCTGGTAAAGGTTGGCTCGCCGAGGCAAAGCCCTCGACCCAGCTAACGTGACGGAGCTGGTCGGCTAGTGACGCCGAAGTGTCCGGAGTAGGTTGATGAAGAGATGGCGAAGCCCCCGGTCCAGCCGAGATGTCGAAGCCCCGATGTCAGTCGATGAGTCGAAGTAGGTCGGCGTGATGGACACCAGCTTGAAGAAGCGGTAGTGCGGCCCTGTCGATGCAAGTCGTGACGTGATCGATGCCGGCTTGATGAAGCAACCATGCGGCGATGCCGGTATGCCCGCTCCGTGTAATCCATGGGGCGGCGATGTTGGTGATGTTTTATCCTTCGCGATGCCGGACTCTTGTTCGGCTTGCCTAGATGATGATCCGAAGAAGTTGAGCTCGGCTCAACAAAGTGACGCCGTGTCTTAGCGCAAGTCGGCAACCGTGGAGTAATATTGCCGGACTGGTTTGACACTAGCATGATGTTGAAGATCATGTTCAAAAGATCTTAAAGTTAGTGGGATGTGTTCGGGAACAAAACACAATACCCCATACAAAACTTCCTTTAAAAGGGATGTCCGAAATCCCGTTCATAGAAAAGATGAACTCGGGTCAGATTCGTTTTCGCGCAGAAAACAGATCCGAAAAGTGATGCACTAATCGGAAGGTTCCCGGAGTTTGGACGGTCGGATCGAGCTGAAATTTTGAGAGGTGGTAGACACAGGAATTCCGCAGCCGATCAACGGTTGGATCTTCCAAAGGACGTCCGAGCTAGAAGCTGGACACCACGCCCTAAACACATCCAAATTCCCGTCCAGATTTGACAGGGCTCCGGTATATCGTGGATTGCCAGAGATTCCTCCATCGGAACTCGACGAAATTTTCCAGGGTTGTTGTAGACTCAATTCCGCACAATTCCACCAAAGCGATCGTCATAGCCATACTCGAGGAGGTGGTGGCAGCAGATACGAGTTCGCTGTCCAGAAAAATAGCACGGTCGCTTGAGGGCAATGTTGACGTTGAGCCCCCGAGCTCCATGGATGATTCCTCCGTGATCTTGATAGAGATCGAAGTTGATGTTTGATGAAGGCCCTCGTTCGAACATGGTGATCCGAACATGGGGTGCAATTCCTGGTCGAACCAAGGTGACCAGTCGAGCTGGTGATGAAGATGTCGAAGTCGCAGTTGATCTGCAGGCGAGCCATAGATCCTTTTGTCGATCACACAGCGGAACTCTCAATGAAAGCATCAATGTCGGTGTCAAAACCGGCGGATCTCGGGTAGGGGGTCCTGAACTGTGCGTCTAGGAGGATGGTAACAGGAGACAAGGGACACAATGTTTTACCCAGGTTCGGGCCCTCTTGATGGAGGTAAAACCCTACGTCCTGCTTGATTAATATTGATGATATGGATAGTACAAGAGTAGATCTACCACGAGATCAAGGAGGCTAAACCCTAGAAGCTAGCCTATGGTATGATTGTTGTATGTTGTATATTGTATATCGACTAGCCTGACCTCGGTTTATATAATGCACCAGAGGCCTAGGATAACAAGAGTCCTAGCCGAATACGCCGGTGGGGAGGAGTCCTTGTCTTGATCGCCAAGTCTTGTGGAATCTTCCTTGTATGCGGCAGTTGTTCGAACTGGCCCATGAGTATACGGCCATGGGGGTCCTCAGCCCAATCTAACAGATCGGGAGATGACGTGGTGAGTACCCCCTAGTCCAGGACACCGTCAGGTATGTCTCCATATAAAATGGTTTATGGAAAAGCGGGTCACTTACATCTTGAACTAGAACATAAGGCATATTGGGCCATTAAAGAGATCAATTATGATTTCAAACTTGCCGGTGAGAAGAGACTATTTGACATTATCTCACATGATGAGTGGAGAACCCAGGTGTCGGTGTCAAAACCGACGGATCTCGGGTAGGGGGTCCCGAACTGTGCGTCAAGGTCGGATGGTAACAGGAGATAAGGGACACGATGTTTTTACCCAGGTTCGGGCCCTCTCGATGGAGGTAATACCCTACTCCTGCTTGATTAATATTGATGATATGGGTAGTACAAGAGTAGATCTACCACGAGATCAAGGAGGCTAAACCCTAGAAGCTAGCCTATGGTATGATTGTGTATGATGATGGTTCGTCCTACGGACTACAACCCTCCGGTTTATATAGACACTGGATAGGGTTAGGGTTACACAGAGTCGGTTACAATGGTAGGAGATCTTGAGTATCCGCATCGCCTAGCTTGCCTTCCACGCCAAGGAAAGTCCCATCCGGACACGGGACGATGTCTTCAATCTTGTATCTTCATAGTCCAGGAGTCCGGCGAAGGTATAGTCCGGCTACCCGAACACCCCCTAATCCAGGACTCCCCCAGTAGCCCCTGAACCAGGCTTCAATGACGACGAGTCCGGCGCGCAGATTGTCTTCGGCATTGCAAGGCGGGTTCCTCCTCCAAGTCCTTCATAGAAGATTGTAAACACCAAAGATAGTGTCAGGCTCTGCAAAATAAGTTTCCACATATTGCCATAGAGAGAATAATATTAACACAAATCAAATATGCTGTTGTATTCCGCAGTGCGTCATCACACTGCGGCCAAGCTCTTTATACAAATTGTTTTCACTTTTCCACCTCAGCACGTTTAGCGAGGTGGTTTCCTTGGCACGTCTGGTCAAAGCAGAGATCGTGTGCCCCTTTTAACAGGATTCTCATCAATACGGAAGTGGGTAACCCAACCGCGCCATTTACCATGGCGCTTGGGAGGCAAGCGAGTTTTATTAGGTAGGTGGGGACGCATAACCGCATCCGCCCATATAAGGGGATAAGGATCCACCTTTTTTTACCTACGCCTTCTTCCTCCTTTGCCAATCCATCTCTCGCGCACTCAAGCTCTAGCGCCCAAGCCCGCTCTTCCCACCTCAACCTTCTCCAGCAATGTCCGGAGCGGCAGGCAAGTGGATGGTCTCCTCCGTTACGGAGGTTCAAGTAAAAAAGCTAAGGAAGGCCGGATACCTATCCAAGGACATCCCGCACCGGCTTCCTGAGAAGGGGCAGCTTCTCCCCACCCCAAGGCCCCATGAGAGGGTAGTTTTCCTTCCCCACTTCCTCCGCGGACTGGGTTTTCCACTTCACCCATTCGTCCGGGGACTCATGTTCTACTACGGCCTAGATTTCCACGATCTGGCCCCGAACTTCATCCTCAACATCTCGGCGTTCATCGTCGTGTGTGAGGCCTTCCTCCGCGTCCGCCCCCATTTCGGCCTTTGGCTCAAGACCTTCAACGTCAAGCCCAAGGTGGTGCGCGGCAGCCAAGCGGAGTGCGGAGGTGCTATGTCTGGCAAGATAGCCAACGTCCTCTGGTCCGAGGGCTCCTTTGTGGAGACCCTAAAGGGGTGGCAAGCCGGGTGGTTTTACATCACCGAGCCACGCGATCCGGAATGGGTCGTAGCCCCTGAGTTCAGATCCGGACCCCCCACGCAGCTTGTGTCCTAGAAAGAGACGGACCTGTCGTGGGGCAACGAGGAAGAGGTGACCGGACTGAAGACCTGCATCCAGTCCCTGGTAGACAAGCCAATCCGGCTGGTCAATATAGTCCAGGTCATGCTCGTTCGGCTGATTCTCCCGTGCCAACAACGGGATTTCAATTTGTGGGAGTTCGACCCGGCACAGCACCGAACCCTCAACAGGCTCTTCGACACGTCGTATGAAGATGTCTGGAAGGTGCTAATCAAAGGCGCCGGGGCCCCCACATCCGCTTCCGAGGACCGCGGATACAGCACGCAGCGTCACGCTAGCGAGGTAAGCTATCTATACCTTTGACAGGATTTTTAAGCTCTTTTTCATAGATTAACTCTATGCGGGATCTAAACTCCCTTACCTTTGACAGGCTTGGCAGGCGATATCCGGACCAATTAACTGTCCGGCTCCCCTGCCCGAAGACCCAGCCCCAGCTCTCCTAGTGAAGCTGCTGACTCCGGCACCTTATGTGGTGCCGGAGAAGAAGGTCAAGAAGAAGAAGACCACCGGGACTCGAAAGAGTGTCCGTAACTTGGTGGTGTCGGACTCGTCGTTTGACGAGTCCGAGGCGCCCTCCTCTCGTGAAAACGAGGAGGAGGAAGAAGATGGCTCTCCCCCCAGCGGAGGGAGGAGAGAAGAAGAAGGCCGCCCCATCAGGGGAGGCCGAGGGGTCTAGGAAAAGGAAGACCCCTCCGCCGGACTACTCCCACGACGCCGAAGAGAGCGGAGAGGAGTGGCCGAACAGGGCCAAGCGTCCGGCAAAATCGTAAGTATTCGTATACCAGAGTGACTCATGATATTCCTTTAATGCGCAACTTTCCCTAATGTCGAATGTGATTTATGCAGCCCGCCCCGGGCCGAACTCGACGATTCGTCGAGCGGCTCCCTGGATTCATCGGACGTGAACTCAGTTCCGCCCGCTGTCTCCCCCCGCACTGCAGACGATGCCGAAGTGGCATCGCAACAAGCTCCAGGGCAGGAGAAGGTGGTCCTGGAGGAGCCGAAAGGCGACCTCCCGGACCCCAGGAATAAAGGGGACAATACCCCCCAGGGCTCCGAGTCCGGCTTTATGCCGGACGCCGCGCCGGACTCTTCAACATTTCCGGTCCGCGATAGACGAACTCCTTCCAAGAGGAGCAAGCCTTCTGAGCCGGCGGCCTTCGTCCAGCCGGAGGTGCCGGACAATCTGCTGGAGGTGCTTGACGGCGCCTCCATCGACGAGGAACACCGTACTATTATGAGTACAGTGATCCAAAGGGTTCAGTCCACCAAGAGCGGACTGACTGAAGCTTGCGCTAGCCTTCTGACAGGCTTCGAGGTAAGTAAAATTATGTCAAAATATTACCGCATAGACAGTAGCCCCTGATGCTCTGTTTGGCATTCGGAAAGAAAAGCCGAATAGAGGATCTGTTAATTTTCGCAGGAGTCTAACAATAAAGAGTCAATATGCGTATGCAGGCTTCGCTGCTATCCACCGCCGCACTAACTGCACAGGTGGATGTCCTAAAAAAGGACCTCGGGTGGACCGAGCAAGAGCTCGGCCTTGCCAAGCGGTAGCTCGAGGAAAAAGAAGGTAAGAAATACCCTACAGAAAAAGGTGCCTATAGAGAGGCGTGATTGCAAAGAATAACAGGATCATACTGCTTATTGTAGGGGCCACAACTGAGGTGGCGACCCTCAAGCAGGCGCTATCTGAGGCCGAAAAGAAAACGGCCGAGGAGCGCATCGAGCGAGAAAGACTTGGGGCTCAGGTTGGCGAGGTGCAGCAAAAGCTGCAGGCTCTCATGAAAAAACATGAGAGCTTGGAGCTTGAGTCAAAGGCGCAAGCATCCGAGCTCGCGTCGGCCCTTGAGACCGCCAAGGGTGCCAAGGCCGAGGCCCAAAAGGCCCTCCAAGAGTTGGAGGAGATGAAAAAGATAGCAGCGGGTAAGGCATTCTTAATGCAAAGTAGAAATATAAAAGTAAACTACTTGTCACTTACCCGAATCCGGAGTTCTCCAGGGGCGTTCGCAGATCTTCCCCGCAGCGTATCCGACGCTGCCGCATTCTACCGAGCGGAAGAGGGCAGCTCGACGGAGAGTGTGTTCTGGTCTCAGTATTCTGAGGCCGGACACCCTGTGCCCTTGAGCGACCAGCTGAAACAGCTGGTCGAGCTCCACAAGGCGGCCGAACAAGCCATGAAGGGCTTCCTAGTTCGGTTGTGGCCCAGAGAGGCCCTGCCTGGGAGCTACTTCGGGCTGGTGCGGCGGCTGGTGGAGGCCTGTCCAAGGCTTGAGGTCATCAAGCGTTCCGTCTGCATCGAAGGTGCCCGGAGGGCCCTTGCCCGTGCAAAGGTGCACTGGGGTAAGCTTGACGGAGAGAAGCTGGTGAAGGACGGGCCACCGCAGGGGAAGGAGCATTGCAAGCCTGAGAACTACTACAAGGATGTTCTTGCCGGTGCCCGCCTTATTGCGGATGAATGTACCAAAGATGTAATTTTTTAATGAACTCGCTCGTTTTTATCCTGTGCGCTGAAAACTTGTTCATATGCGCTAAGCAATGCTTATTGAATTTAAAATATTATTTTCTGTGCGGCCGTTTATCAAAAACTAAGAGATGGCCAGTCGTCGGCTTCTGCCCCCATGCCGCTAGTGCTACGGTGTTCGGGATAAAGCTGAGCGCTCTTTTTCCCATGGTTGGGTCCTTCGAGGGAGGCGCTCAGCGCAACGAACCAGGCAATCGGACTATAATGCTTGAACACTCTCACTTAGCCATAGAACTTTATAATTTTAAATTTCGGCGAAGCCCCTAGTTCGGAAGACCGAATTCGGGGCGCTATCCACGCCTTTGGCCGGACAAAGCCAGCTCCTCGCTCGAAGCGGCATAAGCCTTTAGGGACTCGAAAAACCTCTCGAACAGCGACCAGTCTCTCGCCTTATCATGACAGTCAGTTTTAGCTTTCTCCACTAAGGTGCTTAACCCAGCTGAACCAGGGCACAATCGCAATGGTTCTCCTAGTGCTACCTTAGCCGATATAGCGGAACGTAAGGCACCAAAACATAGGAGCCGGGAATACCCAACTATTGACCCAAATCATGATTTGGAGCCGATGCATATAGTGCTATAAGTTCGGGGTGCCGCACTTGTGAAAGTGTACGGACTTCTCACGCCAGATCGAAGGGTACTGAAGCCCCTGGCGTGTTTGCCGTACCATGGTGTACGGGTGCGATCATGTTATTTAATAAACATATATATATTAAAAGAGAATAATGCAAAAATAAACAAAAAGCTATGCATTGTTTATAAAGAGGCTATTTATCAAAGCCGAACGATACAAGTAGTGTGATAAGCAAAAAGATATTAGACTATTTAACATGTCCTGACCAGGCGCAGGCCGCGGAATTGTGTTCGAAACAGATATACCGCTCATAATAGAGACCACCTGAGAGTTCCATAATGCGGCGTAGCTTTGTCTGCTTCCCTGGATGTTGCATCGTTTGTGCGGCAGTCGAATTGCCGAACAGGTCGTCCAAAGTGTGGAGTCCTAAAAGTAAAAAAAAGAATCCAGCAGCCCCTAGTACGTTTTAGGCCGTATTTCGGGCATGCCGTTACTGTGCCCCTTCCCCTGTGCCCATGGTATTTCAAGGGCGTAATTATGTATGCGAGGTACTAGCTTCGCTATGTCGCGATGGCTGGGGTTGGGGCCGCATTGCTACGCCTGCTCAGAACGTGCCAGGCGGTCTTGTTGTAGGTTACTCCGGGCGCGCTTGACAGTGTCTGGCTTTTTAACGGCCAGACTGGAGAGTTGCCCAAAAAGGCTGCTTTGTACTTCCGCTGCGAGAGCCGCCGTGTGCTCCTCCGTACGGAGGGAGCGTTCGGTGTTTCCATTGACCGTGATTACTCCTCGAGGGCCTGGCATCTTGAGCTTGAGATATGCGTAGTGCGGCACCGCATTGAACTTGGCAAATGCGGTTCGTCCGAGCAGGGCGTGATAGCCACTACGGAATGGGACTATATCGAAGATTAACTCTTCGCTTCGGAAATTATCCGGAGATCCGAAGACCACATCAAGTGTTACCGACCCTATACAGTTGGCTTCTACACTTGGTATAACGCCTTTAAAGGTCGTCCTTGTGGGCTTAATCCTTGATGGATCTATGCCCATTTTCCGCACTGTATCCTGGTAAAGCAGGTTCAGGCTACTGCCGCCGTCCATAAGGACTCTTGTGAGATGAAATCCGTCGATGATTGGGTCGAGAACCAATGCGGCAAAGCCGCCATGACGGATGCTAGTGGGGTGGTCCCTTCGATCAAAAGTGATCGGGCAAGAGGACCATGGGTTGAACTTTGGGGCGACTGGCTCCATTGCTTATACGTCCCGTAGCGCACGCTTCCGCTCCTTCTTGGGAATGTGGGTTGCGTATATCATGTTCACCGTCCGCACTTGTGGGGGAAACCCCTTCTGTCCATTGTTGTTCGGCGGCCTGGGTTCCTCCTCGTCATCGCTATGCAGCTCCTTGTCTTTGTTTTCAGATCTTAACTTACCTGCCTGCTTGAACACCCAACAATCCCTGTTGGTGTGATTGGCTGGCCTTTCGGGGGTGCCATGGATCTGGCACAAGCGGTCGAGTATTCGGTCCAAACTGGACGGGCCCTGAGTATTCTTTTTAAATGGCTTTTTTCGCTGACCGGATTTATAGCCTCTGAATCCGGCATTGACTGCCGTATCTTCATTGCTGTCGCTGCTAATGCGGCGCTTTTGCTTATTTCGACGTGTCCTGCCACTTTTGTCCTTGGTATCCGAATTACCAGGGTTTTTTGATAAGTTGTTGCTGCGAGCTAGCCAGCTATCTTCGCGTGCGCAAAAGCGGGTCATGAGTGTCGTGAGGGCTGCCATAGATTTCGGCTTTTCCTGTCCCAGGTGCCGGGCAAGCCACTCCTCGCGGATGTTATGCTTGAAGGCTGCTAGGGCCTCTGTGTCTAGATAGTCGACTCTCTGGTTTTTCTTTGTTAGGAACCGTGTCCAGAATTGCCCGGCCGATTCCTCTGGCTGCTGAATTATGTGGCTTAGGTCATCGGCATCTGGTGGTCGCACATAAGTGCCCTGGAAGTTGTCGAGGAATGCGGCTTCCAGGTCCTCCCAAGAACCGATTGAGTCCGCTGGCAGGCTGTTAAGCTAGTGCTGGACCGGTCCTTTGAGTTTGAGAGGGAGGTATTTGATGGCGTGTAGATCATCGCCACGTGCCATGTGGATGTGAAGGAGATAATCCTTGATCCATACTGTCGGATCTGTCGTGCCATCGTATGATTCGATGTTTACGGGTTTGAAACCCTCTGGGATTTTATGATCCATTACTTCATCTGTGAAGCATAGTGGGTGTGCGGCGCCCCTGTACTGGGCTATGTCACGACGCAGCTCGGACGAGCTGTGTCTGTTGTGTTCGGCCCAGCCGGCTTTATTGTGTCTGGAGTGAAGATCATCGTCACGTGTCGTCGGGCGCCTGCGCGATCCGTAGATCGATCTTGTTTGCCTTGCTTTATCCTCCAATACATCTCGCAGGTCTGGCGCATTTTCCCGTGCCTTGGTTGAGCGGCGTCGGGGCGTGGCTTGGTTGGAGGTCCGACAGGCCTCTCTGTCGCGGCCGCGAGGTGGCCGGTCTGCCATGTCGTGCGCTGGTGATGTAGGCGCTTCCTCCTCTGATTGGGGTAGCGGCCTGCACTTTGGGTAATTCTTGGAGGGGCGCTCGAGTTCATACTCTTCGGCCGCAAGGACTTCAGTCCATCTATCAGCTAGCAAATCTTGATCAGCTCTAAGCTGTTGCTGCTTTTTCTTTAGGCTGTTCGCCGTGGCTAAAAGCCTGCGTTTGAAACGCTCTTGTTCGGCGGGGTCTGATGGTATGACGAATTCATCGTCATCGAGGCTTGCCTCGTCTTCGTAGGGAGGCATATAGTTATCATCCTCAACCTCTCGTTCTGCCGCTCTCTCATGAGGGCTGGCTTCTCCATCTTCCTGCGCTGAATCTTGCTGGGTTGGGTGTTCTTCGGCGCTATCCGGGGTAGTATTATCTCCCGTGCCGGAATCGCCGTCTTTGCTTTGGCGGGGTTTAGAGCGGCGCCACTGACGCCGGCGCTTTGGCTGTTTCTTGGAGGTGTCATCCCCCGCTGTTCCATCGCCATCTCCATCCTTTGGAGTATCCACCATATATACGTCATAAGACAAGGTGGCCGTCCAGCGCCCTACAGGTGCAGGTTCCTGTTCATCTCCTACCTCGTTGTCCATACCGTCGAAGTCTTCGGAGACGAAGTCAAGCATGTCGGTTAAATCGTCGACAGTGGCTACCAAGTGGGTGGTGGGAGGGCTTTGAATTTCTTCATCGTCCGTATCCCATCCTCGCTGACCGTAGTCCGGCCAGGCCTCTCCTGATAAAGAGAGAGACTTGAAAGAATTCAGGATGTCGCCAAAAGGCGAGTGCTGAAAGATGTCCGCGGCGGTGAACTCCATTATCGGCGCCCAATTGGTTTCGACTGGCAGGGGCGCGGGGGTTTCGGAGTCCGGGGAGGAGTCCGGACCCTCGGGGTCACGGGTCACGCGGAGTGCGGGGCTGGCGTTCGGCTCGATCGCCTTTGAGATTGCAGCCCCCGAGGTGACGTCCAACCGCTCATCCTCAATTGGCGCAATAGGCTCCGAGTTAAGGATCGGGACCGGTGCATGTGCGGCCTCCAGGACACTGTTCGGAGGCAGAGCTAGATCATGCCCCTCGAGATAGTGCGGCGCGCTTGGCTGTGGCTCGAACCCATCGAAGATCAAGTCCCCGCGGATATCAGCCGTGTAGTTTAAGCTTCCAAACCTGACTTGATGGCCAGGGGCGTAGCTTTCGATCTGCTCTAGATGACCAAGCGAATTGGCCCGCAGAGCGAAGCCGCCGAAGACGAAGATCTGTCCGGGGAGAAAAGTCTCACCCTGTACCTCATCGTTGTTGATGATCAGAGGAGCCATCGGGCCTAAAGGCGACGACACAGAGGTGTTGGAAATATGCCCTAGAGGCAATAATAAAAGGATTATTATTATATTTCCTTGTTCATGATAATTGTCTTTTATTCATGCTATAATTGTGTTATCCGGAAATCGTAATACATGTGTGAATACATAGACACCAACATGTCCCTAGTAAGCCTCTAGTTGACTAGCTCGTTGATCAACAGATAGTCATGGTTTCCTGACTATGGACATTGGATGTCATTGATAACGAGATCACATCATTAGGAGAATGATGTGATGGACAAGACCCAATCCTAAGCATAGCACAAGATCGTATAGTTCGTTTGCTAGAGCTTTTCCAATGTCAAGTATCTTTTCCTTAGACCATGAGATCGTGTAACTCCCGGATACCGTAGGAGTGCTTTGGGTGTACCAAACATCACAACGTAACTGGGTGACTATAAAGTACTACAGGTATCTCTGAAAGTGTCTGTTGGGTTGACACGGATCGAGACTGGGATTTGTCACTCCGTATGACGGAGAGGTATCTCTGGGCCCACTCGGTAATGCATCATCATAATGAGCTCAATATGACCAAGTGTCTGGTCACGGGATCATGCATTACGGTACGAGTAAAGTGACTTGCCAGTAACGAGACTAAACGAGGTATTGGGATACCGACGATCGAGTCTCGGGCAAGTAACGTACCGATTGACAAAGGGAATTGAGTACGGGGTTAATTGAATCCTCGACATCGTGGTTCATCCGATGAGATCATCGAGGAGTATGTGGGAGCCAACATGGGTATCCAGATCCCGCTGTTGGTTATTGACCTGAGAGGCGTCTCGGTCATGTCTGCATATCTTCCGAACCCGTAGGGTCTGCACACTTAAGGTTCGGTGACGCTAGGGTTGTACAGATATTAGTATGCAGCAAACCGAAAGTTGTTCGGAGTCTTGGATGAGATCCCGGACGTCAAGAGGAGTTCCGGAATGGTACGGAGGTGAATAAATATACATATAGGAAGTGCTATTTCGGCCATTGGGAGAGTTTCGGGGGTCACCGGTATTGTACCGGGACCACCGGAAGGGTCATGGGGGTCCACCGGGTGGGGCCACCTATCCCGGAGGGCCCCATGGGCTGAAGTGGTGTGGGAACCAGCCCCTGGTGGGCTGGTGCGCCCCACCCAAGGGGGTCGTTGCCCCCCGAGAGGGCATGCGCCCCCCTGGTTGGAAACCCTAAGGGGGCCGTTGCCCCGGGGGCCGCCGCCCCCCCTGGTTGGAAACCCTAAGGGGGCCGTTGCCCCGGGGGGCCGCCGCCCCCCCCCTCTAGATGGGATATCCAAGGGGCATGCGCCCCCTAGCCCCTATATATAGTGGAGGGGAGGAAGGGCAGCCGGACCCTGCATCGTGGCGCCTCCCTTCCCCCTTGCTACACCTCCTCCTCCCGCAGACGCTTGGCGAAGCCCTGCCGGATCCCTGCTGCGTCCACCACCACGTCGTCGTGCTGCTGGATCTTCATCAACCTTTCCTTCCCCCTTGCTGGATCAAGAAGGAGACGTCACGCTGACCGTACGTGTGTTGAACGCGGAGGTGCCGTCCGTTCGGCGCTAGGATCTCCGGTGATTGGATCACGATGTGTACGACTACCTCAACCCCGTTCTCTTGAACGCTTCCGCTCGCGATCTACAAGGGTATGTAGATGCACTCCCCTCTCTCATTGCTGGATGAACTCATAGATGGATCTTGGTGAAACCGTAAGAATTTTTTTTGTTTTCTGCAACGTTCCCCAACAGTGGCATCATGAGCCAGGTTTATGCGTAGTTCTCTTTGCACGAGTAGAACACAATTGTTGTGGGCGTAGATGTTGTCAACTTTCTTGCCGCTACTAGTCTTATTTTGCTCTAGCGGTATTGTGGGATGAAGCGGCCCGGACCAACCTTACACGTACGCTTACGTGAGACCGGTTCCACCGACTGACATGCACTAGTTGCATAAGGTGGCTGGCGGGTGTCTGTCTCTCCCACTTTAGTTGGAGCGGATTTGACGAAAAGGGTCCTTATGAAGGGTAAATAGAAGTTGACAAATCACGTTGTGGTTTTTACGTAGGTAAGAAAACGTTCTTGCTAGAACCCTATTGCAGCCACGTAAAACTTGCAACAACAATTAGAGGACGTCTAACTTGTTTTTGCAGCAAGTGCTTTGTGATATGATATGGCCAAAGTTGTGATGAATGATGAATGATCTATATGTGATGTATGAGATGTTCATGCTATTGTAATAGGAATCACGACTTGCATGTCGATGAGTATGACAACCGGCAGGAGCCATAGGAGTTGTCATTATTTTTTATGACCTGCGTGTCAATGGAAACGCCATGTAAATTACTTTACTTTATTGCTAAACGTGTTAGCCTTAGTAGTAGAAGTAATAGTTGGCGAGCAACTTCATGGAGACACGATGATGGAGATCATGATGATGGAGATCATGGTGTCATGCTGGTGACAAGATGATCATGGAGCCCCAAGATGGAAATCAAAGGAGCTATATGATATTGGCCATATCATGTCACTATTATTATTTGTTTGCATGTGATGTTTTTGCATCTTGTTTACTTAGAACGACGGTAGTAAATAAGATGATCCCTCATAACAATTTCAAGAAAGTGTTCCCCCTAACTGTGCGCTGTTGCGATAGTTCATTGTTTCGAAGCACCACGTGATGATCGGGTGTGATAGATTCCAACGTTCACATACAACGGGTGTAAGACAGATTTACACATGCAAACACTTAGGTTGACTTGACGAGCCTAACATGTACAGACATGGCCTCGGAACACAAGAGACCGAAAGGTCGAACATGAGTCGTATGGAAGATACGATCAACATGGAGATGTTCACCGATGATGACTAGTCCGTCTCACGTGATGATCGGACACGGCCTAGTCGAGTCGGATCATCTTACACTTAGATGACTAGAGGGATGTCTAATCTGAGTGGGAGTTCATTAAATAATTTGATTCGATGAACTTAATTATCATGAACTTAGTCTAAATAAACTTTGCAATATGTCTTGTAGATCAAATGGCCCAAGCCAATGTCAACATGAACTTCAACGCGTTCCTAGAGAAAACCAAGCTGAAAGACGATGGCAGCAACTATACGGACTGGGTCCGGAACCTGAGGATCATCCTCATAGCTGCCAGGAAACAATATGTCCTAGAAGCACCGCTAGGTGAAGCACCCATCCCAGAGAACCAAGACATTATGAATGCTTGGCAGTCTCGTGCTGATGATTACTCCCTCGTTCAGTGCGGCATGCTTTACAACTTAGAACCGGGGCTCCAAAAGCGTTTTGAGCATCACGGAGCATATGAGATGTTCGAGGAGCTGAAACTAGTTTTCCAAGCTCATGCCCGGGTCGAGAGATATGAAGTCTCCGACAAGTTCTATAGTTGTAAGATGGAGGAAAATAGTTCTGTCAGTGAACACATACTCAAGATGTCTGGGTTGCACAACCGCTTGACTCAGCTAGAGATTAACCTCCCAGACGAGGCGGTCATTGACAGAATCCTTCAGTCGCTCCCACCTAGCTACAAGAGCTTTGTGATGAAATACAACATGCAGGGGATGGTAAAGACCATTCCTGAGGTACTTGCTATGCTGAAATCAGCAGAGGTTGAAATCAAAAAGGAACATCAAGTGTTGATGGTCAATAAAACCACTAAGTTCAAGAAAGGCAAGGGTAAGAAGAACTTCAAGAAGGACGGCAAGGATGTTGCCGCGCCCGGTAAGCCAGTTGCCGGGAAGAAGTCAAAGCATGGACCCAAGCCTGAGACTGAGTGCTTTTATTACAAAGGGAAGGGTCACTGGAAGCGGAACTGCCCCAAATACTTAGCGGACAAGAAGGCCGGCAACACTAATGGTATATGTGATATACGTGTAATTGATGTGTACCTTACCAGTGCTCGTAGTAGCTCCTGGATATTTGATACCGGTGCCGTTGCTCATATTTGTAACTCAAAACAGGAGCTGCGGAATAAGCGGAGACTGGTGAAGGACGAGGTGACGATGCGCGTCGGGAATGGTTCCAAGGTCGATGTCATCGCCGTTGGCACGCTACCTCTACATTTACCTACGGGATTAGTTTTAAACCTCAATAATTGTTATTTAGTGCCAAGTTTGAGCATGAACATTGTATCTGGATCTCGTTTAATGCGAGATGGCTACTCATTTAAATCCGAGAATAATGGTTGTTCTATTTATATGAGTGATATGTTTTATGGTCATGCTCCGATGGTCAATGGTTTATTCTTAATGAATCTCGTGCGTGATAATACACATATTCCTAGTGTGAATACCAAAAGGTGTAAAGTTGATAACGATAGTCCCACATACTTGTGGCACTGCCGCCTTGGTCACATTGGTGTCAAGCGCATGAAGAAGCTCCATACTGATGGACTTTTAGACTCTCTCGATTATGAATCATTTGACACATGCGAGCCATGCCTCATGGGCAAAATGACCAAGACTCCGTTCTCCGGAACAATGGAGCGAGCAACCAAGTTATTGGAAATCATACATACTGATGTGTGCGGTCCAATGAGTGTTGAGGCTCGCGGAGGATATCGTTATGTTCTCACTCTCACGGATGACTTGAGTAGATATGGGTATGTCTATTTGATGAAACACAAGTCTGAGACCTTTGAAAAGTTCAAGGAATTTCAGAATGAGGTAGAGAATCAACGTGACCGAAAAATAAAGTTCTTACGATCAGATCGTGGAGGAGAATATTTAAGTCATGAATTTGGCACACACTTAAGGAAATGTGGAATCGTTTCACAACTCACGCCGCCTGGAACACCTCAACGTAATGGTGTGTCCGAACGTCGTAATCGCACTCTATTGGATATGGTGCGATCTATGATGTCTCTTACAGATTTACCGCTATCATTTTGGGGATACGCTCTAGAGACAGCTATATTCACTTTAAACAGGGCACCGTCTAAATCCGTTGAGATGACACCGTACGAATTATGGTTTGGGAAGAAACCTAAGCTGTCATTTCTAAAAGTTTGGGGATGCGATGCTTATGTCAAGAAACTTCAACCTGAAAAGCTCGAACCCAAGTCGGAAAAATGCGTCTTCATAGGATACCCTAAGGAAACCATTGGGTATACCTTCTACCTTAGATCCGAAGGCAAGATCTTTGTTGCCAAGAACGGATCCTTTCTGGAGAAAGAGTTTCTCTCAAAAGAAATAAGTGGGAGGAAAGTGGAACTTGATGAAGTATTACCTCTTGAACCGGAGAGTAGCGCAGCTCAAGAAAATGTTTCTGTGGTGCCTCCACCAGTTAGAGAGGAGGTTAATGATGATGATCATGAAACTTTGGATCAAGTTACTACTGAACTTCGTAGGTCCACAAGGACACGTTCGAAACCGGAGTGGTACGGCAACCCTGTCCTGGAAATCATGTTGTTAGACAACAGTGAACCTTCAAACTATGAAGAAGCGATGGCGGGCCCAGATTCCAACAAATGGCTAGAGGCCATGCAATCCAAGATAGGATCCATGTATGAAAACAAAGTATGGACTTTGACAGACTTGCCCGATGATCGGCGAGCGATAGAAAACAAATGGATCTTTAAGAAGAAGACGGACGCGGATGGTAATATTACCATCTATAAAGCTCGACTTGTCGCTAAGGGTTATCGACAAGTTCAAGGGGTTGACTACGATGAGACTTTCTCTCCCGTAGCGAAGCTGAAGTCCGTCTGAATCATGCTAGCAATTGCCGCATACTATGATTATGAGATATGGCAGATGGACGTCAAAACGGCATTCCTTAACGGTTATCTTAAGGAAGAACTGTATATGATGCAGCCGGAAGGTTTTGTCGACCCTAAGAATGCTAACAAGGTATGCAAGCTCCAGCGATCCATTTATGGGCTGGTGCAAGCATCTCGGAGTTGGAACATTCGCTTTGATGAGATGATCAAGGCGTTTGGGTTTGTGCAGACTTATGGAGAAGCCTGCGTTTACAAGAAAGTGAGTGGGAGCTCTGTAGCATTTCTCATATTATATGTAGATGACATACTTTTGATGGGAAATGATATAGAACTTTTGGACAGCATTAAGGCCTACTTGAATAAGAGTTTTTCAATGAAGGACCTTGGAGAAGCTGCTTATATATTGGGCATCAAGATCTATAGAGATAGATCGAGACGCCTCATAGGTCTTTCACAAAGCACATACCTTGAAAAGATATTGAAGAAGTTCAATATGGATCAGTCCAAGAAGGGGTTCTTGCCTGTGTTGCAAGGTGTGAAATTGAGCTCAACTCAATGCCCGACCACGGCAGAAGATATAGAAGAGATGAGTGTCATCCCCTATGCCTCAGCCATAGGGTCTATTATGTATGCCATGCTGTGGACCAGACCTGATGTAAACCTTGCCGTAAGTTTGGTAGGAAGGTACCAAAGTAATCCCAGCAAGGAACACTGGACAGCGGTCAAAAATACCCTGAAGTACCTGAAAAGGACTAAGGACATGTTTCTCGTTTATGGAGGTGACGAAGAGCTCGTCGTAAAGGGTTACGTCGACGCTAGCTTCGACACAGATCTGGATGACTCTAAGTCACAAACCGGATACGTGTATATGTTGAATGGTGGAGCAGTAAGCTGGTGCAGCTGCAAGCAGAGCGTCGTGGCCGGATCTACGTGTGAAGCGGAGTACATGGCAGCCTCGGAGGCAGCGCATGTAGCAATTTGGGTGAAGGAGTTCATCACCGACCTAGGAGTCATACCCAATGCGTCGGGGCCGATCAAACTCTTCTGTGACAACACTGGAGCTATTGCACTTGCCAAGGAGCCCAGATTTCACAAGAAGACCAGGCACATCAAGCGTCGCTTCAACTCCATTCGTGAAAATGTTCAAGATACGGATCTGAATGTCGCAGATCCGTTGACTAAACCTCTCCCTAGAGCAAAACATGATCAACACCAAAACTCTATGGGTGTTCGATTCATCACAATGTAACTAGATTATTGACTCTAGTGCAAGTGGGAGACTGTTGGAAATATGCCCTAGAGGCAATAATAAAAGGATTATTATTATATTTCCTTGTTCATGATAATTGTTTTTTATTCATGCTATAATTGTGTTATCCGGAAATCGTAATACATGTGTGAATACATAGACACCAACATGTCCCTAGTAAGCCTCTAGTTGACTAGCTCGTTGATCAACAAATAGTCATGGTTTCCTGACTATGGACATTGGATGTCATTGATAACGAGATCACATCATTAGGAGAATGATGTGATGGACAAGACCCAATCCTAAGCATAGCAAAAGATCGTATAGTTCGTTTGCTAGAGCTTTTCCAATGTCAAGTATCTTTTCCTTAGACCATGAGATCGTGTAACTCCCGGATACCGTAGGAGTGCTTTGGGTGTACCAAACGTCACAACGTAACTGGGTGACTATAAAGGTATACTACGGGTATCTCCGAAAGTGTTTGTTGGGTTGACACGGATCGAGACTAGGATTTGTCACTCCGTATGACGGAGAGGTATCTCTGGGACCACTCGGTAATGCATCATCATAATGAGCTCAATGTGACCAAGTGTCTGGTCACAGGATCATGCATTACGGTACGAGTAAAGTGACTTGCCGGTAACGAGACTAAACGAGGTATTGGGATACCGACGATCGAGTATCGGGCAAGTAACGTACCGATTGACACAGGGAATTGAATACGGGGTTAATTGAATCCTCGACATCGTGGTTCATCCGATGAGATCATCGAGGAGTATGTGGGAGCCAACATGGGTATCCAGATCCCGCTGTTGGTTATTGACCTGAGAGGCATCTCGGTAATGTCTGCATATCTCCCGAACCTGTAGGGTCTACACACTTAAGGTTCGGTGACGCTAGGATTGTAGAGATATTAGTATGCAGCAAACCGAAAGTTGTTCAGAGTCTCGGATGAGATCCCGGACGTCATGAGGAGTTCCGGAATAGTTCAAAGGTGAAGAAATATATATAGGAAGTGTTGTTTCGGCCATCGGGAGAGTTTCGGGGGTCACCGGTATTGTACCGGGACCACCGGAAGGGTCATGGGGGTCCACCGGGTGGGGCCACCTATCCTGGAGGGCCCCATGGGCTGAAGTGGTGTGGGAACCAGCCCCTGGTGGGCTGGTGCGCCCCACCCAAGGGGGCCGTTTGCCCCCCGAGGGGGCATGCGCCCCTTGGTTGGAAACCCTAAGGGGGCCGTTGCCCCGGGGGCCGCCCCCCCTGGTTGGAAACCCTAAGGGGGTCGTTGCCCCGGGGGGCCGCCGCCCCCCCCTCTAGATGGGATATCCAAGGGGGCATGCGCCCCCCCTAGCCCCTATATATAGTGGAGGGGAGGAAGGGTAGCCGGACCATGCATTTTGGCGCCTCCCTTCCCCCTTGCTACGCCTCCTCCTCCCGCAGACGCTTGGCGAAGCCCTGCCGGATCCCTGCTGCATCCACCACCACGCCGTCGTGCTGCTGGATCTTCATCAACCTCTCCTTCCCCCTTGCTGGATCAAGAAGGAGGAGACGTCACGCTGACCGTACGTGTGTTGAACGCGGAGGTGTCGTCTGTTCGGCGCTAGGATCTCCGGTGATTGGATCACGACGTGTACGACTACCTCAACCCCGTTCTCTTGAACGCTTCCGCTCGTGATCTACAAGGGTATGTAGATGCACTCCCCTCTCTCGTTGCTGGATGAACTCATAGATGGATCTTGGTGAAACCGTAAGAAAATTTTTTGTTTTCTGCAACGTTCCCAACAAGAGGAACTCTCAATGAAAGCACCAATGTCGGTGTCAAAACCGGCGGATCTCGGGTAGGGGGTCCCGAACTGTGCGTCAAGGTCGGATGGTAACAGGAGATAAGGGACACGATGTTTTTACCCAGGTTCAGGCCCTCTCGATGGAGGTAATACCCTACTCCTGCTTGATTAATATTGATGATATGGGTAGTACAAGAGTAGATCTACCACGAGATCAAGGAGGCTAAACCCTAGAAGCTAGCCTATGGTATGATTGTGTATGATGATGGTTCGTCCTATGGACTACAACCCTCCGGTTTATATAGACACCGGATAGGGTTAGGGTTACATAGAGTCGGTTACAATAGTAGGAGATCTTGAGTATCCGCATCGCCTAGCTTGCCTTCCACACCAAGGAAAGTCCCATCCGGACACGGGACGAAGTCTTCAATATTGTATCTTCATAGTCCAGGAGTCCGGCGAAGGTATAGTCCGGCTACCCGAACACCCCCTAATCCAGGACTCCCTCACGAGGCCTATGAGAATGCCAAACTATTTAAAGAAAAAGTTAAAAGATGGCATGACAAAAGGATACAAAAGCGTGAGTTTAATGTAGGTGATTATGTTTTGCTATACAACTCGCGTTTAAGTTTTTTTGCAGGAAAACTCCTCTCTAAATGGGAAGGTCCTTACGTTATCGAGGAGGTCTATCGTCCCGGTGCCATAAAAATCAACAACTTCGAAGGAACAAATCCGAAGGTGGTGAACGGTCAAAGAATCAAACATTATATCTTTGGTAATCCCATAAATGTTGAAACTAATGTTATTGAAACCGTAACCCCAGAGGAATACATAAGGGACACCTTCCAGAACGTTTCAGACTACGGAAAGGAATAGGTATGTGGTACGGTAAGTAAACCGACAGCAAAACAGTTCTAATAGCAATTTTTCTCTGTTTTGGAATATTTAAGAAAATAGGAAAATAAGAAGTAGTCCGGGAAGGACACGAGGCATCCACGAGGGTAGGGAGCGCCCTACCCCCCTGGGCGCGCCCCCTTGCCTCGTGGGCACGTCGTGTGCTCTCCGGACTCCGTTTTCTTGCACGATACTTCTTTTGATCGGTAAAAAATCATTATATAATCTCCCGAAGGTTTTGAACATGCAAATATCCTCTGTTTTGTTTCGAGCTATTTTCTGCCAGAGTTGTCAAGGCCAGGCATCATGTCGTCCCCCTCCTCCAACAATGAGGGCAACGATGCTTGGCTAATGAAGATAGAGCTGAAGAGAGAGGAACCCGGAGAGATCAACAAGGATGATAAGATCAAGAAGGCCATGGAGGATCAAGCTCTGGCAGCAGAAGAAGAAGACATCCTTCAACCTCATCACAATCTTCTTACCCCAACTGAGATTGAAGCTTTCAAGATGGTTGAGTTAGCTTGCATACAAAATAAGTATCTCACACGTGAAAATATTTTGTTGAAGGAGCATATCACCGCACTCAAGGGCATTATCTGCAAATTGGAGGATCTCCTACGCTCGATGTGCGAGACTCCATCATCACCACCACCTTCTTCACCAGCAAAGGAGAACTGAGTACATGGGTATGGGCACTCCCCTTGACAACTTCCAAGCTTGGGGGTGGTGCCCCGGTATCGTATCACCATCACACTCCTATCTTTACCGTTTTTCTTAGTTTGATCCTTTTGGTAATATCTTGATCTAGTAGAATAAAGTTTTAGTATGATCTAGTTTTGAGTTTTCCTTTATGATCCTTCTATGTAATCGAGTCCGTGAGCTATATATATAGTAAAGATTAGTGTTGAGTCAAGGGCTTGTTTATTTGCTATGATCTTGAAGGAATAATAGAAAAAGAAAGAACAAAAAGAAATAAAGAGATCATATTGATCTTGTGGAGAGTAATAACTCCACATATAAAGAGCATGATGAATAAAAGTTGTTGAGAGTTGACAAACATAGTTTTGGTCATCGTTGCAATTAATGGGAAATAATAAAGAAAGAGAGGTTCTCACATATAAATATACTATCTTGGACATCTTTTATGATTGTGAGCACTCATTAAAGTATGACATGCTAAAAGTTGATGTTGGACAAGGAAGACAACGTAATGGGGTATGTTTTCTTGTATCTGAAATAAAGTATATTGTCATGGATCATCCAACATGTTGAGCTTGCCTTTCCCCCTCATGCTAGCCAAATTCTTTGCACCTAGTAGAGATACTACTTATGCTTCTGAATATCCTTAAAACCAGTTTTTGCCATGAGAGTCCACCATACCTACCTATGGATTGAGTAAGATCCTTCAAGTAAGTTATCATCGGTGCAAGCAATAAAAATTGCTCTCTAAATATGTATGATTGATTGGTGTGGAGGAAATAAGCTTTATACGATCTTGTGATGTGGAAGAAATAAAAGCGATGGACTGCACAATAAAGGTTCATATCACAAGTGGAAATATAAAGTGACGTTCTTTTGCATTAAGATTTTGTGCATCCAACCATAAAAGCACATGACAACCTCTGCTTCCCTCTGCGAAGGGCCTATCTTCTATTCTTGTCTTATACCTTATACAAGAGTCGCGGTGATCTTCACCTTTCCTTTTTACATTTTATCCTTTGGCAAGCACATTGTGTTGGAAAGATCCTGATATATATATATATATATATATATATATATATATATATATATATATATATATATATATATATATATATATCCAATTGGATGTAAGTTATCATGAACTATTATTGTTGACATTACCTTGAGGCAAAAGGTTGGGAGGCAACACTATAAGCCCCTATCTTTCTCTGTGTCCGATTGAAACTCCATACCCATAAGTATTGCGTGAGTGTTAGCAATTGTGAAATACTAAAAGACAATTGAGTATGTGGACTTGCTGAAAAGCTCTTATATTGGCTCTTTCTTATGTTATGATAAATTGCAATTGCTTCAATGACTGAGATCATAGTTCAATGAAGTTTCTGATTCATACTTGACATTCTGAATAGATTGTTAGTTTAGCATAAGAAATCATATGACAATATTTATATATGTTGCTGTTATAAGAATGATCATGATGCCCTCATGTCTGTACTTTATTTTATCGACACCTCTATCTCCAAACATGTGGACATATTTTTCATTATCGGCTTCCGCTTGAGGACAAGCAAGGTCTAAGCTTGGGGGAGTTGATACGTCCATTTTGCATCATGCTTTTATATCGATATTTATTGCATTATGGGCTATTATTACACATTATGTCACAATACTTATGCCTTTTCTCTCTTATTTTCCAAGGTTTACATGAAGAGGGAGAATGCCGGCAGCTGGAATTCTGGGCTGGAAAAGTAGCAAATATTAGAGACCTATTCTGCACAACTCCAAAAGTTCTGAAACTCCACGGAGGCACTTTTTGGAATTAATAAAAATACTGGTGAAAGAATCAACCAGAGGGGTCCCACACCCTGGCCATGAGGGTGGGGGGCACGCCCTACCCCCTGGGTGCGCCCCCCTATCTCATAGGCCCCCTGGCAGGCCTCCGGTGCCCATCTTCTGCTATAAGAAGTCTTTCGTCCTAGAAAAATAAGGAGGAAGCTTTCGGGACGAAGAGCCGCCTTCTCGAGGCGGAACCTGGCGAAACTAATCTAGGGCTTCGGCGGAGCTATTCTGCCGGGGAAACATCCCTCCGGGAGGAGGAAATCATCACCATAGTCATCACCATCGATCCTCTCATCAGGAGGGGGTCAATCTCCATCAACATCTTCACCAGCACCATCTCATCTCAAACCCTCACTACAAAAAAAGACACATCTGTGACATTTTGGGCCGAACAATTTTTTTTCTATCATACATATGACACTTCTATAATGATAATTGTGACAAAACCCGGTATCATCATAGATGTGGTGGGCTCCTACTTCTATGACAAAAAATCATGACATAAAATGGGCATTTCGTCCTGGGCGGGCCGGAGACGCAGCTGCATGACATTCTTTGGGCCGTCCATGACAGAAAAAACCATGGTAGAAGCGAGGGGGAGGAAAATTTCGGGAAGTTCCCAGTTACGGTGGGAGGTCGGGGGCCGAGCGATGCGCGTTTCTCTCGTACACGTACGCGCGTGTGTGCGAGGCGTTGGCTCTAACTGAACCCGAGCGAGGCGTTGGGCTCTAACTGAACCCGAGCGATTGCACTGCAGGCTACGCGTTACTAAACCCGAGCGATCGATCGATGGCTGTTAACTAAACCCGATCGAGCGATTCCTTCGCTACTACTGCTAACTAAAGCCAATCTGTCGTGGAATTAACACGTCAGATGTCTTCTTGGAAAGACTTAGTCGTGGAGCCATCGCGACGGGTTAGCTTGAAGGGGTTAAACCGGACAAGGGACATGGGAGTTTATACTAGTTCGGCCCCTTCGGTGAAGGTAAAAGCCTACGTCTAGTTGTGATGGGATTGATTGGGTTTCGATGCGCAGGGAGCGAATTCGCTAGCCTGAGCCTCGAGTTGTCGTTGTCTCCCCTAAACCGCCGCCGGGTCACCCCTTTATATACACAGGAGGACCCCGGCCGGTCTACAGAGTCCTAGGCTGACTTATACAAGTGCCAGCCTTGGTCTCTTCCTTTCTTTCCTATAATACAAGTTTATACAAGCGTGGTGGTTTATCATCATGGGCCCTAAATCACCCGTGGGCCCTGGGCCACTAAGCTTCATCCGTAAAGCGCCATCCTCCGGGTTGTCTTGGGCTTCGGTATAGCTAAAGGTAAACCGGCCCCTCCTGGTCGGTTTACCCTTAGCGGTTATATCCTCAACATTAGGCCCCAGATTGATTTGGTACTGTTCATGTCAATCTTCAATCCTTAGGAAAATTATTAAAATTGATAACCACCCTCGTAAACTGCCATATTGCTTTTCCCTGTGAACTATAGTGAACCGCCGTGACGTCATCTTCTGTCACTGCAGTAAATTATGGTGATGTCATCTCTGCATAAAAAGATTTATGAAGATTCCCTTCTCTTTAATTAATTCCCGAAGACCGAAGCGACAACTGCATCCTTTTCTACCGCTTCAGACCCCTCGATTTTCGCGCCTGTCATTTTATCCCCTTTCCTTTATAAATAAGACCGAGGCTCCTTCCGTTTTCCCCCTTGCCTCTTCGCCTCGTCTTCCTCCTCGCGACCCGAAGAACTCAAGCATCGCCGCCATCGTCGACCTTGAAGCTCTGCCTCATCTCAGGCCGCCGCATCACCCTATTTGCGCTAGAGCTCCTACGATACTCCTCCGCCGCTGTGTGACTCTGGTAAATGCTCCCTTTTCTCACTTATCAGATCTGTATTAGGGTTTCAAAGTATCTTTGGTGTTCGTCGGTGTTCATCAGCGTTCGTCAGCGTTTACCTGCCTTCCCTTTAGCATCTCACTGAATCTAGTAATGCCTGATAGTTTCTTTTTGCGGCTGGATCTGTAGTTTTTACTATACCGTACCACAGCATCTTGCTATTCCTGGATAAATTCTTATCTGAACCTTCTCTGTTCTGCTTAACGCCATTGTAGGGCTCAGAAAAATTTCTTCATTGACCGACGGTAGATCCAAAATTATATCACCATCTTGTGAAACTTGTTTCTGCAACACTTAGTAAATTTTCAGATCTAACCCTTTCACCGAAGGGCGGTTTAACCTGCGATAGTTGATAATTCCTCATATGCCATTAGCCCTCACTTAAACCGCCGTATAATTTTGAATAGCAATGCTTGGCTCCTCTTACGCACACTTTGATTAAATTTCTGGTTTAGCATTATATGCCAATTTTAATATTGATGAATTCACTTAGATCAGCAAGCGTAAACTTCCCATTTTCCTTCTGCAGACTGGATGGCACCACAATTTGCTGCATGTAACTGGGTCCCATCCCGGATTACCGAGACACAGATCAACAACTTTGTCGTTACAGGCGCTTTAGCTCCACAGAATGTTCTTCAGTGGCGAGTTCCTGGTCCTGAATGCCCTCCTGAACCCAAAGAGGGAGAGGTGATTGTGTTCTTGCAAGATCTGGGGCGGGGCTTCAGTCCCCCCGGATCAAAAAAATTCTGGGATGTGCTTGCCAGCTTCCAACTCCATCCTCAAGATATAGGACCAAACTCAGTGTCCAATATATGTGATTTCCAGGTTTTCTGCGAAGTTTATCTGCAGGAAGAACCAACTGTTGATTTATTCCGGGATCTCTTTCACTTAAACCGCCAGACCAAATTTGCTGACGGCCCCAACACTGAACTTGGCGGCGTTTCAATTCAGAAGAGGAAAGAAGTTGAATTTCCTCACGCCAAACTTCATAGTCACCCAAAGGACTAGAACCAAACGTGGTTCTACTGTCAGAACACTGCTCCTACTGACGAAAATCCTCTGCCGGGTTACCGGCCATACCGGCTTAGCAATAGCCACCCTTTACCTCCACGACTAACAGTAAAAGAACGTCAAGCCTATGCATCCCAACTTGTTAGACTCCGGGCTTTCATGGCCAATGGTTTAACTGGCGTTGATCTTGTCCGCTGCTGGCTTTCATGGTGTATTTTGCCCTTAAGCCGCTGCCCCGGGTTAATGTGTGAATATACTGGCCAGACATATGACCCGTAATGGTTTAACCAAATAGAGATGACTTAGGATGAGGTCACTGAAAGTGTGAAGAAGATACTTGATGAAAATCTCACTGTGTGCACTCAGGTCGGTCTGCCTCCAACAAACTGCCAGCGGTAAGCATTTTAACTTTGCATTTTCCTGACTCTGCTGCGCTTTTAGCTCTATTGTAATAATCATGTGCACAACCTCCCAGGCAGACAGCTCCTTCTGGAAAAGAAACTTCAAGACAAACTGGCCAAGGCTCCTCGGGTTAAGAGCAAAGTCACCAAGAGAGTTGGCAAGAAGAAAGCCGCCAAGACTTTTGAACCGCCAGAAGATGTACATGAATCAATTGAAGAGGTAGAACTTGACTCCCTTGGCTTTTATTTCATACATCTTATTGACAATGATTGCTCCCAGGATGATGCAGAGGCCAGCCGTGCAGATCACGTTGAGGTAATTTATCTTTCTGACTCAGAACTTGTGCCATCTCAAAGGCTTCGCCGTGCGTTCGGAAAGTGAAATGCTCTCACCCTCTTGCTTATGTGGGTCAAAAACTTTCTTTGAAGACACAGCAAACCGAAGGTCGTCGCACAACTCGGCACAGTGGCCAACAGGTCACTTCCTCCGGTTTACCTCTGACACCAACCCGAAAATGCCGTCCAGAGGTTGCTTGTTCTCCTGAAAAACGTTATCGTTTGAAGGGTTTTTTCCGATGCCCTCTCAATCCATCTGACTCAAACTATCAGGTATCTTCAAACTCGTCGGGCGGTTCATCCACCACTCAACTGCCTCCATTGAAAACCGTCCCTGGGTAAGCATACAGCCTTTCATTTTTCCCTTATCCTTATATTGACCCTGCTAATCCTTGTTTTGATATTAGCGGCAAAGCTCGTCTGAGTAAGAAGGCTAAGACCAGTACCCCCTCTGGCGAAGTTGAATCGGCAGAGATTCCTGAAGATGCCCGTGAGAACTTTGACAATCCCATGGACGATTTTGTCCCTCCAGAACCAACTATAAATGCTGATCCGCCAGAAGCTGACCCGGCCACTCACGAGGGCACCTCCAGTCCACATGCCACACCTGCCAGTCCAGTTGTTGATCCTCTGAACTCCACAGCCAATCCGCCAACTCCCCCTACCGCTTCAAGCCCAGGAAAGGATGATGAAGTTTTCGTCACTGGTATTGGTTATACCGCCCCGGGCAATCCAGACGTCTTGGCAAAGCATAAGGCCAAAGATGAATTTGCTTTCCCGGGCAAAGGAAAAATAGAAATTGATTTGTCAAAATATGCTCATCTTTCTGTCCAGGAGCTTCATTCCGGATTCTTGAACCGGCTTTATGCAAGCCGAAACTCTGAAGCTGATTTAGTGAACCTGATGAAAGAACACTATGAGGTATTCCTTCTCACCTCAATCTTGTATCTTGTAGCCCCCAAGGGCCGGGTTAATTTGTAAAGTTGAACCGGGACTTGTGATTCCTCTCATGCTGTACTGCTCCTTACTGATGTTCTTTTGAATAAATATACATTAGCCCCCAAGTACCCGGATTAAAACTTGTATTGATCCTGGGGACTTTGAACCAGCAGCAGGAAAGAAGCAATCCGCATTAGCCCCCAAGTGCCAAGTGTATAACTAGTTGTATACTTGGGACTTTAATATTATATTGATATGCATCTGTGACTGACAGGCGGAGATAAATGGTCAACGCACTCAAATTGCTGACCTTCAAGAAAGCATCAAATCTCAGCAAGAGGAATCTTCCAAGTCCAAAGATGAACTAAAAGCCGCTTTAACTTCCCTGGAACAACTTAAAGAAGACTTCAAGACTGAACGTGCCAAGTGGGAAACTGAGAGGGATGCATTACGAAAACGAGCTGAAGACGCCGAATCAGCTCTTAAACCGGTGGAAGAGGAGCTTTCCGGACCGAAGCGCCAAGTGAATGCTATGAAATATTCCTTGTTTGGAAGGCAGCCGTTAATAATCCTTAAACCGTTGCAGGAAGCCGTATTACTCATCTGGGTTCAGATGCACGGGTGAAGTTGAAAGCAACATATACTTTTATTGAACAATTGTATGCTGGTGCCCAACGAGTTATTTGTGCAGCCTCCTATGACAACTCGGCCCCAACCCTGATCAAGGAAACGCTAGCAAGGCTATCTATGGTACCAGCACAGATAGAAGAGGTGAAGCGATCTGCTGCCAGGGCAGGCGCTTTGCTGGCCCTTACCCGAGCCAAAGCGTGGATAGCTGACCTTGATCCGGTTGACCTTGCCAAAGGCTTTCCAAGCACACAAGAAGATGGCGCGGATTTTGACGACGAAGCCTTGAAAAGGGTGATAAGGGAGATGCATCCTCTGGCGAGTCAGCTGGCCGAAGATGCTAACTTGACTGTTCACCGGTCTCGTTATAATGCAAATAACAAACGGATTAATGCTGATCTGCCGAAAGTGCAAAATCTTATTCAAGGTCAAGAAGGCTGACCCGGCACCAAATGACCCGTCAACTTCGCAACATCGCGGCAACGAAACTTAATCTGGCAAGCTGTTGGATGCTCCGCAAACTTTGTTCAGGAGGACACCATATTTTGGGCCATGGAAGCGCCTTGTAATAGGCTAAAAGAATATTGTGATCCGGCTGCCATCGTGCACTGGGATATACCTTGCCTTGATCTATCATGAGAATTTTAATACAACATTATGTTTGCTCCATATCATGCAATCCCTGTATCTGCATAAGAGAAATCTTCCCAGACGGTTTACCGCTGGACGGGTCAAAAGTACCCCGCATATCTTGGGAAGCAACCATGGTTGCTAAATCATAGCAATAATAAATCATACCTGTGATATGAAATATTGCTGTTAGTTTTACCAACTGTGATATTAGGAAGGATGAAAATCCAACTTCCACTATGCCATGTTGGTATATGATATCGAACTGGGTTGTGATAAACACCAGACGATTGCTGGAGACAGTGTCAAACCAGACCGGGTTGAAGGATGCCGGATTACCTTTATTTGAATGCTTAAACAGAAAAGCCACACCGGGTTAAAAAACACTGGGTTCGTCATAAACATGATGAAAAAATAAAGGCTTAACATGAACAAAGAAAACATAGCAAGGCTTTTCATGGGCTGCCAGGCCCAAATCGAGGCTTTTCATGGGCTGCCAGGCCACTGAGTTAAACCATTTTAGCAAAGCCTTTTAAGATGGGCCTCCAACTAACCAATCATCGTTTTAACTTTGACGAGTTCAGGGTCTCAAAGAGAGTAACTGTCAAACGTTTGACGGGTCGTGCCAGGATTACCTGGATAGGAGTGGCTTACTTGATGAAGGCAGGTTAACCCGGGGTTTTAGGTGAATACACCAGGCTTGGGTCGATACCCGGCTACAAGGGTCCTTTCAAGCTCTTTGGTATTTGACACAAAGAGCCCCCAAGTAACTTTGTGAGCTGTGCTCAATGGGTGCCTATGTTTGAGCTGTGTTGTGAGCAATCAGACTCTCTTTGGCCCCTTGGGTGTGAAGCTCCCAAGCTAAGTGGTGGCGTGATAGCCGGTTTAAGAGGTAGTACTCTGCTTTTCGTAGCTGAAGCCCCCAAGTTAATAGATATTGGAAGAAAAACAGCGGAGACCCTGCTTGATTTAGCAAGGGTGCCGGTTTATTTTATTGATCATAATATGTACATTGTCGAAATATATACATAAGAAAAGCCAGTGGCTTCAAGTATGATAAGGCTGTAGGAGAGCTATGTTCCATGGCCGCCGGGTCTCCTCCTCAGAGCTACGTGAGTCTTCTTGAACGTCAATGAGGTAGTATGATCCGTTGTGCAGATTCTTGCTGACCACAAACGGTCCTTCCCAAGGCGGGGATAACTTGTGCATATCAGTCTGGTCTTGAACGATACGGAGCACCAGATCACCTTCTTGAAAGGTTCTTGTCTTAACCCGGCGGTTGTGATAACGCCATAGGTCTTGTTGATAAACCGCCGACCGAGCCAAAGCCATGTCCCGTTTCTCATCTAACAGGTCCAGCGCCTCTTGGCGTGCTTGCTCATTGTCCGCTTCAACATAATTCGCAACTCGGGGCGAGTCGTGACGGATATCGCTTGGAAGGACAGCCTCTTCTCCGTAAACCATGAAAAAAGGTGTATAACCTGTAGACCGGTTTGGGGTGGTGCCTATACTCCATAACACTGACGGTAATTCTTCCACCCAACAACCCGGGGTCCGCTTCAGAGGGACCATAAGCCGAGGCTTGATACCCTTCAGGATTTCTTGATTCGCCCTCTCCGCTTGACCATTAGACTGGAGGTGAGCCACAGATGCTAGATCAAGTCGGATGTGCTCTCGTTGGCAAAATTCCTCCATCTCCCCTTTAGAAAGGTTCGTACCATTATTTGTGATGATACTGTGTGGAAAGCCAAAACGGAAAATAATCTTTTTAAGGAATTGAACCGCTGTAGCTGCGTCACACTTACTGATGGGCTCCGCTTCAACCCATTTAGTGAATTTGTCAACCGCCACCAACAGGTGGGTCTTCTTGTCCTTGGAATGCTTAAAGGGTCCCACCATATCGAGCCCCCAAGTAGCAAATGGCCAAGTGATGGGAATCATGCGTAATTCTTGAGCTGGAACATGAGCTCGACGTGAAAATTTCTGACAAGCATCACACCGCTTTACCAGATCCTCCGCATCAGAATGGGCTGTTAACCAGTAGAACCCATGACGGAATGCTTTAGCCACGAGGGATTTCGAACCGGCATGGTGACCACAATCCCCTTCATGGATTTCACGCAAAATCTCTTGCCCTTCTTCAGGAGAAACACAACGTTGGAACACGCCTGAAACGCTGCAACGGTGTAGCTCACCATTGTGCACGACCATAGACTTGGACCGCCGGATTATCTGTCTGGCGAAAAGCTCGTCATCTGGTAACTCGCCCCGGTTTAGGTATGCCAAATATGGGACAGTCCAATCCGGAGTAGCATGTAAAGCAGCTACCAATTGGGCCTCCGGATCAGGAACAGCCAATTCCTCCTCCGTAGGCAATTTCACAGATGGGTTATGTAAAATATCCAGAAAGGTATTAGGTGGTACCGGTTTACGTTGAGATCCCAGCCGGCTTAGAGCATCAGCTGCTTCATTCTTGCGCCGGTCGATGTGCTCCACCTGATAACCTTTAAAGTGGCCTGCTACCATATCCACCTCTCGCCTATAAGCTGCCATGAGTGGATCCTTTGAATCCCAAGTGCCAGAAACTTGCTGGGCCACTAGATCAGAGTCTCCAAAGCACCGAACCCGGTTTAAGTTCATTTCCTTAGCTACACGGAGGCCGTGGAGTAAGGCCCCGTACTCTGCTGCATTATTAGTACATGGAAACATTAAGCGGAGAACATAACAAATTTTATCACCTCGAAGGGAAGTAAGGACGACTCCAGCCCCCGACCCTTCCAACTGCCTGGACCCGTCAAAGTGAATAGTCCAGTATGTGTTATCCGGTTTGTCCTCTGGTGCCTGTAACTCGGTCCAGTCATTAATGAAATCAACCAGCGCCTGAGATTTGACGGCTGTTCGGGGCATATACTTCAACCCATGGGGACCAAGCTCAATTGCCCACTTTGCAACCCGGCCAGTTGCCTCTCTATTCTGGATTATATCACCCAAGGGAGCAGAGCTAACCACTGTGATGGGATGGCCTTGAAAGTATTGCTTGAGCTTCCTACTTGCCATGAAGACTCCATATACAAGCTTCTGCCAGTGCGGATATCGTTGCTTGGATTCGATCAGTACTTCACTGATATAGTAAATTGGTCGTTGAACCGGATATTCCTTTCCAGCTTCCTTACGTTCAACCACAATCGCTACACTGACTGCATGGGCATTGGCAGCCACGTACAATAACAAGGGCTCCTTATCAACCGGAGCAGCAAGAAGGGGCGGTTCAGCCAGCTGCCGCTTCAAATCCTCAAATGTTGCGTTAGCGGCGTCACTACAGACGAATTTATCTGTCTTCTTCAACATCTGATATAAGGGAATTGCCTTTTCTCCCAAACGACTGATAAACCGGCTGAGGGCTGCAATCCGGCCCACCAAACGCTGAACATCATTAATACATGCCGGTTTAGCCAAAGATGTGGTTGCTTTGATTTTTTCCGGATTGGCCTCAATGCCTCCGTTGGACACGAGAAAGCCTAGAAGCTTGCCTGCCGGAACACCAAAAACGCACTTCTCCGGGTTAAGCATCATTTTATAAACCCTGAGATTGTTAAACGTCTCCTTGAGACCGTCTATCAAGGTTTCCTGCTTCCTGGACTTTACCACAATATCATCCACGTAAGCATGAACATTGCGCCCAATCTGCTTGTGAAGACAATTCTGCACACAATGTTGATAGGTTGCTTGGGCACTCTTGAGCCCAAAAGGCATGGAGACATAGCAGAAGGCTCCAAAGGGGGTGATGAAGGTTGTCTTCTCCTGGTCCTTAACTACCATTTTGATCTGATGATAACCTGAATAAGCATCTAGGAAACTCAGGCGATCACAACCCGCCGTTGCATCAATGATCTGATCAATACGCGGGAGAGCAAAAGGATCGGCCAGGCATGCTTTGTTCAAATCTATGTAGTCCACACACATACGCCAAGTGCCGTTTTTCTTAAGAAGAAGCACTGGATTAGCCAACCATTCGGGATGATAAACTTCGATGATAAACCCTGCTGCCAGTAGCCAGGCTACCTCTTCTCCAATGGCCTTGCGTCTCTCTTCATTAAAACGGCGAAGGAACTGCTTGGCCGGTTTGAACTTGGGATCAATATTGAGGGTGTGCTCAGCGAGTCCTCTCGGTACACCTGGCATGTCAGAAGGCTTCCATGCAAAAATGTCCCAATTCTCACGGATGAACTCGATGAGCGCGCTTTCCTATTTCGGATCCAGATTGGCACTGATACTAAACTGTTTGGATGAGTCACCAGGGACAAAGTCGATAAGTTTAGTCGCATTAGCCGGTTTGAACGTCAGGGCTGGGTCATGTTCAGTTGTAGGCTTCTTTAAAAGGGTCATGTCTGCCGGATCAACATTGTCTTTATAAAATGTCAACTCCTCGGTAGCACAAACCAACTCAGCATAGGCCACCTCACCTTCCTCGCAATCCAAAGAAATCTTGCGGCTCCCGTGTACTGTGATCGTCCCCTTATGACCCGGCATTTCTAGCTGTAGGTAGACATAACAGGGTCTCGCCATGAATCTTGCATAGGTCGGCCATCCGAACAGCGCGTGATATGGGCTCTGGATCTTCACCACCTCAAATGTCAACGTCTCAGATCTGGAATCATGATCGTCTCCAAACACAACTTCCAAAGCAATCTTCCCAATAGGGTATGCCGATTTGCCTGGCACCACGCCGTGAAAAACTGTATTCGACGGTTTAAGATTCTTGTCTGTCAACCCCATGCGACAGAAAGTCTCGTAGTACAAGATGTTAATGCTGCTTCCTCCATCCATTAAAACTTTGGTGAACTTGTAACCCCCCCCCACCTGAGGTGCTACGACCAAGGCTAACTGACCCGGATTGTCAACCCGAGGTGGGTGATCCTCTCTGCTCCACACAATGGGCTGCTCCGACTATCGTAGATAACGTGGCACGGCCGGTTCAACAACATTAACTGCCCTTTTGTGAAGCTTCTGATCTCGCTTGCACAGGCTAGTCGTGAACACGTGATATTGTCCGCAGTTCAACTGCTTGGGATGACTTTGGTAGCCTGACTGCTGCTGATTCCCCTGGTTGTTCTGCTGGTTATTGCCATGGTTCTTCTGATGGCCTTGGTCATTCTGAAACCCAGAGCTTGAACCGCCACCCCCATGGAAACCAGGACCTGAACCACCGGACAGACCCTGATCATACCGGTAGAGATCAGAGTTTTTGAACTCCCTCATTATGTGACAATCCTTCCAAAGGTGAGTGGAAGGGGCCTCCTTGGTTCCATGCTTCGGACATGGCTGGTTTAACAAGCGCTCCAGATTCATCCCGCCACCGCGCTGGGGCGGTTTACCTTTGCGACGCTGCATATTCGTGTTAGCCATAAAATCTGAATTATCTGCCTTACGCTTACTGTTATTCCCATGGCCTCCTTGGTTATGGTGCTGCTGCCCTTTTGCACCGCCGTTCTTCTTTCCCTTCTCCGGTTTCTCCTCATCAGACTCGGGATCCTTGGTATTATCAGAATCGACATATTTTACCAAGGCGGCCATAAGTGTTCCGATATCGTTGCAATGGCGCTTGAGCCTTCCCAACTTCATCTTTAATGACTTAAACCGGCAATTGCGCTCCAGCGTTAAGATTGCTTGGCCAACGCTAATCCAGTCTGAAGAGTGCAAAACCTCCGAAACCCGACGCACCCAGTGAGTTGTTGACTCGCTCTCCCCTTGGACACAGGCATCCAGATCCACAATGGACATAGGCTGTTTGCAGGTGTCTTTGAAATTGGTTATGAACTGGGCCTTCAACTGCCCCCATGACTCGATGGAATTGGCCGGCAGGTTTTTCAGCCAAGTGCGGGCTGTCCCCTCTAACATCATTGTGAAATATTTTGCACAAGCTGCTTCATCCACTTCCAGCATCTCCATTGCCATCTCGTAACTCTCGACCCACGCCTCAGGCGGCTGATCAGCAGTGTAATTGGGTACCTTTCGTGGACCCTTAAAATCTTTAGGTAGTCGTATGTTACGGAGGGCCGGAATAAGACACGGCACTCCCCAGGAACTGAAAGCGACCCCAGTGCCTCGGTCTACCGACGCCGTTGGCTGAAGCGGGGCAGTTTGATGGCGGTCTGCCTCCCTGCGTGCCCTGCCATTATCTACCACCTCCTGAGCATTTATCTCACCGTGGGCCGCATTACGGCACCTAGCACGGCTAGATACTTCCGGTTCATCCATGTGTCTGCTGTAGCTTTTGCCTGGAGGGGGGTCGGATGAATTCTATCCCGGCTATAAGAATAGGCCTGCTGTTGCACCACGACGGTTTGAAGAAGATCCCTGGCCCGCCGTGTTTCGATCGCCGCCAATGAGTCACCTTCGATTGGAATAGCCGCCAGACGGGACGCTGTAGCAATCATATTATCCAAAGGGCTCGGAAAGTGATCCGGTGGGGCGGCCACATACGGCGGCGGGTTGTCCGTCCGTCGAGGTGGTTCTGACAGGCGTGGCTGATCTGGTGCCGTCCTAGGTGCTTCAGTCCGGTTTACGGCTGTTGGATTGCTCGTCCCAGCCCCTGGTGTATTAAAGAGGTTCAAGCCCTCAAAGACCGGCGGCAGACGCGATCAATATTTCTGCCGCATTACCTCGTTCGATGCATTTTGATCCAACGCCAGCCGGTAATTCTGTGCCTGTATCAATTGTGACCGGGCATCCAAAGCGGCCCGTTCCTCGGCCATCCTTGCATCCTCAACCGCCAGATCCTCCTTGGCCTGCACTATCTGGTCCTTCAGTTTAGCAACGTCCGCATTATGCTGGTCCTGCGTCTCCGGGGTAACCACCGCAGTTAGCAAGGTCGCCCAAGCATCCATTAGATCAGAGAGTACTTGACCCGGCCGGTGCACCGGGCCTCCTGCCGCGGCTGCTGTTGAAGATTGCAAAGTAGGCTGTGTTCCGGCCATGTAAACAGTAACCCGACTTGGCGGTTCAAGGAGATCCGGAATACTGACGCCGTCGGAATATCCTTGGAACCCATCGTCATGGACTTGGTACAGGGACTCAGTCTCACCGGTGGATGATTCGCTGTCAGAATACACAACTGTCTCGCCTTTCGACACCGGTTCAGATCCAGCCCCATGGACGCATCCTACGAATGACCGCTTCACGGCAGGTTTAACCTGGGTAGGGCTTGCACGCTGAGCTGTTTCGACGAGGTCGGTGCAGATGTCCAGCTCAGGACCCGGTTCGCCGATCTTGCCGATGAAGACATGGATTCCTCCAAAGGGGACCCGGTACCCATACTCAATTGAGCCGGTCTCGGGACCCCACCCTTCGTTGTCGATGTAGAGCTTGCCGCGACGACTCTTGGTCATCCGGCCAACCGCGTACCCTTTGAGTCCTTCGAAGCTGCCCTTCAAGAACTCGAAACCATCGTGCGGTAGCCCCACGGTGGGCGCCAGCTGTCGTGGAATTAACACGTCAGATGTCTTCTTGGAAAGACTTAGTCGTGGAGCCATCGCGACGGGTTAGCTTGAAGGGGTTAAACCGAACAAGGGACACTGGAGTCTATACTAGTTCGGCCCCTTCGGTGAAGGTAAAAGCCTACGTCTAGTTGTGATGGGATTGATTGGATTTCGATGCGCAGGGAGCGAATTCGCTAGCCTGAGCCTCGAGTTGTCGTTATCTCCCCTAAACCGCCGTCGGGTCACCCCTTTATATACACAGGAGGACCCCGGGCGGTCTACAGAGTCCTAGGCTGACTTATACAAGTGCCAGCCTTGGTCTCTTCCTTTCTTTCCTATAATACAAGTTTATACAAGCATGGCGGTTTATCATCATGGGCCCTAAATCACCCGTGGGCCCTAGGCCACTAAGCTTCATCCGTAAAGCACCATCCTTCGGGTTGTCTTGGGCTTCGGTATAGCTAAAGGTAAACCGGCCCCTCCTCGTCGGTTTACCCTTAGCGGTTATATCCTCATCACGATCGATGGGATGAACAGTGAGCGTTGCGCGGGGGGGGGGGGGGGGGGGGTTGGATGAACAGTGAGCGGTGGCGTTGCCTCTGGATGAACAGGACCCCGTGGTGTGGTGGAGGGCTGGATGAACAGTAGACGGTGGAGGGGTGCTCGTGGAGGGGTGGATGAACAGGACCCCATGGTGTGGAGGGCTGGATGAACAGTAGACGGTGGAGGGCAGGATGAACAGTAGCTCGTGGAGGGGTGGTTGAACAGGAGCCCGTGGAAAGGGCTGGTTGAACAGTAGCCGGTGGAGTAGCGCGCGGTGGAGGCTGGATGAACAGGAGCCCGTGGATGAATAGTCGTAGGTGGAGGCTGGAGGAGGTCGACGGTCGATGAACAGTAGCTCGTGGAGGCTGGAGGGGGTGGACGGTGGAGATGAACAGTATCCCGTGGAGTCCCGTTTTGCGGTACGCCACACCCCTCCCGATGAACAAGACCCCCGTTTCGACCGTAGCGCTCCAACACAAGTCCGTTTCCTCCGTTTTGCGGTACGCCACACCCCTCCCGATCAACAGGACCCCCGTTTCGACCGTAGGAGGTCCGTTTCCTCCGTTTTGCGGTACGCCAGACCCCTCCCGATGAACAGGATCCCATTTCGAACGTGGCCGGTCGAACACAAGGCCGTTTCCTCCGTTCTGCGGTACGCCAGGCCTTGTTTCCATCGCCTGTTCCGTCCAAGCCCTCCCGATGAACAAGACGCATTTCGTTGCCTCCCCATGAACACGACGCATTCTATTGCCTCCCCATGAACACGACGCATTCTGTTGCCTCCCCATGAACACGACGACGATGATGTTTCTCCGTTCTGACCCAGCCATGTACACGAGCCCTGGCCGTACGTATGCGCGAGTAGGCATTCGAGACCCCGCCCGTATGCACATATACATGGCCGTATTTTCTTTCTTGCACCCTGGCCGCTGTACGTACGTGTACATGCTACATGCGCGCCTCTACTACGACACCTCTACATCGACCAGTATGTACGTACACGTTGGCGACCAGAATGACAACACTACGTATGCTTCGACCAGGTGGGTCCCGACTGTCAGGCACTTCCTTGCCAGCGAAGATGTAGCTGGTGGGTCCCAACAGTCAGGGGGCAAATCGTTTTTTTGCCTCGACGCACTTCCTTGCCCGCGAAGATGTAGATGGTGGGTCTCAGCAGTTAGGGGGCGAATCGTTTTTCTGCCCGGATGCACTTCCTTGCGTGCGAAGATGTAGCTGGTGGGTCCCAGCAGTCAGGGGAAATGTTTTTTTTGCGAAATACAGTGGCCCGTCCGGTGGGTCCCAGCTATCAGGTGGAGGCCATTATTTTCCGCATGATAAGGAGGCACTTCCTTACTGCGGCCGTGGACCCAGCTGTCAGCCTCTCCACGTACATTCCACGTCCGATGGAAGTCGTTCCTTGACCACGTTGACCATGCCGCGCCGAGAGCACCAGGGCGGTGGAAGACGGCGAGGCCTGGGAAGAGGACGACACGGAGGCAGGGAAGACTCGGCAGTTGTTTCCCATGCGGAGGGGAGTACGACTGTACGAGGGTTTACTGGTTCGTCTGCCGTCGCCGGAGAATAACAGCAGGTGTGGGTGAGTAGAGGGATGGCTAGGCCAGCGATGGGAGTACGGTCGGGCGGTTAGGCCTACGCGGCAGCACAGCCGGCCGCGAGGCGGAGGGAGCAGGCAGTCCCGCCGGCGCTTGTTTGAGCGGCTGGAGTAGGAAGAGCAGAGATTGAAGAAGCACGACGGCCGTTGGATGGACATCCAACAGTCAGTGCTTGTGCGTCAACCTTTTTTTAGGAAAGCCTCAAATCTGAGGAAAACAGCATACAA
Organism: Aegilops umbellulata; assembly: GCA_032464435.1. Taxonomy (NCBI): domain Eukaryota; kingdom Viridiplantae; phylum Streptophyta; class Magnoliopsida; order Poales; family Poaceae; genus Aegilops; species Aegilops umbellulata. The sequence continues at coordinate 546,465,495 of CP136058.1, forward strand.
CCCATCTGCCATTATTTCTAATAATTTACAACCCATTTGCTAATTCTTAAGGTTTTTATGGAGCCCATATTCTTTTTGTTAGCATTACAGCCCATATTGTGGCAACGGTTAAAAAATTATACGAAATTTTGCATATTTCGGTGCGGTCTGAACTGTTTTTAATCCCGAAATTTCGACTCACATTCAAACTGATTTTAAAAATAAATGTATATCAATATAAAATCCAACAAATTCTCCACGCATAAAAATTAATGTAATTTAAAATCTTGAAATGAAAAAAAAAGATATTTGGAACTAATTGTCGGTTTGATGTGTTTTAAAAATGTACAACCCATTTCTCATTACTGATGGGCCATTTTCTCGGCCAGCCAAATGAAAGCTCTCCTCGTCTTGAAAGATTTGCAGCCCAACAGGCCTGACAAAGCGACTTACTTGGCAAATCACAAAAAAACTGGGCTGTGGCCATGGACCCAGCTGTCAGCCTCTCCACGTACAGTACTCTTCCGATGGAAGTCGTTCCTTGACCACGTTGACCACGCCGCACTGAGAGCACCACGGCGGTGGACGACGACGAGGCCTAGGAAGGGAACGACGCGGCAGTGGAAGCCCGCGCGGAGAGGACTACGAGGGTTCGCTGGTTTGGCTGCGGTGTGAGGCTGCCGTCGCCGCAGGGCCTGGCCAGCGGTGGGAATAGTAGGGGACGGTGAGGCCTCTGCGGTAGCACAACCGTCCACGGGAGGCAGGAGCATGCAGCACGACCGGCGCTGCTTTGGGCGGCTGGAGCAAGAAGACCAGAGGTTGAAGAAGCACTACGGCCGTTGGATGGACATCGCACGGTCACTGGAGCTAGAATCGTTCATATTGACTAAGTTGGCAAAGCCCTTCGTCCCCGTCAACTTAGTAGGCCCACAAGTCAGCCTCCCAGCAAGGTGGGTCCCAGCTAGCCGGGGGAGTATTCATTTTTTGTGCGTAATAAGGAGGCACTTCCGGTGGGTCCGAGCTGACAGCGGGGGGAACGTTTTTTTCGCGAAATACGTTGGCTCGTCCGTGGGTCCCAGCAGTCAGGGGGAAATGTTTTTTTGCAAAATACTGGTGGCCCGTCCGGTGGGTCCCCGCTGTCAGGTGGAGGAATAATTATTTTCCGCGTAATATGGAGGCACATCCTTGCGGCTGTCGTGGACCCAGCTGTCAGCCTCTCCACGTACAGTACTCTTCCGATGGAAGTCGGTCGTTGACCACATTGACCACGCTACACCGAGAGCACCACAGCGATGGACGACGGCAAGGCCTAGGAAGGGGACGACGCAGAGCCGGGAAAGACGCGGCAGTGGATGCCCACGCGGAGAGGAGTACGAGCATTCACTGGTTCGGCTGCGGTGTGAGGCTGCCGTCGCCGCAGAATAACAGGGGGAGTGGGTGAGTGGAGGGATGGCCTGACTAGCGGTGGTAGTATGGGGACGGTGAGGCCTCCGTGGCAGCACAACTGGCCATGGGAGGCAGGAGCATGCGGCACGACCGGCGCTGCTCTGGGCGGCTGGGGCAAGAAGACCAGAGGTTGAAGAAGCACTACGGCCGTTGGATGGACATTGTTGACCACGCCGCGCCGAGAGCACCAGGGCGGTGGACGACGGCGAGCCCTACGAAGGGAACGACACGGAGCCGGGGAAGACACAGCAGTAGCTGCCCACGCGGTGGAGAGTACGAGGGTTGACTGGTTCGGCTGCCGTCGCCGGAAAATAACAGGAGGTGTGGGTGAGTAGAGGGATAGACAGGCCAGGGATGCGAGTATGATGGGGCCGTGAGGCCTTCCCGACAGCACTTACGGCCACGGGAGGCGGGAGCAGGCAGTTCCGACGGCGCTGGTTTGGGCGGCTGGGGCAGGAAGATCAGAGACTGAAGAAGCACGATTGCCGTTAGATTGGCATCTAACGGTCTGACGCTGGTAGAGTCGATTGTTGACTAAGTTTCTTTTTTGAGAAACCTTGTGTACGCATGAACTTAGTAGGCCCACAAGTCAACCTCCAAATCTGTGGCAGACAACATAAAGCCCATTTGCTATTTTTTATAATTTGCAGCCCATTTGCTAATCCCTAAGTAATTTATTATAGCGCATTTTCTGCCCAGGACCACGGTCAAAAAGTCCAACCTTATTTTGCATATTTCGGTGGAGTTCGAACTGTTGTAATCCCGAAATGATAAACATTTTTTAAGAACTTATTGATTTGCCAAAAAAATCGTTTTGTTTTTGTAAGCAAATAAGACGTGGGACAATTTAGTTGGTTTAAGGGAAAACCAGTGGTAAAAAATCAGCACTGGGTGGAAAAAAACAACAAAAATAAGGATGTAAATATGAAGAGGGAATTTTATGTGTTTTCAATATAATGATACGTGTATATGAACTAGTAAAACTATAGGTAGAGATTAGAAAACGGTAGGACATGCGTTTCAAGAGGAAAATAGAACTGGGTTGTGTGTTTGATTCAGTAAAAAAAACTACCTGCGGATGTTGTAAGACAAAATATAACTAACACTGGCGGGCCAGAGGCCAGTAGATACCTGTTGGATCTTTGTGCCCCATTGTCGTCATGGGCTGGGCCTGTTAAAAAAAACAACCCTGGGCAATCTACAGCCCAGTTGAAACTTGCTCGACCTAAAAAAACAATATACGTGCTCAATAAACGAGAGAATTCTGCAAGTACAGACTGATAACTGGGATGCAGCACGGATATTGTTTTTTTATCGTGATAATAAGTGCATGCACTTGTTACGAAAAAATTGGAGAACCGGGAATTAGAACGGCGGGTGCTTATGCTACCCATCAAATAAAAATCAGGTTCCTGAAAATTCGTTTCGAAACAAATGATTCAGCTTTATATCCACGTCGACCCTCGGCATGATGGTTGGAAGCAAATGCAAGTTCATACCAAAAGATCGTTAACAACAATACCAATTTGCGGACGACAAGGTAGTACAACTACCAATACCAAACTAACTTATAATCTTTTTACTCCTGGCCCTAGTGTTCGTCTGGTAGAAAATCTTGCAGAGGACCAGCTCCCGCTCCTTCTCTTGCTCCAGGTCCCCGAGGTGGTACCGGTGCATCACCCAGTTGGTCCTCTGCCGGTCGAAGTTCTTGTTTGTGTGCATCACCAGAACCTTTTTTGCTGCCCGTCCGCCGGCCGTTGACCATCACCGGGGCCGGTCTTGTGCCACATCGCGTGCGTGTCGCACTCCGACTGTATCTTGCGACGCGTTCACGCGCCCCTTTTGAACGCCCTGGAATTGTGCTGGAAGAAATGCTTCCTTAGGCCACTCAGTGTGATACCTGTAGTATTGTGGAATACAGGTTTTAGTATACCTAGTTGGCATTTTCATACATCTTTGGCATGTTGCAGTCACTTGTTTCACTTTTTATTAACTGTCAAATTGTAATTGCTTCACCAGGTCTGCGTCTAAAAATAAAAATAGAGCTATAAACAAAGGAATATGTTTGTGCAAGTAGACGGCCGATCAGTGTCTTACCTGGAAGTTTCTTAGGTTGGGTGTAACATATGCCGTTCTCGCTGTCGATGGTTGGTATGAACAAATCGATGAGAGACTAAAATCTCGCGCTGTCAGCACTCACTTTGTCCTCAAGGTGCTCGATCAGCTCCTGATCCGTGGGATCGAACTTGACGCCAGCCGGCAGCACGGGCCAATCCTTCTTCGACTTGCATCCGTAATTCCAGTTATATGGTACTCAATGTATGATCAATCGACTGTTTTAAGTGAATGATGAAAGATTTGGACAGATAAGTGGTACTCCAAATCTGAAGTCCAGAATACCCGAACACGCCGCCGGCATTCTTATGTCACCTCACGCGCAGCGTGTTGTCACGTCAATTCAATGTGTGGACATGATGAATAATTTGACCGACATATACTAGTACTGCTACTGTACTACTTACTAGTTGTATTTAGTGTCACAATTTATACATAGGTTTAACTAACAAGTACGCACTTGAAGCCTAACTGATATATATATATATATATATATATATATATATATATATATATATATATATATGGCTTCTGCACAGCATCTCCATCATCATTATCAGTACATCCTACGCAGGTGAGTTAGGATGCACTTGATCTCAGGAAGGTATCTATCCTTCAAACCAGAGGAGTGCTTCAAACTAACAACAGTACATAATATCCAACAAAAGAGGGCCGTGCTACAGCAACATAATACATGGCTCAGCCTAGATATCAGCACGAATCAAGTTGTGCATATTTGCTGTTGGCATGAACCACATCGCCGCATGTCGGGTTTGCAAAAGCCATCCATCGCATGGAAGCTTGGTGCCTTTCACACACTGAAGATTATCTGGCAACAAGCTGTGTCGATGAATCTCTAGATATGGTGATTCATGAAACCCATGGTACGATGTGTAAACATAGCCCCCCCTCGCGAATGGAAGTTGCATAGCACAGTAATCATCGCCGGTGATATGATCGATGATTGGTTGGATGACCGGATAATTGAGCCCGAGGAACAAGGAGTGGTTGCCGAGGCTATAAACCCGCCTCCAGTTGAATACGCATGGCCCAACGGAGCTGGGATCTTTCTCGAACACGAAGCAGCCATAGCCATCAATGTCACGAACGCCCCATGCATTGTACTGCATGTGGTTTGATGTAATGGTTTGGTCAATTTGGTACGTGCGAATGAGTATCAAATGACTGCCGTCAGCTGAAGGAGCGATAAACCACCACCCATCGGCTGGTATGATTCGAGGTCCTGGAATCATGAAGGCCAGCGCATTTGCGTCTGCTGCAACAATTCAAACTGGAGACCAAAAGGACAAAAATAAACAATCATGTTCAGAGTATGTGTGGAATTAAGATTATTATAACAGTGACACATATCATAGACAGAGAATTGCAATGCCGTGGTCATAATCATACCCCAAGTTAAAAAAATAAGCCAATGGCTTTCATATTCTAGCAATATGTCATGGTTCAAACATCATGTAACAATGAGAGGAAAACAGCTATGACAGCGCCTACTCATATTCTACCATAGCACTTACTACTGATGTTCTCATATCAACTCTAAGCAATAACATGCGGTGTTATAAAAATCTTGTAAATGAGAGTAACATATAGCAATCATGATGTTATGCTCATAATATGTATTCTAACAGTCATTAGATGCCAATTGTTCTCATATCAACTCTAACAATAAGATGTGTGGTCATAAAAATCTAGGAAATGAGAGGAACATATAGCAATGATGTTGTTATAGACATGCTATGCATTCTAAATTTTTAACAAATGAACAGGCAGTCGTATTCATAAGGTAAATATGAGATGAGACAGAAAAATTACACGATGATAGATTCCACAAATATAGGTAGCCAATCTGTTCGTCGACCGCGTAAACGATGCCATCGTGCACTATAGCATCAGACATAAATGTTTCCTCAACAGGATTTATGATGAGCCATAACCATGTATGGCGACCGGATTCCAGATAGACTAATCCCTTGTTGAACAAGGCAATGAGCTTGTAATCCATGTAGTCTTCTGATGGTGTGGGCACTTCGCAGATTACAACTTTCTGCAAACAGAGGTCGAGCCAAAAGCTTGACGCGTCTCGTGCGTAGTAGGCAGGAGTGTCCGGCGGGCCGCGAGGCTCAATGGCGGCGGTATCCAACGATGGAAGGGTGATCTCTCGCTGGGTGTACATATCCACAAGACGCCACGGACTACCGGTGTGGTGGATGAGGGCGATCCAGTTGGCCTTCATGCCCGCCCAGTAGTGGTCACGCATGAAGGACAGGTGGACGGGTAGTGGTAGCATGTCGAGGGGCACCACGACAACCTCCGTAGGATCGTCAAGTCAGTGTCTGGAAAAGAGCGGGGCGGTTGCAGACGAGTAGACGGTACAAAGACATCGAGCATGCGGCCAGACGGACGGTGCTGAGTAGGTCCATACGACTATAGATCTGCTCCAAGAGAACATCGGGGAGGGAATTCCAATCGCGGCTCTGCGTGTCAGTCGATTCTGCCATTGGGGTTTTCGGTGCCTGCGAGCCAGCGGGGAAGTGGATTCGGGCGGGCGAGCGAAGAAGCTTCTCCTCGTGTGGCCGAGCAGTGAGCGGGGGGATATGGTACGCGCGAGCTACCAAGGAAGATGGCGCGGGCGGGCGAGCAGTGAGCGGGGGTAAATGGTGTGCGACCGACGATGGGGAAGAGAGGAGGAAGAAGAAGAGAGGAGGATGAAGAGTGGAAGACGGGGAAGAAAGTGCATTCAATCTCAATTCTACTAGTACTACTTGCAGGATATACCGTCCTTTGGAGTGTAAATAGTTACACCGATGACATGTGGGTCTACCACAACAGGGCTCATATGTCAGTTAATGGAGGACAGAGGTGCGTAGGCGTATTTGCGGAAGCGTGCTCTACTGGCAAACATGATGGCAGTACTGGGTAAGGCTGATTTAGTAACACCAACACGCTGGTTCAACTTATTAATTATGTGTCCCATCTGCTGCATCGTGTATTGTCACTTCACTACGAAGACTAGTTGAATACTTCTCTCTGACCGAGATGGGGAATAAATGGATCGCGAGGACTTCCTTTCTACAGTATCCATATGCCTCTACACTCACTTCACTCATTTTGCTCTGTACCTAGTCACTTGTTGAAATCTGTAGAAAGACAAATACTCCGTATTTGGGAACAGAGGGAGGCTTTTACTCCGTACTATTTGGGAACAGAGGGAGTATCACCATATGGAGGGAACAGAGGAAGCTTGAAATATGAACATGTCAATGGGAGGGAGTAAGCCCCATGCATGCATGCATGCATGCAACATGCAACACTCACACGTACACATGGATGCACGCAACACTCACACACCCATGCGGCACACAGCACACGAGCAACACACACGCTCACGCTCAAGTGCTCAACCTACTCCCTACGTCCGTGAAACACTGTACATTTAGAGATTTACACATTGACCAGGGCATAATTAACGCCCAAAAGTAGCAGACTTATGTGTGCATGCGACCATTGAGATAAGAAGAATAAATGAAGGTCGTTGCATGCTGTAATTAAGGATAGACATGTAGCCTCTACCTACAACACAAGTTGGTGCATTAGTCAATCAATATCGATTTAGATTAAAGGCTAAATGCATTGGAAGTGTAGATGTACATCATGCAGTACACTCTTTGTTGGAATACCGAGGGACGACACGTGCATGCACTCACATCCACAGCCAGGGTGGTTCGCGCGCAAGGGTTGGACTCGTGCCGTGCCTGCGTAAAGTTTTGTTTAACTGATTTCTTTGCTCTGCCAACTGACAGGTGGGACCCAAAAACCAGGTGACAATTTAACCAGTCAACAAAGTGCCACGTCGACTATATGGCCGGTCAGTAGGGTGCAATACGGTGCTCTACAATGAGCTAGTGATCGCATAATCCCCGCAAAACTATATGTAGTGAACGTAAAGAGCGTACTGTTACATACGTTGACCGCCAGTGTATTTTTCTCGTTTCAAATTAAGACATATTAATCGGAAAGGACGCAGTATGGACTACTACTACTAGTACTAGTACTGCTTTGATGTGTCCCGTCAACTCGCCGAACGAGTAGAAGCTTGCTTACTACGCCTCTCCCTCGCCCACGTGCGCGGTGGTTCGTAGGACGAGGAGAGGGTTTTGACTACAGTGCCCTCTCCCTCTCCCTCTACCTCTCCCTCTCCCTCACCCTCGCCCTCGCAGTGGACGTGCAGCAGTTCAATCGGTGTCCGATTGCTAGAAGCATATTGTACTATAGTATCATCATTGTTGGACCTTCCGAAGAGGCAAAGAGCCAAGTGCAAGGTTCACACGAGTACGAACTGTTGAACCTCCCGAAGAGGCAAAGAGCCAAGTGCAAGGTTTCATAGGAGTTGTCGTCCTAGTAGGAGTGTCCTAGTACAACTATAGCGAACGATGCTACTGTATGATGCCGCCACGTCACGTATATCCAAAGTTGTGCCACCTTTTTTTCTCAAAGAGCGTGTTGGAGCCCGTGCAACAACCACACAAGTTGCACGTACACATAACACATTTACTAGTAATAAATTCTAAAGGACAAATGCCAGTATGCCACACAAGTTCATCTGCAACTCATGTGATAAATTTGTGCACGACTAGTCTACATATATTCACAGCGCTACCATTCACAATTACCGTACTCCACTTACACGTTATAGATGGACTACATGTCCTCCTCTAGGTTCAAGTCCCAAGTGTTCTTCATGGATGGCACGATCCATAGCGGCGGGCAACGGGAATCATTGTCGCAGCTTTCTAGTCCGGTTGCACACGATGGAGACTCATCCAAGCTGAAGCGGCATAAACCAGGGATAGCGTGTCCCAGCATGTCGTTCATCCGGCGGTGCGCATTGAAGACACAACCATGCTTCATGAACGGCAGGCCTTCTGTGTCGTACACGGAAGGTGGCATCCGCTTCACAATGGGGTAGCTGTCCCCGATGAAAAGTGAGTACTCTCCAAGAGTGTTCCTCGGCACCGACGTAGCATCACGGGGGTCGAACTCGGAGCCGTTCATCTGGTACACGCGGCATCCCAGATCTGGACACATGGTGACGTACATAGTCAAGGTCCATGCATAAGAATGTTGTGCTCAAATGTGGCGGTCAGTAATACTGTGCAGCAAATAGTACTACTCCGGTATAGAGAAGTAAAATAACCGGCTTATTATATATAGCCACTCTTGGCTACATGGATGAGATAGTAAGACATGGAAAAACAAAAATGGTGGCAGCTAGTGGGTTCAAGTCTTCAAGGGCCTAGCTAGCTATACGCGTCCTCCAAGGTAAAAAGTACTCCTACTAGTACTACAAAGTATACTACTAGTACAACAATGAAAGAGAAGGCGAGTGGGTTAAAAATGGAATACCTGGGTAGATGGTGACGGTCCGATCGTGGTAGATTATGTGACCATATTGCACATCAGTGGTACCATGGGTAACGACTGCTAAGATAGTTGATCCCAATATGCCAAAGTCAGCTACAAGGTTCCAGGTTCAACCGAATCGCGGATGCAAATGCACATCCAGGATCGGCGTTCTTATTTTGATCGGGGGATGACTGGTCCCTGCAAAATAATGGAGTACCGTTAGGGATGCAAATGATGGTTTGTGCATTCCGTTTGTAATCTCCCGTACCGTAGGATGTCAACCAGATGAAACAAGTCCCCTGGCTTGTCACCGCGAAGATGCGGCCTAGATGGCGCACGGCGTCTTCAAACGTGTAGGGGTACAAATCTGCTGCCGCCAACATGCGCCAGCCTCTGCCATTACTGCCTCCTCCATTGATGGCAATCCTTATGTCGAACACCGCGATGATATAGTAATCGTCGTAGCCGCGTCACTTTGTCGGCGGGTCCGCAATTGCTATCTTCTTAATTCTCATGTAGGCATCATCATACGTATTCTTGCCCAGCCAGTCCGGAAGGCCGATCCCAATGGTGGAGAAGGGGTCTATCGGAACGGCCGCACTGCTGTGGATGTTGTGCAAAATCATGGTGGTATCCGGCCGGAGGTATGCAAGCCAATCTTCGTTGGCACCGACCCAGACCTATATATAAGACGGTGGGCAGCGGAGAAATTACGGGATGGAAATGGAATAACTAAGTACTACATGATCAAACTCCATTACTGACCTGCTCATCGGACAAAATCCGACTACCTCTCAACGTCGTCAACTCTAGTGGAGTCAACGTGCAACCATGGCCAGGGAGCGGTGGACTGTTCGAAGAATTGTCCCATAGAAGAACCTTCTCCTCGAGGACGCATGGAAGACCAACAAGCATGGCCTTTTCCCAAGCCTGTTTAAGCAGCGTCTTGAAAAAGTTGGTGCAGGAAGCACCAAGTCTTGTGGCGGTGAGGACGTCGGAGCGGCGTGCGATTTCTCCCAGAGAATCGTCGTCCAAGGTCTCCCAGCCCCGACGAGGAGGAGAACTGCCTGGCGAATCCATGGGAGCAGCGACGAACTGCCTTCTCTTCGGGGGGAGGGGAACTGGCGAGGAGGAGATAAGAGCGTAGTAACCGCAGAGCCTCGTCCCTTCCAACTGTAGATCGTTCCTCAGCGAAGGGGTGAGGCTATTATTTACTACTCCAAATAATAGCACTAGTAAGAAATTTTTGGCACTAGGTAGTAGTTTTTGGTACCATGGAGTAATAGTACTAGCATTATGGAACGTTATGGGATTGCATTATACTGTAAATAATAGCACTAGTAAGAAATTTTTGGCACTAGGTAGTAGTTTTTGGCGTGGATTAAGAAATTTTGGGTATGTTTTTGCCATTTTTTGTACACGCCAACTAGTGTCAAAAAACGTCGTACATTATGTGATGGAGGAGTACGTACTCGTACTGTAGCAGTACTAGTACTACTTTTCTCAACTAGTAGTGCGATGTACTGTACTTCTAGTCTAGTCTTGTACAGTGCACCAGTTTTGAACTCTTGAATCTCAGGGCCAAGGAGCTACTGTTGGAAGTGGAGGGTACTATTGTTCTCTAGAACCATCGCTGTACTATCAATGTAGGGGAAGTACACCTGCGTAGTGGCCTAGTGGGTACTCTCGGTGCTCTATTCAGCCGCTCCTCTCACGTAGCTGGCCTACTCAGCCGCTCCTCTCACGCACACACTAGCAGCCTGTTTATCAGCGACGGTTACTGCGGGGGCAAAACATTTGAGTTATTTGATACAGCGAGACTAGGCTTTTCGCTTCCATTTGTGGAGGTGTAATGGATCTCGTCGAACTTTGTTAGTAGTTCCTTCTTTATGAATGAGATGAAGCAAAGCTTTTGCCTCCGTTTAAAAAAAACACGTCAAGAGGAATTTCTTTTATAGTAGAGCCGATAATGGAGTGAAGTCCATACATGCAACGCCACAAGCTATAGTGCAGTAGTAGAGCACTTTACGTACAGAGCCATATTGCACAGTTCCCAATGCCCCGCCAGGCTTTTCCGGCTCCTCGAGCTTAATTGGGAAGCGCTAGTATAAATATGCTACTAGCTGGAAGCTGCAAGCGAGGTGCGGCTAGGGCGAGCACGTGAGCCACGGGATGCTGGGAAGGAAAACCCGTTCACGTGGCTAGGCTGTCCAGTGCACCCAGATTGTGGGGCCGCACGTCCTTTTGACTTCAAAACTCAATCTACCCATGTAAAATATTGACTCGCAGTGAAGTGTAGCAGTATACTATTTTTTTAAAGGCCGCCATGCGTTCGGCCGGGATCGAACCTAGAAAACGAGGTATACACTCCCGCGACCACTAGTAGTACTCGTTAGAGTACAACGCAACCTAGAATCGCCTTTTGTCACTAGTAGTACGTAAATTGTTCCTTACAAGAAACCCCTAAGAGCATGGTTAATAGTATATCTAGCTACTGGCTATAAGCCAGTGCGATGTCATCTACAGCCCATCTTATAGCCAACATGTAGCAGTAGTTTATTTCTTATAGCCCGCTGACTCAGCTCTATTGTACTTGCTCTAATAATGCAAGAAATCACTAAAATGCCAAGAAACTACTACCACTTGCATACGTTGCGGACTTAAGATAAGACTACCTTATCAACCATTGTACATGCTCTTACCAACAAAAATCCTCGAGTGACCTCCTACTCCGGCCCGTCCACCTAGTCATCCTTGGCCATGGGACGTGGCTACCGCCGCCGGCAGAAGGCGAGGTCAAAACCGTCGGCGGTGCGAAGCCCATGTTGCGGCAGCCCGGATGCCAGCTCCGTCCGGCGCTCACGGCCGCTAGCTAGCCAAGATAGCTTCGTCTAGCTGCTTGTCTGCAAGGTTTGCTAGCTAGATTGGCACGGCAGCGCGGCGGCTTGCTCGCGCGCGCCGCGCTAAGGCCAGCCATCTGGCTCAAGCGAAGGCCAGCGCGGCGGCTTGCTCGCTCGTGAGTCACGCTCGGGCCAGCCTTCCAACCCATGCCGAGGCCAGCGCGGCATCCGGCCCGTCCGACGAAGCGGCGGCCAACTCGCTCATCACCGGCGCCACCGACGAACACGCATCAGTACTGTTTGAAGTAATGTTTAGGAAAAATAATGATTTGAGGGGGAATAACAGGATAGAAGATCATATGTGGGTCCCTCGTGTCAACGGTCAAACAAAATGTGTTGGTTTAAGCTGCCTCGTCAGCACGGACATGTGGGCCAACCCTATCATAAATGGGTTTAAACGAACCTAATCGGTAGGAGTACTAGGTAGTTTTTGGCGTGGATTAAGAAATTTTGGGTATGTTTTTGCTTTTTTTTGTACAATAGATTCCTCCTAGGGCTGGTTGAAAGTGGTAGTTTTTTGTTAAATACTCTACATATTGTAAGTAGGAGTGAAAGTTAAGCTTTGGAAGCCAATAAGCAAGGCTAGTTACATAGTGCATATGTGTACATGATTGAAAGTAAATATCAACCATGAGTGACTAATATCTTGATGGAAAACTCGAAACTATGGAATACTAGGAAAAGAAATGCATGGTTGGAAATACTAGCAATGTTCATGTCCGTTGCAACGAATCATAATTAGAATAATACTTATTCACAAACTTGGTAAAAAACACTCTAATTTTGATATACATATGTCACTAGAGATATATTATGTTTCAATTAGAATATATTCCTTGGGCTGTTTTGGTGATGTCAGGGAGGGATGTGGTTGGTTTTAAGATACTAATTATGGGTTTTTCTGCAATGGTTTTAAGATACTAATTATGGGTTTTTCTGCAAATTGGTAGACAAGTGGGATGTTGGTGAGAAAAGGCAACAACTTACCTCACAATCGTTAGATGTAGATCTAATGGTCAGAAACGATGGATGGCAGACACACCAGCATCACCAACTTAGTCTTGTGTAGGAGTACTAGCAAGATCCGTGCATTGCACGGAACATCAAGATGCATTTTTTATAAAACACTTGTCGTGATTGACCCTTGCGGGAGTAATCCCAGGTGTAAAAACTAATGATATCTCGAGAAATATGAGATAAGGTGAAGAGGAGTGGGGTGTGGTGGTGGTTGGTGGTCGGACTGAGTGGAGGCATGGGGATTGACGACGCCGGCAGCGGCCACCAGGCTAGCTTGTTCCAGAGGCTTCCTTTCTTAATTGCTCAACAATGAGGTTTGTTGGAGATAAGGATGAACGAGGGAAGGCCTTGTCTGCAAATGTGGAGAGGGGTGCGGGTATCTTTTAGTTTAATTTCCATCCGTCAGATATAGATCGGATGGTCTATATTGCAAGATGGCACACGTACCATCATCACCAACTCGGTTTTTTATAAGAGAAGAAATATAAGTATGGAGATACAAACGTATCATCGATACTTGCTTCCGTAAACTAGCATCTACATTCTATTCAACGCCTCGGCATGTGGGACCTTAGCACAATGACTTCTCGACTGTGTAAAACGAAGATTTTCCTGTCGCCGACAAGGAGGGGGTGACGGCGGCGCGCTTTTTGGCTTTCTCTAGTCCTAGTAGTCATACTAGGTGGTCTAAGCACGTGTAGATTTATTCTTTTTCATGTCTCGTGTTCGCCGTACTGCCACGACTGTTCATGAATAGATGGTAAGTTATTCACGGGGAAACCCTTGTTGAGTGTGTTTGCGAGAGAGAGAGAGAGAGAGAGAGAGAGAGAGAGAGAGAGAGAGAGAGTGCGTGTGTGATATGTTAGAGACTGAGGCAATGATAATAGATTCTTTGTGTCTATGTGTGTGGAGGATAGAGAGAGACACATGGGGCTTTGTGTTGTGTAACGTGGAGACACATATACATAATTAGAGAGTGGGTGTGTGAGATACACATGCGGACATGAGGAGAGAGAGGATCCAGGTAAATGGGTGTTTGTGCGTGTGTGTGTGTGTTTGTGCACGTGTTTGTGTGTGAGAGGGAGAGAGTGTATGTGGAGTAGAGAGACCACTGGTGATGTAAACCTAGTATAAGGGAAGGGGGAATGGTGTGACATGTGTAGTAGCGAGATAGCACGGGTGCGGGCGGGGGGAGCAGACTATTTGGAAGAGACATCGAGTGTGTGTGTGGGAGAGGGGTGTGAGAGTGAGAGAAAGAGAGAGCTAGCGACGGAGAGAGAGAGAGAGAGAGAAAGAGAGAGAGAGAGAGAGAGGGGGGGGGGCGAGAGGGGTCGTTTGTGTCCATAAATGGCGTATAGATAGGGAAACAATGTTGATGTTGTCCGACATTGGCCTATGAATGGAGACACAAGGGAAGCGAGTCATCGTGTGTGTGATAGGGACTTCATGAGAGATCTAGAATATATGGTGTAGAGAACAATGTGGGAAATCGAGAACAATTATAGATTAGGGAGCTATGCAAAGAGTCACGACATATATGTATACAGGGAAGGAGCTGGGGCGGGTCCGCATGTGGGAGAGATAGAAAGAGGAGAGTGGTGCACAAGGAGACAAAGTGTGCTTGTTTGCAGTGGGGGTGGTGTGTGAGGTGAGTGCGCGAGAACCACATAACTAGGGAGATAGACGTTTGGGACGTTTTGTGTGTATGGGAAATATACACTCTACATAGTGCATGTACTTGGGTAAGAGAGATAGCGGGAGACCTAGAGAGTGAGGGAAGAGATGTGTGCATGCCCGAGAGACAAAGTGATAGAGACCTATGTTGGGGTCCGGACTTTACAAGAGAGAGGGGTGTTAATGTGCTCGTGTGTTGGTGTTTGGGGGAGAGAACGACTTATCTCTCTCTCTCTCTCTCTGTGTGTGTGTGTGTGTGTGGTGGTGGTGGGGGGTGACTTCAGATAAAGAGTGAGGTGTCTATATTTGAGGGACTTTAGCGTAATTTAGATATTGTGCACTCATGGTTGACCAATTTGTTTCACAGTTTGTAGTATGAGATAATGATACTTTTGAACATGCGTGATATACCTTGATGTACCAGAATTACAAACCTAAGATTGGAATTTTGGAATTCGACTCCATCATTAGCTTTTGTAATTCATTTAAACGGAGGTACATTTTTTAAGCCGGGATTTCATGATTTCAAATTCATATATCAAACCTAGAGATATACACATACGGGCATGTTCAAACTTTATAATCATCCACTTTATTCATACACATACCCATTTTTGCTTTTGTCATCATATTTAGGATAAACACATTTGGAATTTCATTTGAATTGGACCGTATGATGGTACTTGCTTGTAGTAGCTCAATGACCCATATTTGAATTGAATGGACAATCTAAGTTTCGAGTTGGAGACATTGATTTTCAGAACTTGCACATTTTTTTGCGTGCGAAACAAACAAATTGTCGGCCGTACGAGAGCAGAATACTTATAATTTTAGGCGCCAAAAGCTTTCAAACTTCCCGCTCACATCGAAATATCACGCGCCCGAAAGTTTAGCCCTGCGATATTCCTGTTTTACCCCTGCCACATGAACTGAAAAGGGTTGCTTTGGTAACTCCATTGTTTTCCCCTCTTTGCCCCCAACATTCTTCCCCAGAGCCCCTCCCCTTCCCCTCCCCGACCCCCCCAACCATGGCAAGCGGCCGAATCTAGTCCTCCGCCGCAGCGGTGGACCTCACACCCTGCCGGATCTACCTTCCGCACCTTGGAACCCCCAACTGCCAACTCACCACTTCACCGGGGCCGCTTCAGCGACTTGCTTGTCCACCGCTCCAGATCTCCTTGACCGCAATCATGGTCCACCGCACCAGATCTGCTTAACCGCGCCCTCGTCCACCACAGCGTAGGCCTTCACTGACTCCCTTGTACACCCCTTCGTTGGCCCTTCATACAAGCCCTCGTCCGCCGCAACAGATCCGCCTCACCGAAAGCACTGTACAACGCGCCCGCCGAAGCCTTCGTCCACTGCACCGGACCCGCTCCACGGACGCCATATTCAACTCCACCGGCCCTGCTTTACCGACGCCGCAGCCTCATCAGGTTATTTCGATTTGTACTACTTCGGTTTTTCTCTTTATCGTGCAACTGTTCACTTACCACAGATGAGCTTTCTTGTATGTCGACAGGCGCCGCAACCATAGCACCAGAGCCGCTTCAGCGACGGCGACAGCCGGCCCAAACTCAACCGCAACACGAGCACCATCGACGATCCTTAGCTATCAAGTATGACAACGATACCCATACGCCGCCGAGAATCATGTACTATTATCCAACGGCCTGCGCCTACGTTCACTTCCTAGCATAAGCACCGCACCTTTGAATTTCTTCAGGGCATCATTCAATTTTTCATGAGACGCGTTATTCTGCTTGCACCTGTAGGGCCATACTTCTGGCAGTGAACATGTTACTCTGTCCATAACTCTTGACCCGCACCTCGAAAATATTTGTTCTTTTGGGGCTGGCACCTCGAACAAGCATAAAAATAGAGGGAAGCAGATATACTCCCTCCGATTCTATTTACTCTGTGCATAACTCTTGACCCGCATACCAAGGAGGGCACTAGTTTAATTTTTCTGGACTAATTTGCCAATTAATTAGGGTAGAGGCGGATGGGGCAGGGCACAAAAGGAAACCAGCGCTAGTAATCGGCAACGCGCAGACTAATACGAGAAAATTGAGAAAAAGTTATACGCAAAGTAAAAAAGAATCGGAGGGAGTATTGTCGTGTATGCACACACCCTTCTTTCATTAGTTTAGATGAACCATTGATGATCAATTCGGACCAGTGCATGCGATTAAAATTAATTTTACCTAAATAGATGGTGCATAATAAACTACAACAACTAGACTTGCAACCACGGGATGCTGACGATATCTTCAAAGAACATTGCAACAGTAGCTAGGCTTCACAGCAACATATGGTAAGCCAGTGTGTTTCAGTACATGTGAAATGTAATGTGAGTGGGCTGCTTTCTTGGCTTGTGCCCTCAACGTGTAATCCTACCGAATTACAAATAGTTTAGTTGTCTGCTTTGCTGTATTGCTTGATTCGAATGCTTATTTGTTGTTACGCTATACCTGAGTTGGCCAATATGTCAGCAGTGCCTGCTGTACAATCGTAAAGAAATGCATGCCTATTTCATTTGAGTCCTTAACTTTTCCTCTCAACTTCATCACAAGACTGTCTTCGTAATTTATATGAGGCCACACTATTAAGTGCTTTCTCAGATTATTTCAACTGCTTAGATGCCTTGGCAACTTAAATATAGCGGTTGTACACTCCCTTTCAACTAGGGATGTCAACTGGGTCCAGTTTAATCCCGACTCAGAGTCTTCAGATTGTTCCTCTTCCTCATTTTCTTCAGATTCAGCCTCAGAGTCCATTTCCTTGCCAATGAATGCCCGAGCCTTCTTGGAGCTGCTCTTCTTGTGAGACGAAGACTTCGAGGATTTTGATGATGAAGATTTTGAGGATTTCTTCTTTTTCTTCACATCATCAGAACTGTAATCCTTGTATTTCTTCTTCTTTGATTCCTTTTCCCACCGAGGACAATCTTGAATGTAATGTCCTGGTTTCTTACACTTGTGACAAAGCCTCTTCTTATAGTCACTGGTTGAGGAATCGTTGCTCCTTGAGGATTTTCCAAAATGACCACGTCTTGAGAACTTCTGGAATTTCTTCACAAGCAGCGCCAGATCATGACTTAGTTCTTCAGGATCACCAAGGCTGCTATCAGAGTCTTCATCTTCGGACTCAGATACTACCTTGGCCTTCAGTGCACGTGATCTGCCATAGCTCGAACCGTAGAGATCTCTCTTCTCAGCAAGCTGGAACTCATGAGTGTTTAGCCTCTCGAGGATATCAGCGGGGTCAAGTGACTTGTAATCAGCACGCTCTTGAATCATCAGTGCCAGAGTGTCAAATGAGGAATCAAGCGATCTCAGCAATTTCTTCACCACCTCATGGTCGGTGATGTCAGTGGCACCAAGTGCTTGAAGATCATTTGAGATGTCAGTGAGGCGATCGAAGGTTTGCTGAACATTTTCATTGTCGAGTCTTTTGAAGCGGTTGAAGAGATTGCGAAGAACATCAACTCGAGAATCACGCTGAGTTGAAACTCCTTCATTGACTTTGGACAGCCTATCCCAGATAAGCTTAGCAGTTTCCAAAGCACTCAGTCTACCATATTGTCCTTTGCTCAGATGGCCACATATGATATTCTTCGCTTGGGAATCGAGTTGCTTGAATCTCTTCACATCGGTAGCGTTCAGTGAGGGTGAGACAGAGGGAACACCATTTTCCACAACATACCAGAGATCGTTATCAATTGCCTCAAGATGCATGCGCATCTTGTTCTTCCAGTAGGGGTAGTCCGTCCCATCAAAGGTAGGACACCCAGCAGAGACCTTGATCATACCTGCGGTCGACATAACTAAAACTCTAGGCGGTTAAACCAAAATCACATAGAACAAGGGAGTACCTTGCTCTGATACCAATTGAAAGTGCGTTATATCGACTAGAGGGGGGGTGAATAGGCGATTTTTATGAAATTCTTCACTGAGGAATTTGCTCGTGAGGAAATTCCTTAGCGAAGAAATACTAGCAGCGGAATAAGTACTCAGAAGTAAACATAACAGATTACATGCATGGTCATCATGATGAAATGAAGACAAACACAGAGTACAGAAAGCGTAGGCACAGGATAACTCTAGATGAAGACAAATAGACTGAAGAAATTGAACTGAGGAATTTGTGAAAGTCTTCAGTCAAAGTCTTCAAACACAGATATGAACAAACAGACAACACAGTAATGAGGAAATGAAGGTGTTGAGGAAATGGAACCAGTTAGCTTGGTGAAGACAATGATTTGGTAGACCAGTTCCAACTGCTGTCTCAGTTGTACGTCTGGTTGGAGCGGCTGAGTATTTAAACTCGAGGACACACAGTCCCGGACACCCAGTCCTGAGCACGCAGCTCGGGACACCAAGTCCTCACCGTATTCTCCTTGAACTAAGGACACACAGTCCTCGTCCAATCACTCGTGGTAAGTCTTCAGGTGACTTCCAAACCTTCACAGACTTGGTCACTCGGCGATCCACAATTCCTCTTGGATGCTCTAGACCTTGACGCCTAACCGTCTAGAAGAAGCACAGTCTTCAAAGGTAACAAGCGTCGGATCCACGCAGGATCAATTTCTTCAGTGATGCTCAATCACTTTGGGTTTGTAGGTGTTTTGGGTTTGGGTTTGGATTTTCCTCACTTTATGATTTTCGCTCAAAGTCCTCGGAGGATGGGTTGCTCTCAAATGACAAGTGTCAGGTTCACGTGGAGCAGCCAACCAGCTAGTGGTTGAAGGGGGCGGCTATTTATAGCCTAGGGAGCAGCCCGACATGATAAGACATAAATGCCCTTCAATGATATGACCGTTAGGTGGACAAGATATTTTAGGACAGCTGGCGCGTGGCACAGCAACGGTCGGAAATTTGGAGTACAAATTCCTCAGGGCTATCATGTTCCTCACTGTGTAGGCAATTCGCACTGGCAAATTCCTAACTCCTCAGTCAGAGCAAAGTCCTCAGTGACCAAAAGAACTGCGTCTCTGTCACTGAAGAAATTGACTGAACTGTATGAGATTTCCAATGGCTTCACTCGAAGGGATTGGTAGGTGTAGGATTTGAGTTGAGCATCACATGGAAATTTTCTCCTTAGTATTTCCTCGACCCCCTTTAACAGTACGGTGTTTCCTATGACTCAAGAAAGATAAAAATGAAACTACGAAAACAAAAGTCTTCACGCTTCACGTTCCTCAAACGAATACCATGTCTTCAAGGTCACACCAATTTCTTCACTTTCAAAGTCTTCAGAAAGTCTTCAGAATATCAAAGTCTTCAGTCGAAGAACTTCATTTTTAGGGGTCGACTTTTACTGTATCAAACTCCTCATAGACCTATAGACCTGTGTACACTCATAAACACATCAGATGCTTAACCTATAAGTCTTCAATACACCAAAATCACTAAGGGGCACTAGATGCACTTACAATCTCCCCCTTTTTGGTGACTGATGACAATATAGGTTAAGTTTTCAACGGGGATAAATATGTGAAGTGTAGAAACTAATATTGAGGAATTTGATTGCAAGATATAGAAGAACTCCCCCTGAAGTTGTGCATAGTGAGGAATTTGCTTTTGAAGCAATGCACACTTGAAGAGTTAAATCATGGAGATCTCCCCCTATATCTTGTAATTCATACACGCATTTGATATATGATATGAAGAATTTGAAATGCATGATGAAATATGGTGCCTGATGCAATTCAGCATGCGTGCGATAACATTAATGAGGAATAAGCATGCAGAATAGTGCATCGAAAGTATCAGAGCTCAAGCATGTATCGAAATATCAGAGCATAGATCGACAAAAGTATCAGAGCACCGAGCACCATAGGGTTTAAGATTACAACTCGATCCAATAAAAGTTTCAAAAGAACGAGAGTTGTAACTTAAAAAATATGCCCTTATAATAGACCCGCTTGAAGACTAACTCATATTTCTCCCCCTTTGTCATCAAATGACCAAAAGGATAGAAACTGAGGACTAACGCCCCTGAAGATATTCAAGTCGATGGAGGAGCGCCAGTGTTGTTGGGGTCGGTTGTTGAAGTAGGGCCTGCTGAAGTGTCGTCCAAGTCTTCATTTTCATCAGTGTCGCGCGATGAAGAATATGAACTGGCCACCAGAGAAGGAACCTTGACCTTCTTGAATTTCTTCGGCGGAGGTGCCGACCAGGCAAATTCTTCTTTGAGGCCCATGTTCTCTAAATCTTCAGCACTATATACTTGAGACAGAACAGCCCAGGTGCGGTTGAAGGTTTCATGAAGGTAGTAATGGTTTTTCTTCACTGCATTATATGTGGCAGTCATGTTGTGAAGAATTGAACCAAACTGACGCTTGACCCATTTGTGATTGCGATCAACCTTTTGATGAAGACTGAGGAGTAACTCACGATCAGTCATCACCCTGGGTGCTGTGGCTTGAGGATTTGTCTTGGCAGTATTAGCAGCAGAGTCATGTGTGGCAGAGTCATCATTGGTGGAATAAGAAGCAGCCTTGCGAAATTGACCATCCAATGGACGAATGCCTTCATCTATCACAGCAGTGGCCTTGCCCTTTTCATCAGCTGAGGAAAATGTCCTTTTGAGGACTTCAATAGGAGGCAAGTAGCTGCAGTGGTTGAGAGTTTCAGCCTTGTAGTTGAGTGAAGACCTTGTCCTGATGAATCTCATAATCCAAGGTGCATAAGGTTCAACTCAAATGGTGACATAGCAATGTTGGCTAGAGTCCTCATGAAGAAATCATGGAAGTTTATGGGAACGCCATGTATGATATTGAACAACATATTCTTCATGATGCCAACAATTTCTTCATCGGAAGAATCATGTCCTTTGATGGGACATATTGTCTTCGTCAGCATGCGATAGACAGTCCTAGGCACATACAACAATTCCTTGACGAGGAATTTGGTAAGAGGTGATTGCCCTGGCTTTAGAGGCTTCATGAGCACTTGCATATAGTGGTTTGTCAGTTCAGGTTCATCATACACGCAACGCGCATCTTCAGTGGGTGGACTAAGAGAAAGGCAGCGAAGCAATTCAGTTGTTGGGGCCTTGTAATGTGTATTTTCAGTCATCCAGTCCAGAACCCATGAATTGACATCTTCAGAGTTGCCAGTGATGTGCAGTGTAGCATAGAACTGAAGAATAAGTTGAAATTTTCATTAGATTATTGTACTTGCATGTTGTGTCATGTCTCTGAATGGATTATGTTGCAAGACCCCCTATGTTGTCCATGTGTTGTAAAGATCAGAATTTTTTAGGCAATGTAATCCACAGTACTTGTATGATTGACATAAGGTGAACTGTTTGTCGTGTGAGCATATTGTATTGGATGAAATAACTGTTTGACTCAGAGTGTATCCAACCTACTGAATTCGAAGATCACGGCATTTGTAAATCATAATCATATATAAAGGTGGAATAAATCTTTGTTGTGGTTTTGAAGAAATAAATAACAAAACGTATAATTATCTGTGGATATTCGTAATCAGATACAAATTGGATTTGAATTTAGTTTGCCAGGTCCCAGGGCAAATGTGAATGCTAATTCTCCCAAGTTTTGAACGAAGCAGCTAAACACCCACTATAATTTGTGGGTTGCTCGAAGAAAGTGTTTGCGAGATGGAAATTACTGTCTACCCCTGACACTTGACATCCTTATCGATAGGATTTACACTACTGTCGATAGGGGTAGACTAGTAACTTTAATCAGACGTGACACGATAGCCTCTGAGCCCATTCAGGCACGGTGGGCGCCAAACGTGGGCGGCAAAACACATTTGATTCAAGCTCGTCCGAAAGACATGTGTCTCTTCCTCCATTTCCCCATTCATACACGGTGGGCGGCAAAACAAACTCTCCTCGTCCGAAATCGATGTAGGCTTATATTTTAAATAGGGGCAGATGTGTAACTTCCATCAGACGTGACACAACCGAAACGCCTCTTCCTTATGCGAGTAGAGTCATAAGGATTGTATTCAGTGAAGAATACGTGCTCGCCATAGAAGTCTTCAGCCTTGAATTTCTGTTTGCATGAGAATGGATCCTTTGGCCTTGGCAGAGGAGTGTCAGTGAGTTGCATCACGACCTCAGGAATCACAAGCTCAGGTTCTTCAGGCTGAGGAATTACAGTATTTTCCTCAGGTGCAGTCACCTTGTCTATTTCAGCAGCAGTTTCTTCAGCACTAGTGGCTGGAATTTCTTCATTCACAGAAGCAGTGGGATGAGTTGCATCAGAGCCCAATTTTATGGTTGGTGAAGAAGAGTGAGGAATTTGCTGCAGGGGAGTGAAGAGTGGGGAATTGGGATGCTGACTTTCCCAAAAGTCGTCATTCATTACTGGAGTTGTGCTTCCAATATCAACATCTTCATCATCAATTTCTTCAACACCAGCCTCTTCAGCATCAAACTGAGGCATTGGTGATGAGACAATTGGGGTTGAAGCGATTGTATCCACTTCAATTTCTTCATCAATCTGCTCTGAGGAAGCAGCAGACTGAGTTTCTTCATCTGATCCACTTGAGATCTCATAATCTTCACCAAAAGGAACAAGGTCCTTTGATGGCATGGAGGAGATAGGAACAGCATCAATTGGATTGGCAAATGAGCTGGTCATGGGCTTCATCTTCTTTGGGACTGAAGATTC
Source organism: Aegilops umbellulata (assembly GCA_032464435.1). Lineage (NCBI taxonomy): Eukaryota > Viridiplantae > Streptophyta > Magnoliopsida > Poales > Poaceae > Aegilops > Aegilops umbellulata. Next base: position 546,488,706 of record CP136058.1, read on the forward strand.
TGAAGCACTTGATGCTTTCCTTTTCTTCACTGCAGCTCGCTCTGCAGCCTTGGTTTTCTTCACATCTAAAGCAGAGGGAAGAACTGGAGTTGGAGTTGGTGCAGGTGGAGCTGAGGAATCTGGTTCAATTTCTTCAGGCACAACTGATGCAGTTTCCCTGGTCTCTTCATTTTCTTCAGGCGCACCACTAGTGGATGCCCTGGCAATTTCATCAACGGCTGGAGTAGAGTCATCAGCCTTGGAACTAGCATTTTCTTCAGCAGCCTGAACTTCATCAGCGGTGCTGGCATGTTCTTCAGTTTGCTGAACAGATGCTTCAGCTTGAGGAATTTGTTGCCTTGAGGCAGTACCCTTGGTGAAGGTATCAGTCAGCCTCACAAATCTGACCTTGGCTCCTTGCCAATCAGCATAGTACGAGTCAAAGTTGTCGCTGAGGGCTTTGATCTCAGCCTACATCTTGACAAGTTCCTCAGGCTTCATTTTGAGAACATTTTTCTTCAGCAGCTTCTCTTTGCGGTACTGGGGTTTCTTGATCTCTCTGGCCCTATCATATTTCCACTTCTCCTCTTGAATGAAGTGAGTCAGCATGTGACTTTGGCCAGGTGTCAGCTTGAAATCAGGCATAGGAGTGTTGGGATCCTTGTGCCAGAGATCAATATAATCTAGGATCGCCCTTGGATCCAAAAGCAGGGGCACAGGTGTGCCTTTGGCTTTAACAGCCCTTTCTTGGCGGTCTCTGATGATTTCAGCGAGTTCTTCTTCATCGGCTTCATCATCATCAGAGGGCATAGTGAAGACCACTTGCTTCTTTGGACTTGGGCGAGTGCCTCGTCCAGCGGTAGCCTTTTTCTTCAGTAACGAGGGTCCAGCTGAGGATTTTGGTGCAGCTGAGGAACTAGCTGAGACACCAGAGGCAATAGAGATGCCAGTTGTCCTTTGGCATGAGGCCAGATGCACAGGAGCTGAGGACTTTGTGGGAGTAGGAGCAGCATGAGGAATTTGCTTTGAAGATTTTGCAGATTCTGGTTGTGAGGGTGCAGCTGAGGAACTTGGCTGTGAGGGCATTGAAGGTGAAGCACTTGGCTTACGAGCAGGCTTCTTCATCATTGATTTCCTCGGCTTGGCAGAAGCCTCAGTGGCAGCAGCAGCAGCAGATTCTTCATTGAATTTCCTCACTGCTTCTTTTGCTTGCTTTTGCAGTTTACGCTGGCGCTTAGCCCATTCTTGAGGAAAATCCTCTCCTCTTCTGATGCTTGTGGGATCAGCCACTTGGCCAGGTGCCAATGGAGGTCTTGGGCATGGAGGGTTTACTGCGAATTTCTTCATGTACTTGGGAGTGACGTATCTGTACTCCCTCCACTCACGTGTCCATCTCCGTTCAATCCTTTGGATGCGCACCTTGCGCTGATTTTTGTCTTCTTTACCAAATTTGGATTCATCAGGTGTGCAATACCCAGCATAAATGTCCTCAGGGATTTCAAATGCAGTCATGACCTCTGGTCTCTTTCCTCCTTTCTGCGGCCTTTTACCTTCAGCCATTTTCTTCAGATGAGGAATTTGAACAATGGAATTCTCTGAAGAAGTATGCAACTTTTCTTCGAGGAACGCTACAAATGAGTTAAGTTGATGAGAACCTAAGGATTCAGCAGCAGACATGTGTACCTGTGAACAGAGTATAGTTGCGAGGAATTTGAAGAGGTCATATGCGTTCTCAGAGGGTTTTTCACAAAGAACAAGTTTTGAGGAATTTGACCAGATTCGTCTTGAGGAATTTCACTAAGCTCCATATATATCTTAGGTTCCAGAGTTGTATAGATTGAGAATCCACACAATTGAGGAATCTTGAAGAAATTTAGACTTAGGGAAATGAATCAAGAATAGAGAATAAGTGAGGTGTTTTGTGTGTGAGGATTTGAAGAACAAAAACACCTTTGAAGATTTTGTAGAAAAGCTTCGAATCAAAGAGGGCAGTAAAAAATAGCTTTTAATTACCCTGAATGAAGAACACGACGAACTGTGAGTTGGAACAGAGAAGTTCGTCAATGCAGATCTTCCACACCCTAACTTGGCGGAGGAAGACGTCTACGGCGGCGGCGGAGGTGAAGATTTCCGCAGTCGGCGCTAGTACGTCGGCGACGAGGTCGAGGCAGTGAAGCTCTTCCTCACCGGCGACGATGGAGTAGCGGCGGCGCTAGGGTTTGGAAACTCGAGCGGGGGAAGTGAGATCGAGCGGAGTAAAGAAGTGAGGATGGAGACGGAGGGGTATTTATAGCTGCAGTAAAAACTGCTCGTCCGAAGATTTAGGACTAACATGCCCCTGGCCGTTCTCCTTCACTTGACATGTGTCACCCACGTACCGTGTAGTGGAGATCGTGTAAGATCGTGAGTGAGTAAAATAATCCATCGTGGGAAGCGGAACGGATTGCGCGGCAAAACCGAAGGTTTGGATAAGATTAGTTTTAACGTTCCGTTCGCAATTTCTTCAGCTGACAAGGACACAGTGAAGAATTTGAACGAGTTTCAAATAGAACGCACATGAAGAATTTGTGAATAGACTAGATTGAGTATAGCATAGAGGGGAAGGGTCCGATCACATTCACTTAGCAGAAAAAAGTTCCAACTTGAAGAAATAGCTATAAGTGAATGTTGTAGAGGACATAAACTCATATATATATATATATATAGCCAATGAAGAAAAACGACGGCACAAGTGAAGACTTTGTAAAGTTTGAAGAATTTGAAAAACTGAAGAATTTCAAAAGTTGAGGAAAAACTCAAATTGAAGATTTTCAACTTTTGTGGTGGCATGATCCACCGTGTAAGAATGATGATTTCAGACACCGCATACAATTGTCGTAGGGTTCTGAGAATCAAATTCTTCATTAATTTCTTCACACTTAGAGTGTTATTCTTCATTGATTGAAGAAAAACGTTTCTTCATGTGTTGCACATCTAAGTCATCAATTTTGCATAAGTGTTAGGATGAGTGCATTTTCAAAGTACATTCGAAGATTCTAAGATATTTAGCTCACAGCGCAACTTGCTAAATCTCTTCTCATCCAAGGGCTTAGTGAAGATATCGGCTAGCTGTTCTTCAGTCTTCACATGCTCAATAGAAATGTCGCCCTTCAACACATGATCACGAAGAAAATGATGACGAATCTGAATGTGCTTTGTCTTCGAGTGCTGAACTGGGTTGTGAGCAATCTTGATGGCACTCTCATTGTCACAGAGAAGAGGCACATTCTTCACGTTGACTCCATAGTCCTTGAGCGTTTGCTTCATCCATAGTAGTTGAGCACAGCAAGAACCAGCAGCAATGTACTCAGCTTCAGCAGTAGACAGTGATACGCAGTTCTGTTTCTTCGAGGACCAACAGACCAAGGATCGTCCGAGGAAATGACAAGTACCAGATGTTGACTTGCGATCCACACGGTCACCAGCATAGTCAGAATCAGAATATCCAATGAGGTCAAAGTCTGAGCCCTTGGGGTACCATAATCCTAGTGTTGGTGTGTGAGCTAGATATCGAAGAATATGCTTCACAGCTGTATGGTGTGATTCCTTCGGTGCAGCTTGAAATCGTGCACACATGCAAACACTAAGCATTATATCTGGCCTAGATGCACATAAGTACAATAAAGAGCCAATCATGGAGCGATATACCTTGTGATCGAAGTCAGTACCATTTTCATCAGTGCATAGATGACCATTTGTGGGCATAGGAATTTTGAGACCTTTGCAGTCTTGCATGCCGAATTTCTTCAGGACATCCTTGAGGTATTTCTCCTGAGATATGAATATCCCATTGTGCTGTTGATGAATTTGTAGACCTAAGAAGAATTTCAATTCTCCCATCATAGACATTTGATATTCTTCACTCATCATATAGGCAAATTCATCACTATAACGTTGGTCAGTACAGCCAAAGATGATATCATCAACATATATTTGGCACACAAACAGTTCACCATCATATGATTTAGTAAAAAGAGTGGGATCAAGTGAACCGGGTGTGTAGCCTTTCTTCATGAAGAATTCCTTCAATGTGTCATACCACGCCCGTGGGGCCTGCTTGAGGCCATAGAGGGCCTTGTTAAGTCTGAAGACTTTGTCAGGATGTTTTGGATCTTCAAAACCTGGTGGTTGAGCAACATATACTTCTTCCTCAATCTTACCATTAAGGAATGCACTTTTCACATCCATTTGGTATAAGATGATATCATGATGGTTAGCATAAGCAAGTAATATGCGAATAGCTTCAAGTCTAGCAACAGGTGCAAAAGTTTCATCGAAATCAATTCCTTCAACCTGTGTGTAGCCTTGAGCTACTAGTCGTGCCTTATTCCTCACCACAACACCATTTTCATCTTGCTTGTTGCGGTAGATCCACTTTGTACCAACGATGTTATGCTTGCGAGGATCGGGACGATTGACCAGTTCCCATACGTTGTTGAGCTTGAACTGATGTAATTCTTCTTGCATGGCCTGAATCCACTCAGGCTCCAGAAATGCTTCATCTACCTTAGTGGGCTCTGTGATAGAGACAAAAGCAAAGTGCCCACAAAAGTTAGATAGATGTGAAGCTTTTGAGCGTGTGAGAGGACCTGGTGCTCTAATGTCATCGATGATCTTCTCCATTTGCACTTCTTTTGCAATGCGAGGGTGAGTTGGTTGCCGTTGAGGAATTTGATCACCATTTTCTTCAGCATCAATTTCCTCAGCATTTTCTTCAGGTGCATCAGTTCGATGTTCTTCACGTTCTGGAATGAATTCTTCAGCAGATTCTTCAGTAGGAATGATATCTTCAGTAGCCTTGTGCTTGATCGATTCCTCAGGTGTTGGTTCATCTAACACAGAAGGTAGGTGCTCTCTTTGCGAGCCATTAGTTTCATCGAACCGCACATCTACAGTTTCAACAATCTTGTGAAGAACATTGTTGAAGACTCTGTAGGTGTGCGAGTCCTTTCCGTAACCAAGCATGAAACCTTCATGTGCTTTCGGTGCAAATTTAGAGTTGTGATGAGGATCTCTAATCCAGCATTTAGCACCGAAGACTTTGAAATAACTCACATTGGGTTTCTTGTCAGTGAGGAGTTCATAGGCAGTCTTCTTGAAGAATTTGTGAAGATATACTCTGTTGATGATATGGCACGCAGTATCAATTGCATCAACCCAGAAACGACGAGGGGTTTTGTACTCATCGAGCATAGTGCGAGCCATCTCAGCAAGAGTCCTGTTCTTGCGCTCCACGACGCCATTCTGTTGAGGAGTATAAGGAGCAGATAATTCATGAGTAATACCAAGTTCATCAAGATAGTCATCGAGACCCGAATTCTTGAACTCAGTGCCATTGTCACTTCTGATGTGCTTGATCTTCACACCAAAGTTAGTTGAAGCCCTCGAGGAAAATCGTTTGAAGACTTCCTGCACTTCAGTTTTGTAAGAGACAAGGTGCACCCATGTGTAACGAGAGTAATCATCAACAATAACAAAACCATATTGAGATGCCTCATTAGAGACAGAGGAATAATGGTTAGGACCGAAGAGATCCATGTGAAGCAATTCGAATGAACGAGTAGTGGTCATGATAGTCTTCGCTGGATGCTTGGCCTTGGTCATCTTTCCAGCTTCACAGGCACCGCATAAGTGATCCTTGAGGAATTTGACATTCTCAATGCCAATGACATGCTTCTTCTTCGCAAGCGTGTGCAGATTCCTCATGCCAGCATGACCAAGTCGTCGATGCCATAGCCATCCTTCTGAAGCTTTTGCAAGTAGGCACACGGCAGGTTGTGAATCTGCAGAGAAATCAACAATATACAAGTCTCCTTTCCTAAAGCCTTCGAAGACTTTGGATTTGTCAGATTCCATAATCACAACACAACGATACTTGCCGAAGACAACAACCATATCAAGATCACAAAGCATTGAGACAGACATAAGATTGTATCCTAAGGACTCAACAAGCATGACTTTGTCCATGTGTCGATCCTTTGTGATGGCAACCTTACCTAGACCCAATACCTGACTTTTGCTCTTATCAGCGAAGATGATATGCTTCATGTGTGATGCTGATAAGGGAGCATCCATCAACAGATTCTTGTCACCGGTCATGTGATTTGTACATCCACTATAAAGTACCCATTCAGTGGCTTTGGGTTGATCATCTTGCAGATGAATTAGTGCAACTTACGAACCTCATATACTTCAGTAGTGAAGAATATGATATCACAATTCATCAGATCAATTTCATCAAGCAGTAGAACCGATAAAACAGAGGGAGGACGTGTGAAATGAAAGTTCATTTCATCATGGTTAGCCTGCGTCCTTTCAGGCATTTCTGTCAGGTCCCCAGCAAATTCTTCAGACGTTACAGCACGTCTGGAGACCTGACCCTGCAGAAGAGATTAGTTCTTTTTCTTCACCACCCACATCTGAAGGGGTGGCAAAGAGTTCATCACTCTGCGAGCTCCATATGAGAATGGTGGCAAAGCAGCCAAACCATTTCGTTTCACATAAGAGGGGTTAGGGTAAGCATATGAATAAGCAGAGAAATTCTTCGAGGACTTATGAACATAATAATTTGAAGAATAATGCTCATATTCATAGCCCTTGGCTCTTCCCTGCGAAACAGAGTTGTTAGCACGATGATGTTCATATGAGGACTTTGATCCATGTGAGGAGTTTGGTCTGTATGAGGACTTGGATCCATATGAAGAATTTGGTCCATATGAAGAATTAGATCTGGGGTTCCTTTTCTTCACAGGTGGTGTCATGAGGACATTCACCTGAAGACTTTCAAGGCAGCTTTTGGGAACCCAGATTTTCTTCATAGGGGAACCGTTCCTGCAGTTAGTGCCAACATATCTAGCAAATACTTCACCATTCTGATTTTTGAACAGTTTATAGTTGGAGTCAAATGACTCATCAGAAGAATGAGAAGATTCACATGTATAGCCAGATAAATCAGATGGATCAACTGGAGGTCCCTTTGTAGCAACCCATGAGGTTTTGGGGTACTGCTCAGGTCCCTTTGCAGCAACCCATGAAGAATTTGTAACATTTGAAGCATTTGAACATTCAGGTGAAGAATTAGCAGATTCTCGTTCAATGCATTTTAAACATGGAGGAATAAATTCTTCCTGAGCAGCGCTGATTTGTTGAGCAAGTAATGAATCGCGCTCCTTCTGAAGATCTTCATAACTCACTCTTAGCTTCTCAAGATCTTGCTTCTTTTGAAGATATTCATAAGAAAGCTTCTCATGATCAGATAAGAGAGTGTTAGGATGATTTTGAAGGTTGTCAAGCTTAGTCTGAAGTCTCTGAAGATTTTCAGTCAAGGCCTTAGTGCGATCCATTTCTTCACCCAACATATCATCACTTCTGTCTAGCATGTTTTGAACCTTTTCAAAAGCCTTGTGTTATTGCACAGCAATCTTAGCAAGTTTAGAGTAGCTAGGCTTAAGATTTTCATCAGATTCATCATCACTAGATTCAGAGGAGGCGTATTTGAGTACCTTGGCACCCTTTGCCATGAAGCAATAGGTGGGAGCGTAGTCATCACTGCCTTCGTCAGCCTTGTTGGTGAGATCACTTTCTTCAGCGTTGAAGATGGATTTGCTGACGAATGCAGTAGCGAGGGCTAGGCTCGCCACACCAGACTCAGAGTCTTCAGATTGTTCCTCTTCCTCATTTTCTTCAGATTCAGCCTCAGAGTCCATTTCCTTGCCAATGAATGCCCGAGCCTTCTTGGAGCTGCTCTTCTTGTGAGACGAAGACTTCGAGGATTTTGATGATGGAGATTTTGAGGATTTCTTCTTTTTCTTCACATCATCAGAACTGTAATCCTTGTATTTCTTCTTCTTTGATTCCTTTTCCCACTGAGGACAATCTTGAATGTAATGTCCTGGTTTCTTACACTTGTGACAAAGCCTCTTCTTATAGTCACTGGTTGAGGAATCGTTGCTCCTTGAGGATTTTCCAAAACGACCACGTCTTGAGAACTTCTGGAATTTCTTCACAAGCAGCGCCAGATCATGACTTAGTTCTTCAGGATCACCAAGGCTGCTATCAGAGTCTTCATCTTCGGACTCAGATACTACCTTGGCCTTCAGTGCACGTGATCTGCCATAGCTCGAACCGTAGAGATCTCTCTTCTCAGCAAGCTGGAACTCATGAGTGTTTAGCCTCTCGAGGATATCAGCGGGGTCAAGTGACTTGTAATCAGCACGCTCTTGAATCATCAGTGCCAGAGTGTCAAATGAGGAATCAAGCGATCTCAGCAATTTCTTCACCACCTCATGGTCGGTGATGTCAGTGGCACCAAGTGCTTGAAGATCATTTGAGATGTCAGTGAGGCGATTGAAGGTTTGCTGAACATTTTCATTGTCGAGTCTTTTGAAGCGGTTGAAGAGATTGCGAAGAACATCAACTCGAGAATCACGCTGAGTTGAAACTCCTTCATTGACTTTGGACAGCCTATCCCAGATAAGCTTAGCAGTTTCCAAAGCACTCAGTCTACCATATTGTCCTTTGCTCAGATGGCCACATATGATATTCTTCGCTTGGGAATCGAGTTGCTTGAATCTCTTCACATCGGTAGCGTTCAGTGAGGGTGAGACAGAGGGAACACCATTTTCCACAACATACCAGAGATCGTTATCAATTGCCTCAAGATGCATGCGCATCTTGTTCTTCCAGTAGGGGTAGTCCGTCCCATCAAAGGTAGGACACCCAGCAGAGACCTTGATCATACCTGCGGTCGACATAACTAAAACTCTAGGCGGTTAAACCAAAATCACATAGAACAAGGGAGTACCTTGCTCTGATACCAATTGAAAGTGCGTTATATCGACTAGAGGGGGGGTGAATAGGCGATTTTTATGAAATTCTTCACTGAGGAATTTGCTCGTGAGGAAATTCCTTAGCGAAGAAATACTAGCAGCGGAATAAGTACTCAGAAGTAAACATAACAGATTACATGCATGGTCATCATGATGAAATGAAGACAAACACAGAGTACAGAAAGCGTAGGCACAGGATAACTCTAGATGAAGACAAATAGACTGAAGAAATTGAACTGAGGAATTTGTGAAAGTCTTCAGTCAAAGTCTTCAAACACAGATATGAACAAACAGACAACACAGTAATGAGGAAATGAAGGTGTTGAGGAAATGGAACCAGTTAGCTTGGTGAAGACAATGATTTGGTAGACCAGTTCCAACTGCTGTCTCAGTTGTACGTCTGGTTGGAGCGGCTGAGTATTTAAACTCGAGGACACACAGTCCCGGACACCCAGTCCTGAGCACGCAGCTCGGGACACCAAGTCCTCACCGTATTCTCCTTGAACTAAGGACACACAGTCCTCGTCCAATCACTCGTGGTAAGTCTTCAGGTGACTTCCAAACCTTCACAGACTTGGTCACTCGGCGATCCACAATTCCTCTTGGATGCTCTAGACCTTGACGCCTAACCGTCTAGAAGAAGCACAGTCTTCAAAGGTAACAAGCGTCGGATCCACGCAGGATCAATTTCTTCAGTGATGCTCAATCACTTTGGGTTTGTAGGTGTTTTGGGTTTGGGTTTGGATTTTCCTCACTTTATGATTTTCGCTCAAAGTCCTCGGAGGATGGGTTGCTCTCAAATGACAAGTGTCAGGTTCACGTGGAGCAGCCAACCAGCTAGTGGTTGAAGGGGGCGGCTATTTATAGCCTAGGGAGCAGCCCGACATGATAAGACATAAATGCCCTTCAATGATATGACCGTTAGGTGGACAAGATATTTTAGGACAGCTGGCGCGTGGCACAACAACGGTCGGAAATTTGGAGTACAAATTCCTCAGGGCTATCATGTTCCTCACTGTGTAGGCAATTCGCACTGGCAAATTCCTAACTCCTCAGTCAGAGCAAAGTCCTCAGTGACCAAAAGAACTGCGTCTCTGTCACTGAATAAATTGACTGAACTGTATGAGATTTCCAATGGCTTCACTCGAAGGGATTGGTAGGTGTAGGATTTGAGTTGAGCATCACATGGAAATTTTCTCCTTAGTATTTCCTCGACCCCCTTTAACAGTACGGTGTTTCCTATGACTCAAGAAAGATAAAAATGAAACTACGAAAACAAAAGTCTTCACTCTTCACGTTCCTCAAACGAATACCATGTCTTCAAGGTCACACCAATTTCTTCACTTTCAAAGTCTTCAGAAAGTCTTCAGAATATCAAAGTCTTCAGTCGAAGAACTTCATTTTTAGGGGTCGACTTTTACTGTATCAAACTCCTCATAGACCTATAGACCTGTGTACACTCATAAACACATCAGATGCTTAACCTATAAGTCTTCAATACACCAAAATCACTAAGGGGCACTAGATGCACTTACAATCTCCCCCTTTTTGGTGATTGATGACAATATAGGTTAAGTTTTCAACGGGGATAAATATGTGAAGTGTAGAAACTAATATTGAGGAATTTGATTGCAAGATATAGAAGAACTCCCCCTGAAGTTGTGCATAGTGAGGAATTTGCTTTTGAAGCAATGCACACTTGAAGAGTTAAATCATGGAGATCTCCCCCTATATCTTGTAATTCATACACGCATTTGATATATGATATGAAGAATTTGAAATGCATGATGAAATATGGTGCCTGATGCAATTCAGCATGCGTGCGATAACATTAATGAGGAATAAGCATGCAGAATAGTGCATCGAAAGTATCAGAGCTCAAGCATGTATCGAAATATCAGAGCATAGATCGACAAAAGTATCAGAGCACCGAGCACCATAGGGTTTAAGATTACAACTCGATCCAATAAAAGTTTCGAAAGAACGAGAGTTGTAACTTAAAAAATATGCCCTTATAATAGACCCGCTTGAAGACTAACTCAGATTTCTCCCCCTTTGTCATCAAATGACCAAAAGGATAGAAACTGAGGACTAACGCCCCTGAAGATATTCAAGTCGATGGAGGAGCGCCAGTGTTGTTGGGGTCGGTTGTTGAAGTAGGGCCTGCTGAAGTGTCGTCCAAGTCTTCATTTTCATCAGTGTCACGCGATGAAGAATATGAACTGGCCACCAGAGAAGGAACCTTGACCTTCTTGAATTTCTTCGGCGGAGGTGCCGACCAGGCAAATTCTTCTTTGAGGCCCATGTTCTCTAAATCTTCAGCACTATATACTTGAGACAGAACAGCCCAGGTGCGGTTGAAGGTTTCATGAAGGTAGTAATGGTTTTTCTTCACTGCATTATATGTGGCAGTCATGTTGTGAAGAATTGAACCAAACTGACGCTTGACCCATTTGTGATTGCGATCAACCTTTTAATGAAGACCGAGGAGTAACTCACGATCAGTCATCACCCTGGGTGTTGTGGCTTGAGGATTTGTCTTGGCAGTATTAGCAGCAGAGTCATGTGTGGCAGAGTCATCATTGGTGGAATAAGAAGCAGCCTTGCGAAATTGACCATCCAATGGACGAATGCCTTCATCTATCACAGCAGTGGCCTTGCCCTTTTCATCAGCTGAGGAAAATGTCCTTTTGAGGACTTCAATAGGAGGCAAGTAGCTGCAGTGGTTGAGAGTTTCAGCCTTGTAGTTGAGTGAAGACCTTGTCCTGATGAATCTCATAATCCAAGGTGCATAAGGTTCAGCTCAAATGGTGACACAGCAATGTTGGCTAGAGTCCTCATGAAGAAATCATGGAAGTTTATGGGAACGCCATGTATGATATTGAACAGCATATTCTTCATGATGCCAACAATTTCTTCACCGGAAGAATCATGTCCTTTGATGGGACATATTGTCTTCGTCAGCATGCGATAGACAGTCCTAGGCACATACAGCAATTCCTTGACGAGGAATTTGGTACGAGGTGATTGCCCTGGCTTCAGAGGCTTCATGAGCACTTGCATGTAGTGGTTTGACAGTTCAGGTTCATCATACACGCAACGCGCATCTTCAGTGGGTGGACTAAGAGAAAGGCAGCGAAGCAATTCAGTTGTTGGGGCCTTGTAATGTGTATTTTCAGTCATCCAGTCCAGAACCCATGAATTGACATCTTCAGAGTTGCCAGTGATGTGCAGTGTAGCATAGAACTGAAGAATAAGTTGAAATTTTCATTAGATTATTGTACTTGCATGTTGTGTCATGTCTCTGAATGGATTATGTTGCAAGACCCCCTATGTTGTCCATGTGTTGTAAAGATCAGAATTTTTTAGGCAATGTAATCCACAGTACTTGTATGATTGACATAAGGTGAACTGTTTGTCGTGTGAGCATATTGTATTGGATGAAATAACTGTTTGACTCAGAGTGTATCCAACCTACTGAATTCGAAGATCACGGCATTTGTAAATCATAATCATATATAAAGGTGGAATAAATCTTTGTTGTGGTTTTGAAGAAATAAATAACAAAACGTATAATTATCTGTGGATATTCGTAATCGGATACAAATTGGATTTGAATTTAGTTTGCCAGGTCCCAGGGCAAATGTGAATGCTAATTCTCCCAAGTTTTGAACGAAGCGGCTAAACACCCACTATAATTTGTGGGCTGCTCGAAGAAAGTGTTTGCGAGATGGAAATTACTGTCTACCCCTGACACTTGACATCCTTATCGATAGGATTTACACTACTGTCGATAGGGGTAGACTAGTAACTTTAATCAGACGTGACACGATAGCCTCTGAGCCCATTCAGGCACGGTGGGCGCCAAACGTGGGCGGCAAAACACATTTGATTCAAGCTCGTCCGAAAGACATGTGTCTCTTCCTCCATTTCCCCATTCATACACGGTGGGCGGCAAAACAAACTCTCCTCGTCCGAAATCGATGTAGGCTTATATTTTAAATAGGGGCAGATGTGTAACTTCCATCAGACGTGACACAACCGCCCTACCTGTCAGCCCCGTTCATACACCGTGGGCGCCTACCGTGGGCGGCAAAACACCCTCTCCTCGCCCGAAATTGATGTAGGCTAATATTTTAAATAGTGGCAGATGTGTAACTTCCATCAGACGTGACACAACCGCCCTACCTGTCAGCCCCGTTCATGTTGGGGAACGTAGTAATTTCAAAATTTTCCTACGCACACGCAAGATCATGGTGATGCATAGCAACGAGGGGAGAGTATGATCTACGTACCCTTGTAGATCGCAACGGAAGCGTTTGACACAACGTAGAGGAAGTAGTCGTACGTCTTCTTCCTGGTCCGACCGATCCAAGCACCGTTACTCCGGCACCTCCGAGTTCTTAGGACACGTTCAGCTCGATGATGATCCTCGGGCTCCGATCCAGCAAAGCGTCGAGGAAGAGTTCCGTCAGCACGACGGCGTGGTGACGATCTTGATGTATTACTGACGCAGGGCTTTGCCTAAGCACTGCGACAATATGACCGAGGTGGAATTTGGTGGCAGGGGGCACCGCACACGGCTAAGGAAAGATCTCAATGATCAATTGTGTCTCTAGAGGTGCCCCTGCCCCCATATATAAAGGGGCAAAGGGGGAGGGGTGCGGCAGCCATAGGAGGAGTCCTACTCCCGCTGGGAGTAGGACTCCCCTCCAATCCTATTCCTAATAGGACTCCCCAAGTGGGGAAAGAGAGAGGGGCTGGCCGGCCACCTTCCCTAGTCCTAATAGGACTAGGGGAAGGGGGGGAGGCGCGCAGACCATGAGGGCAGCCCTTTCACCTTTCCACCAAGGCCCATGTTGGCCCATTTGGCTCCCGGGGGGTTCCGGTAACCCTCCCGGTATTCCGGTAAAATCCCGATTTCACCCGGAACACTTCCGATGTCCAAACATAGGCTTCCAATATATCAATCTTTACGTCTCGACCATTTCGAGACTCCTCGTCATGTCCGTGATCACATCCGGGACTCCGAACAACCTTCGGTACATCAAAATGCATAAACTCATAATAACTATCATCGTAACGTTAAGCGTGCGGACCCTACGGTTCGAGAACAATGTAGACATGACCGAGACACATCTCCGGTCAATAACCAATAGCGGGACCTGGATGCCCATATTGGCTCCTACATATTCTACGAAGATCTTTATCGGTCAGACCGCATAACAACATACGTTTGTTCCCTTTGTCATCGGTATGTTACTTGCCCGAGATTCGATCGTCAGTATCCAATACTTAGTTCAATCTCGTTACCGGCAAGTCTCTTTACTCGTTCCGTAATACATCATCCCGCAGCTAACTCATTAGTTGCAATGCTTGCAAGGCTTAAGTGATGTGCATTACCGAGAGGGCCCAGAGATACCTCTCCGACGATCAGAGTGACAAATCCTAATCTCGAAATACGCCAACCCAACATCTACCATTGGAGACACCTGTAGTACTCCTTTATAATCACCCAGTTACGTTGTGACATTTGGTAGTACCCAAAGTGTTCCTCCGGCAAACGGGAGTTGCATAATCTCATAGTCATAGGAACATGTATAAGTCATGGATAAAGCAATAGCAACATACTAAACGATCGGGTGCTAAGCTAATATAATGGGTCATGTCAATCAGATCATTCAACTAATGATGTGACCTCGTTAATCAAATAACAACTCTTTGTTCATGGTTAGGAAACATAACCATCTTTGATTAACGAGCTAGTCTAGTAGAGGCATACTAGTGACACTCTGTTTGTCTATGTATTCACACATGTATTATGTTTCCGGTTAATACAATTCTAGCATGAATAATAAACCTTTATCATGATATAAGGAAATAAATAATAACTTTATTATTGCCTCTAGGGCATATTTCCTTCAGTTCATACACCGTGAGCGCCAACCGTGGGCGGCAAAACACCCTCTCCTCGCCCGAAATAGTTACCGGCAAATATTTGGGAGATGCAAGATTACCGTCCTATCCCCAACCGAGGCAATGTCCAAAATTTTAAACGGGGGATAAGTTTGTAACTTTCCCCCACTTCAGAGAAGCATGTCCCAAAGTTTGAGATCCCCCCTCCCCTCCATTTCCCCATTCATACACCGTCGGCGGCACGACAACCTCTGCACTGCGGCCAGCCTCCTCCGTCCTCCACCTTGCCGTAGCCGCTACCCCTACCCCGTCGTCCACTGCAAGAGATGGACGTCTCTCATCCACGGCGCTGGACCAAGATCCTTTCTTCACCTTCTCTCTCTTCATCGGCGCAATCGTCCACCTTATCGTTGCCACTCCTACGACCGCCTCATCCACGGCAACAGGATATATCCCCCGACCCGGCCGTCTGCCGTCTAAAGTCTTCTTCCCCGCCGCCGATAGCCATCGCACCCGCAGCGCCCTCAACGTATCAGCATAGGCCTACACGGCGTCGCAAGAGAGGTGGTACTCTTCCATATGTGCTTAAGTTATTGATCTCACCCAGAAAATAGATCGTAATTTGTTTACTGTACTTTTCTTGTCCGTACCAAATCGTAGTGGAGTTGAAAGCAAACATTGGTTGCGAAGTAGCTTTGTCCGGTTTGCACCTTCAGATCCGCCATGGCACGGGCACTATACTCGTAAAGCTTATGGTTTCCCCCTTTATATTCACTACCATCATCGTAGGTGCTTCGTGTTGTGCTAGCACTGCTCCTCAAGACCTCAACCCAAAGCTTACGTGTTGAAATACGAATTTGATATGATGCTCATATCACTAAAACAGAGAACGTTTAATTGGTCACCTAATGTTCCTATATTCGTTTCGAAAAGCATGTGCGCCACCCACTGGTCCAGCTAGTTCCACTTTACTGATTTTTCTCTTGATGCTTAGGGTTTTCCCCTTTTATCTACTCTACTATGATCTGCGTAGGTGCTTTCTGTCGTACTAGCATTACTCCACCCTTCAAGCTAAACAACACAACACTCAGAATTTGAAAGCTTAGTTGTTCAAATATGATCGTGATATGATACTGATATTAGTTAACCGACACATTTAATTGGTTAGCTAAAGGTCCCACTTGAGTTTCCAAATGCATGTCGCGACATATAGAGAGACAACATAATTACATTTCTTTGTCACTTGTTGACCGTACTTTCTTGTGCATACCAAATCTTAGTTGTTATTTCAAAGCAAACATTGGTTGCTAACTACCCTTTGCGCGGTTTGCAGCTTCAGATCTGTCATCCCACTGCCACGGTCAACACTGTACTCATCATGCTTATGTTTCCCCATTTTATGATGACCACAATCAGCCTACGTGGTTCGTGTCGTAATAGCACTGCTCCACCCATTGAGCTAAACAAGCTTAGTTGTACAAATTCATATCTGATATTATTGTTGATATTAGTAAAACTGAGAGATGTTTAATTGGTTAGCTAAATGTTCCTACTTTAGTTTTGAAATGCATGTGAGCCACATATGGAGAGACCGGAAAGAATAGTATTTCTCTGTGTGCTCTGGTTCATCATGGGTGGCCAACCGATATTGTATTAAAAGACTTGTAATATCTTCAATCTGCTTGCTCTTCTGCTCTTCTTTAAGATGATACTCTTCTCTTGCGGTCGACTGGTCAGGTCGAGTTGTTCTCCCTTAGTATATTTTGAATCTGTCAGGTCAGGTCGACTTGTTCTTCTACTATATGTTGAAGCTATCATCTGCGAAGTGTCATCACTTCTGGAGCTCTCAAATTTTTAGTAGTAGGCCACATTATATTAATGCACACAACAAATTACAGCATGCATGGCATCTTTTAAAAGAATTGCAGAGATAGCACAAAGGGGTTTACAGGGAGGCAGTATTGGATTAGAATCAATTCTGCATTACAAAGAAAATCTCACTTGTTTTTATGTTTTCATGCATGTCAGATATTGAACATTATCAAAATGATTATGAAAATGGGCATGCGAGAGGAATATTGCGGAACGATCCACTGGCTAACAAACTTGGCATGGTGGAGGATGGCCTATCTTATTCACCCATCAAGGTGCTTGCTCTAACTTTGCAAAGTTGTATTGGTCGCACATATTTTGCTTCTGAACTCTTGCATTACTTCTACTTTGTTACACCATCTGCTTAGTTTAAGCATCATATATGAGTATATGCCATACCTATCCATTTTCTGTACCTATTCCATGTGTCGTCACACTATGTTTTTCCAGTCAAATGTTGTTCTTTTGTAATAGATGTCCAAAAGGAAGAGGGTGAGTGTAGATCCTCAAGGAGTACAAACTAGGTATTTGGAAAAGGTAGTGATACCTGTTAAATCAGATAGATCAGCAGCCACAGAAAACACAGGCCCAACTGTACCACACTTTACCCCTACTCCAGTGGCCAAACCCCCATTAGAACTGCTGGGAGCCCAGCGTCAGGTATTGTCTATGATATCAATTCAAAATTTGAAATCCTAAATTTTTGCTTGTGCCTTACCTTCTCTCTTGTATGAAAACTAATTTCAGATGAATCTCCTTGCTCAAAGGATCATACGATTTCAAAACAATAATGGGCTCTGCATTGCTCTTGTCAGTACCTCTCTCCCTTTTGCCTTGTAACGATGTACTTAATTAATTACTATTTGATTATCTATCATCAGTCTGCACCTGAGCTTCATTATCCTCTGTTTCTTCCAATATTATTTTATCTATATTTACTCTTTGCAAAATGTAGAATAATGGCAACGCTTATAAAGAATTTTCTTTGGGGAATTTATTGAATTATCCTTCCATCAACATGGAGAAGAGCTTTGTCTAGCCCGTGTTAACATGTAATGTAAGTTCATCCTTCTCAAGCCTTCAAACTTTGTTCTAGTATAGATTAGGATAGGCATCATTTCCTCCACTGTTGTTTGCTTTGCTGTTTACATCTGATTGGATGTTTGCAACAACTACCAGTTTCAAATTGTAGTTGTAAAAACATGTTCCTTATGCTGAACAGATCCATTTATTTGCTTCTATAATTGTGAAACCTGTTACGTGTCTCCTTGTTTCTCTTTCAGACTCGTATCTCTTACTCGAGGCAGAACTTTAGGGAAGATAGTGAGACAAACCATCTTGAGGACAGCGAGATGACCCCAAGGTCCTGTCTTGATGAAGACAGTGAGTTGAAGCTACTCACCAGCAGGTGTGAGACAACCTCTATGCAGTCGCTGCCTCAATCAGTTCGACTTCTTCAGTCCCAACTTAAAGCGGAAAGGCTTGCTTCAGCTCAGCTCCGACTTGAAGTCAAATATGCAATGAAGATGTCAGAGGATTGCCGTGCGCACCATCATGCCTTAAATCAGGTGTTGATGCATCTATCGTTGACACAACTGAGGTCTACTTAGCTTCTTCAGCTGTTTGGGGGGGGCGACCTGGCCAGGCCTAGTGCCTTCTGAAGTGCTCTCAGTTTTGTATATTCTTTTGTCGGCGCGTTTATTTGCACTGGTGGCGAACTTTGATGCCCAATGGATGTAATATGTGTGATAGCCATGATAGCCTAGCGTAAGTTGCTTGCTTATCTATTTCCTTGTTGTCTTATTTATTTGTTTGCTTCTAGTCATTGTAGTTCTTTTTCCGCGGTTTGCTAGTGGCTGCAATAACCTATTTTTAAAAACTAGGCCACAATAACCATGGGCTAATATTTACTGTAGTGACACTGGGCCTCCTACCGGCCGTAGAAACACTGGGCCTTCTACGGGCCGTAGAAACAATGGGCCTTCTACGGGTCGTATCATCAATGGGCCTTATACGGGCAGTATGATCGATGGCCAAACATGGGCCAATAACAGGCTGCATTATGGCTGTAAACGGGCTAGAGTTGGAATCGTCCGTTCATGGGCCGACCATAACGGGCCATCGTTAATAAGCCGTATTTGATGACGCTATGAAAATGGCCCAACGTATTAACGGACCACAAACGGGCCGACTGTAACCACGTGCTGAATTTGGCCCACAAGTAGAAAATGACAGTAACGGGCCGTAAGTAAATGAATGCTGGAAATGAGCCCAAGAATAAATGGGCTCTGAGAAGGCCGAAAGATAACATGGGCTGGAAACGGCCCAACGAAATAACGGGCCGTTAATGGGTATAAAGCGATACACTATTCATTACGGGCCAGTTTCACCACGGGCCGTTAATGGGTGTAAAGTGATACACTGTTCATTACAGGCCAGTTTCACCACGGGCCGTTAGTAGGCCAAGAGTTACATAGGGCCTCATGTGGGCCAAAAGACGTCATGGGCCATACATGGGCCAGAAGTGAAAACGGGCTGGAATCATATTGGATGGCCCAGATGACGCTACTGGGCCTAATTCAGATAGGGCGTAACGGGTCTTGGGTTAGCGGGCTATAAATGGGCTATATGCGAACAGGCCGTTAACAGGCTTTCCATGGGCCGGCCCGCCACCTTTTGACCAAGTCAAACGGCCCGGCCTTTTCACAGGAATGGGCCTCTGTTGGGTCGTGCCACGTGTCGACGTACCATAGGCGCCTATCTGACCCACTGACGAGCTGACACGTGTTTCGTCCGACCAATAAGAATTTTACACATGGAAATTTCCCATTGGTCGGGGCTGTTAACGGGTTATCGGATCCAAAACCCGACCCGATAGCTTAACGGTGTTCCGTTACGGTGGATGCCATGTGTCGGTCACCCTTGACGAAAGCACTTCTATGACGTGTGATTTATCGTCATGGAAGTGGACACTTCCGTGATGATAATTTTGGTAATGCCATGGAACACTTCTACGACAGCACATGTATGACTATCTTGATTCTGTCATAAATTTGTCATGGATGTACATGCATGACAAAAAAGCGACCTACTGTGACAAACACGTATCATCACGGAAGTGTATTTTTTTTGTAGTGCCTAGTTCATCTCTTGTATCCGATCTTTGTCTCAAAACCTCAGATTGGTACCTGTGGGTTGCTAGTAGTGTTGATTACTCCTTGTAGTTGATGCTAGTTGGTTTATTCGGTGGAAGATCATATGTTCAGATCCTTTATGCATATCAATACCCCTCTGATTATGAACATGAATATGATTTGTGAGTATTTACGTTTGTTCCCGAGGACATGAGAGAAGTATTGCTATAAGTAGTCATGTGAATTTGGTATTCGTTTGATATTTTGATGAGATGTATGTTGTCTCTCCTCTAGTGGTGTTATGTGAACATCGACTACATGACACTTCACCATTATTTGGGCCTAGAGGAATGCATTGGGAAGTATAATAAGTAGATGATGGGTTGCTAGAGTGACAGAAGCTTAAACCCTAGTTTATGCGTTGCTTCGTAAGGGGCTGATTTGGATCCATATGTTTCATGCTATGGTTAGGTTTACCTTAATACTTCTTTTGTAGTTGCGGATGCTTGCAATAGGGGTTAATCATAAGTGGGATGCTTGTCCAAGAAAGGGCAGTACCCAAGCTCCGGTCCACCCACATATCAAATTATCAAAGTAACGAACGCGAATCATATGAGCGTGATGAAAACTAGCTTGACGATAATTCCCATGTGTCCTCGGAAGCGCTTTCCTTTATATAAGAGTTTGTCCAGGCTTGTCCTTTGCTACAAAAAGGATTGGGCCACCTTGTTGCACCTTGTTTGCTTTATTTACTTGTTACCCGTTACAAATTACCTTATCACAAAACTATCTGTTACCAATAATTTTAGTGATTGCAGAGAATACCTTACTGAAAACCGCTTGTCATTTCGTTCTGCTCCTCGTTGGGTTCGACACTCTTACTTATCGAAAGGACTACGATAGATGCCCTATACTTGTGGGTCATCAGTCCTTAACTGGATGAAGAGCTTGAGAGACGTCATCATGCTGAACGTGTGCTGAACACGGAGGTGCCATACGCTCAGTACTTGGATCGGTTGGATCGTGAAGACATTCGACTACATCAACCGCGTTACTAAACGCTTCCGCTTTCGATCTACGAGGGTACGTGGACACACTCTCCTGTCTCGTTGTTATGCATCTCCTAGATAGATCTTGCGTGATCGTAGGAATTTTTTTGAAATACTGCGTTCCCCAACACAACCTATATAATGTGTTGTTCTTACTTGAACAAACAAAATACTTATGACTATACCCTCTATGCAAGCATCCACAAATATAAAAGAATAATTAAGATAACGTCTAACCATAGCATTGAACTTTGGGGTTCCAATAACATTGAGTACATGTTCATGTACCAAAAGTGTATCTAGTTTACCTATACAGCTTGCTTGAGAATCAGAATCTAAAGTTGTATTCAATGATCTCACAAGAACTAGGAGTAGCTCAAACACCACCATATCGATCACCAGCCTTAGTAATGCGCACAAGATATAACGGTATTACACCAGCTACATGTACGTATTGCACTACCCGTTATTGCTTCGAAATTAGCCTTGAAACCAAAACATGACAGATTGATGATATTTTTCAGTGGGCATCAGTAGGTTCGGCAACATCTATGCATGTGCATCCCCTTTCTAGAGGCTTTCGCTGAATATGAAGATGGTTTTCCAAAGAGCTTTGAACTGTCCTTTAATGGTTGGACTGGTCATTGCTATTGGACAGATTCCTTGCTATTGTAGAAATGTTCTCTAATGATAACTGGTATTTTATTGCCTCTTCATGCACTTCAAGTTCAAGATGCAGAGACTGGTGATGATAATTAAATTCTTCCTGCTCCAAGAAAAATAAGTATATAGAGACAAGAAAAAAAGTACCACAATAGGTTTTCTTATGTGTGTGTTCTGCTCACGTCAATCTTACATTGCACGTGCTTCAGAAAAAAAGGACTTGAGGGGACTTGAGGGGGGTCATTGCTTGCTCATCCACCCTCCTCGTGTACCTATGCTACCCGATCAATTCGGCTACCCATTTATACATCTCTTTACAAACCTTAATCTCAACATAAAGGCAGATGAATGATTGTTTTGCTCAACATGAGACACTTGGAAAAGAGACGAGGAGTTTTAGAAGCAAAGACGAGATGTGAGTGGTTTTGATGGTTTTGGTTGAAAATATATCGTCATTTGAGTCTGAGAATAGAGGGCATCAGGAGGTAGTCTCTTAGCTAGATCTCTAAGTTGCCACCTTGATCTTAGCATCCTTGTGTCTCAGGAGACTTTCACTATACTGTGAATCTCCCTGTGGCGTGCTGCTCCTAATGTTCTCTACGCGCATTTCATAGCCTTTTTTGTTGATATCTGGGATTAGAAATGATCGTCCCAAGACCGGCACCTCGGTACAAGTGATTTGAGGCTGTCCAATATGCTACAGCTTCGGCTCAACCAGCTGTTACAAAATACAGTATAAGTTTTGTACAAGTTAGTGCGGTTGTTTAATATAGCATAAATTAGACGATCGCTTGCAATGTGTTGACTAACATGACACTCATCATATGAGCCTAGCTCTTTGGTAGAATCATCTGTATGACCTGCCACGTGGTCACTTAGACGACCTTTGGTTTGATGGATGTATGGAACACACATCCACATTAAAATGACAAGATTTGCTGATTGTGATAATCCCTATGCAAATGCAAATAACCTAAAATAGAAAGCAACCACTAGTTGACTGGTTGCCTGAAGCCCATGACAAAAAGTGTTAGCAACTTATCTTCATTCATCTCCATTCATCTGGATAGAGAGAAACAATCGTACCTTCTGGCATACAACAAACCAGGTTAACGGTGTGATTGCAGCAATCAGATGTCATATGCACTGCTGGAAGATAGCTGGGGCTAAATGCCTAGAGACGCCACTGGGAGACCCAGGCTAGCTGCGGTAGTTCTTTTGATACTGGGTGAATCCACACCAAACTCATGTAATCCACCATGATCACTTGATCGTGAACGCATTTGCCATCTTCTATCTGCTTAGTATATGAATGTTGGCGGTTTGCCGGTTCTTTCAAAAAAATCTTTGTATTTGAATCAAGGTGTGGTGCATGATCAAGTGGGTAGCTTTGCATGCCGCCGCTATTCTTGCCGGTTTAAACAAAAAGATAAAGTCCTAATATATGGATGAACTTCCACCGCCTTACTCTAGAATACTCAGGTAATAGATTAATATTAAGTGGGAGCCCTTTCTTCACCATCAGAATTTTCCCTTGCCAAATCGCCTTATGGTCAGTTGGTAGAGGATATAAAGATGCTAATGTTGGAGCGGGAGTTTGTTCCGGTTAAGATAGCCCGTTCTCAAAATAGGGTTTCTCACTATCTAGCTAATTATGCTCGCACAGCTCACAGTACCGCTTGTTGGTTATAGTGAGGCCCCCCTTTTATTTAGAATCTTTTTTTACCAGATTGTAACCCTATTACCATGGAATTAGACTCTGTTTTACCTCGCAAAAAAAGTGTTGAGAGCAATCTAATTAGGATACTCCCCTGTTTTTTATCTTTTTGTCTAAGCATGCTATGCTAGTGAGAGCCTCATCCTTTTTTGACAAAGGGCAATAGATTAATATTAAGATGGTACCAATTATACCAGGGCTCTACAACGACACAATATCAAGACTGAATCGAGATATCAAGGCTGCACATTGCCAAAAAGGATAAGAAGAAGAAACAAAGAAATCCGACATGGCGAATGACTTGCAAATCTTGGGTTTTCACCCTGAAGTGCACATCTGAACATACTCCAAGCAATGTCTTAATCAAGGACACGACATGTAAAACACCTCCATCGCCAGAGGCAACACCGAAGGTCATACATAGGGTTTTCACCCCCGTGCTTGAGACTCGGTGCTCAAAGAGCACTGCTAAGCTGAAGATATTGTGTGTGCCGCTACCCTTTGACGAAGAAGACGAAGTTGTATGGAATGGCATCCACATACATATCATGTTCACGAAAACTGTAATACGAGGATAGGAGGCCAACCTACTTAAATTGTTCTATACAGCTACATGCATATGAGGAGCCATGAGTATGTTCACTACGCCAGTGTACGTGCGTCCAATCACATGATTTAGAGATCCGTGTGGTGAATGGAACATAGCATGTAACATAAGTCTCCACTTGTGTTAGTGTGTCCATGTGAGTGAGCAACCCATCGTCCCGGTCGGATGGCTCCACCTTGTTAACGTGGGTGGTACCTATGCACGCAAGAGAATCCACATGTATGGACAAGTAATGATGTTTTATATTGAACTAATGAAATTGCTAGGCAGGCACCAACCAATATATCTTTTATCCATACGATATTTCGTACGTACAACTATTCTATTATGTCTGGCATCTACCCACAAATATGGGACATTAATTCCTCATCCACATTCTTACTTCTAGACACTCCCTATTCATTTTTACAACACGTGTGCTTTCTGTATCTACACTCTTGTATCTTGGTCTTGATCATGCACCTAACGTTATCTCAGCAGTACACAAGGTTTGTTGAGAGACTCATTGCTTTCGGACTAATATCTGATCCAAGCTATACTGCCCCACCGAACGACCCCACATATACATCTTCTCAACATCTTGAGCTCCGTATATATGTTCTTTTATGGCATAAAGTATTGGGTGCTAGTAACAAAAAGAGAGACCATGATCGAGCTACAATGGCAAGAATGATGGTAAAGTTACACCTAATCATCTTTCATGGGTTCGATATGCAAATAGAGGGTATTCGGAGTTGCCTCAAATCGATAAGTAGTTACATGTTGCTCGCACCAGACAAGACTTGACTCGTATGATGTTTCCAATGACCCACTCACACATTTCATGAAAAGCTGCCACTCCCGGCATTCATGTGTCTATAAAAGTGTTGGTCAAAGTGTACCTCCCTCTGACAAGATCTTTCAAGCCCTATCAAATCGAGTTGTTTTTGTCTTCTTTTCAACATGTTTCTCCTTTTGGTCTTAATGAATATACATGAGGTCCTTATGCATGGTCTAAAAAGAGCTTATTGGAATTTCTTATATCCAGGTTCCCGACTAATAGTTCCCAAATAGATTCTTCTTCTTTGGATCTAGGTTTGACATAAACTTTGTTCAAGACCAAATACACCCACCACAGGTTCCTCTGAAGAGAAATTTGTGAAATTTATGTTAAACCAATTCAGGATGTAGATTAAAATTTACCATTTCTCTTATACTCAACAACTGGCATGGTCACTTTTAGTTGGTTGCATGTATTGGGGATACATTTTTTATCTTAACATGAAACTTTATAGTTTTTCCAAACTGCAATAAAATGAGCACCACAACGACCTAACTAACCAACAAATAATCAATATATCCAAACTATGTCAAAATTTCTTCGACTTTGCTCCAGCTAGGTGGGCGGTGGAAACAATATATCCAGTAATATGGAGTCATGGGTCCACCTACCACTATTGTACAATAAATTCTGGACAATGCTCGTATGCATGGCTAGAAATTAACGGTGTAATGTTAAATCTACAAGGAAAACATTGTACATACTTCTGGCTACATGGCATTGCTCGTGCATTAACGATGCGTAGCAGACTAGAGATTATGAACAACACTAATTAATGCCCGGGAGCACATATGGTTTTATTCTAGTCCCCACAAGGTCATAATTAAAGGTCTTAAGAACTTGCATTTGATGGTCATTTCTACTTTGACAAGCTTTTGGTGCTTGGAGATGCCATTAAATCCTATTTTAGTTGATACAATTAGCTCATGCCAAAAATATGTACGTATACATATTTCAAAATTACTTCTTGTTGGTACCATGGGACGGAGCGGCCTAGACTAGCCAAAAGAAGGTTATAGGTTTTAGGAACAAAGGTTGCTTCTTGTGTAATGATAGTGCCAATATCCACTAATTATTATTTCTAGAGATGCGATTTGTTGGTTGATATCTCTTCTAATTGTCAATATGAAAATAAAAAATGTACGTGGATTAACCAATATTTTCAACATAAGTCAAGTAGTATCTTGTGCTACTCAACCACATGTTGTACAAAATAGGCATGCATCTCTCAGAGAAAATCTATGTATAAATCAAAGGCTAGAGATTGCTCAAGGGTGTAATTTCTCTTCACTCATAATTGTATGTCAAATTTCATGTTTCTTTTAGTTAGATATCCCAAGAATGTTCCAAATTCCACTTGAGAATCCAAAGCGGAATCAATACCACCAAAACTACAGATGTTATGAACCAAGAAAACATAGGAATAAGATAAACAATATAGGCATCTAGGTCCTAACTCTGATTGCAAGGTAATGAATACACTAAATAAAGATATTAATTTGGCCTAGACCCACCTCAAAATGAAGGTTGCACTCTTCAGACCCTAAGTTCTCAAACATGTTGCTATTGATGGCCTCATGGACCCCCACTACAGCCTCAATTTGTAGTACTAACTCGATGAGTCCAACTCGACCATATATACATATGTTTCACCACTCCTACCTGGCCAAGCATTGAAGTCTGCACTCTAAACTACTATATTAATCTCAACATACAATTTTTGTCAATCATGACACTATAAAGATAGATAATTGAGTTAGAAGACCAAGAAATATTAAACTCATATTTTGTAGGGTGATTATGGATGGGAAATACAAATGCTGATGATTTTGAGAATGGAAGGTATTAGGATGAGTTCAATTATAAAATCCATCATACTAGTAAGTTGTTGATGCTATATCCAACCAAAATCAACCGGGATGTTTGTTGAAGACATGTGAATAGCCTAGGATGCCGCTAGTTTCGACACGTATAAGCATATGTTTTGGAATTTGGTGTGGGACCTAGTTGTTGCGAGACGGAATGCCTTTGGAGTGTCTTAGGCCAAACTCTTTCATGTTGGATGTTCGGAGGCCAGAGCAACATTATGTACATGATTGTGTGTTGTACAATTCCATAGGATCAACTTCTTACTTAGTGAATGGTTACTAGTTTATCAGTTGGTGGAAATTAACCCATTAAGAGTGTGCATAGGGGTGCTTAATCTAGTTGTAGACACCATAAAAAAGGAAAATGTGGTAGAGAAAAATGCATCAAAAGTGGCCAAAACATATAGTAGACATCCATAGAAAATGAATTATAGAAAAAATTACATGATAAAATGTTGCTAGAAGATGCAGTTGGTGCCAACAGAAGATGCACTCCAAGCTTGAAAATAATGCAAATGAAACTTGATAAAAAGTCCAGTGACTATAGGAAAAATTCAATGGAGAAAATTACACGATTAAAAGTTGGACAAAAATTATAATAGACAACCACAAAAAATACAATAGTGATTAGTAAAGGTAGAAAACTACAATAAAACACAATGACTGTCACCTCCAAAAAAGACATGAGATTGAGATATGGCCCCCAAAGTAGGATTGCATATTGGGGATGAAATCAGAGCTGATACATATGTATAATGCACATTCCATTCCTTATTTTTTCTTTATCGATGTCAGTGAAATGTGAATCGTGTCGTGACGAATATGGATGTGGGATAATATAATATCGGTCATAAATTTGAATCATAAAATCGCGTGTATGGCTCCGCATTCATGTCAATTTTCAACATCTAAAAAATGCCATTTATGATAATTTCTTACAAAGTGTTAAAGCATGTAGGATATGTTGATAAGAATATTTTTCTTATGCATTCATTTTACCTAGAGAAGACAAATAACATGTTATACAGTAGATCATGTCTTAGTGTTATCTCTAGAAACTATTTTGATACTCCAAATTAATCTGCAAAATGTTTAAGATTAAAGTAGAAATTTTGTAACTAATACAAGACATAACATACAATGAAGAAAGTGTGTAGTAGGAGCAGTATCATGATCAATCCATATGGTTTTGCTCATATTAGTGATCAGTTTTAAATCTTAACTATATGTATAATGATATAGTACATTTCTTTTAAGAGAGAGTACTACGTAGCTTCTATTGTGATGTGGGATCGGGCCCAAATACTAGGCATGCTCCCTTCTAATTACCACCACAGAGGTTTTCTTGTGGCATTTCCTAAAAGTAATTCCTCCTCTAAAAAAGGAGAACCACTGGGAAGGAACCTATGGCCTACATATATTGTATTAAGTTAGAGCCCATCTGGGTGGGATGCCGCAAATTCGCTCCTGATGGAACTTGAATCGTATCCGGCTAGTAGGGTGGGCAAAAAAACCGACGAACCGAAACCGAAAAACCGAATTTTCGGTTTTTGTTATTTTCTCAGGTAATTTCGGCTTTTACTTTTAGTAACCGAACTAGGTTCGGTCTGTTCGGTTATTAGATCGGTTAGCCGAACTAGCACCGAACTGTACGTGATTGAGCACTGAAAAGTCAAAATCTAACGTGGATAACTTCCTCCGAGCCTGGACGTGCAGCCAGCTACTTCATCGCTGCCAAATAGCCCACTAGCCCGTGTGCAACCAGCAAACAACTGAGAACGCTTTCGTGGGCTGTGGGACGACTACCTTCATTGAAGCTCCCGCGTAGCGCATGCTGTCCGACCAGAGACGTATTTTACTTTAGGCCCACCTCGCTTGGTCGATGAGAAAAGGCAGAGGGTTACAGCTATATAATGGGGTAATCCTAAAAAAAAGGCTATATAATAGGGTGCAGGCGCTACCCTGTTGGTACAGTTTTCTCAAAGCAAGGTGCTCTCGGTATAAACCGAATACCGCACCGAATTTATTGGTTAACTGAATTTTCGGTTAGCTATTTTTGCTAACCATTTTCAGTTTTCATTATAAACCGAATTTAAGAAAAAACAGAATGGTAGAAACCGGATTTAAGAAAAAACCGAATGATAGAAATTGAATTTTTGGTTTATACCGAGCGCTCACCCCTACCGGCTAGGATGCGCCACTATGACCCATCCACTGGGCTACTGCTCAATTCTCACAATTTCTCCTTTTTAAGCAACACCGGCATTCGAATGCATTACCACATTTATGCACACGCTATCTTCTGATCAAGTTCTTATGATTTTGTTGCACCTGCTCTTAGTCTTTGATGGGACTGGTGTGGGGCTCAGCCAGCTACCACTTGGTTCACAAACACATACTGCAACAACTCAGCAATCAAAACCAACTCATATATGTATCTTCACTTCGACATGGCCAAGCTCCTTATTAGTCCCTTATGTTGAGCCTGAAATAGTCTATTTTGTACACTAGTGTCTAAATCCGAGCAAATGGGTGTTCCCATTGAATGATACACAAGAGTAGTAAATTAGAAGAGTAAGATTAATTTCGTGTTGTTAATGAGCACATGTGCTGATGCGCATGCGGGTTAATGATGAGTTTGAGAATGGGTGGTATTAGGAGGAATTATTGCAGCCCAGTCGTCATTCCCCGTCGACATCAACTGGGACGTTTGGGGCCATGTTCTAGATTTCAAAGTCGGTCAATGCGGCCGTGTGGAAATTCAACACTAATCTGAAGCATAGGTACTCCAGTTATCTGGACAGCACAGAAACGAGGAGATTCAACTAGTGAGTCCAGGCTTTTGCATCTCCTAACCAATAGAATCGCATTGCAGGAATGTACTATCTGTGTATGTAAAAGCATAAGTTCGACCATATCACCCGGCAATAAAAAAGGAAAAAACTACTGTAGCACAAATGTCAAATGGCCCTGAACATTAGGACGAGTAGCATCATAGTAGCTGTATTGCCTTCTTCGTGGAGCGCTGGCCGCTGCCTCTGCATGCAGAGGGAGGATTAACTAATTAAGGCGGCAGCTAACGGGATGGTTAATTAAGGCGGCAACCAATGGGACTAGTGTAGAGCGCCGCCGCCGTGCCCAACCAACTGCCTCGCGTGGGGCCCCGGCGTCATCAAGCACAGCACAGCGAGGATTCTTCTCCCCCAAAAGTTTCAAACTCCAGTCCTCCGCCCACCACCACCAGACAGCAGCAGTCCGCCGCCGCCGCCGCCGCCGCTAGCTCGCTCCGGCACTCGCCGCCCTCCGGCTCGACCCCGCCGTCGCGTTGGCCTCGACGGCCGCCTCCTCGCTAAGGTGCGTCCTCGTCGATTCCCGGGGAAAACCCTAGCCGCCTCCGCCCGTCGCCGGCGCCGTAGCACGGCCGCCGAGCGCCGCGGTTGCTGGTCGCTCGCTCGAGCTCCCTAGCGACCGACCGCTCAATCCATTGCCTTATTGCCTTCTATTTCCTCTTTGGTTCTGACGATTTTTCGGGCTGCGCAGGATGGCGGGGGAGCTCGGCGGCGCTCTCTGCCGCACCCCGGCGAGGGCTCCCGCATCCGGGGTCGGGAGCGACGAGAACGCGCGGCCTGGCGGAGCTTCGGTTCCCGCCCCGGCGGCCTCCCGGGCCCCCCTCCGCGCTATCCAGCCGCCGTGGCAGCCCCGGCGGCCGGTGCCGACGCCCAAGAACAAGAAGGGTCCGGGGGTCAGGGAAGCGGGCAAGACACCGGCGCGGGTCGGCGCGGCGACCACTTCCCTTCGCCCGACCAAGATCCTGGGGGAGCCGAAGCCGGTGCCGAGGTTGGGGTTCACGACGACGGGGGCCAGTTCTGCGCAGGCCCAACGTTCCAAGCTCCGAGACTCCATCTTGCTCCGGGAGGAGAATCGCAATGTGCAGGTGAAACACATCTACTCCTATCACCCCTGTTCCTTTTTTGTAAGGTCAAAACTGAGGCTGCTCACTGTTTTCAATTCATATATGACCTTTAACACTCTTTTGAAAAATTACGGAACATCCTAGTGATATCTACAAAGGATAGTACACCTAATACTTGGATTTGGCTATTGCAATGCTAGAATCAAACATTCAACCAGATTGCACCTCCCTCATCCTTCATATTCATCAAGTCGTTATCCTCCTTTTTCATTGCTATCCCTGTCTTGTGTTGTGCTTCCGATGGCTTCTAAGTTTGATTCTGCACCTAGAGATGCCACATTGCACTGCCAAGTCCCAAAGCACAACAGCCCGATAACTTCTAATATGCGCAATAGCTTCTGAATTTATATGTGCTCGTCCGTTGTGGTGGTGATGGAAATAACAAAAATCTTAACGCTGTGCTATTTGACTTTGTGGACAGAATGTTTTGTCAACATTGCAGCAAGATGACTCTCATGCACCTGCAAAGGAAGAACACAGCTCAGAAGATGCATTGAGCCTGCAGCTGGAGTTAGACATAACCAAAACAATTCTTGTGGACGAGATGAAAGCCCGAGCAGAAGCTGAGGTCAGGGCAACTGCTTTAGGAGATGAGCTGAAAGCAGCAAATTTACGTACCCTTGAAGCTTGCAGGCAGAAGGAAACCACAGAAAAAGAACTGAAATACACAACATCTGTTTTAGAGGCCCTTGAATCGGAGCATGTTGTTTTGATAAAGGAAGTAGAAGAGCTGAAGAATAACAATTTGGAGCAGATTAGTTTGATAAAGGAACTAGAGGAGCCGAAGAAGAACAATTTCCAAAGCCCAGTATTTCGTAAGAAGAGGGATGTGGAAACTCCGATGTTAAACACTGAGCTTGAGCAAGAAATGGATGAAATCCACAGGCAGGCTATGTGTGAAACGTCTGAGGTGATTATATCCTTACAAAACCAGCTGTTGTCACTGCAACAACAGCTAGATTACTGCAACAAAAAAGAGTCATTGGCCGCCAAACAAAGCCTTGATGAAGCTAAGAGAATAGAGATTTTGTTGGATCAATCCATCGAAATTCTTGTGCAGAAGGAGGTTCTTGAACAATACTTTGTTTCATTCGTGAGGGGGATGGAAGAAGAGACTTGTCAGCTCGAGTCCAAACTAGACCAGTCAAATAGATTCTATGAAGCTAGAATTAAAGAACTGGAGATAAAGATACAAGAAATGGGTTATCAGGCTGGAGCATTACTTATTTCATGGAATAAAGAAAAGGAGGTAACCCTTTGAAAGGCAATTAGGCTTACAGCATCGGAGTTTTTGTCTTTTCATATAGATTTCTTCTTCTTTGAACAACGAATTATGGCAGTGACATTCTTTGCGAACCACGTATTTGTTAGGATGCAAGCATTTTTGGTTGTTCTGACTTCCAGTCATTCTCATGATCAGATAGTGATGCTTTGCAACATGTTCATTTCTTCTTATCTAAGGCATACTATTAGTTTGGATAGCTTTGAGGTTGTTAGTTCGTTGATTTCACGCAATTTTCTATGTTGTTTATAAAGGCTCACACAGAAAATTATGTATATATATTCTTCTTTAGAGTGCTTTTGCTTTTTTATCCTTTTTTGGGTGTATGGTAGATTAAAAATACCAAATGCCATACTTACATCAATATTATATGTTGCATTATGGGAGTTCCTTAAATTTACGCATGAGAATATCTTTACAACATATCTGTAAATACATTCAGATTTTAGTATTTGTACAAGGACCTACAAACAGCGTCAATATGCATGGACGAAATATCTATGATTGTTATAACCCTTCCATTTACAATTAATATTATTTTGTAGATATCAGAGGAAAGGAAGACATATGCCAAAGAGAAAAATAAAGTAATCAAGCTATTGGAGATGTCTAATGAGGATGGTCAGATTACTGTGTGTTCATTGGAAGAAAAGGTAAGTTTACCACTGCTGGTATGTTAATAGTTTTGATTGGTTACTTATTTTTCTTTCTGAGCACTGATTTTTTTTTCATTTCTCCTAAGGTGAAATTACTCGAGGAAGAAGCAGAACAACTCAGAAGGCAACAGGGAAAACTAGAAATGGAGCTGCAGAATGCCAGGCAACAATTGCTAGTTGTGCCATCCTCTAGGGAAGCAAAGAGCTCCCTGGAAGACAGAATGCTTGATTCACCTGACCCAACCAGGTTTGCTGGTTCTGAATTATGTTACCAGGCATCTATGTTTACAGCTGTAAGGGCAACAACATAACACTCACCTTGATCTCTTGCAGGTACCCGAGTAATATAAACAATGGGGTACTGCGTTCTCAGGAGAGTAGAATAGGTTGAGCCTTTGAACCAGAGGTAATGATGGCATTCTTTGAAGAGCAAATGCAAGGAAGCTATGCAAGCTCATTTGAAGATATATTCAAAGAAGCTACAGACGATTCTCTTGTTGCTTCACATTTTCTTCCACACATTACAAGCCAAATAAAGCCAAATCCAAATGCAATTGAGGAGGCAGTCGAGCTAGACACTATAGCTGTTGAGTCAACTCCTCTGGTGGAACACCAAGATGAGCCCGGTGAGCCTTCTTCAGATGAGTGCATGCCGGAGTCCGACCCGTCAGGTCTAGATATGGCAAAGCCACATTCATTAGAAAAGGATTTCTGGTCAGAGAACTTGGAGTTTGATTCAGAAGAGCAAGTGCCGCCTCCAGCTGTGGAGTCAATGATTGAAGTTCTGAAGGAGAATGAGTTGCCTCCAGTTTCTCTAGTGCGTCCCAGTGATCCATTGGACTACAGTTTAGCCCTTTCTGATAAGCTGAAGAGGCTCAGAAGCAGGAACCACTACGAGGGTGATAGGACAGCAGCAGACAGGAGATTCTGGTCCATTGAGCAGCAGGACTTGTACAACTCCATATACAGTAGGGCCAAGTTGTTTACTATGCAGTGGATAGACTGGGAGTACATCGATAGCATAGATGAGTTTTCTTGTGTCAGACAGAGATGTGCCCATGTGGGGCTTGAGCAGATCATGAGGTACCATTATGATTGGGACAACGAATTGATTAGGCAGTTTTACTCCACAGTTCATATCAGCGACGACAATAGCTCTATTACTTGGATGGCAGATGGCAGGAGGATAACTACAAACAAGAGGGCATGGGAGGAGATGTTTAGCATTCCTGGCAGTGTTCACACTGCAATAATTCACTCAGAGTTTTTGCTTGATGATGATGACAAGAGGATCATGTACACAGCTGCAGAATACACAGTAGGCCAAACCAGGAGCCTCTCTCCATTGGCTAGCATAGCCAATAAGATTATTCGGAAAACTATCTATCCCAGGTCTTATGGAAGTAAAGTCCATGGATACAACTGGAACCTCCTACGTCATATTGTGGAGCAGCATCCATTTGACATCATTGCTTTTATCTTCGACGAGATTAAGTTGCTTATTTCAGATCACAGTCGCACAAACCTCTTGTATGCACCATACATCATGGGGATGATCATGCGAGCTTTTGAATATGATGGACCTAGAGAAACCAGGCACGATCCCTACAAGCCCAGACCCGACAAGCCAAAGAAGACAGAAAAAGTTAGTCGTCCACCGGCACATGCAGTAGTTGCACCTTCTGAGCCACCACCTTCAGCATGTCAGCCGGAGGTAGAGGCCCATGTTGAGGCAGGCGACCACAGCCAGTTCAAGGAAGCCGGACACCGGCCCCAGGGAGAGGCAGTGCAGCATACCAATGCCTCCTTGTCTTCTCAGATCCTAGCTCCACGCTCCTCCCTGACACCTTCCCTTGAAGCTACCACTCCCTCACCGCCTCCAGCTCCAGCTGCATTTCCTGAGCAGGCCAGCATGATGCACACCGGCCTCCGGTGCTTCAGCTCAGCCAGCTGTTTTGGGGCCAAGTCCTTTTAGTCATTTTAGTTGGTATCAAAGAGATAAGTGATGGGTTTATGTGCTGTCCTTGATGTCTACCTTGCACTCATATTCTGGTTATTTTGTCTATATATATCCTGGACTTTTTTACCATGTATATTCTTCTATCAAGAAAGAACCTTGAGAAGAGCGTATGGAGACTTGAGAAATCAGTACTATGTATGATAGGCATATGTGTGCTGACTCTGTCTTGTGTGCACTTAGTCAGGCTCCTTGGTCTTCTAAATTATACATGTGTATGATTTTGCAGCTTTTGGTCTTCTTTCATAGTGGGTTAGGAATTTGGTTAATGTGTTCAGAGTCAGGGAGGAACAAGCTCCTATTCGGCAGCAGCAAGTTGAGTTATTGGCTATTGATCTTGGCTCAGGCTTCACTTTTGTAGTTGTGCTCCTGTTACATAAATAATGTTCATGTGTCCATACTCGAGAAAAATGTGTCCAGGAACTAATGATTCTGAATATCGGAGTCTGATTCAGGAAGACCCTTTTTTCGAAGGTAAATTCAAAGTGTGATCTTTCAAACTTTGGTATGGTCCAGGTCCTTGTTCTGAACATTCAGAGCTTGTGTGGGACAAGAACCTGCTGGTATGGCATGTGTTGGTTCCACTTGGGACTTGGCTTCTGGGCTTTAAAATTCTTCGCTGTGCACCGTCAGGTGGTGTTTTGTGCCTGATCTGATCTGGTCTTGAGTTTGTGTTGGAGATGCAGCTAGGGTAGTTAGTAATAGATACCTCCTCCTGTGGTCTTTGAGTTTCTAACCGGTTGCTGGAATCAGTGGAATATGGATAAATTTCATCATGATATTTGTTTGTGTCCCTCTCTAGCACATTGATGTACACTTTCAGGAAGCTGTTATTGATTTTTTTTTTGCATAGATGGGATATTTGGGGGGGGGGGGGGGGGGGCATGTAAGTGCCTCATTTTGCGCATAAAGTAGATTGCTTCTGTTTTGTAATCTCACATTCTGAACCTTGATATTTTGGCTTCAATAGACGTAAGTTTCAGTACTTTTTTTTAACAAACTGGTGGTGCTCAGAGTGTCATATACTCATTCAGATGCAATATGCATGAATGCTTACAAAAATCCTGAATATTTATCTGTGAAATGCGACAAAGGAATTTACGTTGCATCCTAACGTGAGCAGGATTCTTGCAGCTAAAATATCAAGGTTCTTAGTATGATCACCTCTTGAGCACTGGAGTGTGCCTCTGTAATGTGCAATACTGGAGCTTCGATTGATTGAGTTCAATCACAGAAATCTGCCAGGTGTGCTCTTATTTCCCAGTGTCCAGGACTTTCAGTTGGAGACCTACCTGCTGCTGCCTTCGCCAGAATGGTATTATCTGTAAGAAATTTGGCATCTTATAAGTGCATTTGCTTTGCTATGGCACCAGCAAGCTTTTGTGCTTGAGCTTCCGCCAGCATTCCGGTCCTAATGCTGAGATCTGTATCTTCTTTTGGTCATCTGTCTTGAATTGCATGCAGATTCCAATCCTTGTGCATTGGTGAGCTTGAGTGTTACCTGAAGATTGTCCCTTCCATGTTGCATC
This sequence comes from Aegilops umbellulata, assembly GCA_032464435.1. NCBI lineage: Eukaryota > Viridiplantae > Streptophyta > Magnoliopsida > Poales > Poaceae > Aegilops > Aegilops umbellulata. Next base: position 546,524,655 of record CP136058.1, read on the forward strand.
TGTATAGATCTTGTTTCCTACCAATATAATGTCTGGCTCCCTGTTCGGGTTTATTTTGCTGGTGATCCTGTTTTATTTCATCTACCCCCATTGTTCAGCTGTATTTTCAAGCGATAAACGAATGCTTATGGCTTGAGTAGTAAACCTGCAACAGCCAGTCATTCCTTGATTTGCAACACTAGCTAGCTGCATGATTATTTCAGTTATTCTGTTTGAGTCATGACTAAAATAATCTGCTCTTAAACACCAATGGTTAGCAAAGAAGTTGCAGTACTGAACAGAACAGCGAGGTATTTCATTTCCGAATAAACCAGCTCTAGGGCTGGATGGTTCAACATTAGTAGTTTTTTTTCTTTGACTTGGTCGGGTGCGCCGGCTATTGGCACGGTTTCTTCCACTACTATCCTATATGGGGGCTTTGTAGTCACCGTGATGGTCTTGTGTGCAATGCACCTGGAGGAAAATGAATGAAATTGTTGTGATGTCGTATCTGTGTCCTGTCTTGCTCCCAGTTCGAAGGTAATTCGAAGGGTGATATTTCAAAATTCGATATGTTTTAGACTTTAAGGTCCTTGTTCTGAACATTCAGCTTCAGTAATTTTCAGGTTGACATTATGAAGCAAAAGCAGGGTTCAGCAGCAGATGGTTCACCACTTGGCCAGCAAGGGGCAGCAGCTGCGGCGCGGCATACCGACCGAGACTTGTTTGAGTCATGCAGCATGGCTGGTGTTGGCGACACACCGCTCCTACATGCATGATGGAGGTCGTCAGGTGGTTTGTGGTGCCTGATCTTGCAGTTCAGCTGTGCCTCATTGCTGCCTTTCTGTGGTGGGTGGTAGGTGGGTCTGAGATGTTTGTGCAAATACAACTGGTAGATGACTTACTGAATTTATGAAGCTGCAAGAGCTTAAGCAATGGCAGGTTGGTCTAAAGCTCACGGTGGTACGCACGACTTTATTATACAGAAAGAAGAGGAAACATGGCAGCATCTTCAGCTCTCTGCCGGCTATTTGTTTCATGATGATGAAAACAAAAAACACATCACGTACCAAAGAGCACATTCATTTCTGGATTCAAGATTGAACCGATGGCCAATCTTAAATGGCTGTATTTACAATCAACCCTTGTGATCACATATCTCCTGTGTTTGTGCTAAACATGCAGCTAGGGTAGTGAACTGATAATACCTCCTTGTCTGGTCCATAAATTTATTTTATGCTCTGAGCTCTTGAGATGGTAACATCTGGGATTGGATTCAGGTTTATGATTTTGGATTCTTGCAAGGATTGCAGCAGGTAAGTATTTTTTTTTCAAGTTGATTCATCTGCCTACTGTCATCCTTAACAGCATCTTACAATTATAGCTATCCAGGTAAATTTCGCACCCTGCATCCCAGCAAAACTTTCAAGGTACCGGTCAAAATAGCTCATGAGTCAGACACGCAGACTGAAGGGAAATTTTGAAGTTAGAGTTGGTTGGGGGTCCAGCTAGGGGGGCGATATCTCCTTCTCCGGTCTTGAGTTTGAAACCGATGGCGGTCGGTGGAATTTCTTATGATATTTGTTTTTCAAAGCTCGAGTCAACCGAAGAGCACATTGAAGTACAGTTCCAGAAAGATGTTAAAGAGTCTTGCGAACGAGCGGGGTGGGCGGGTTGGCATGGTATGTATCGGTTCGACTTGGCTTGTCGGCTTTAGAATTCCTTGCTGGATGTCGTTAGGTGGTGTGTGGCACATTGAATTTTTCACTCTTTTGGTTGCGCTCGTGTACTGTACATAAAGAATGGCCATGTCCATGGTCTTATAACTCATGAAAAATGTGTCCCTCTGTAACTAATGGTTCTGAACATCCGGGTTTGATTCCGGAAGACCCTTTGTCTGAATATGAATTCGTCAAAGCGTGATCTTTCAAAATTTGCGATGGTTCAGGTCCTTACTCTGAACATTCAGAGCTTCAGTAATTCTCAGATGTAACTTATGATGCAGAAGCACAGTTCCTGACTCAGGAGCAGATGGTTGGCCGCCTGCCCATCGAGGGGTGCCGGCTGCGGCGCAACAAAACCAACCAAAAACTTGTTTCCAGCAGCAGCGAGGATGTGCCGGCGCAACGCCACTCCTACATGCCCACAGTTCATGGGCTGCTGTGATGCGCTTCATCTGGGATGAGAATGAAAGTTCTAACTCGTTTTCTGCATACAGAGACTGCTGAATATTCTGCATCTTCCTGAAACTGATCTGGATTTCTGTTCTGAATTAAGCTTCAGATCAGAACGGTACATACTCTGGTTGTGTGTGGTACATGTCATTGCTGGTGATTAATTTGAGCGTACATACATTATAAGGAATGGAAATCATCTGATTTGTATGTGGAGTGATTAATCTGACAGTACATTGTAGTGAAATGAAAAACAAGCTGTTTCTATGGTCCGAGATATAATGAGGAATCCAAAGTTGTACTGATTCCTAGTTATCACTTGGACAAGCTACTATAGCCAGGCCACCAGTCTTAATATAGTACTACACCAGCTACACCACCTAGTAATTGGCTCAACTCTTGCATCGTCACTCACTACTTCGCTCTATATTTCTGTAATGTAGAGGTCGATGGTTGGCACTTGGTAGAAACAGGTTACAACAAAAACTATTCACAGGTTGTGTTAATGCATGGTACATATAAGCTTGTTGTATACACCATGAGAAGTTTTGAGAATAGAGGGCATCGGGATAAATTGTCTGAGTATAATCCCACGTAAATCTGGACGATTGGCTCGAGCTTGTAGGCTCTTCCCACAGTCATCGTGGCTCGATTCAGATCGGGCTTGGACCGAGATATAAATAGGCTGCGGCTAGCTACCCATTTGGGCTCGTTTGTATCTGGACACAAGCTTAGCTTTGCTTGGGCTAGCTCACAGGCTAAAAAGCTTGTGTCCTGGTAGCCTATTTTGGGTAATCGTGCAGACTTAAACTAGTTGAAGAGTGCACCCTAAGTGTTGCTCACAGGCATTCGATAGAGTTTCTGTCCGACTATGCGTTGGGGCCACTCCCTGTCGGTACCGTGCCAAATTGGGTCACGCATCCAACTAAGCACATACCATGGTCGCCCCTGGATAAAGCTCAACAAGATAGAAGAGCTGCGTGCTACTATTCTCTTCGATGGTGGTATGCAGATCTTCGTGAAGAACAACAATCAGTAGTTGTACCCAGTAAAGCTTGGGCTTGGTGGTGGCATGCAGATCTTTGCCCAGGAGATCTCCATGCTCATCAAACACATTCAAGACCAGCAAGTATCTGTTGGAAATATGAGGAATTTATCATATGATTTTATTAACAGAAATAGTAGATAAAAATATGACTATGAAACAAGTCATGTAATCTAGTAGAGTGAAGGCAAATAGCCTCTGGACATGTGAACTAGAACAGAACATATGTATAGAACAGAGGCTAGAACAAGAAACTGTGGCAGGGTTTTAAACAGAAAGAACACGAAGATGTACGGAGCAGCGGCAGAAGCACTAGTCTTGGGGTTGACGTCCTCGCCGACCATGTCGCTAAAGAGATTGTTGACGTCGGGGAAGAAGTCGTCGTCGAAGAAGTAGTCGTCGGAGTTCGGGACATCCATGATGAACATGTCATAGTCGCACGGAGCGCTCCCCAAAAACCTTATCACCCTTCTCCCGTACAGGACTCAAAGAAGTGGGATTTCGGAGGTCTACTGTCCCGACTTGCGAGAAACTGGTGAACATGTCAATATCGTTGTAGGCACATGGCCCACATATAAGATATTAAACTGATAAGAACAGATACTACATTTGATCTTAGCCAAAAGGCCGAGAAAGGTATGAGTTGCAAGCCACACCACCCCCTCCATCTTAGAGCATCTCCAACAGTCGCCCTAAATAAGCGCCGCGCCGCAAATTTTCCCTTTTTAGCGCGTGCGCAATCGGCAGAGGGGCTCCAGCGGATGCGCAATAAGCGCGTGCGCGGCATATAGAGTTGGGCGCGCAGTCCGAATCGCCATCGCGCGCTGTGTATTTGGTGCGTCCGCTTCCGCACGGCACACTCGAGCCCTCGCGCCGCACTCTCTTCGCCGCGCCACTTTTGCCCCGCACGCGCTGCTGCCGGCGAATTGACCTGATGGACCCCTGCGCCGGCACCTCCCTCACCCTTTCCTACAGCCGCAACCCCTCTGCCACCGCCGCAAACCCTAGCGAGGGGAGCTTTGGCTTCGCCTCCGCCGGAGCTCCTCCGAGCACCTGCATCGCGCGCGGCCTCTTCATGCCGCCACGGTGACCTCGGCGGCGGGTGGCGTCGCACCGGCTCCCGCCGTGAAGCCACGTGCCCCCTCTCGAAGCTCCCAAATGTGGTGCGGCCGAAGAAGGGCAATACATCCGCGAAGAAGAACAAGGCGGCGGACGGCTCCGGCTCCTCGAGGCCGTCGAGGAAGAAGCTTGCAAGGCGTGCGATGGGCGCGGCGGCTACCAAAGCGCTGGCGAGCTCACTTGTTGAGCCGGCGGCCGACGCCCACAAGGTGTTCGAGGAAATGCCCCAAAGGTATAAAATTTCGCCAACTTTTTTGTTGTTGTTATTTTTTGAATGCATACATATAGATAGCTTATTTGCATTGGTCTCAAACCAATGACAACTATGGGTGTTGGCTCCAACAATTTGCATTGGTCTCAAACCAATGACATGCATTTCGATGACCATGAGTTCGAGGTGGACGAGGATGGTGAGGGCATTGTCGACGCACCGAAAGGAAGAGGAGGCAACTACACCACCGAAGAAGACGTCTTGCTATGCAATACTTGGTTACAGGTGTTGAGGGATCCATCCGTTGGAGGTGATCAAAGTAGAGATGCTTATTGGAACCGGATGAATGAGCACTTTGATCTACACAAGAAGAGTGGAATTGACCGCTCCAACCGATCTTTTCGCTCCCGGTGGTCGACAATCAACAAGGATTGTCAAAAGTGGGCGGCCGCACAAAAGGCGGTTGACAAGTTGAACCCAAGTGACACTAATGATGAAGATAGGGTAAGTGTCATTTCATCCATGTTCATCATGCTTGTTGTTGGTGTTTATAGTGCTAACTTGTTTTGTTTTTTTAGTTGAATATTGCACAAAACTTGTTTAAAGAAGAGGAGAAGAAGACTAAGATGGTGAACATCAAGAAAGGAAGGCCATTTACATTGCCTCATTATTGCTATGAAGCATTGAAGGATGTGGGACTGAACCAAACGACCAGCCTCTGCTCCTCGCACGCACTGGCACTGGCACCGGGTTCGCTGATATTGTGAAGCTGACCATGTGTGGGTTTTTGTTTCCCCGGCACTCAAATGCCTTTTTTTCTTTCAGTTTGATGAACAAGACTACATTGTCTTATATAGCCCAGCGCACGGACACACGTGTTGACACCATATTTTGGCACGGCCAAGAACTTAATTAAGATGGCCTCAAATGAAGAAGTGCTCAAAGTGAGAAAGTTCCGTATCGTCAAAAGGAAAAACTTTGATATTTGGGCCATAGACATCCGGTCTCATCTCTAAGGCCGAAGTTGTGTTCGAAGTACTCAGATTTTATATTCAGAACACTATACAGCTGATTACACCCCCAAGATGGCCTCAGATGGAAAAAGTTTCAACACGGATTATCTTCATCTCGTCGAGACGATCGATTTTGATATAAAGGTCATCCAATCCGAGGTCGTATGCAAAATTTAGAGCCCTCACACCGTGACCCTCCAGTGAGCAAAATATGACGCCCGGAACCAGACACATATGTGGGTATGTCTGATGAGCTGCGTAAATAATTAGCTGTTTTGCGCGAGCGATTTGACCCTCGATATGACCTCTGATGAAAAAACGTTCAACATGAAAGTTGTTCGTCTCGTCGAAATGGTCAAGATTTCTTTTTGGTTCGTTTCCATCCGAGGTCGTTTACCACTTCAGAAAAGACCCACAATGTGCAGCCAGTTTTAATCCGAATAATTTTGGAAAGTTCGAACAAAACCAATCCGAATTTGACTAGGGTTTTGGACGTGAATCCAAGTCTTTTCCTTGCACGGGAAGTCCAGCCCCCTCTTATATAGCTAAGGGGTGACGGCCGATTGAACAACACACAATCGAACAAACACATCTATTACTTTTATCTTTTATCTTTTCTCCTTAACCCTAGTTCTTCTTCTTCCTCGTTCTTCGTTCGTTCTTCTTTATTGCAGGGCGGCGGACCTCGAGGCCCTAGGGGCGATCAGGTCGACCTAGGGCAGCCCATAGCCACCGCGTGCCCTGACGGGGTCCCTCCCGGACGTGTGGGGTTTCGGGTGTACAAAAGCGCCCGCCGAATTGTCTTGTGTACCGTGCTTCCGGCGAGTCTCCTTCGACGTGAGCTGCGGTGCATCACCCCCGGCATCGAGGATACACGGTGACGTGTTCGTGTGCGAACACACTTTTTGGCGACTCCGCTGGGGACGAAGCTTTGAACGGTCTCCAGCCCGTTCTTGCTACAAAGAGATCGTCATCAAGTTGCTGCAGTCTACAAAGGTAATATGAATACCCAATTCCCCTTTGTAGATGCAAATAATCCATATGTTGTTGCTGGATCACCTAATGAGCATAATGTATCGGCTCACCCTAGTTTTATCAATCATGCATCTAATTATGCGCAAGGGCCGATGTAAAGAAATCTTCATGCTTCAAATTCTTATGACTTTAGCAACGTACAACATATGTATCCAAACTCTCATGCATCGGTAACCCCACAAATCCATATGCCGATGAACAACATGATGGGTTTGGTTAATCAATTTGAAACACCTCATGTTAAAATTTCCAATAGCATACAAGAAAGTGTTTCACCTTTTTATTCATCGGCAACTAATTTGCAATATGTGAATCCAACCATGCCGATGGATGGGAGAATTGGCCATGCTACTACTAGCTATTCGGCCAGTTACTCTCAACCATCATATGTTACACCTCATGTTAATAATTTGTCAGCACCATACACAACTGTAGATGTTCATAATTCGGCTTCCGACCTTCCTGGTCATAGCCGAATGAATGTAAATTTTACAGGAGCGGCTGTGCCCAATATTGTAGAAGATGAGGTAGTGGTGGCTGCATTGAAGAGTTTAGCCTAAAATAAGAGGATTAGTACTCTTTGCCTTGAACAACATGAAAAGGGGCTATTTCCTGATTATGCCGCAATAAAAGCTAGAGTTTTGCAAGAAGATGAATTTTTGCCAATTGATAAAATTGGCGAGCAAAAATATGGTTTTACAACAATGCATATGCCTTCACCTAGTACTACATCATATTATACACCCCTACACTATTGCAAAATTTCGGCAACACCCGTGTGTCATTGCCGAAAGAATCTAAAAACATTGGGGGACAATCGTATCCGGAGTGGGCTGAAATTGAGAAAAAGCTTAAAGCCAACTTTGCCGCTCGCCGCCAGAAACAAATAGAAAAAGAATTGGCTCAGATAAAAGAAGCATTGCCAATTGGTAGTATCAATGAAAAGAAGGATGATTCAGAACTGGAAAGTGCTTCGGTTGAAAAAGCCGAATCAAGTAGTATATATCCCGAATCCATCAAATCCAAAGAGGCAAGAATTATTGAGAAAGGGCATGGCAAGCATAGCAGAACAACCATGCTTGATTTTTCTGAAGTTAATGGAACCTACTTCCTGCCCTATGAGTTCCGTGCCGTAGAAATTGACAAGCCGCAAGGACAAGAGCAAGTAGCCAAACGAAGTTCGGCTGATAAGGATCTTTAAGGTAATGATGCACGGAATAAAGAAAAAGATGATGAAAAGGCGTTGGAGAGTCATCCAAAGATAAAGTAAGATATTGTTCAAGTTACACCACAATCATGTTCTCTCAACATATTTAAAGAGGTATGTCTAGCAAGTAATTTACCTATTTTCAGATTTGGTCACAACTTTATTGTTGATGCATGTAGTAGAAAAATCCTCATAAGTAATTTTGGAAGACCATTGAAGAAGGGTAATTTACTTATTAGCAATAAAATTGTTTTAGAACATATCGGTCAACCAATTGTGCCATTTATAAAGACCGATAATGACTTATTGTTGCAGCAAAAACTTTCTCCGTTGCTTTATCTAAAGTTCATATCTATTTGGGTAGCTTTGCTTATTTCGTACTTGGCTTGCACTTGGTCTCAATTGAGACATGTGTGTTCTAACTATTTTCGTTGTAGAAATTTAAAGCCAAGATTAAATTCTGTTGAGAAAACCGATGCTAGTATAATATCTTACCCAAAGACATCGGAGATAGAGTGCAAAACACAATGCATAGCCGAATGGTGTGATGCAAAATCTGAACCATCCGTTTGCTTAATTCCAAAGCCGTTCTCACAGCAAGATCGTATAGAAAACAAGAAATATACCTTCAATTCAAGCATGTCTGATCAAATATTTGATTTGTTGTTGAAAAATAATTACATTAGAATTCTTGATCACCATATTAAGCCATCAATCCAAGTACGAATGTATTGTAAGTTGCATGATTCGTCCAAGCATAATTTTGAGGATTGCAACATGTTTCGTCAAATAGTTAAATCGGCCATTGAAAAAGGACGATTGAAGTTTGTTGAAACACCAAGAGATGACCAGTCTATTCCGATTGGTCCCGATGGCAAAAAGTATTTGCATCGGCTGCTTCAAGACGATCCATTTAAAGAGAAAGTAAAAACTGCAGGTGATGGGATCAAGCTTTCAAGTAAAGAAGTTGTTGAAGAGCATAATGAACATAATCTTGAGGGTGAGAATTCCATCGAAGCTACAATGGAGACGCCAAGGACTGGGGGGGGGCAGCAAGCAAATCCAATGATCGATAAAAGCAAACCAAAAGGAAACAAAGACCGAAATAAGCGCAAGTGTAAGAGATCAAAAATCACCTTCGCTGAACTATTGGATAAATATCAAAAGAAGAGTGAAGAGAAGAATGCTTATCGGCCCAATCATGCAAAGAAACCAAGATCACCCCCAAGGCGCAAATATGAGGATCGGTATTGGCAAAGTGAGAATTTTAATGCAACATATTCATATCCTTATTTTGGGCCGCCAATGCCAATGCCGTGGATGCCTCCCTATGCTCATATAGATCCATATCCATCATGGGACAGGTATGATACAAGGGCACATTCTCCATCTTATTTTAGACCATCTCACCAATATTATGCTGCTCTGAGAAGATCAATATCTGAACAATCACATGCTAAAGACCGTTTCAATCATAAGGAATCGGTCCAGAGCTCAAGGATGAAGAAAGAGGTGGTCAAGCAAGTTTACCGTGTTAAAAGAGATGATCGTAAGAGTGCAACTTCAGATTTGATCTCAAATAAAAAAGAGCCAATTAAAGTGTTAACATTGGCTACTAAAGGCAATGAGACAAAGCAACCAATTATTGATAGTCAAAGTGCCAAATCTGAAGAAAAGAAGTTGAGAGTGCATAAGGCCAAAAAGGAACTGCCATTGGTCAAAACAGAATTACAGCCGAGATGCCCACTCGGCTTAACGTATTGGCAAAAGAAAGAATTACAAAATCTTAGTGCACAAGAGCTGAGACAGAAGAACATGGCATGGGTTCCCAAGAGGATCATTCATAACAAAAATGATGTGCATGCTTCTATTGCAACAAGTACAATAAAAGTGAAGAAAGAGAAGAATGGAAGCAACAAACAATTAAGCCGAAGGTGTGGATCACAACATCAAAATCTTCGGTTAGCACATCATCCATTTTCTTCAACAATGCCATTGATGCCTTTGCCATGGAATTCATCCACAGGTATGATCAGTTACCCTCCATGGACCTATTTTGATCCATGGATGCAACATAATTTTCTTTATCATGACAGAGTATTACCAAATCACTATACATTTGGTTAGTTACATTTTTGTTGCTAATACAAAGGGGCCAAAATATCTTATTGCTATTTCATTTGTTTATTTCGGCTATACATACTTTGGTGGGTGAATACTACATGGACCTCATTGTAATGACTGATATTTATCTATCGCCCTAAGAATATATTTAAGAATGGCCGGTGTGGTATTCTAACATCGTCCTTAGGAATTTATCAAATTGATGCCATTGAAGATATTATGCATAGACCAATTCACCAAGATTGCAAAGTGAACTTATGTTTTGATTGGGTGTGCTTTGGCTTATTAGTATTCAGAATTTATGTAAGGCCAAATCATGGTTGATTTTATTATTGAGCATCATATTGACATCATGCATAATATTGATTTTAGCTTGATCTCTCTAGTACCATGGAGGTTATATATTGATGGTCAAATTTGTAGCAATGGCGAAGGTGTTGGTGTTGTTTATATATCTCGTTATGGTGCTATTTTGTAAAACCTCATGCCGCTTAAAATATTTATGCACAAATGATCAAAGCCGAATATGCATTGTTATTCGGATTGGAGCTTTTCTTTGCTATAGGTGCTATGCATATTGAGGCTTTCGGTGATTTGTTATGAGTAGTACGACAATGAAAAGTTATCAATGTTTTGACGAATCACTTATAGTTTATCATGAGGTATGTCTAGATGTAAAATTTACCTTGCGTTGCTTTAAAATTGTTCATATATCTAGACATGATAATTGGAGACAGTTGGCATAGCAAGCATTTGGCTACCATGTTGGTCATGGTGTATTGCACATCTATCAATAGCCGATGCTTATTCTTGCCAACATAGGTAAGGCCGAATTGGAGCTCACCATCTCGGCCACTAATGAAACTTTTATGCAGACGAAGTAAGGATTGAAGGAAGTTCATTCTTGATTATTTACAAAATCCTAGCGAAAGGGAGAACAATATGGTTCGGAGGATGGTTTTGGTCTATGGAACCTTATCACCGGATTGTTATAGAAGCTGAGAAGTTTTCACTCAAGTTTGCATCAAGAGGTTCAAACAAGCAATGGACGATATATACTTATCGTCCTAAGAACATGCAAAATGGCCGATGGAGTGTTGACATCATCCTTAGAACAAGATATACGCGAGTTATTTTTCGGCACACAAGCTTTGCCGAAAAACAGGGGGGCATGTGTTGACACCATATTTTGGCACGGCCAAGAACTTAATTAAGTTGGCCTCAAATGGAGAAGTGCTCAAAGTGAGAAAGTTCCGTATCGTCAAAAGGAAAAAACTTTGATATTTGGATCATAGCCATCCGGTCTCATCTCTAAGGCCGAAGTTGTGTTCGAAGTACTCATATTTTGTATTCAGAATACTATTCGACTGATTACACCCCCCAACATGGCATCATATGGAAAAAGTTTCTACACGGATTGTCTTCATCTCGTCGAAACGACCGATTTTGATATAAAGATCATCCCAATCCGAGGTCGTACGCAAAAGTTAGAGCCCTCACAGCGTGACCCTCCAGTGAGCAAAATATGACGCCCGGAACCAGACACATATGTGGGTATGTCTGATGAGCTGCGTAAATAATTAGCTGTTTCGCGCGAGCGATTTGACCCCCGATATGACCTCGGATGAAAAAACGTTCAACATGAAAGTTGTTCGTCTCATCGAAACGGTCAAGATTGCTTTTGGGCTCGTTTCCATCCGAGGTCGTTTACCGCCTCAGAAAAGACCCACAATGTGCAGCCAGTTTTAGACCGAACAGTTTTGGAAAGTCCGGACAAAACCAATCCGAATTTGACTAGGGTTTTGGACGTGAATCCAAGTCTTTTCCTTGCACGGGAAGTCCAGCCCCCTCTTATATAGCTAAGGGGTGACGGCCGATTGAACAACACACAATCGAACAAACACATCTATTACTTTTATCTTTTATGCCCATGTTCCAGGAGTTTTTTGAGGGACAGCTTCAGTTGTTTAAGCTGAATTTTGGTATGATAACTCTTCTTCCTAAGAAGACAGACGCGGTTCGCATTGAGCAGTTCAGACCTATATGTCTGCTTAATGTGAGTTTCAAAATCTTCACCAAGGTCAGGACGAACAGACTTACGCAGATTGCGCACTCTGTGGTTCATCCGTCCCAGACTGCTTTCATGCCTGATCGAAACATCCTTGAAGGGGTTGTTGTCTTGCATGAAACGCTCCATGAAATCCACTCAAAAAACTTGATGGCGTAGTTTTTAAAGTGGATTTTGAAAAAGCATATGATAAAGTTAAATGACCTTTCCTTCAACAAGCTTTGCGTATGAAAGGTTTTGATCCGGCCTGGAGAAACCAGATTGATTCCTTTACGCAAAAAGGGAGTGTAGGGATTAAAGTGAATGATGAGATATGTCACTATTTCCAAACACACAAGGGGCTAAGGCAAGGAGAACCGATGTCACCGATCTTGTTTAATATAGTGGTTGATATGCTTACTATCTTAATAGGTCGGGCAAAGGATGCAGGGCAGGTAGGTGGCCTGGTCCCACATCTAGTTGACGGAGGGATTTCCATTCTTCAGTATGCTGATGATACAATCATCTTTATGGAGCACGACTTGGCGAAAGCAAGAAACATGAAACTGCTGTTATGCTTATTTGAACAACTATCTGGCCTCAAAATTAACTTTCACAAGAGCGAATTGTGTTGCTTTGGAAGAGCAAAGAAGGACTAGGACACGTATAAACAATTGCTCGGATGTGAATTGGGTTCCTTACCGTTTATGTACTTAGGTATACCCATTCATCATCGTAAGCTGACTAACAGTGAGTGGAAATGCATCGAGGATCGCTTTGGAAAGAAACTGAGCTGTTGGAAAGGAAAGCTCATGTCATACGGAGGACGATTGATTCTTATTAATTCGGTCCTTACCAGTATGCCTATGTTTCTCTTATCCTTTTTCCAGGTTCCGGTGGGAGTCAGGAAAAGGTTAGATTTCTACCGATCTCGGTTCTTTTGGCAGAATGACGACCGCAAACGAAAGTATAGGCTTGCTAAGTGGGATATAATATGTAGGCCGAAGGACCAAGGGGGTCTAGGCATTGAAAATTTGGAAGTTAAAAACATATGTCTCCTTAGCAAATGGCTTTTTAAACTTTCGTCCGAGACGGAAGCTACTTGGGCTCAGATTTTGCGTAATAAGTATCTTTATGCTAAAACCCTGGCCCAGGTAAATATGAGGCCTTTCGACTCACCTTTTTAGAAGGGTTTGATGAGAGTCAAACAGCTTTTTTTCAACAAGTCAAAATTTATTGTCGGGAATGGAGCCACCACGAGATTTTGGGAGGATACGTGGCTTGGGGAGACTCCCCTTGCACTTCAATATCCTACTTTGTACAACATTGTGCGACGTAGAGAAGCCTACGTCGCATCTGTTCTACAATCCACTCCCCTCAATATTAGTTTTCGGAGGACGCTAGTCGGAAATCATTGGGAGGCTTGGCTCCACCTTGTTAGACGTTTAATGGAGGTTCGGCTGACCCAGCAACCAGATCAGCTGCATTGGAAACTTACTAAGAACGGTGCGTTCTCGGTTAAGTCTATGTATCTGGATGTCATTAACTCTAGCGTTGTCCCTTCCTCGATTCACGTTTGGAGAGTAAAGGTTCCCTTATGCATCAAAGTGTTTATGTGGTTTGTGCATAAACAAGTCATTTTGACTAAGGATAACCTGGCAAAACGCAACTGGATTGGCTCATCTAGGTGTAGCTTTTGCGATAATAACGAAAACATCAAACACCTCTTCCTCGATTGTCCGTTGGCTAAGATTCTGTGGCGGTCGATTCATATTGCGTATAATATTAATCAGCCCACCTCTATCAACATGTTATTTAGACCATGGCTTGATGGGGTTGATTCCGATACTGCAAGACACATTCGTGTTGGCGTTTGTGCTTTACTTTGGGCAGTATGGAACTGCAGAAATGATTTAGTATTTAACAGATCAACAAACATTCACTTTTTGCAGGTTATCTTCAGGGCCACGGCATTCATCCGTATGGGGTCGCTACTCACTCCGACGGAGGCCAGGGAGCGTTTGGTTACTGCGTCTACCAGATGGGAGATGGTAGCGCTGGATATTTTCAACCGGTTTGGATGGCGGTCATGTAATAGGATAGGCATGTAGTGCTCCTATTGTGTTTGCCAGCTGGTTGTGGCTTAGGATTTCAGCTCTTTCGAGCTTTTACTTTTTTTTCGCACATCGATACTTGGAGACTTTGTTACTGGATTTTATTTTTAATAATATGAGCCGTATGCATCTTTCTGATGCAGAGGCTGGGGTAAACCCCCTTTTCGAAAAAGAAAAAAAACTTTTATCTTTTATCTTTTGTCCTTAACCCTAGTTCTTCTTCTTTCTCGTTCTTCATTCGTTCTTCTTTATTGCAGGGCGGCGGACCTCGAGGCCCTAGGGGCGATCAGGTCGACCTAGGGCAGCCCATAGCCGCCGCGCGCCCTGACGGGGTCCCTTCCGGACGTGTGGGGTTTCGGGTGTACAAAAGCGCCCGCCGAATTGTCTTGCGTACCGTGCTTTCGGCGGGTCTCCTTCGACGTGAGCTGCGGTGCATCACCCCCGGCGTCGAGGGTATACGGTGACGTGTTCGTGTGCAAACAACACGCCCATACGTCACATGCATTCGGCCACTAACCACGCACGCACGCACGCACTAACTAATGACCTAGCATGCACTAACCACTAAACCGCATGCACGCAACGCCGCGCTTCCATTCTCACTAGCCCGCCCGACCAGCACGCCCTGGCCGGCTTGCACGACGCGCTCATACGCGCCTGCTACGCCTGGACTTCCAACAGATCTTCAACGGCCGCAGTCCTACATGATGGACTCGGGTGCGCACATACACCATCACGACACATACACACACGCCATGCTGCTGCGTCCCGCCCGTCCCGCGCGCTATCGACGCGCCCGACGAACCCGACCAGCCCGGCACCGTGGCTTATTCTAACACGGTTTGCTATACGTATTCGCTGATCTGGTCTCAGTCAACTCAAGCCACGCGGGCGCTGACTGCCACGTCGACGTCCCCAAACTCGGCCTCCTGAATACGATTGAAACCAGAGGCTTTTTTGCAAAATCGCCTGAAATATAAACCTGCCCCCCACCATGGCGATCTGGTGAAGGTGGAGGTTCTTGCCGATGTGCAGGTTCTTCAGCCCGTTGTCGCGCAGTAGCACCGGCCTAAGGAGCGAGCCGCCCTTAGCGACGGTCACCTTGGCGCGAACCAACGGCTACCGGTGCACATCACGGTCGGCATGAAGCGCAAGAACGGCGCAGGCCTCTCGCCGCGGAGAGGTCGCGCGCCAGGCGGTGCAACGAGCAGAGCAGGTCTCGGGCTTGGCGCCCACTCCTTGCCGGCGAGCTTGGCACTCCAGTAGTAGAGGCTGCCGGAGGTCGGGTACGCGGAGCAGATATCGGCCATGGACAGGGCGACAGACATGGCGTCCACTACTCCACTTTCAAGTTCAAGAAGTCTGTCTCCTCGTCGACCAAGTTGGTTGTGATCAACGGAGCCTCATGCTCAGCTTGCGCTGTCTCGCCGGCATCCAGCTCCAGCTCCACGGCAGCCGGCGGCTCCGCGGGCGCCGGAATGGCCCTGGTGGCATTCATGTCATACTCCTCGACCTCTGGCTCCGGACTGGACGGCTCCGGCGACGGCGGCGGCAGCCTCTGCTGCGACTCGGCGCCGCGCCTCCCGCAGATGAACTCGTCCATGAGCTCTAGCTTCTTCTGCGTGATGACCTCCACCTCCAGCACGTCGGACTGGCGGCAGACGTAGGCGTCCTTGCACTACGCGATCTGCTTGGCGAGGCCGCAGAAGACTCCGTGCACGCACTCGCAGTCCGCGGTCTCCATGTCCGGGAACTGCTCGATGAGCACGGCGGCTGGGGTTGTCGGCGCGGCCGACGAAGTCGTCACGGAGCGCGTCCTTGCCCATGACGATGACCTCGAGCTAACTGGCCTGCAGGTGGGCGCCGGAGAAGGCAAACGTCTGCCACCACACCGGGTTGTGCCATCGCCAGCAGCGCCCTCGGCGACGCCAAGACCGTACGTGTGCCACTAGCTTCTCTGATCCATCCATCCATTAGCCTCACAATTAATCCTTCCGTAAAATCTGCAGCTTTCGTTGCCCGTCAAACGCGAAAGACGCATGGGAGGCCGTCAAGGGGGTTTTGCTTCAGTTTCCTGTGTGAGTACCAAACAAGAGGAATTTGCATTCTTTGGTTCTCAACACTTCGACAATTTATTCAGACTTAACAGTCTTCAGTTAAGTTCAGGATTTTCTGCAGCTCCGATTCCCAAGCATGAGAAATTAGTATTGTTGGTTCGAGTTAATTACACGATAGTACCATATTTGAGGCGGTGGTGGCGAATTGGTACCACTTTTGAATTTTTTTACGTGTCAGTATCACGTTTGAGTCGAACCATTGCAAATCAGTCTAAACCTCGTATTTCTACATATTGACGCTGGAACTGACCGCCCGGACCCGCGCGCCAGCTGCCACGCTGGCGAATCGGTACCCGCCCGCCCGCTCGATAGGTGCGGTCCGGCTCGAACCGGACCGGCCCGTGCTCTGTCTCTCCCTT
Organism: Aegilops umbellulata; assembly: GCA_032464435.1. Taxonomy (NCBI): domain Eukaryota; kingdom Viridiplantae; phylum Streptophyta; class Magnoliopsida; order Poales; family Poaceae; genus Aegilops; species Aegilops umbellulata. The sequence continues at coordinate 546,541,199 of CP136058.1, forward strand.
TCCTTTCCTCTCTTCCTCTGTTCGTCGACGAACCCTAGCTCCCCCGCACGTCTGTACGGCGATGGCGGCGGCGACCCCGGGCAGTGGTGGCGGTGGCGGTGACGGCGGCGGCACAAACATTCCCATCTTCAGCAGCGGCGCGGCAGGAGGAATCGCGGGGAGATCTCCAATCGAGGGCGGCGACGGATACTCGAGCTCTGAGTATTCCAGCGACGACGACGAGTTCATGGAGCCCGCACTGTCCATGGAGCAGCGGGTACGGCTCGCACAGCAATGGGTGGCGAACCCTAGCAATAGCCACGAGCTGACCCACGGATTCGGCGGCGTCCTGTAAGTTTCTCTCTTTTTTTCTTCTCATTTATTTTCTAATTAGGGTTATAGTGTACTGATTAGGCAAATTGCATGTCAATTGTAGTTTATATGAAGACATATGGAATGTTAGGATCCATTTTGACAATAATGATCTGTTAGAGAGGAAGTTAAGCTGTTCAGATGGGACATATCTGAATATGGTTGCATTGATGGAAACACAAGGCTTTAGTATTGATGATTCACTGATGTTTTACATGGAGACCCCAGGAGAGCAGGGTTTGGAATTGGTTGATAGTAATGTTAAACTACAGTTGATCAAGAGGCAGAATGAGGAGAGTTTGGTGCTTAATTTGTTATTTAGGGCTTGTCCACCAGTTGTCAGTGTAGCACAGAAGGGTTTTGCAGAGAAGCAAAATTTAGATCCTATTGTTTATTCTGAGCCAGTGGTTTATGATCTGGCTGATCCTCCTGTTTATGCTATTGATCAGCAAGGTGTTGCTTATGAAGGTCAGAGTAGCTGCTCTATTGCAGCTGTAGGCCCTGCTGTTTTAACACAAGAGAGCAGGAGTGTTCCAAATCCAAAGTTAAAAGAAGTTGTGGAAGAAGAACAAGATGGCTATGATGCATCTTCATCTGAAGGGCAATATGATAGTGACACTGATTTAAGGCCTAACTATAATGAGGAAATGAATGATGCTGAAGACATGGAGATGGAAGAGGGAAACAGACAGAGAGAACCAGAAGAGGAAGAGGAAGAAGTACAAGAACAACATGAGGAAGAAACAGAGGAAGAAGAATCAGAAGAAGAAACAGAGGAGGAAGAACCAGTGCATTATGAGGGTGAAACAGAGGTAGAGGAATTATTTGATTTGGAGGATGATAACCCTATTGTTCAAGAAGAGGAAGAAAAAAAATATCTGTGCCAGCAAAGAAGAAGCAGAAGCTGCAAGTAAGGAGGGGACCAACAACAAGGTCACATTCCAGTGTTCTAGAAGAAGTGCAACCTGATTGGAAACCATCATCAGATGAAGAAGATAATAGTTTACTGAAGGACAGTGAAGATGATGGGTTTCAGCCACTAGCATTTGTGCTACCTGAAAAAAGGAAGAGCGGGGCAAAGAAGAGGCCACCTAGAGTATGGTACAATGAGGATTTGGAGCAACCACACCAACAACTACAACTGCAAATGTGTTTCAGAGATCAACATCAATTCAGAGATGCTTTGTTGAGCCTGCACATCACTCAGTGCAGAGACTTCAAGTATCACAGGAACTCAGATCAGAGGATCATTGTGCATTGCAAGAATTCACAATGCAAGTTCTGCATTGTGGCAGCTGTTATAAAAGGGGAAAACACTTTTGCATTTAAGAAGATGAGATTACAACACACTTGCCTAGTTCTACTGAAACAACCAGGGTAAGTGCCAAGTGGCTTGCAAAGCAATATGAGCCACTATTCAGATCTGATGTCAGTACTAGCATACATACACTTATTGATGCCTGCATGGTAAAGTATGGTGTGGATGAGCCCAAGTCTATGGCATATAGGGCAAAAAACCTAGCTGTTGAGGCTGTGTTGGGAGATCATTGGAAGCAATTCCCAAGGCTGAGAGATTATGCTCAGACTGTCATGGATACAAACCCTGGGGGTAGGGTTGTAGTCACCACTTTAACTCCAGCACCCACTCAAAAAATCCCACATCCAGGACCCAGATCCCATGCAATGTTTTACTGCATCAATGGAGCAAGGGAGGGATTTCTACAGGGGTGTAGACCATTCATTGGTTAGTTCATTTTAACTTGTACACTACTTTGATTTTTTTAGTTTCAATAGCTTGCACATATAAATGCGTTTAACATGTTATGTTTACACCCTGTTTTAGGTATTGATGGATGTTTTATCAAGCTGACCACTGGTGCACAAATCCTTGCTGCCACTGGTACAGATGGCAATAACAACATATACCCACTGGCATTTGGCATTGTTGGACAAGAGGACAAAGCAAACTGTTGCTGGTTTCTACACCAACTGAAGATTTGTCTTGGAGGAGAAGTTGGACAGTATGGTCCATATACTATAATGTCAGACAGATAGAAGGTATGTCTATCCACCTTGCATTGCCTGCTAAATATGTGTTTACATGTGTATTACATAGTAGCTTAGCTGTTTAAATTGTGTGCACCAAGGGCTACTGTATGCAGTGAGTAAAGTTTTTCCTAACAGTAATCAAAGATTCTGCTTAAGACACATACATGCAAACTTCCAAAATGCTGGCTTTAGGGGGGAAGACCTTAAGAAGTGCATGGATAATGCCAGTTATGCATATAATGAACACAAATTTAATAAAGCAATGGATGATCTCAAAGCTAAGAGTGAGGAAGCTTGGCAATGGCTTAGTGCAATACCCAAGAATACCTGGGCTAGGCATGCATTTGACACAAATTGCAAGACTGACTTAGTTGTCAACAATTTGTCTGAGGTGTTCAACAAGTACATCCTAGATCATAGGAAAAAACCAATAAGAACTATGTGTGATGGCATAAAGGATAAGCAGATGGTCAGGTGGCACAGGAATAGAGAAAGTGGAAAAGAGGCTAGATGGGAGATCACACCACATTACAGTGAGAAGTTGGAGATTGAAAAGGAAAGGGCCAGGTACTGCAAACCCATTCAAGCAGGTGTTAACTTGTGGCAAGTAACTAGTGGGGAGCAAACACATGCTGTCAATTTGGAACTTGAAACCTGTGGTTGCAGAAAATAATACATACTGTCCAACTTCAGAGATGTAATTTGGAACTTGAAACCTGTGGAGCAATCAACTGACTTATTGGAAATAATACATACTAATGTATGCGATCCGATGAATGTTGAGGCTCGCGGCGGGTATCGTTATTTTCTCACCTTCACAGATGATTTGAGAAGATATGGGTATATCTACTTGATGAAACATAAGTCTGAAACATTTGAAAAGTTCAAAGAATTTCAGAGTGAAGTAGAGAATCATCGTAACAAGAAAATAAAGTTTCTATGATCTGATCGCGGAGACAAATATTTGAGTTACGAGTTTTGTCTTCAATTAAAACAATGTGGAATAGTTTCACAAATTCGTGCCACCTGGAACACCACAGTATAATGGCGTGTCCGAACGTCATAACCGTACTTTATTGGATATAGTGCAATCTATGATGTTTCTTACCGATTTACCACTATAGTTTTGGGGTTATGCGTTAGAGACAGCTGCATTCACGTTAAAAAGGGCACCATCTAAATCCGTTGAGATGACACCGTATGAACTGTGGTTTGGCAAGAAACCGAAGTTGTCGTTTCTTAAAGTTTGGGGTTGCGATGCTTATAAGAAAAAGTTTCATCCTGATAAGCTCAAACCCAAATCGGAGAAATGTGTCTTCATAGGATACCCAAAGGAGATAGTTGGGTACACCTTCTATCACAGATCCGAAGGCAAGATATTCGTTGCTAAAAAATAGATCCTTTCTAGAGAAGGAGTTTCTCTCAAAAGAAGTGAGTGGGAGGAAAGTAGAACTTGATGAGGTAACTGTACCTGCTCCCTTATTGGAAAGTAGTTCATCACAGAAACCGGTTTCTGCGACACCTACACCAATTAGTGAGGAAGTTAATGATGATGATCATGAAACTTCAGATCAAGTTGTTACTAAACCTCTTAGGTCAACCAGAGTAAGATCCGCACCAGAGTAGTACGGTAATCCTGTTCTGGAAGTTATGTTACTAGACCATGACGAACCTATGAACTATGAGGAAGCAATGATGAGCCCAGATTCCACAAAATGGCTTGAGGCCATGAAATCTGAGATGGGATCCATGTATGAGAACAAAGTATGGACTTTGATTGACTTGCCCAATGAACAGCGAGACATTAATATTAAATGGATATTCAAGAGGAAGTAGGACGCTCATAGTAGTGTTACTATCTACAAAGCTAGAACTGTCGCAAAAGGTTTTCGACAAGTTCAAGGTGTTGACTACGATGAGAGTTTCTCACTCGTATCTATGCTTAAGTCTGTCCGAATCATGTTAGCAATTGCCGCATTTTATGAAATCTGGCAAATGGATAAACAAAACTGCATTCCTTCATGGATTTATTAAAGAAGAGTTGTATATGATGAAACCAGAAGGTTTTGTCAATCCTAAAGGTGCTAACAAAATATGCAAGCTCCAGCGATCCATCTGTGGACTGGTGCAAGCATCTCGGAGTTGGAATATGCGCTTTGATGAGATGGTCAAAGTATATAGTTTTATACAGAATTGCGATGAAGCATGTATTTACAAGAAAGTGAGTGGGAGCACTACAACATTTCTGATAAGTATATGTGGATGACATATTGTTGATCGGAAATAATGTTGATTTTTGTGGAAAGCATAAAGGAGTATTTGAAAGGAGTTTTTCAAAGAAAGACCTCGGTGAAGCTGCTTACATATTGAGCATAAAGATCTATAACGATAGATCAAGACGCTTGATAAGTTTTTTCAATGAGTACATACCTTGACAAGTTTTTTGAAGTAGTTCAAAATGGAACAGTCAAAGAAAAAGTTCTTGCCTGTGTTACAAGGTGTGAAATTGAGTAAGACTCAAAGCCCGACCACGGCAGAAGATAGAAAGAGAATGAAAGTAATTCCCTATACCTCAGCCATAGGTTCTATAAAGTATGACATGCTGTGTACCAGATCTATTGTATACCCTACACTGAGTTAAGCAAGGGAGTACAATAGTGATCTAGGAGTAGATCACTGGACAGCGGTCAAAATTATCCTTAGTGGAATAAGGAAATATTTCTCGGTTATGGAGGTGACAAAAGGTTCGTCATAAAGAGTTACATCGATGCAAGTTTTGACATAGATCTGGATGACTCTAAGTCTCGATCTAGATACATATTGAAAGTGGGAGCAATTAGCTAGAGTAGCTCCATGCAGAGCATTGTTGAAATAGAAATTTGCAAAATACATACGGATCTGAATATGGCAGTCCCGTTGACTAAACTTCTCTCACAAACAAAACATGATCACACCTTAGTACTCTTTGGGTGTTAATCACATAGCGATGTGAACTAGATTATTGACTCTAGTAAACCCTTTGGGCGTTGGTCACATGACGATGTGAACTATGGGTATTAATCACATGGTGATGTGAACTATTGATGTTAAATCACATGGCGATGTGATCTAGATTATTGACTCTAGTGCAAGTGGGAGACTGAAGGAAATATGCCCTAGAGGCAATAATAAAGTTACTATTTATTTCCTTATTTCATGATAAATGTTTATTATTCATGCTAGAATTGTATTAAGCGGAAACATAATACATGTGTGAATACATAGACAAACAGAGTGTCACTAGTATGCCTCTACTTGACTAGCTCGTTGATCAAAGATGGTTAAGTTTCCTAACCATAGATATGAGTTGTCATTTGATTAACGGGATCACATCATTAGGATAATGATGTGATTGACTTGACCCATTCCATTACCTTAGCACTTGATCGTTTAGTATGTTGCTATTGCTTTCTTCATGACTTATACATGTTCCTATAACTATGAGATTATGCAACTCCCGTTTACCGGAGGAACACTTTGTGTGCTACCAAACGTCACAACGTAACTGGATGATTATAAAGGTGCTCTACAGGTGTATCCGAAGGTACTTGTTGGGTTGGTGTATTTCGAGATTAGGGTTTGTCACTCCAATTGTCGGAGAGGTATCTCTGGGCCCACTCGGTAATGCACATCACTATAAGCCTTGCAAGCATTTCAACTAATGAGTTAGTTGCGGGATGATATATTACGAAACGAGTAAAGATACTTGCCGGTAATGAGATTGAACTAGTTATTGAGATACCGACGATCGAATCTCGGGCAAGTAACATACCGATGACAAAGGGAACAACGTATGTTGTTATGCGGTCTGACCGATAAAGATCTTCGTAGAATATGTTGGAGCCAATATGAGCATCCAGGTTCCGCTATTGGTTATTGACCGGAGACGTGTCTCGGTCATGTCTACATAGTTCTCGAACCCGTAGGGTCCGCACGCTTAAAGTTTTGATGACAGTTATATTATGAGTTTATGTGTTTTGATGTACAAAAGGTAGTTCGGAGTCCCGGATGAGATTGGGGACATGATGAGGAGTCTCGAAATGGTCGAGACGTAAAGATCGATATATTGGACGACTATATTCGGACATCGGAAAGGTTCCGAGTGATTCGGGTATTTTCGGGGGTACCGGAGAGTTACGGGAATTCGTATTGGGCCTTAATGGGCCATACGGGAAAGGAGAAAAAGGCCTCAAAGGGTGGCCGCACCCCTCCCCATGGACTGGTCCGAATTGGACTAGGGAGGGGGGCACCCCCTTCCTTCCTTCTCCTTTTTCCTTCCCTTCTCCTACTCCAACAAGGAAAGGAGGAATCCTACTCCCGGTGGGAGTAGGACTCCCCCCTTGGCGCGCCCTCCTTGGCCGGCCGCCTCTCCCCCCTTGCTCCTTTATATACGGGGGCAGGGGGCACCTCTAGAGACACAACAATTGATTTGTTTGATCTTTTAGCCGTGTGCGGTGCCCCCCTCCACCATAGTCCACCTCGACAATACTATAGCGGTACTTAGGCGAAGCCCTGCATCGGTAGAACATCATCATCATTACCACGCCGTCGTGCTGACGAAACTCTCCCTCAACACTCGGCTGGATCGGAGTTCGAGGGACATCATTGGGCTGAACGTGTGCTGAACTCGGAGGTGCCGTGCGTTCGGTACTTGATCGGTCGGATCGTGAAGACGTACGACTACATCAACCGCGTTGTGCTAACGCTTCCGCTTTCGGTCTACGAGGGTACGTGGACAATACTCTCCCCTTTCGTTGCTCTGCATCACCATGATCTTGCGTGTGCGTAGGAAATTTTTGAAATTACTACGTTTCCCAACACCTAAACCTAAGCAGATGGGTTTACGGTGCCTCGGGGTCGACGGAGCCACCTAAGACTAACCATTAGGGTTTACAGTGCCTCGGGGTCGACGGATCCACCTAAACCTAACCATTATGGTTTACGGTGACTCGGGGTCGATGGAGCCACCTAAGCCAAAACATTAGGGTTTACGGTGACTCGGGATCGATGGAGCCACCTAAGCCTAACCATTAGGGTTTACGGTGACTCAGGGTCGACGGAGCCACCTAAGCCTAAGCATTAGGGTTTACGGTGACTCGGGGTCGACGGAGCCACCTAAGCCTAACCATTAGGGTTTACGGTGACTCGGGGTCGACGGAGCCACCTAAGCCTAACCATTAGGGTTTACGGTGACTCGGGTCGACGGAGCCACCTAAGCCTAACCATTAGGGTTTACGGTGACTCGGGGTCGACGGAGCCACCTAAGCCTAACCATTAGGGTTTACGGTGACTCAGGGTCGACGGAGCCACATAAGCCTAACCATTAGGATTTATGGTGACTCAGGTCGACGGAGCCACCTAAGCCTAACCATTAGGGTTTACGGTGACTCGGGGTCGACGGAGCCAGCTAAGCCTACCATTAGGGTTTACGGTGACTCGGGGTCGACAGAGCCACCTAAGACTAACCATTAGGGTTTACGGTGACTCGGGGTCGACGGAGCCACCTAAGCCTAACCATTAGGGTTTACGGTGACTCGGGGTCGACGGAGCCACCTGAGCCTAACCATTAGGGTTTACGGTGACTAACATAACCTAGTGCATGAGAAATCAGTGCTAACATAACCATCTAATAATCCAGTGCTAACATAACCATCAAATAGTCTTCCAATGCTAACATAATCATCAAAACCTAGTGCATGAGAAATCGTAATCTAAAGTCTAGCAAACATAACACAAAATATCTGATCCAGCAAACATAACACACAATACTTACTAGAGTTCAACATATTATAAAGTACACAACCATTGTTCACAATACATAGTGGAGTTTAGATGCATAGTTCATCCTTTTCTCACAAAAGGATGAAAATTATATCTACTACATACATACACATCCATAGTTCATCTTAGAGGAGTTCACATTTAGTAGAGCCATACACTACACAACCATCATGCCCAAAAGGTCAGCAATGCCCACTAGTCTCATATTCATTTTCTTCACTTCTCTAAGATGGCCTAGATCCCCTTGATCTTCTCCTTCAGCTTCTCCTCTGCCTTCATCAGCTCAGCAATCTGAAGCTCTAGCTGCCCCTTCTCTTCACCATGCTTTTCCTTTCCCTTAAGCAAATCAGCAACCTGAAACTTCAACTCTAGCTTATCTTGGGTGAGCTTCTCCTCAGACTTTGTGAGCTCTGCATTCTTCAACTCCAAGTTCATCTTAGCTTTATTAAGAAATTTCTTGTCAGAAATATGCTTCAACTTCAGGTTCTGGATGACTGTAGCTTGAGCTCTTGTCAGGTTCAGTAGCACATCATAATTCTGCTTAAACTTCTCAAACTCTGCATCTTTCTTTGCCATATGTGCCTTCATATCAGCCACCAGTTCACTTTTGCATTCATGCTGATATGTAATGGCAGACTGCAAATGTCTGAAATCCACCACCCTATCCTCCTGGAAGCTCATAAGCTGATGCACATCTTGGACTAGCTTGTCATAGTTGGCCTCCAGGTTGTTCTTCTCTTCTGTCAGATGGTGGATAGTGAAAGAACTTCTAAGATTATCATTCACCCTAGCACTCTTGCTATCTTCAACCATTGCCCACAGCTTCAACAATGCATTTTGCATTGTTGGGGGGCACTGGTGATCAATCCATTCAACAAACCCACAATTCTGCCCTTCCTGCAAAAAGAGCAAAAAGATAAAAAATAAACAAGTTAGTGCATAACTAGTGCAAAGCAATAACATTGTTTTTCCTTTCTACATTGCTAATAATAACAGCACTAAGCTACACTGGTAATTGAGATGTACCTATCCAATAAATAACAACATGACAAATTACAACACTAGACAGCTACAGATTTAAACTAGTTTTTGCTAATCATCTACAAAAGCAATCTCAAACTGCAAACTTGGTGAACTGCAGTACATACTATCCATTCAACTAAATATTTGTAGCATTTACATACATAACAGCAGGTGCATCCCAACATAAAAGTAACAGTTCAATCAATATTTACTTCCAAACAGGAGCAAAAGTAACAGCAACATAATTAACAGTACCACTGTCATTCAACTACATAAAAATGCCACAACAACTACTTAAAACATGTAGAAGTCCAAACTGAATATTTCACATGTGGGCAAGAACAATGCCACTACAAAACAATAGTACCACTGTCATTAAACTACACAAACTACTGCTGTTGCAAAAGTGAATAATCATCCCTAACAAAATGACAGTAAAGATTCCACTGGCAAGCTAAATATGCCCTAATAATCAGCCCTTTTACTCATGTTCAATATGCCACTGTCAAAGTGATAAGGTTATGTATGTTAGCTTGGAACATGAGGGATGTGCGCATGAGGAATAGTATGACATATAATATCCCACTATCATCCTACAGTTCATACCGGCTCTGCACATGCTAAGAAACTTCTCCCTGTGTCTGTTCCTTCAAATGCGACAAGCCTCTCAGATGCCTTCCCGTGCTTCTCACATGGCGACATCGTTTCCAGCTCAAGCCCGTGGTAATCTGGATCTTCAACGCTGAAAGGGACCTGCCAAAGCTCGTAGAAACAAAATGCCCAAATCAAAACCCAGCGAAATCAACCAAATCAAAAAGCCCCAAATCTGAAACCCTAACCCTAAACCTAGCTCAAGGAAAATCACCTGGTTAAGCCCGTCCATGGATGAGGTCGAGTGCATGTACGGCAGGCTGGAAGTGTCCTCACTGCTTTCGTCTTCGAAAACCATGGCGGGCGGCGGTGGTCCGGTCAGGCAACGCTGCGGGCGGCGATGAGGGCGGCGAGAGAGGAGCGAGCAGAGAGGCACGAGCGAGGAGGGGGAGTGACAGAGCACGGGCCGGTCCGGTTCGAGCCGGACCGCACCTATCGAGCGAGCGGGCGGGTACCGATTCGCCAGCGTGGCAGCTGACGCGCGGGCCCGGGCGGTCAGTTCCAGCGTCAATACATAGAAATACGAGGTTTAGCCCGATTTGCAACGGTTCAACTCAAACGTGGTACTGACACGTAAATTTTTTCAAAAGTGGTATCAATTCGCCACCACCGCCCCAAATGTGGTACTATCGTGTAATTAACTCTGTTGGTTCTGAACAATTTCAGCGCCCAGCACCTGCACCCGCCGGCGCACCCGCCGCTCTAGACCCCCATGCAGTGGCAGGGGCAGCGTGGACGACAACGACCAAGGGCAGTGGAGGTGCGACTGGGAGCGCGACTACTCCAGCCAGAAACCACGTGACACCCTTGGAGTTGTCGTGCTTCACCTCCACGTACGGGTCCAGCGCGTCGGTGAGGTTCATGCTGGGCAGGTCGTGCGCCTTGACGACGCTCTCACGTACAGGTACTACATCGGCTCCACCATGTCTTATGTGGTTGCGTTCTTTGCCGTCCCCGCGCGCGGCCCCATCATGGCCGGCAGCGGGGGCTTCGTCTCGGTGAGGCCGTACTGCGAGCCTGGAGCCGATGCCTGGGCACCGCCAGGGGGAGGGGGGTGGAGGCGCGACACGACCATCGTCTGCCATGAGGCTCATTGCCACGGCCTGACGAGGCCGGCACGGAGCGGAACTCGTGTTTGTCGTGGCTGCTCTTCCCCTTGGACTCTGCCGCCGGCCCGCCAAAAGCAGAAGCAGCTTCGGTCCCTGCTGGCGCCTCGCCGGAGAAGACGTTCCTGACCATCCTCTCGGGGTCTAAGCTGGCGGCGGCAGGCTGGGAAGGCTATTGTTTCCATCGCAGGAGCAACAACATGGTCCTGCGCGACACGATCACTGTCCCGCTCGCCAACGCCGGAGATCACGAACCACCTCGGCAGCGACGACGAACCAGGGGAGAAGGGAGAAGCAGGGGAGTGGCTCGGTCCGACCCGACCAGGTGGCTCGATCCGACCAGGTGGGGATCTTTTAATAACTGCCAGTTTTGCAAACCCCCCCTGCTTTCCTGCGTATTCAAGCGAACTGGGCACATGTGGCGGTCAAAGCACACTTGGCATCGGTTGACTCGGGCCAGCTCATCGCATACGTACACAAAACTGTATAATGGACCGTAGATGACCCCTAGAGCAAGTTTGGTGACCGTATTGCGGGTATTTGTAACCACAGGGACTAAAGCTAACGCCAGTGCAAGTAAATGGACCTGTAGTAATTTTTTCTCTTTATATAATGATGAATGGAAAATCATCTGCATTGTATGCACTAGTGATTAGTCTGAAAGTACACTATGATGAATGCAAAGCAAAGTAGGAGTATTTCTTAAAAAAGACGGCCCGAGATATAATCTTGATCTTGAGCAATGACCTTACCTGCTGCAATCCTTGGTATGAAAAGTTACATTGATTCTTAGTTCTCATCGGAACGACCGAACAAGCTAGGTCGTCTTAGTAATAAATAGTACTCCCTCCGTCCAAAAATACTTGTCATCAAAATGAATAAAAAAGGATGTATCTAAACGTACATCCTTTTTTATTCATTTTGATGACAAGTATTTCTGGACGGAGGGAGTACTCTGGACGGACGTATAGTACCGCCCAGTTATTGCTAAGCAATTGGCTCAGTTTGCTTCACTCACTTTTTCGCTCTATATATCTTCAACGTTGATCGGTTGGTAGAAACAGTCACAAGAAAGGAACTACCCACAGGTTGTGTTCATGCATGGCACACATAGGCTTAATTATATAGTACACTGGAGGCAACAATGGAAGGTTTTGAGAATAGAGGGCATCGGGATAAATTTCTCGACCATAATCCAACATAAATCTAGACATCAGGCTCGCGCTTTTGGGCCCGTACCGCACTCGTTGTGCCTTGGTTTGGATCAAGACACCAATTAGATGAGCAGCGCTACCTTTTTGGGCTCGTTTGTGCCTCGAGCCAAGCTTAGCTCGGCTTCGACTAGCTCACGGGCTAAAAAGGTCACGTCCGAGTAGTCTATTACAGGTAATTTTGTAAACTACACTTTAAGAAGTGGTACGAGTATGCCCACGCGGACATAATAAGGTTCACTTTCGGCTATACGATGGGTTCGCACCCACACTCTTCCAACCAAAAGTACCCAACGCCGTTACAAGCCTCCAGCGAGCGCGTTGCCTCCTGCGAATTGCCGTGGCTTGAGAGAAGATACACAGAGGAACAAAAGTGGGACGGAAACTTTTCTTTAGTTAATTTTTCTCCGACACCAAACAGTGAGTGGAAACAGAAAAGTAGCCCGAGTGCACCCACTGACTGACTGACTGGGCCCACTTACAGACTACCAAAACTCGCAGGGCTCTGCCTAGCACTGTATCTCTCGTCTTCAGATTGCATCTCTGCCAGATTCGTTTTCCTCCTCCATTTCTGAATTGATGTGATGATGGAAAAACAGTTTGGTCTCAAGAACCTGTCATATAGTATCCAATTATCTCTCTGCTTTGTTCCATCCATTTTGTCCGAGGTTTGCACTAAAGGAGATATTACCTTAGTATCATCTCAGCCTGACCTGTATATTTTGGGTTCTTACAAGGATTGCAGCAGGTAACTTTTCTTTTCAAGTTGATTCACTGCCTACTCTTCTTATGCTAAACAACATCTTACAATTGTAGCTATCCAGAAAATTTTCGCACCCTGCATCCCAGCAAAACTATCAGGGCACCTGTCGAAATAGCTCATGAGTCAGACACGCAAACATAAGGGAAATTTGGAAGTTAGAATTGGTTGAGGTGCAGCCTTGGACAGTGATTGATATCTCCTTCTCCGGTCTTGAGTTTCAAACCGGTGGCTGGAGTTAACAGCATAGCAAAAGTTATCCAAATTTCACTAACTCCAGCCATCTCGGTTCATGGGCTCCTGGTTCATGGGCTGCTGTGATGCGCTTTATCTGGGATGAGGATGAATGTTGTGTTGTGCTCTAGCTTCTCTGAGGTACGCTTGCCCTCTCACTTTTCTTATAACACTCTGAACTGCCCTCTCAATTTTTGCGTTCCCTCATGTACATAAGTTGGGCATGTGCTGATGAGAAGTATAGAGGCTGCTAACGTCTTCCTGAAATGTTAGTTCCAGTATTGAATACAGCAGCTGAGGAACAGCTGGCATTTCAGTTCTGAATTAAGGTCCAGAGTGAACGGTCCATACTAACAAGATTTTTCTTTTGATTTGGTTGGGGTGCGCCGGGCCCAGCCAGCAGTGTAATGACCGGGGGACACGCGAGGGCCACAGTGACTATTGTTGCATGCATCCATTCCACATTTGTTGCTTGAGCGGTTGCTGGTGATTAATTGGAGCGTACATATATTATAATTAATGGAAATCATTTGGTTTGTATTGTATGTGCGGTGGTGATTAATCACATAATGCATTACGATGTGTTAGACTATGTATAGCTTCTGTATTTGTGTACGTATATTATATCTATTGTAACACATCCATTATATATATGAGATAAGCCACCCCTAGAGGGTTGAGCTGGTTCCCCCAAATCATTGTCTTACATGGTAACAGACCTGGTTACGTACGCTTCCGCAAAACCCTAACCTATCGCAGCCGCGCCCCCACATAGCGCCGCCGCCCCTTGATTGCGCCGCCGCCATGACGGGAGCCGCTGCCTCCAGCTCCTCCTCCGCCAGTTTCCTTCCGGCCTCTCTCGCCGCACTCCTCTCTCTCCCGCTCGACTCGGCCACCATGCGGCCGCACCAGATCGGGACACGGAGCGTCGGCTCGTTCTTCTCCAACCATCTTCCGGCTTCCTCGTCGCCGGGACATGCACTGACAATCCATACGTCGAGTGCTCCTTCACCTGCCTCGTCGACCAGCGCCATCGCGCCTCTGGCCTTCGCGCCCGAGGCCACCGCGGCGGCCGTCACGGCGGACCACATGGCATCCGCGCCCCTAGCGGGATCGCCCTCGATCACGGCACAGGTTGCTTCACTCGGGGCGTATGCGCCGCCGCCGCTGCCCACGGGTCCCGATCCAGTGACGTCACTCGCGTCGCCCGTCCCTGCCCCCATGGCGTACGCGCCTCCGGCAGGCGCTTCTACGGGCTCGTTGCCTCCACCGTTCCACTTCGGCAACCTCATCACCGTCAAGCTCTCGTCCGACAATTATATCTTTTGGCGTGCGCAAGTTCTTCCGCTCCTTGGGAGCCACTACTTGCTTGGCTACGTCGACGGCACTTTTCGTTGCCCCCCTGCGCTGGTGGACAGTGTGAACGGTCCGGTTTACAACCCGGCACACCGTGTCTGGACGGGGCAGGACCAGGCGAATCTCTCCTCCATCCAGGGGCTCACTCCGGCTGTTGCCGGGCTCATCGTCTTCGCGAAGACTTCCCACGAGGCTTGGACCATCCTTGAGCGCTCCTTTGCATCACAGTCACAAGCCAGGGTCAGTGCCCTTCGTCGCGAGCTTGGCGCCTGCGAGAAGCTGGATTCCACGGCAACGGAGTTCTACAACAAGGTCAAGTCTCTTGCTGACACATTGGCATCCATTGGACAACCGCTTACAGACTCTGAGTTCAACTCCTTCATTGTAAACGGCCTCGACGAAGAGTATGATCGTTTGGTTGAGATCATTAATGAGCGCGGCAACACGACTCCCATGATGGCGCATGAGGTCTACTCTCGACTTCTCCTCACTCAGCAGCGCGTTGAGGCGCGCCATGCCAACCGCAACCGCGGCGTTGCCTCCGCCAACGCGGCCTACAGAGGCGGCCGCCCCGCCGGCGGTGCTCAGTCCTCCGCCCACGTCACTGCCTCCGGCCTCGACCACCCCCACTCTGACCCTACCTGGTGATGGGGGTCGACGGGTCTGCCAGCTCTGTGGTCTTGATGGGCATTGGGCCTCCAAGTGCCATCGACGTTTTCAGAAGAGTTTCCTCGGTCTCGGCAACGACGGCAAGGATACGCGCAACACTGCGCGACAGGTGGCTATGGCCGACCGCCCGGCGCCGCAAAAGCCTCAAGGCCATACTCAGCCTTACTCCGTTGATCCGCACTGGTACATGGACTCTGGGGCGACGGAGCATCTGACGAATGAGATGGGGAAGCTTCATCCTCGCGAGCCCTATCATCGTTCCGATAAGATCCACACCGCCAATGGAGCAGGTATGCACATCTCTCATATTGGTCAAGCATCCCTTCTTACTAGTCATGCCACTAGGAGGCTTCAGCTTCGTGATGTTCTTAGAGTACCGTCTGTGACACGTAATCTCCTTTCAGTTCCTAAACTCACTTATGACAATAATGTGTTTTGTGAATTTCACCCGTTTGATCTTTTTATTAAGGATCGGGACACGAGGGACGTTCTTCTTAGTGGGCGTCTCTACCAGGGCCTTTATCGTCTGGAGCATCCTGGAGTCTCTCGGGTTTTCAGTGGAGTTCACGTCTCGTCGTCACAGTGGCATGCTCGTCTTGGCCATCCTTCCACACCTATCGTTCATCATGTTTTGCATCGTCATGAGCTTCCTAGTGTCTCTAGTAATTGTTGGGGAACGTTGCAGAAAATTAAAATTTTTCCTACGGTTTCACCAAGATCCATCTATGAGTTCATCTAGCAACGAGTATTCAGATTAGATAGCATCTACATACCACTTTGTAGATCGCAACGGAAGCGTTCGAGTGAACGTGGATGAGGTAGTCGTACTCGCCGTGATCCAATTCACCGATGATCTAGTGCCGAATGGACGGCACCTCCGTGTTCAACACACGTACGGAAAGCGTGACGTCTCCTCCTTCTTGATCCAGCAAGGCAAAGGAGAGGTTGGGAAGAAGGCTCCAGCAGCAGCACGACGGCGTGGTGATGGTGGAACTGCAGTACTCCGGCAGGGCTTTGCCGTGCTCAACGGAGGAGGAGGAGGTGTTGGAGAGGGAGAGGGAGGCGCCAGGGCAATAGGTGTTCAGCCCCCCTTCCCCTCCCCCCTTTATATAACCCCTTGGGGGGCGCCGGCCCTAGGAGATGGAATCTCCTAGGGGGGCGGCGGCCAGGGAGGGGGGCTTGCCCCCCAAGCAAGGGGGGCGCCCCCTTTAGGGTTTCCCCTTCCCCCCAAACCCTAGGCGCATGGGCCCTTGGGGGGAGGCGCACCAGCCCACTATGGGCTGGTTCCCTCCCTCATACAGCCCATGGGGCCCTTCGGGATAGGTGGCCCCACCCGGTGGACCCCCCGGGACCCTCCGGTGGTCCCGGTACAATACCGATAACCCCGAAACTTGTCCCGATGTCCGTATGACGACTTTCCATATATAAATCTTTACCTCCAGACCATTCCAAAACTCCTCGTGACGTCCGGGATCTCATCTGGGACTCCGAACAACATTCGGGTTACTGCATATACATATCTTCACAACCCTAGCGTCACCGAACCTTAAGTGTGTAGACCCTACGGGTTCGGGAGACATGCAGACATGACCGAGACGGCTCTCGGGCAATAACCAACAGCGGGATCTGGATACCCATGTTGGCTCCCACATGCTCCACGATGATCTCATCGGATGAACCACGATGTCGAGGATTCAATTAATCCCGTATACGATTCCCTTTGTCAATCGGTATTTTACTTGCCCGAGATTCGATCGTCGATATCCCAATACCTCGTTCAATCTCGTTACCGGCAAGTCACTTTTCTCATACCGTAACGCATGATTCCGTGATCAAACACTTTGATCACATTGAGCTCATTATGATGATGCATTACCGAGAGGGCCCGGTGATACCTCTCCATCAAGCGGAGCGACAAATCCTAGTCTCGATCCATGTCAACCCAACAGACACTTTCAGAGATACCCGTAGCATACCTTTATAGTCACCCAGTTACGTTGTGACGTTTGGCACACCCAAAGCACTCCTACGGTATCCGGGAGTTACACGATCTCATGGTCTAAGGAAAGGATACTTGACATTGGAAAACTCTAGCAAACGAACTATGCGATCTTATGCTATGTTTAGGGTTGGGTCTTGTCCATCACATCATTCTCCTAATGATGTGATCTCGTTATCAATGACATCCAATGTCCATAGTCAGGAAACCATGACTATCTGTCGATCAACGAGCTAGTCAACTAGAGGCTCACTGGGGACATGTTGTTGTCTGTTATTCACACATGTATTACGATTTCCGGATAACACAATTATAGCACGAATAAAGACAATTATCATGAATAAGGAAATATAATAATAACGCTTTTATTATTGCCTCTAGGGCATATTTCCAACAGTCTCCCACTTGCACTAGAGTCAATAATCTAGTTACATTGTGATGAATCGAACACCCATAGAGTTCTGGTGCTTCATGTTTTGCCTTAGGGAGAGGTTTAGTCAACGGATCTGCGACATTCAGATCCGTGTGCACTTTACAAATTTCTATGTCTCCATCTTGAACATTTTCACGAATGGAGTTGAAGCGACGCTTGATGTGCCTAGTCTTCTTGTGAAACCTGGGCTCCTTTGCAAGTGCAATAGCTCCAGTGTTGTCACAGAAGAGCTTGATTGGCCCCGACGCATTGGGTATGACTCCGAGGTCGGTGATGAACTCCTTCACCCAAATTGCTTCATGTGCTGCCTCCGAGGCTGCCATGTACTCCGCTTCACATGTAGATCCCGCCACGACGCTTTGCTTGCAACTGCACCAGCTTACTGCCCCACCATTCAAAATATACACGTATCCGGTTTGTGACTTAGAGTCATCCGGATCTGTGTCGAAGCTAGCGTCGACGTAACCTTTTACGACGAGCTCTTCGTCACCTCCATAAATGAGAAACATTTCCTTAGTCCTTTTCAGGTACTTCAGGATATTGTTGACCGTTGTCCAGTGTTCCTTGCCGGGATTACTTTGGTACCTTCCTACCAAACTTACGGCAAGGTTTACATCAGGTCTGGCACACAGCATGGCATACATAATAGAACCTATGGCTGAGGCATAGGGGATGACACTCATCTCTTCTATATCTTCTGCCGTGGTCGGACATTGAGCTGAGCTCAATTTCACACCTTGTAACACAGGTAAGAACCCTTTCTTAGATTGATCCATATTGAACTTCTTCAATATTTTATCAAGGTATGTGCTTTGCGAAAGACCTATGAGGCGTCTCGATCTATCTCTATAGATCTTGATACCTAATATATAAGCAGCTTCTCCAAGGTCCTTCATTGAAAAACTTTTATTCAAGTAGGCCTTAATGCTGTCCAAGAGTTCTATATCATTTCCCATTAAAAGTATGTCGTCTACATATAATATGAGAAATGCTACAGCGCTCCCACTCACTTTCTTATAAACACAGGCTTCTCCATAAGTCTGTGTAAACCCAAACGCTTTGATCATCTCATCAAAGCGAATGTTCCAACTCCGAGATGCTTGCACCAGCCCATAAATCGAGCGTTGGAGCTTGCACACCTTGTCAGCATTCTTAGGATCGACAAAACCTTCCGGCTGCATCATATACAATTCTTCCTTAAGGAAACCATTAAGGAATGCCGTTTTGACGTCCATTTGCCATATCTCATAATCATAGTATGCGGCAATTGCTAACATGATTCGGACGGACTTCAGCTTCGCTACCGGTGAGAAAGTCTCATCGTAGTCAACCCCTTGAACTTGTCGATAACCCTTAGCGACAAGCCGAGCTTTATAGATGGTCACATTACCATCCGCGTCTGTCTTCTTCTTAAAGATCCATTTATTTTCTATGGCTCGCCGTTCAACGGGCAAGTCAGTCAAAGTCCATACTTCGTTTTCATACATGGATCCTATCTCGGATTTCATGGCTTCTAGCCATTTGTCGGAATCCGGGCCCGCCATTGCTTCCTCATAGTTCGAAGGTTCACCGTTGTCTAACAACATGATTTCCAAGACAGGGTTGCCGTACCACTCTGGTGCGGAACGTGTCCTTGTGGACCTTTGAATTTCAGTAGGAGCTTGATTAGAAGTATCTTGATCATCATCATTAATTTCCTCTCTAGTCGGTGCAGGCACCTCAGAAACGTTTTCTTGAGTTTCGCCGTTTTCCGGTTCAAGAGGCAACACTTCATCAAGTTCTACTTTCCTCCCACTTACTTCTTTCGAGAGAAACTCTTTCTCTAGAAAGGATCCATTCTTGGCAACAAAGATCTTGCCTTCGGATCTGAGGTAGAAGGTATACCCAACAGTTTCTTTAGGGTATCCTATGAAGACGCATTTTTCCGACTTGGGTTCGAGCTTTTCAGGTTGAAGTTTCTTGACATAAGCATCGCATCCCCAAACTTTTAGAAACGACAGCTTAGGTTTCTTCCCAAACTATAATTCATACGGTGTCGTCTCAACGGATTTCGATGGAGCCCTATTTAAAGTGAATGCGGCAGTCTCTAAAGCATAGCCCCAAAAAGATAGCGGTAAATCGGTAAGAGACATCATAGATCGCACCATATCTAATAGAGTGCGATTACGACGTTCGGACACACCATTACGCTGAGGTGTTCCAGGCGGCGTGAGTTGTGAAACTATTCCACATTTTCTTAAGTGTGTGCCAAATTCGTGACTCAAGTATTCTCCTCCACGATCTGATCGTAGAAACTTGTTCCTTTTATCACGTTGATTTTCAACCTCACTCTGAAATTCCTTGAACTTTTCAAAGGTCTCAGACTTGTGTTTCATTAAGTAGACATACCCATATCTACTCAAGTCATCAGTGAGGGTGAGAACATAACGATAGCCACCGCGAGCCTCAACACTCATTGGACCGCACACATCGGTATGTATGATTTCCAATAAGTTGGTTGCTCGCTCCATTGTTCCTGAGAACGGAGTCTTGGTCATTTTACCCATGAGGCATGGTTCGCACGTGTCAACTGATTCATAATCAAGAGACTCTAAAAGTCCATCTGCATGGAGCTTCTTCATGCGTTTGACACCTATGTGACCAAGGCGGCAGTGCCACAAATATGTGGGACTATTGTTATCAACTTTAACTCTTTTGGTATTCACACTATGAATATGTGTATCATCACGTACGAGATTCATCAAGAATAAACCATTAACCATCGGAGCATGACCATAAAACATATCTCTCATATAAATGGAACAACCATTATTCTCGGATTTAAATGAGTAGCCATCTCGAATTAAAAGAGATCTAGACACAATGTTCATGCTCAAACTTGGCACTAAATAACAATTATTGAGGTTTAAAACTAATCCCGTAGGTAAATGTAGAGGCAGCATGCTGACGGCGATCACATCGACCTTGAAACCATTCCCGACGCGCATCGTCACCTCGTCCTTCGCCAGTCTCCGTTTATTCCGCAGCTCCTGCTTTGAGTTACAAATGTGAGCAACTGCACCGGTATCAAATACCCAAGAGCTACTACGAGTACTGGTAAGGTACACATCAATTACATGTATATCACATATACCTTTGGTTTTGCCGGCCTTCTTGTCCGCTAAGTATTTGGGGCAGTTCCGCTTCCAGTGACCACTTCCCTTGCAATAAAAACACTCAGTCTCGGGCTTGGGTCCATTCTTTGGCTTCTTCCCGGCAACTTGCTTACCGGGCGCGGCAACTTCCTTGTCGTCCTTCTTGAAGTTCTTTTTACCCTTGCCCTTCTTGAACTTAGTGGTTTTATTCACCATCAACACTTGATGCCTTCTTGATTTCTACCTCTGCTGATTTCAGCATAGCATATACCTCAGGAATGGTCTTTAACATCCCCTGCATATTGTAGTTCATCACAAAGCTCTTGTAGCTAGGTGGAAGCGACTGGAGGATTCTGTCAATGACCACTTCATCTGGGAGATTAACTTCCAGTTGAGTCAAGCGGTTGTGCAACCCAGACATTTTGAGTATGTGCTCACTGACAGAGCTATTTTCCTCCATCTTACAGCTAAAGAATTTGTTGGAGATCTCATATCTCTCGACCCGGGCATGAGCTTGGAAAACTATTTTCAGCTCTTCGAACATCTCATATGCTCCGTGTCTCTCAAAACGCTTTTGGAGCCCCGGCTCTAAGCTGTAAAGCATGCCGCACTGAACGAGGGAGTAATCATCGCATCGCGACTGCCAAGCGTTCATAACGTCTTGTTTTGCAGGGAGAATGGGTGCGTCACCTAGCGGTGCTTGTAGGACATAATCTTTGTTGGCAGCTATGAGGATGATCCTCAGGTTCCGGACCCAGTCCGTATAGTTGCTACCATCGTCTTTCAGCTTGGTTTTCTCTAGGAACGCGTTGAAGTTGAGGACTACGTTGGCCATTTGATCTACAAGACATATTGTAAAAATTTTAGACTAAGTTCATGATAATAATGTTCATTTAATCAAATTTAATGAACTCCCACTTAGATAGACATCCCTCTTCTAGTCATCTAAGTATTACATGATCCGAGTCAACTAGGCCGTGTCCGATCATCACGTGAGACGGACTAGTCAACATCGGTGAACATTTTCATGTTGATCGTATCTTCTATACGACTCATGCTCGACCATTCGGTCTTCTGTGTTCCGAGGCCATGTCTGTACATGCTAGGCTCGTCAAGTCAACCTAAGTGTTTTGCGTGTGTAAATCTGTCTTACACCCGTTGTATGTGAACGTTAGAATCTATCACACTCGATCATCACGTGGTGCTTCGAAACAACGAACTGTCGCAACGGTGCACAGTTAGGGTGAACACTTTCTTGAAATTATTATGAGGGATCATCTTATTTACTACCGTCGTTCTAAGTAAACAAGATGCAAAACATGATAAACATCACATGCAATCAAATAATAAACGTGACATGATATGGCCAATATCACATAGCTCCTTCGATCTCCATCTTGGGGCTCCATGATCATCTTGTCACCGGCTTGACACCATGATCTTCATCATCATGATCTTCATCATCGTGTCTCCATGAAGTTGCTCGCCAACTATTACTTCTACTACTATGGCTAACGCGTTTAGCAATAAAGTAAAGTAATTTACAAGGCGATTCTCAATGACACGCAGGTCATACAAAAAATAAAGACAACTCCTATGGCTCCTGCCGGTTGTCATACTCATCGACATGCAAGTCGTGATTCCTATTACAATAGCATGAACATCTCATACATCACATATAGATCATTCATCATTCATCACAACTTTGGCCATATCATATCACAAAGCACTTGCTGCAAAAACAGGTTAGACGTCCTCTAATTGTTGTTGCAAGTTTTACGTGGCTGAATTAGGGTTCTAGAAAGAACGTTTTCTTACCTACGTAAAAGCCACAACCTGATTTGTCAACTTCTATTTACCCTTCATAAGGACCCTTTTCATCGAATCCGCTCCAACTAAAGTGGGAGAGACAGACACCCGCCAGCCACCTTATGCAACTAGTGCATGTTAGTCGGTGGAACCGGTCTCACGTAAGCGTACGTGTAAGGTTGGTCCGGGCCGCTTCATCCCACAATACCGCTGAAGCAAGATAAGACTAGTAGCGGCAAGAAAAGTTGACAACATCTACGCCCACAACAAATTGTGTTCTACTCGCGCAAGAAGAACTACGCATAGACCTAGCTCATGATGCCACTGTTGGGGAACGTTGCAGAAAATTAAAAATTTTCCTACGGTTTCACCAAGATCCATCTATGAGTTCATCTAGCAACGAGTATTCAGATTAGATAGCATCTACATACCACTTTGTAGATCGCAACGGAAGCGTTCGAGTGAACGTGGATGAGGTAGTCGGACTCGCCGTGATCCAATTCACCGATGATCTAGTGCCGAACGGACGGCACCTCCGTGTTCAACACACGTACGGAAAGCATGATGTATCCTCCTTATTGATCCAGCAAGGCAAAGGAGAGGTTGGGAAGAAGGCTCCAGCAGCAGCACGACGGCGTGGTGATGGTGGAACTGCAGTACTCCGGCAGGGCTTCGCCGTGCTCAACGGAGGAGGAGGAGGTGTTGGAGAGGGGGAGGGAGGCGCCAGGGTAATAGGTGTTCAGCCCCCCTTCCCCTCCCCCCTTTATATAACCCCTTGGGGGGCGCCGGCCCTAGGAGATGGAATCTCCTAGGGGGGCAACGGCCAGGGAGGGGGGCTTGCCCCCCAAGCAAGGGGGGCGCCCCTTTAGGGTTTCCCCTTCCCCCCAAACCCTAGGCGCATGGGACCTTGGGGGGGAGGCGCACCAGCCCACTATGGGCTGGTTCCCTCCCTCATACAGCCCATGGGGCCCTCCGGGATAGGTGGCCCCACCCGGTGGACCCCCCGGGACCCTCCGGTGGTCCCGGTACAATACCGATAACCCCGAAACTTGTCCCGATGTCCGTATGACGACTTTCCATATATAAATCTTTACCTCCGGACCATTCCGAAACTCCTCGTGACGTCCCGGATCTCATCCAGGACTCCGAACAACATTCGGGTTACTGCATATACATATCTTCACAACCCTAGCGTCACCGAACCTCAAGTGTGTAGACCCTACGGGTTCGGGAGACATGCAGACATGACCGAGACGGCTCTCGGGCAATAACCAACAGCGGGATCTGGATACCCATGTTGGCTCCCACATGCTCCACGATGATCTCATCGGATGAACCACGATGTCGAGGATTCAATTAATCCCGTATACGATTCCCTTTGTCAATCGGTATTTTACTTGCCCGAGATTCGATCGTCGGTATCCCAATACCTCGTTCAATCTCGTTACCGGCAAGTCACTTTTCTCGTACCGTAACGCATGATCCCGTGATCAAACACTTTGATCACATTGAGCTCATTATGATGATGCATTACCGAGAGGGCCCGGTGATACCTCTCCGTCAAGCGGAGCGACAAATCTCAGTCTCGATCCATGTCAACCCAACAGACACTTTCAGAGATACCCGTAGCATACCTTTATAGTCACCCAGTTACGTTGTGACGTTTGGCACACCCAAAGCACTCCTACGGTATCCGGGAGTTACACGATCTCATGGTCTAAGGAAAGGATACTTGACATTGGAAAACTCTAGCAAACGAACTATGCGATCTTATGCTATGTTTAGGATTGGGTCTTGTCCATCACATCATTCTCCTAATGATGTGATCTCGTTATCAATGACATCCAATGTCCATAGTCAGGAAACCATGACTATCTGTCGATCAACGAGCTAGTCAACTAGAGGCTCACTGGGGACATGTTGTTGTCTGTTATTCACACATGTATTACGATTTCCGGATAACACAATTATAGCACGAATAAAGACAATTATCATGAATAAGGAAATATAATAATAACGCTTTTATTATTGCCTCTAGGGCATATTTCCAACAGTAATAATGATGTAGCAGTGTGTGATGCTTGTCAGCAGGGGAAGTGAAGGAAATATGCCCTAGAGGCAATAATAAAGTTGTTATTTATTTCCTTATATCATGATAAATGTTTATTATTCATGCTAGAATTGTATTAACTGGAAACATAATACATGTGTGAATACATAGACAAACAGAGTGTCACTAGTATGCCTCTACTTGACTAGCTCATTAATCAAAGATGGTTATGTTTCCTAACCATGAACAAAGAGTTGTTATTTGATTAACGAGATCACATCATTAGTTGAATGATCTGATTGACATGACCCATTCCATTAGCATAGCACCCGATCGTTTAGTATGTTGCTATTGCTTTTATCCATGACTTATACATGTTCCTTTAAACTATGAGATTATGCAACTCCCATTTACCGTAGGAACACTTTGTGTGCTACCAAACGTCACAACGTAACTGGGTGATTATAAAGGTGCTCTACAGGTGTCTCCGAAGGTACATATTGGGTTGGCGTATTTCGAGATTAGGATTTGTCACTCCGATTGTCGGAGAGGTATCTCAGGGCCTTCTCGGTAATGCACATCACATAAAGCCTTGCAAGCATTGCAACCAATGAGTTAGTTGCGAGATGATGTATTACAGAACGAGTAAAGAGACTTGCCGGTAACGAGATTGAACTAGGTATTGGATACCGACGATCGAATCTCGGGCAAGTAACATACCGATGACAAAGGGAACAACGTATGTTGTTATGCGGTCTGACCGATAAAGATCTTCGTAGAATATGTAGGAGCCAATATGGGCATCCAGGTCCCGCTATTGGTTATTGACCGGAGACATGTCTCGGTCATGTCTACATTGTTCTCGAACCGTAGGGTCCGCACGCTTAACGTTACGATGACAGTTATTATGAGTTTATGCATTATTGATGTACCGAAGGAGTTCGGAGTCCCGGATGTGATCACGGACGTGACGAGGAGTCTCGAAATGGTCGAGACATAAAGAATTATATATTGGAAGCCTATGTTTGGACATCGGATGCATTCCAGGTGAAATCAGGATTTTACCGGAATACCGGGAGGGTTACCGGAACCCCCCGGGAGCATAATGGGCCAACATGGGCCTTGGAGGAGAGGTGAGAGGGCTGCCCTCATGGGCTGTGCGCCTTCCCCCTTCCCCTAGTCCTATTAGGACTAGGAGAGGTGGGCGCCCCCTCTCTCTCTCTCCCCCTTGGAGAATCCTAGTCCAACTAGGATTGGGGGGGGGGGGGGAATCCTACTCCCAGAGGGAGTAGGACTCTCCTGGCGCACCAGAGTTGGCCGGCCAGCCCCTCCCCCTTGGCTCCTTTATATACGGGGGCAGGGGGCACCCCAAAGACACACAAGTTGATCTACGGATCGTTCCTTAGCCGTGTGCGGTGCCCCCTTCCACCAAATTCCACCTCGATCATATCGTTGCAGTGCTTAGGCGAAGCCCTGCGCCGGTAACACATCAAGATCGTCACCATGCCGTCATGCTGACGGAACTCTTCCTCGACCTATTGCAGGAGCAGATGCAGACGTTATGAACGTTTTGCTAGCTCAATTTTGAAATTACTACGTTCCCCAACAGTGGCATCCGAGCCTAGTTTTTTTGGTATGATGTTATTTGCACGAGTAGAACACAAGTGAGTTGTGGACGATACAAGTCATACTGCCTACCAGCATGTCATACTTTGGTTCAGTGGTATTGTTGGACGAGACGATCCGGACCAACCTTACGCGTACTCTTACGCGAGACCGGTTCCCTCGACGTGCTTTGCACATAGATGGCTTGCGGAAGACTGTCTCTCCAACTTTAGTTGAACAAGTGTGGCTACGCCCGGTCCTTGAGAAGGTTAAAACGGAGTCTATTTGACAAACTATCGTTGTGGTTTTGATGCATAGGTAAGATGAGTTCTTGCTTAAGCCCGTAGCAGCCACGTAAAACTTGCAACAACAAAGTAGAGGACGTCTAACTTGTTTTTGCAGGGCATGTTGTGATGTGATATGGTCAAGACGTGATGCTAAATTTTATTGTATGAGATGATCATGTTTTGTAACCAATTTATCGGCAACTGGCAGGAGCCATATGGTTGTCGCTTTATTGTATGCAATGCAATCGCGATGTAATGCTTTACTTTATTACTAAGCGGTAGTGATAGTCGTGGAAGCATAAGATTGGCGAGACGACAACGATGCTACGATGGAGATCAAGGTGTCGCGCCGGTGACGATGGTGATCATGACGGTGCTGCAGAGATGGAGATCACAAGCACAAGATGATGATGGCCATATCATATCACTTATATTGATTGCATGTGATGTTTATCTTTTATGCATCTTATCTTGCTTTGTTTGACGGTAGCATTATAAGATGATCTCTCACTAATTATCAAGAAGTGTTCTCCCTGAGTATGCACCGTTGCGAAAGTTCTTCGTGCTGAGACACCACGTGATGATCGGGTGTGATAGGCTCTACGTTCAAATACAACGGGTGCAAAACAGTTGCACACGCGGAATACTCAGGTTTAACTTGACGAGCCTAGCATATAACAGATATGGCCTCGGAACACGGAGACCGAAAGGTCGAGCGTGAATCATATAGTAGATATGATCAACATAGTGATGTTCACCATTGAAACTACTCCATCTCACGTGATGATCGGACATGGTTTAGTTGATTTGGATCACGTGATCACTTAGAGGATTAGAGGGATGTCCATCTAAGTGGGAGTTCTTAAGTAATATGATTAATTGAACTTAAATTTATCATGAACTTAGTACCTGATAGTATCTTGCTTGTCTATGTTGTGTAGATAGATGGCTCGTGCTGTTGTTCCGTTGAATTTTAATGCGTTCCTTGAGAAAGCAAAGTTGAAAGATGATGGTAGCAATTACACGGACTGGGTCCGTAACTTGAGGATTATCCTCATTGCTGCACAGAAGAATTACGTCCTGGAAGCACCGCTGGGTGCCAGGCCTGGTGCAAGAGCTACGCCAGATGTTGTGAACGTCTGGCAAAGCAAAGCTGATGACTACTCTATAGTTCAGTGTGCCATGCTTTACGGCTTAGAACCGGGACTTCAACGACGTTTTGAACACCATGGAGCATATGAGATGTTCCAGGAGTTGAAGTTAATATTTCAAGCAAATGCCCGGATTGAGAGATATGAAGTCTCCAATAAGTTCTATAGCTGTAAAATGGAGGAGAACGGTTCTGTCAGTGAGCATATACTCAGAATGTCTGGGTATAACAATCACTTGATTCAACTAGGAGTTAATCTTCCGGATGATTGCGTCATTGACAGAATTCTCCAATCACTGCCACCAAGCTACAAGAGCTTCGTGATGAACTATAGTATGCAAGGGATGACCAAAACTATGCCCGAGCTCTTCGCGATGCTAAAAGCCGCGGAGGTAGAAATCAAAAAGGAGCATCAAGTGTTGATGGTTAACAAAACCACTAGTTTCAAGAAAAAGGGCAAAGGGAAGAAAAAGGGGAACTTCAAAAAGAACAGCAAGCAAGTTGCTACTCAAGAGAAGAAACCCAAGTCTGGACCTAAGCCTGAAACTGAGTGCTTCTATTGCAAGCAGACTGGTCACTGGAAGCGGAACTGCCCCAAGTATTTGGCGGATAAGAAGGATGGCAAGGTTAACAAAGGTATATATGATATACATGTTATTGATGTGTACCTTACTAATTCTCGCAGTAGCACCTGGGTATTTGATACTGGTTCTGTTGCTAATATTTGCAACTCAAAACAGGGGCTACGGATTAAGCGAAGATTGGCTAAGGACGAGGTGACGATGCGCGTGGGAAATGGTTCCAAAGTCGATGTGATCGCGGTCGGCACGCTACCTCTACATCTACCTTCGGGATTAATATTAGATCTAAATAATTGTTATTTAGTACCAGCGTTGAGCATGAACATTATATCTGGATCTTGTTTGATGCGAGACGGTTATTCATTTAAATCAGAGAATAATGGTTGTTCTATTTATATGAGTAATATCTTTTATGGTCATGCGCCATTAAAGAGTGGTTTGTTCTTACTTAATCTCGATAGTAGTAACACACATATTCATAATGTTGAAGCCAAAAGATGCAGAGTTGATAATGATAGTGCAACTTATTTGTGGCACTGCCGTTTAGGTCATATCGGTGTAAAGCGCATGAAGAAACTCCATACTGATGGACTTTTGGAGTCACTTGATTATGAATCACTTGGCACTTGCGAACCGTGCCTTATGGGCAAGATGACTAAAACACCGTTCTCCGGTACTGTGGAGAGAGCAACAGATTTATTGGAAATCATACATACTGATGTATGTGGTCCAATGAATGTTGAGGCTCGTGGCGGATATCGTTATTTTCTCACCTTCACTGATGATTTAAGCAGATATGGGTATATCTACTTAATGAAACACAAGTCTAAAACATTTGAAAAGTTCAAAGAATTTCAGAGTGAAGTGGAAAATCATCGTAACAAGAAAATAAAGTTTCTACGATCTGATCGTGGAGGAGAATATTTGAGTTACGAGTTTGGTCTACATTTGAAACAATGCGGAATAGTTTCGCAACTCACGCCACCCGGAACACCACAACGTAATGGTGTGTCCGAACGTCGTAATCGTACTTTACTGGATATGGTGCGATCTATGATGTCTCTTACCGATTTACCGCTATCTTTTTGGGGTTATGCTCTAGAGACGGCCGCATTCACGTTAAATAGGGCACCATCAAAATCCGTTGAGACGACGCCTTATGAACTGTGGTTTGGCAAGAAACCAAAGTTGTCGTTTCTTAAAGTTTGGGGCTGCGATGCTTATGTGAAAAAGCTTCAACCTGATAAGCTCGAACCCAAATCGGAGAAATGTGTCTTCATAGGATACCCAAAGGAGACTATTGGGTATACCTTCTATCACAGATCCGAAGGCAAAATTTTTGTTGCTAAAGTCGGAAACTTTCTAGAGAAGGAGTTTCTCTCGAAAGAAGTGAGTGGGAGGAAAGTAGAACTTGATGAGATAACAGTATCTGCTCCCTTATTGAAAAGTAGTACATCATAGAAATCTGTTTCTGTGACACCTACATCAAATAGGGAGGAAGATAATGATAATGATCATGAAACTTCAGATCAAGTTTCTACTGAACTTCGTAGATCAACCAGAGTAAGATCCGCACCAGAGTGGTACGGTAATCCTATTTTGGAAGTCATGTTACTAGACCATGATGAACCTACGAACTATGAAGAAGCGATGGTGAGCCCAGATTCCGCAAAGTGGCTTGAGGCCATGAAATCTGAGATGGGATCCATGTATGATAACAAAGTGTGGACTTTGGTTGACTTGCCCGATGATCGGCAAGCAATAGAGAATAAATGGAATTTTAAGAAGAAGACTGACGCTGATGGTAATGTTACTGTCTATAAAGCTCGACTTGTTGCAAAAGGTTTTCGACAAGTTCAAGGGATTGACTACGATGAGACTTTCTCACCCGTAGCGATGCTTAAGTCTGTCCGAATCATGTTAGCAGTTGCCGCATTTTATGATTATGAAATTTGGCAAATGGATGTCAAAACTGCATTCCTGAATGGATTTCTGGAAGAAGAGTTGTATATGATGCAACCAGAAGGTTTTGTCGATCCGAAGGGAGCTAACAAAGTGTGCAAGCTCCAGCGATCCATTTATGGACTGGTGCAAGCCTCTCGGAGTTGGAATAAACGCTTTGATAGTGTGATCAAAGCATTTGGTTTTATACAGACTTTTGGAGAAGCCTGTATTTACAAGAAAGTGAGTGGGAGCTCTGTAGCATTTCTGATATTATATGTGGATGACATATTACTGATCGGAAATAATATAGAATTTCTGGATAGCATAAAGGGATACTTGAATAAGAGTTTTTCAATGAAAGACCTCGGTGAAGCTGCTTACATATTGGGCATTAAGATCTATAGAGATAGATCAAGACGCTTAATAGGACTTTCACAAAGCACATACCTTGACAAAGTTTTGAAAAAGTTCAAAATGGATCAGGCAAAGAAAGGGTTCTTGCCTGTGGCACAAGGTGTGAAGTTGAGTAAGACTCAATGCCCGACCACCGCAGAAGATAGAGAGAAAATGAAAAATGTTCCCTATGCTTCAGCCATAGGCTCTATCATGTATGCAATGCTGTGTACCAGACCTGATGTGTGCCTTGCTGTAAGTTTAGCAGGCAGGTACCAAAGTAATCCAGGAGTGGATCACTGGACAGCGGTCAAGAACATCCTTAAGTACTTGAGAAGGACTAAGGATATGTTTCTCATTTATGGAGGTGACAAAGAGCTCGTCGTAAACGGTTACGTCGATGCAAGCTTTGACACTGATCCGGACGATTCCAAATCGCAAACCGGATACGTATTTACATTAAACGGTGGAGCTGTCAGTTGGTGCAGTTCTAAACAAAGCGTCGTGGCGGGATCTACATGTGAAGCTGAGTACATAGCCGCTTCGGAAGCAGCTAATGAAGGAGTCTGGATGAAGGAGTTCATATCCGATCTAGGTGTTGTACCTAGCGTATCGGGTCCAATGAAAATCTTTTGTGACAATACTCGTGCAATTGCCTTGGCAAAGGAATCCAGATTTCACAAAAGAACCAAACACATCAAAAGACGCTTCAACTCCATCCGGGATTTGGTCCAGGTGGGAGACATAGAGATATGCAAGATACATACGGATCTGAATGTTGCAGACCCGTTGACTAAGCCTTTTCCACGAGCAAAACATGATCAGCACCAAAACTCCATGGGTGTTAGAATCATTACTTTGTAATCTAGATTATTGACTCTAGTGCAAGTGGGAGACTGAAG
Source organism: Aegilops umbellulata (assembly GCA_032464435.1). Classification (NCBI taxonomy): domain Eukaryota; kingdom Viridiplantae; phylum Streptophyta; class Magnoliopsida; order Poales; family Poaceae; genus Aegilops; species Aegilops umbellulata. The sequence continues at coordinate 546,572,716 of CP136058.1, forward strand.
GAAATATGCCCTAGAGGCAATAATAAAGTTGTTATTTATTTCCTTATATCATGATAAATGTTTATTATTCATGCTAGAATTGTATTAACTGGAAACATAATACATGTGTGAATACATAGACAAACAGAGTGTCACTAGTATGCCTCTACTTGACTAGCTCATTAATCAAAGATGGTTATGTTTCCTAACCATGAACAAAGAGTTGTTATTTGATTAACGAGATCACATCATTAGTTGAATGATCTGATTGACATGACCCATTCCATTAGCATAGCACCCGATCGTTTAGTATGTTGCTATTGCTTTTATCCATGACTTATACATGTTCCTTTAAACTATGAGATTATGCAACTCCCATTTACCGTAGGAACACTTTGTGTGCTACCAAACGTCACAACGTAACTGGGTGATTATAAAGGTGCTCTACAGGTGTCTCCGAAGGTACATATTGGGTTGGCGTATTTCGAGATTAGGATTTGTCACTCCGATTGTCGGAGAGGTATCTCAGGGCCTTCTCGGTAATGCACATCACATAAAGCCTTGCAAGCATTGCAACCAATGAGTTAGTTGCGAGATGATGTATTACAGAACGAGTAAAGAGACTTGCCGGTAACGAGATTGAACTAGGTATTGGATACCGACGATCGAATCTCGGGCAAGTAACATACCGATGACAAAGGGAACAACGTATGTTGTTATGCGGTCTGACCGATAAAGATCTTCGTAGAATATGTAGGAGCCAATATGGGCATCCAGGTCCCGCTATTGGTTATTGACCGGAGACATGTCTCGGTCATGTCTACATTGTTCTCGAACCATAGGGTCCGCACGCTTAACGTTACGATGACAGTTATTATGAGTTTATGCATTATTGATGTACCGAAGGAGTTCGGAGTCCCGGATGTGATCACGGACGTGACGAGGAGTCTCGAAATGGTCGAGACATAAAGAATTATATATTGGAAGCCTATGTTTGGACATCGGATGCATTCCAGGTGAAATCAGGATTTTACCGGAATACCGGGAGGGTTACCGGAACCCCCCGGGAGCATAATGGGCCAACATGGGCCTTGGAGGAGAGGTGAGAGGGCTGCCCTCATGGGCTGTGCGCCTCCCCCCTTCCCCTAGTCCTATTAGGACTAGGAGAGGTGGGCGCCCCCTCTCTCTCTCTCCCCCCCTTGGAGAATCCTAGTCCAACTAGGATTGGGGGGGGGGGAATCCTACTCCCAGAGGGAGTAGGACTCTCCTGGCGCACCAGAGTTGGCCGGCCAGCCCCTCCCCCTTGGCTCCTTTATATACGGGGGCAGGGGGCACCCCAAAGACACACAAGTTGATCTACGGATCGTTCCTTAGCCGTGTGCGGTGCCCCCTTCCACCAAATTCCACCTCGATCATATCGTTGCAGTGCTTAGGCGAAGCCCTGCGCCGGTAACACATCAAGATCGTCACCACGCCGTCGTGCTGACGGAACTCTTCCTCGACGCTTTGCTGGATCGGAGCCCGGGGATCGTCATCGAGCTGAACGTGTGCCAAGAACTCGGAGGTGCCGGAGTAACGGTGCTGTGATCGGTTGGATCACGAGGAGAACGTACGACTACTTCCTCTATGTTATGTCAACGCTTCCGCTTCGGTCTACGAGGGTACGTAGACAACACTCTCCCCTCTCGTTGCTATGCATCACCATGATCTTGCGTGTGCGTAGGAAATTTTTTGAAATTACTACGTTCCCCAACAGGAAGAGTCATCAACTTCCTTTTCCGGAGTCTACTCGTGAGGTGAAACATCCTTTAGAACTTGTTTTTTCGGATGTATGGGGCCCTGCCCAAACTTCTGTCAGTGGTCATAACTATTATATTAGCTTTGTGGATGCTTACAGTCGCTTTACCTGGCTCTGTCTTATTAAGCGTAAATCTGATGCGTTTGATATTGTTGTTCAGTTTCAAAAACATGTTGAACGTCTTCTCAAGCATAAAATTGTTCATGTTCAGTCGGACTGGGGTGGTGAGTATCGCAACCTCAATTCCTTCTTCCAGTCGCTTGGGATTGCTCATCGTTTAGCATGTCCACATACTCATCAACAAAACGGTTCCGTCGAACGTAAGCATCGTCACATTGTCGAGACTGGTCTCACTCTTTTGGCCCATGCATCGGTTCCTTTCCGGTTTTGGAGTGATGCTTTTACCACTGCATGCTTTCTTATCAATCGTACTCCCACACGTGTTCTTAACATGAAGACTCCCATTGAACTTCTCCTTAATGAACAACCTGACTATACTTTTTTTAAAGTATTTGGGTGTGCTTGTTGGCCGCATTTTCGACCCTATAACAAACGCAAGCTGGAATTTAGGTCCAAAAAGTGTGTCTTCCTGGGCTACAGTTCCCTTCATAAAGGTTACAAATGTCTTCATGTTCCCACTAATCGTGTCTACATTTCTCGGGATGTCGTGTTTGATGAGCTAGTTTTTCCGTTTGCCAACCTTCCTGTCTCCACAGATGCCTCTCCGTCCATGCCTTCATCCTCTCCTGCCTCTGATCAATTTGATGATGTTGCATACTCTCCTGTGCTATTACCTAACCATGGTGCAGGAACCGGACATGGGCCTCGCTTGGAGCTGTTGGAGGATTCACCATCATCACCGTCGCCCTCTGATATGCACGTCGATCGCACTACGACGTTGGATGGCATCGATCCGTGTGCCCATGCACGGTCGCCAGATGAGCCCGCTACGCCAGCGTCCTTCACGTCTCCAGCAGCTCGGCCTGCTACGCCGACCTCGCCTGCGGCGCGGCCCGCTACGCCGACCTCGCCCGCGGCTCGGCCCGCGACACCGGTCTCGCCCGTGGCTCGGCCCGCTACGCCGGTCTCGCCCGCGGCTTGGTCCTCGACGCCGGCGTCGCCCGCGGCTCAGCCTGTCTCGCCGGCATCGCCCGTGGGCCGGCCTGCTACGCCGACCTCGCCCGTGGCTCCCGCGTCTGGCTCCTCGTCGCCTGAGCTCTCCACGTCCAGTCTCTCGCCGGCTGATTCGTCTTCATCGACGTCATCCAGCCCATTGCCGGCTACTCCGTCGACCTCGGTGGCTCCTGTGTTACAACCACATACACGCAGCCGCAGTGGTATTTTTCGACCCAAGGAACGTAAGGATGGTAATGTTGCTTGGTTGGCTGCTTGTCTGGCTGTTGCTGTTGCGGATCCGTCTTCTGAGCCCCGCTCATATCAGGCTGCCATGCGTGTTCCTCATTGGCGAGAGGCTATGGAGCAGGAGTTTCATGCTCTTCTCCGCAACAAGAGATGGACTCTTGTTCCTCCACCACCACGGGCTAATATTATTGACTCCAAGTGGGTGTTCAAAGTGAAGAAGCATTCAGATGGATCTATTGAGCGTTACAAAGCGCGCCTTGTTGCTAGAGGATTTCGGCAGCGCTATGGTCTTGACTACGAGGACACCTTCAGTCCCGTCGTCAAGCCTACCACCATTCGGCTTCTTCTTTCTCTTGCCGTTACTCGCGGTTGGTCACTTCGTCAACTTGATGTGCAGAATGCCTTTCTCCATGGATTCTTGGAGGAAGAGGTTTATATGCGACAGCCGCCTGGTTTTTCTGATCCTGATCACCCTGACCATATCTGTCGTCTCACCAAAGCGCTCTATGGTTTGAAGAAAGCTCCTCGTGCCTGGCATGCCCGCCTTGCCTCTGCCCTTCGTGCTCATGGGTTTGTGTCGTCCACTGCTGACTCTTCATTATTCCTTCTACAGAAGCCAGAAGTCACTATGTATCTTTTGGTCTATGTCAATGATATTATTCTTGTCAGTTCTTCTCGGTATGCTGCTGATGCTCTTGTTCGCTCTCTTGGTGCTGATTTTGCTGTCAAATATCTTGGGAAGCTTCACTACTTTCTTGGAGTTGAGGTCACTTCTCGTGCTGATGATCTTCTTCTGACGCAGAAGAAGTATTCCTTGGATTTGTTGCAGCGAGCTGGCATGCTGAAGTGCAAACCGACTACCACACCCATGTCGTCTACCGACAAGATCACTGTTGTTGATGGTGAGCTTCTGTCTTCTGCGGATGCCACAGAGTACAGGAGTATTGTTGGTGGGCTTCAATACTTGACGATCACGAGACCAGATATCTCTTATGCTGTTAACAGGGTTTGTTAGTATCTTCAGGCTCCTCGAGACACTCATTGGGCTGCTGTTAAGCGCATTCTGCGTTATGTTCAGTTCACGGTGTCTTTTGGGATGCATATTCGGCCGACTTCCTCTCGGGTTCTTTTGGCCTACTCTGATGCAGATTGGGCTGGCAGCCCAGATGACAGGCGATCCACGGGGGGTTATGTTGTGTTCTTTGGCTCTAATTTGATCGTCTGGAGTGCTCGGAAACAGGCTACTGTATCACGTAGTAGTACTGAAGCTGAGTATAAGGCTGTGGCTAATGCTACTGCAGAGATCATCTGGGTGCAGTCTTTGCTTCAGGAGTTGGGTATGTCTCAACCTCAGCCTCCTATCCTTTGGTGTGATAACATCGGTGCTACATACCTTTCTGCAAATCCGGTATTTCATGCCCGAACGAAACACATTGAAGTTGACTATCACTTTGTACGAGAACGTGTGTCGCAGAAGCAACTCCAGATCAAGTTCATCTCTTCTAAGGATCAACTTGCAGACATCTTCACTAAGCCTTTGCCTCTACCATAGTTTGAGGCCTGTAGGCGCAATCTTACCCTTCTCAGTTCTTTAGAAAGTGGCTAAGATTGAGGGAGGGTGTTAGACTATGTATAGCTTCTGTATTTGTGTACGTATATTGTACCTATTGTAACACACCCATTATATATATGAGATAAGCCACCCCTAGAGGGTTGAGCTGGTTCCCCCAAATCATTGTCTTACACGATGAATGCAAAGCAAGGTATTTCTTAGAAGAAGATGGTCTCAAATATAACCATGATCCTCAGCAATGACCTTGCCTACGCAGCTATTGGGATCGAAAGTTATATTGACCCCTAGTTCTCATTGGAATAGTCTAGGTCACCGGTCTTAGTAATACACGGCACTACACCAGCTAGACGTACGTATAGTACCACCCAATTATTTCCAAGTAGTTGGCTCAATTTGCTTCTTCACTCCTTCACTATATTCTTCGACCTAGTGGTCGCTCAGTTGGTAGAAACACGTTACAAGAAGAAACTATTCACAGGTTTGTGTTCACGCATGGTACAAATAGGCTTAATTATATACGGTACAATGGAGATAACAATGAGAAATTTTAAGAATAGAGGGCATCGGGATAAATTGCCCAACAATAACCCAGCAAAGATTTGGGCATTAGGTTCGAGCTTTTGGGCTCGTCACGCACTGTTGTGGCTTGGTTCGGATCGAGACACAAACAACCTGAGCGGAGCTACCTTTTTGGGCTCGCTTGTACTTGGACTGAAGTTTAGCTCGGCTCGCGCTAGCTCCTGAACAGTCTACTGTCCATGGTCTTATAACTCATAAAAAATGTGTCCCTCTGTAACTAATGGTTCTGAACATCCGGGTTCGATTCTGGAAGACCCTTTGTCTGAATATAAATTCAAAGCGTGATCTTTCAAAATTTGCGATGGTTCAGGACCTTACTTTGAACATTCAGAGCTTCAGTAATTTTCACATGTAACTTATGATGAAGAAGCACGGTTCAGGACTCAGGAGTAGATGGCTGGCCGCCTGGCCGTCGAGGGGTGCCGGCTGCGGCTCGCAACATACCAATCAAAACTTGTTTCCAGCAGCAGCGAGGATGTGCCGGCGCAACGCCACTCCTACATGCTCCCAGTTCATGGGCTGCTGTGATGCGCTTCATCTGGGATGAGAATGAATGTTGTAACTCGTTTTCTGCATACAGAGACTGCTGAATATTCTGCATCTTCCTGAAACTGAACATTCTGCATCTTCCTGAAACTGAAACTGCATTTCTGTTCTGAATTAAGCTCCAGATGTTCATGCTAACAAGAAGTGCGCAAGCTTCTGGGAGCCATCCATAGCCACCACGCCTGCGCCCATCACCGCAGCCGTTGCCGTCCCCCCGACCGTGTGTCGCGCGGGCAGGTGGATCCAACACGACTTGATCGGCGTCGATTGCCCGCGGCATCAAACGCGCGAACGCAGGTAGAGCGGTCAGACGCGATCCAGTCGAACAGTTGAAGTGTTGAACACCACCAGTGGGTCTTGTTGCCGGTTTGAACAAGACGATGACTCGTGTCGCATGCATCCATTCGGCCATCATACTCTCGATTCTCAAACAGCTGAATGATATGTACCCTGGTGATAAATTTGAGCGTACATACATTATACTGAATGTAAATCAACTGATCTGTATGTGGAGTGATTAATACGACAGTACATTATAGTGAATGAAAAAACAAGTTGTTTCTACGGTCTGAGATATAATCATGATCCTCAGCAACCACAAGTCCAAAGTTGTATTGATTCCTAGTTATCACTGCAACTAGCTAGGCCACCAGTCTTAATGTATACGTACACTAGCTACACGTACGTATAGGTATAGTACCATCCAGTTATTGCTAAGTAATTGGCTCAACTCTTCCATCTCCACTCACTACTTCGCTCTATATATCTTAGATGTAGAGGTCAGTCGGTTGATAGAAACAGGTTACAAGAAGAAGTATTCACAGGTTGTATTCATGCATGATGCAAATAGGCTTGATTATATACACCATGAGAAGTTTTGAGAATAGAGGGCATCGGGATAAATTGTCCGAGTATAATCCCATGTAAATCTGGACGAGTGGCTTGAGCTTGTGGGCTCTTCCCACACTCATCGTGGCTCGACTCAGATAGGGCTTGGACCGACACATAAATAGGTTGCGGCTGGATACCCTATTGGGCTCGTTTGTATCGCGCGCCAAGCTTAGCTTTGCTTGGGCTAGCTCACGGGCTACAAAGCTTGTGTCCTGATAGTCTATTTTGGGCAATCTTGCTGATGGAAACCAGTCGAAGAGTGCACCCTAAGTGTTGCTCACAGGCATCCAATAGGGTTCTCATCCGGCTATGCAATGGGGTCACACCTGCGCGCTTCCACTAACCGTCGCCACAAACCCCTAACCCTGTCCTCTGTGCATTTTCTTTCGCCTCCACCACTGAGCACACAACACTCGGCTAAAAGTTCCCTCACTCAGGTACTGGATTGGTCTCTCCTAGTTGACACCCATCGTTTGGTTCGGTAGCTAAAAAACAATCCTCTCGCAAATGGTGGCTCCATCTTCCAACAACAGAAAGCCTGCATGGAAAAGAGTTTGTTCCTTCTCTTGATTCATCTTAGTAGTGTAACCAAGGTGTGAATGCATGATCGAGTGAGTCCTACATGTGCTCAATATTTCTATCACGACAGTGAAAAAGCAATGTCGCGAGGGAACGCTGCGCCCAGGCCACCGACACACCACAAGAGCAGTGTTACACACCAACACTATTCTCATGGGTGTAAAGAAGAACATGGGGTGACTAGGATAGAATCAACTTTTCATGTGCGAAGAATAGAAATAAAAAAGCAATGTGTGTCAGAGATTCTGCTTCAGGGATCTGGTGGACCTTGATGTAATTTCATGATAACCCTATGACTAACACTTACATAAAAAACAAATACTTCCACTATATCCATCTCACATGACATGTAACATCCATCAAAGATCCAACCATCCACGTTGCACTTTTCCATGTTTGTGCATGAAGACTTGATTCTATCTAGTCGCTCTCAAAAGAATGTGACTCCCAAGTTATCCATGCATTCCACCGCCTTACTCTAGAACTGTTACTTTTGTCCATGTGTGTGGTAGCCGGTGATTTATTCGAGTCGTCCATCAAAATCAATGGAATGTTTCTTTTAGCGGAGAAACAGTGTGCAATATGATAAGGTTAATGACCTAACTAAGCTACTTCCTTGCGAACATGAATTAATCCAAAGACTAATGATGATTTTTCTTCTGAATTCAATTCATCCATATGCTTTTTTCTCATGTTAGTGTTCAAGGTTTTTAAATCTTGACTGCGTGTATAATAGTGTGCCTAACATCTTCGAGGAGGAGAGAGTATTGCATGGCTTCTGTTGTGATGTGGAATTGAGCCCAAATACTAGACATGTTCCTTCTAATTACCACCTCGTGGGTGTTCTTGCCAAATTTCCTAAAAGCAATTTCCCCTTTCTAAGGAACATCGGCATATGAATGCATTGCCACATGTATGTGCATGCGCTGGTGTTCTATCTTCTGATAATGTTTTGAGGCTTTTCTTGCACCCACTCTTAGTATCTTAACATGGGGCTGTTGTGGGGCTCACTAACAAGCTACCTCTTGGTTCATGAATGCGCATACTGTAATAACTAAGCAAACCCAACTCATATATTATATATTTGTCTCTTCACTTCTACATGCAAGTTGCTTATTAGTACTCCATCTGTAAAGAAATATAAGAGCATTTAGATCAATGCTCTTATATTTCTTTAGAGAGAGAGTACCTTGTATCAAGCTTCAAGTACTCCAGTTCATGCACTAGTGTCTAAATCTAAGCATATACTAGTGTTGTCCATCGAATGATACACAAAAATAGAGAGATGATAAGTTAGAAGAGCAAGATTAATTTCTTGTTGCTGATGAGTACGTAGGCATGGTTTAGTGATAAGTTTAAGAACAACAGGTATATGGAGGACTTATCACAGATAAGCCTTCAAACCTCGCTGCAATCAACTTGGATGTGCGAGGGCATGATATGAATTTTGAAGTTTCTCACGTTACTTGCACGGAAATTCATCATAGCTCGAAAGCATAGATACTCTTGGTATCTTGACAGCACATAAATATGGATGTCCAAGATGAAGCACTACTTGTTTTGTGGACACCCTCTGCTTGTCTGCGGCTGACGGGGTGCCCAACGATGTCCCTCTATTTTCTGCTACTTGTTAGCTCCTCCACCTCCTTCTCTCGTTTATCTTCTCGAACTCAATTTTTTCACTTCCATTGAAACAACTAAAAGATAAATATTGAAGCAATAGTAACTCAAATGTAAAGTTTTCAAATTAGTAGTTCAAATTTAAATTCATTTTATTCATTCATGCATGCTCTGTTGGTTCCCATGATGCACCCACACATTCTCCACTAGATGATTGAGAAGTTGTGTTTGCACTTCTTGACAACCAATCCTTCGATGCATCTCCACAAATTTCACAAACTCAAGTGTGTCTTGTTTGTATACCATACCATTGTTAGATTGTGGAGCAAAATGAAGCTTTCTCATGGCACTTGCACTCTGGACCGTCCGATTGAGTGTCCAAACGTATCCCAGCCGTCGGATCTTCAGATGAGATGATCATAACCGTTGTATAGAGGAGAGCACTGCTACAATGAATAGTGCGCAATATGTGTACACCGTTCTACCGTCTTAACTCTTGCTGACAGGAGGGGCCTGGACGGGCTGGGCCGCCTGTGTCATTGATTGTGGAGGCGGGTTTGCTAGGTGCAACTGTGGACACGCGCGGGGGTCATGCCACCGCCTGTAATTTTGTGTGGTCGCCGAGGGTACTTTCGAGATTTCATATGGTGGGCCTTGCGTGGCGTTTCGTGGATGGCTAGGCTGCGCGTAAGGGCAAAGCGAGCGACGGATTGGGTGAAGTGAGAACCCTAGAGCCACGCGCGCGCGATGCATCTCCGCCGATGCCGCCGCCGCCATCCTCCTACACCCCTTGCACCACCGTCTCCTTCGCGCTGCTTCCCTCCTCCTCCGCGTCGGGGCCTGGTAGGGTTGAGCACGGGAGGGTTTCTCTCGCTTCTCTCTTTCCCTCACGTCGACGCCGCCACCCCTCACCTTCTCAACCCCTGCTCTCCCCTCGCGCCGCCGTCCGCCCTCCACCAGGAAGCGCCACGGCCGCTGATGCTCTACGCAATCCGCCGGGAAGCACCGCGACCGCTGGTGCTCCGCGCCGCAGCTCCTCAGTTGAGCTCACGCGCCGGCATCACCGGGAGGAGTGTGAGCCGCTAAGATGGCCGTTCATGTCGCCGTTGTCGTCGTTCTTCACGCCACCGAATGGAATCGCCGCCACTGCATGCCTCTGTCGAGCTTGTGCCGTTGCCGTCGTCGTGGGCAGGCAGAAGCCTCTGTACGGCATCGCCGTACAAGCCGGATCTCTGCACCTCCTCTCAAGCAGTCGGATGGCGCCCTCCATTGCCTGAAGGGTAATACTTTCTCATTCAATTGATTCTGCCTACTCCTCGACCTATTTTGGCCGTCTATCACTTGAAGATTTAGGTTCTGCTTCTAAAAGTCTGAATAATCTGTTGGAAACCTGCCTGATGTGATACGACTAATATGTCTATCCGGCTGATACAAGTGATTCATTTGTGTGTGACGAGTTGTATGGTCATTCTGGAATACTCTAATCCTCTACTGAGTTGTATGTTTGCTAAATGAGTCATTGATTATGTATTCCCTGGTCCTCTATTTTCCCTTTGCTCTCTATTTGATCCTAATGTAGTTGTTGATTATTCTGTTGTATGTTGGTTATTTCGTATATGCATAGTTTGAAGGTAGTTTTGGACAGCCGTCGTGCTGAATGAATTCCATATTACTTTTTTTCATGATGGGGATGAATGTGTAGAATTTGCTTCAGGCTCATTTATTATCTCAGTTTTAAGATATTTGCTGGTTATTTAACAGGTCTCAAGCTTGATTAAAACTATGTTGGTTTAGAAGATTACTATTGCCTAGCTCAACTTCTCAAAAAGAGGAGCTGGGACCTGGGAGGAATGACTCATCTGGTACAGTGATTAGATGATGCCTTGAGGCTTTTGTAGACTATTCATAAATTTAAATTTCTTTGGCAAATGCTTGGCAGAAAACACACGCACTTTGTTCACTTTTGGCAAATACAGATACCAAGCCTATCTCCATTGGTGGTTCCCCAAATCATAGCCAATCACCTGTAGCGCACTCAAGAATTAGAGACAATGAAACCCAAGAAACTGAAGCAGGAAAATCATTGAATGAGAAGCAAACATGTGCAAATGGGCCAAATGATTCTTCCCCACAGCATGGTGAACTACCACTGCCAGAGCTCTCTGCTGCTCTTTTGACTATCAGTGCTAAAGAGGACTTGGTGAAGCAGCATGAAAAAGTTGCAGAAGATGTTGTTGCAGGTAATTTTTTTTCATATTAGATTGCATGCATTCATGTTAGCCAGTAGTTCCCTCTCTTTATTCAGAATCTCTCAGGAAATTAAGAAAGAGTAAACTCATAGATGATTTTTTTTGCATGCTCTTTGAGCAAATTTAGAATGGTATGGAACAAGAAGTTTATTTATTATATTGTATTAGTTAACTCATACTTATAAATTATTTGTAGGTTGGGAGCATGCTAAAGGTGAAGTTAGTAACTTGAAGCAGCCACTTGATGCTTCATCTCTGAAGAATGCCTCTCTGGGGTCGCTCTGGTTGCCCCGTCGTCGTCGCCCATCCTGCCCGCCGAGAGGATGCTGCTGCTCACGCCGCCGCACCACTGGAGGAGCGCATCGACTGTGGCGCTCGGCTCTCCTCCCTTCCCGCATCTTCTTTGTCGCCGAGGAGTGGTAGGTGCAGAGGCGGGTGCATTGCACCCCCACGCCGTCGATGCAAAGATTCCCATAACCAGTTCGGTGGCGACGCGACCGGCAGCGACGGCCTCTTCTCGGCAGGCACAGAACGCAAGGTCGTCTTCTTCTCCGGCCTCTTCCACACCGTCATGGACGCCGCAAAGCTCATCCTCGAGAAACTCCTCTACCAGGTACAACTATTCAGATTCAGGCCCTCTCCCTCTCCATCTGTATCTCTCCAGCTACTTATTACCAGCCAGCTATCCATTCTATGGGGAAATTCCACAATCGATTTGACGAAGATGCCACCCAAATAGGCCACCCACAGAACCATCTCAACTGTTGCTATGTGTGCTACCTTGTGTTCGGTTTTTTGCTTACTGATAACTACCTTCCACAAGCTTCACAACGTCCTAACTGAGTTGGATCTATCATTTAGTTATTGCTGCTTACAGAACCATCTCGTATGTTGTTTGTTTTCTCATTCAGTGACAAACTACACACAAGGTGCGGTCATATACGATCATGGCAGCGCCGGAAGGAGGCGGATGACGGCCACACTGAAATGAGCAGAGCACACCGTCGCCATGGGAGGAGCAGCGGACCATCATTCTCTGGATAGCCCCATCTAGAAAGGGCAGCCTCTCCTCCTTCGTCCTCATCGGTTCCATCCCGTTCGTTCTGCCGCCTACTGCCTCACATGCCGCGCGGGTCTGGGAGAGAAAGAAAAATTTGAAGGTAATAGATGTTGTATTTCCCTATTTCCAGAATGTAGATATTCTGTATTTGATCTCTGAAGAGATGATTTAGATGTTTAGTCCAATACAGGTTAGTTGATTCTACGTGCCTCTCTCTTTCTTATTTGCCCGTTCGTCCACCCAAATATGGCTGCACGTGAGCAAAACTTAGTACAGGTTGGGCCTTGGCTTCCTATGGCATCATGACTGTGATTTCCCTCTACAATCAAGCATCCCACTGTCTATATATGAATATTTAGTAGAGGAGTGTGTAGCTCTGTTGTCTATATATGAGTATTGTTGAGCTGATGAATTGATTAGCTCCTTGGTGTTGCTGAATTCAGCTTGCTATGCTGATGTAACTTTTTGATAGGTCTGTTACAACTGGGCATAATGTAGATTTAGAATATACATTGATTTTTATTGATGTTTCATTCACTAATCTTAATATTTAATTGTAGTGTCTTACCTCTAATTCACAAATAAATACCTTGTGGAATTCCCGAATCCTTCAGTCGAGCGTATGTGAATGAAACTTGCATGCGGGGTGTGCTAAAGGTTGAGTCTGTCTAATAAGAGGCAAGGATAACAGAGTTGCTATAACAACTAATTGTACATGGTTTGTGCAAGCATCATAAATTAGACAAGGTCATATCTGTGTATGTCTTTAAGACTTGGAAGGACTACCGTCATTCACCATCCATAGGCTTTGAGAACGTCATTGCATAAATTATATTCTCATTGTCCATGAAACACACACTTTGAATTATTTGGCTAACAAAGGATCATCATCAGCATGTCCTTCATCGCAACACCTGGGTGATCTAGAAGACAAGGTGTATATACCAGAATCTCTACTCCTAAAGGTTCAGAATAGCGTAGTACATTCTCCTGTTCATTTAATTTATGATATGTTTAGTGATGTTCTGTCATATGCATCTAGCTTATTGGCATATGCATATGTTATAGAATTTAATTTGTGATATGTTGAGTGATCTTCTGTTCCTGTTGTAGAGTAAAAGGATAACAAAATATTAGGTCTCCTTAGTTCCAAATATGGTTCTATTTTTTTCCTTTGATGCTAGCTGCCACACTATGCAGAACAAGGAGAGATTGTCGAGGCGGAGCCGTGACGATTTTGGAGGCCATGAAGCAGAAGAAGTCGGCATATCTTTGCCATGGCGAGGTTCTCACCTGCTTTGCGAGTACTTTGTTTGATATGCTTGGGCTTAAAACTGGTTTTGTGGCATCACTGATAAGGCAAATATGACAGATGCTCCAATCATCTATTCTATCTTCTATGCTTTTTTAATATATGCCATCATGAGTAAGGCAAATATGACGGAAGTAGCGTTTTGGTGCCCGAGCGCAGCTGCTCCCGAAATCCCTCTGGTTGGTTCTCGTCTGGGGATTCACAAAAGTTGGTTTGACACTCCTGCGCTGATGTATGGAAAAAACGATATACGATTCGCGTACACAGCGCACAGTGCGTCTAAGCGGGCCCAAACCGTATGGGTGGACGTCCGTGTGCGCGCGGTTCCGTCTGGTCCGTGCACCAGAAAGTTTACCTTTTCATCTGAGCCGTGGAACAGAAGTTTGGTACCGGACGGACGTGTCAACCCAAAGTCCCAAACCCACCTCACTGTAGGGCAGCCGTTTTGGAGAAGTACAGGTCGTATCTCGGTCGGACCACCCTCAACCCCAAACCCACCTCGGTGGTTCTCGAAACCAGGCGCCGCCGCGGCCAGCTATCCACCGTCCCCCACTGCTGTGGGAGGCCGAGGTCGCTCCGGCTAACCGCGGCGATGAAAGATGTTGGCCTGGAGTTCCTGCTTGACACCGTCGACGGGTAAGGGAACCCTGCCCTACTAGGAGATCTATCAGTTTTTCCTAGTCCAGCCGACATGGGCGCCGCCTGACCATGGCTACACCGCCCCATGGCCGTGTGTTGCAGATTTCTCCTACGAGCAGAGTTCGCGGACAGCCCCTGGAGGTCCTCCCGCGGATTGCTGACACGAGCGCTGACCCGGCTGAGTCGAATGCTGGCTCCGGGTGCAGCCATCGTGTTGGCGGGGCGCAAGCCAGGGCAGGCAAGACGGCGACTGGCCCCATCGGCAGGAGGCTTCTCTGACGAGCTCCGCACAGTCGACAGACGCGGTGAATCCAGAGGCGACTGGGTGAACGAAAAGGTGCGGCCTGAAGCCATTGTAGGGCACCTGCTATTAACTGTTTTGTTGAATGCTGCTCTGTTTGTCGTACGACAGCATGAAATTCGCTGCAATGCTTTCTGTATGTTCGCCTAGCTGAACAAACCGGATGAAGATGTTTGTTCATGTTGTGTGTGTAGGATGCGACCAGGTAGATCTTGATAACATAGCTTATGCTCACACACCGTAATTGGTCCCATAATGCATAATTTACAAACAGGCATATAGATGCTGCTGAAAGTTATTGGAAAGTGGCAAGTGTCAAGGATGTGTGTTTGTGTGTGTGTTCAGCTAAATGATGAAGTCTGAACCCGAAGTGCACATGTAGAAACAAACAAGACAAAATCTGATTGTGAGTAGTGTCACTCAGGATTTTGTATCTTCTGCTACACCAAACATACTGAATTTGCCTTTGATCTGTTCCCACCGTGTGTTTCAAATTTTTATGTGGAATTTTGTATAGATTGTAGGCACATGGTTTGTGAGTACTGAAAACATTTGAATATGTTTCTTGAAAAATGTTAGCATGGCACCATGCAAAGCGTGGTCCCATATGATATTCCACCACCATTCTTGCAAGTCAGCGTTTCATTTCCGCCCCCTGTTCCCGTCTGTGCAAACTTACAAAGACTGTTTATCAGTGGGAACTCAGGTTATGTCTTGGGAGCGCGCCGTTGTGTGACAGTTTCATGTTTCAAGTTAAAGGTGACATATGGTGTAGAAAAGAAAGAATTAGATGTGACATAAGGGGCATTACATTCCAGTCGTAGTAGTAGCTTATAAGACGATTGGATTACTAAGTGACATGAGTAATCATTACTTACTAAGAAAAGATGGAGAATTGCGTTTGGGGATATGTATGAATCTTGTGTGTATCCCCCTTTCTCAGCTCGCTGATGGAGACTGTGTCAGTTTTATTTTTTGGTCAGATCACCTTGCATTTCTAGACAAACATGTTTAATTCTAGCCATAGTTTTTACCTACAATTCACAAGATACAGGACAATTTTTCAGGTTGCATTTACCAGCAACGATGCTCACATTGTATACTTTTATGTATATACTTCATCTTGTATATCAGAAATGATATAGGCAGACAGATTTTAATTCAGATGAGCGTGGTATCGATGATCAAGTGGTGTTAACAAGCAAATGGAAATGTGGGAAGCCATGCATGGACCAGAAAACAACAGGTGTGGAATGCTGTTGAAGAGCAACAGAAGTAAGTCCCTCGCCATCCATGTTCCTTATGACATTAATTGTATTCTTTGATTTTTTTTTTGACCCCCTTGTGTTTGCATTAGAGATTAGAGGAGCAGGAGGAGAAGAAGGAAAGGCAAAAGTAGATTGTGCAGCAGCAAAGCCTTTCAGTCCCAAACAAATTGGGGTAGGCGAGTGTTGAAACCCATAAGATATGGAAACCAAGTCATGGTTTTGGCACGTGGATAGCTAACTTCCGTGGCTAAATCTTTGGTGATATTTCAGTCCTTCAGGTCTCTCTAAATTGTAATTGGCCAAATTAGCACAGAAGATGAACGGCCCAAATTAGCTCTAGTTCTCTCTCATGGTTTTAATTATGAAATGGTACTATTTACACTGGCATGCTTTATTATGAATGCTATGTGATCAAGACATATTAATTAAGATTTTTCCTCTTATTTGCCAAGCTAAGAACGGGATCTTGTGTGGCGTTGCACCATCTTTTATGTCCAGGTTGTATGTTCTACTAGTTGGTAGATTGTTAACTTTGTTGCATTTTAACGTAAGTATTTGAATCGTGGTACAGCCAATCAACTAGTTGTCTTTTTAGTTCTTCAGATCTTATGATGCTTAATTATCTCCAACCTAATTATTTTTCTGTTTTGCTTTGCTTCTCCCGTGTAGTTCATGGTGCACGTTCCCTATGTGTTTAGCCGAGGTTCAAATACATCCTGTGTACATCTTTTGATCTAGCTCCGAATAAAAATCTGAAAATCTGAATACATTCCATGAGTCTATCAGAAAATCTGAAACAAGACGATCTATTTGTTCCATGCGAGTTCATCTTTTCCCTTGGTGTAATTTCATGAGTTTTGGTAATGCCATGCCATCTCTAGATTTGGTTTACACCTGTACAAAAAATACCAAGTGCGAATGCTGACATCTTGCACTTGTATATTTTGATTTCAATCTTGCAAACTGTCCACTTAATTTCTCAAAGTTTGTTGTTCAAAGGGTCTATAAAACTATAGGGTGTACTAGCGATTAGCTGAGCAGCAGCCTTGAGCTCAAGGCGGCATCTTCAATTCGCACGTATGCAAAGGAACAGACGAAAAGTTTGGGCAGGGTTTGCTCGGTGCGATATAAAAAGGACGTGGACACTGGGTGGTTACAGCTGCTAAGCCACAGACGGCTCAGCCTGGTATAGTGCATTAACTGAGCCGTGCAGGGTTCAGTTGTTCCGCCTTTGTCCTACCGGCTACCGTCACAATTAATGCGTCCAGAGCAGATTATATTTGCCTACAATACATCTTATATACTTGACAGATATACAACAACCAGCACACATCCACATGCTAGCCAACGGTGATGATTTCGGGAGCAGCTGAGCCCGGGCTCAGAATTGAATATCCGCATCTTAGTTGTCATACACTTCCTATCTTTAAGCTCCATCAGAATAGAGGCATCTTAGTTGTCGAAAGTTTATAGATAATGATTTGGTTGGCACCATATTGAACCTATTACCGGATTGCATATTACTGTATCCGGCAGCACCGGTGCTGGCGGGTGCGGCAAGCCGCATTTTCTACCTAGTAAGGTTGATAGGAGCACCCATGTGGTCCAAACCTACGCCACGCTAACTTTTGGTAAAAAGCATAGTATTCTTTATGCACATCAAACATTATAACTTACATATAAACACCCATGATAACTTTGAATGGCGGATTTATTTTAAAGCACACGCTGGTAAGTTTTTGCGAATAGCGTGGTAATAGCAAACCTGATAACTTACGTACAAACTGTGATAACTTTGACCGAGTGAGAAAAATGTCGTTGAAACACATCCCGGTAGTTTTTCCATAAATAATTTTATACATAAAGTGCAACATTAATGATACACTGATTTTTTTTAAAAAAATCACCTTTCAATGTACTAGGACGTACTCCCTCCGTCCGAAAAAGGTTTGTCCCTCAAATTGAGACAAACTTTTTCGGACGGAATGAGTAGTTGACAGGACTCCGTCCAAAAAAGATTGTCCCTTAAATAGATGTATCTAGCACCAAGTCGGGACAATCTTTTTCGGACGAAGGAAGTAGTTGACAGGATTAAAACGGTGGATTTCCATCCAATTAACAGCGGATCGGGCTTGGTTTGTTGGTTACTGGGTTTGGTGTTCGTGCTAGGCCAATATACAACGAGTCGAGCGATCGAGGTGCAACGCTCGATCCAGTCGACTCGAGCTATCGAGGCGGAACGTTTAGTCGATCGGATCCTTCACAATCTACCAAACGTATGGCAATTAGTCGAGTCCTAATCTTATTAAAAGGCGTCATCGGTCCGACGGAGGAGACGAGTTTCGGACCGCCGGGTTTCAGGGCGTTTCCAGCTGGGACCCCTTCGTCAGTCCGACGTCTGCGGGTGTGCCCGGGCGCCCCTTATCCGTTCCATTTTTTGGCTGGATATGAGGGATGCCGGCCAGTCCGGACGTTTGAGACCCGTTTGAAACGTCCATCTGGATTGAAAAATCATAACCGGTCAGTGACCGGACCAGGCGGCTCGCCCGGGCGTTTAAGGAAAGTTGGGTGCCTGAATGTAGATGCTCTAACGGTGTGGGCTTTTTGTTTCTGTTGGCCTGACCATAAGCCCAGCACCAGAGCAGGATGGGAGAGGAAAAGAAAAGGCATCGTGTGCACTTGCGGTGCCTAAACATCCGCAGCTCGCACACAAGTCGTCGTCTCACGAGACTAGTCGAAGTCAAACCCTCTGTGACGGTATCACCGGGCAGGTGCATCTGGTCGACTTCATCGACTGTGCACGCGTTGAGTGCCCACGACATGAAACCCGTGCCTGGAAGAAGGTAGGGCGCATCCTCAAGAAAGAAAGTAGAGCACAGGCACAGCAGCCGGTCGAACAATTGAACAAATACTTGGGCCAGTGTGTCCTTTTTCTATATTCATAGACAAGACAATGACTCGTGTTGCATTCATCCATTCCACAGTCATACTCTCGAACAGTTGAACGATATATACTTTGGTTGTGTGTTGTACATTGCTGGTGCTTAATTTGAGCGTACATACATTGTAATGAAATGGAGACCATCTGGTTTGTGTGTGGTACTGATTTATCTTTTTTTAACACATGGCAGTGATTAATAAGAGAGCATGTTATAATGAATGAGAAACAAGGCATTTCATAAAAAAGAAATCTGTCTGGAATATAATCATGATCTTCAGCAATTATACCTTTACCTATGCGACTATCGGATTTGAAAGTTGTATTGATTCCTAGATCTCACTAGAACATGTTAGGTCAGCGGTCTTTGTAATATATAGTACGTACTACACAGCCACACGTATGTATAGTACCGCCCAGTTATTGCTAAGTAATTAGCACAGTTTGCTTCTCCACTCACTTCTTCACTCTATATATCTTCGATCATAGAGGTCGGTCGGTTGGTGCAAACAAGTTATAAGAAGGAACTATCCACAAGTTGTGTTCATGCATGGCACAAGTAGGATTAACTATAGTAGTCAATGTGCACGTGTAAGCAAATTTGGAAGTATATTAAATGCATTCGGATATTAAGTATGATATTATTTATGTGTTATTATGTAATTAGCATTATATTTGGAAATAAATAACTGCACGCTAAACGTGTTGAGCGCTCGACATTGAAGCAATCTAGGTCGTTGGATTGGCATGATTTGATAGCCGAGATTAATTGGATCTGCCCCTTTGGGTCTTTTTATATTGGTATATAGATACACGAGAGGTAACACCGGGAAGTTCTCAGAATAGAGGGCATCGGGATAAATTGACCGAGTATATATTCCCACCTAAATCTGGAGGTTGTGCTCCTACTTCTAGGCCCATTCACAATTGTTGTGGTTCGGTTCTGATCGAGCTCGGACCGAGGCATAAATAGGAGGAGACTAGTTGTCAGCAATCCCATGATCATCCTTCCCAGTTGACCAGGAAGAGACGGGAAGCAAGGCGGCAGCTGCCACTCAAGAGTTGGGCCGGAACTCAACCAACAGTCCGGGCCATACCAAGTGTTTACCTACATGGTTCACATATCCAAATTGAGTCCATTAAGACCTTGTAATATAATTAGATGCAACTTCTTGTACTCCCTCCATTTTTTTAGTCTGCATATAACATTTGGTCAAAGTTAAACTATACAAAGTTTGACCAAATTTATATAAGAAAATATCAACATCTACAATACTAAGGATATATGGTATGAAAATTCATTTCACGATGCATCTAATAATATTGATTTCATACTATGATTGTTGATATTTTTCCTTATGAAGTTAGTCACTAAATCTTATATGCAGAGTAAAAAGAAACGAAGGAAGTAGTGGGTAGGAAGGAACAAACGGTGGAACGGCTACAATTTGTAGTCGCTTCATAAGGTACTAATTGCGAGGGAGGAGGGAAGGAACAACTAATTGAATCTCGTCATGAATTCCAAGCTTAGCCAACTAGTCAGAGATGAGACATATCCTCATATCTGGTATCAGAGACACCAATCCTGCACACTGGAGCTTCTGTCGCACCACTATCATATGGCAAGCTATTGTAGTTCTGAAAAACCCAGCCATTAACATTATTTTTTTGCTTCTTTGTAGTGACGGGATAAAAGAACTTGAGTTCAAGTGATGAATGCTCGAAACAACGATATAGCGTTTTAGTTCTGAATCAAGAGAGTTCCTAATCAGAACAGTTCAAATACTACCAAGATTTTTCGTTTGAATTGGTTGGGGTGCACCAGGCCCAGGCAGCAGTGCTACGCTCGGGTGACACACAGGCCCCAGTGGCAGGCCACTATGGTGGACCCTTCGCCATAAAAAAATAAGTTTAACATTGTTGTGGGCATATGGCCACATATAAGATCTTAAATTGATAAGAACATATACTACTCTTGATCTTAGCCAAAAGGTCGAGAAAGCTATGCTTTGGAACGGTGGCCATCCATGCCCTTTATAGCGTCGCCGAGCTCCTCCCCCTCTCTCGCCACGCGATGTGGTACTAAACAAAACTACCAGCCGCTCAAACGCACACACTAGCTTCAATGATATCCTAAAAACTAACCGCGTAGGCTTTGGTTTTTGTAGGCCCAATGGGCTTCGAATCGATTGTACTAGATTGCGAGATGAAGAGCCCAGACCGAGAGCAAGTAGCCGCAGTGGTTCCCTCGGCCATACACAATCCACATGGACGGTTGGTCCCCTAAAAAACTCGAACAGTTGAACAACGATATATACTCGAGCCGGTGGACATCACTGCTGCGGCTTAAACAAGATGATGACATTGTATGTATTAATTCCACCATTTTACCCTCAACAACTGAACAATCTATATTCTGGCTTGGGTGTGATTAATGTGTGTACATTATGGTAAACAGAAATCAAAAGTATATCTTACAAAATGCTCAGAAATATAATCACGGTAATGAGCAATGACCTGGTTATACACGAAACTTGCGTGCGGATAGGAATTGAAAGCTGTATTAATCCTTTGTTCTCACTAGAACTAGCTAGGCCACCACCATATATTGCCAATCTTAGTAATAATACCAAGTTACCTCCACCAGCTACACGTACCTATAGTACTACCACCCCCTATTGCTAGGTAATTGGCTCGGTTTGCTTCTTCACTCCCTTCCTCTCGCTCTATATATCATCAACAAGAGGTCGATCGATCAGTACAAACAAGTAATGAGAATGGGAACAATGTGCAGGCTGTGCTCGTTCTTGGTAGTTGGTACACGTAGGCTTAATTATATTTGCACACGATGTTGCAATGAAATGTTCTGAGAATAGAGGGCATCGGGATAAACTATTTGAGTATGATCTCGGCGTCATGCTTGAGTTTTTGGGATAACCATCGAGAAGTGTTTGGCGCCTTCTCTTGATTCATCTTAGTAGAATAATCATGACATGGATACATGGTCAACTCAGTACAGCGCAAGCTCATTGCTCAATACATCTGCTGCGACGAGGGAATAGCAGGCGGTGAGGGAACAAGGCTCGCACGAGCACGACAGGCGGAACAGCCTAATGTTGCCATCGATGTTCTTGCAGGTTCAAACAAGAGCATAACTCGTGATGCATTCATGCATGCCAGTGCATAACTGTGGAACATCTACTCTGGTCCATGCTTGTGGTAGCCCGTGATCAATTCGGGCTTTCATTAAAGTTAACGGGACAAGGTGCTTTTTACAGAGAAATGGTCTGCAATGTGTTAATGTTCATGACTAATGACCTAACAACCTAAACTACCTCCTTGCGATTGCGACCAGGAATCTAAAGATGTAGGGGTTGTTTGGTTCGTGTCCTGCAACAAATTTGCCTGACCTGACGCTTCTGAGAGCATCTTTAGTGGATGGTGTAAATTTGGACGTGTATATCTCCATATACACGTCCATATACACCTTGCTAAATTATACACCTCCCAGTTTTTCAGTGAAACGTGTAAATTAGGACGTATATATTTTCAACGGCTATATTTTTAAACGGCTATATTTCCAACGGCTATATTTCCAACGGCCATATTTCCGATCTATATAAACCACCCCTACCACCTCTCTTCCAGCACACTTCTACCTGTGACTTCTCTTCTCACCTAGATTTCTCTATCGTTTCTCACGCAACACAATGAACACATCCACTTGGGACATGAGTTCTTCATCATCTTCATCTGGCGACGATGAACTCATACTTGCAGCATTCGCCGAGCGCGAGGAGGAAGAGAGGAAGAATGCTCGACGCCATGGCGGTTCCAAGCATGGACGTCAGTCAATCGATCGAGGAAGAGATGCCGGATTTGTTCTTCTGTGGGACGACTACTAATTTAGAGTCTTGCAAGAAATTTGTGATCAAAGTTTGTGAAGTTTTTGGGGAAAAGTACCTGAGATCTCCAAATGAAGAAGACATTGCTAGGTTACTTGCAATAGGGGAGGAAAGAGGATTTCCCGGTATGTTAGGGAGCATAGATTGCATGCACTGGGGGTGGAAAAATTGCCCCAAAAAATGGCATGGCATGTTTAAAGGCCATGTGAGCGAGCCCACTATGATCTTGGAAGCAGTTGCTTCACAAGATCTTTGGATTTGGCATGCTTATTTTGGTTTACCAGGGTCTCTGAATGATATAAATGTTCTTCAACGTTCTCCTGTTTTTACAAAGCTAGCCGAAGGCCAAACTCCTCCAGTGAATTATAGCATCAATGGCCATCAGTACACAATGGGGTATTACCTTGCAGATGGTATCTATCCACAGTGGGCAACATTTGTGAAGAGCATACCAGCTCCAACTAGCAGAAAGCATAAAACTTTTGCCAAGAAGCAAGAGGGGGCTAGGAAAGATGTGGAACGAGTCTTTGGAGTTCTGCAATCCCGTTTTGCCATTGTTCGTGGACCTGCTAAAGGATGGAAACGTAAAGAAATCACTGATGTCATGAAAGCTTGTGTCATAATGCACAATATGATAGTTGAAGAGGAGCGACAAACTGGTCGGCAAAGCTGCACTTTTGAGGCAATGGGAGAAAGAGTCACAGTCTCTCGTACTCATGCGGAAGAACTGAGCTCTTTTATTCAGATGACTCACCGGATTAGAAATTTCGATGAACATGATCAGCTTAAACTTGATCTAATTGACCATGTGTGGCAAAAGTTTGGAAACGAGTGATGTCCTAGTTATAAGTTTGTAATCCATTTCTTTTCATGTAGTTTTAATTTATGCAATGAGTGATGTAATCCATGTCTTTGTAATGCAGCTATCAAAAAAAAATTATGCAATGAGTGATGTAATCCATGTCCTCAGCTAGCAGAAAGCAGTAAATAGTTCTTACAACTACAACATATAGTTCACATTACCCTAGGCCGCGAGCAAGGATCTCCTTCTGCTTATCTTGGTAGAACTGCTTTAGCACATCAGTCGTACCACTAGTGTCGATGAGCATGACCCTCTCATCTAATTCAAACTGTCTCCGTGCATCCTCCCTCTCATTTCGTGCATCTTCATTCTTTTTGAGTGCAATCTCCTCTTTTCGCAATTCCAATTGCTGTGCGTAGCGAGCATTTCTTGCCGCCTCTTTGATCTCATCCTTCTCTAGCTTTTCTGCCCACACAGTTTCTAATGACAGCTTGCAAGCACTGTCATCAGCTTTACCTCTCTTATCCTTCTTCACACCATCAGGTCTTTTCTCATGTTCAAGAGTATCAGTGCGTATCGAGGTAGCATTAGTACGTACCGAAGATGCATCACCCAGATCATTGGTGGCTGTGCCCGGACTTGCATCAATGGTCTTGTTTTGTTTCTTAAGAGAAGTTTCAACTTCTCTTGTCTGTCATTTTGGATACTTCGAAAACTCTACATAGCAATGCATCAGTGTGAAAGGCTTCTTTTTTTTTAAGATCCATTTCCTTGAACAAAATGTGTGCATCGTTTGTCTGCACATATAAATATGTTGTCAACATAAGCACAACACATATAGAATTGCACATCAGATATTGAATTACAAGAAATGTGCATACCTTTTCTTCTATAGTCCTTCCACTTTCTTGCCTATTTAAAATCTGCTGAAGGCAACCACAAAATTTAGAGGTCTCTCTGTTAATCATTGTGTAATGCAATTGATTGCATTAGCATTACGCTCCGGCCATGATGATTCCTTGTGTGTGTTGTAGTACTCTGAAATTCTATCCCAATAAGCATCTCGGTTTTGATCTGTCCCAACAATATCCAAACTTGTATTTGCCCATACTGCTATGAGAACCTTGTCCTCATCACTAGACCAATTTTTTCCTTTGTTGGATTTTCCTTTCTCTGTTATTGCAGAACAATGTCGAGTTGATGGAGTTGCCTGCTCTCCAATTGGACTATCTGGTTGTGTTTGTGTGTAACCAAAACCAATGGTGTCCAAGAAGCTTTGGTCACCATCCATCTGCAAGCAACCAATGCATAGCTATTTTAGACCACAATCTGACATCAAATTAACATGGCCAAGCAACAGTTTGCAATAGACAAATACCAAATATCAACACCAGATGGAGAAAGCATTGCAATTTCCTGCTTTTCCCCACCCACTCGGCCTCACTGCTTCGATTCAGAGCTGCCTCTCCCCTGCCTATCGACCTCACTCCTCTCCCCAGGCCGCAGGCCGCTGGCCTTCCCAGCCCGTCGACCTCCTACCTCTCCCCAGGCCGCAGCTAGCGCCGCCCGCACCCGCACTCCGCCACCCGCATCCCGCACCCCGCCGCTCGCACAGCGCCGCCCGCATCCCGCACCCCGCTGCCCGCACAGCGTCGCCCGCATCTCGCACGACGCTACCCGCAGCTAGCGCCGCCCGCTGCCCGCACAGCCTCCCCATGCGGCCGACCTCCCGCCGCCGCCAGATCTAGCTGCAGGGCGTGCGCCCCCCCCCCCCCCCGGTCCCCGCCCTCCCGCTCGTGAGCAAGGCCGAATAGGAAGAAATTGTTACCTTGGGCGACGGCCGGAGAAGAAACGTGACGGCGACCTGGGGGCGAGCTCCTTCAATTCTTCCTCCGGGCGGGCGCGGGACGAAGCAGCCATCTCGTTTTCGCGAGCTGACGAGTGTGGCTTGCTCGTGTATATTTCCACGCCTCGTACCGTCGTGGACTGGGCGTGGATGTTTACACGCCTTTTACATGAGTCGCTGGGAGTAATTTTTTAGCCGGCATCGTGTATATTTGCTATACACGTCCATATAGATGATCCACTAGAGACGCTCTAGCAAGGGACGCCTGGATGTGTGGACTAGTTTATCTTTTTCTTCTGCCATGCATGTGTGGACTACTAATCATGCATGGCAGAAGAAAAAGATAAACTAGTACTCCCTCAGTCCGAAAAATACTTGTCAAGAAAATGGCTAAAAATAGATGTATCTGTAACTAAGATATGTCTAGATACATCTTTTTTTCGACAAGTATTTTTGAATGGAGGGAGTAGTACATTGATGTGACTTGTGCAATCCATCACAGGCGTGGACACAAACCAAACAAGATCTGATTGGCCAGGCACAAAACAGCAGTATCTCAGGCCCAAATCAGACGCTAAAATTTGGCAGGCAAGTTGGCCAGCATGGCAACCAAAAAGCCCCGTAGTACTAGTCCGCAGAAGACTAGCTAACTAGTACTTCCTCCGTTCCAAATTACTCGTCGCAGAAATGGATGTATCTAAAACTAAAATACATCTAGATACATCCATACCTGCGACAAGTAATTCAGAACGAAGGAAATATAAGATAGGCACCGCGCCAATCAACATACGACATGTCTAAGTGGTATAGTATATAGCGTGTTACTACTATATATACTCCCTCCGTTCCTAAATATTTGTTTTTTTTCAAGATTTCAACAAGTGACTACATACAAAGCAAAATGAGTGAATCTACACTCTAAAATATGTCTACATATATCCGTATGTTGTAGCCATTTGAAATGTCTAGAAAGACAAATATTTGAAAACGGAAGGAGTAGAAACTAATCTGGCGTTTACTGTCATGCCTAAAAATGCTTTCTAAAGTTAGTTGCACCAAGGTTACAGTTGAGTCCGTTTCAGAAAAAAGAAAAGAAAAAAGGTTATAGTTGAGTCTGACTGCCTCGAGCTCGGAAAGGGGAAAATCTATGGAAAACGTTTCACGCCGGGGCGCCGGCCGAAGCTTCGGCCGGCCGCACCCGCTCACTCGGTTAGCTTTAGGCCCACTTCCCATCCCTTATCTCTTGCATCTTTTTTTCTCCTCCGTTGCTTTTCTTTCTTTTGCTGCTCTGGCCATGGCGCCTAGTGCCTGTCCCCTCACCACTGCATGTGGAGCTCACCGCCGTTGAGGTCCGACCGCCTGCTGCCGCGAGACCTCCCTCCCCAGTGATGCGAGCATCTCTCCTCTTTCCCTGCTCTCAAAGCTGCCCTCTGGCTACTGCATGTACAGAGGGCGTCACGCACTTCCTCGCATCCCAGCAGTCGATGCATGGGGCTGGTGGTGGTTCCGCCTCGCCAGAATGCCTTCATGGCGTTGCTGCAAGCAGGGGCGCCGGCGGACCACGCTCATGACGGAGACTGTGGACAACAACGGAGAAAGTGCCACGGCGTACTTCCGTCCATGTCCTCGTTTCCTCCCCTGCGGTCCGGTGCTGCGACTGGCGAGACTGGGAGCTGCAACAGGCCCCGGTTTTGCTGGAACCGGTGACCGCGGCGAGGTGCAGAGTCGCGGTGACAATTTGGACTGGTGGGGCGGGGGTGCTGCAACCGTGAACCTAACTTGCTGGAACCGGCGAGAAGGTTTGCTGGAACCAGCAACCAAAAATGCTACTACCAGAGTTCATCCTCAGGGTGTTGCTACGACCACATCCTGTTTTTGCTACCATCGGTGTTTTCTTTTGCTACATGCATGCACGGCGGTGTTGGTTGACAGTGGCAATGCCTTTTTGTTTTGCTGCAACCGTCTCAGAGTTTTGCTGGAACCGGTGTACAATTTTGCTGGAACGAGCTTTTTCTTTTTTCGATGGTGACCATGGTGACCATGGCGACCACGGGGCGTGAGCTGACTTGCTGCAACCGGCAAACCATAAGCTGCCACTTTTGAGCTGATTTGCTACCATGGGGAACCCGTGGAATCAAATGCTACTACCGGCAAACAGAAAAGCTAGAACCGGCGATTCAGAAGCTCCATTGACAGAAGAAAATGTTTCAACCGGCAAACTAATGAGTCGTAGGAACACCGTACTATTAAGAGAGGGTCCGCTTCGGAAAAGTTTGGGTGGAATCAACACGTACACAGTCACTTTGCACCCTATTTCCTTCCCGGCAACTGAGCTTGTCCTTCCTTCTTGCTTGGGCCTTTTAGAACAGCATAAGCGGTAGTACCGCGCTCAGCGGTACTGCCGCAGTTCAGTACTGTCCCTACTTCCGCTTGTTTTTTGAGTTCTGAAATGCTCAGTCCCTCAAGCAGAAGTAGAGCGGCAGTTAGTACCAGTAGTACCGCCCAAGGGGCCACTACCGCCCTGCCTTCCTCTACTACCGCGGGTTCCAGCTGCTGTTCAACACCAAGCGGAAGTAGCAGTAGTGGGAGCGGTAGTACCGCTCTAGTGGCACTACCGCCTCCCTGGTCTGCTTTATTGAACGCGGTGGCTGAAACTTCCATGACAGCAGAAGTACTGCTCACCCAAGCGGTACTACCGCTTATGCACGGGCTGTAGGTGCATAACGGTTGGATTTCATACCCCACTGTGTAAGTGAGTCATTTTCCCCAAGTTGACTTACCTCTTCCTCCCCTAGCTCCATTGTTGCTCACAAGCTCATTTTCACCTGATCTCTCTCCCTAGCCAATCTAACTTGTTGATTCTTTAGGGATTGGTTGAGAAGGCCTAGATCTACACTTCCACCAAGAGAAATTTGATTCCTCCCACTAAGCCCTTGCGGATCTTGTTACTCTTGCGTGTTTGAGCACCCTAAACGGTTGAGGTCACCTCGGAGCCACATTCCATTGTGGTGAAGTTTCGTGGTGTTGTTGGGAGCCTCCAATTCGGTTGTGTAGAGAGCCCCAACCTTGTTTGTAAAGGTCAGGTTGCCGCCTTCAAGGGCACCACTAGTGGAATCGCGGCATCTCGCATTATGTGAGGGTGTGAGGAGAATACGGTGGCCCTAGTAGCTTATTGGGGAGCACTGTGCCTCCACACCGCTCCAACAGAGCGTACTTCCTCTCAAAGGGAAGGAACTTCGGTAACACATCTTCGTCTCCTTTGAACCCACTTGTGGTTATCTCTTACCTTTACTTTGTGCCAAGATTTACTTGTGTTGTTTATCTTGCTTGCTTGTGTTGGTGTTGTTGCTAGCATCATATAGGTTGCTCATCTAGTTGCATATCTAGACAACCTATTTGTTGCTTAACCTAATTTGTTAAGAAAAGCTAAAAATTGGTAGTGCCTATTCACCCCCCCCCTCTAGTCAACCATATCAATCCTTTCAACATGTCCACCACAGGGATGCCACCACTACCATACTATCCCTGCTTGAACAGATAGCCACCAAGACTCATCACCAACCATAGATCATAACTTCGTGTAGTGAGAAGATCTCGAGTACTTTTGTTCACCGCCGTCATCACCCTCGCCAAAGCCAAACCATGAGGGACTAGAGTGCGACCGTCAAGCTTCCCAAGTTAAACAGCCTTCGTATGGGGCCCCATTATCATCCAACACACCCAGAAATCTCCCCAAAGAACGGCTCCCATGCTCCCTTGGCGGCACTGAAGCGCCAACCCCACCCTAATAAAGAAACTACTTCGGGTTTGGACCCACCTAAGAAATGAAACATGCATTTTTTTTAGATTACGTATGTTTTGCTCACTATAGCATTTTTTATACCCGTTCTCAGTCTTCCAACATGTGGTTATTGAGGGGCTCATGGAACCCACCTACCTACTAAACTTACAATGCTAACTCGGCCAACCCATCCCAATAACATATACATCTCTTTCACTACCCTTACATGGACATGCTTTGAAGTCCATAGTATGCACTATAATCTTAGTCTCAACATATACGTGGTGTCGATCATGATACTAAGAAGATAGATAGTTGAGTTAAAAGACCAAGGAAGATTGGATTCATGTATGCCGGGTGTATGTATGGGCTTGGTATCAATACATATGTTGATGATTTTAAGAATGAAGGGTGCCATGAGGAATTTCATTAGAAAACCCATCAAACAAGTATGTAGTTGATGTCAGATCCGACCAAAACCAGACTTGGATGTTTGTTGAAGCCATCAAAATTGCCTAGGATGTCGCACCTAGAAGGATATGCCATGAACGTTGTTTTGGGTCCTAGTTGCAGCTGCGAGTTGGTATGTCCAGTGGATGTCTGAGTGGCAATGCCATATAACACCCCTTCTCCGGATAATTTTATCTAACTCTTCCACGTCAATCTCGTAGCTTGATCCTTAATGAACTGAGCCAATCACCAGGTTGAGCTTGTTAAGCTTAATAAGATTAATGATCAAGCTAAGGGTTCTTTCATTATGGGTTAATAGTGTAGGTCTTCTAAATATAATATGTATGGTTTGACATCTTCTGGTCTTCTTTAGTTATGGGTTACTTTGGTTATTATGTTCAAAGTCACAAAGGAAGAAGCTTCTCCTATTCAACAGCGGCAGCAAGTAAAAAAAGGTCTTGTCAATTGAGTTTGGCCCAGGCTTCACTCTTTTAGTTGTGCCCTTGTACATAAAGAATGTCCATGTCCATCTTCTTATAACTCAAGATAAATATGACCATTTGCATTTGCAACTAAGGTTTATGATTATCGGGTCTGATACGAGAAGACCCTTTTTTGAAGGTATAAATTGAAATCGTGATCTTTCAAATTCTGCTATGGTTCAGGGTCCTTCATCCTGAAGTCTCGGTCATTCTCACACGGAGCTTATGATTCAGAAGAACTCATTTAACAGCATCTACAATTTTAGCTATCCAGGTAAATTTTACACCCGCATCCCAGCAAAAACTATCAAGGCACCACTCGAAAAAAGCTCATGAGACAGAGACACGCGGACAGACAGAAGGGAAATTTCAAAGTTGGAATTGGTCGGGGTGCAGCTAGGCTAAGTGGAAACGTGGATAACTTTGGTTATGATGATGGTTGTTTTTGGAAGCTTGAGCCGGCTGTATAGCACGTTGAAGTACACTTCGGAAAGTTGTTAAAGAGTCTTGCGAACTGATGGTACAGCTAGTGTAGGCAGTGATAGATTCCTCCTTCTCTGATGTTGTGTTCCAACCCGACGGCTGACTAGCCGCTTGAGAGTCTGAATCATTGGACTTATTACTTACTTATAAGCACTGACTATTCGCACAGCCCAAGATTCAGGTTTTTCAGTTCCTGAATTCAGACAGCCCCAGAGAAGAACGGTCCACTAGTTCATTCAAACAAATTTTGGATTTGATTTGGTTGGGGCGCGCCGGGCCCGGGCAGCAGTGCAACGCCCGGGCGACACGCGAGGGCCCCAGTGGCAAGCCACTGTGGTGGGCCCTCCCCCACAAAAAATAAATTTAATATCGTTGTGGGCACATGGCCCACATATCAGATATTAAACTGA
Source organism: Aegilops umbellulata (assembly GCA_032464435.1). NCBI lineage: Eukaryota > Viridiplantae > Streptophyta > Magnoliopsida > Poales > Poaceae > Aegilops > Aegilops umbellulata. Next base: position 546,603,569 of record CP136058.1, read on the forward strand.
TAAGAACAGATACTACACTTGATCTTAGCCAAAAGGCCGAGAAAGGTATGAGTTGCAAGCCACGCCACCCGCTCCCTCTTATAGCCTCGCCGAGCCCCTCGCCCTCCCTCGCCGGGCGATGTGGGACTAAACGAAACCACCAGCCTCCGCTCCTCGCACGCACCAGCGCAGCAGGTCCGACGATACGTGCTAGCCGCGTGGGCTTTGATTTCCGCCGGCCCGATGGGCCTCGACTCGAACGGGCCCGACCGCGCGACGGACTGGGAGCCCAGGCCCAGGCCGAGAGGGAAGGGGGGGAGAGGAAAAGAAAAGGCATCGGGTGCGCTACCCGGCCGCAGCTCGCACGCAAGTACGCAACGCAAGTCGTCATCGCGCGAGACGAGACGAGTCGAGGTCCAAGTCGCTCGAGCGCAAGCCCGCCGTCTCTCTCTCGCGTCCGCCCCTGCTCCGACCTTCCAGAAGCTTCCGGGAGCCATCCATGGCCACCGCGCCCGCGCCGACCGCAGCCGCCCCCGCGCCCGCGGCCGCCCCGTCCGCGTCGGTGCCGCGCGGGCAGGTGGATCTGGTCGACTTCATCGACTGGACCGGCGTCGAGTGCCTCAACCAGGACCCCGCCCACGGCATCGCCAACGCCCTCAAGCAGGTACCGCCTCTGCTCCCGCGGCCACACGCGATCCCCGGCGCCGATCCGGCGTCGGCCCGTTCGATTTTCGCCAGGGGCACTCCCACCCTAGGGTTTCGTAGATTAGCGCCGTGTCACGGCCGTTTGTGTGCCGTGTTAACCCTTCTTCGGATTTTAGTTTAGATGCGATTACGTTTCTGACGATTGGTGGTTTTTATCAGGGATACAGGGAGGACGAGGGGCTGCACCTCGCCAGCGACTCGGACGAGCAGCTGCTCATCTACATCCCCTTCATGCAGGTCATCAAGCTGCATTCCGCGCTCTTTAAAGGCCCCGAGGAAGAAGGTGAGATTTGTAACTCAGCGTCACTTCACGAATGCTAGGTTGCTGCATAAATTGATTAATTAGGGTCAAGCCTCTTTTATGAGCTCAGGGAGGAAATTGTCTATGTTTGAACTAGGGTGCTTGATTTAGTCTGTTGCGGATGCTAATAGATGGTTGAACACAAGTTATGTTTTTGTAAATGTATGATAAACAAGTTCTTTGGACCTCATGTGTGCCTGACCCATAGTTCAAAAAGGCGCTGTGTGCTAATTATGTGTTTAGGGACCTGCTTGCGTCTAGTTCGCCACTCCGTATGTGCACCCAAATGAAAAAGGCGCTACGGGTATGCGTGCCTTGCTCTTTTCCGAGCGCGTAGGGCCAAAGCGCTGCGTTCGGCCGACTCTTCGTGCCCAGGCGTGCTTTTTTGAACTTTGGTCTGACCTGTTGTCTAGTGTTTAATGCTTAATAGAAGAGATTGTTATTTATGGTGCTATGGACAGTATAGAAAATTCTAGAGGTACAACATGGGTGTGTGCATTAATCAATGCAGAGTCTGGGGCTCCTTCCTTTTGGGGAAGAAAACATGGCATGATCTAGTGGCCTAGTACGCTTGGATTTGCCACTTCTGCGGTGTTGTATATAAATAAAATTGACAATTTACAGCTAATATCTGTAGTTATTGATACACTAATGGGCTAGGGCACTCTTTTCTGATATCAGGTCTGCAAATGCTAGTAGAGGGTACAATTATTTCTGTAAATTTATGGTCAGATGTTAGTTGGTGGGCCTATGTGGTGACCATCTGACCTATCGTCTAGTGTTCCATGGTACATAAAAAAGATGGTTGCTTATCAGAACACTTTGGTACATGGGAGCATATGCTCCTGCCATCGAAAAATATATTTCTTCTCTTTCAACATATTTTAGCTTTGTTTAATGCTGAAAAGCTCAAGGGTTCTTCTCTTTCAACGCTTTACAACAATATATAGCTTGATATGGGCATGCTAGGCTGCATGCTGCTTTTCTCTTGCCACTTTTTTGTGTTCCTGCTTCTTTTTCTCTACCTTGGAGTGAGGTATTTAGTTTGTAAGTAGTAGCCCCTTTCTTAAACCAATTCAGTATTTCTCTTGGGTGTGTTGATGCTTTCTCAAATAGTTAATGCAATCTTCTTTGAACACAGGCCCAAAGACAGTTAAACTCTTCTCCAACAGAGAGCATATGGGTTTCAGGTATACTTCCTTTTAGTTTCACTGCAGCTCATTGATAGCGACTTCTGAAAACGTTTTGGGTTTTCCCTTATTTCCTGACATAAATTTCTGTATTGATTGGCAGCAACGTCAATGACTTCCCTCCAAGTGACAGTGTTGACCTGTCATCCAGCCATTTACTGGAAGTATGTTGTTATCCTAAAATCCAAGTTTGTTTTTTATATTCTTTTCCTTGATGCCCATGTCTTAGCTTATGCATTAGCTCAAATTGATGAGCCTTGGCTATTCTTTTCTGCAGAGTAAGCCTGTCACGCTAAAGTATGTGAAGTTCCAGAATGTTCGCAGGTATGTGCATCTCTCTCTAGCAGGTGGGTAACAGGCATTTTGTACTGTTATCTGATTCTTATAACCCCTTTTTTGCCACCCCAGCCTCACTATGTTTATCGAAGACAATCAAAGCGGAGCTGACATCACAAAAATTCAGAAGATCGCGCTTTATGGAACCACGTAAGTTCTGTTAGCACCTAGTATTTCATAATTTGCACTGGATGTCTGGATGCACATATTATATTGTCCTTTTAGCTGGACTGCTCAGATTGTGGGAGATCTGTGATTAGTTATGGCATCAGCATCATTAGTTCCTGAAGCTGCACAATAACCCAGGAGTATTTGCGTTGTATATTCTTAGTAACAGCTTATTTTGGAAAGAAAAGATGATTGTAGGGTGAAAGCCATTATTTTAGCAAATCAGAACTGAATTTGCAAGAGTCATTACTGTATCGAGGCAATGGCGAAGTTTAAGCTCTTATTTCCCTTATCGTAGATTTAAAAAGATCACTTCATAGATATTGCAGACTGATTTTTACCCCCCATATACACATTTGATGAAAATCAGTCATTACTTGTGATTCATCTGCTGAACACTTGATTTTTTTTTCTTTTGCCAGTGTGGACACAACAAATATGAAGGACCTGAAGAAGATAGAAGAACATTAAGCAGACCCATCTAAGATAGTGTGTTTCAGTGGGTGTAAACATTTAACTGTTGTGGTTGATGCTGGCAACTTTGTGCCCCTATTTTACACATGAGGTATTTAAGAGCCCAGTTAGCCTCCTGTAGGCTGCAATTTCTGCGTGTGGGCTTGTTTGACAAACGAAACAAATGTTCCTTGCTGAGAAAATTCATATCCATATCCCTTTTCCCTTGAGAGTTTGGTGTTGATGATGCTTGCCTTGGCTTGTTGATGATCGCTTCATGTTTGTCCCGCTGAAAAATGTTGATTGGATTGGCAATACTACATTTCTGTTGATGTCCTCTTGTTGAGAGCACGTAATAACTTTACATACAAGGTAATCTACATACGGTATCTAGTTTAGCACACATACATGCGCCACGGCAGGCAGGGAGAGGCGAATGAATCATCATGTTGGTTTGGTTGGTTTCTACGATCAAAATCAGTCGGCGGCATCCAGGGCCATGAGGATGGCCCTGAAGAGGTTGATGATGTCGAGGTAGAGGGTGATGGAGGCGGCGACGTACTCGTCGTAGGTGTAGCGCTTGATGAGGTTGTCGGTGTCGTAGATGATGAAGGCGGAGAAGATGAGGGCGGCGATGCAGCCGTAGACGAGCACGGCCGTCTTGCCCATGGGGAAGAGGATGATGACGATGGCGTAGAGCATGAGGATGACGCAGGCGGCGAAGAGGAAGGGCCCCAGGAACTCGAAGTCGTGGCCGCGCCTGGCCGCCCAGAAGGTGTAGGCGGTGAGCGAGACGACGACGACGAGCGTCATGCCCGCCGCCTCGAAGATGATGGGCCCGCGCTTGGTGAGGCACCCCAGCCCCACCGACAGGCTGACGCACACGGTGAAGATGCCCAGGAACACCAGGTTCACCGGGTGCTTCTGCCGGAAGTAGACCATGGGCAGCATCACTGCGCTCACACCAACGGCGTCCATCCATCAGCAACGCACGCATGGAGAATGTAGGCATGAATGAGAAAGCGAGGCGGAGATACCGACCGAGGAGGGGGGAGATGAGGATGAGGATGAAGGCGACGAGGGCGGCGGGGGTGCGGGAGAGGAAGAAGTTGCGGACGCAGTCGGTGAGGTTCATGGCGGCGGCGACGGCCACGGTGACGAGCATCTGGATGGAGACGATGACGTACACCTTGCGGATGAAGGCCCAGCGCAGCTCCGGGCTCTCGATCATGTACCCGTCGGGCGGGTAGCACGCCTCCACGTCGTGATGGTGGTGGTGGTGGTGGTGGTGGTGGTCGTGCTTCCCCATGGCCTTGGATCGCCGCCTGCCTTTCCTTGCCAGCAGGTAGAGGACGACGGACGCACGGACGGACGGGCTGGTCGACGGTCGTGTCCCGGCCGAGGAATGGCGTCTCAATAGCTTCCGCCAGCCATGGACGTCAAGTCATTTAGAGGTCATGGCTGGAGACATCTATTCTGGGCGCGGTCGCTTCAAAACCTGCTTCCCCGTGCCTCTTTCTTCACCGTCCAAATAATTCCATCACGTTGTCGATAATAACGGAACACACAGCTAGAACTGACGGGGACTGTACGTATTGTTATGACAATTTGGGTTCTTCCTTTTTCGAGAGCATGCAAACTGCGTGCCATAGCTTTATAGAAGGCATGGAATCCAGGAATTCCACCAAGCTCTCACCGCATGCCGGCGAGTAGCAAACTCGTCCCAACTCGAACGCACACAACACAACTCTTAAGTGCTTTGTCCTAAACTGACCAACAAAATCACGCCCGACCAACAACGCTAGTCACCTCTAAAGAGGATAACAACTCTTAAGTGAACTCTCCTTGACGGCACACCAACCAGCCTTGATTCCTTGAAAGATTACATAGATGGGTGGCGGGACTCGACCAGCCCCGAGAAAGACATCGTCTTGAACTCATCCGCGACGACGCACATAGCACCCTTACTTGATGAACAATCCAGAATAGCAGCGAGCACCAAAGGAACGCAAATAAAACCCTCAAGTCATGCCTTCAAAACAATGCTTCCAACAGAGAAACACAGTGGGTGCTATCGCCCGGATCCGTCGTGTGCAGACCGTTGGCATGGTGTGATTGTCTGGCGGTGGCGCTGGCCGCTCTGGGCCGTGCAGGCGGCACAGTGGCAGTGAGTGGTGGCGGGTTGTGGCTTCCGGGGCCCCGTTGCAGTGGTTTGTGCTGGTGCCGGCATCAACACAAGTAGTTCACCATGGTGATGAGGTGACTATGATGTCCTTCCTTTTGCTCCAGTCTGGTTCGCGCTATGAAATTCGAGCGGGCCATGACTTGGTCTCACAAGGTTCGTTGTGGACTGGCTCCTACCCTGGGTCAGAGCTGGCGAGGCAAAAGTGGACGAAAGCCTTGTTCTTCGACCGGTGATTTTCCTTGGAGGGCATTGTCGAAGAGTATTTCCTCCCACTAAATTATGGCCGGTCGGATGGGAAGTGGCGTTTGGAGGTTGCTGGCTTGGCTGGACCTATCCCAGGTTTCGATGGTGTGATCGTGCGCGGGTCTGGGCAAAGGCCTTTTGATCACCGGGGGTCGATGCCGGGGATTGGCGCCGTCACCTTCTTATCTTAAAGGTGAAAGAGATCACATTAGGGAGTGATGTATGTTTGGGGTGGCTTTGACAGTTGTTGTTCTTTTTCACTGTTTAATGGTTTTTCGGCCTAGTTTTTTTGATGGGAATGGTTTTCGGCCTAGTTTTTCTTATAAACGAGCCAACTTAGTATTTTTTTCGTCTCTAAATGAAATCAGCAGATCTCCTGCCTTGCTCCTAAAAAAGGGCATCAATGACGCTATCATCGCCAATCCGGACCCAAACCTGGCAGTCGTACCAGCACAGCACATCACAGTAGGGTGATGGAGATGTGTGATTCTCCTTTCCCTTTCTCTACGACACTCAAGTAGAGGATATCATATCACAAGATCAAAACACCCAGGATTTTGCATTCGTGCCAATATGCAAGATTCAGCAGAAATTAAATGCAGCATTTCGTAGCAAGGAATTAAATCCACGTGTCTTGCAGTCACAAAGCACCAGTGAGCATATTTTCATCGTGCAGCTTGGTTCAATCACACATTGCATACTCCAGCAAGCTAGGAAACAAGACATGTGACGGAGTCTAGGAGGGCAGAATTTACTGATAACGATTGTACATGCCTACAGGTATCTGCAGGCATTCATGAATTTTCTGATATGCACAAGCTAGTGGGACTTAAAATCAAGGCGAGCAGGGCTCAGGTGCGCTCAGCTATCGGCTGCCCGCAGAATTTGCATCAGATTCAGGAACAGGTTGATGATGTCGAGGTAGAGGGACACGGCAGCCCAGATGTACTCGTCGTACGTGTGGCGCTTGATGATGTTGTCCGTGTCGAAGATGATGTAGCCACAGAAGATGATCGACGCCACGGCCCCATATATCATGGTGGAGATCTTGCCCAGTGGGAAAAAGATCTGCCAGCACAAGTGTGGTTAGTATTACCATGCAGGAACCAAGTGATCGAAATAGTTTTGCAATGTCCATCTGAAGAAATATACTAGAAGGGACATAAGGTGCAGCTGCCCAACCTGGATAAGTGAGAACACCATCAGCACCATAAGAGCTCCAAACAGGAACGGGCCCAGGAAGTTGAAGTCATGGCCTCTCTTTGCAGCCCAGAAAGTGTAGGCAGTCAAGCTGATCACCACCACTGCTGTGAGAATTGCAGCTTCCAAGATGATTTTTCCTGTGCACACAGCAATAGTATAATCAATGCACAGTAGAGGCCCTGCCCTATATTGAGTTGATGTGCACAACTCCTATGGACAGTATGACAACTGATGACATAGATGAAGTGAAGACAGAAGAACATGCATCATGATAGCTGAAAGAATTTATTATTTTAGTCCAAACTTCAGCGATGTCATTCAGATATCCCAACAATCAAAAGCAAAACAAAAGATCACAAGAAAGGAGTAATGCCAAAGCCCTCATTCTCAACAAGAATCAGTGATGTCTCACCATCAAATCTAAAAGAGGCAACTTACAACATCCAAACATGCAGTGATACCTCGAGTGCTTAGTGGAAATGTCCAACAAAACACTAAAAACCAGAGAGTTAACATAGTATTCCTGAACTAAATAACAATTGATGAATGGTGCAGCTCTGAAACAGAGCCACCCAGATCAATTCTAGACCCCTGGAGAAAACACTCAATAAGATGGTGCCATTCGCTAAAAATTTAGAGTACACCCAATATATAGACCTAAAGCGGTTGCATTATCAAAGGTTGATAACGCGGTAGGAACTTTATAACATGCATATCAAGAAATATTAAGGCAAAAAACACACACTGGATGACATTCTAGCTCTGTAAAAGGTCAACGGAATTGCGCCTTTGGTTCAAAAACTAAAACTGCAACAGTGTTAAATGTAGGGGAAGAAAAATGACAAGGGTTCGACTACTAAACAAACAAGGTAACCTTTAAAGTTTCAACAAGGGAACAACAAGAAAAGAAGGATCGAGTCGACTCTACAGAAGTGGTGATATGATAAATGCTTGTATTGGATGGGTGCATTATAGATTCTCTCACACCTCAAAACCTTGCCCCTAGTGGTAGCACAAAGTCACAAAAGACTTGGAATTATCACAACAAAATCAAAGGAACTAGAATGGCATTTGCTAATAAGTATTGATGCATTGTGTAGCTCTGGAACACGTCATTCAGATTCTAGAACACCCAGATTATTTAAACATTCAACAAGGCGGTGCCATTCGCTGGAAATTTAGAGTACATCTGATGATATAGACCTCAGGTGGTTGCGTTATGAAAGTAAATATTGATAGTAGGATTTTTTTTACATGCACATTAAAAAATATGAATGCAGAGAACACACACAGGAGAACTCTCTAGCACTTTGAAAATGTTAATAGAGTCGCCCCCAAAACTGGAACAGGGATAAGTCATAAATGTATGAATGGGAAGAAAAAAGGCAAGGGGTTCCACTACTAAACAAACAAGGACAGCCCTTTGTGGGAACAAGAAGAAAACTGAAGAACTATCAACTCTACTAACATTTGGAATTATCACAAATATAATGGGAGGGAGCAACTAGAATGACATTTGCAAAACTTTGCTGGCCAGCCTGAAGTATGGCACAAACAAGAATGACATAGTAATATGTGTAAAAGCCGTGGACCCAGAGAAAACTCAAACTTGCTGCCAGTACAAACAAATAGGATAATGTAATCAACAGATGGATGAACGAATCACTGCATTTTATTGTTGCAAGGACAGCTCTGTAGTACCAAAGAGGCACATGCACAGAGTCATAGACATACTTCTGCTTTGCATCCTAAGTAGGAATCCAAAATTTATATGAGCAAAGTGTTCTACTTAGGCCGCGTTCGGATTCCCTCCGCTCCGCGGCTCCGCGCCGGAGCGGAGCGGCAATCCAGCTGATTAAAGCTATAATTTGCAGAGCTGCTTAAAGCCGGCTCCGCGCGCTCCGCTCCGCGGATGACTACCGAACGCGGCCTTATGAAAACACCATCAGTATGAGCTAATGCTTGTGTGGAAAACGAAAGGACAGATTCTCAATGTTAAAAGTGGTTTGCATTCACTAGTAATCTATTATCATGCATAACTGTTGCGTATGCTCAAACAAGACCAAATAAAAACTCCATCCACAGACATATCTAGCAATCATTCGCGGACATAAGCAAGAAATGAGAGTCTAATGCGAGGAACAAACAAAACCATCGCGTGGCATTAGTGCTCTATCATAATCACAACCTGACACAACTGATCCGCATGCTCACCAAGTCAAATTATAAAAATCAAGTAGCAGAAGACGCATAACGAACAATGATTCTAGTGACTGGTGAAAGAGAGAAAAGGATTCCATCCGTCACAATTAACACAAACAACAACTACTTCATCATAACTTAGTTTCAATCACAGATGAATAACCGACAATGATTTTAGTGAGCGATGCAAGAGAGCAAAGCGTGAGAATTAACACACACAGACACTACTTCACCACAAATTAATATGCTCAATTTGATTCACAGATGATAAACTAGCAACGACTGAGAAGTAATTGGGGACGGAAGGATGTTCATTATTTGTTACCGCTGGTGAAGGCGCAAGTCATGCCGACGGCGAAGCTGATGGAGACGGTGAAGACGCCGAGCAGGATGAGGTTGACGGGGTGCTTCTGGTGGTAGTAGCGCAGCGGGCAGAGCACTGCGGCGCGAACGAAGCAGGTAATTCCATCAGTCAACACCCGAATTTGAATTCAGAGAGGTATGGAGGGGTTGTGGGGGGAGGCTCGACGTAATAATTACCGATGAGGGGCAGGACGAGGAGGAAGATGTAGAGGCCGAGGCCGGCGTTGGAGGAGACGAAGAAGTCGGAGACGGCGGGGACCTTGACGACGAAGCCCGCGACGGCGGCGGTCATGGCGAGCTGCACGGAGAGGATGACGTAGATCTTGCGGATGAAGGCCCAGCGCAGCTCCACGTCCTCCGTCATCCCCGGGTAGAGCGGCGCGGAGCCGCCCGCCTCGAGGTCGAGGTCCGGCGCCTTCCGGTACCCGAACATGGCGCCTCGCTCTAGAGCTAGGGTTTCGGTGGGGAGGAGGTCGTCGCGGACGGGGAAAGGAAGCAGATGGAGTTGGGCACGCTTCGTAAATCGTCTCTGGTGGGGCGGATGTGTGGGGAGAAGTAGAAGAAGACCGAACTGCCGGGTCAGGTCGGGCGGGTCGGTTCGTGCCTTGGCCTCGAAGGCTCGTACGGCACGGGGTGGGGTGGGGACGCACGCGACTGACTTTCGCCAGGACCGGCCCCGGCCCGGCCCAGTTAGCTGTGGTCTATGTTGGCCCACAGGGGCCCGGCCCGGCCCATCTGCCTCCCCGGTGACTGACGCACGCGTCGCGTCTCTGATCTTCTCTGATCGGAGACGAGAGGATAATCCCCACGCCACACATGCCCACCGCTTCCGCGGGGGGGTCGCATATTCGCACGCGCACCGCTTCCAGAACCTTCCATCCCCAAAGCCAAGCGGCGGCCACTGCTACGGCTACTCCCAATCCCCACCCCCTCCCGCCACCTACCTACCACCTCCGTCCTCCTCAGCCGCTGCCGCCCGTCTCCCTCCGATTCCGTTCGCCTCCGATTCCGCGCGCGGAGATCTCTCTCGCCTTCCCCTGCGTCACGCCGATCACGCCCGCGCCGTGCTTGCGCTCGTCCGTGTCTCCTCCAGCGCTGCTGCTGTTGCGCTAGTCGCGCCTCGTTCACGGGACTAGGCCGCGCGCGCCCCCATTCCCCCGCCCTTTGTCACGCGCAAACCGTGCCCACTTGTGCCACAGCACGGGCGAAACCCCCATCTCATCTCTGCTGCCACAAGGCGCGGCCATGAGCCACCGGATGATGAATCCGGTGAAGGTGGAGGGCCGCCACTCCCCCACCCCCACTCCGGCGGCGGCCGGCGGCGGCGGAGGGGCGCCGAGGCCGATGGACGGGCTGGGCGACGCCGGGCCCACGCCGTTCCTCGCCAAGACCTACGACATGGTCGACGACCCCGCCACCGACGCCGTCGTCTCCTGGACCGCCACCAGCAACAGCTTCGTCGTCTGGGACCCGCACCTCTTCGCCACCCTGCTGCTGCCGAGCTACTTCAAGCACAGCAACTTCTCCAGCTTCGTACGGCAGCTCAACACCTATGTAAGTACTGCCACCCCTCCTAAATTGATTGGTTGATGCCAATTGCTAGTAAATCAGAAGAGTTAGAAATGAGTGGAGCTTGAGGTTACTCAAAGTACTCGAGTATTTGGTCACCTTGAGATTACTGAAATTTTGATATACCCAAATTTTCCTAGTGTTCAGTCCTCACGGCTCAGATGCCGCCAGTTGTCGGCTGTAGTTCAGAAGGTGTGACAGGGGAACAGCTTCAGATGAATAGATCAAGCTAGTTAGGGGGGTGATTGACAGCCCTAGTGGTTTGGGAGGTCACAGTTGCATTGGGGCTAGAGGCCTTTAAGAGTGAAGAGGAGGTCCAATACAGTCTAATAGTTCGAATTTTACCTACCACTAATTTCAAAGTACTCATATAGACATATACTCCCTAGATACCTCCATCTTTATGGATGATGCTTTAATTTCACTGAAGTTATGCTGCAACTGCAAGATATCACATAGAGGTCCACCTAGTTGCCTAAGAAGAAATAGCCAATAGGATGATAGCCGATACTTGGTAGTTCGTGTGATGTTATGCAACCCTTCATATAAATCCTCGAATTATGGCAACCAAAATTGTAAGTTGTGAATACAGCCTGTTTAGTTCGTTTCCACAAAAAGCAGCCTGACTCAGGAAGGGGTCTCAGGAGTCCGATCTTGGAGGCCTGAGGCTGAGATCTCTGCCTGGTAGGACTCCATCCAAAAAAAAAAAACCTACAGAGTCAGTTGATATCAACTTGGAATGTGCAAGCATATGATAATCTTAAAGCCAGCTGGTAGTTTGTGTGCTGTTTTTATTTTAAGGCCATGGTTCATAAAAATTCTCAAATTAACCAAAGAAGCAAGTGCAAGTGCTTCAGTCAAATCCCACGCCTACATAATTAGTTGAGTGAATTTGATATTTACAAGCACATGGTAAAATTGCAAAAAAAAGGGCGAAAAGCCTAAAATAGTTGTCTGAAATTGAAGACAGGAAAATTTAAAGCCTTGATATTTTGGCCAAAAGATCAGAAAGAGTAAAAGAGGAAGTTTGTTATACTAGTGTTCATGTTGCCTGTAGTAGCATTGATATTTGGCCAAGAAATCAGAAATAGTAAAAGAGGAAGTTTGTTATACTAGTGTCTGTACTCTGTATTGGATGTAGTAGCATTGCTGATAGTATGGGACTGTGGGTTATTCTTTTATCATTATTCTCTTATCCTAGAAACTTGTGGGTGTTGAATGACCAGATTTTACAGGATGATTGTTGCATTTCCAGGAGAACCTTCAGATTTTACTCTTGGGGAGATTTAGGCTATGAGTTAATCTGTGGGTAGTAGTTTTATTGACCTTATAAGTCTTTGAGAGCATATGTGCAGTCGCCAACTGAATGCTTCCATGATGATGTTAGCTTCGAGTAGGTGTCACGCATTCTAGTTAGGCTATCGCCTGATCTTTTCAGTAAAATCTTCCAGTTGATACTTCATTTGTTTGCCTTGAGTAGAATCTTCCAATTGATACTTCATTTTTTCTTGAGTAAGCTCCCAGTTCATACAATATTAAAGGATGAAGATGAAGAGGAAAGTTGACAAATAATAGTCTTCCAATTGATACTTCATTTTGTCTTGAGTAAGCTTCCAGTTCATACACTATTAAAGGATGAAGATGAAGAGCAAAGTTGACAAATAAAGTGAAGAACTGAAATCCGCAAACTGAAAAATGTATCAAGTGAGTAAAATCTTCCAATTGATACTTCATCTTGCCTTGAGTAAGCTTCCAGTTCATACAATATTAAAGGATGAAGATGAGGAGGGGAGTTGACAAATAAAGTGAAGAACTGAAATCAGCAAACTGAAAAATGTATCATGAGAACTGAAACTTGTCATAAAGAGGTAAATTAGATATTCTTACAGGCTCATCTTCTCCGCACCCCCTCTCTTTGTCACTATTGTTTATCTGAATTTCTGAATGGTTGATTTTCTGTTGGATAAACCTTCTTTTCGCCTTATTTAATTATCTGATTTCTGACATGGTTGTTGCCTTTGGCAGGGCTTCAGAAAGGTGGATCCTGACAGGTGGGAATTTGCAAATGAGGGATTCTTGCGAGGGCAGCGGCACCTTCTCAGAAATATTAAGCGCCGGAAACCTGCACACGGGTCTCAGAATCAGCAATCTCTTGGTTCCTACCTTGAGGTGGGGAACTTTGGACATGACGTGGAGATAGATCAGCTGAAAAGGGACAAGCAGCTCTTGATGGCTGAAGTGGTGAAGCTCAGGCAGGAGCAACAGAACACAAGGTCAGGTCTGCAAGCCATGGAAAAGAGGCTGCAAGGAACCGAGCAGAAGCAACAGCAGATGATGTCGTTCTTAGCGCGAGTCATGCAGAATCCTGTGTTCATACGCCAGCTGATCTCCCAGAGTGAGATGAGGAAGGAGCTCGAAGATGCCATCTCAAATAAAAGACGGCGCCGCATCGACCAGGGACCTGAGGTTGTCGATAGCATGGGCACTGGCTCTACCCTGGAGCAAGGGTCACAGGTAATGTTTGAGCAGCAGGAGCCAGTGGACTCGCTCGTGAACGGTGTCATATCCGATCTTGAAAGCTCGTCCGTCGATACAAAGGGAGCTGAGGTGCAGCAGAGTGTCACTTCCAGCCGTTCGGAGCAACTGAGAGGCAGGCCCAGTGGAGAGCTAAATGATGATTTCTGGGAGGACCTGCTGCATGAAGGGGGGCTCGGCGAGGAGGCCAGCAACCTTGTGGTTCCAGATGACATCAACTTGTTGGCTGAGAAGCTGGACTAGCTCGACTCAAAGAACGCGAATTCCGGACAATAATCCATCGCATTCTATCGCCGAGCAGCCCTGAGAATCCTTACCAGAATGCCTGTTGTTATATATGTATATATGTCTGTTTCGGCCATGATGAGTCAGTCGAGTGGATCACTGCTGCCTTTGGTGATGAGGCTACCATATTATCTTAGCGTCGGTCTTATTTTCGTCAATGCCGTGTTTAGTTCAACTTCTGGGAAGATTCTAGTTGGGTTGCTTGCGATTGCGAGGGATCATCTATCTGCCAGTGTCTCTGCTGTGCAAAGATTTTAGTCGGATTGGGCTGTATGCCTGTATCCATCTAGTTTTCTGCTAGATAGTGTCATCCTTATGAGAATAAATATGATAGTACCCAGTATATAGCACGTATGTGTGCAGTGATTGTATCTGGATGATATCGATGTACAGTATCCTGTTGTGTCTATGTATAATGTACTCCTTATTACTTCGCTTACTTTTCGGAGGTTTTGTACTGTATCCTGTTTTCCAACTGAGGAATTGCATCTAAAGTTCCTCACATTAAGCTAGTTCATCATGATAAACGGCATTTATTCCTGAGTTGTAAACCCTGATGCATTGCAATAGCCGTGTGAGTTTATAACAGCAACGTCCCATATTTAGCCGTGCAAGTTTAAATTTGTTCGCTTGGCTTTACAACAAAAGACTTGTTTTCAAAAACCAAGTTGTAAGGTGAATCACTTAAAAATGTAATAGCTTATACATTATGGAGTAGTTAGCATATAGCTAATGAAGAGTTGATATGTGTATTTGTTGTCGTTTATCCTCTGGTATAGTCAAACTAAATATTGCTTGAAACCCCACAGCCACTCGCCAGGTATATAAAGCTATAAATTAAATAAATAATTATGCCAAACCAAATGTTCTCTTGAACGGTTTATCATAGAACAGATGCAGTACAATCTTTCTTCAAATTGTGAACAAATTTAACCTTGGCAGTATGGATATTACATTCCACTGGGTGTTGAATGATGGGTTGGACAGTACAGCTGTTGAACAAATTCTCAGAGGAAAGCATCTTACATCTGGTGAAACTTTTATACTTTCTCCATGAAAAATGTCAGAAATGCAAATCAAATCTAGACCCTCTTCTTCCGAGCAGAAGATGCAGGCGACGGCGGCGCGGAGCATGAGCAGAGACCGCGCAGAATGGCAACCACGGAGAACACGACGTATGGAACATACAGCTGAAGCAGCTTCGGCGTTGCCTTTCCTGAGCCCAGCATCTCACCAAGTATCGCCGACTGAAACAGTTGAGAAATCACTATTAGGAAAGAAATCAGGATAATCCCCAGAGTGATGTGCTCTATTCAACTGCCAAGTAAGAAGGCCTATCCGATCCGGCCAATCTAAGTGGAAATTATATCTTCTCAAAACTGGTTGCCAATTTATTTCTGATCGAAATGAATCGTAAATCGTTGCATCGGATTGGATCAGAGCACACACACATAAAAATCAGGCAGATCCACATTGCTGCCATCTAGAAATTTCTCCACTGAGACGTGAAGTAATTGGGTTACCGTGGAGTTGACCTCTGATTTTACAGATCCGAAGAATAGGCGGCACATTTAATCTCAGACCAACATGCTCTCAGGCTCAGTAAAAAGAATATTAGCGGGGAGGACGCGAGAGACGGGGGGGTACCATGGAGGTGAGGGTGGTGACGCCGGCCATGAGGGAGGTGGTGGCGGCCCATCGGCGGCCGGCGAGGACGCCGTAGATGGTGGCGAGGGAGAGCGGCCAGAGGAAGGCGACCTCGAGGCAGAAGAGGCCGTGGAGGAAGGCCGGCGGGTGGGCCATGAGGTAGTCGTCGAACTCGGCGGCGTACCAGCGCTTGAGGTCCCGCAGCGGCGCCGGGTAGAGGTCGGGCGGGAGGACGGTCTGCGCGTCGATGAGCGGGACCCCCACCGCGATGGTGAGCGAGAAGAGGACGACCACCGCGTCCGCCACCGCCGAGACGACGCCCATCGCTCCTGCCGTGCGTGCGTACCTGGTCCTGGTTGTGGGTGCGTTATGTACTTGGCTGGGATCTGAATATCTGATGAAATGCCTTGTTTTTGTTTCGCCTGCAGGGTTATTTTACGAGCCTGGGCAGAAACACACCGAAGGTGGGAGAAGAAGAGCGTGTGAAAGCCTGAAAGTTATTCTCACTTAGAGCAACTTCAATGAAGCGACTTATTTCGTCGACTTTTTGTCTAAAAAAAACCCCTGGCAAACAGAATTGCCAAAAAGGACCACGTGCCGAAAATATTGCCAAAAAGGACCCCCTCACTAGTGGCGGCAGGTGCGGTAGGCAACACGTGGCACCTGCCGCCACGTCATGAGGCGGCGGGCCCTGCCGCCACCGCAGGAGGCGGCCGCGCGGGGCACAACGGCTTCTCCATAGTGCAGCGTGCCGCGACGGAACGGGGCGGGCCAGGTGGGCCCGGCCACCACCGCCGGAGGCGGCCTCTCCTGGTGCGATCGCTGGCTGGCCGACAACAGCAGCTGCACGGAAGGCGAGGCACGGGCCCGGCCGCCACCGCAGCTGGCGGCACCGCTACTGCACGGGTGACAGCCCCCTGACCCCTGACGGCGCTGATTCCTATGACAGCGACCTGATGGCGCTAATTTCAACGACGGGGAAATGGACGTTGATGTGCTGCTGCTTTTCCCCGGGAATCACTCGTGCTTTTTCTTCTGCCCGGGAATCATCCTGCTTTTGCTTGTTTTGCTTGAGTGGATGCGACGACACCGCGGGAGGAATTCGAGGCTGCGGGAACCTGTTGTGCCGACACTACAAGGATCATAAAATTTCGTCTGTTCGCGTTTATTTCCTGGCCATCATTTGTCGTATGAGCCTATAAAAGAAGACACCGAGGCTCTCGTCATCTTCGTCCAGCCATCCTCGAAATCGCCACTGTGCAAAGTGTATAACACATTTTTTCAGCCGGTATGAGTTTGCCTTGCTCGGATCAAAGCATTAGGCCGAGGAAAATGAAGAATGCAAGTTTGGCTCCGGGGGTGGCAGTCCTGCGGTGTTGGTGTGGCGATCTTTGCAAGGTGAAGGAGATGACGGAATTTTCAGATTGGTTGGGCATGAAGTTTTTCATGTGCGCCAACTATGAGGAAGATCCACCCGTAGCTATTTCAGAGTACGACAAGCCTTCGGTATGCTATAACCATCACGAATAGATATTATATGTATTTTGATTGATTCTTTAATAACATTCTTCTTTCTTGTTGTAGTCTCCTCTGCCTCTGTGCATGTACTACCGTTGGATTGGCACGGAGATGCTGGCTTGGGCAGTGACTGAGATTCGTGAAAGAAGTCGCCGTGCGTGGAATAGTTTCTATGCGGAAGAGCGACGCGAGAAGGCGGAAGCTGAGGAGAAAGCAGAGCAAGAGAGAGAGTTAAAACAATATTATGCGGAGCAACACCGTTTTTTTCAGGATTTAGGAAAGAAAAATAGGGAAGAGGCTCGTCGCATGGAGGAGCAGGAACGACAGCGAAAGGAGGCTCGTGAGGCGGAGAGGCGGAGAAAGAAAGAAAGGGCTCGTGAGGCCAAGGCAGCAGAAGAAGCTAGCAATGGAAAAGGAAAATATCCACGTTGGACTCAGTAGATTCCTGTGGTAGTATTTTAAATTTTGCAATCATTTGTATCTTTATTTCAGCAGTTTAATGTAGCTTTATTTCAGTAGTTAAATGTAGCTTTATTTCAATTCTACGATGTATCTTATTTTCAGTTGTACCGTGTCGTAATGGAAAAAATATAGTTTTAGAATAAAGTAGTGACATTTTCTTTCCCTCCACTAATATCGAACATTGTGCAACAACTACGGAATGAAATTAAGATAGAACATAATGCCCTACAATAAGAGAGTACAAACTAATAATGCAAGTACATCTGAATTAAACGGTAGAACTGGAATACAGCTTAAAAACTACATGAAGGCATCATCGTCATCCTCCGTCGATGCAGAACTCTTGCCCTTCGAGGATGCAGAACTCTTACCCTTGGACAATGCAGAAATCTTGCCCTTCAAGGATGTAGTACTCTTGCCCTTAGACGATGCAGAACTCTTGCCCTTTGACGATGCAGAACCCGGAAGCGGCGCATGAAGATATCATCTTCATCCTTGCTCTCCTCAGTCCATAAAAATGGATGCTTTTCTGCAGTCCTTCTAAAAGTTTCACTCTTCGGCTCTACTACCTTCTTCCACATTGCATTCAACCTAAGAAGTTCTTTACGTACCTCCTCATAGGTCCTTTCAGGCCACCCAGACCTACGTAGTTGGTGAGCCAACTCATTCATTATGGTGTCACTACCGATGAGTTTGTCCCATGGAACTATCCTATTGTCCATCCTGAAGTCGGTAGCTATCCTCAGAAGAGTGCTGTCATCCCAGGGTGAAAACTACGATCGAAAGGATAATGGGACATCTCGACTACACTACACTCGAATGCTTATCCACCTCCGTCTGAAGGGGGTTTTATAGGTAGAGAGGAGAAAATGGCGGGAAAGAACGACTGCGGTATGGCGGGAAAGGGTTGGCGGGAACATATGGCGGGAAGGGGTTGGCGGGAAACGGGTGGCAGGAAGATATGGCGGGAAGGGGTTGGCAGGAAACGGGTGGCGGGAACATATGGAGGGAAAGCGTTGGCGGGAAAATATTGAGGGGAAAGGGTTGCCTGAAAATATATTTTTTCAATGTCTAAGATGGGCAATGGTTGCACAGTCTTCATCAGCCAAAATTTTTAAAAAAATCATTTCGGCCTAACATAAGCCGAAGAGTGGAGCGGGATAGTATGGCGGGAGATATAGGCGGGGAAAATTGTTCCTGACTGGTGCATTCTTATTTCAGCATACATAGATGTTCAAATCGAAAAGTCTGATACGGACATATGTAGATACAATGGGTCGCGCACGTGGATAGATGAATCACCCTACTTTACGACGACCACCTGGCCTTTCCTTACGACCGGAAGGTGACAAGCGATTAGGTGGCCGAGTTACACGAAGACCGCGGCCATACTCCAATTCGGCTTCATGTGTCTACGAGTCCTGCGTAGGTGGTGGTGTTGGGGAACGTAGTAATTTCAAAAAAAATCCTACGCAGACGCAAGATCATGGTGATGCATAGCAACGAGAGGGGAGAGTGTTGTCTACGTACCCTCGTAGACCGAAAGCGGAAGCGTTAGCACAACGCGGTTGATGTAGTCGTACGTCTTCACGATCCGACCGATCAAGTACCGAACGCACGGCACCTCCGAGTTCAGCACACGTTCAGCCCGATGTCGTCCCTCGAACTCCGATCCAGCTGAGTGTCGAGGGAGAGTTTCGTCAGCACGATGGTGTTGTGACGATGTTGATGTTCTATCGACGCAGGGCTTCGCCTAAGCACCGCTACAGTATTATCGAGGTGGACTATGGTGGAGGGGGGCACCGCACACGGCTAAGAGATCAAATGATCAATTGTTGTGTCTAGGGTGCCCCCTGCCCCCGTATATAAAGGAGCAAGGGGGAGAGGTGAGGCCAGGCTTGGGGCACGCCAGGAAGAGTCCTACTCCTACCGGGAGTAGGACTCCCCCCCTTTCCTAGTTGGAATAGGACTTGGGAGGGAAGGAGGAGAGAGGGGGAAGGAAAAGGGGGGCGCCGCCCCCCTCCTTGTCCAATTCGGACTTGGGGGGGAGGGGCGCGCGGCTGCCCCTTGGCCCGCCTCTCCTCTTCTTCCACTTGGGCCCATAAGGCCCAATAGCCTCCGGGGGGTTCCGGTAACCCCTCCAGTACTCCGGTAAAATCACTATTTCACCCGAAACACCTCTGATATCCAAACATAGGCTTCCAATATATCAATCTTCATGTCTCGACCATTTCGAGACGCCTCGTCATGTCTGTGATCACATCCAGGACTCCGAACAACCTTCGGTACATCAAAACATATAAACTCTAATATAACTGTCATCGTAACGTTAAGCGTGCAGACCTTACGGGTTCGAGAACTATGTAGACATGACCGAGACACGTCTCCGGTCAATAACCAATAGCGGAACCTGGATGCTCATATTGGCTCCTACATATTCTACGAAGATCTTTATCGGTCAAACCGCATAACAACATACGTTGTTCCCTTTGTCATCGGTATGTTACTTGCCCGAGATTCGATCGTCGGTATCTCAATACCTAGTTCAATCTCGTTACCGGCAAGTCTCTTTATTTGTTCTGTAATACATCATCCCGCAACTATCTCATTAGTTGCAATGCTTGCAAGGCTTAAGTGATGTGCATTACCGAGAGGGCCCAGAGATACCTCCCTGGCAATCGGAGTGACAAATCCTAATCTCGAAATACGCCAACCCAACAAGTACCTTCGGAGACACCTGTAGAGCACCTTTATAATCACACAGTTACATTGTGACGTTTGGTAGCACACAAAGTGTTCCTCCGATAAACGGGAGTTGCATAATCTCATAGTCATAGGAACATGTATAAGTCATGAAGAAAGCAATAGCAATACACTAAACGATCGTGTGCTAAGCTAACGGAATGGGTCATGTCAATCACATCATTCTCCTAATGATGTGATCTCGTTAATCAAATGACAACTCATGTCTATGGTTAGGAAACATAACCATCTTCGATTAACGAGCTAGTCAAGTAGAGGCATACTAGTGACACTCTGTTTGTCTATGTATTCACGCATGTATTATATTTCCGATTAATACAATTCTAGCATGAATAATCAACATTTATCATGATATAAGGAAATAAATAATAACTTTATTATTGCCTCTAGGGCATATTTCCTTCAGTCTCCCACTTGCACTAGAGTCAATAATCTAGATTACACAGTAATGATTCTAACACCCATGGAGCCTTGGTGCTGATCATGTTTTGCTCGTGGAAGAGGCTTAGTCAACGGGTCTGCAACATTCAGATCCGTATGTATCTTGCAAATTTCTATGTCTCCCACCTGGACAAGATCCTGGATGGAATTGAAGCGTCTCTTGATGTGCTTGGTTCTCTTGTGAAATATGGATTCCTTTGCCAAGGCAATTGCACCAGTATTGTCACAAAAGATTTTCATTGGACCCGATGCACTAGGTATGACACCTAGATCGGATATGAACTCCTTCATCCAGACTCCTTCATTTGCTGCTTCCGAAGCAGCTATGTACTCCGCTTCACACGTAGATCCCGCCACGACACTTTGTTTAGAACTGCACCAACTGACAGCTCCACCGTTCAATGTAAACACGTATCCGGTTTGCGATTTAGAATCGTCCGGATCAGTGTCAAAGCTTGCGTCAACGTAAACATTTACAATGAGATCTTTGTCACCTCCATAAACGAGAAACATATCCTTAGTCCTTTTCAGGTATTTCAGGATGTTCCTGACCGCTGTCCAGTGATCCACCCCTGGATTACTTTGGTACCTCCCTGCTAGACTTATAGCAAGGCACACATCAGATCTGGTACACAGCATTGCATACATGATAGAGCCTATGGCTGAAGCATAGGGAACATCTTTCATTTTCTCTCTATCTTCTGCAGTGGTCGGGCATTGAGTCTTACTAAACTTCACACCTTGTAACACAGGCAAGAACCCTTTCTTTGCTTGATCCATTTTGAACTTTTTCAAAACTTTGTCAAGGTATGTGCTTTGTGAAAGTCCAATTAAGCGTCTTGATCTATCTCTATAGATCTTAATGCCCAATATGTAAGCAGCTTCACCGAGGTCTTTCATTGAAAAACTCTTATTCAAGTATCCCTTTATGCTATCCAGAAATTCTATATCATTTCCAATCAGTAATATGTCATCCACATATAATATCAGAAATGCTACAGAGCTCCCACTCACTTTCTTGTAAATACAGGCTTCTCCAAAAGTCTGTATAAAACCAAATGCTTTGATCACACTATCAAAGCGTTTATTCCAACTCCGAGAGGCTTGCACCAGTCCATAAATGGATCGCTGGAGCTTGCATACTTTGTTAGCTCCCTTTGGATCGACAAAACCTTCCGGTTGCATCATATACAACTCTTCTTCCAGAAATCCATTCAGGAATGCAGTTTTGGCATCCATCTGCCAAATTTCATAATCATAAAATGCGGCAATCGCTAACATAATTCGGACAGACTTAAGCATCGCTACGGGTGAGAAGGTCTCATCGTAGTCAATTCCTTGAACTTGTCGAAAACCTTTTGCAACAAGTCGAGCTTTGTAGACAGTAACATTACCGTCAGCGTCACTCTTCTTCTTGAAGATCCATTTATTCTCAATTGCTTGCCGATCATCGGGCAAGTCAACCAAAGTCCACACTTTGTTCTCATACATGGATCCCATCTCAGATTTCATGGTCTCATGCCATTTTGTGGAATCTGGGCTCGCCATCGCTTCTTCATAGTTCATAGGTTCATCATGATCTAGTAGCATGACTTCCAGAACAGGATTACCGTACCACTCTGGTGCGGGTCTTACTCTGGTTGATCTACGAGGTTCAGTAATAACTTGATCTGAAGTTTCATGATCATCATCATTAACTTCCTCACTAATTGGTGTAGGTGTCATAGAAACTGATTTTTTTATGAACTACTTTCCAATAAGGGAGCAGGTATAGTTACCTCATCAAGTTCTACTTTCCTCCCACTCACTTCTTTCGAGAGAAACTCCTTCTCTAGAAAGGATCCATTCTTAGCAACAATTGTCTTGCCTTTGGATCTGTGATAGAAGGTGTACCTAACAATTTCCTTTGGGTATCCTATGAAGACACATTTCTCCGATTAGGGTTCGAGCTTATCAGGTTGAAGTTTTTTCACATAAGCATCGCAACCCCAAACATTAAGAAATGACAACTTTGGTTCTTGCCAAACCACAGTTCATAAGGAGTCGTCTCAACGGATTTCGATGGTGCCCTATTTAACGTGAATGCGGCCGTCTCTAAAGCATAACCCCAAAACGATAGCGGTAAGTAAGAGACATCTTAGATCGCACCATATCTAGTAGAGTACGATTATGACGTTCGGATACACCATTACGTTGTGGTGTTCCGGGTGGCGTGAGTTGCGAAACTATTCCGCATTGTTTAAATGTAGACCAAACTCGTAACTCAAATATTCTCCTCCACGATCAGATCGTAGACACTTTATTTTCTTGTTACGATGATTTTCAACTTCACTCTGAAATTCTTTGAACTTTCCAAATGTTTCAGACTTATGTTTCATTAAGTAGATATACCCATATCTGCTTAAATCATCTGTGAAGGTGAGAAAATAACGATATCCGCCACGAGCCTCAACATTCATCGGACCACATACATCTGTATGTATGATTTCCAACAAATCTGTTGCTCTCTCCATAGTACCGGAGAACGGCGTTCTAGTCATCTTGCCCATGAGGCACGGTTCGCAAGTACCAAGTGATTCATAATCAAGTGGTTCCAAAAGTCCATCAGTATGGAGTTTCTTCATGCGTTTTACACCGATATGACCTAAACGGCAGTGCCACAAATAAGTTGCACTATCATTATCAACTCTGCATCTTTTGGTTTCAACATTATGAATATGTGTATCACTACTATCGAGATTCATCAAAAATAGACCACTCTTCAGGGGTGCATGACCATAAAAGATATTACTCATATAAATAGAACAATCATTATTATTTGATTTAAATGAATGACCGTCTCGCATCAAACAAGATCCAGATATAATGTTCATGCTCAACGCTGGCACCAAATAACAATTATTTAGGTCTAATACTAATCCCGAAGGTAGATGTAGAGGTAGCGTGCCGACCGCGATCGCATCGACTTTGGAACCATTTCCCACGCGCATCGTCACCTCGTCCTTGGCCAGTGTTCGCTTAATCCGTAGTCCCTGTTTCGAGTTGCAAATGTTAGCAACAGAACCAGTATCAAATACCCAGGTGCTACTGCGAGCTCTAGTAAGGTACACATCAATAACATGTATATCACATATACCTTTGTTCACCTTGCCATCCTTCTTATCCGCCAAATACTTGGGGCAGTTCCGCTTCCAGTGACCAGTCTGCTTGTAGTAGAAGCACTCAGTTTCAGGCTTAGGTCCAGACTTGGGTTTCTTCTCCTGAGCAGCAACTTGCTTGCTGTTCTTCTTGAAGTTCCCCTTCTTCCCTTTGCCCTTTTCTTGAAACTAGTGGTCTTGTTGACCATCAACACTTGATGCTCCTTCTTGATTTCTACCTCCGCAGCCTTTAGCATTGCGAAGAGCTCGGGAATTGTCTTATCCATCCCTTGCATGTTATAGTTCATCACGAAGCTCTTGTAGCTTGGTGGCAGTGATTGGAGAATTCTGTCAATGACGCTATCATCCGGAAGATTAACTCCCAGTTGAATCAAGTGATTATTATACCCAGACATCTTGAGTATATGCTCACTGAAAGAACTATTCTCCTCCATCTTGCAGCTATAGAACTTATTGGAGACTTCATATCTCTCAATCTGGGCATTTGCTTGAAATATTAACTTCAACTCCCGGAACATCTCATATGCTCCATGACGTTCAAAACGTCGTTGAAGTCCCGGTTCTAAGTCGTAAATCATGCCACATTGAACTATCGAGTAGTCATCAGCTTTGCTCTGCCAGACGTTCTTAACGTCGTCAGTTGCATCAGCAGCAGGCCTGGCACCCAATAGTGCTTCCAGGACGTGATTCTTCTATGTAGCAATGAGGATAATCCTCAAGTTACGGACCCAGTCCGTGTAATTGCTACCATCATCTTTCAACTTTGCTTTCTCAAGGAACGCATTAAAATTCAACGGAACAACAGCACGGGCCATCTATCTACAATCAACATAGACAAGCAAGATACTATCAGGTACTAAGTTCGTGATAAATTTAAGTTCAATTAATCATATTACTTAAGAACTCCCACTTAGAAAGACATCCCTCTAATCCTCTAAGTGATCACATGATCCAAATCAACTAAACCATAACCGATCATCACGTGAAATTGAGTAGCTTTCAATGGTGAACATCACTATGTTGATCATATCTACTATATGATTCACGCTCGACCTTTCGGTCTCAGTGTTCCGAGGCCATATCTGCATATGCTAGGCTCGTCAAGTTTAACCTGAGTATTCTGCGTGTGCAAAACTGGCTTGTACCCGTTGTAGATGGACGTAGAGCTTATCACACCCGATCATCACGTGGTGTCTGGGCACGACGAACTTTGACAACGGTGCATACTCAGGGAGAACACTTTTATCTTGAAATTTAGTGAGAGATCATCTTATAATGCTACCGTCAATCAAAGCAAGATAAGATGCATAAAAGATAAACATCACATGCAATCAATATAAGTGATATGATATGGCCATCATCATCTTGTGCTTGTGATCTCCATCTCCGAAGCACCGTCATGATCACCATTGTCACCGGCGTGACACCTTGATCTCCATCGTAGCATCGTTGTCGTCTCGCCAATCTTATGCTTCTACGACTATCGCTACCGCTTAGTGATAAAGTAAAGCATTACAGGGCGATTGCATTGCATACAATAAAGCGACAACCATATGGCTCCTGCCAGTTGCCGATAACTCGGTTACAAAACATGATCATCTCATACAATAAAATTTAGCATCATGTCTTGACCATATCACATCACAACATGCCCTGCAAAAACAAGTTAGACGTCCTCTACTTTGTTGTTGCAAGTTTTACGTGGCTGCTACGGGCTTAGCAAGAACCGTTCTTACCTACGCATCAAAACCACAACGATAGTTTGTCAAGTTGGTGCTGTTTTAACCTTCGCAAGGACCGGGCGTAGCCACACTCGGTTCAACTAAAGTTGGAGAAACTGACACCCGCCAGCCACCTGTGTGCAAAGCACGTCAGTAGAACCAGTCTTGCGTAAGCGTACGTGTAATGTCGGTCCGGGCCGCTTCATCCAACAATACCGCCGAACCAAAGTATGACATGCTGGTAAGCAGTATGACTTATATCGCCCACAACTCACTTGTGTTCTACTCGTGCATATGACATCTACGCATAAAACCAGGCTCGGATACCACTGTTGGGGAACATAGTAATTTCAAAAAAATTCCTACGCACACGCAAGATCATGGTGATGCATAGCAACAGGAGGGGAGAGTGTTGTCTACGTACACTCATAGACTGAAAGCGGAAGCGTTAGCACAACGCGGTTGATGTAGTCGTACGTCTTCACGATCCGACCGATCAAGTAACGAACGCACGTCACCTCCGAGTTCAGCACACGTTCAGCCCGATGACGTCCCTCGAACTCCGATCCAGCCGAGTGTCGAGGGAGAGTTTCGTCAGCACGACGGTGTTGTGACGATGTTGATGTTCTACCGACACAGGGCTTCGCCTAAGTATCGCTACAATATTATCGAGGTGGACTATGGTGGAGGGGGGCACCGCACACGACTATGAGATCAAACGATCAATTGTTGTGTCTAGGGTGCCCCCCTGCCCCCGTATATAAAGGAGCAAGGGGGAGAGGTGCGGCCAGGCTTGGGGCGCGCCAGGAAGAGTCCTACTCCTACCGGGAGTAGGACTCCCCCCTTTCCTAGTTGGAATAGGACTTGGGAGGGAAGGAGGAGAGAGGGGGAAGGAAAAGGGGGGGGGCGCCGCCCCCCCTCCTTGTCCAATTCGGACTTGGGGGGGAGGGGCGCGCGGTTGCCCCTTGGCCCGCCTCTCCTCTTCTTCCACTTGGGCCCATAAGGCCCAATAGCCTCCGGGGGTTCCGGTAACCCCTCCGGTACTCCGGTAAAATCACTATTTCACCCGGAACACCTCCGATATCCAAACATAGGCTTCCAATATATCAATCTTCATGTCTCGACCATTTCAAGACTCCTTGTCATGTCTGTGATCACATTCGGGACTCCGAACAACCTTCGATACATCAAAACATATAAACTCATAATATAACTATCATCGTAACGTTAAGCGTGCGGACCCTACGGGTTTGAGAACTATGTAGACATGACCGAGACACGTCTCCGGTCAGTAACCAATAGCGGAACCTGGATGCTCATATTGGCTCCTACATATTCTACGAAGATCTTTATCGGTCAGACCGCATAACAACATACGTTGTTCCCTTTGTCATCGGTATGTTACTTGCCCGAGATTCGATCGTCGGTATCTCAATACCTAGTTCAATCTCGTTACCGGCAAGTCTCTTTACTCGTTTTGTAATACATCAGCCGGCAACTATCTCATTAGTTGCAATGCTTGCAAGACTTAAGTGATGTGCATTGCCGAGAGGGCCCAGAGATACCTCCCTGGCAATCGGAGTGACAAATCCTAATCTCGAAATACGCCAACCCAACAAGTACCTTCGGAGACACCTGTAGAGCACCTTTATAATCACACAGTTACATTGTGACGTTTGGTAGCACACAAAGTGTTCCTCCGATAAACGGGAGTTGCATAATCTCATAGTCATAGGAACATGTATAAGTCATGAAGAAAGCAATAGCAATACACTAAACGATCGTGTGCTAAGCTAACGGAATGGGTCATGTCAATCACATCATTCTCCTAATGATGTGATCTCGTTAATCAAATGACAACTCATGTCTGTGGTTAGGAAACATAACCATCTTCGATTAACGAGCTAGTTAAGTAGAGGCATACTAGTGACACTATGTTTGTCTATGTATTCACACATGTATTATGTTTCCGGTTAATACAATTCTAGCATGAATAATAAACATTTATCATGATATAAGGAAATAAATAATAACTTTATTATTGCCTCTAGGGCATATTTCCTTCAGGTGGAGTTGCGAATCCTTGTTGCGAACCTGAAGCGTAATTGTAGGCGTATGGTTGTGACTCCGCGGGGATAAAAGATGGGCCAATAACGTCCCCTCCGAAGAACTCTGTAACTAATGATGTAACCGTGTCGCCTTGATCATGTGATGCTCCCCGGAGGCCTGTGTTGACGCCACGTTGGGTGTTCTCATCGCCCCAATTAACATTAGGTATGTCCTGCACATAGAAACATTGTAAACAAACTGTTAGAGGATAATATATGATATCATTGTAAATGCATTGAAATGTAAACATGACTACCTGATCAGATCCCTTGCCTGTACTGTCTGGCCATTGTACGTGGTGCTGGTTTAAATCTGGTACACGAGTCTCCTCGAGTGAGGGAGTCCTGGATTAGGGGGTATCCGGACAGCCGGACTATAACCTTTAGCCGAACTGTTGGACTATGAAGATACAAGATTGAAGACTTCGTCCCGTGTCCGGATGGGACTCTCCTTGGCATGGAAGGCAAGCTTGGCAATACGGATATGTAGATCTCCTTCCTTGTAACCGACTCTGTGTAACCCTAGCCCCCTCCGGTGTCTATATAAACCGGAGGGTTTAGTCCGTAGGACCAAGAACAACAATCATACCATAGGCTAGCTTCTAGGGTTTAGCCTCTCCAATCTCGTGGTAGATCAACTCTTGTAATACTCATATCATCAAGATCAATCAAGCAGGAGTAGGGTTTTACCTCCATCGAGAGGGCCTGAACCTGGTTAAAACATCGTGTCCCCTGTCTCCTATTACCATCCGCCTAGACGCACAGTTTGGGACCCCCTACCCGAGATCCGCCGGTTTTGACACCGACATTGGTGCTTTCATTGAGAGTTCCTCTGTGCCGTCACCACAAGGAAGGATGTCTCGTCTCGTCTTTAAAGACAACATTACCGCCGGGGGAGCCTTGGCTGTCGGCCAAACTCTCCGGCTAGGCGGTTTCATCATGACCGCCTGTTCGGCTGCTGCACCGATGATGACTTCTCGGGTCATCGAAAACAGCCTCCACGTCAACTCGGAACTTGCCGAGCAGATGGATCCAATGGAGCTCTCTTCCCTAAATGAGCTCTTGGATTGCATCGCCGCCTTGGGAGTAGCTACGGACTATGATCGGATTGGGCTTAAACCCGATCAAAGGGAGATTAACTCTCCACCGTTCACCCATCACATTGCGGTGGTGGAGGAACAATGCGGCGATTCTTCCTCTATCTTGAGGACTAACTATGTCCGGATTCCTGAGCTCTCCGAGCCGGACACCCGTTTACGGGAGGACATCACCCAAGCCCTGGACCTAGAGTCAGGCAGCGGGCCAGACTTACCGGGCAACATCCCGGAACCCGAACTTCCAATATTAGAAACTCCTCGGCCCCTGGGTCTCAGATCGGGTAAGGGTTTGGACTCAATTCCACCCACCCACCCAAACATAAGCGATCTTTCCAACATCAGGCAAGAGCCCCAAGAAACAATACATCATTATTGGGCCAGATTCCTCCTTGTGATGAACAAGGTTAAGGACTGTCGCGAGGAAGACACGGTCTCATTTTTCCGCAATAATTGCACGGACAAGGGAATCCTTAATGCCATAAGTCGCCGTGATATATCACGCTTCGCTGACTTGGCGTCCATAGTATGAAAATACTGTGCGATGGAAAGCGCCTGGAAGACCGAAACGAAATTTTGGGATAATCCGGCTCCAAATATACACCCAGTCCGAAGCAAAAGGGTGCACTATCATAAGACACCCGAGTTAATTACAAAGAAGCAAAAGCCCTCTACAGGGCACGGAACCGTACTGGAAGGATGGCTCAACAAACCCTGCAAAATCCATAGTACAACGGATACCATACCAACACACAGCCTTAGAGCATGTTGGGTACTCCGGCAGGTGGCCAAAAGTGGTGAGGATCTTCTCATCCCGGATGCCACAAAGCACCATCCCAGGGATAAAAATATGGTATTAACAGTCTTTGAGACCTTCGCATCAAATAACAGGCGCAAGCGAACCCTCTGCAGCCTTGCCGAAATCTGCCATGTGGCAACAATAAATCCATGGAGTGACACAGCTATTACCTTCAATGCCAGTGATGAACCTAAATCCCGAACAGCCCGGGCACTAGCTGCACTGGTCCTCAGTCCAATTGTGGACGGCTATCGACTCACCAAAGTACTCATGGACGGCGGCAGTGGATTAAACCTCATCTATGAGGAAACTCTTCAAAAAATGGAAATAGACGGGAACCGCATTGAGCAAAGCAGCACAACCTTCAGAGGAATCATCCCCAGTCGGGAAGCACGCTGTGCTGGAAAAATCACACTAGATGTGGTATTCGGCACGCCGGAGAACTATAGGTCCGAAGAAATTACATTCCAAGTGGCCCTGTTCAGTAGCGGATACCACACCCTTTTAGGGCGGGAGGCGTTCACAATCTTCCAAGCTATACCCCATTACGGGTACATGAAGCTCAAAATGCCCGGACCCAACGGAATCATCACTCTCGCTAGTGATCCGGACACAGCACTCCGCGCCTCCACAGTGGACAGGGACGACGTGATACTTGACAAGAGATCCAAGTCCACCTCTTTTAAACCAGCGGATGAAATAGTCAAATTCCAAGTCCACCCAACGAACGCTACAAAAACAGCCTCCATCGGGGCACAGTTAAACCCCGCCGCGGACGCCGCACTACGAGAGTTCCTGCGCGAGAATTGGGACATATTCGCCTGGCATCCCTCAGATATGCCAGGAATCTCACGCAGGCTGGCTGAACACAGCCTTAATATCCTAAAAGGATTCAAGCTGGTCAAGCAGACTCTCCGGCGTTTCTCCGAACCCAAGAGACAAGCTATATCACTACTAGGGAAAAGCTTATACACAGACGCTTACTAGCAGCACGGGTTTATACCCCTCGCTACTGCTACTTACTAGTAGCGCGTGTTTTTAATCCTCGCTACTACTAAGTTGATAGCAGTAGCGCTGGTTTTTAACCCTCGCTACTACTAAGCGGTCTCTACCGTGCCCCTCGGGACATGCCATAGTAGTAGCGCGGGTTTTTAACCCTCGCTACTACTAAGTTTTTACCCCTCGCTACTACTAAGAGGTCTCAACCGTGCCCCTCCGGGACATGCCATAGTAGTAGCGAGGGGTAAAAACCCTCGCTACTACTAAAGGTCCCATTTTGAAACTCTACCCCCCTCCCCAGTGGATCGCCTTTTCGGTTTTGTAAAAAGCAAAAGAAAATGATAAAAACTTCAAAAATTAAAATCCTTTGAGATGTAGTTATGTTACTACATCTACTAGTTAGGAAAATTTAAAAACTTAAATTTGGACATGTTTTGCAAAAAGTGTAGGGAAAATGTAAAACAGCTAATATATCAAAATGTTCAGCATGAAAATCCGCATCCGCATCCGATGGAGATAGCCTACGACCTGTTTGCAAATTTTTAGAATCCTCAAATTCTAAAAGGAAAAAAAGTTATGCTCAAATTTCAGTTTTTTTAATTTTGGTCAAATCTGGTCAAACTGTGGTCAAACTACTTATTCAAGAAGTATTAGTGTTACTAAATAATTATTCAAGAATATTAGTGTTACTAAATAATTATTTCAGTTTTTTGGAATTTTGGTCAAATCTGGTCAAACTGTGGTCAAAATGTGGTCAAACTACTTATTCAAGAAATATTAGTGTTACTAAATAATTATTGTTTTTTATAACAATAGTTTTAAACTCAAATAGTGAAACGTGTGACTTCATGCTCAAGCTAAACTCCCGAGGGTTAATAGGATTGACATCTTACTATTGTCAGGAAAACAACAAGTGCAGACTTGGAATCGAGGGAGAATAGAACCCGGAAGTTAAGCATGCTCAGGCTGGAGTAGTGAGAGGATGGGTGACCGTCCGGGAAGTTAGATGATTTGAAATGATGAGGGGTGATTAGAGATGTCTTTGCATCTTCTCGGACCATGGCTTGTTCAATTCAACTTGTGCTTTGGCGATAGTGACCCTGTCTGCAAAGTATGACAGGGTCCGGTTCCAAGTTTCTTCAATTAGGGTTGTGATAGGCAGTGCTCGCACCCCTTTAAGAGCACCATTGTACACCTCTGACATGTTGCTGGTCATTATTCCATACCGAGCCCCGGTGTCGTGAGCCTGCGCCCACTTGTCCAAATGAGGGCAATTCTCGCCGATCCACTGGCTCAAATTTATGGGCGTCCTACGACCCCTCCGGTCTTCTCTCTGCAGCAAGGCCGCACGGTCGATCTCACCATTGATACCTGCCCAGATCGCATTCATTTTGGCTTCAGTGTTTTGCATGCACATCCTCTTGAATAACTTGAACCAATCCTTGCTTTTGAATTTGGAGTAAAATTTTGCTGCCAAATGCCTCATGCACCACCTTCCCTCTAGATCGGGCCATCCCCACTCTTCTTCCGACGCCTTAATTATTTCAAGAGCGCTTAATAATCCAGTGTTGCGATCAGAGATGATGCAAACACCTTTACGCTCTTTCACGACACCCATCTTCACGCAGCTCAGGAACCACAACCAGCTATCTTTGTTCTCGCTCTGACCAATGCATATGCAATAGGAAGAAGCTGATTATTTGCATCCGCTGCAATCGCCACCAATAGTGTGCCCTTGTACTTTCCAGTGAGAAAGGTACCATGAACTGATAATACCGGGCGACAGTGCCTGAAGGCTTGTATAGTCTAGGCGAATGCCCAGAATAAGTGGTCCAGGATTAGCTCACCCGGGTTCATTTGGTTTGGACGTTCTCGCCGCCAAACTTGAGTCCCCCTATTAGCACTTGCTATTTGATGAAGCATTCTAGGGGCATAAGAATAGGCCTCCTCATAGGTACCATACAAGTTCTTGAATATATTTTCCTTCGCACGCCTAGCCTTGCTGTAGCTAACAGGGAAGCCAATTAGATCCTCTACATCTTTTTGCAGAGCCCTAACACTAATGTTGAGACTTCCCTGCACAATCATTTCCATCGTCTGTGCCACATATTTTGCTGTCACATTGCAGTGATTTGAAAGAGTCCCAGTTTTCTCATAGGTATGCTCCACTATTTTTGTGATATGCCATGACGGACATACCCCAGGCTTCACTCTAGCGAGAACTCTTCCGCGGCAACCTTTTGCGATGTGGATGCATATGACCTTCAACTCTTTTTTTATCAGACTGCTTCACTCTATACTGGCGGTGGATGGCGATTGCATAGCTACCCATTGCCTGGTAAGCAGACTTCTTGTCTGGGAAAACTTGCCCAACCTCCAGGCTCCCCGCTCCTAGGCCAGAAGCAGAGTGAAATTCGTTGGTGATGCTCATATCCTGTAAAAACCCAGGTTGCAGTGCCGCCGCGACCGCCCTCTGAGGAGGAACATATTCTTCTTCGCTTGACTCCGAAGACGCAGAAGAATCATCATCATCATCTAGCACCTCCGGCAATCCCTCCGCGTGTTCGCTCATGTCAACGGCCGCAAACCAATACCCAGTGTCATACACAGGCTGGACGCCCGTCGGTTCCGATGGGCCGACGCTAGGGGCTGATGTGATGGCCAACTCGACCTCACCACCCCTCCTACTGCATCCGGCAACATCAGTGACTGAAATGAACTCCACATACACCATCGACTGACCATACATTGAGTTATTGGGATTGGTTGCAAACCTCATGTACGACCCCCATGACCGATCACCTGTGACAGGCCGCAAACCCCAACGGGCAACTGTCCCATCATTTCCTCCGTCAACGACGAAGGCCTCTATTGTCATTTTTTTCCTGCATCCCTGGGCCAAACACCGCTCGGATGCACCTTCTAACTGCTGCGTAATCCACGTTGACCATGTCTCTCACTACAACTGTAGTCGACTTGCACAAGGACACATCCACCCCGAAAGGACCATCGCGTAAGACGTTCCCATAGTACACTACTAAATTTTCCATAGTACCTAACCACCATACATGTTTACATTTCAAATAATTAGTAACTGAACATTTAGTAACAATGACAACATTTACATATCATACGACTACAATAATAACCGTATTTTCGTTACAAATATTCGGTTAATTTCTAGAATCATTTGCTTAGACTTTAAGGGGTTGTTTGGTTAACGGGTATTTAAAGATTTATTTTTTCTCAAACTCATCTACGAGAGTAAAAATGACTATTAGTAAAAACTAATTTTCTTACAACAGGTTATGACAAAACCGATGGTAATTACTCGCTATCCAAACAACCACTAAACATAATAGTACGATAATAACATTTTAATATCATATGAGTAAAACATTTAATTTCTTCCGGCTTTATATTTTTTTTCATATCATACGATAGCAATCATTTATTTACAAATAATAATATTTGCAGGGGCATGCACATTATTCACAACAGTAAATCAATATAAAAAATATTAACAAAATTACGGTGTCATTTTATACCTTAGCTCCAATATGGATGTGCTTGCGAATGCAATTAAGAGTCCAAATAGTTCGAATAAATTTCCGTCACCAGTACTATATGAACGGAGTCAACCTATTATCACATGAACATCAATATTACACACGGATTTTTCTTTCTGCTATCAAAAGTATGAAAATAGCACTTGCATGTATGTGGTCATCACCTCAAAAGGGACAGCGAAGATGGAAACACAATTTCTTCAATCACGTCATCTCCTCCTCGTTTGCTACTAAGATGAATTATTTTACCTAATTACATACATCATCAAATACATTAGCAAGTAGTCGTAACATATAAAATTTAGATTATTGCGACATAACAAAGTAGACCTACGGCCTCCTAACTATAGACTTATTAATAAACATACCACATGAAATAACATACCACATGCAATGAACAATTACAGTACAAGTTTTTCTTAATTACCGTATTAAGATTTCTCGCATGTCAATACTAATGGACGCACCTAACATCGATACAACATCTTCAACCTACTCTTCTAAAAAATATATTATAAATGCTACATGTGTCGTCTGAAATTATTTCTAACCTCTAAGCACTAACATTGCATAGCTAATGATGAGCTAAAATACTAACTAATTACCACCTTGCATGCACAAAAAAATCAATTTATTGCAAAGCTCATACCTTGATCTTCAACTTCGTAGTTCACTTCGCTAGGCAAATCGTACTCATGAAGCTCTAAATGACTCCAAAAAGTGATGAAATAATGCCTAACAAAACAGAGAACACATAGTTATGAACTAAACAAAAAGAGTAAAAACATCATGCATGCGAACGAAATCAACAAAAATGGATAGATCTTACCTTCGTCTATCTTTTCTTCCACATCAGCATATTCAAAATCCAACTCTAAATCGCCCTAAATCAGGAGTGAAAGTGCTTAGTGAGTATTTCTTTCTCTCCGTTCTTACCACTTAGAGAGCAGAAGAGGAGGCCAGAGACAGTGTGCTTGCGCACGAAGCAGAAGCATAGTATATAAAAGGAAGAGGATCCTTGTAGTGTCGGTACAACAGGATAAACTCACCTACCGCAGCCTCGGATTCCCGCAGCGAGTGAGTGTATTTCTGCAGTGCCATCGCATCCTTTGAAGCAAAAGCCAGCGCTGGGTGAATGATTCCCGAAGTGCCATCACGTCCGCTCAAGCAAAAGGCAGTTGATTCCCTAGGCAGAAGAAAAAGCACGTGTGATTCCCGGGCAGAAGAAAAAGCACGAATGATTCCTGGAGAAAAGCAGCAGCACATCAGCGTCCATTTCCCGCCGTTGAAATTAGCGCCGTCAGGTCGCTGTCATGGGAATCAGCGCCGTCACGGGTCAGGGGGCTATCGCCCGTGCAGCAGCGGTGCCGCCAGCTGCGGTGGCGGCCGGGCCCGCACCTCGCCTTCCGTGCAGCTGCTGTTGTCGGCCAGCCAGCGACCGCACCAGGAGAGGACGCCTCCGGCGGTGGCGGCCGGGCCCACCTGGCCCGCCCCGTTCCGTCGCGGCACGCTGCACTATGGAGAAGCCGTTGTGCCCCGCACGGCCGCCTCCTGCGGTGGCGGCAGGGCCCGCCGCCTCATGGCGTGGCGGCAGGTGACACGTGTCGCCTGGCGCGCCTGCCGCCACTAGTGAGGGGGTCTTTTTTGGCAATGTTTTTGGCATGTTGTCCTTTTTGGCAATTCTGTTCGCCAGCGGGTCCTTTTGAACAAAAAATCCATTTTGTCAGCCGCTGTCTATTAGAGTTGGCGTGGACACACAAAAGGAGGCCCAACACGCTGACCTAAATGGACGTGCGTCCGCTTTTCGTCCGCGGGTGACCCATTCCTAGCCTATTTTTGAGCCGGATTAGCGTCGGTGCGGACACACGACGGACGCGCGCACCCGCCTTCTTCTCCCCCGGGTCCGCTGGTCGGTGGCACATTGGCCTTCCCCCATCCAACAGCAACCCTCGCCCGCCAAATTCGTCGCCGACGCCGCCGCCCATTTTTGCCGGCGACTCCATATCGGCCCAGCAACGCCGCCCACTCCCACGTCGCCCGCCGCTGCCGTCTTGCCGCCGGGGGGCCCCCGTGCCCCCCACCACACAGCCGCCCCCGACCAAGAATTCGCCTCACCACCCCGGCCAGATCCTCACTGCGCGCTCGTCGGACGCCGGCCCACTTGTCGTACGCCGGCAGGGCAGCTAGCTGGCCCGTGCGCGCCGCGACTCCCTTCGCCGGCCGTCTCCTTCATCGACGCCCGCAAGCTGTTCTAAAGTTTGCCAAGGTACAAAATGGACTCCGCCGACGAGTTCTTTTTTCACAATTTCCTTTGCGACTCCGACGATTCGTCGTTTGATGACGAGGAGGAGATATTGACTGTTGTGTTGGTCCATCACCACCTCAACAGCCAGCAGCCATTGTTCAGTGGCTCCATTCCGGACCACCTTCCGGCGTTGAATCGCAACCGAGAGAGCGGGCATTTCCTTCTTTGGAAGGACTACTTTGATACAACAAACCCGTTATTCAAACATAAAAAATCCTGGCGCCGTTTCCGTATGAGTAGGCATCTTTTCAACCGTATTAGAGAGGGGGTGGTCGGCTATGATGACTATTTCGAGTGCAAAGAGGATGTCGTTGGCAAGATTGGTTTCTCCTCTTATCAGAAATGCACTGCCGCCATCCGAATGCTTGCCTACGGAGTGCCCGGTGATGTCATTGGCGAGTACGTCCGTATGAGCGAGTCTACATGCCTAGAGTCCCTGTATAAGTTCTGCAAGGTTGTTATTTCTGTGTTTGGCCCTGAGTACTTGAGAGAGCTGACAGCTGAAGATACAGCTCGTTTGTTGGCGATGAGTGCCAGCAGGGGCTTCCCAGGGATGCTTGGCAGCCGATACGTCTCCAATGTATCTATAATTTTTTATTGCTCCAAGCTATATTATCTACTGTTTTGGACTATATTGGGCTTTATTTTCCACTTTTATATTGTTTTTGGGACTAACCTATTAACCGGAGGCCCAGCCCAGAATTGCTGTTTTTTTGCCTATTCCAGAGTTAAATATCAAACGGAGTCCAAACGGAATGAAACCATCGGGAACGTGATTTTCTCATCAGATAAGACCCAGGAGACTTGGACCCTCCGTCAATAAAGCCACGAGGTGGTCACGAGGGTGGGGGGCGCGCCCACCCCCCTAGGGCGCGCCCCCTGCCTCGTGGGCCACTCGAAGCTCCACCGATGTACTTCTTCCTCCTATATATACCTACGTACCCCCAAACGATCAGATACGGAGCCAAAAACCCAATTCCACCGCCGCAACCTTCTGTACCCATGAGATCCCATCTTAGGGCCTGTTCCGGAGCTCCGCCGGAGAGGGCCATCATCACGGAGGGCTTCTACATCATCCTAGCCCCTCCGATGAAGTGTGAGTAGTTCACCTCAGACCTACGGGTCCATAGTTATTAGCTAGATGGCTTCTTCTCTCTTTTTGGATCTCAATACAAAGTTCTCCCCCTCTCTCATGGAGATCTATTCGATGTAATCTTCTTTTTGTGATGTGTTTGTTGAGACCGATGAATTGTGGGTTTATGATCAAGTCTATCTATGAATAATATTTGAATCTTCTCTGAATTCTTTTATGTATGATTGGTTATCTTTGCAAGTCTCTTCAAATTATCAGTTTGGTTTGGCCTACTAGATTGTTTTTTCTTGCAATGGGAGAAGTGCTTAGCTTTGGGTTCAATCTTGCAGTGTCCTTTCCCAGTGACAGAAGGGGCAGCAAGGCACGTATTGTATTGTTGCCATCGAGGATAACAAGATGGGGTTTTGTGAGAACCCGGAATTAACTTCCAGATCCTCCAGTGTATATTTGTCAACCCCAGGATCATTGTTGACAACACAGTGAAATGATATCATTGCAGAATACGTAAAAGCATTACAAGTAGTATATTTGTCACAAGACATACCCAGTGAGATGTCTCATGACATTTACAATCAGAAAACAGCAGAAAGTAAAATGCGTAGTGACTCCATCTCAGCCACAGGCAGTCGATGTAGTCCACGTGACCTCACTCCTACGGATCGCCGTAGTAGCTGTAACCATCACCTTCGTCTTCATGGAACTCTGTTATCAACAAAATTATTGCCATGAGTACATTACGTACTCAACATGCCTCCCACGGGGAAGGACCTAATAGCTACATGTGGCTTCAAAGGAAGGATGTATGGCTCATTTGCATAAAAGCTAATTTTGTTTGAAATAACATAGTACTTGGATATAGCAGTTTTAGATGAAAACATGTTTTGTCTCTAGAATGACTTTCATCAAGTGAGGATCCTCGATCAACTCACACTCTTCATAGGTTCCAAGAATAGGGGCAAAGAGGAAATAAGCAAGACAGGTCATGTATGTCAAGAAAGGTTCATGTGTTGTCCATGACCGTGGACACGGCTATTCGAATAGTTTTACACTCTGCAGAGGTTGTACACTTTACCCACACGACACAATCCCGACTTGTTGCCACTAGCCGTCGCTAGCGTAGTACACCATTTGGTATACCGGTAGGGAGATTGTGACGAGGTCTTTCATTAGACCAAACTTACTGTGCCAAGCCCACTAGGTTTCAACACAGAAGTAACCGCAGTTCACAGTCCGGGCCCCCCTTTTGTGCCGAGGATACTCCTCACAAGGCAGCTATCCCATCTGCGGTACGGCGATGACGACAATAAGAGTGAACTAACTAATTAACCAAGCCAGTGCCCATATAGCATGTGGCTGTACTGTTATCACAATCTTCAAATCCAAGACTTATTAGGCCTCATGCGGCACGGACGACTGATTGCCCCCTTCAACTCGTGAAGGGCAGCCAATCGCTCCTTCAATCCTTGATTCAGCTGTCGCCCGCGCCAGTATTCAGATGGTAAGTTTCACCCAGAGTAGAAGAGAGTAGAGGAGATCAACAAGGGCCAACTGGCCTAGCTCAGCTCAAGTTTCAAATGTCAATGACTCAGAGGTCATTCAACAAAGCACATATAGGTTGATAAGCATGGCTAAGCATTACTACTCTACCGGAATTATATACTTCTACTCAGGTGTCAAGTAAAAAGGCGATAAGCGGATCAAGGTAAATGTGTCAATCGACACGCTAGCTACGAGAATTAAAATAGCATGCACATAGTAACAATAAAACACAATGCAATTTTGTAAACCGTAGGATAAGTATGATCAAAGAAGGAGGCATGCCTTCGTCGTTGAGTCCTTCTTCGTAAGCTGTTATATCCATGTCCAACATCGCCACTCCCTACTCGTCGTAACGAAAGCAGAAGGCAAACAATAAATACGAAAGCAATAGTAAATCCAAATAACATACAAACAAATTAAGAGCGGATGGATAGCAAGATATCGATCAAGACGGAGATTCCAAAATGAGGTAGCATGATAGGGAGGTAAGGGATATGATTCACCAAGGGACATTGTTGGGTTGAAACGACTAAAGAATGCTTGGCGGTCAAGACTAACGTTCTTTTATGAACTAGTAGCGTCCACTACACATCTTGAAAAACTATATAACAAACACAATGACATCAACACACATGAAAAGGAACCCTCCCTTGCATACTACACGATCATAATCATGGCATGATAAGGGTAAAAGTTAACCATAATAAATATTTAGATAGAATCTAAATATTTACAATGGTTATTAATTAGCAAGCAAATATAAACAACAACTATAATAACTCAAAAGCAAGTATTCTATATGACAATCAAACCAACATTATAAGCCATACTAGTTAAGCACTCAAACATCATTCAACAACATGATTTGAAATGATCTAGGTTTAGCCCTAAAACATTATTAAAATAAAATAGGATCAACTCTATTATAACAAACCAAGTAATTTGTCAAACAATTAACAAGAAACTATACAAGACATGGAACAAAAGAGTGAACTACTATCCAGACATGATATGATTAAGATTAATAATCAACCACAAGTAAATATTTGGATGTATCCAAATATTTTATAATGGTTAACAATAAGCAAAGACTAAACACCAATCATAACAACTATTAGCAAGCATTGCTATGACAAAAGACAAACCAATGCTATCACAAAAATAATTGGAAGATTAAATAACCAGACACATCATACAAGGCATGTGAGTATAGAATCGTGAAGAGGTCTTATCTAATAACAAAAGCATTAAACATATGAGTGACCATGAGAAGATACTAAACTAGGACACTCTTTATAATAAAGGAAACAACTAATACCCAAATGACCTCTAGCAAAAATATTACCACAACATGATTAACAACAAAGCAACAATGTGCACTAAGCATATGAGAAAGACACAACTCAACTATTGAAAGGTGAACTATCCTAATCATGTGATGAGCAAATGCAACATGTGCCAAACACTCATAACACTAACATGAGACAAGTCAAGCATATATGAGCAACATAAGTACAACTATAACACATGGAATATAATAACACATGAAAGATAACTAGCATGACTTGATGTCTAGACTTAGGCATACCACAAATGCAACAGTAAGCTAAATCAGATATGATGCTAAGCATGGATGATCATGACATGAGATGTCAAAATATGCTACTAACAGAATACAACTTGTAACTATGAGATAACCTAGTTGATAACAAGTGACCTAAAGATCGAGCACGATGTTAGCATACAACACTACCATGCTAGTTATGATAAATGAGAACATGGAAGCATACTAAGAACGTAGGAAAGTATACAACTAGATCATCTCATCAACCAAATCAACATGTGTTATAGAAGCATGAATAACAAGATGACATGCATTCCTATGTTGTACAACCTACACTTGCAAATGCGTAGTGGACAAGTAGGCATGATCTAATACATGCATACACACACACACACACACACACACACACACACACACACACACACATTCTATGCCATCTAGTTATACAATC
The DNA here is from genome assembly GCA_032464435.1 of Aegilops umbellulata. Lineage (NCBI taxonomy): Eukaryota > Viridiplantae > Streptophyta > Magnoliopsida > Poales > Poaceae > Aegilops > Aegilops umbellulata. The sequence continues at coordinate 546,644,517 of CP136058.1, forward strand.
ACAATATCATGGCACATTATTGAAGCAAGAATCCTACTTAATTAAAATATATGAGATCATAAACTACTAACATGTACTTCTACCAAGCAATTATTAACCATATGATTGGTCATACGATATAAAGTAGCAATCATGTAACACATGGTAGGCATACCACGGAAACATGCATTCTACTTCGAGTAAGTACTAACACAACCTAGCAATCAACTAAGCATGCATAACTATCATCCTAGATAAACAAAACTCCTAGGGTAATAATAAATATTAAACAAGGTTATATGCTAGAAGCATAAACCATACATAGCAATACAAATCTAAGCGACCAAGCCATGACATAAATCATCTATCCATACAATCTTGGATAACAAACATCTTCAAAATTAGAGGAACAACTAGACAATCGCGAGCTATACAACAAACTACAATATACTAGTTCCCCATAGTAAAGCATTTCATTTGACGTCTAACATAAAGAAACTACATAGAAACACACACAATAATTACCTGAAGAACTATCATAGATATGGCACGATTTCAAATCAATAAAATACACACGTAACATGGGTGAGAACAAATATATAAAACATATCTAAGATATATTCATGCTAAACAAAAGGAACTAATCAAAACATGAAATATTCCATGACTCGATAAAGAAAGCAAAGCTTAGAATAATTCTATGAAATTATAAGCTTGGTGATCATTCACCAAATTTTGTACACGTGCACAAAAGAGAACTACGTACATTATCTAAAAAGAAAATAACAACATGAGACACCATACAAAACTATAAGAAATAAATAAAACAAATCCTTACAATAAATCTAGTCAATCACATATAACTCCTAGAATTATGGAATAATTAGGAGTGACTCCTAAGCATGTCATGAGCATACGATAAATAACGTATTTTAACAAACAAACAAAAATATCACCCGATCAACAAACAATAAAATCTACACCACATTCAATTGACCAAATAAGTAATCTAACTCCTCCACGGGGTTACGAAGGACCTAGGGGATATTTCATCTATGGGGTAAGAAGCCATATGACGAATGAGAATTAAAGAAAAATATGAATAGCATCGGATGGCCTCCGGTTCATGGACATGACGAAATTGGCGCGGCCAACTTCCATCATAGGATGTAAAGAGATGTCTACAGCATACTACGGGTATGATATAGTACGCGTATAAAAGGAATTAGGCAGAGGCTCACGGAGTTGGATGGAACGGTGTGGTGAAGTTGAAGAACAGTGTACACGCACATGTGAAATTCTTCGCGTGTGGTCGACGGATCGCGTTCTTTCTTCTCTGAATGGATCCATGGTGAGGAGAGGAAGTTCCTGGTGCAAGGGAATGGATGGAGGTGCTCTGAGTTGCCAGGAACGAGCACTCGCGTCCATGGAGCAAGAGCACTTCGTGGATGAATTTGGGAAGAACAGAGAAGGAAGATGGCAGGAGGTGGTAGGGGATTGTAAGAGGAGGTGGAGGCGCACATGAAGATGTCCTCAGTTTGTGGAAACAACCAAGGGAGAGGGGAGTTAAAAGGAGATGGCAGGAGATGAAGTGCTCAAGATGTTGTCATTTGGTTCGCTCGTGGGAGAGATGGAGCAGTTTATTTATCTATAGATTTGGAAACGGTAGCAATTAAAGGAGTTGGAGGAGGGGTTTCCATCATGGCTGAACGTTTCCTATGGTGGTTGTTTCCCTTATGTAGATTGGGAACGTACAAAAGGAGAGGAGGCTCTCGCTCGCTCGGGTGAGTGAGATGGCCCAGATCGGCAAGGCCCATGAGGAAGGAGGGAAGGAGGAAAATAAGGGTGGGAAAAATAGATGGGCTAGGCCCATGTGACCTGAGAAAGAAAACAAAACACAATGGGATGAATCCAGGAAAAGAAGAGAGATGCACAAATGCATGTATTGGTGGGTTTGTCTCAGAACAATGTACGTGTGGATGAAAGTATGAGTAAGATAGGTGAACAATTCAAATGGTAGAACGTATCTAATGGTCCGATGAAATTTGGCCGAGATTTAGAAAAGGAAAAAGAAAGTGATTTTCGTTTTAGGAAATCTAGAGAAGGAAAAGAAGCTCGAGCAGTCAAATGAATTTCAGAAACCCAAAGAAAATTCAAGGCGCAAATTTTACTATGCCGAAGAAAAGAAAATAAAGCTTGACTAAAAGAGAAGAGTTAGAAGCAAATTTTAATTTAGGTTGGCATTAGTTGAAATTAAATACTCCAAATTATAAAAGTCCAATTTAAGCTTTGTTAACAAATAAAACAAACGAAAATTTCTCGCCCTGATTTTTGGAATACTTTTTCTTAAACATTCCAAGAATCGGGATGTTACAGGTTTTTATCATATTGCATGAAACTATCCCTCTACATCATGTCATCTTGCTTAAGGCGTTACTCTGTTTTTAACTTAATACTCTAGATGCATGCTGGATAGCGGTCGATGAATGGAGTAATAGTAGTAGATGCAGGCAGGAGTCGGTCTACTTGTCTCGAACGTGATGCCTATATACATGATCATACCTAGATATTTTTATAACTATGCTCAATTCTGTCAATTGCTCAACAGTAATTTGTTCACCCACCGTAGAATACTTATGCTCTTGAGAGAAGCCACTAGTGAAAGCTATGGCCCCGGGTCTATTCTCATCATATCAATCTCCATCACTTTATTATTGCTTTGCTTTTTTTACTTTGCCTTTTACTTTTCACTTTGCATCTCTATACCAAAAATACCAGAAATATTCTCTATCAGATCTCACTCCCGTAAGTGACCATGAAGGTATTGACAACCCCTAATCGCGTTGGTTGCATTACGCTATTGTTTTTGTGTAGGTACGAGGGGCTCGAGCGTAGCCTCCTACTGGATTGATACCTTGGTTCTCAAAAACTAAGGGAAATACTTACGCTACTTTGCTGCATCATCCTCTCCTCTTCGGGGAAATCCAACGCAGTGCTCAAGAGGTAGTAAGAAGAATTTCTGGCGCCGTTGCCGGGGAGGCTTATGCAAGGTCAAGTCAAGATTGGATTCCCGACAATGAGCAATTTCTGGCGCCATTGCCGGGGAGTCTGCGCAAAAGTCAACATACGAAGTACCCATCACAATCCCTATCTCCCGCATTACATTAGGTGCCATTTGCCTCTCGTTTTCCTCTCCCCCACTTCACCCTTACCATTTTATTCGCCCTCTCTTTTCCGTTTGCCTTTTTCTCGCTCGTCTTTTGTTTGCTCGTGTGTTGGATTGCTTGTTTGTCACGATGGCTCAAAATAATACCAAATTGTGTGACTTCACCAATACCAACAATAATGATTTCCTTAGCACTCCGATTGCTCCTCTTACCAATACTGAATCTTGTGAAATCAATACTGCTTTGTTGAATCTTGTTATGAAAGATCAATTCGCCGGCCTTCCTAGTTAAGATGCCGCTACTCATCTGAATAGCTTCGTTGATTTATGTGATATGCAAAAAAAGAAATACGTCGATAATGATATTGTTAAATTGAAGCTATTTCCTCTTTCGCTTAGAGATCGTGCTAAAGCTTGGTTTTCGTCTTTGCCTAAAAATAGTATTGATTCTTGGAACAAGTGCAAAGATTCTTTTATCTCTAAGTATTTTCCTCCCGCTAAGATCATCTCTCTTAGAATTATGAACATGTTGCACAAGCTTCGGAGAGAATGAAATTAATGATACGTAATTGTCCTACTCATGGTTTGAACTTGTGGATGATTATACAAAAATTGTATGCCGGATTGAATTTTGCTTCTAGAAATCTTTTAGATTCGGCCGCGGGAGGCACTTTTATGGAAATCACTTTAGGAGATGCTACTAAACTCCTAGATAATATTATGGTTAATTATTCTCAATGGCACACTGAAAGATCTACTAATAAAAAAGTGCATGCTATAGAAGAAATCAATGTTTTGAGTGGAAAGATGGATGAGCTTATGAAATTATTTGCTAGTAAGAGTGTTTCTTCTGATCCTAATGATATGCCTTTGTCTACTTTGCTTGAGAATAATAATGAATCTATGGATGTGAATTTTTTTGGTAGGAATAATTTTGGTAACAACGCGTATAGAGGGAATTTTAATCCTAGGCCTTATCCTAGTAATCCTTCTAATAATTATGGAAATTCCTACAACAACTCTTATGGAAATTTTAATAAGATGCCCTCTGAATTTGAGAATAGTGTTAAAGAGTTTATGAATCCGCAAAAGAATTTTAATGCTTTGCTTGAAGAGAAATTGCTTAAAGTTGATGATTTGGCTAGGAACGTTGATAGAATTTCTCTTGAGGTCGATTCTTTAAAGCTTAGATCTATTCCTCCTAAGCATGATATCAATGAGTCTCTCAAAGCCATGAGAATTTCCATTGATGAGTGCAAAGAAAGAACCGCTAGGATGCGTGCTTCCAAAGACGCCTTTATTAAAGCGTGTTCTTCCAATTCCTATGAAAATCAAGATGAAGATCTAAAAGTTATTGATGTGTCCCCTATTAAATCTTTGTTTTGAAATATAAATCTTGATGAAACTGAATATGATCTTCCTTTACCTAGAAGGCGTTCCAAAAATTCGGAGTACTTAGATCTTGATGATGAAATTGATAAAAGTGGGATTGAAAGAAATAAAACCCTAGATGTTGCTAAACCCACTATATTGGATTTCAAGGAATTTAATTATGAAAGTTGCTATTTAATTGATTGTATTTCCTTGTTGCAATCCATGCTAAATTCTCCTCATGCTTATAGTCAAAATAAAGCCTTTATCGAACATATCGTTGATGCCTTGATGTAATCTTATGAAGAAAAACTTGAGTTGAAAGTTTCTATCCCTAGAAAACTTTATGATGAGTGGGAACCTACTATTAAAATTAAAGTTAAAGATTATGAGTTTTATGCTTTGTGTGATTTGGGTGCTAGTGTCTCCACTATCCCCAAGACTTTGTGTGATTTGCTAGATTTCCATGATTTTGATGATTGGTCTCTAAACTTGCATCTTGCGGATTCCACTATTAAGAAACCTATGGGAAGAATTAATGATGTTCTTATTGTTGCAAATAGGAATTATGTGCCCGTAGATTTTATTGTTCTTGATATAGATTGCAATCCTTCTTGCCCTATTATTCTTGGTAGACCCTTCCTTAGAACGGTTGGTGCAATTATTGATATGAAGGAAGGGAATATTAGATTTCAATTTCCATTAAAAAAAGGGCATGGAACACTTCCCTAGAAAGAAAATAAAATTACCATATGAATCTATCATGAGAGCCACTTATGGATTGCCTACCAAAGATGGCAATACCTAAATCTATCCTCGCTTTTATGCCTAGCTAGGGGCGTTAAACGATAGCGCTTGTTGGGAGGCAACCCAATTTTATTTTAGTTTTTTTGTTTTTTGCTTCTGTTTAGGAATAAAAAATCCATCTACCTTTTGTTTAGATGTGGTTTTGTGTTTTAATTAGTGTTTGTGCCAAGTTAGACCTATAGGATCTTCTTGGATGATAGTTATTTGATCTTGCTGTAATTTTTAGAATATTTCTGTTCACGAAAACAATTGTTAAAAATCACCAGAACGTGATAAAATACTTATTCAAATTGCTTCTGATCATTAAAAAAAATTTCTAGGTCGTCCAATTTTGGTAGATTGTTTGGAGTTCCATAAGTTTGCGTTAGTTACAGATTACTACAGACTGTTCTGTTTTTGACAGATTCTGTTTTCCGTGTGTTGTTTGCTTATTTTGATGAATCTATGGTTAGTAAAATAGTTTATAATCCATATAGAAGTTGGAATACAGTAGTTTTAACACCAATATAAATAAAGAATGAGTTCATTACAGTACCTTGAAGTGGTCTTTTGTTTTCTTTCGCTAACGGAGCTCATGAGATTTCTATTGAGTTTTGTGTTGTGAAGTTTTCAAGTTTTGGGTGAAATCTTTTGATGGATTATGGAACAAGGAGTGGCAAGAGCCTAAGATTGGGGAAGCCCATGGCACCCCCAAGATAATCCAAGGACACCAAAAAGTCAAAGCTTGGGGATGCCCCAGAAGGCATCCCCTCTTTTGTCTACTTCCATCGGTAATTTTACTTGGAGCTATATTTTTATTCAGCACATGATATGTGTTTTGCTTGGAGCGTCTTGTATTATTTGTGTCTTTGTTTGTTAGTGTGCCACAATCATCCTTGCTTTACACACCCTTCGAGAGAGCCATACATGAATTGGAATTTGATAGAATACTTTATGTGCTTCACTTATATCTTTTGAGGTTTATAGTTTTGCTCTAGTGCTTCACTTATATCTTTTAGAGAACGGTGGTGGATTTGTTTTAAAGAAACTATTGAACTCTCATGCTTCACTTAGATTATTTTGAGAGTCTTTAATAGCATGGTAATTTTCTTAATAATAATAATCTTGGTATTCAAGATTTGTAAAACTTTCTTTTGAGTGCGTTGAATACTAAGAAAATATTGATGCTTGATAATTGTTTGAGATATGAAGATGGTGATATTAGAGTCATGCTAGTTGAGTAGTTGTGAATTTGAAGAATACTTGTGTTAAAGTTTGTGATTCCCGCACGTATGGTGAACCGTTATGTGATGAAGTCGGAGCATGATTTATTTATTGATTGTCTTCCTTATGAGTGGCGGTCGGGGACGAGCAATGGTCTTTTCCTACCACTCTATCCCCCTAGGAGCATGCGCGTAATAATTTGCTTTGATAACTTCTAGATTTTTGCAATAAGTATATGAGTTCTTTATGACTAATGTTGAGTCCATGGATTATACGCACTTTTCCCTTCCTTCCACCATTGCTAGCCTCTCTAATACCGCGTACTTTTCGCCGGTATCATACACCCACCATATACCTTCATCAAAACAGCCACCATACCTACCTACCATGGCATTTCCATAGCCATTCCGAGATATATTGCCATGCAAATTTCCATCGTTCCGTTTATTATGACACGCTCCATCATTGTCATATTGCTAGCATGATAATGTAGTTGACATCGTATTTGTGGCAAAGCCACCGTTCATAATTCTTTCATACATGTCACTCTTGAATCATTGCATGTCCCGGTACACCGCCGGAGGCATTCACATAGAGTCATATTTTGTCCTAAGTTTCGAGTTGTAATTGTTGAGTTGTAAGAAAAATAAAAGTGTGATGATCATCATTTTTAGATCATTGTCCCAAGTGAGGAAAGGATGATGGAGACTATGATTCCCCCACAAGTCGGGATGAGACTCCGGACGAAAAAAAGAGGCCATAAAAAAAGGCCCAAATAAAAAAATGAGAGAAAAAGAGAGAAGGGACAATGTTACTATCCTTTTACCACACCTGTGCTTCAAAGTAGCACCAAGATCTTCATGATAGAGAGTCTCTCATTTTGTCATTTTCATATACTAGTGGGAATTTTTCATTATAGAACTTGGCTTGTATATTCCAATGATGGGCTTCCTCAAAATGCCCTAGGCCTTCGTGAGCAAGCGAGTTGGATGCACACCCACTTAGTTTCTTTTGTTGAGCTTTCACATACTTATAGCTCTAGTGCATCCGTTGCATGGCAATCCCTACTCACCCACATTGATATCTATTGATGGGCATCTCCATAGCCCGTTGATATGCCTAGTTAATGTGATACTATCTTCCCCTCTTTTTTTCTTCTCCACAACCACCATTCTATTCCATATATAGTTCTATATCCATGGCTCATGCTCATGTATTGCGTGAAGATTGAAAAAGTTTTGAAAATGTTAAAGTATGAAACAATTGCTTGGCCTGTCATCGGGGTTGTGCATGATTTAAATACTTTGTGTGGTGAAGATGGAGCATAGCCAGACTAAATGATCTTGTAGGGATAACTTTCTTTGGCCATGTTATTTTGAGAAGACATAATTGCTTTGTTAGTATGCTTGAAGTATTATTTTTTTTATGTCAATATGAACTTTTGTCTTGAATCTTTCGAATCTGCATATTCATACCACAATTAAGAAGATTTACATTGAAATTATGCCAAGTAGCACTCCGCATCAAAAATTCTCTTTTTATCATTTACCTACTCGAGGATGAGCAGGAATTAAGCTTGGGGATGCCTGATACGTCTCCAACGTATCTATAATTTTTTATTGCTCCATGCTATATTATCTACTGTTTTGGACTATATTGGGTTTTATTTTCCACTTTTATATTATTTTTGGGACTAACCTATTAATCGGAGGCCCAGCCCAGAATTGTTGTTTTTTTTGCCTATTTCAGAGTTTTGGAGAAACAGAATATCAAACGGAGTCCAAATGGAATGAAACCTTCGGGAACGTGGTTTTTTCATCAGATAAGACCCAGGAGACTTGGACCCTCCGTCAAGAAAGCCACGAGGCGGTCACGAGGGTGGGGGGCGCGCCCCCTGCCTCGGGTGCCCCTCGAAGCTCCACCGACGTACTTCTTCCTCCTATATATACCTACGTACCCCCAAACAATCAGATATGGAGGCAAAAACCTAATTTCACCGCCGCAACCTTCTGTACCCACGAGATCCCATCTTGGGGCCTGTTCTGGAGCTCCGCCAGAGAGGGCCATCATCACGGAGGGCTTCTACATCATCCTAGCCCCTCCGATGAAGTGTGAGTAGTTCACCTCAGACCTACGGGTCCATAGTTATTAGCTAGATGGCTTCTTCTCTCTTTTTGGATCTCAATACAAAGTTCTCCCCCTCTCTCGTGGAGATCTATTCGATGTAATCTTCTTTTTACGGTGTGTTTGTTGAGATCGATGAATTGTGGGTTTATGATCAAGTCTATCTATGAATAATATTTGAATCTTCTCTGAATTACTTTATGTACGATTGGTTATTTTTGCAAGTCTCTTCGAATTATCAGTTTGGTTTGGCCTACTAGATTGGTTTTTCTTGCAATGGGAGAAGTGCTTAGCTTTGGGTTCAATCTTGCGGTGTCCTTTCCCAGTGATAGAAGGGGCAGCAAGGCACGTATTGTATTGTTGCCATCGAGGATAACAAGATGGGTTTTTATCATATTGCATGAAACTATCCCTCTACATCCTGTCATCTTGCTTAAGGCGTTACTCTGTTTTTAACTTAATACTCTAGATGCATGCTGGATAGCGGTCGATGAGTGGAGTAATAGTAGTAGATGCAGGAAGGAGTCAGTCTACTTGTCTCAGACGTGATGCCTATATACATGATCATACCTAGATATTCTCATAACTATGCTCAACTCTATCAATTGGTCAACAATAATTTGTTCACCCACCATAGAATACTTATGCTCTTGAGAGAAGCCACTAGTGAAACCTATGGCCCCCGGGTCTATTCTCATCATATCAATCTCCATCACTTTATTGTTGCTTTGCTTTTTTTACTTTGCCTTTTACTTTTCACTTTGCATCTCTATACCAAAATACCAAAAATATTCTCTATCAGATCTCACTCCCGTAAGTGACCGTGAAGGGATTGACAACCCCTAATCGCGGTGGTTGCCTTGAGCTATTGTGTAGGTACGAGGGACTCGAGCGTATCCTCCTATTGGATTGATACCTTGGTTCTCAAAAATTGAGGGAAATACTTACGCTACTTTGATGCATCATCCTCTCCTCTTCAGGGAAATCCAACGCAGTGCTCAAGAGGTAGCAGCAGCATAGACTGCAATGCACTGGGAGTGGAAGAACTGCCCTCCTGCTTGGCAAGGATTGTATAAGGGCATGTCAGGGCTTGCACTGTCATACTAGAGGTCGTGGCGTCTCAAAATCTCTGGATCTGGCACTCTTTCTTTGGCATGGCTAGATCACATAATGATATCAATGTGCTTCAGTGCTTGCCGGTGTTTGCTAGGCTTGCCGAAGGCAACAACCCACTGGTGAACTTTACTGTTAACGTCCAGAACTACGACAAAGGATACTACCTGGGTGACGGTATCTATCCTCAGTGGACCACTATTGTCAAGACAATACCCAACCCCGTCGGAGAGAAGAGGAAAATATTTGCCCAAGAGCAAGAGAGTCCTAGGAAGGATATCAAGCGTGCCTTTGGTGTTTTGCAACATGGTGTGGGTAGGAGACGAGAGGAGAACAGACAACAGGATCTGTGTTGATGAGATCGACGGGCACAAGCGCCAGATGGGACGGCTAATTAGGTGGAAATCATCCATCTGATTCCTAGCAGCCGCCTAGGACGTGGTCATAATTTGGTACAGGGTATAAGCTACATCGATCACATTGTTTATAGTGTGGCCTCGACAATTCTTCATGGCAACCCCTCGGGTGGCTGTGTACAGTACGTTTCTAGGTACGTGGGATGTTGGTTCTCGCAAAGAATGTAGTCGGTTACTCGCAAAATGTATTTTGGTTTAGAGTGTAGAGATGATGGTTCTTCCTGACGATCCCTAGGGTTGTGTCGCATGTTTTCGTGTAAGTCGAACAATAGTTCAACGAAGGTGATACATCGGTTCTTCGCAAAAGAAAATTTTGGTTTACAATGTAGCCCCGACGGTTCTTTATTGCGATCCCTCGTGTGGTGGTTTACGTGTCCAAGTAGGTGGGATTTCGGTTCTCGCAAAAAATGATGTTGGTTACTCTTAAAAAGTATTTTGATTCAGAGTGTAGCCATGACGGTTCTTCACGTACACTTCGGAGTAGTATGGATGTCGGTTTCTCATAAAGAATGTTTTGATAGGCGGTACGTCGGTTCTTCGCAAAACTAATTTCAGATCCCAATGTAGTTTTGACGGTTCTTCATGGCAGCACCAAGTGACGTGATGTATGCTTCCGAGTAGGTCGGATTTTGATTCCTCATAAAGAATTTCCGGTTCTGTGTAGGTGGTACGTCGGTTCTTCGCAAATTTAATTTTAGTTCCTAGTCCAATTTTGACGGTTCTTCACGACATGATCCAGTGACGTGTTGTACGCTTCCAGATAGGTTGGATGTCGGTTCCTTATAAAGAACGTCTCGGTTCCATGTAGGCGGGACGTCAATTCTTCGCAAATCTAATTTCAGTTCCCAGTGTAGTTTTGACGGTTCCATGTAGGCGGTACGTCGGTCCTTCGCAAATCTAACTTTGGTTCCTAGTGTAGTTTTCACAGTTCTTCACGGCATCACCCAGTGATGTGTCGTACACTTATGAATAGGTTGGATGTCAATTCCTCATAAAGAATGTCCCGGTTCCATGTAGGCGATACGTCAGCTCTTCACAAAGCTAATTTCAGTTCTCAGTGTAGTTTTGACGGTTCTTCACGGCATCACCAAGTGACGTGTCACATGCTCCTGAGTAGTTTGGATTTTGGTTCCTCATAAATAATTTTGGTGACAATAGCAAGGGCAAGGTATTGGGATTGGAGAACAAGGTATTACATAGCCGGAACAATTAGGTTGACAACCGAAGATCGCCCGTTCCCCGCGTCGCCCTCCTATGGCGACACGGGGGAAACCCCAGCCACCGCCGCAAGGAAACCCTCCCTCCGCCTACTCCCGCTGCACCGCCGCCAGAGGGCCAGCCGGCGAAGCCGTGCCGTGCCCCGAGATGGTGGCGGCGGGGCGGATCGGTTCCCCTCATGCATCCCCACCCCACCCAAACCTCGAGATCCACCAGCCGCCGCCGGGAAGCTCCCCCTCCACCCGCCTCCACTGCGCCGCCGCCGGAGGGCCGGCCGACAAGGCCGTGCCGCGCCCCGGGATGGTGGAGGCAGGGCGGTTTTCGTCCCTCTCATGCTTCCCCCTGCCCCCCAAGTCCCCGATTCCTTCGCGCACCGCGGGCGCCCTCCCTCCCAGCTACTGCAACTCCTGTCGGTCCGGCGTCGGACGCAGCGTTCTTGGCTTCGGCCTCGGCATCCTCCCTGCAGTCCGCCCACCCACCTGTTGCAGCGCGGCCCAGCCCTACTGGTGCTACTGTTGCTCGTGGGCTGGGCGCGAGACCTGCGGCCGGCTGCGGGGTTGTTCTTTGCCCGCCTCCGTGCAGGCGGGCCCCCGTTTCCGGCGGCCCTTCCTCCCCTCTGCGAGCCACGGTGATGGCTAACGCGCAGAGGAGACGAGGCTACAGTGCTCGTGCAGTCACGGGGCTTCTCAAGGTGGGTACTTGCTGGCGCTGCTCCGGCCCGGCGAGCTTGGGTCCGCGTTGTTGGAAATATGCCCTAGAGGCAATAATAAAAGCATTATTATTATATTTCCTTATTCATGATAATTGTCTTTATTCGTGCTATAATTGTGTTATCCGGAAATCGTAATACATGTGTGAATAACAGACAACAAACATGTCCCTAGTGAGCCTCTAGTTGACTAGCTCGTTGATCGACAGATAGTCATGGTTTCCTGACTATGGACATTGGATGTCATCGATAACGGGATCACATCATTAGGAGAATGATGTGATGGACAAGACCCAATCCTAAACATAGCATAAGATCGCATAGTTCGTTTGCTAGAGTTTTCCAATGTCAAGTATCCTTTCCTTAGACCATGAGATCGTGTAACTCCCGGATACCGTAGGAGTGCTTTGGGTGTGCCAAACGTCACAACGTAACTGGGTGACTATAAAGGTATACTACGGGTATCTCTGAAAGTGTCTGTTGGGTTGACATGGATCAAGACTGGGATTTGTCACTCCGCTTGACGGAGAGGTATCACCGGGCCCTCTCGGTAGTGCATCATCACAACGAGCTCAATGTGATCAAAGTGGTTGATCACGGGATCATGCATTACGGTACGAGAAAAGTGACTTGCCGGTAACGAGATTGAACGAGGTATTGGGATACCGACGATCGAATCTCGGGCAAGTAAAATACCGATTGACAAAGGGAATCGTATACTGGATTAATTGAATCCTTGACATCGTGGTTCATCCGATGAGATCATCGTGGAGCATGTGGGAGCCAACATGGGTATCCAGATCCCGCTGTTGGTTATTGCCCGAGAGCCGTCTCGGTCATGTCTGCATGCCTCCCGAACCCGTAGGGTCTACACACTTAAGGTTCGGTGACGCTAGGGTTGTGAATATATGTATGTGCAGTAACTCGAATGTTGTTCGGAGTCCCGGATGAGATCCCGGACGTCACGAGGAGTTCCGGAATGGTCCGGAGGTAAAGAATTATATATAGGAAGTGCTGTTTCGGCCATCGGGACAAGTTTCGGGGTTATCGGTATTGTACCGGGACCACCGGAGGGGTCCCGGGGGTCCACCAGGTGGGGCCACCTGCCTTGGTGGGCCACATGGGCCTTAGGGGGTGCGCCTTGGCCTGCTTGGGCCAAGGGGAACCAGCCCCAAAGGGCCCATGCGCCTAGGGTTCCATCTAGGAGGAGTCCTAGTGGTGGAAGGCACCTCCTAGATGGCTTGGGGGGGAGGGAAACCTCCCTGGCCGCCGCCCCCTTGGGAGATTGGATCTCCCAGGGCCGGCGCCCCCCCAAGAGGCCTATATAAAGGGGGGCAGGGGAGGGGGGCTGCGCACCCAATGCCCTGGCGCCTCCCTCTCCCTCTCCAACACCTCCTCCTCCTCCGTAAGTGCACGGCGAAGCCCTGCCAGAGTACTGCAGTTCCACCATCACCACGCCGTCGTGCTGCTGCTGGAGCCTTCTTCCCCAACCTCTCCTTTGCCTTGCTGGATCAAGAAGGAGGAGACGTCACGCTTTCCGTACGTGTGTTGAACGCGGAGGTGCCGTCCGTTCGGCACTAGATCATCGGTGAATTGGATCACGGCGAGTACGACTACCTCATCCACGTTCACTCGAACGCTTCCGTTGCGATCTACAAAGTGGTATGTAGATGCTATCTAATCTGAATACTCGTTGCTAGATGAACTCATAGATAGATCTTGGTGAAACCGTAGGAAATTTTTTGTTTTCTGCAACGTTCCCCAACAGTGGCATCATGAGCTAGGTCTATGCGTAGTTCTTCTTGCGCGAGTAGAACACAATTTGTTGTGGGCGTAGATGTTGTCAACTCTTCTTGCCGCTACTAGTCTTATCTTGCTTCAGCGGTATTGTGGGATGAAGCGGCCTGGACCAACCTTACACGTACGCTTACGTGAGACCGGTTCCACCGACTAACATGCACTAGTTGCATAAGGTGGCTGGCGGGTGTCTGTCTCTCCTACTTTAGTTGGAGCGGATTCGATGAAAAGGGTCCTTATGAAGGTTAAATAGAAGTTGACAAATCACGTTGTGGTTTTAACGTAGGAAAGAAAACGTTCTTGCTAGAACCCTAATTCAGCCACGTAAAACTTGCAACAACAATTAGAGGACGTCTAACTTGTTTTTGCAGCAAGTGCTTTGTGATATGATATGGCCAAAGTTGTGATGTATGATGAATGATCCATATGTGATGTATGAGATGTTCATGCTATTGTAATAGGAATCACGACTTGCATGTCGATGAGTATGACAACCGGCAGGAGCCATAGGAGTTGTCTTTATTTTTTGTATGACCTGCGTGTCATTGAGAATCGCCATGTAAGTTACTTTACTTTATTGCTAAACGCGTTAGCCATAGTAGTAGAAGTAATAGTTGGCGAGCAACTTCATGGAGACACGATGATGAAGATCATGATGATGAAGATCATGGTGTCAAGCCGGTGACAAGATGATCATGGAGCCCCAAGATGGAGATCAAAGGAGCTATGTGATATTGGCCATATCATGTCACGTTTATTATTTGATTGCATGTGATGTTTATCATGTTTTGCATCTTGTTTACTTAGAACGACGGTAGTAAATAAGATGATCCCTCATAATAATTTCAAGAAAGTGTTCTCCCTAACTGTGCACCGTTGCTAAGGTTCGTCGTTCCGAAGCACCACGTGATGATCGGGTGTGATAGGTCCTTACGTTCGCATACAACGGGTGTAAGACAGATTTACACACGCAAAACACTTAGGTTGACTTGATGAGCCTAGCATGTACAGACATGGCCTCGGAACACAGAAGACCGAAAGGTCGAGCATGAGTCGTATAGAAGATACGATCAACATGAAGATGTTCACCGATGTTGACTAGTCCGTCTCACGTGATGATCGGACACGGCCTAGTTGACTCGGATCATGTAATACTTAGATGACTGGAAGAGGGATGTCTATCTAAGTGGGAGTTCATTAAATAATTTGATTAAATGAACTTTATTATCATGAACTTAGTCTAAATTTTTTACAATATGTCTTGTAGATCAAATGGCCAACGTAGTCCTCAACTTCAACGCGTTCCTAGAGAAAACCAAGCTGAAAGACGATGGCAGCAACTATACGGACTGGGTCCAGAACCTGAGGATCATCCTCATAGCTGCCAAGAAAGATTATGTCCTACGAGCACCGCTGGGTGACGCACCTATTCTCCCTGCAGAACAAGACGTTATGAACGCTTGGCAGTCACGCTGCGATGATTACTCCCTCGTTCAGTGCGGCATGCTTTACAGCTTAGAGCCGGGGCTCCAAAAGCGTTTTGAGAGACATGGAGCATATGAGATGTTCGAAGAGCTGAAAATGGTTTTCCAAGCTCATGCCCGGGTCGAGAGATATGAAGTCTCCGACAAATTCTTTAGCTGTAAGATGGAGGAAAATGGCTCTGTCAGTGAACACATACTCAAAATGTCTGGGTTGCACAACCGCTTGACTCAACTGGAAGTTAATCTCCCGGATGAAGCGGTCATTGACAGAATCCTCCAGTCGCTTCCACCTAGCTACAAGAGCTTTGTGATGAACTACAATATGCAGGGGATGGTAAAGACCATTCCTGAAGTATATGCTATGCTGAAATCAGCAGAGGTAGAAATCAAGAAGGAGCATCAAGTGTTGATGGTGAATAAAACCACTAAGTTCAAGAAGGGCAAGGGTAAAAAGAACTTCAAGAAGGACGGCAAGGAAGTTGCCGCGCCCGGTAAGCAAGTTGCCGGGAAGAAGCCAAAGAATGGACCCAAGCCCGAAACTGAGTGCTTTTATTGCAAGGGAAGTGGTCACTGGAAGCGGAACTGCCCCAAATACTTAGCGGACAAGAAGGCCGGCAAAACCAAAGGTATATGTGATATACATGTAATTGATGTGTACCTTACCAGTACTCGTAGTAGCTCTTGGGTATTTGATACCGGTGCAGTTGCTCACATTTGTAACTCAAAGCAGGAGCTGCGGAATAAACGGAGACTGGCGAAGGACGAGGTGACGATGCGCGTCGGGAATGGTTCCAAGGTCGATGTGATCGCCGTCGGCACGCTGCCTCTACATTTACCTACGGGATTAGTTTTAAACCTCAATAATTGTTATTTAGTGCCAAGTTTGAGCATGAACATTGTATCTGGATCTCGCTTAATTCGAGATGGCTACTCATTTAAATCAGAGAATAATGGTTGTTCCATTTATATGAGAGATATGTTTTATGGTCATGCTCCGATGGTTAATGGTTTATTCTTAATGAATCTCGTACGTGATGATACACATATTCATAGTGTGAATACCAAAAGAGTGAAAGTTGATAACAATAGTCTCACATATTTGTGGCACTGCCGCCTTGGTCACATAGGTGTCAAACGCATGAAGAAGCTCCATGCAGATGGACTTTTAGAGTCTCTTGATTATGAATCATTTGACACGTGCGAACCATGCCTCATGGGTAAAATGACCAAGACTCCGTTCTCAGGAACAATGGAGCGAGCAACCAACTTATTGGAAATCATACATACCGATGTGTGCGGTCCAATGAGTGTTGAGGCTCGCGGTGGCTATCGTTATGTTCTCACCCTCACTGATGACTTGAGTAGATATGGGTATGTCTACTTAATGAAACACAAGTCTGAGACCTTTGAAAAGTTCAAGGAATTTCAGAGTGAGGTTGAAAATCAACGTGAAAGAAAGATCAAGTTTCTACGATCAGATCGTGGAGGAGAATACTTGAGTCACGAATTTGGCACACACTTAAGAAAATGTGGAATAGTTTCACAACTCACGCCGCCTGGAACACCTCAGCGTAATGGTGTGTCCGAACGTCGTAATCGCACTCTATTAGATATGGTGCGATCTATGATGTCTCTTACCGACTTACCGCTATCTTTTTGGGGCTATGCTTTAGAGACTGCCGCATTCACTTTAAATAGGGCTCCGTCGAAATCCGTTGAGACGACACCGTATGAATTATGGTTTGGGAAGAAACCTAAGCTGTCGTTTCTAAAAGTTTGGGGATGCGATGCTTATGTCAAGAAACTTCAACCTGAAAAGCTCGAACCCAAGTCGGAAAAATGCGTCTTCATAGGATACCCTAAAGAAACTGTTGGGTATACCTTCTACCTCAGATCCGAAGGCAAGATCTTTGTTGCCAAGAATGGATCCTTTCTAGAGAAAGAGTTTCTCTCGAAAGAAATAAGTGGGAGGAAAGTAGAACTTGATGAAGTGTTACCTCTTGAACCGGAAAATGGCGAAACTCAAGAAAACGTTTCTGAGGTGCCTGCACCGACTAGAGAGGAAATTAATGATGATGATCAAGATGCTTCTGATCAAGCTCCTACTGAAATTCGAAGGTCCACAAGGACACGTTCCGCACCAGAGTGGTACGGCAACCCTGTCTTGGAAATCATGTTGTTAGACAACGGTGAACCTTCGAACTATGAGGAAGCAATGGCGGGCCCGGATTCCGACAAATGGCTAGAAGCCATGAAATCCGAGATAGGATCCATGTATGAAAACGAAGTATGGACTTTGACTGACTTGCCCGTAGAACGGCGAGCCATAGAAAATAAATGGATCTTTAAGAAGAAGACAGACGCGGATGGTAATGTGACCATCTATAAAGCTCGGCTTGTCGCTAAGGGTTATCGACAAGTTCAAGGAATTGACTACGATGAGACTTTCTCACCGGTAGCGAAGCTGAAGTCCGTCCGAATCATGTTAGCAATTGCCGCATACTATGATTATGAGATATGGCAAATGGACGTCAAAACGGCATTCCTTAATGGTTTCCTTAAGGAAGAATTGTATATGATGCAGCCGGAAGGTTTTGTCGATCCTAAGAATGCTGACAAGGTGTGCAAGCTCCAACGCTCGATTTATGGGCTGGTGCAAGCATCTCGGAGTTGGAACATTCGCTTTGATGAGATGATCAAAGCGTTTGGGTTTACACAGACTTATGGAGAAGCCTGTGTTTACAAGAAAGTGAGTGGGAGATCTATAGCATTTCTCATATTATATGTAGACGACATACTTTTGATGGGAAATGATATAGAACTCTTGGACAGCATTAAGGCCTACTTGAATAAAAGTTTTTCAATGAAGGACCTTGGAGAAGCTGCTTATATATTAGGCATCAAAATCTATAGAGATAGATCAAGACGCCTCATAGGTCTTTCACAAAGCACATACCTTGATAAAATATTGAAGAAGTTCAATATGGATCAATCTAAGAAAGGGTTCTTACCTGTGTTACAAGGTGTGAAATTGAGCTCAGCTCAATGTCCGACCACGGCAGAAGATATAGAAGAGATGAGCGTCATCCCCTATGCCTCAGCCATAGGTTCTATTATGTATGCCATGCTGTGTACCAGACCTGATGTAAACCTTGCCGTAAGTTTGGTAGGTAGATACCAAAGTAATCCCGGCAAGGAACACTGGACAGCGGTCAAGAATATCCTGAAGTACCTGAAAAGGACTAAGGAAATGTTTCTTGTTTATGGAGGTGACGAAGAGCTCGTCGTAAAAGGTTACGTCGACGCTAGCTTCGACACAGATCTGGATGACTCTAAGTCACAAACCGGATACGTGTATATTTTGAATGGTGGGGCAGTAAGCTGGTGCAGTTGCAAGCAAAGCGTCGTGGCGGGATCTACATGTGAAGCGGAGTACATGGCAGCCTCGGAGGCAGCACATGAAGCAATTTGGGTGAAGGAGTTCATCACCGACCTCGGAGTCATACCCAATGTGTCGGGGCCAATCAAGCTCTTCTGTGACAACACTGGAGCTATTGCACTTGCAAAGGAGCCCAGGTTTCACAAGAAGACCAGGCACATCAAGCGTCGCTTCAACTCCATTTGTGAAAATGTTCAAGATGGAGACATAGAAATTTGTAAAGTGCACACGGATCTGAATGTCGCAGATCCGTTGACTAAACCTCTCCCTAAGGCAAAACATGATCAGCACCAGAACTCTATGGGTGTTCGATTCATCACAATGTAACTAGATTATTGACTCTAGTGCAAGTGGGAGACTGTTGGAAATATGCCCTAGAGGCAATAATAAAAGCATTATTATTATATTTCCTTATTCATGATAATTGTCTTTATTCGTGCTATAATTGTGTTATCCGGAAATCGTAATACATGTGTGAATAACAGACAACAAACATGTCCCTAGTGAGCCTCTAGTTGACTAGCTCGTTGATCGACAGATAGTCATGGTTTCCTGACTATGGACATTGGATGTCATCGATAACGGGATCACATCATTAGGAGAATGATGTGATGGACAAGACCCAATCCTAAACATAGCATAAGATCGCATAGTTCGTTTGCTAGAGTTTTCCAATGTCAAGTATCCTTTCCTTAGACCATGAGATCGTGTAACTCCCGGATACCGTAGGAGTGCTTTGGGTGTGCCAAACGTCACAACGTAACTGGGTGACTATAAAGGTATACTATGGGTATCTCTGAAAGTGTCTGTTGGGTTGACATGGATCAAGACTGGGATTTGTCACTCCGCTTGACGGAGAGGTATCACCGGGCCCTCTCGGTAGTGCATCATCACAACGAGCTCAATGTGATCAAAGTGGTTGATCACGGGATCATGCATTACGGTACGAGAAAAGTGACTTGCCGGTAACGAGATTGAACGAGGTATTGGGATACCGACGATCGAATCTCGGGCAAGTAAAATACCGATTGACAAAGGGAATCGTATACTGGATTAATTGAATCCTTGACATCGTGGTTCATCCGATGAGATCATCGTGGAGCATGTGGGAGCCAACATGGGTATCCAGATCCCGCTGTTGGTTATTGCCCGAGAGCCGTCTCGGTCATGTCTGCATGCCTCCCGAACCCGTAGGGTCTACACACTTAAGGTTCGGTGACGCTAGGGTTGTGAATATATGTATGTGCAGTAACCCGAATGTTGTTCGGAGTCCCGGATGAGATCCCAGACGTCACGAGGAGTTCCGGAATGGTCCGGAGGTAAAGAATTATATATAGGAAGTGCTGTTTCGGCCATCGGGACAAGTTTCGGGGTTATCGGTATTGTACCGGGACCACCGGAGGGGTCCCGGGGGTCCACCAGGTGGGGCCACCTGCCTTGGTGGGACACATGGGCCTTAGGGGGTGCGCCTTGGCCTGCTTGGGCCAAGGGGAACCAGCCCCAAAGGGCCCATGCGCCTAGGGTTCCATCTAGGAGGAGTCCTAGTGGTGGAAGGCACCTCCTAGATGGCTTGGGGGGGAGGGAAACCTCCCTGGCCGCCGCCCCCTTGGGAGATTGGATCTCCCAGGGCCGGCGCCCCCCCAAGAGGCCTATATAAAGGGGGGCAGGGGAGGGGGGCTGCGCACCCAATGCCCTGGCGCCTCCCTCTCCCTCTCCAACACCTCCTCCTCCTCCGTAAGTGCACGGCGAAGCCCTGCCGGAGTACTGCAGTTCCACCATCACCACGCCGTCGTGCTGCTGCTGGAGCCTTCTTCCCCAACCTCTCCTTTTCCTTGCTGGATCAAGAAGGAGGAGACGTCACGCTTTCCGTACGTGTGTTGAACGCGGAGGTGCCGTCCGTTCGGCACTAGATCATCGGTGAATTGGATCACGGCGAGTACGACTACCTCATCCACGTTCACTCGAACGCTTCCGTTGCGATCTACAAAGTGGTATGTAGATGCTATCTAATCTGAATACTCGTTGCTAGATGAACTCATAGATAGATCTTGGTGAAACCGTAGGAAAATTTTTGTTTTCTGCAACGTTCCCCAACACGCGTCTCTACGGTGCCCACGACCGCCGGTGTCCTTTGCCGGGCAGCTCCGCCCTTGGTGACCCAACAGTTGCATCCCTTCCAGCTCGCTTGGCTCACCGACGTTTCGATGGCTATGGCCACGACAGCTTGGATTTGCGTCCCTCCAGTCCTAGCTTGTCGGCGTTGCTGATTGGCGTCGCCCCACCCTCCTCGTGATTCGCTCCATCGCCTGTCCTGCCTTGTACATCTCAAAAGCCCCCCTTTGGTCAGATCCAATGCTCGTGGGTCTGGAGGCGGTGCCACCCCCCGACGGCAGGTGTAGCCCGGCCAACCGCCTTCCGAATCAGTGGCTCTGGCTAGTGATGGCTTCCTCATCTTCGACTCCAGATACGGTGGCTATGGGATTGCTCAACCTATGGCCGGAGCGAAATCTCTGCCCGGCTTGCCAATGCTGGCAGCGTTGACGTCTGCGGATGTCGTTTCCTTCTTGGAGGCACTGTCAAGGCCCTTGATACGTCTCCAACGTATCTATAATTTTTGATTGCTCCATGCTATATTATCTACTGTTTTGGGCAATACTGGGCTTTACTATTCACTTTTATATTATTTTTTGTACTAACCTATTAACCGGAGGCCCATCCCAGATTTGCTGTTTTTTGCCTATTTCAGTGTTTCGAAGAAAAGGAATATCAAACAGAGTCGAACCGAACGAAATCAACTGGAGAAGTTATTTTTGGAAGGAAACCTACCGGATGGACTTGGACCCCACATCAGGAGCAAAGGGAGGTGCTCACGAGGGTGGGGGCGCGCGCCCCTGCCTCGTGGGGCCCCCGAAGCTCCACCGACATACTTCATGCACCCATATATACCTACGTACCCTAAAACTTCCAGAACAGAGATTAGATCAGGAGTTCCGCCGCTGCAAGCCTCTGTAGCCACCAAAAACCTCTCGGGACCCTGTTCCGGCACCCTGCCGGAGGGGGGAACCCTCATCGATGGCCATCTTCATCATCCCAGCGCTCTCCATGACGAGGAGGGAGTAGTTCACCCTCGGGGATGAGGGTATATACCAATAGCTATGTGTTTGATCTCTCTCTCTCTCTCTCGTGTTCTTGATTTGGCACGATCTTGATGTATCGTGAGCTTTGCTATTATAGTTGGATCTTATGTTTCTTCTCCCCCTCTACTCTCTTGTAATGGATTGAGTTTCCTCTTTGAAGTAATCTTATCGGATTGAGTCTTTAAAGATTTGAGAACACTTGATGTATGTCTTGTCGTGCGTATCTGTGGTGACAATGGGATATCACGTGATTCACTTGATGTATGTTTTGGTGATCAACTTGCGGGTTCCGCCCATGAACCTATGCATAGGGAATGGCACACGTTTTCGTCGTGATTCTCCGGTAGAAACTTTGGGGCACTCTTTGAGGTTCTATGTGTTGGTTGAATAGATGAATCTGAGATTGTGTGATGCATATCGTATAATCATACCCACGGATACTTGATGTGACATTGGAGTATCTAGGTGACATTAGGGTTTTGGTTGATTTGTATCTTAAGGTGTTATTCTAGTACGAACTCTAGGGCTGTTTGTGACACTTATAGGAATAGCCCAATGGATTGATTGGAAAGAATAACTTTGAGGTGGTTTCGTACCCTACCATAATCTCTTCGTTTGTTCTCTGCTATTAGTGTCTTTGTAGTGACTCTTTGTTGCATGTTGAGGGATAGTTATATGATCCAGTTATGTTATTATTGTTGAGAGAAATTGCACTAGTGAAAGTATGAACCCTAGGCCTTGTTTCCTATCATTGCAATACCGTTTACACTCACTTTTACCACTTGTTACCTTGCTGTTTTTATATTTTCAGTTTACAAAAACCTATATCTACCATCCATATTGCACTTGTATCACCATCTCTTCGCCGAACTAGTGCACCTATACAATTTACCATTGTATTGGGTGTGTTGGGGACACAAGAGACTCTCTGTTATTTGGTTGCAGGGTTGTTTGAGAGAGACCATCTTCATCCTACGCCTCCCACAGATTGATAAACCTTAGGTCATCCACTTGAGGGAAATTTGCTACTGTCCTACAAACCTCTGCACTTGGAGGCCCAACAACGTCTACAAGAAGAAGGTTGCGTAGTAGACATCAAACTCTTTTCTGGCGCCGTTGCCGGGGAGGCTAGGTAAGTGAAGGTATATCTTTAGATCTTGCAATCGAATCTTTTAGTTTCTTGTTTTAGCACTAGTTTAGTTTATAAAAGAAAACTTAAAAAATAGAATTGAGTTTACCTCATACGCTTCATCTTTTTAATATCTTTCGTGAAAATGATGGGAAGGAAAATTGTGCTCAAGTGCTAGAAGAAGAATTACATAGAATGCTTGGCATAAAATAGTTGAATGATGAGCATGATTGCAATGTTGTTAGTATGAATTGCTTGAATATCCATGATGCTAATGATATGCAAAGCCACAAGCTTGGGGATACTATGTTTGATGAATATGATATTTTTAGTCCCCCAAGTTTTGATGTGCAAATTTACTATGATGAAAGCATGCCTCCTATCTATGATGATTATTGTGATGACACGTATGCTTTAAAGAATAATGATAACCATGAAACTTGTCATCTTGATCTTAATTTTCAATCATATGATAGTTATTTTGTTGAGTTTGCTCCCACTACTATTCATGAGAAGAAATTTGCTTATGTGGAGAGTAATAAAAATTCTATACTCGTAGATCATGAAAAGAATGCTTTAGGTGCTGGTTATATTGTTGAATTCATTCATGATGCTACTGAAAATTATTATGAGGGAGGAACATATGCTTGTAGGAATTGAAATAATATCAAGTTTCCTCTCTATGTGCTTAAAGTTTTGAAGTTATGCTTGTTTTGCCTTCCTATGCTAGTTGATTATTGTTCCCATAAGTTGTTTGCTCACAAAATCCCTATGCATAGGAAGTGGGTTAGACTTAAATGTGCTAGTCATATTCTTCATGATGCTCTCTTTATGTTTCATTTCCTATCTTTTATGTGAGCATCATTGAAATCATCATGCCTAGCTAGGGGCATTAAACGATAGCGCTTGTTGGGAGGCAACCCAATTTTATTTTAGTTTCTTGCCTTTTGTTTATATTTAGAAATAAATAATCCATCTAGCTTATGTTTAGATGTGGTTTTGTGTTTTAGTTAGTGTTTGTGCCAAGTAGAACCTTTGGGAAGACTTGGGTGAAGTCTTTATGATCATGCTATAAAAAATAGAAACTTTAGCGCTCACGAGATTAGCAAGAACTTTTTACTGGAGAATGTTATTTAGTTGATTATTTTTGAAGATGATTACTAGACAAATTCCTCAGGTCCACCAATTATTTTAGAATTTTTGGAGTTCCAGAAGTTTGCGTTAGTTACAGATTACTACAGATTGTTTCGTTTTTGACAGATTCTGTTTTCTTTGTGCTGAAGAAAGAGTATGGCTCAGCTGCAGCCACCAAACCAGGAATGCACAAGAAAGCACCTGCTAGAAGAGTTCCAACCTCTAAGCCTAGGAAGGCTGTGCTTGAGGAAACAATGAAGTTCACTATGGAATCTGAAGGAGAAGATATTGGCCAGGGCAAGAAAAAGAAGAGAGCAAGAACTACCATTGCCAGAGTCATTGGCAAGCCCTCTATGAGGAAAGATTCTGATGAAGAAGAAGAGGAAGAGGAAGGTGCTGCACCAGCACCCAAGGCACCCAAGCTGATGGGTGATGCCATTAGATCAGGGGCAGCTGCATCCAAGCCCAAGGAAGCCCCTAAGACAGCTCCAAAGCAAAAACCCAAGAGGAATACAAGAAATATTCCAGCTGCTGAGAAGAACAAGGCCCCAGTGCCTGATGTTGCTGAAGAAGAAGAAGGACAAGTTTTGAGGAAATTGAAGCCCAAGATCCCAGACCACAATGATGCTCATCCTGTGGCTGAGGATATGAATATCAGGAGAGACTCTGGATTGAGAAAATGGAGAGCAGAAGATCCCTATGCTACCAGGAGAAGAACTGCTGTAGACTACAGGTTCCACACTAAGGAACAGCAGGACTTCTATGAGACAATCCTGTTAGACAAGAAGCCAATTGTCTGTGACATGAAATGGGTCGATTGGCAATACATAAAGGACAATGAAGAGCACTTCCCAGGAGTGCAGGACAGCTTCAAGGCTTGTGGAGTAGCAGACTTTGTTGGGCAAAAGCTCACAAAGTGGAACGAGGAACTTATCATGCAATTCTACTCCACAGCACACTTTTACCCCGATGGGAGGATTGTCTGGATGTCTGAAGGTACGAGGTACCAATCAACTGTTGCAGAATGGGCTCAACTGATCAATGCCCCAGAAGAAAGTGAAGATGACTTGGATGTCTATTCCAAGAAGAAGATGGACCACAACTCAATGATCAACATGTACAAGGAGATCCCTGACAAGGCACTTGAAACTTTCAAGTATGGATCTGTACATTATCTTCTATCAGGATTGCCAACAATCAACTGGATCTTAAGGCACACTCTGCTACCCAAGTCTGGAGATCACAAGATGATCAGAGGCCATGCTATCAACCTGCTTCATATCTTTGATGTGCCTCAGAAGTTCAAGGTCATGAGCCTGATGATAGAGACAATCAAGAGGACAACAACACACCAGAAGAGAAGCTGTGGATATGCTCCTCAGATCCAAGAACTGATCAACTCCAAGATGGGCACTGGCATATATCTTTTGGATAAGGAACATCTTCCTATTCATCCTGAGCTTGAAGACAATGAAGTTGTGATGAACAAGGATGAACCATCTTCAGCCCATGCCCAAGCACAAAAGGAGAAGGCTAGAAAGGAGAAAGCTGCTAGGATGCCAACTCAAGAGGAGGCATCAGAATACTTCTTGAAGACCAAGCAAGAACAGCTCAGTTACCTGATTGCATCCACCCTGCGCATTGAGAAAGGTTTGGCCAACCTAACTCAGAACCAGGCAAGCTTAGAGAGGATCGTAGAATAGAAGTTCTATGACTTGGATATCAAGGTGACAGAGATACAGACAGCAGTGGAGCAGCTCCAGGATGACATGCAGGAGAGGAGAGGGAAGACAACTACATATGCATTTGCTAGAGTTCCACGAGCTCAGAGGTCCAGTGCAGTGCCAGTTCCTGACACAAGAGCAACCGCCTCAGCTCCAGCCGCAGCATCAACCCAACCTGCTCCAGCATCCACTTCAGCTCCAACTCCATCAGCATCAACAGAAGCCTTCATCCTTGGAGTGATCTAGACTCCACCACCTCCTGAAGATCAAGCCCGAGTGTCGATATAGCACTATGCATTTTCTAGGAACTTTTTGGTAACTTGTTGCCAAAGGGGGAGAAGATGTATAGATCATAGGCTTCGAGAGAGAGAGTGTTGCTTTTCTCTCTTGTTTTATTTGGTGGTCTTTGGTACATTATTTGCTTTTGGTTGAGATACTTTGATATGCTTGTGAGACATTGATGATCATGTGTTTGATCATAAGCTACACTTATGCATGCTTGGTATATCTTATCTATCTTATGTGGTCATTCACTTTTGCCTTGGTGATGAGTGCATGTATTTCATTATTTATCATTTTGAGCGCTCCACCAAGATGTATGTGACATGGAAGAGTAACCCATGATTCTAACTCTTTGTGCATTTGCAGTCCAAAGCAAATTTTAAATATGCACAAATTTAGGGGGAGCTCTTACTTATCACATACTTCTCAAAGCGACGATGTAATTCATTCTTATTATCATTTGTCGAAGCTTTGATCTATATGTTGTCATCAATTACCAAAAAGGGGGAGATTGAAAGTGCAACTATCCCTAGGTTGTTTTGGTAATTCATAACAACATATAGCTCATTGAGCTAATGCAGTTCCAAGACAATTATTTCAGGAAAGCTCAATGACTGGCATGGCATGGATGGTGAAAGTGGAACCCTCAAAATGCTAAGGACAAAGGATTGGCTCAAGCTCAAAAGCTCAAGACTCTTCATTTTATATTTTAGTGATCCAAGATCACATTGAGTCTATAGGAAAAGCCAATACTATCAAGGAGGGATGAGGTGTTGCTTAATGAGCTCTTTGCCTTATGTGCTTAATGATATGCTCCAAAATCCTCAACTACTTTCCCATATCCACATATGACCTAAACCCTAAGCCAAACTCGGTCCTACCGATTCTTTCTATCCGGCGCCACCGAGTTTCTCATATGTCATAAGCCACTGCCAAACCCTAGCAAATCGGTTCTACCGATAGGGATCTCGGTCTCACCGAGATGGGATTGCAACCTCCCTGTTTCCTTTTCGTAACTTTTCGGTCTCACCGAAAGAGCGGATCGGTCCCACCGAGATTGCAATGCAAACTCTCTGTTTCCCTTTTGTAACTTTTCGGTCTCACCGAAAGAGCAAATCGGTCCCATCGAGTTTGCCTGACCAACTCTCTGGTTAGCTAATTACCAAATCGGTCTCACCGAGTTTGTGTAATCGGTCTCACCGAGATTACGTTATGCCCAAACCCTAACCATATCGGTCCTACCGAGTTGCATGTCAGTCCCACCGAAAATCTCTAACGGTCACTAGGTTTACCGTTTCGGTCCGACCGAGTTTGTTGATTCGCTCCCACCGAGATTGGTAGATTGTGTGTAACGGTTGGATTTTAAGTGGAGGCTATATATACCCCTCCACCTCCTATTCATTCGTGGAGAGAGCCATCGGAACACACCTACACTTCCAACTCATATGTTCTGAGAGAGAACCACCTACTCATGTGTTGAGACCAAGATATTCCATTCCTACCATATGAATCTTGATCTCTAGCCTTTCCCAAGTTGCTTTCCACTCAAATCTTCTTTCCACCAAATCCAAATCCTGTGTGAGAGAGTTGAGTGTTGGGGAGACTATCATTTGAAGCACAAGAGCAAGGAGTTCATCATCAACACACCATTTGTTACTTCTTGGAGAGTGGTGTCTCCTAGATTGGCTAGGTGTCACTTGGGAGCCTCCGACAAGATTGTTGAGTTGAACCAAGGAGTTTGTAAGGGCAAGGAGATCGCCTACTTCGTGAAGATCTACCTCTAGTGAGGCAAGTCCTTCGTGGGCAATGGCCATGGTGGGATAGACAAGGTTGCTTCTTCGTGGACCCTTCGTGGGTGGAGCCCTCCGTGGACTCGCGCAACCGTTACCCTTCGTGGGTTGAAGTCTCCACTAACGTGGATGTAGGATAGCACCACCTATCCGAACCACGGGAAAAACATCCGTGTCTCCAATAGCGTTTGAATTCTCCAAACCCTTCCCTTTACATTCTTGCAAGTTGCATGCTTTACTTTCCGCTGCCTATATACTCTTTGCATGCTTGCTTGAATTGTGTGATGATTGCTTGACTTGTCCTAAAGTAGCTAAAATCTGCCAAGAACTAAAATTGGGAAAAGGTTAAGTTTTTATTTGGTCAAGTAGTCTAATCACCCCCCCTCTAGAAATACTTCCGATCCTTCACGGAGGCCCAGCCCAGATTTGTTGTTTTTTGCCTATTTCAGTGTTTCGAAGAAAAGGAATATCAAACGGAGTCGAAACGGAACGAAATCAACTGGAGAAGTTATTTTTGGAAGGAAAGCTACCGGATGGACTTGGACCCCACGTCAGGAGCAAAAGGAGGTGCTCATGAGGGTGGGAGGCGCGCCCACCCCCCTAGGGCGCGCCCCCTTGCCTCGTGGGGCCCCCGAAGCTCCACAGACGTACTTCCTGCACCCATATATACCTACGTACCCTAAAACTTCCAAAACAGAGATTAGATCGGGAGTTTCACCGCCGCAAGCCTCTGTAGCCACCAAAAACCTCTCGAGACGCTGTTCCGGCACCCTGCCGGAGGGGGGAACCCCCACCGGTGGCCATCTTCATCATCGCGACGCTCTCCATGACGAGAAGGGAGTAGTTCACCCTCGGGGCTAAGGGTATGTACCAACAGCTATGTGTTTGATCTCTCTCTCTCTCTCTCTCTCTCTCTCTCTCATGTTCTTGATTTGGCACGATCTTGATGTATCGCGAGCTTTGCTATTATAGTTGGATCTTATGTTTCTTCTCCCCCTCTACTCTCTTGTAATGGATTGAGTTTCCCCTTTGAAGTAATCTTATCGGATTGAGTCTTTAAAGATTTGAGAACACTTGATGTATGTCTTGCCGTGCGTATCTGTGGTGACAATGGGATATCACGTGATTCACTTGATGTATGTTTTGGTGATCAACTTGCGGGTTCCGCCCATGAACCTATGCATAGGGGTTGGCACACGTTTTCGTCGTGATTCTCCGGTAGAAACTTTGGGGCACTCTTTGAGGTTCTATGTGTTGGTTGAATAGATGAATCTGAGATTGTGTGATGCATATCGTATAATCATACCCACGGATACTTGAGGTGACATTGGAGTATCTAGGTGACATTAGGGTTTTGGTTGATTTGTATCTTAAGGTGTTATTCTAGTACAAACTCTAGAGTTGTTTGTGACACTTATAGGAATAGCCCAATGGATTGATTGGAAAGAATAACTTTGAGGTGGTTTCATACCCTACCATAATCTCTTCGTTTGTTCTCCGCTATTAGTGTCTTTGTAGTGACTCTTTGTTGCATGTTGAGGGATAGTTATATGATCCAGTTATGTTATTATTGTTGAGAGAACTTGCACTAGTGAAAGTATGAACCCTAGGCCTTGTTTCCTATCATTGCAATACCGTTTACGCTCACTTTTACCACTTGTTACCTTGCTGTTTTTATATTTTTAGTTTACAAAAACCTATATCTACCATCCATATTGCACTTGTATCACCATCTCTTCGCCGAACTAGTGCACCTATACAATTTACCATTGTATTGGGTGTGTTGGGGACACAAGAGACTCTCTGTTATTTGGTTGCAGGGTTGTTTGAGAGAGACCATCTTCATCCTACGCCTCCCACGGATTGATAAACCTTAGGTCAACCACTTGAGGGAAATTTGCTACTGTCCTACAAGCCTATGCACTTGGAGGCCCAACAACGTCTACAAGAAGAAGGTTGCATAGTAGACATCAGCCCTCGGCTGAGCCCCTCCTCGAGCACTGGGGAGACCCTAGGTCCTCTGGACCGGATGGTGATGGCGTCTCGGCATCGTCTTCCTTCTTGAAAGCACTATCTTGCTCGCTCGTGGTGCCCCCGATTTTTGGTTTTCGCGATGTTGGTATTCTCGCTAGTTTGTCTTTGCCGCTTTTGGTTCAGGCTTGGTAGGTCTAGTTGTGTTCTATCCTTGTTCGGGTCGAGCATCCCTTGTCTCCCTGCTCAGGGCACCATGTTCACGCCTGCATGCATTCGTGTCATGTGATGTACCCCCTCTGTACTCATTCTATTCCTTCTAACAATGCGATGATACACAAGCTTTGTGTATTCGCGAAAAAAGGTATTGGAATTGGGCAAGGTGGTAATCTATAGCGATTCATCAATTACGAAATATCAAGCTTGTTCAATCCCTTCTCTATAATTTATTTTCAACTATTCAATTGACACGTGCCGGTTTTGATTCACGTTTCGGTGAATTCCTTGTGACCATCTTTAAGAGGAGCAATCTCAAATCGGTCTTTGACGGGCATGTTGAAAACAGTCTTTACATGGTTGATTTATTAAAAGAGAAAACTCATATTGCAACATGCCTAAATGGCCAAGGCCGGCGAGGGGTGGCCATGGCACCAACGGCTAGCCCATGTTGGCATGATAAATTTAGAATCTCTCTTAAAGGGGGAGCACATTCTTGGACTAACCCATGTGTCTTTTGTCAAAGATCATCCTTGTAGTGCTTGCATTGCCGGAAAGCTACATGAAAAAGAATATAAGGTGGAGACTATCATTACCACGACGAGGCCCCTTGAGCTCCTTCACTTGGATCTCTTTGGACCTCCATCTTATGATAGCTTGGGAGGGAGGAGGTATTGCCTTGTCATTGTCGATGATTATACAAGATTTGCCTTCTCGGTGAGCGCCTTCATCGCCTCCGTCGGCTTTCTCGTGCGCTTGTCACTCACAGGAGCAAGGGAAGGCCAGCATGCCGTCATCGTGACCGCCACGGCCTTGCCACCGGTCGTTGTAGACGGCGCGCCGGTCTGGAGCAAGTTTTTTATCTATCCCCAACCTCTTTGTTGACGGGAGGGGGAGGGGAGGGGGTCCATTCCGATGCCATCACACCCGACAGGGTAGCGGAGGAGCCTTTGGTTCTATTCCAGCCGAAATCGGGGGCTATGGTGTTGCCTCAGGCGGTAATGGAGACGGCCGAAAAATATCCTGAGAAGTGACACCGATAGAGTATATTTGAGAGACTCGAGGTGCTTTTGGAGGCCAACTCTTATTTATCTTTTAACTTCTTTAACCGTTTAAGAGATTGGCTAAGTGCGTTTGTCTCTCATATATACTTCGTTAGAGGTTTTTAAGGGATCAGTTAGAGATGAACTTATGAGAGGGCATATTTGCATGTTGTATATAAGAGCAAATCCAATGGGGCGACCCAAACGGACAGCGATTTCGTCCGCTTTTTGTCCATTTGGGTCGGCCGCCCGCCGGCGTCCGCCCTGTTTTAGATATGGGTCGGCGTGGCCGCCTAATTTTTGCATTGATGAAAACATATAGTCAAATAACATAGTTTGAACTGAATAAAATAGCATAGTTTTACAAGCCGAATAAAAATAAAAATGTCTCACATAGTTTTGCAAACGAATAAAAAAAGATACATCTATTGGTTGCCAACATGAGCCCACATATGCTCAACCAAATCATTTTGCAGTTGCATGTGAGTTTCCCAATCACGCATGTCATGATGATTATTGGGTGAACTGTTCAAACGTTGCCGCTCCTCCATGCTCAGGCACAACATTCTCACCCTGAAACTGAAACCCTTGATCGTACAGACGTTCCGGGCGCTCGTCTTCTATGATCATATTGTGCATGATCACACAAGCAATCATCACCTCCCATAGTTTCTGCGTGCTCCAGGTATTAGCAGGATACCGGACGATACCGAATGATTAGCTCGTGAAGAAAGGGGAGCGATCCCTGAGCGATTTCCAGAAAAATGAAAAGAGCCGCGGGATGTCAGGCTGGGACTGGGGTAGTTGACCGAGCACGAGATGCATCAACGTGGGTGGGCCATAGACGCGTGGTGCGCAGACGACCAGGATGATTTCTTGCAGAAATCATTTGGATGAATTAAAGTGTTTTCCCCTATTATATCGGTACCGGAGATGATGGATGTGTCTCAAGTGTATTGGTTCTTTGTTGAAGACTTCTCGTTTGTCATGGTTGTCCACACAAGGATGCTAGCTCCGGGAGGAGTGGCGGCAACAGCGGCAGGCCCTCAACCCGCTCTGGTGTGTGTGGTCTTCACTGGGCGGACTGTGGACCTTGTTATATATTTTTTACTTTCGAGGAGTGACGGTGTCCTGGATATCGGGGGTACTAATTAGTCCAGCCCGTGGTCCTCGGATGGGCCGATAGGCCCTCGTTCTCCTCAAGTTGGAGTCCAGAAGTTGTGAGCCTAGGCGCGATTGAGGCTGCCTCTACCAAAGATTTGACGTATACTCCAAGACACCTCTTACCGCCTGCTACCTCTTGAGCACTGCGTTGGTTTTCCCTTGAAGAGGAAAGGGTGATGCAGTAAAGTAGCATAAGTATTTTCCTCCGTTTTTGAGAACCAATGTATCAATCCAGTAGGAGACCACGCTCAAGTCCCTCACACCTACACAAACAAATAAGAACCTCGCAACCAACGCAATAAAGGGGTTGTCAATTCCTTCACTGTCACTTACGAGAGTGAGATCTGATAGATATGATAAGATCATATTTTTGGTATTTTTATGATAAATATGCAAAGTAAAATAAATGGCAATGAAAATAGCGAAGTGTTGAAAGATTAATATGATGGAAAATAGACCCGGGGGCCATAGGTTTCACTAGTGGCTTCTCTCAAGATAGCATAAGTATTACGGTGGGTGAACAAATTACTGTCGAGCAATTGATAGAATTGAGCATAGTAATGAGAGTATCTAGGTATGATCATGTATATAGGCATCACGTCCGCGACAAGTAGACCGAAACGATTCTGCATCTACTACTATTACTCCACACATCGACCGCTATCCAGCATGCATCTAGAGTATTAAGTTCATAAGAACAGAGTAATGCTTTAAGTAAGATGACATGATGTAGATGGATAAACTCATGCAATATGATATAAACCCCATCTTGCTATCCTCGATGGCAACAATACAATACGTGCCTTGCTGCCCCTGCTGTCACTGGAAAAGGACACCGCAAGATTGAACCCAAAGCTAAGCACTTCTCCCATTGCAAGAAAGATCAATCTAGTAGGCCAAACCAAACTGATAATTCGAAGAGACTTGCAAAGATAACCAATCATACATAAAAGAATTCAGAGAAGATTCAAATATTGTTCATAGATAATCTTGATCATAAACCCACAATTCACCGGTCTCGACAAACACACCGCAAAAGAAGATTACATCGAATAGATATCCAAGAGAATCGAGGAGAACTTTGTATTGAGATCCAAAGAGAGAGAAGAAGCCATCTAGCTAATAACTATGGACCCGAAGGTCTGAGGTAAACTAATCACACATCATCGGAGGGGCTATGGTGTTGATGTAGAAGCCCTCCGTGATCAATGCCCCCTCCGACAGGATGCCGTAAAAGGCCCAAGATGGGATCTCACAGGTACAGAAGGTTGCGGGCGTGGAATTAGGTTTTTGTGGATGCCTCTGCTGGTTTGGGGGTATGTAGGTATATATAGGAGGAAGAAGTAGGTCGGTGGAGCCACGAGGGGCCCACGAGGATGGAGGGCACGCTTGGGGGGGGCGCCCCCTACCTCGTGGCCTCCTCATCTGTTTCTTGACGTCCACTCCAAGTCCTATGGATCACGTTTGTTCCAAAAATCACGTTCCCGAAGGTTTCATTCCGTTTGGACTCCGTTTGATATTCTTTTTCTGCGAAACACTGAAATAGCCAAAAAAGCAGCAATTTGGGTTGGGCCTCCGGTTAATAGGTTAGTCCCAAAAATAATATATAAGTGTATAATAAAGCCCATTAATCATCAAAAATAGAATATAATATAGCATGGAACAATAAAAAATTATAGATACATTGGAGACGTATCACCGCCTTCATGTGATCTCCCTGGATATCAACCATATAACCCTAGATACCCTACCTGGCATGTATATAAGGCAAGGGGTTTAGCCCGTAGAGGGGACCGAATCACAATCACATTCGCCTAGCCCTAGAGGTAGAACACAACTCATGATCTCGAGGTAGATCAACCCTGTACTTGATGCATCTTCATCAATATAAACAAGAGTAGGACATAGGGTTTTACCTCCATCAGGAGGGTCCGAACTTGGGTAAACATTGTATCCCTGT
Source organism: Aegilops umbellulata (assembly GCA_032464435.1). Lineage (NCBI taxonomy): Eukaryota > Viridiplantae > Streptophyta > Magnoliopsida > Poales > Poaceae > Aegilops > Aegilops umbellulata. Next base: position 546,678,893 of record CP136058.1, read on the forward strand.
TCCTGTTACCATCGGTCCGAGATCCACAGCTCGGGACCCCGTACCCCGAGGTCGAATGGATTTCACACCGATAAGGTGCTTTGTGCTACATATGAGGTTTTTAATATAATCCCGAGGTCCTTTCCGAAAAAAGGGAACATTTTGATCCTTGTAGCTTAAACCTCGGTAAAAAATATGTTTTTATTGATTTTTCTAATTTTTTGAGACATAGTTGATTTTCTAATTAATACACCATATTATATACCCGAGCTATTTTTCATTTCTAAAGATCGTTAGATTAATTTAATTTTTATTAGTTCTTTTTTGCAATTATTTATTTATTAGTTGAGACCCATTAGATTTATACAGTTGAATTTGTAACTGGACGTCAAAATATTTCTTAGTGGTGCCCTATTATCAAAATAGAGAACTGTTAGCCTTTTATACTTCGACATTTATCAACGTGATAATATTCCGAGTAGAATACTACTCACCGTGTTTCGTTCATATTGAAATATCTAAAAGTACTTATATTTAGAAGGCAAACGTTTCTCGCCGGAGGACCGGCTGAAGCTTGCGCCGGTCGCCCCGGCTCGCTCGCTTCATGCAGCAGCCTCCACGTAGCCACGTATCCCGTCAGAGCCCACACACTACATCTCCCTCCCATCCTTTTTATATCTTCCGCCTTATCTACTCGCACTCTCATCTTCGCCCCCATCTCTCTAGACTCCTCTCCACCGCATCGCTCCCATATTCCCACGCACGAATCTCTCCTCGCCGATCATGGCCATCCCCTGAAAGCTTGAACCATCCCCCGCCCCCTGCTCAACCCCCCCCCCCTCTCCGGACGAGCGTTGTGTCTCATGGTGCGCGAGGTGCCTGGCGCAGAGATGCGATGGTGATGCATATGAGTGGCGACGAGGGAACATGTGGCAGGATGGCGGTGCTGCAACCCGCGCCTGGTGGAGCTGCAACCGTTTGGCGGTGGTGCTGGAACCGCGGAGTACCGCTGCTGCTTCCCGCCACTGCCACCGACGGGACAACTCTTTTTTGCTACAATCCTCACCGGCGGAGTTGCAACCGATGTGTTGTAGAGCTGGAACCAGCGTCCACCGATGCTGGAACCGGATGCACCTCCGACGGCCGACGCGATTTTTGCTAGAACCAGCTTTATGCTTTGCTGGAACTAGCTGTTTTTTTGCTACATCGACTTTGTTGGTGAAATTTGCTTCCTGTGATTTTGTTCAAACCGGACAAGCCTCTCACTGCGAACGTGGGTTTGCTGGAACCAGCTATATGTTTTGCTGGAACGTGTTAGTTTTTTTGCTACATTGACTTTGTTGGTGGAATTTGCTTCATATGATTTTTGCTACAACCGATGTTATTATTGGCTGGAACCGGCCAATTGTTTTGCTTCAATTGATGACTGGCGATTTGTTACTGGATCACGACAATGCTAGTCGATGGCGGCGGCGAGCTAGAGACGGTAACGTGAGAGATTTTGCTACAACCACACGACCGTGTGCTGGAACCAACCAATATTAGAGCTGTAGTTGCAGCTGAAGCTGGCACACAATGGCGGGCGTGTGACAGGGGGCGAGGGGGGGGGGGAGCGGCGGGCAACAACGAGGTTGTGCTGCCGGGGCCGGCGACGCCGATGATCGTGGCCGTCACATCTCGTGAAGGAGCAGCCCGACGGAGGAGATGCGACGGGCACGGTGATTGTGCTCTTTTCTTTTCTGGATGCGCTGCGGGGCGGGGAAGGTTGGAACGAAGGAGAAGATAAGAGCAACTCCAACTGGCCAACCCAAACGGACGGCGCTTTTGTCCGCCTTTTATCCATTTGGGTCGGCCTGGCGGACACAAACGTCCGGCCCTGTGTTTGGGTCGGTGCGAGCGCCAAACGCTGGCCCGACCCATTTCATCGGCGCGCCAAAAAAAAGTATCGCAAGCATTTTAAAAATAAATACATGCATTTAATTAAACATAAAAGCCGGCCACGAAGGCCGGCGAAAGTCCACATTACATTAATTAACATAAAAAAAACTAAAAACTAGATGACGCGCTGCCCTAGACGTCCTCGTCGGCGGCGGCGTCTGCGTCGGGACCGGTGAGGTCGATCAACGTCGGCGCAGGGCCGGCCCAGGGGAACGCCGCTGCCTGGGCCTGGCGCACCTCCTCTTCGGCCTTGCGCTCGAGCATCTGCAGGCGCTGGCCCTCCCGGCGGTCCTCGGCAAGCCGAACGCGGAGCCAGTGGTCGAGGTAGGCCGCCTCCTGCTTCTCCGTCGCCCCGAGCCAGATCGGCGGAGCGCTGACCCACTCGCGGACTACTCCGGTCCATGAGTAGCGCTCGAGGTAGGCCGGCTCCTCCGGCTCGGCTTTGGGCAGGGACGGCGGGGCCACCGGCGGCACGACGCAGTCGCCCGTCGCGGAGAGGGCCATGGCCTCCGCCATGGCAGCCTCGAAAGCCGCCTCGTCCGCCTCCCTCCACCGCTCCTCCTCCTGGCTCTCCTTGATGGCCGCCTAGTAGGCGGCCTCATCCTCCTGGTCCTCGTCGCGGACGACGAGCGCGGGCGGCGGCAGGCTGTGGTCGACGCCGCGGACGCCGCGTCGCCTCGCCTTCTCGTGCTCGATGGCGAACCGTCGAGCCCAGTTGAGCGAGTCGACGATGAAGCGCGGGTCGGCGCGCTGCTCCTCGCTCAGCAACGCCCGCCGGCGCAGCACCTCCTCCGCATGGGCCCTGGCCGTCCGCGGCGCCGCCGGCACTGGGATCCTCTCCGGATCCAAATGCCAGTCGTGCGGCAGCGTCACGTCCGGGTACGGCAGAGGCACGCGGTGGTGCCAGTGCCACTCGGCCTGGTGCAACGGCACGTTGATGCGCTACCTGTGCCGGGGAGCGCGCGCCGGCGCGGGGAGGGAGGGGGAATGGCGGGCGGGGGCTTTGCCCTTGCGGCTGCTGCCGATGCCGGAGAAGAAATCCATGCTAGCGGTGGCTAGGGTTGTCGCCGGCGTGGGAGCAGGGGTGGCCAGATGGGGACGGGGGGCGAGTGGGAGTGGATGAGGACGGACCCGCCGCACGCCCGGCTTAAAAAGGACGACCGCCATCACTGACGCGTGGGCCCAAGGTGAGCGGTCGTCATAAATTATGTTGACCGTAGTATTTGGACGGTCGTCAGGTGGGGACGCGGCGAACGACGAGGAAACACGTGGCGCATCCGCGCCAACGCATTCCAGGCACAATTTTGGGCCGGAAATGGGTCGGCGCGGACGCCGGGCGGACAAGATTTGAGTTTGAGTCGGCGCGTTGGGCCGCCACTTTTGTCCGGGTCGACCCAAACAGACGCGGGCGGACGAAATGGGTCGCCCCATTGAGTTGCTCTTTGCTCTAAGATCTAAACGGTTAGAGTGAAACCATCAAACGAATAGGATGCGACCGGCCCAATTTTAAGCCGGCGCACCGGCGCCTATCAGCCCCCTATTTAGAAACGGAGGAGTGACCGCAAAACAACTCTCGCTCAGCGCCCTCCCCCTCCCGCCGTTCGCCACTCCGGCGGCGGCGTCCACCTTCTCCCGCCGCTCGCCACTCCGGCCACGACGGCCACCCTTCCTCCCTCTTCGCTCCCCCGTCGCGCCATGGACGCGAGCCCGCAGTCCATCTCCTCCTCTTTTCGCCGGAGCGTCGAGCGACCGGTGGTTTCGGGCCTCGGCCTCTCCTCTGGCTCGGAGGCGTCGGGCAGCGGGGGCGCTCCGGATCTGGTGGTCGAGGGTGAGTCCAGGCCGACGGGCGTGCCGTGGGTGAGGCCGCCGCCCTCGAAGAAGACGCTCTGGAAGCGCCGCGTTGGGCTGGTGGTGGAGCTGGGGGCGCAGCCTCGCGCTCCGCCAGCGCGGCTCTCGCCGCCGCCGCGCAGAGAGGTCTCTCCGGAGATGGAGAACAAGTGTTTTCGTTGCCTGCTGGAGGGGCACTACCGCAAGGACTGCACCAACGACATTGCCTGCTTCAGATGCGGGCTCTCGGGGCATGGCTCTCGCAACTGCAAGCGGCCCCGGAGCCCGTCGGCCGTGGAAGATCTGAGGCGCGAGGCGGCGGCCAAGGCGGCGCGCCGAGAAGCTGAAAGGAGAGGGCCTGCCCTTCTCCTCTCGAGGGCCTTGCCGCTCCCCCCTCCTCCTCCGCCACCACCAACGAGGCAGGGCCCGCCGCCGGCTCTGGTTTGGCCGGCCCTGTTCGTCCCCCGCCTGGAGACGCGTCCTGTCCTTGCGCCGGAGGAGGTGGAGTCGGCGGACATCTGTGTTGTGCGTCGCTCGCAGTCCATGGAGGACTTGGAGAGGCGTCTGCAGTTCGCCATGGTGGCGTACGCCGGTGGCGCAAGGCGTGACCTTTCGCCGGAGTTTGTCTTGGAGGCGCTCAAGGGGCAGGTTGAGGTGGATCGCGAATGGGTCTCGGTCATCAGTTACAGCCCAGAAGATTTCCTGGTCGTGTTCGGCCGGGCGGAGCACCGGAGTAGGGTGAGTGCGCGTCCGTTCCTGGAGCATCTTGGAGTCCGGCTTTACTTCAGGCCATGGAACTGGCAAGCCCAAGCCGTGCACGCGATGATGGGATTCAAGGTCCGCTTGGAGTTGGAGGGCATTCCTCCGCACGCTTGGGAGCGCGAGGTGGCGGAGCAGCTGCTGGGCTCTTCGTGTATGGTGGATGAGGTGGCGCAGGAGACGCACAACAGGTCCGATCTCTCGTCCTTCAAGCTCACGACATGGACGGCGGATCCGGAGGAGATTCCCTCGCTCCGCTGGTTGGCCGTGCCGGAGCCCGGGCAGAGGCCGCCATTGAGAGAGCCGACATTGCTGTAGCACAAGATATTGATACATTTGGATGCGGTGACTGACTACGCCGGCATGGTTGAGCCGGCATGGTGAGCTGTGGATTCGTCCAGTAGTGGGCAGAGTGGCGTGCCGAGTCCTGGCTCCTTCTCGGGTGGGGCGGGACCGGTCACTACACGCCGGCCGTGGCAGAGTGGCATAAGGGATGCGCGGGGAGGTGGACCGACGACTTTTGATGGCGTACGTCGGCGCAGGGATGCCGGATGCGGTGGCGAGGCCACCGGCTCTCCGCCGGCGATGCAGGATTGGAGATTGCCGCCCATGCCACCGAGAGTGGAGCCGTTGGAGGCCCGCCCGAGAGTGACGGTCATGGATAGGATTTCTATCAGGCCGTCAGCTTTTGACCGCCTTTTGGGACCAGGGGTGCCAGCTAGCGATATTTCAAATCAGACGCCTACTGGAGACCGCGAGTTGGTGGTGGCTTCGAGGATGGATCCCCCAATGATTGGCGCTGGTGGGGAGGACAAGGAGGAGAATGTTCTGGTATCCACTCCGCGCATGCCAGCTAGCAAGATTGTGGTGGGGTTGGACACGGGTTTGGTGGTGGAGACGGAGACGCATGTGGTGGCGCTGATCACGAAGGATAGGGGGGTCCCACCGCAAGGGAGCAGGGAGCAGATCAACTTGCCTCCCCCAGAGGGGACCCCACCACTTCCCTCGATCGAGAAATTGCCATCAGTGATTGGGGCAGCGGCAATGGAATCTTCGGTGTCCCACATGAGTGGCCTTGGCGGGACGCAGGAGAGGCATGCAATGGCATCGTGCACCTTGGAGCCAATCGAGGAGATCAGGCCCCAGGAGGATGGTGGGCCACTCACTACGGCCAATGAATGCGCTGCAATTCTGCATGGCATGGAGAGAGGGGCGGAGCAGGTGGATGGGAATCTTGCACGGGCCCACACCCATGCACGTCCGGACGTAGAATGCGCAACTGCGCAGCAAGAGGGGCTGCTTGATCGGACAGGCACGCATGCTCGCGCAACCTCGGAAGATTCTTCGGCGTAGTTTGAGCTTGGGCGCGCCGCGGCCACTGAGACTATGCAGGTGGGGAGGGGTGAGCTCGCGCTCAGCTTGGCTGACATTGCGAATGAAGCGGAAGATGGGACAACAACGAAGGAGGTGGAGCTCGCAGCGCTAACCGAAGGAATGACAAGACAAGAGGCAGCTGCATTCGCAAAACTCAAGATCTTTTGCTCCAACATTGTCAAGCGACTCGCTCCATCGTTGCTCAAGGAAGTCGAGGCCTCGGCGCTGAGGGTACAACCAGAGCCATGCACCCCTAGGCGCACCTCGAGAGCAACCAAGAGATCTTCAACAGTGTCGGTGACGAAAGCCACCCCGGCTGAAAATGTGCTTCTGCGGGCGCTTGGTTTAGTCCCGGCTGACCTAGTGCCTCATGAGGAAGACGTGCAAGAGCTCAAGGACCTGTTCGACTCGCCTTTGCGTGATCAGCATGTTCGGATCATCGCGGCTCTGTTTGTCAAGCCGGTGCCATCCTTTGAGAGGGAAGAGGAGACAAGGGTGATGGTGGAGGCGGCCCGGTGAAGCCGCGCTGTGTCAAGGCGTTGGAGTGCTTATGGTTCCATGGATACACACCCATCTATTGTATGCTGGAACGTGCGAGGGCTGAATAATCCGGCGAAGAGGAAGGCGGTCAAGGAGTTCCTAGATTCCACTAAAGCTAGCTTAGTTTGTCTTCAAGAAACCAAGATGGATGTAATAGATTCCTTTGTAGTAATGCAATGCATGGGGCCGTCGTTTGACGGATTTGCGTATTTGCCGGCGAAGGAGACTCGCGGTGGCATCCTTTTAGCCTGGAACTCTTTGGTGATGGACGTGCAAAACCTGCAAATGGACATGAACTCCCTCACTGGGCTGGTTTGCCCAAGGGTGGGAGTGGCGTGGTGGATCACTGTTGTGTATGGACCACAAGGAGATGCGAGAAAAACTACCTTTCTCGCAGAATTAGCGCAGAGAAGGACACTTTGCCCAGGACCGTGGATGGTGCTTGGTGATTTTAACATGATCTTGAGAGCGTCGGAGAAGAATAAGACGAACATTAACAGGAGCATGATGACCAGGTTCCGACAGTTTGTGGACGATCAGGAGCTTAAGGAGCTGTACATGCACGGACGCCTATTCACGTGGACGAATGAAAGGGACAACCCAACATTAACCAAAATCGACAGAGTGCTCGTTACAGTCGACTGGGAGTTGGAATACCCGGACTGCTTACTTCAAGCAATGTCCACTGGCGTCTCCGATCATGCGCCTCTCTTGCTAACAACATGTGCGCCGTTTGCCCAGAAAAATAGGTTCAGGTTCGAGCTCTATTGGACGAAGCTTGAGGGGTTTGATGAGGCTGTCAAAAATGCTTGGAGATGCGATGAGGCGATCACTGACCCATTTAAGAGACTGGATGCACTTTACAGGAATGCGGGTGCGGCCCTGCAAGCATGGGGGCAGAGGAAAGCTGGCAACATCAAGTTGTCAATGGCGGTGGCCACATGGGTGATCTTCCGGCTAGATAAGGCAATGGATCATCGCCAGCTTTCGTCGATGGAAACCTGGCTGCGGCGTACGCTGAAACTTTGCCTGCTTGGACTGGCCTCGCTAGAGAGAACCATCGACATACAAAGATCTCGCTTCCGATGGCTCAAAGAAGGTGACGTGAACTCTAAATTCTTTCAAGCTGTGGCGAATGGGAGGAGAGATAAAAACTTCATTCCACACATCAAATGGGAGGACGAAATCATAACAGAGCAAAATCGAATGGAAGAGGTCTTCTCGGATGCATTTCAGGCGCTCATTGGCACGGCACAGGCCAGGCCCTACACGCTAGACTTGGACTTCTTGGACATGGAGGCGCAGGATCTGCAAGACTTGGAGGCCATTTTCACCAAGGAGGAAGTGTGGGCGGTGATCAAGGAGCTCCACCCCGACCGCGCCCCCGGCCCGGATGGTTTCATTGGGAAATTTTATCGGTGTGCTTGGCCTGTCATTAAACACGACATCATGGCTGCGATCATGAAGCTCTACGTGGGAGATGGGAGAGGCTTTGCCAAACTCAACAGAGCGCTAACCGTGCTGATCCCTAAGAGGCCAAATGCAGAGCAGGTAAATGATTTTCGCCCGATCAGTCTCCCACACAGTCTGCCGAAGATCTTTGCGAAGCTCCTGGCTGTCCGAGTCAGGCCATTCATGAAGGACTTGGTCACTTTCAACCAGCCGGCTTTCATCAAAGGGTGATGCCTTCATGACAACTTTCTCCTGGTTAGACAAGTGGCCAAAAAGATCACTTCACGGAAGTGCAAGGGAGTCTTCCTCAAACTGGATATCTCGCGGGCGTTCGACTCCCTTTCTTGGCCGTTCCTCTTTGAAGTACTCAAGGCGAAAGGTTTCGGGCAAAGGATGATCAAGTGGCTGACCATACTTCTGCATATAGCGCCCACGCGCATTCTTGTTAATGGCAGGCCGGGAAGAAGCATCATTCACGCACAGGGTCTCAGGCAAGGTGATCCTATTTCCCCACTGATGTTTGTCATTGCGATGGACGCTCTCACAGCCACTGTGTCTAGAGCATCGGAGGAGGGAGGGCTCAGTTCCTTTAGAGGGATCTCAGCGGCTCAACGCATCTCTATTTACGCCGATGATGTCGCGTTCTTCATTCTCCCCACGCTTCAAGATCTTCTTTTCGTCAGAGAGGCGCTGCTTGTGTTCGGATTGGCCTTGGGCCTGAGGGTGAACTACGGAAAGTCGACGGTGACGGTCATCGAAGGGAATCAGGAGGATAAAGCCAGGGTGACCAACCTGCTGCAATGCACGCTGGCAGAGTTTCCGATAAGATATCTTGGATTGCAGCTGGCCACTAGACAACTAACGAGGAACGAGTGGCAGCCGCTGCTGGACATGGTGAAGAAAATGGTCCCCGGTTGGCAGAGAGGGTTCATTCAGAGATCGGGCAGACTGGTGCTAATCAAGTCGGTGGTCACGGCCAGGCCTATGCACCAACTGCTTATCATGGATGCTCCAGACTGGGTGTTTGAAGAGATTGATGCATGGGTGAGATCTTTCTTCTGGGCGGGCAAAGACAAAACAAATGGAGGTCAATGTTTGGTGGCGTGGAACACCATATGCAGGCCGACTTGCTTCGGTGGGCTGGGAGTTAAAAACCTGAAACTCCAAGCTCTAACACTTCGAGTCAGATGGGAATGGCTGAGAAGAGTGGATAAGGATAGGCCATGGAGCAATCTTGCGCTCTCGGTGGACGACGATGCAACAATGGTATTTGACAGCTTGGTCGGAATTGAGGCCGGGCGCGGAGATCGCGTCCTCTTCTGGAAGGATAGATGGATACAGTGCTTTAAGACTCAGGATTTTGCCCCATCCATACATGCCATGGTGGCAACCAGAGTGATCAACTCGAGGACCGTGCAGGAGGCTTTGGTGGATAACAGGTGGGAGCAGGACATACAAGGTGATATGTCCTTCATGGCGCTGCTGCAACTTATGCACCTCCGGTATGCGATAGCCACACTCCGGAGAAACCCCATGGAGGAGGACAAGTTCACGTGGCCTTGTGCCGGGGAGGAGGGCACTTATTCGGCTAAGGCCACATACGGCAGGCTCTGTCAAGGCCTGATCAGAGCCCCGGCAGCCACCGCCATTTGGAGAAGCTATGCGCCGTTAAAGCTCAAGATCTTTGCTTGGTTGGCATCGCAACATAGGATCTGGACTTCGGATCGGAGGGCTCGACATGGATTGCAAGAGCTCCCCTCGCCTTGCTTTACCTGTCTGCAAGAGGAAGACAATGTGGAGCACATCCTGGCTCGCTGTGTGTATGCCCAAGAAGTCTGATTCACGTGCATGGACAGGCTGCAGTTGCCAACCGTGGCCCCATCGACGGAGGACACGATTGTGGAATGGTGGCTTCGGAAGCGGAGAAGCTATCATGGCAAGGAGAAGCGTGGGTTCGATAGTCTGGTCATATGCACGGCGTGGGCGTTATGGAAGCAACGAAACGCCAGAGTTTTCAACATAAGAGAGCAGCAAATGGCGGCTAAAGACCTAGCTGGTGTTATCTTAGAGGAGCTTAGAGAGTGGAACTTAGTGGCTAGCGGAGTAGGAGGATTGCAACGTTTTGTGAGACATTAGACTAGATAGCCGCGTGGAGTGGGTGCCCCACGATGATGTTCGCATTGTCGTGCGGAATCTTGTAAATCTTGATTCTTCTTCTTCTATAAAACTACGGTACGCAATTGCGTACTCTCAAAAAAAAAGAAAGAAACGGAGGAGTAATAATTATGAGAGATTGCTTTGAAAAAACAAAATACTTTCAGTACTAGGCCTCCCACCCATCGAGTGTCTCTCTCCTCTTTCAGCCCCCCATCCCGACCCCCCACATTTCCCCACCGGAGCGCAAAATTCCACCGGCGGCCACCATGCCGCCGCCGCCGCGGGAGCTGTGCCACGACCTCCTCGTGGACATCCTCACCCGCCTCCCTCCGGACGACCCCGGGTGCCTCTTCCGCGCCTCGCTCGTCTGCACCGCGTGGCGCGCCCTCCTCACCAGCCCCGAGTTCGCCCGCCACTACCGCGAGGTCCACCGGACCCCGCCCCTGCTCGGCTTCTTCGAGAACCACGGCACCGTCACGCCGTGGTTCGCGCCCTCGTCCCCCGCCGCCTCCCCCTTTCCCCCGCTCTTCCCCGACCGCCGCGACCTCCACGTGCTCGACTCCCGCCACGGCCTCGTCCTCCTCAGAAACCCTATTCGAATCACCGAGAATGACCACGCCGTGAGCCTCATCGTGTGGGACCCCGTAGGCCGCCGCCAGTGGGAGCCGTTCCCCCCTCCGGATTTCGCCAGCACCGTCCTCTGCGACGTGGGGGTGGTGGCCTGCGCCGCCGACGACTGCGACCACCTCGGCTGCCATGGCAGCCCCTTCCTAGTGGGCTACGTGGGCACCGACTACAGGAGCGCCCACGCCTCCGTCTTCTCGTCGGAGACGAATAGCTGGAGCCCCGTCGTCTCTTGCCCCCACCCTGATATCGAGATCCTGAGAGGCCAGCCCAAGCCCCTTATTGGGAATGCCGTCTACTTCATCTGCGAGTACCGCCCGAATGAGAATTTCATTCTGTGCTTCGACCTGTTCAGCCGGAAACTGTCAAAGTTGGACGGGCCACCCATCCATCGCTATAAGTATGCCCTCATGAAAACAGAGGAAGGCGTGCTGGGATGCGCAAGTATGCAGGGATCTCGGCTTCGCCTGTGGTTGACGCAGACTGGTGCCGACGGAGCTGTGACATGGATGCGGCGCAGGGTCGTCGACCTCCACAAGCTGCTCCCTTCTAACTCATTCTTCCGTGTGATTGGCTTTGAGGATAGAGTTGGTGCCTTTTATCTGACGACAGACGATGGTGTCACAACGGTTGATCTTAAGTCAGGCCAAGTCAAGAAGATGTTCGATTCCAATATCGTTCCCTACCAATCTGTTCCCTACATAAGCTTCTACACTCCAGGTGCTAGCATTGTTTCCATCTTCAAATCTGTTTAAGATTGTATATTGTTATCTCTGCTGTAATTTGTTGATCATTTAGTACGAGTGTAAGTATTATTGTTAGTGATGTGAATGTGTGGGTGATGCTGCATTTTCTCAAGAAAGAGCTGTCAAGTTGGAGATAGTAATCCAGCATACACTTTTCTTTTCAGATCAAACCGTTGAGGTGGCCGAGGGGGGCAGATGGGAGGAAGTGGGCGACAAGGAGGAGGAGGCCGATGAGAAAGTGGAGCAGCAGGTAGAGAAAGCCGTGCATGAGCTTTTCACCAAGGGGTCCAAAGCCCTTAAGGATGAGGACTTCGTAGGCGCTCTAGACTGCAAACGCAGGATCCTTGAGATCAGGTTAGGCTTCTTCCTTTCTACCTGGTACCTGCCACTCTTACTCCAAAGCCTAGCTGAAGCGTGCGTACATATGGATTGTTGGATACAATGTTCCAATTAGTTTGTTTCTCTTATGGATTCATCTTGATGTTTTGTATGTGATTTGTTGCTCTGCAGTATTGGCTTATGTATTTTGGGAGATGAGTTTAGTTGGGGTTAGAATGTTATACAGATCAGGTCAGGGTGGTTATGTAACTGTACTTGGGAGCTGACTTGATCTTCTTATGTTATGATGTGTGAATTGTGTTTAGCGTCAAACTGGAGTATCTCCGGATGTAAATATTTCATCACAATGCAGCTTATTGTACGCTACTTGACACTTGCACTCCCATGATCTGTACAAGCACTAAGCTACTGTACTTACAAAATGCAATCAACATTGAACACAGTTAGTACCTTCTCCCTGGAATATTGTGTCGGTTACTTCTGATTCCCATGCTCTACCTCGAATTATAGTACCTTCTTACACCTTTGTTATCACACAGGGTGGCACATCATGGTAAACTTTCTCCAAAGTGTCGCAGTGCGTATCACAATTATGGATGTGCTTTGCTACAGAAAGCTCTATCAAGTCAAGATTCGGTGAAGAGTACAACCACCCAAGGTAATACTGAAAGGGAAATAGCAGAGGCTATGTCACATTCCCCAATTAGTCTTAATACACTGAAAACATTGTTATTCTGTACATGTAGTTGATAACGTTACTGATTATGATTTATGGCCTTGTCTCTTTATCTGTTCATACCTGCTGACGAAGTGCATTTCTTCCTCTCATGCTAAATGCTGAGATAACCATTGGTTATACCAAAACTTAAATGGAAAGATGATACTGATTTTTCAGTAAAATATTTTTGATCAGATTTGGATCTGGCCTGGAAAATGCTACATGTTGCAAGGGCAATATCTGAGAAGAGTCCTGGCAGCACTACTGAGAAATATAAACTCTTTGCTGCTCTTGCTAGAGTCTCTGTGGAAAGAGGTAGCCTCAGTCATCTTAGTTACACCTGCATTTAATTTCTCAATGATCTCGATGCTTATGGCCTCACATTTTATTTGCAGAAGACACAAACTACTCACTCATTGTGTGCTTCAAAGCTTTGGCCAACATGGAGCATTTGCTTGAGCCCGACCATCGTCATATTATCAATCAGTATCCTTCTTTTGGCAGTAACAGTATAAATTGTCTGTCATATAGTAAAGCATCATAACTGTAACCCAATTGCTACAATACTTGAATCCTCCTGCGTGTGTCTCTGGGGTGTTAGGGGTAGATCTTAGTTAGTTAACTTGAACATTAGGTGGCTAAAGCCTGAGGGACTCCTTTTCATTGTATCATCCATCTATGCTTTTCATTTGGTTTGCTGATTGAAATCTTGCACGGGTATCTCTACTTACCTGAAGACACATAGAAGTGTATATGTGGTGACTGGGTATCATCAACTTGGATCACCAAAGAATAATTCAGTTTGGTAATGCTTGTTTGGGACTAAAAGCTTTGTTGTTGTTGTTGTTGTTGTTGTTTATGTTGATAATGCTGGCATGTTGCAGATTTTGGCTGTTCTTCCTTTTTCAGTTTCCTTAATTCAACCCAAGAAACCTACACATACGTTTTGCCTTTGAATTGCAGTACAAGACTGGAGATGCAAAGGCTATCTCATTGTGCATGTCACGTGTAGAGAACCTGAAAAAGGCCAGTCAAGCTTTGTTGGCTGATAAAGGCGGGGATGCATCTTCTACTGAAGTTGGCTCAGAAAATTCCTTTCGAGCCAAGGTTATAGAGTTTTTTACTAACAAAATACTGAGTGCATTGGAGGAGAAGGTAAATAAGTTGGATTTCGTTTGTGTTTACCTGCTTGGTTTCTAGTCATGAACCGAGTACAGTAGTACTGTATGAAGAACTCATTCAGGACAATGACATCTTTAAAAAAATAAAATCAGCTTGAAGACCTGGAGCAAGCAGTATCAACCCGAGTCTCAGAGGCAAGTGCTGGAGCTGACCTCGAGGCTGCAGGCTGGATCTGCAAACGAGCTAAGCTCAAGCAAACCTCTGTAGAAGATGATGGCGGCGACGGCTCATATGGCGACAGCTATGGCTCAGATGTTGACAGCGGCGGCTCATATGGCGACATCGGCGGCTCAGATGACGACATAGACGGCTCAGATGGCGAGAGCGACGGCTCAGATGTCGACAGCGACGGCTCTGTTTCAGAGTAGAGTACTGTTCCGTTTACCCCTATTTGTTAGCAGCTTGTTCCTGGAGCCTTTTAGCTTGCACTATGGTCCCGTTTTAGTTAGGCGCAAACAGCCACATGCCCCTTTTTGTTCTGCTTAATGCAGACTATGCTCTTCATGTCGGCATTTATGACAGGTTTCAGGAGTCAAATTCTATTTAGCTGAAGTCAAGTCCAATATTCCTGACATTGGTCTACTGCTTATCGGTCTACATGTGACAGTAGCACGTTCCTGGAAAAGCCTGTTGAAACATGATACTAGAATGCAGGTGCTAAAGATTTTCTGATGAGTATTTTTCTGAGATTAGACTTTGCACTTACAGATCTTAAAGCCCTAACATCTTTACAAGCCTTAGAATCCAACAGCAGATTTGCCAATTTAGAGGAGTCAGTTGGTTTTGCCGCTGCTGGTAGTATGTCCTCCACTCATACACCCTGCTATTCCCCTCCTATAAAACCTGCAACAAAAAGTTCTCCCGATAACAGATTTCCTTCTTGTGATCTGATGTTTTTCAAGTACTCCCTCCGTAAAGAAATATAAGAGCGTTTAGATTACTAAAGTAGTGATCTAAACGCTCTTATATTTCCTTACAGAGGGAGTATTTATTTACAGTCGCCAGCCATCTCCCTGTGAGATCTTGATTAATCTCAACGTGTGTGCGTGGTTCTTTTCTGATCGTGTTTTCATCGAATTGCCGTCGTCAGCTAAGAGACAGTAATCTAGTTATGGGCTGCTTGATGATGATACCAGGAAAATTTACAAATTCGTCAATTTATCTGTTGGTGGATCTGGTTCTCTCAAGTGCTTCGTTGGCCATTTGAGGTCCAACTGGTTTTTTTTGCTGTTCTGGTTCAGATTAGCTTCAGCCTTTTGAGGTCCAACTGGAAAGTAAAAACTGAGCTGGCATTGCGTGTCACTTCACGCCAGGATTAGAGCATCTAGCGCAGATCCCGCAAACTGGACCATCCGGCATAATAACCGCCGGTTTGCGTAACGGAGCCCGTAAACCCGGCCCGAATAGATCCTCCAAATCCCATTGTCCTGAATATTTTTTCGTGGGATCCCGAATCCACGAGCCCATTTCCTCCATATCTACGGGATTTCATCTGATTTTGCCGGCCCCCTTTCCTTTCGCGCGAACACATTTCCGCCGGCTTCAGTTCCCACCTCCATCCCCCCTCCCCCCGCCGTCGCACATCCCCGCCTGTTCTTGCTGTCCCTGGCTGCCCCGCGCCGCTCGAAAGCTCCGTCACCCCATGCCGCATCCATTCCACCAAGTTTCACCGCGGGCGTGGCCATTTGTCTCCGGGGCGCGAGGCCCTCTCCGGCGCCATGGATCCGCCCCGGAGCTTGGCATGCGGCCTTGTAGAAGGTGGATCCGGTTGGTTCCGGCGCCGGTGAGCCTCGACATCAGTGGGACTCGTCCGGGCGAGTCGAAGGAAGGGGGCGGCGGGCTTTGCTTTGGCCGGCGGGGGAGGCACACGGTTTTGCTTCGGCCGGCTTCGGGCGAGGTATGTCCAACACCCGCGTGTTTGCGTTTGGCCAGGAGTAGGTTCGGGTGAAATTCATGGGCGTTTTGTGTGCCTTTTGTAGATGGATTGGAGTTCGTCCTCGTCGTCTTCGTCTGATTATTCAGACATAGAAGAGATGATCCTCAACGACGATGGTGAGAACCTAGTGTTGTTGCTTCTCGTGGACCAATTTGAGGCGGGCTGAAGAAAAAGGGGCGCAGATCCACAGACTGTTGGCTATGCATTCCTCGCAACCGAGCTCTCGGCGACAAGATGCTCATGAAGGACTACTTCGCCGAGGTACCGACATATCCGGCTCACCTCATTCTTGGGTGATATCGAATGTGTAGGTCACTTTTCCTGTGCATCGTCGAGGCTTGCGAGCAGCCGTTTTTTCACTCGGCGTAGGAATGCCGCAGGTTTGATTGGCTATAGTGCATATCAAAGAATATTGGCGGTGATGATAGTGATTGCATATGGTGTTCCCACTGACTATGCGGATGAATATCTTTGGATTGGAGAAGATACCATCATCAAATGTGTCTGTGTCTTTGCAAAGACAATGATCCGGGTTTTTGGCCCGGAGTACCTTCGAGCTCCAAATGAAGAAGACACAAAGAAGCTCATGGAAATCAATGAAGCAAGGTGATGGTTGAGCATGCTAGGTAGTATTGATTGCATGCATTGGAGGTGGAAGAACTGCCCGGTTGCTTGGGCAGGGCAATACACCGGCCACAAACGTAAATCCACCATCATGCATGAAGTCGTTGCTTCACATGATCTATGGATTTGGCATTGCTTTTTTGGTCTGCCGGGGCTCTCAGTGATATCAATGTTTTGCAATGATCTCATCTATTTGCTCAGCTAGCTACTGGCAAAGCTCTGGCTTACAAGTATACCGTCAATGGCCATCACTATACCATGGGGCATTATCTTGCCGACGGTATTTATCCTTCATGGTCAACATTTATGAAGACCATTAGTGACCCCAAAATCAAGAAGCACAATTTTTTTTGCCGAAGCACAAGAAGCTTGCCGAAAGGATATTGAGAGGGCATTTGATGTGTTGCAAGATTTTGCCATTGTTCGAGGTCCTGCTAGCTTCTGGGATACAAAATCCCTCAGAAACATCATGACTACTTGTGTAATTTTACACAATACTACTTGTGTAATTTTACACAATATGATCGTCGAGGATGAGAGGGATTTGGACTTGTAGTTTAATTATGACAATGTTCGTAGCCGTGTGAAGCCTGCCAGGGACGCAAATGAGATCACTACATTTGTTGAGACCTACCGGACGATTGAGAACCGTGATTCACACAACCAACTCCAGCATGATCTTATTGAGCACCGTTGGCGACTCTATGGGGGGGAGATAGATCCCCATTTTTATTCATTTCTATTTGTGTGCGATTTAAACAATTTAGTGTGTAATAATTATTTGAATTTGAACATTTGTTGTGATGAAAACTATTGTTGTATTGTGAATTGCTTTTCAGAGCATTTATATTCATATGTTGAATTTATATTATGATTTCATTGGGTTCACATTATTGAAATTTGTAATTTGTTCGATGCTATGCAAAATGTGTGGTACGAGCCCTCTAGCGTGGAACAGATCTCATAAACGCGCCCCACAAAACATTTGCACGATGGGTTTACGAGATCTGTTCCGCCGAAGGGCTCTCAATACTGTTAAAATCTTTTGCGGGCACCCTTAAACGATTTTGCGGGCCGGCCGGTTGTGGGATCTGCTAGAGATTCTCTTAGATGCAATTACATTTGCTGTCATCTAGGGCTAACCTGCTGGGTATTCCCTCCTCCCCCACCCATTACATAGGCCACCTTGTTTGAAGTTGCTTCTAGGCTTTGCCACTTAGTATCTGGCCCCCTTAGGCAACAGAGCTCTAGTGCTGACATTGCCGCCCTCTTGAGGTTCAGCCTACCCCAGGCTGGAGCAGTTGGGCAGCGAAACTTGACTGTATCATAATTCTCCCACGTTGCTACTTCTGCCAGTAGCCCTGTCTGTTGTACCAAAACCTGCAACACATGCGAAGGAAGACTCTCGCCTTCTTGCTGATAGCCGGTGTTGGATCCGGTGTCCAGGCTCTCTTCGCTGAGGATGAGGGGCTTGGGGGGCACTGCCACGCGTAGCAGCACCCTTGGAGGGCCTGGTTCTTCTGGCCTTGGCCGGGGCCGTGGAATTATCCGTAGGTAGAAGGCCAACGAGAATGGCGTCTGTTGGCTCCTCAGGCTAAGGAGTCGATGACTTGATGCCCGCAGTAAACTCGTGCGAGGGCTAGGAATCATAAAAAATACAAAAAAATCTATTTTTTTGACCTGAAACTGTAGGGTATGGACCCCACAGTAATTTTATTGCTCTTAGACAAAAGTTACATATGTACACAACTTACAAGGTCCAAGAGACCCAAAAGAGAAAAAAAGAGGGAAAAAGACAACAAGCTCACCTCAAGGTGGCAAAAAGGATATCCATCTAAGCAGATCCTCTTTGAGCTTAGGCTTAATCCTATGAACCAAGAGGGAAATGTCTAGAATAAAAGAAGACCTCCATCTACGAAAAGAGGGTGTAATATTCCTGAAAACCCTATCATTCCTAACATTCCAGATGTTCCAACACGCCAGGAAAACCACTTCAGAGAAAAAAGGCTTGGCAAAGTCCCTTCTAACATGAAAAGCAATGGCAATCATATCATCTCCAGCCATCCAGTTGATTTGAAGATAATTCCAGACCCTACAACTGAAATTACATTGAAAGAATAGGTGATCTCTATCCTCCTTGGTATGTGTTGGACATAGTACACAGAGGTTTGATTCAGATACATTCCAGTGCCTTCTCTCCAGCATATCCTGAGTGTTGAGCCTATCCATAATCAACATCCAAGCAAAGAACTTGATTCTCACAGTGCAACAGATAGCCCACACCCAGGACAGAATTGGGTTGGCCATAATGTGTTTATGCAAGAAGGAGTAGTATTTCTTGGCAGAATATCCCTTGCCATCCTCTTTCCATACCCACGTATCATTGAGCTGAGGGTTATGGTTTGAAAGGAAAAGCAGGTTTTGCAAAGACTGCAGCTCTCCAAAAGCTCTCTCAGATAGGGGTAAATGGAATAAGGAAGTGAGCTCAGTCGATTCAAAAACCTCAGCAGCAGAGATTAGGGGATCAATGGCAAAGGAAAAAAGCCTGGCAAACCTTTGCTCAAGAGGCATATTAGTGCCTCCCAATGACCAAGAATCAGACCAGAACAGAACAGTGTCACCCCTATTAACATGTACTGCACTGACCATCATGAACTCATCCATTAACTTGCATATATCTCTCCACCAGAAAGAGCCACAGATGATGGTAGCATGAGGAACCCTGCCATGGTAGTAAGTATCCCAGATGAGTTGAACCCAGGGTACATCAACTTTATTGTAGAATTTGCTAGCATGTTTAAGAAGCAGAGCCTCATTCTGCAGCTTCAGATTCAAAATACCCAAGCCACCTTTGTTCTTTGGTCTACAAACCAAACCCCAAGCAGCCAGTGAATGACCAGAATCTTGCCCATACTTCCTCCAAAGACAATGCCTCTGAATTCTCTCTAGCTGCTTTAAAATACCAGGAGGCAAGTCCAGACTACACAGGAAAAAAATTGGGACAGAAGAGAGGGCAGAGATCAGGTACTGCAGTCTTCCTCCATGAGCCAGGAAAGAAGAGCTAACAGAAAGCTTCCTTTCCATACTATCAACCAGAGGCATTAAGTCCAAGATCTTGGGTTTGGTAATACCCACAGGAAGCCCAAGATAAGTAAAAGGAAGGGTGCCAACCACACAACCAAATACAGTAGCAAGTCTAGCAATCTCCACTGAATCCACATTAATAGGAAGTATAGATGACTTATGATAGTTAACATGCAATCCAGTGGACTTAGAGAAAAGGAGCAGCATTTTCTTCAAGGAGAGCAATTGAGATTCCTCAGCAGGCATAATAATGAGGGTGTCATCAGCATACTGGATAATTGGGTATTTCTCATCATGGCAGGGAATAGGAAGCTGTAAAAGACCTTTATGATACATATCATTGATTATTGATTGCAACAGATCTGCAGCAATGGCAAACAGAAGTGGAGAAAGAGGGTCACCCTGCCTAACCCCCTTTTTGCAAGCAAATTGTTTCCCAGGTACTTCATTAAGCAAAACAGAAGATGTTCCAGAAGCCAAAAATTGTTTAACCCAGGAAATCTACTTATCATTAAAACCCTTGTGCCTCAAAATTTGGAAAATGGCCTCATGTTCAATAGAATCAAAAGCTTTCTCAAAATCGAGTTTAAGAATGACAATGGGCCTCTTTGACTGATGGCATTGGTGCAAATACTCCAAGGTCCAAGCAACACAGTCCTGAATGGTTCTGGATTTGATAAAACCATATTGATTTTTATGCAAACATCTTATGATATCTAACTGCAGTCTGTTAGCAGCCATCTTTGAGAGAAATTTAACCCCCATACCAGACAGAGAGATAGGCCTAAAATCATTAACAGACTCAGGAGATCTCTTCTTAGGAACCAGGGTGATATAAGAATAGTTGATGTTCTCCAGATTCACAGCCCCCTCATGAAAAGCAGAAGCCAACTCATAGAAATCCTTACTGATTATGGGCCAACACTTTTTAAAAAAGAGTCCATTAAAGCCATCTGGCCCAGGAGACTTATCAATGGGCATGCTCTTAACAGTATTATCCATCTCCTCTTTGGAGAACATCTTAGTGAGGGAATCAAGGCCCTCAACCCTGTGTAGGATTGAGGAGAGATCAAAAGACATTTCAATACCATGACTAGTACCCATCCTGTTTTTGAAATTTTGCCAGAGAGCAGCAACCATTTTCTCATGATCAGAAACAACTGTTCCATCATCCAACCACAGAAAAGCTATGGAGTTATGCCTATATCTTTCAGAAGCCATAGCATGAAAAAATTTAGTGTTCTCCTCACCCACTTTAATAGATCTTATAGTGCACCTCTTCTTCCAATACAGAAATTAAAGGTGCAGAAGATGCTCCAGATGCAGCTTAACCAAATTACGAAAGTTGAACTCATGCCTATAAAGTGGCCTCAATTCCTCCAAGCAATCCAAAATGAGAACCACCCTATTACATTTAGCAATTAAAATTTTCATTTTGGAGACATGCATGTGCCAACTCTTAAGATCCCTCCTCAAGGATTTAAATTTGTCGGCAATCTTGGCCGAGATGTTGGTTTTGCTGGAAGCAGAAGACCATGAAGCAGACACACAGTCCATAAAACCCTGCAGCTCCACCCAGTAATTTTCAAAACAAAAAATATTACACTTAGGAATAGAAGTGTTGATGGCCACCACAGAAGGCACATGATCCGAAGCAGTCCTGGCAAGGGGCAACACCTGGGTGGAGGGGTAGCAAGTTATCCAGTTTGTGGAAGTGAAAAACCAATCTAGCTGCTCCAGAAGAGGATTATCCTGCATATTCGACCAAGTGAAAGATCTCCCCTTAATAGGTAACTCAAGCAGACCAAGGTGCCCAATAATCTCATTAAAAATGAAGATATCATTAGCATCGCCACCAGGAAGATTTCTGTTCTCAGTTGATCGAATAAAATTAAAATCTCCCAATACAAGCCAATTTTCTGAGTCAGAGATGGAAAGGTTATAAAGCCAGTCCACAAAATCATCCCTAGCCTGTCCACGACATGGCCCATAAACATTAACCAACGTCCACTGCTCATTGTTATGTTTGGAAGTAAAGTGCACAACAACGCCAAACTGTTTAACCTCAATTAATCTCCCTGTAAGGACAGAGGAGTTCCACAACACAACAATGCCACCCGAAGTCCCAACAGAAGGGCTATAAGCAAACGAATCAAAACGACAAGGGCAAAATTTTCTGACAGTTCTGGAGTCAATATACTCCATTTTCGTTTCCTGCAGACAGATAACAGAAGCCCGACTTTCATCCACCTTGTTACGAACAGCATACTGACGGTCATCAGAATTTAAGCCTCGAACATTCCAACACATAACCCGCCAACTTCTAGTAGACCGAATATCCATGGAACATAGCGTATAGAAGTTCAACAGCATGCCCACATAGCAGGCCGCACATAAAGCATTTCAGGCATGCAACAAAGCCAAACAAAAGAAGTTTGCAGAGATAGCGCATGCATACAAGTCCCAAAGACAAAGTATTTAGATAAAACCTACGATAACTAGTCCGGTTATGGGTCGACCACACCCAGATTGCACAGCCCGAACTAATCATGGGAGGATTTGTCCTTGGCAGAAGAAGGATCCGCCATAAGCGCATCCGCAGTGAGCTTTTCAGCAGAGATACCCAGATCCATTCCAATTTGCTGGATATGGCGAATAGGTGTTGGCGGTGGCACCGAGGGCGCGCGACGGGCAGGATCATCATCCGTCAGAGGCTTGGAATGGGGCTTCTTCTTCTTAGGTTCAGACATAGGCAAGGCTTGAAGCACTGGCTTGAAACCATCCCTTCTTGCAGAGCTACGGGTGCAACGGCGCAATTCAGAATCCACAACTGGAGTACGAGCACGTTTGGAGGCCTTATTCTTCTTCGGAGAAGGAGCAAAAAAAGAAAAATGCTCATCAGAAGCAGTCGCAAACTGCAGGCCTGGGTCATGCTCTAACTCCATCTGGCTGTCAGGAAACAGAGCACGAGCAAGTCCCTTGGGAGGTGGGAGAGCAGACAAAGGGGCAACCATGCTGGCCGAATCATCAGTAATAATATCAGAAACCCAATGAACCTGCTCAAAAGCCAGAGACCACGATCTCTTGGAAAGGACCAGCGGCCCAAAAGAAGACTGAAGAACCGGCTTTGGGACCTGAAGAGAAGAGCAGCGTCCCAAAAGAGTATCAAAAGTACGTCTCCAGGCCATCTCGGGAGGCAAAGGTGGGCCATAAACTACATGTACTCGTCCAACAACAAGATCTTGCTGTGGCAACACAGGTGGCTGGTACGGCACTATAGCCAATGCATTAGGATCAACAGGTTGCACATCTATCTGAAGAACATTTTCATCCTCTTCCACAGCAGGCTGAATACCAATCTAAACATCATCATCAACAAAACCTGGCTCCATTGGTGCAACATCAAGCTGGGCATCCAAAGCAATATTTCCAACATCCACAGGAGGCAACTGATTTGCCTCAACAATCACAGCTGGAGGATCTTGCACAATCGCCACATCATGTAAGGGAGGATCAGTCTAAACTTGACTGTCCGACTGGCTGACAGAACCCGAGAAGTCCTGCTGGTTAATGAGCATAGACTCCTGATCAGGAACGGGCTGAACTTGTACTGGATCATCCTGGGCATCCTGCTCATTGGCATGCCAACCCTAGCCACCACCTTGATTGTCATCCATGGGAGGCGGGGGAGGTGGCACGTCATTCCACCCAAGAGCAGGGTAGGGCGGAAGAGCAAAGAGATTATCTTCATGGATTAAGTGGTCGGGCAGGGGGTGAGGATTGCCGTCAATCGGCATGGGATCTTCGTCTTGCGGCATTTGCTCAGCAAAATTGGCTCCTAGAATATAACTCGGGGCTGTCCAAGAAACTTTAGCACCACCCCAGGTAGCATAGTCAGAAAAAACCACGTCCCTGGGAACCAGGATATCCTCAGGGAAGGAGGCAAACACAATAGATCTGATAAGATATGGATCATCACTAATCCAATGGTGGAATTTTCCAAAAGTATTAACAGCAGCCCGCAGGTTCTCAGTATTACGTAGATCCAGTGGGACACCTAAAAACATCAAACAACCTTCACGGAAACCTTGAACCCCACGAAAACCCTCACCATGATCATGCTTCATAAAGCGAACAAATCTATCCTGACCAAGATCTTGAGGAGGTAGTTGAATCAAAGCAAAGCGCTCACCAGCATCTCTGACCTCAAACAGACCCACTCCAGAAATCCAAGGTTGGGCAGAACGGACATGAAAACCCATGTGGTTGATAAGCTCAACCACCTGCTCACGTACCTGACCCATCTGATGCAAAGGTGGAGCCGGCATAACCTCAGCGATCATGAAGCTCTCATGCGAACGAACAATGGGCGATGGAGGCGAGACGAAAGTACGAGGGAGCCGATGAACTCCTCCGTCAATGATGTGATGGCCCACCGGCACATATCGCTGTGGATCCAGGGCGAAGTTAGCCATGGGCGGTGGCGAGGAAGGAAGCGGGGGTGTCGGAGGGGGCGGACTAGTTGGGGTGTGCGGAGCGCAAGATGGCGGGCTGGTTAATGGTGATGTGATAGGGCAGGCCTGCAGAGGTGGCGGCAGCGCGTGCTTCCCGACGCATGAAGGAGAGACCGGTCTATCCGAGATAGCGGGACGCTTCCGTTTCCAACATAGACCTTTTTCAACCGCAATATACTCCCAGTCTTTTCTAGAATGAGCAGGATCCCCACAGGCCAAACATCCAACGGTGGAGGGACAGCTGACAGACAGGTGGCCCCTCAAGGAGCAACGAGAACACGTAAGCACTTGGTCCACCATGTCATTGACCATGGTCTCGAAAGCATCCGAGCCTCTTGCGTGGAAGGGATCACCAACGGTGTGGGGCTAACAGGCCCAACTGGAGAAATAAGAGGAGAACTGGGCTCCACAGTAATTGGGCTGCCGCTCAACGTAGAAAAACTTGGCCTGGGTAAACAGGTGGGCGAAGGACCAGTGACAACCGAGTCCGACGAGCCCAACATGGCAGAGGATCCCAACATGGCAGCATTTGAATCATTAGCAAACCCGCCCGAAGAACACGCCGGAGATAGAGCTGGGGGTTCCGGGGAAAGCGATCGAGTAGGAACGACCGTGCCAAAGGTGATCGACGGCGAGGCAACCGTCCACTGAAGCTCCACCGGCGGGGGGGGGGGGGGGGTGAATGACAACGCGTTCCTTGGGGGGAAGATCATAACCAGACAAAGAAGCTAACTCGAGACAATTCTGAGTAGCCGGATAACGATACCCCTTGCACACATCATACTTCTGGAACGTGGCGAAAGAAAGCCTTTTACGAGTAGGATTAGCATATCTGATCGCAGACTTGACAGGGGGCTTATGCATAGCCAACATACCAAGAGTAGCACGCCGCTTAGAAGGACTAACAAGGATCCACTCTGCATCACACTCCTTTTTCCAGATCAAAAACTCACGCCACCAATTTGGCCCACCATTGCCCCATAGATGAAAATAACATTTGAACTGAGGACAAGCGTAAGAGCGTGAATCAACAATATGAAAACCAATCTCCTTGCAAGATACCACAAACGAGAAAACCTTATCCTTGATATATGTCACCATGAGGTCAATTGCTGAACCCCCTAAAGCTGCCTCGAGTGCCGCAGCCACAAAATCTTCATCAAGCCGGAAATCATGCCGACTGAAAGAGACCACCAGGAAAAAAGGGCGAGATCCCTCCAAGGGATGGATCGAAAGACCAGAAGATCTAAAAACCTCCTCGGCAAAAACCACACCACGAGAAAAATCCAGATCCAAAGTTGCACCACCATCAGAACCCATAGAGATGGGGTCCAAAGAGAGAGGAGAGAGGAGTCGACTGGGGTAGTGGCAGTGAAGGGAGAGAGGAGGCCTTCTCGGTTTCCCAAGGGCACGTCGCCATATAGAACCACTCGTCATGCTAGTTTTTAACGGTCTCAATAATTTTTCCTTCCGACCATATTGAGTTCGACATCCTGCTTATCATGGCGGCCCCGCACTCCAGTTGGCTTGGAGCCATTCGTCTGCATCTTCATGTAGAAGAGCTTCAGCCAAAGCCCGAAGTGAGGCTCAATGCAGAGAAACGCCTCGCAGAACGTGACGTAGCAGGTAATATGCCAGATGGAGTTAGGGGAAAGATAGTGGAGTTAAGGACCATAGAAGTAAAGGAGCCCCCGGAGAAATGGGTGAATCAGAAACCCTAGGCCGCGAAGGAGGTGGGGAGAAAGATGACACACTCACCGGAGCGAGCTTCCGGTACCCTGACCGAGGTAGGGGTACCGTCCGGCCCCTTGACCAAGGGGAGCGAGTGGCAGCCACCTTGGTTGGCGGTAGGTATTCGCCGCCCTGAGCGTGTTGATCTCTACCTCTGTGATTATAGAGGGCTTCCATAGCCCTTGGTGCTCGACAACTTCTGTCCCTCGGTGGTGACCTTCTTGCCGCTCTTCGTAGCCTTCACTGTGGCAGCGGAGGCACCCTTGCGGGTCATCACTTGGTGATGAGGGGAGAAAGGATGAGCAAGAGGTTGTTTGGTGTTTCTTGGGCACTGGAGCTCAAGGAAGGCGAAGGTAGTGAAGGACTGGAGGCGTGAAGCCAAAACACCCCCACTTCTAGCCTCTTATAGCTAGTGATAATGCCAATCACGCACGTCGAGTTGCAGTAATTTTGCGGTTTCCCCGGGCATCATGCGTTAAACGCATGCAAAGATCGAGGGGTTTGTTGATAGTGCTGCTAGAAATCTGGTGCACAATCTCCTTTTTTCTGATTTTTCACATCAATGAAAGAGGCCTTAAGCCACATTTCCATGACATGAGAACATTTGAAATGACTGCACGTAGTGTCAGTACATGGTGAAGCTTCGGGTCGGTCAAGATTGTCAGTTCTGGACCTGACCGCAATCCTTATCCTAGCCCAAGAAGACTTCGTCACTAAGGCATCCTGCTTTGGGAGGTCTTCAAATTCAAAGACCTCTCATGAGCGTTGAAGGACTCTTTTAGTTAAATCAACACAGCAGTAGGGCACCTTGGACGACCGAGTTATGTAACTCCTCGGCTAAAGATGAAACAACTTCAGGAAATTCTGTAAAGGTTGAACCAGCTTGCAAGGCCGAAGAATGAAGATTGAGAGCGGCTCGGAGAGGACGAGGAACGTTCTTGGCTTGAAGACCGGTTCAGGGGCTACTGACAGAGTCATGGATTAAGGGGTGATCATCATGGCACGTTGACCATGTAGAAACACTCCTCCTACCACTTCTTCACCATCTCAATAAACTTGCCCTTCGTCCAATGAACGTTATTGAGCTTACTGATCACCCCCCACACACACTTCGTGAGATTAGGGCCGTTGCTATGCGGTTTGATGCAAACCACCTTCAGTCAGAGCCCAAAGTGGGGCTCTATGCGAAGGAAGGCCTCGCAAAAGGTTATGTAGCTGGCTATGTGGAGAATGGAATTGGGCGCAAGGTGATGGAATTGGAGCCCATAAAAGAATAATTGGCCCTGAAGAAAGAGGTGGATTGGGAAGCGGAGACCTCGGATGGGGTGATAGACAAAGATGATCCGCTCACCCTCCTGAGGAGTTGGGATCCTCGAAGCTGAGCAGATCTCATCCCCTAACAGGGGCGAGCATCATTTGCCCACGCCTTTGGGCGGAAGGTAGTGCTACCTCTTGAGCACTGCGTTGGTTTTCCCTTGAAGAGGAAAGGGTGATGCAGCAAAGTAGCGTAAGTATTTCCTCAGTTTTTGAGAACCAAGGTATCAGTTCCGAAAATCACGTCCCCGAAGGTTTCATTCCGTTTGGACTCCGTTTGATATTCTTTTTCTGCCAAACTTTGAAATAGGCAAAAAACAGCAATTCTGGGCTGGGCCTCCGGTTAATAGGTTAGTCCCAAAAATAATATAAAAGTGAATAATAAAGCCCAATAATGTCCAAAACAGGAAATAATATAGCATGGAGCAATAAAAAATTATAGATACGTTGGAGACGTATCAGGTAACCGCTCCGCTGGAGCTTGGTGATGTTGTCGATGGTGATGATGGAAGGCATCCACATGCCTCTTTTGCTCGCGGTCTTTTCCTCGGCCACCTCAGAAGTGGAACTCTTCCCCTTGCCAGCCATCTTCTTGAGGTTGGGGGGATTGGGTTGAGAGGACCAAAGGTGGAGATGTGTCACAGGGCTCTGGGTGCCGGAGCTCGAGAAGTGTTAGGCGCTGGTGAGGGCCAGGAAGCGTGAGGTGAATTGGATCCATCCATCCCTTTCTTATAGCCCAGTAAAAATGTACCCACGCCGCGCAGTCAATCCGCCAGTTCCCGATACGACATGCATATGCGTACGCGTTTCAAGGGATTTTATTGATGATGTTGCAAAAACTCCGGAGCATGATCCCTTTATCGATTGGACGTGCCAATGACCGTTGATGGGACCTTTCGGTTCCACAGTAAGTGGTGGCGCTTCAGTTCTCGGGCTAAAGCTGTCATAGCCTGGCTCGATCAACCCACTGCTCTCACATGACAATCCTTCGTCGTTAAGTTAAAGTGGTTGTCGGATTCAATAGAAATACACAATTCTCATAGGGAGCCTTGTTAAAACACGCCCCGATTACTGAGAGTATATCAATGCTCAGGTTTACACAAAGATGCAGTAAAAGAAGGCGCCGAACATGAAGGGTTAATGAGGGCTTCAGATCCCAAGGAGTCCTCGGATATGGTGTCAAATTGGAAGATCGAACGCCTACGAAGCCGAAGACCAAGAAGGCGAAGCTGTCCCGAGGAGTGATCCACGGTCCTCGGCTTGAAGACTAGTTCAGGGGCTACTGATGGTGTCCTGGACTACCATTCATGGGTCGGGCCGAGGACCCTCAACAACCGAAGAATGGGCCACGTAAGCCATGGCCCTCGACGTACTCAAGTTGAATCCTCCGAAGACTTGGTGTATACATCAAGACATTCAAATATTTGGCATGTTTATATCTAGATGCAACCGACGATGTGTAACCCTAGGTACCCCTCAATCCCTATATAAGTCCGAGGGTTTTAGTCTGTAGAGGCAGGTTAGATTCATTCATACGATCATGAGGTAGATCATCTTGTACTTTGTACCCATCCACAATCAATACAATACAAACAAGCCGTAGAGTTTTACATCTTTGAGAGGGCCCGAACCTGCGTAAATATTGTGTCTCCTTACTTTCTGTTACCATCCAGCCAAGATCACAAGCTCGAAACCCCCTACCGATCTGCCGGATTTAGCTCTGACACTCGGGGCTAGGGTTTCTCCTTTGCAACCGCCAGCACGAGCGGCCCGGAAGGGAGAGGGGAAAAAATAGAGTATAACGAGCTAGCTTGCTTTGACCATCATTAAATATGATTTTCTCCGGGGGGGGGGGGTGGCGGAGAATCCGGAGCTTAACCCAGGAAAAAAGCCAAAAGCATATGGGCCTTAGACCAGTCCATCGTCGCATGCCAATAAAACAGACTAAATATCACATGTACCGACAGATAATTCGGTCTCACCTCTGGGCGCTGGGGAGTGGGCCAGCCTAGTACTGTAGCGCCTCTAGCTTGAGTTTTTTTCTTTCTCTGTTATGTTTTCTTATCATTTTCACCGTTTGCATAGTTTTTTGCTTCTTCTTTTGGATTATTTTGTTTTCCTTTGTTTCTTTCTCCTGTTTTTCACCGATTTTTCTCTTTCCCCTTTTTCTTTTAATTTATCAAATTGTTCGACAGATGTCTATATTTTTCATACACATTGTACACTTATCGTATACATTGGGAAAATTATACTTGTTTAATATTTTACAATACATG
Source organism: Aegilops umbellulata (assembly GCA_032464435.1). Lineage (NCBI taxonomy): Eukaryota > Viridiplantae > Streptophyta > Magnoliopsida > Poales > Poaceae > Aegilops > Aegilops umbellulata. The sequence continues at coordinate 546,708,007 of CP136058.1, forward strand.
ATAAATATTTTTTCAAATATATGTTTTGATATACACTTTTTTCTTACACACTGTGCATTTAGTGTATACATTTAAATCTTTCTCTATACATGCTTAAAAAAAATTCAAACACATGATTAACCTTTTTCGTATATATTTTTTCTTTGAAATTTTTCTGAATAGCTGTAATTTTTGTTGTTAATGCACGTTGATTTTTTTGAATTGTAAGAAACTTTCTTTAAACTATACTTTTTTTACATTGTATATAGCATGTTTTCTTGATTCCGTGTCTTTTTAAATTTAATTTACATTTTTAATGATATGAAACATTTTTTTTAAATTGTATATATATTTTTCAAAATGCCACACACATTTTATGGAAACATCTGTTTTTTTGATCACATAAACATTTTTGTGAATGCTATCAACATTTTTAAAAAGTACAGTAGCTGTTTTTTACAATGCGTTGACATTTTTTAAATTCATAATTTTTAAACATTAAAGTAATTTTATGTCTTCAGAATATATTACCACGTCCCAAAAAACTTGTCTCAGATTTATGTAGATACAGGTGTATCTATACATCCGTATCTAGACAAATCTAAAACAAACTTTTGGGATGGAGCGAGTATATGTATATGTATCTGAAATATTTTAGAATATTTCTTTTTAGAATATGAATAGAGAGAGTTCGTACCGTGCACGGATTACAGGGCCTATTCCAAAGACTCTCTCAGTTCTCCAAGACAGCGCCGGTTACGTATGTGAAGCGGACTCGAGGACCTATTCCTACAGCAACTCCCCCAGTTATCCTCTCTCCAAGACAGGGCCCGTATGCCGCGGACGAGGTACGTATCTGAAGCGGAGTTGTCGTCCCGATCCATCTCTTCCTCCCTTTTTCGGCCGTCATATTGCCCCTGAGACACCCTTCGGTTCCGATTGCAAAACCTCCCCAAAACCATCTAGCTAGGTCTTCCAAGTCTCGCACCTCCGATCCCATGACGCAAGCCCCAGGAGGTCCCTTCTCGTCGGGCTTCCGACACGCCGACACCGACGCAGCGCAACCACACGTCGAGAAATACCTCTTGCCGTTAAAGAAGAGGGCGGCGGCCACGAGCGACGCTGGCGACCGCGGCAGCGCCGACGATTCGTTCGTGGTGCCACCGAAGAAGAGACGGGTGGTGGTGGATACCGGGGGCGAGGGCACCACCAGCACCCACGCGATCCCGGTTCAGAGCCGGCCTAGGCGAGTGGCGGCGTGCAACGTTGCGTACGCGAGCATGGAGGAAGAGGAAGCCGGGACGTCGGCGGCCGGGGCGGCGGGATCGAAGAAGAATAAGAACAGGAACAGGAATAGCGGTAAAAAGAAGGGACCGCGGCCGGCACGGGGCGCCGCCGCCCCGCTGGTCAACAGGCCGCTGCGCCTCAGCGTGGAGCAGCAGCGGCACCTCAGGTCGCTCGGCGCCACGGCCCCGCAGTTCGTCTTCATGAAGACCCTCCAGAAGAGCGACGTGGAGCGCAACCAGAACCGGCTGCTCTTCTCGTGCAAGCGCGAGTTCATCCAGGCCCACCCCATCACCTGGCTCCTGGCCGAGGAGGAGACCTACTTCGTGCAGGAATGGGGCGACGGGCTGAGCGTGAGCGCCATGGACGACCGCGACAACCAGTTCAACTTCAAGCTCAAGTACCTCGACTCCAATGGCGGGTACCGCTTCATCGGCCCCGGCTGGAAGGACTTCGTGGCCGAGAACAAGCTGCTGGAGCCGGTGAGCGACGGCCTTCGTTTCGTCATCGAGCTGTGGGCGTTCCGGTCGCCGTTGTTGCCCGCGCAGCCCGAGGGTCCCGACGTCGAGGGTCTGGAGGGCCACCCTGACGGCACCCTCGGGTTTCTCTTCCGAGTATATCACGATGAGAGCAGGGACGTCCACCGCGGCGGCGAGGAAGAAAAGGAGTATGCGTCGCGGCCGGTCCAGAAGACGAAGAGGCAGGCGCCGGCCAAGGCGGTGCCATCAAAGAAGCTTGCGGGTGCCGGTGCGCATGTGAGTCAGGGCCAAGCCGTGGCGCGGGACGTGACGAGGGCTGAGATAGTCGAGGCGGTTGGGGAGGAAATGGCGGATGCGTTGTTCGGGCTGTTGATGCTAAGGTCCAGTGGGCCCGTTCCAATGCTTAAATTTGAAAATACATCGTCTGCTCAGATTTGCTAGGAGAAGAATTTGACGCATCTAGAACACTCGGACCGTATCGCACGCATATGCAGACAGATTGTGCGACTCCCCAACACTTTGGGTCCTAAATTTTTACACTGTGAATTTATCATTAATTTATGTAGCCATTCTCCTTCTAAAAGAAGAGTTAATCTCCATATTTGATGTGTCCTTGTTTCCCGTACAACAATACAACATCCCGACCGTAGCTTCGACTAGATCGCTTTCTTTCCGTTCCTTAATTTCCTGAGCATAGCTTTCTTTAATTCGACCAAAGAAACTTAAATCACAGATGTTTGGCAGTCCTCTAGCTCCCTGAAATCTCAGAATCTGTGAAGCTCCTTTTACCCCGCTCCGTCAGTTTTAACTACAGCTCCACCAACTCCCGGAGTGGACTTGTGGAGCGGAGAGTCTCCGAACAGGCCCTTAGAATGAGCGCATGCCAAAAGAAAAATGAACTGGGCTCCCTCTTGACCCCTCATCAAGTTTTTCTTGGACTCCCATCTCCGTCCTTGTGAGAGTCTCTACACACGCGTTTGGTTGATCGCATCATTTTTTTATCTCTTTGCATACTTGTCCCAGTTGAGCTTGACCAAGTATATGCAAGGTAAAAACCATCATTTGTATGTTGATTAGTCTGTATGTGACGAAGCGGAAGGCAAACTGAAGCCGTCCTTGTGAGAGTCTCTATGGATTTCTGGTCAGATTTGGATCTGGCCTGGAAAATGTTGCATGTTGCAAGGGCAACATCCTGGCAGCACTATGGAAAACTATAAAATCTTTGCTGCTCTTGCTAAAGTCTCTGTGGAAAGAGGTAGTCTCAGTTGTCTTGGTTACACCTGCATTTAATTGCTCAATGTTCTCGAATGCTTATGGCCCCACATTATTTTGCAGAAGACACGGACTACTCGCTCATTGCGTGCTTCAAAGCTTTGGCAAAGTTGGAGCATTTGCTTGAGCGTGATCATCGTCGTATTATCAATCAGTATCCTTCTTTTTGGTAGTAACAGTATAAATTGTATGCCATATAGTAAAACATCATAACTGTGAACCAAGTGCTACAGTGCTTGAATCCTCCTGTATGCTCGGGAGTTAGGGGTACATCTTAGATTCTTAGTCGGTTAACTTGAAATGTTAGGGAGCTAAAGCCTGAAGGGTCTCCTTTTCGTTGCATCATCCAGCTATGTTTTTCATTTAGTTTGCTAACTGAAATCTTGCACGGGTATCAACTTGGATCACGAAAGAATAATTCCGTTTGGTAATGCTGGAATGTTTCAGATTTTGGATGTTCTTTGTCAGTTTCCTTAATTCAGCCCAAGAAACTTACAGGTACGTTTTGCCTTCGAGTTGGAATCCAAGGATGGAGATGCAAAGGCTCTTTCGTTGTGCAAGTCATGTGTAGAGAACCTGAAAAGGGCCAGTGAAGCCTTGCTGGCTGATAAAGGTGATGTTGCATCAATTACTGAAGTTGGCTCAGAAAAATCCTTTCCAGCCAAGGATATACAGTTTCTTACTGACACATTGTTGAGTGCATTGGAGGAGAAGGTAAATAATTTAGATTCCGTTTGTATTTACCTACTTGTTTTTCCCTCATGAACCTAGTACGGTAGTACTGTATGAACAACTCATTCGGAACAATGACATCTTCAAAAACCGGAAAATCAGCTTGAGGACCTGGAGCAAGCAGTGTCAACCCCAGTCTCAGAGGCAAGTGCTGGAGCCGACCTTGAGGCAGGCCGAAGCGTCAGATGAGCTAAGTTCAAGCAAATCTCTATAGAAGATGATAGCAGCGACGGCTCAGATGTCGACAGCGAAAGCTCTGTATCAGAGTAGAGTACAGTTTCGTTACCCCAAATCTGTTAGCAGCTTATTCCTGGAGCCTTTTAGCAAACAGCCGCATGCCCCCTTTTGTTCTGCTTAATGCAGACCATGCTCTTCACTTGGGCATGTATGACTGGTTTCAGTAGTCAAATTCCGTTTAGCTCAAGTCAAGTGCAATGTTCCTGACATGCTCTACTGCTTGCCTGTCTGCATGTGACGCTACCACCTTCCTGGAAAAGCCCGTTGAAACAAATGATACTAGCACATTCCTTGGTAAACCGCAGGTGCCAAAGATTTTTAGATGAGTATTTTTCTGAGATTAGACTTCGCACTTACAAATCGTAAAGCCCTAACATCTTTACGAGCCTTATAATCCAACAACAGACTTACCAATTTAGAAAGTCATTTGGTTTTGCTGCTGCTGCTGCTATTCCCTTCCTATAAAACCTGTAACAAAAAGTTCTCTCCATAAAAGATTTCCTTCTTGAGATATGATGCTTTTCAAGTTTTATTTACAGTCGCCAGCCATCTCCCTGTGAGATCTTAAAAAATCTGAAGATGTGTGCATGGTTCTTTCTTTATCGTATTTGCAATGCATTGCCATTTTCAGCTAGGACACAAAAATCTACTATTGTAGTGTCAAAAAGCGTCTTACATTATGGGACGGAGGGAGTAGTTATGAGCTGCTTGATGATGGTACCAGGAAATTTTACAAATTCATCAATTTATCTGTTGGTAGATCTGAATCCCTGGAGTGCTTCGTCAGACGTTTGCCAGTTTAGTTGAGAAAATATTTGCGATTCTGGCGCAGATTAGCTTCAGCCTTTTGAGGTCCAACTGAAAATATCTGAGTTGCCATTGAGTGTCACTTACACTAGATTGCCTGCATACTGAAACTGCAGTAGCTCTGTTAGATTGTGAGAGTGATATCTAGGGTTATAATCACACCAAACATAGTCGTTGGAATGATATGCTGGACGGTACATCTGTTCAACATATCTTGGTACATCTTGTGACACTTGAATATCTTCAGAAAGCATCGGAAATGCAAATTCAATCTAGACCCTCTTCTTCCGAGCAGAAGATGCAGGGGAAGGCGGCGCCGAGCATGAGCAGAGGCCGCGCAAAATTGCAATGACGGCAAACACAAGGTATGGAGCATACAGCTGAAGCAGCCTCGGCGTTGCCCTTCCTGAGCCCAGCATCTCACCAAGTATTGCGGACTGAAACACACAATTGCAATCACTATCAGGAAAGAAATCAAGATAATTTCAAAAAAAAAAAAGGAAAGAAATCAAGATAATGCGGCCCATCACAGAGCGATTTATGTGCTAGTGACTGAAATTGATGACATGACACTGAAAAACTTAGTATCCACGGAGTTGGCCTCTGCATCTTGCAGATCTGAAGCAGAGGCCGCACATGTTCTCAGACCATGGAAAAAGAGCAGAGCAGAGCAGGGAGGCTGCGGCGGACGAGGGCTACCATGGAGGTGAGGGTGGAGACGCCGGCCATGAGCGAGGTGGTGGCGGCCCAGCGGCGGCGGGCGAGGACGCCGTAGATGGTGGCGACGGAGAGCGGCCAGAGGAAGGCGATCTCGAGCCAGAAGATGCCGCGGAGGAAGGCCGGCGGCTGGGCCATGAGGTAGTCGTTGAACTCGGCGGCGTACCACCGCTTGAAGTCCCGCAGCGGCGCCGGGTAGAGGTGCCGCGGGAGGACGGACTGCGCGCCGATCAGCGGGGCCGCCATTGCGATGGTGAGGGAGAAGAGGACGACCACAGCGTCCGCCACCGCCGAGACGACGCCCATTGCTGAGGTGGGTGTACCGCTGGCCGGGGATCTCGAGGTGGTGTAGCAAGTCCGTAGGTTGACTTTGAGAGGAGAGCTTTGGTGGTTGCAGGCTTGCAGCAGAGAAAAGACGAGGTACACGCGTGTTGCAACGGGGCAACGAATTACATTAACAGATTCACTGATTGTAAGGTTGCTGTTGTGCACCTCGTAATAATAAGACATGTTATTGCCTTCATCATTTCAGTCCCTTGCCTCTGGCTCCGACTTATGTACTGCGCGGTAAAATCAATTTTTGGGCTCATCGGCCATCACTTTGTGTTATCGCCTTCGTCCCAACTTAGTTGTTTTGGATTTGTTTAGATGCGAATGTGAGCACCTATGCGTTAGTTGAAAGTTTTTCTTTTCATGTTTCGTTTCGTCCGAACGCAACTTAATCGATGGATTGCAAACCAACACATCTTAACCAGTGGATTGCAAATGAACAGACGGATCGTGCCTCGCCTTTGGTGAATTCTCGTCCGAGCTCTCGATGGCGGCGTTTTTACAACATTTTCTTTAATAATTACATGAACATATTTTAGGAAATTGCACAGACGTTTTTCAAATACATAAACACTTTCAAAGATGCATGATTTTTTATTTACACCAATAATTTATAAAAATACATGAACATTTTGTAAACATATGGGAACACATTTTAAGTTACATGAACATTTTTAAAAACTGTTAAAAATCCATGAACATTTGAAAAAAGCTTCAATGCTTTTCAAATTACGTGAACATGTTTTTAGAAAACTCCATGAGCACTTTCTATTAAAACTACATAAACAATTTTTTAGTGTCTGAACACTTTTTAAATTACATGAACTTTTCTAAAGGATATGAACACTTTCCAAATTACACAAAATATTTGAAAAACTTGAGCATTTTCTTTAAAGTCACATGAACATTTTTTAATGTGTGAATACTTTTTCAAAATTACATGGATTTTTTTAAACACATAAAAAAAATTATGTACAAATGTTTTTAACAACACACAAAGCATTTTTGTCTTTTTGTAGCAGATTATGTCTTTTCATTATGTGTGCGTGTGTATACACTTTATAACAAAATTAAAAAAAAGTTCACATACACGTTTAAGGTTTTTGTGCTCACATACACTCACCGTACCCCACCCCTCGGTTGACTAAGTCAAGAATGTTTCCTTCCGGTGAACGAACTTCGCTAAGTCTAGGGCTAATTCCACTATAAGGAACCTAACCATTTGAGCTAGGTTTCATTGGTGAGGGTAACACGTTTTGTGTGCTGCTAGTCTAAGCGCGGGTGAAGGGAGCTTGTATTTATAGACAACAATGGGCGATTCCGCTTGTGCTCTCTTGAGAAAAAGAAAGTTGCTCGCTCTGAAAGGAAAACCCGCTTGAAGAAAAACACTCAGCCTTGGGTAAGAAAAACAACTCCTCCCTCCGATTCATATTACTTGATGCTGCTTTAGTATGGATCTCAGGGAGTACCATTTTTTACAAGATTAAGAAAATGTGTTACTGCAAAAAAAAAGTGTTTGTGAATTTTAGGAAAAAGTCCGAAACAAAGCTTAAACCTGTAGACGAAAGCTAAATCAAACCCTGAATTTCCAATCCCTGAAATCAGCACACCAAACTCTCTAATCCCGGTCTATTTTGAACCTTGAACACATTTTCAAAGGGATTGTCAATGTGTTTTTGAACCTTGAACCCTGGCCGGACTCGACTGGGCCTGCCCACCAGGCGCGAAAAGTATTTTTCTTTTTCATAACACACGAATTAAAAAATACCCTTTTCTTTTCATAACGCGCGAATTAAAATTACCACAAAAAAACTAAAGCTCACGCGATATCGAACTTGGAACCTAATGCTTCCAACATCCTCCCGCTAGCCACTATAAATTATGCCTTTTGGTGATAAATTGGAAGCACGAAAATATTTAACCACAATTCGTAACGTTGAGATCTGAAAACTTTTTGGAAACATTTTCTCAAAAAATTTCATTAATTTTGAAATTGGAAGATCTTAAACATTTGCAAAGAATGTGAACAATATTTGGAATTACAGTTTTTTTTTGCAAAAATGTGAACAGTATTTGGAATTACAAACATTTTAGAAACAAAAGAAATTTTGAAAACGTGAACCATTATTGAAATCCCCCCCCCCCCCCACACACACAAACAAAATAAAGTGCGATATATGGTTAAATAAGGTCATGCTTTAAAAAAGTGTTTGTGGATTTCAAAAATATTTCACATTTCAAAAACAAATCTTGATGCTGTGGTATATGGTTAAATAAGGTTGCGCTTCTATTTATCAATTACAGCCAACTGGTAGGGTGGTTAGTAATAGTTTTGGTACCATCAGGTCGCAAGTTTGTATTTCAAGTCGCAGAAAAAAAACACGCTTAGCAGCTGGTGGGCCGGCCCATTCGAGTCCGGCTGCAGCAAACAATCCCGGGGTTTGAGTTGCGACGTAAGCAACCCTGTTTGGAAACACTCTAGGTTTAAAATAAACCGGGATTAAAAGAGTTCGGTGTGCTAATTTCCGGGATTTAAAGTTCAAGGTTTAATTTAGCTCTGGCCTATAAATTCAAGGTTTATTTTAGACTTTTTCCTGAATTTTATGAAGCCATGGAATTTTTTAAAATGTTCACAAATTATTATTTTAAATAACGGTGCACCCTCGGTACCCCTTACTGGCGGTACATCGCAACAACCCTATTCGCTGTAACAAGAATAAAGCTATGGTATCATGCTAAATATCAACAAGTTCTCATGGTGTGTGCATACAGGTAAATGATGTATGTAACTATGAAGGCATTGACAGCATTCTTAGAATAGAAACAAAGAATGGTGATGATTTAAGCAGTAATATGAAGTGATGCACAAACAGATGAAAAACATGGGAACACACAAAGAGGATAAAGCGAGTGTTGAGTTGAGTACCATATCCCTTTTGTGCTATATAAATTCAGAATATCCTCCAGAACACAACCGTTAATTACCATCTTTCATTTCACTTAATATGTAATAATCTTCAACTGAGACAGCTGAAGGTGAATAATCATCTCATAACAGACATATAGACAACAAACAACTGAACACATTCAACAGCAACACCATGAGAGATGCACGATGGCTCAGCCGCTTTCCGGTGCGCTTCACCGATGCTGTTGGCCTAAATGTGAATACCAAGTTGAGCAGATACAGCATAAATCGGACAGCCCATCGTCTAATTCCACAAGGAAATCTGGAAACGGATGGATCGGAGTATGTTTTGTTGCGTTTGATCGAATAATCCACGCAACCGCGAGATCGGATCTCGGTTCACTCGTCCCGCTCACCTTCGACGAAGTAGGCCGCCGACGGCCACCCCCGGGCGGTGGAGAGGGAGAGCACCTCCTCCTCCGTCATGGGGACGTAGGGCTCCGCCTCGTACGACACCTCGCCGACCCCGGACGCGGCGATCCGGCCGACGAGCTCGGCGACCCCGCGGGGGCGCCGCACGGGGGGCACCCAGAAGGACCCGCCCGGCACGAAGGGGAGCCACTCGGGCGTGGCCCGCCGCACCATCACGCCGTGGATGGCCTCCTCCATGCGCCGGATCCCCACGACCTCGACCGACGACGGGTCCTCCTCGGCGAGGTCGATCTCGATGAGCTCGACCTTGGTGGAGAGCCCGCGGAGCGGCGGGAGGAGGGAGGCGGTGGCCGGAGAGGGGCGGGCTAGGCTTTGCGCGAGCAGGCGAGCCATCGGGGAACGGAGGCGAGGAAGATGCGGAGATGGGGAGGGAAATGGAAGGAGATAGGGACCGGGAGAGGCGCCGCGACTTTGCTAGCCAGGTGGGTGGTATCGTGGTAGGGCCTGAGTGGCGCTAACTTGGGTCCGCTTGTCAGCGACGGAGAGTAGGTCAGGCCGGTAGGATCTTGCATACCATTGGAGGATTTACTATCAAAGTGATTCCTCATGTCCTCTACCCGAACTTCGCAAATTCAGCCCCTATACGTCCCGGGCACGCCCTCGAACACTGACCGGGCACTTTTAATATTCACGCCTCCACACCCACGTATCTCATGTTCCCTCCCCTATATTTAGAAACACAACACTATACGGTGAGGGCGATGACCGTATAATTACCTCAAGTCATATTTAAGGACCGTATTGACTGTATTAAGTATAGTGACTAAAGTGAGCTTCCCAGACAAGTTTAGTGATCATAGATGCATTTTACTCAAAAGACAATGCCATCGCGGTACACAATGCCGCGTGAATTCTCCATCCGCCGCCTTATTTCATGGCCATCGTGATCAACCTCCGAAAATCGGGGCTGCTTGATGACGGCTCCGGTGCGAAGGTCAGCGAGTGTCGGCTGGGGATGCGCCGTGAAAAGCCAGACGGACGCGCCATCTTCCCTAGCCACCCAGTTCTCGTTTCTAGTAGATGATACGCCCGGCAGGGCGAGATGCATCCGAAGTTGAGTGGCAAGTGCAACAAGAGATCGTCCCACATCGCGAGCGGCCACGGCAGAAACGTCCGTTGGGTCGCTGTCGGGGATCGCAGTGACGGCGCCGCATTGCGCCAGGGGATGCAGACGGCGTGGAAGCGAACGAAGTCGGCAACGTCGTGCAGGCGGCCGAAGATGTCGTCGAGCAGGTCCGCTGGGAGGTCGGCCCACCGTGGCGGCACTAGGCTGGCCGGCGTGGCCGCCACGCCGGAGCCGAACTGCGACGCGACCTCGGTGAAGGACTTCATCCGATCCAATCTGAGGGCAATATGGTGAGCGCATGGATGCTATGCGGTCGTTCCTGGTTTCCAAATCAGAAGGTCAGGACTCTTATAATCATTAATTGCCATTTTAGTATATTTTTTATAATTATCTTTGTATCTTTGTATTTTTACCTTGAAAATCCAACATGGCTCATACTTGCATATAGTACTACTATCTCAGTGGTTGGTCCACCTCGGGATCCACGTTGCCTGATGTATTCAGCCAGGTATAGCGCTTGTCCATTAAATTTAGAATAGTAACGATGGAGTTTGTCCATTGTCATTTATGAGCCTCAGCTACTTCGGTCCACTACGGTCTTGAACTGGATGCATTATTAGGCTGGCCATAGTGGGGTAACAAAAATAATAACATGGGTTGGGGATCGTAGTAGAAATCAAAAAATTTCTACGCATCACCAAGATCAATCTATGGAGTAATCTAGCTACGAGGGGAAGGGGAGTGCATCTACATACCCTTGTAGATCGCTAAGCGGAAGCGTTGAAGTGAACGGGGTTGATGGAGTCGTACTCGTTGTGATCCAAATCACCGACGATCCTAGTGCCAAACGGACGACACCTCCGCGTTCAACACACATGCAGCCCGGTGACGTCTCCCACGCCTTGATCCAGTAAGGGGAGAAGGAGAGGTTGGGGAAGACTCCGTCCAGCAGCAGCACGACGGCGTGGTGGTGGAGGAGGAGCGCGGAACTCCAGCAGGGCTTCACCAAGCACTACGAGAGACGAGGAGGGAGAGGGGTAGGGCTGCGCCAACAGGAGAAGAACTTCGTGTGTTGGGCTGCCCGTTTGTCTCCACTATATATAGGGGGGGAGGGAGGGTTGCGCCCCACCTAGGGTTTCCACCCTAGGGGCGGCGGCAGCCCCAATCCCCATCTGGGGTGGCGGCCAAGTGGGGGGGGGGAGAGGGAGGCGCACCAGGCATGGGCCTTTAGGACCCATCTGCCCTAGGGTTTGCCCCCTCTTCTCTCCAGGCACATGGGCCTTGGTGGGGAGGCGCCCCAGCCTACCTAGGGGCTGGTCCCTCCTCACACTTGGCCCATGTATGCCTCCGGGGCCCGTGGTCCCTCCCGGTGGACCCCCGGACCCCTCCGGTGGTCCCGGTACACTACCGGTGATGCCCAGAACACTTCTGGTGGCCAAAACCATACTTCCTATATATAAATCTTTACCTCCGGACCATTCCGGAACTCCTCGTGACGTCCGGGATCTCATCCGGGACTTCGAACAACATTCGGTAACCGCGTACATACTTTCCCTTATAACCCTAGCGTCATCGAACCTTAAGTGTGTAGACCCTACGGGTTCGGGAGACATGTAGACATGGCCGAGACAACTCTCCGGTCAATAACCAACAGCTGGATCTGGATACCCATGTTGGCTCCCACATGTTCCACGATGATCTCATCGGATGAACCACGATGTCGAGGATTCAATCAATCCCGTATTCAATTCCCTTTGTCTAGTGGTATTGCACTTGCCCGAGATTCGATCATCGGTATCTCGATACCTTGTTCAATATCGTTACCGGCAAGTCTCTTTACTCGTTCCGTAACACATCATCCCGTGATCAACTCCTTGGTCACATTGCGCATATGATGATGTCCTACCGAGTGGGCCCAGAGATACCTCTCCGTCACACGGAGTGACAAATCACAGTCTTGATTCGTGCCAACCCAACAGACACTTTCGGAGATACCTGTAGTGTACCTTTATAGCCACCCAGTTACGTTGTGACGTTTGGTACACCCAAAGCATTCCTACGGTATCCGGGAGTTGCACAATCTCATGGTCTAAGGAAATGATACTTGACATTAGAAAAGCTTTAGCATACGAACTAACGATCTTGTGCTAGGCTTAGGGTTGGGTCTTGTCCATCACATCATTCTCCTAATGATGTGATCCCGTTATCAATGACATCCAATGTCCATGGTCAGGAAACCGTAACCATCTATTGATCAACGAGCTAGTCAACTAGAGGCTTACTAGGGACATGGTGTTGTCTATGTATCCACACATGTATCTGAGTTTCCCATCAATACAATTCTAGCATGGATAATAAACGATTATCATGAACAAGGAAATATAATAATAACTTATTTATTATTGCCTTCAGGGCATATTCCAACAGTATCCCACTTGCACTAGAGTCAATAATCTAGTTCACATTGCTATGTGAATAACACTGAAGGTCACATCCCATGTGACTAACACCCAAAGAGTTCTGGGTTAGCTCATGTTATGCTTGTGAGAGATGTTATAGTCAACGGGTCTGAACCTTTCAGATCCGTGTGTGCTCTACAAATCTCTATGTCATCTTGTAGATGCAGCTACCACGCTCTAATTGGAGATATTCCAAATGACTGTTCTACTATACGAATCCGGTTTATTACTCAGAATCATCTAGATTAGTGTCAAAGATTGCATCGGCGTAACCCTTTACGACGAACTCTTTTACCACCTCCATAATCGAGAAAATTCCTTAGTCCTCAAGCTACTAAGGGTAACATTGACCGTTGTCCTGTGATCCATTCCTAGATCACACTTGTGCCCCTTGACTGACTCATGGCTTGGCACACTTTAGGTGCGGTACACAACATAGCATACTTTAGAGCCTACGTCTGAAGCATAGGGGACGACCTTCGTCCTTTCTCTCTATTCTGCCGTGGTCAGGTCTTGAGTCTTACTCAACACTCATACCTTATAACACAGCCAAGAACTCCTTCTTTGCCGATCTAATTTTTGAACTCCTTCAAAATCTTGTCATGGTATGTGTTCGTTTGAAAGTACTATTAAGCGATTTTGATCTATCCTTATAGATCTTGATGCTCAATGTTCAAGTAGCTTAATCCAGGTTTTCCATTGAAAAACACTTTTCAAACAACCCTATATGGTTTCCAGAAATTCTACATCATTTTCGATCAACAATATGTCAACAACATATACTCATTAGAAATTCTATAGTGCTCCCACTCACTTCTTTGGAAATACAAGTTTCTTATAAACTTTGTATAAACCTAAAATCTTTGATCATCTCATCAAAGCGTACATTCCAATTCTGAGATGCTTACTCCAGTCCTTAAAAGGATTGCTGGAGCTTTGCATACTTGTTAGCATCTTTCAGGATTGACAAACCTTCTGGTTGTATCACATACAACCTTTCCTCAAGAAAATCGTCGAGGAAACAATGTTTTGACATCCTATCTGCAAGATTTCATAAATAATGCAGTAACTGCTAGCATAATTCCAACAGACTCTTAGCATCGCTATGAGTGAGAAAATCTCATCGTAGTCAACTCCTTGAACTTGTCGGGAAACATCTTAACGACAAGTCGAGCTTTCTCAATGGTGACACTTACCATCATTGTCTGTCTTCCTTTTAAAATCCATCTGCACCCAACAGCCTTACGACTATCAAGTAGTTCTTTCAAAGTCTACACTTTGTTTTCATACATGGATCCTCTCTCGGATTTTATGGCCTCGAGCCAATTTTCGGAATCCGGGCCCACCATCGCTTCTCCATAGCTCGTAGGTTCATTATTGTCTAGCAACATGACTTCCAGGACAGGATTACGTGCCACTTTGAAATAGCACGCATCCTTGTCGTCCTACGTGGTTTGGTAGTGACTTGATCCGAAGTTTCATGATCACTATCATAAGCTTCCACTTCAATTGGTGTAGGTGCCACAGGAACAACTTCCTATGCCCTGCTACACACTAGTTGAAGTGACGGTTCAATAACCTCATCAAGTCTCCACCATCCTCCCACTCAATTCTTTGGAGAGAAACTTTTCCTCGAGAAAGGACCTGATTTTAGAAACAATCCCTATTGCTTTCGGATCTGAGACAGGAGGTATATCCAACTGTTTTGGGTGTCCTATGAAGATGCATTTATCCGCTTTGGGTTCGAGCTTATCAGCCTAAAACTTTTTCGCATAAGCATCGTAGCCCCAAACTTTTAAGAAACAACAGCTTAGGTTTCTCTAAACCATAGTTCATACGATGTCGTCTCAACGGATTTGTGTGGTTCCCAATTTAAAGTGAATGCCGTTGTCTCTAATGCCTAACCCATAAACGATAGTGGTAACTCGATAAGAGACATCATGGTATGCACCATATCCAATAGGGTGCAGTTATGATGTTCGGACACACCATCACACTATGGTGTTCCCGGCGGTATTAGTCGTGAAACAATTTCCACAATGTCTTAATTTTGTGCCAAACTCGTAACTCAGATATAAATCTCTATGATCATATCACAGACATTTTATCCTCTTGTCACGACGATCTTCAACTTTCACTCTAAAATTACTTGAACCTTTCAATAATTCAGACTCGTGTTTCATCAAGTAAATATACTCAGCATCTACTCAAATCATCTGTGAAGTAAGAACATAACGATATCCACTGCGTGCCTCAGCGCTCATTGGACTGCACACATCAAAATGTATTACTTCCAACAAGTTGCTTTTTTGTTCCATCTTACTGAAAACGAGGTCTTTCAATCATCTTGCCCATGTGGTATGATTTGCATGTCTCAAGTGATTCAAAATCAAGTGAGTCCAAACGATCCATCAACATGGAGCTTCTTCATGCGTTTTATACCAATATGACTCAAATTACAGTGCCACAAGTATGTGGTACTATCATTACTATCTTATATCTTTTGGCATGAACATGTGTATCACTACGATCGGGATGGTATTATTCAAATAAACAGAGTAACCATTATTATCCTTAAATGAATAACCGTATTGCGACAAACATAATCCAATCATGTCTATGCCCAACGCAAACACCAAATAACAATTATTTAGGTTTTAATACCAATCTCGATGGTAGAGGGAGCGTACGATATTTGATTACATCAACCTTGGAAACACTTCCAACACATATCGTCATCTCACCTTTAGTTAGTCTTCGCTTATTCCGTAGTCTTTTATTTCGAGTTACTAACACTTAGCAACAGAACCGGTATCTAATACCCTGGTGCTACTAGGAGTACTAGTAAAGTACACATTAATATAATGTATATCCAACACACTTCTGTCGACCTTGCCAGCCTTCTCATCTACCAAGTATCTAGGGTAGTTCTGCTTCAGTGACCGTTCCCCTCATTACAGAAGCACTTAGTCTCGGGTTTTGGGTTCAACCTTGGGTTTCTCCACCAGAGCAGCAACTGATTTTCCGTTTCATGAAGTATCCCTTCTTGCCCTTGCCCTTCCTAAAACTAGTGGTTTTACTAACCAATTGACGCCCCTACTCGATTTCTACTTTCGCGGTGTCAAACATCGCGAATTGCTCAAGGATCATCATGTCTATCCCTGATATATTATAGTTCATCACGAAGCTCTAATAGCTTGGTGGCAGTGACCATGGAGAACCATCACTATCTCATCTGGAAGATTAACTCCCACTCAATTCAAGTGACTGTAGTACTCAGACAATCTGAGCACATGCTCAATGATTGAGCTTTTCTCCCTTAGTTCGCAGGCTAAGAAACTTGTCGGAGGTCTTACACCTCTTGACGTGGGCACGAGCCTGAAATCCCAATTTCAGCTCTTGGAACATCTCACATGTTCTGCGACGTTTCAAAAATGTCTTCGGTGCCCCAATTCTAAACCGTTTAACATCATGCACTGAACTATCACATAGTCATCAAAACGTGTATGTCAGATGTTCGCAACATCCGCAAACGACGCTCGAGGTTCAGCACACCGAGCGGTGCATTAAGGACATAATCCTTCTGCGCAGCAATGAGGACAATCCTCAGTTTACGGACCTAGTCCGCATAATTGCTACTATCAACTTTCAACTAAATTTTCTCTAGGAACGTATCTAAAACAGTAGAACTAAAGCGTAAGCTATGACATAATTTGCAAAGTCCTTTTGACTATGTTCATGATAATTGAGTTCATCTGATTATTTAATGAACTCCCACTCAGATAGACATCCCTCTAGTCATCTAAGTGATACATGATCCGAATCAACTAGGTCGTGTCCGATCATCACGTGAGACGGACTAGTCATCATCGGTGAACATCTTCATGTTGATCGTATCTTCTATACGACTCATGTTCGACCTTTCGGTCCTCCGTGTTCCGAGGTCATGTCTGTACATGCTAGGCTCGTCAAGTCAACCTAAGTGTTTCACATGTGTTCCGAGGCCATGTCTGTACATGCTAGGCTCGTCAACACCCGTTGTATTCGACGTTAGAATCTATCACACCGGATCATCACGTGGTGCTTCGAAACAACGAACCTTCACAGCGGTGCACAGTTAGGGAGAACACTTTTCTTGAAATTTTAGTGAGGGATCATCTTATTTAAGCTACCGTCGTTCTAAGAAAATAAGATGTAAAACATGATAAACATCACATGCAATCAAATAGTGACATGATATGGCCATCATCACTTTGCTCCTTTTGATCTCCATCTTCGGGGCTCCATGATCATCATCGTCACCGGCATGACACCATGATCTCCATCATCATGATCTCCATCATCGTGTCTTCATGAAGTTGTCTCGCCAACTATTACTTCTACTACTACAGCTAACGGTTAGCAATAAAGTAAAGTAATTACATGACATTTATGTTGACACGCAGGTCATAAATAAATTAAGACAACTCCTATGGCTCCTGCCGGTTGTCATACTCATCGACATGCAAGTCGTGATTCCTATTACAAGAACATGATCAATCTCATACATCACATATCACTCATCACATTCTTTTGGCCATATCACATCACATAGCATACCCTGCAAAAACAAGTTAGACGTCCTCTAATTGTTGTTGCATGTTTTTACGTGGCTGCTATGGGTTTCTAGCAAGAACGTTTCTTACCTACGCAAAACCAGAACGTGATATGACAATTTCTATTTACCCTTCATAAGGACCCTTTTCATCGAATCCGATCCGACTAAAGTGGGAGAGACAGACACCCGCTAGCCACCTTATGCAACTAGTGCATGTCAGTCGGTGGAACCTGTCCCACGTAAGAGTACGTGTAAGGTCGGTCCGGGCCGCTTCATCCCATGATGCCGCCGAATCAAGATAAGACTAGTAAAGGCAAGTAAATTGACAAAATCGACGCCCACAACTACTTTGTGTTCTACTCGTGCATAGAAACTACGCATGGACCTAGCTCATGATGGCACTGTTGGGGATCGTAGCAGAAATCAAAAAAATTATACGCATCACCAAGATCAATCTATGGAGTAATCTAGCTACGAGGGGAAGGGGAGTGCATCTACATATCCTTGTAGATCGCTAAGCGGAAGCGTTCAAGTGAACGGGGTTGATGGAGTCGTACTCGTCGTGATCCAAATCACCGATCATCCTAGTGCCGAACGGACGACACCTCCGCGTTCAACACACATGCAGCCCGGTGACGTCTCCCACGCCTTGATCCAGTAAGGGGAGAAGGAGAGGTTGGGGAAGACTCTGTCCAGCAGCAGCACGACGGCATGGTGGTGGAGGAGGAGCGCGGAACTCCAGCAGGGCTTCGCCAAGCACTACGAGAGACGAGGAGGGAGAGGGGTAGGGCTGCGCCAACAGGAGAAGAACTTCGTGTGTTGGGCTGCCTGTTTGTCTCCACTATATATAGGGGGAGAGGGAGGGCTGCGCCCCACCTAGGGTTTCCACCCTAGGGGCGGCGGCAGCCCCAATCCCCATCTGGGGTGGCGGCCAAGTGGGGGGGGGGGAGAGGGAGGCGCACCAGGCATGGGCCTTTAGGACCCATCTGCCCTAGGGTTTGCCCCCTCTTCTCTCCAGGCGCATGGGCCTTGGTGGGGAGGCGCCCCAGCCCACCTAGGGGCTGGTCCCTCCTCACACTTGGCCCATGTATGCCTCCGGGGCCCGTGGCCCCTCCTGGTGGACCCCCGGACCCCTCCGGTGGTCCCGGTACACTACCGGTGATGCCCAGAACACTTCTGGTGGCCAAAACCATACTTCCTATATATAAATATTTACCTCCAGACCATTCCGGAACTCACCGTGACGTCCCGGATCTCATCTGGGACTCCGAACAACATTCGGTAACCGCGTACATACTTTCCCTTATAACCCTAGCGTCATCGAACCTTAAGTGTGTAGACCCTACGGGTTCGGGAGACATGTAGACATGACCGAGACAACTCTCTGGTCAATAACCAACAGCAGGATCTGGATACCCATGTTGGCTCCCACATGTTCCACGATGATCTCATCGGATGAACCACGATGTCGAGGATTCCATCAATCCCGTATTCAATTCCCTTTGTCTAGCGGTATTGCACTTGCCCGAGATTCGATCATCGGTATCTCGATACCTTGTTCAATCTCGTTACTGTCAAATCTCTTTACTCGTTCCGTAACACATCATCCCGTGATCAACTCCTTGGTCACATTGCGCATATGATGATGTCCTACCGAGTGGGCCCAGAGATACCTCTCCGTCACACGGAGTGACAAATCCCAGTCTTGATTTGTGCCAACCCAACAGACACTTTCGGAGATACCTGTAGTGTACCTTTATAGCCACCCAGTTACGTTGTGACGTTTGGTACACCCAAAGCATTCCTACGGTATCCGGGAGTTGCACAATCTCATGGTCTAAGGAAATGATACTTGACATTAGAAAAGCTTTAGCATACGAACTAACGATCTTGTGCTAGGCTTAGGATTGGGTCTTGTCCATCACATCATTCTCCTAATGATGTGATCCCGTTATCAATGACATCCAATGTCCATGGTCAGGAAACCGTAACCATCTGTTGATCAACGAGCTAGTCAACTAGAGGCTTACTAGGGACATGGTGTTGTCTATGTATCCACACATGTATCTGAGTTCTCCCATCAATACAATTCTAGCATGGATAATAAACGATTATCATGAACAAGGAAATATAATAATAACTAATTTATTATTGCCTCTAGGGCATATTTCCAACAACATGAACTTGGGACTCATAAACATGCTTATGTGGTAGTCAATTAAAGAAGAGAGAGATGATTATAGTAACATAGGTAGATACCGTAACATAATAAATATTATGCTACTATGTGTCATGCATGGCAATAAATAAGACTATATGATACTAATCTATGTTACTATGCACTATGGATGTAGTATCATACACTAGTATCATATGCATGATACTAGTATATGATACTCTCCACTATGATAAAATTAACTCACACCTTGAGAAATAAAAAAGGACCCAACTGTTAGGGAACGTAGTAATTTCAAAAAAATTCCTACGCACACACAAGATCATGGTGATGCATAGCAACGAGAGGGGAGAGTGTTGTCTACGTACCCTCGTAGACCGAAGCGGAAGCGTTGACGCAACATAGAGAAAGTAGTCGTACGTCTTCCCAGTACAACCGATCCAAGCACCGTTACTCCGGCACCTCCGAGTTCTTAACACACGTATAGCTCGATGACGCACCCCGGGCTTCGATCCAGCAAAGCTTCGGGGAGGAGTTTTGTCAGCACGACGGCGTGGTGACGATCTTGGTGTTCAACTGTCGCAGGGCTTCGCCTAAGCACCACTACAATATGACCGAGGTGTAATATCGTGGAGGGGGGCACCGCACACGGCTAAGGAACGATCATGAAGATCAACTTGTGTGTTCTAGGGTGCCCCCTGCCCTCGTATATAAAGGAGCCAAGGGGAGGGGGCGGCCGGCCAAGGAGGGGCGCGCCAGGGGGGAGTCCTACTCCCACCGGCCCACTGGGAGTAGGACTTCCTTCTTTCCTAGTTGGAGAAGGAGAAGGGGGGAAAGAGGAGGAAGAGGGAAAGGAAAGGGGGGGGGGGGCGCCGCTCCCCTTCCCTTGTCCTATTCGGACTAGGAAGGGGAGGGGCGCGCGGCCACCTCCTGCCTCCTTTTCTCTTCTCCCTCAAGGCCCATGTAGGCCCAATAAACCCCCGGGGGGTTCCGGTAACCCCCGGTACTCCGGTAAAATGCCGATTTCACCCGGAACGATTCCGATGTCCAAATATAGGCTTCCAATATATTGATCTTTATGTCTCGACCATTTCGAGACTCCTCGTCATGTCCATGATCACATCCAGGACTCCGAACAACCTTCGGTACATCAAAATACATAAACTCATAATGAAACTGTCATCATAACGTTAAGCGTGCGGACCCTATGGTTCGAGAACAATGTAGACATGACCGAGACACGTCTCCTGTCAATAACCAATAGCGGGACCTGGATGCCCATATTGGTTCCTACATATTCTACGAAGATCTTTATCGGTCAGACCGCATAACAACATACGTTGTTCCCTTTGTCATCGGTATGTTACTTTCCCGAGATTCGATCGTCGGTATCCAATACCTAGTTCAATCTCGTTACCGGCAAGTCTCTTTACTCGTTCTGTAATACATCATCCCGCAACTAACTCATTAGTTGCAATGCTTGCAAGGCTTAAGTGATGTGCATTACCGAGAGGGCCCAGAGATACCTCTCCGACAATCGGAGTGACAAATCCTAATATCGAAATACGCCAACCCAACATGTACCTTTGGAGACACCTGTAGAGCTCCTTTATAATCACCCAGTTACATTGTGACGTTTGGTAGCACACAAAGTGTTCCTCCGGTACACGGGAGTTGCATAATCTCATAGTCATAGGAACATGTATAAGTCATGAAGAAAGCAATAGCAACATACTAAACGATCGGGTGCTAAGCTAATGGAATGGGTCATGTCAATCAAATCATTCAACTAATGATGTGATCCCATTAATCAAATAACAACTCTTTGTTCATGGTCAGGAAACATAACCATCTTTGATTAACGAGCTAGTCAAGTAGAGGCATACTAGTGACACTCTGTTTGTCTATGTATTCACACATGTATTATGTTTCCAGTTAATACAATTCTAGCATGAATAATAAACATTTATCATGATATAAGGAAATAAATATAACTTTATTATTGCCTCTAGGGCATATTTCCTTTGGTCTCCCACTTGCACTAGAGTCAATAATCTAGATTACACAGTAATGATTCTAACGCCCATGGAGCCTTGGTGCTGATCATGTTTTGCTCGTGGAAGAGGCTTAGTCAACAGGTCTGCTACATTCAGATCCGTATGTATCTTGTAAATCTCTATGTCTCCCACCTGGACTAGATCCCGGATGGAATTGAAGCGTCTCTTGATGTGCTTGGTTCTCTTGTGAAATCTGGATTCCTTTGCCAAGGCAATTGCACCAGTATTGTCACAAAATATTTTCTTTGGACCCGATGCACTAGGTATGACACCTAGATCGGATATGAACTCCTTCATCCAGACTCCTTCGTTCGCTACTTCCGAAGCAGCTATGTATTCCGCTTCACATGTAGATCCCGCCATGACACTTTGTTTTGAACTGCACCAACTGATAGCTCCACCGTTTAATGTAAACACGTATCCGGTTTGCGATTTAGAATTGTCCGGATCAGTGTCAAAGCTTGCATCAACGTAACCATTTACGATGAGCTCTTTGTCACCTCCATATACGAGAAACATATCTTTAGTCCTTTTCAGGTACTTCAGGATGTTCTTGACCGCTGTCCAGTGATCCACTCCTGGATTACTTTGGTACCTCCCTGCTAGACTTATAGCAAGGCACACATCAGGTCTGGTGCACAGCATTGCATACATGATAGAGCCTATGGCTGAAGCATAGGGAACATCTTTCATTTTCTCTCTATCTTCTGCAGTGGTCGGGCATTGAGTCTTACTCAACTTCACACCTTGTAACACAGGCAAGAACCCTTTCTTTGCTTGATCCATTTTGAACTTCTTCAAAACTTTGTCAAGGTATGTGCTTTGTGAAAGTCCAATTAAGCGTCTTGATCTATCTCTATAGATCTTAATGCCCAATATGTAAGTAGCTTCACCGAGGTCTTTCATTGAAAAACTCTTATTCAAGTATCCCTTTATGCTATCCAGAAAATCTATATCATTTCCGATTAGTAATATGTCATCCACATATAATATCAGAAATGCTACAGAGCTCCCACTCACTTTCTTGTAAATACAGGCTTCTCCAAAAGTCTGTACAAACCCAAATGCTTTGATCACACTATCAAAGCATTTATTCCAACTCCGAGAGGCTTGCACCAGTCCATAAATGGATCGCTGGAGCTTGCACACTTTGTTAGCTCCCTTTGGATCGATAAAACCTTCTGGTTGCATCATATACAACTCTTCTTCCAGAAATCCATTCAGGAATGCAGTTTTGACATCCATCTGCCAAATTTCATAATCATAAAATGCGGCAATTGCTAACATGATTCGGACAGACTTAAGCATCGCTACGGGTGAGAAGGTCTCATCGTAGTCAATCCCTTGAACTTGTCAAAAACCTTTTGCGACAAGTCGAGCTTTGTAGACAGTAACATTATCGTCAGTGTCAGTCTTCCTCTTGAAGATCCATTTATTCTCTATTGCTTGCCGATCATCGGGCAAGTCAACCAAAGTCCACACTTTGTTCGCATACATGGATCCCATCTCAGATTTCATGGCTTCAAGCCATTTTGTGGAATCTGGGCTCACCATCGCTTCTTCATAGTTCATAGGTTCATCGTGATCCAGTAGCATGACTTCCAGAACAGGATTTCCGTACCACTCTGGTGCGGATCTTACTATGGTTGATCTACGAGGTTCAGTAGTAACTTGATCTGAAATTTCATGATCATCATCATCAACTTCCTCTCTAATTGGTGTAGGTGTCGCAGAAACTGGTTTCTGTGATGAACTACTTTCCAATAAGGGAGCAGGTACGGTTACCTCATCAAGTTCTACTTTCCTCCCACTCACTTCTTTCGAGAGAAACTCCTTCTCTAGAAAGTTTCCGAATTTAGCAACAAAAGTCTTGCCTTCGGTTTTGTGATAGAAGGTGTATCCAATAGTTTCCTTTGGATATCCTATGAAGACACATTTCTTCGATTTGGGTTCGAGCTTATCAGGTTGAAGCTTTTTCACATAAGCATCGCAGCCCCAAACTTTTAGAAACGATAACCTTGGTTTCTTGCCAAACCATAGTTCATAAGGCGTCGTCTCAACGGATTTTGATGGTGCCCTATTTAACGTGAATGCGACCGTCTCTAAAGCATAACCCCAAAACGATAGCGGTAAATCTGTAAGAGACATCATAGATCGGACCATATCAAGTAAAGTACGATTACGACGTTCGGACACACCATTACGTTGTGGTGTTCCGGGTGGCGTGAGTTGCGAAACTATTCCGCATTGTTTCAAATGTACACCAAACTCGTAACTCAAATATTCTCCTCCACGATCTGATCGTAGAAACTTTGAAATTCTTTGAACTTTTCAAATGTTTCAGACTTGTGTTTCATTAAGTAGATATACCCATATCTGCTTAAATCATCTGTAAATGTGAGAAAATAACGATATCCACCACGAGCCTCAACATTCATCGGACCACATACATCTGTATGTATGATTTCCAACAAATCTGTTGCTCTCTCCATAGTACCGGAGAATGGTGTTTTAGTCATCTTGCCCATGAGGCACGGTTCGCAAGTACCAAGTGATTCATAATCAAGTGGTTCCAAAAGTCCATCAGTATGGAGTTTCTTCATGCGCTTTACACCGATATGACCTAAACGGCAGTGCCACAAATAAGTTGCACTATCATTATCAACTCTGCATCTTTTGGCTTCAACATTATGAATATGTGTATCACTACTATAGAGATTCAATAAGAATAGATCATTCTTCAAGGGTGCATGACCATAAAAGATATTACTCATATAAATAGAACAACCATTATTCTCTGATTTAAATGAATAACCGTCTCGCATCAAACAAGATCCAGATATAATGTTCATGCTTAACGCTGGCACCAAATAACAATTATTTAGGTCTAAAACTAATCCCGAAGGTAGATGTAGAGGTAGCGTGCCGACCGCGATCACATCGACTTTGGAACCATTTCCCACGCGCATCGTCACCTCGTCCTTAACCAATCTTCGCTTAATCCGTAGTCCCTGTTTCGAGTTGCAAATATTAGCAACAGAACCAGTATCAAATACCTAGGTGCTACTGCGAGCATTAGTAAGGTACACATCAATAACATGTATATCACATATACCTTTGTTCACCTTGCCATCCTTCTTATCCGCCAAATACTTGGGGCAGTTCCGCTTCCAGTGACCAGTCTGCTTGCAGTAGAAGCACTCACTTTCAGGCTTAGGTCCAGACTTTGGTTTCTTCTCTTGAGCAGCAACTTGCTTGCTGTTCTTCTTGAAGTTCCCCTTCTTCTTCCCTTTGCTCTTTTTCTTGAAACTAGTGGTCTTGTTGACCATCAACACTTGATGCTCCTTCTTGATTTCTACCTCCGCAGCCTTTAGCATTGCGAAGAGCTTGGGAATTGTCTTATCCATCCCTTGCATATTATAGTTCATCACGAAGCTCTTGTAGCTTGGTGGAAGTGATTGGAGAATTCTGTCAATGACGCTACCATCCGGAAGATTAACTCCCAGTTGAATCAAGTGATTACAATACCCAAACATCTTGAGTATATGCTCACTGACAGAACTATTCTCCTCCATCTTGCAACTATAGAATTTATTGGAGACTTCATATCTCTCAATCCGGGCATTCTGCTGGAATATTAACTTCAACTCCTGGAACATCTCATATGCCCCATGACGTTCAAAACATCGTTGAAGTCCCGGTTCTAAGCCGTAAAGCATGGCACATTGAACTATCGAGTAGTCATCAGCTTTGCTCTGCCAAACGTTCTTAACGTCGTCAGTTGCATCAGCAGCAGGCCTGGCACCCAGCGGTGCTTCCAGGACGTAACTCTTCTGTGCAGCAATGAGGATAATCCTCAAGTTACGGACCCAGTCCGTGTAATTGCTACCATCATCTTTCAACTTTGCTTTCTCAAGGAACGCATTAAAATTCAACGGAACAACAGCACGGGCCATCTATCTACAATCAAACATAAACAAGCAAGATACTATGAGGGACTAAGTTCATGATAAATTTAAGTTCAATTAATCATATTACTTAAGAACTCCCACTTATATAGATATTCCTCTAATCTTCTAAGTGATCACGTGATCCATATCGACTAAACCATGTCCGATCATCACGTGAGATGGAGTAGTTTCAATGGTGAACATCACTATGTTGATCATATCTACTATATGATTCACGCTCGACCTTTCGGTCTCCGTGTTCCGAGGCCATATCTGTATATGCTTGGCTCGTCAAGTATAACCTGAGTATTCCGCGTGTGCAACTGTTTTGCACCTGTTGTATTTGAACGTAGAGCCTATCACACCCGATCATCACGTGGTGTCTCAGCATGAAGAACTTTCGCAACGGTGCATACTCAGGGAGAACACTTCTTGATAATTAGTGAGAGATCATCTTAAAATGCTACCGTCAATCAAAGCAAGATAAGATGCATAAAAGATAAACATCGCATGCAATCAATATAAGTGATATGATATGGCCATCATCATCTTGTGCTTGTGATCTCCATCTTCGAAGCACCGTCATGATCACCATCGTCACCCGAGCGACACCTTGATCTCCATCGTAGCATTGTTGTCGTCTCGCCAATCTTATGCTTCTACGACTATCGCTACCGTTCAGTGATAAAGTAAAGCATTACAGGGCGATTGCATTGCATACAATAAAGCGACAACCATATGGCTCCTGCCAGTTGTCGATAACTCGGTTACAAAACATGATCATCTCATACAATAAAATTTAGCATCATGTCTTGACCATATCACATCACAACATGCCCTGCAAAAACAAGTTAGACGTCCTCTACTTTGTTGTTGCAAATTTTACGTGGCTGCTACGGGCTTACCAAGAACCAATCTTACCTACGCATCAAAACCACAACGATAGTTTGTCAAGTTAGTGTTGTTTTAACCTTCGCAAGGACTGGGCGTAGCCACACTCGGTTCAACTAAAGTTGGAGAAACTGACACCCGCCAGCCACCTGTGTGCAAAGCACGGCGGTAGAACCAGTCTCGCGTAAGTGTACGCGTAATGTCGGTCCGGGCCGCTTCATCCAACAATACCGCCGAACCAAAGTATGACATGCTGGTAAGCAGTATGACTTATATCGCCCACAACTCACTTGTGTTCTACTCGTGCATATAACATCAAACCATAAAACCTAGGCTCGGATGCCACTATTGGGGAACGTAGTAATTTCAAAAAAATTCCTACGCACACACAAGATCATGGTTATGCATAGCAACGAGAGGGGAGAGTGTTGTCTACGTACCCTCGTAGACCGAAGCGGAAGCGTTGACGCAACATAGAGGAAGTAGTCGTACGTCTTCCTGGTCCAACCGATCCAAGCACCGTTACTCCGGCACCTCCGAGTTCTTGACACACGTACAGCTCGATGACGCACCCCGGGCTTCGATCCAGCAAAGCTTCGGGGAGGAGTTTTGTCAGCACGACGGCGTGGTGACGATCTTGATGTTCAACTATCGCAGGGCTTCGCCTAAGCACCGCTACAATATGACCGAGGTGTAATATCATGGAGGGGGGCACCGCACACGGCTAAGGAACGATCATGAAGATCAACTTGTGTGTTCTAGGGTGCCCCCTGCCCCCGTATATAAAGGAGCCAAGGGGAGGGGGCGGAAGGCCAAGGAGGGGCGCGCCAGGGGGGAGTCCTACTCCCACCGGCCCACCGGGAGTAGGACTCCCTTCTTTCCTAGTTGGAGAAGGAGAAGGGGGGAAAGAGGAGGAAGAGGGAAAGGAAAGGGGGGGGCACTGCTCCCCTTCCCTTGTCCTATTCGGACTAGGAAGGGGAGGGGCGCGCGGCCACCTCCTGCCTCCTTTTCTCTTCTCCCTCAAGGCCCATGTAGGCCCAATAAACCCCCGGGGGGTTCCGGTAACCCCCGGTACTCCGGTAAAATGCCGATTTCACCCGGAACGATTCCGATGTCCAAATATAGGCTTCCAATATATTGATCTTTATGTCTCGACCATTTCGAGACTCCTCGTCATGTCCATGATCACATCCGGGACTCCGAACAACCTTCGGTACATCAAAATACATAAACTCATAATGAAACTGTCATCGTAACGTTAAGCGTGCGGACCCTATGGTTCGAGAACAATGTAGACATGACCGAGACACGTTTCCGGTCAATAACCAATAGCGGGACCTGGATGCCCATATTGGTTCCTACATATTCTACGAAGATCTTTATCGGTCAGACCGCATAACAACATACGTTGTTCCCTTTGTTCCCTTTGTCATCGGTATGTTACTTGCCCGAGATTCGATCATCGGTATCCAATACCTAGTTCAATCTCGTTACGGCAAGTCTCTTTACTCGTTCCGTAATACATCATCCCGCAACTAACTCATTAGTTGGAATGCTTGCAAGGCTTAAGTGATGTGCATTACCGAGAGGGCCCAGAGATACCTCTCCGACAATCGGAATGACAAATCCTAATCTCGAAATACGCCAAACCAACATGTACCTTTGGAGACACCTGTAGAGCTCCTTTATAATCACCCAGTTACGTGTGACGTTTGGTAGCACACAAAGTGTTCCTCCGGTAAACGGGAGTTGCATAATCTCATAGTCATACGAACATGTATAAGTCATGAAGAAAGCAATAGCAACATACTAAACGATCGGGTGCTAAGCTAATGGAATGGGTCATGTCAATCAAATCATTCAACTAATGATGTGATCCCGTTAATCAAATAACAACTCTTTGTTCATGGTCAGGAAACATAACCATCTTTGATTAGCGAGCTAGTCAAGTAGAGGCATACTAGTGACACTCTGTTTGTCTATGTATTCAAACATGTATTATGTTTCCAGTTAATACAATTCTAGCATGAATAATAAACATTTATCATGATATAAGGAAATAAATAATACTTTATTATTGCCTCTAGGGCATATTTCCTTCACCAACCCTCCCCTCCCCTCCCCAGCGCCGTGCGCCACTCCGGCCGCGGCGGCCACTAGATCCGGCCATTATGGCCGCCAGCTCCTCCACCGGCCACCCTGCCCACCGCGTCTGGTGCCCCCTGCTGCCCGCTGGAGGCGCGCCTCCGACCGCTGGCTACTCACCTCCCCCCTCTCCGGGGTCTGCGGCCTCGACGGCTGCCGCGTCAGATCCAGCCTCGACGCCGTAAATCCTGCGACGGGACGACCTCTCCAAGGCAGGTGCATCGCTGGGACCGCCGGATCCTTGCCGTTCTCCCTGTGGGGGGCCGCCGCGCCTTAAATCCCTGGCTATCCGCCGCACATCCCCAGCCCATGTTTCCTCTTCGGACCAGGCAGGAACGACGAGCGACGGATGGACGGAGGTCCGCTCTTGGAAGAAGGGGAGAGCCTGCTCGGGCTCGTCGGATCAAAGGGGGCGTCCTCTGCACCCGCGCTCGGACCGCCGCGGCTCATTCAATGCTGGTGGGGGCAGGGACGCCTTCTTAAGCAGATTCAAGGACAAATGTTTCCACTGCCTCAGTAAGCTCCACCGCCGCGTAGACTGCCGTGATGCCCTCTGGTGCATCATCTACAAGCGTGCCGGGCATTACGGCAAGTAGTGCCCGCAGAATCCTTGGAACGGGGGGCATGAGGGACCTGCAAGCGACCGCCTGAAGCCGCCCGCTGCTGCGCGCGCCCCGGTCCGGGACCGCCTCGTTTTCCCGGACGAGCATCCCCACGCCCCCATGAATCGCCTTCTCCTGTGCGATCCGGCCAGGCGGCCGCGCGAGAGCCACAGGGTGATCGTGGCCACCCCGGCGCTGGAGATCAAGGAGCACATTCTACGCCAGCACGCCATCACCCTCACCGCTGCCGACCGCTCGCACTCCACCACCCCAGCGGCGGTCGGCAGGGTGATTTTCGAGCAGCTCTCCACCGGCCCGCACCAGCTGCGCGTCACGGCGCACCAGCCCGAAGCCTTCCTCGTCCAATTCGACCTTCCTGCTCACCGGGACAATGCCGTGCGGCGTGCTGTCATCAAGGTCGACGGCTGCAAGTACTTCATTAGGGCGTGGAACAAAGACGACCACGCCGCAATCCTCAAGTTCAACCATGATACGTCTCCAACGTATCTATAATTTTTGATTGCTCCATGCTATATTATCTACTGTTTTAGGCAATATTGGGCTTTATTATCCACTTTTATATTATTTTTGGGACTAACCTATTAACCGGAGGCCCAGCCCAGATTTGTTGTTTTATGCCTATTTCAGTGTTTCGAAGAAAAGGAATATCAGACGGAGTCGAAACGGAACGAAATCAACTCTAGGGTTTTGGTTGATGTGTGTCTTCAGGTGTTATTCTAGTACGAACTCTAGGGCTGTTTGTGACACTTATAGGAATAGCCCAACGGATTGATTGGAAAGAATAACTTTGAGGTGGTTTCGTACCCTACCATAATCTCTTCATTTGTTCTCCGCTATTAGTGACTTTGGAGTGACTCTTTGTTGCATGTTGAGGGATAGTTATATGATCCAATTATGTTATTATTGTGGAGAGAACTTGCACTAGTGGAAGTATGAACCCTAGGCCTTGTTTCCTATCATTGCAATACCGTTTATGCTCACTTTTACCGCTTGTTACCTTGCTGTTTTTATATTTTCATTTTACAAAAACCTATATCTACCATCCATATTGCACTTGTATCACCATCTCTTCGCCGAACTAGTGCACCTATACAATTTACCATTGTATTGGGTGTGTTGGGGACACAAGAGACTCTTTGTTATTTGGTTGCAGGGTTGTTTGAGAGAGACCTTCTTCATCCTACGCCTCCTACGGATTGATAAATCTTAGTTCATCCACTTGAGGGAAATTTGCTACTGTCCTAAAAACCTGTGCACTTGCAGGCCCAACAACGTCTACAAGAAGAAGGTTGTGTAGTAGACATAAGCTCTTTTCTTGCGTCGTTGCCGGGGAGGTGAGTGCTTGAAGGTATATCTTTAGATCTTGCAATCGAATATTTTTGTTTCTTGTTTTAGCACTAGTTAGTTTATAAAAGAAAACTACAAAAAAATTGAATTGAGTTTACCACATACGCTTCACCTTTTTAATATCTTTCGTGGGTATGATGGAAAGGAAAATTGTGCCAAAGTGTTAGAAGAAGAAATCTATAAAATGTTTGGCACTAAATCTTTGAATGATGAGCATGATTGCAATGTTGTTACTATGAATTCCTTGAATATCCATGATGCTAATGATATGCAAAGCCACAAGCTTGGGGAAGCTATGTTTGATGAGATGATATTTTTTGTCCCCCAAGCTTTGATGAGCAAATTTACTATGATGAAAGCATGCCTCCTATCTATGATGACTATTGTGATGACACATACGCTTTAAAGAATAATGATAACCATGAAACTTGTCATCTTGGTCTTAATTTTCAATCATATGATAGTTATTTTGTTGAGTTTGCTCCCACTACTATTCATGAGAAGAAATTTGCTTATGTGGAGAGTAATAAAATTTCTATGCTTGTAGATCATGAAAAGAATGTTTTAGGTGCTGGTTATATTGTTGAATTCAATCATGATGCTACTGAAAATTATTATGAGGGAGGAACATATTCTTGTAGGAATTGCAATAATGTCAAGTTTCCTCTCTATGTGCTTAAAATCTTGAAGTTATGCTTGTTTTGCCTTCCTCTGCTAGTTGATTATTGTTCCCATAATTTGTTTGCTCACTAAATCCCTATGCATAGGAAGTGGGTTAGACTTAAATGTGCTAGTCATATTATTCATGATGCTCTCTTTATGTTTCAATTCTTATCTTTATGAGAGCATCATTGAAATCACCATGCCTAGCTAGGGGCATTAAACGATAGCGCTTGTTGGGAGGCAACCCAATTTTATTTTAGTTTCTTGCTTTTTGGTTCTGTTTAGGAATAAATAATCCATCTACCTTATGTTTAGATGTGGTTTTATATTTTAATTAGTGTTTGTGCCAAGTAGAACCTTTGGGAAGACTTGGGTGAAGTCTTTATGATAATGCTGTAAAAAACAGAAACTTTAGCGCTCACGAGATTAGTTAAAACTTTTTACTAGAGAGTGCTATTTAGTTGATTCTTTTTATAGATGATTACTATGCAAATTCCTCAGGTCCACCAATTTATTTTAGAATTTTTGGAGTTCCAGAAGTTTGCGTTAGTTACAGATTACTACATACTGTTCTGTTTTTGACAGATTCTGTTTTCCATGTGTTGTTTGCTTATTTTGATGAATCTATGGCTAGTAAAATAGTTTATAAACCATAGAGAAGTTGGAATAAAGTAGGTTTAACACCAATATAAATAAAGAATGAGTTCATTACAGTACCTTGAAGTGGTGTTTTGTTTTCTTTCGCTAACGGAGCTTACGAGTTTTCTGTTAAGTTTTGTGTTGTGAAGTTTTCAAGTTTTGGGTAAAGATTCGATGGACTACGAATAAGGAGTGGCACCCCAAGGTAATATTCAAGGACAACCAAGCGTCTAAGCTTGGGGATGCCCCGGAAGGCATCCCCACTTTCGTCTTCGTTCATCGGTAACTTTACTTGGAGCTATATTTTTACTCACCACATGATATGTGTTTTGCTTGGAGCGTCATTTTATTTTCTTTAGCTTTGCTTGCTGCTTGAATAAAGTACCAAGATCTGAAATTATTAAATGTTAGAGAGTCTTCACATGGTTGCATAATTATTCGACTACTCAATGATCTTCACTTATATCTTTCGTAGTAGTTTGTTGTTTGCTCTAGTGCTTCACTTATATCTTTTAGTGCACGACGGTGGATTTATTTTGAAGAAATAGATGAACTCTCATGCTTCACTTAGATTATTTTGAGAGTCTTAAATAGCATGGTAATGTGCTTAATCCTAATATGCTAAGCATAAAAGATTTGTAAGAATTCTTATGAGTGTATTGAATACTAAGAAAAGATTGAAGCATGATAATGTTTTGAGATATGGAGGTGATAATATTAGAGTCATGCTAGTTGTGTAGTTGTGAATTTAAAGAATACTTGTGTTGAAGTTTGTGATTCCCGTAGCATGCATGTATGGTGAACAATTATGTAACGAAGTCGGAGCATGAGGTGTTTATTGATTGTCTTCCTTATGAGTGGCGGTCGGGGACGAGCGATGGTCTTTTCCTACCAATCTATCCCCCTAGGAGCATGCGCGTAATACTTTGCTTTGATAACTTCTAGATTTTTGCAATAATTATACGAGTTCTTTATGACTAATGTTGAGTCCATGGATTATACGCACTCTCACCCTTCCATCATTGCTAGCCTCTTCGGTACCGTGCATTGCCCTTTCTCACCTCGAGAGTTGGTGCAAACTTCATCGGTGCATCCAAACCCCGTGATACGATACACTCTATCACACATAAGCCTCATTATATCTTCCTCAAAACAGCCACCATATCTACCTATCATGGCATTTCCATAGCCACTCCGAGATATATTGCCATGCAACTTTTCACCGTTCTGTTTATTATGACACGCTCCATCATTGTCATATTGCTAGCATGATCATGTAGTTGACATCGTATTTGTGGCAAATCCATCATTCATAATTCTTTCATACATGTCACTCTTGATTCATTGCATATCCCAGTACACCGCCGGAGGCATTCATATAGAGTCGTATTTTGTTCTAAGTATCGAGTTGTAATTGTTGAGTTGTAAGAAAAATAAAAGTGTGATGATCATCATTATTAGAGCATTGTCCCAGTGAGGAAAGGATGATGGAGACTATGATTCCCCCACAAGTCGGGATGAGACTCCAGACGAAAAATAAAAAAAGAAAAAAAAAGAGGCCATAAAAAAAGAGAAAAGGCCCAAATAAAAAATAAAAAATAAAAAAATGAGAGAAAAAGAGAGAAGGGGCAATGCTACTATCCTTTTACCACACTTGTGCTTCAAAGAAGCACCATGATCTTCATGATAGAGAGTCTCCTATGTTGTCACTTTCATAATACTAGTGGGAATTTTACATTATAGAACTTGGCTTGTATATTCCAATGATGGGCTTCCTCAAAATGCCCTAGGTCTTCGTAAGCAAGCGAGTTGGATGCACACCCACTTAGTTTCTTTTGTTGAGCTTTCATATACTTATAGCTCTAGTGCATCCGTTGCATGGCAATCCCTACTCACTCACATTGATATCTATTGATGGGCATCTCCATAGCCCGTTGATACGCCTAGTTGATGTGAGACTATCTTCTCCTTTTTGTCTTCTCCACAACCACCATCTATTCCACATATAGTGCTATATCCATAGTTCACGCTCATGTATTGCGTGAAGATCGGAAAAGTTTTGAAAATGTTAAAGTATGAAACAATTGCTTGGCTTGTCATCGGCGTTGTGCATGATTTAAATACTTTGTGTGGTGAAGATGGAGCATAGCCAGACTATATGATTTTGTAGGGATAACTTTCTTTGGCCATGTTATTTTGAGAAGACATGATTGCTTTATTAGTATGCTTGAAGTATTATTATTTTTATGCCAATATGAACTTTTGTCTTGAATCTTTCGGATCTAATATTCATACCACAATTAAGAAGAGTTACATTGAAATTATGCCAAGTAGCACTCCGCATCAAAAATTCTTTTTATCATTTACCTACTCAAGGACGAGCAGGAATTAAGCTTGGGGATGATGGATACGTCTCCAACGTATCTATAATTTTTGATTGCTCCATGCTATATTATCTACTGTTTTAGGCAATACTGGGCTTTATTATCCACTTTTATATTATTTTTGGGACTAACCTATTAACCGGAGGCACAACCTAGATTTGTTGTTTTATGCCTATTTCAGTGTTTCGAAGAGAACGAATATCAGACGGAGTCGAAACGGAACGAAATCATCTGGAGAAGTTATTTTTGGAAGGAAACCCACCAGATAGACTTGGACTCTACGTTAGAAGATACGGGAGCTGGCCACGAGGGTGGGGGCGCGCCCACCCCCCTGGGGCGTGCCCCCTGCCTCGTGGGGCCCCCGCAGCTCCACCGACGTACCCCTTGCACCCATATATACCTACGTATCGTAAAAC
The DNA here is from genome assembly GCA_032464435.1 of Aegilops umbellulata. NCBI lineage: Eukaryota > Viridiplantae > Streptophyta > Magnoliopsida > Poales > Poaceae > Aegilops > Aegilops umbellulata. The sequence continues at coordinate 546,742,657 of CP136058.1, forward strand.
TTCCAGAACAGAGATTAGATCGGGAGTTCCGCCGCCGCAAGCCTCTGTAGCCATCAAAAACCTCTCAGGACCCTGTTCCGGCACCCTGCCGGAGGGGGGAACCCTCACCGGTGGCCATCTTCATCATCCCGGCGCTCTCCATGACGAGGAGGGAGTAGTTCACCCTCGGGGCTGAGGGTATGTACCAGTAGCTATGTGTTTGATCTCTCTCTCTCTCTCTCTCTCTCTCTCTCTCTCTCGTGTTCTTGATTTGGCACGATCTTGATGTATCGCAAGCTTTGCTATTACAGTTGGATCTTATGTTTTTTCTCCCCCTCTACTCTCTTGTAATGGATTGAGTTTTCCCCTTGAAGTAATCTTATCGGATTGAGTCTTTAAAGATTTGAGAACACTTGATGTATGTCTTGCCGTGCGTATCTGTGGTGACAATGGGATATCATGTGCCACTTGATGCATGTTTTGGTGATCAACTTGCGGGTTCCGCCCATGAACCTGTGCATAGGGGTTGGCACATGTTTTCGTCGTGATTCTCCGGTAGAAACTTTGGGCACTCTTTGAAGTACTTTGTGTTGGATTGAATAGATGAATCTGAGATTGTGTGATGCATATCGTATAATCATACCCACGGATACTTGAGGTGGCATTGGAGCATCTAGGTGGCATTAGGGTTTTGGTTGATGTGTGTCTTCAGGTGTTATTCTAGTACAAACTGTAGGGCTGTTTGTGCCACTTATAGGAATAGCCCAACGGATTGATTGGAAAGAATAACTTTGAGGTGGTTTCGTACCCTACCATAATCTCTTCGTTTGTTCTCCGCTATTAGTGACTTTGGAGTGACTCTTTATTTCATGTTGAGGGATAGTTATATGATCCAATTATGTTATTATTGTGGAGGGAACTTGCACTAGTGAAAGTATGAACCCTACACTAGTAGAAAAAGGGCCTTTAGTCCCGGTTCATAAGGGCATTTAGTCCCGGTTTTTTGAACCGGGACTAAAGGGTCGTTACTAATGCCTCACCCTTTAGTCCCGGTTCAAACCAAAACCGGGACTAAAGGCCCTCCACGTGGCCGCTGCCTGGAGGCCCACCTTTAGTCCCGGTTGGTAACACCAACCGGTACTAAAGGAAATTTTCTGAATTTTTTTTTGAATTTTTTCTTTTGAAATTTTTTTTTTTGAATTTTTTTTATTTTCAAATTTTAACCTCTAATATCTAATCACCACCCCCTCATCACTACTCAATTTATCCTCTAATCACCCCTCATCATTCGAAATCATCTAACTTCCCGACCGGTCACCCATCCCTCTCACTACTCTAGCCCGAGCACGCTTAACTTTCGGGTTCTATTCTCCTTCGCTTCCGAGTTTGCACTTGTTGTTTTCCTGACAATAGTAAGATGTCAATCCTATTAACCCTCAGGAATTTTGCTTGAGCATGAAGTGACACATTTCACTGTTTGAGTTTGAAACTATTGTTTTAAAAAACAATAATTATTTAGTAACACTAATATTTCTTGAATAATTAGTTTGACCATTGTTTGACCACAGTTTGACCAGATTTGACCAAAATTCAAAATAACTAAAATAATTATTTAGTAACACTAATATTGTAGAATAATTAGTTTGACCATTGTTTGACCACAGTTTGACCATAGCTTGAATTTTTTTGAATTTTTTTGCCTCTCCAGATCTTAAAAGCCCCGTATCTTTTTTCTGTTAGGTTTTTGAGGATTTTGAAAATGTTTAACGGGGTTCCCCCCGTTAAATTTGGATGTAACTTTTCGAGTAGATGATTTTTCATATAAAAAACTTTTTCATCCGAGTTCGTATGCAAAAGTTACGCCCATTTTTACAAATTCTCGAGAGATTTGGCAAAAAAGTTGAAAATTCATGTTTGTAAATTTTCCCAACAACTAGACCACATATCACATGGGAAACTTATTTTATTTTATTTTTTTCACATTTCCATCATTTTCTTTTATTTTTTTTAAAACCGAAAAGGCGATCCACAAGGGGGGGGGGGGGGTAGAGTTTGAAAATGGGACTTTTAGTACCGGTTCGTGGCACGAACCGGGACTAAAGGTCTCAACCCCATTAGTCCCGGTTCGTGCCTCAAACCGGGACTAAAGGTCTAATCTTTAGTCCCGGTTTGAGGCACGAACCGAGACTAAAGGTCATCGCACCCTTTAGTCCCGGTTTGTAACACGAACCGGGACTAAAGGGCCCAGGTGAACCGGGACTAATGCCTTAGCCGCACGAACCGGGATAAATGCTCACATTAGTCCCGGTTCTAGACTGAACTGGGACTAATGCTCAATCCGGCCTGGACCATTGCCCCCTTTTCTACTAGTGCTAGGCCTTGTTTCCTATCATTGCAATACCGTTTACGCTCACTTTTACCGCTTGTTACCTTGCTGTTTTTATATTTTCAGTTTACAAAGACCTATATCTACCATCCATATTGCACTTGTATCACCATCTCTTCGCCGAACTAGTGCACCTATACAATTTACCATTGTATTGGGTGTGTTGGGGACACAAGCGACTCTTTGTTATTTGGTTGCAGGGTTGTTTGAGAGAGACCATCTTCATCCTACGCCTTCTATGGATTGATAAACCTTAGGTCATCCAGTTGAAGGAAATTTGCTACTGTCCTACAAACCTATGCACTTGCAGGCCCAACAATGTCTACAAGAAGAAAGTTGTGTAGTAGACATCAAACCACCATGTGCGCGTGGTGATCGAAGACCTGCCCATGCAGTTCTGGTCTCTGTCGGGCGCCGAGGAGGCCCTCGGAGACATCGGCTGGACTCGCGCACTTTGGAGAGGGGACATACCAAGACCTTCACGTGCTGGCTCTGGGTCTGGGATGTAGCCCACATCCCGACCAGGCGCGCCCTCTGGGTGATGAAGCGCGGCGCCGGCCGCTGTGATGAGATCGTTGGCATCGCCCCCGACGACCGCCGCGTCCCTGCGCCGCCTGGTGCCCGCCGCTACGACATGCTGATCCACGTCGACCTGCTCAAGGACTGGTCGCCCCTCTCGCCGCGCTCCTCCCACTCGGGGCAGAGCGGCCTGCCCTCCTCGGAGGACAGCGATGCCTGCCCTCTCCCTCGCATCGAGCCTGGCACTTGGGCCACCCGCGTGGAGGACGGACAGGGCAGGGCGCGCAGCTCCATGTCGCGTATCGGCCTGGCAGGCTGCGGCCCGATCCTGGCCGGCGCTGGTCGCGACCGTGAAGGCGATGGTGGCAATGGTGGCTCGAGCCGGTCCTCGAGGGACCGTCTTCTCGGGCACAACTGTCATGCCAGGGGCAGCGACGAGGACGTCGTCGACAGCGTGCATCGCCAGCGCAGCCGCACCCCGGTCGGAAGGCGTCGCTCAGTTGGCCGCCGGGAGGAAGGGAAGAACTCCAGCACCAATGTTCTGCACGCCACCCTGCCTCAGCCCCTTCGCCCGGTGCAGGCCGCGCCAGTGGAGGAGGACCCGGTGGCCCAGTTCTTCTCCTTCTTCGACTTGGGGCGCGCCTTCTCGCCGCCCCCGCGCACGGACTGCATGCAACTGGAGATGGAGAATGCAATGACCGAAGCCCTGCACAACCCTCTAGCCTTTGAAGACGGTGGTCGCTCCCCTCCATCCCGCCAAAGCGACAAGCCTGTGGAGCTCAAGAGCCCGGAGATGCTGCCGTGCCTGCTGCCCTGCATCAACTCCCCTGCAGCAGCCACGGTGGGCTTTCAGCTGGAAGCGGTGACTCAGCAAGTGGGCGAGATGATGATCGACAACGAAAATGAGCAGGTGGCTCAGCTGTTCGCGGTGATGCCCGCACCGATCCTCCCAAGTCAGCCACCACGCCCGCGCCACCCCGCTCCGCCAAAGTCCAGGGCTTTCTCTGCCCCCTCTCGTCGGAGCGCCCGCCAGGCAGCGGCAGGCATCACCACCCCTATGGTGCAGAGGGCGGTGCTGCGCCTCGTCCAGGAGCTTGGTGAGCTCGGCCCAAAGGACAAGATGACGCCAAAAGCGGCCACCCAGATCATGAAGCGCTTTCAGGAGCCGCTGTCTGAGGGCGACATTGCTGCCATCGCAAAGCTCACAGGCCTCGACCAAGGCGCCCTCAAGATCGCGGCGGGCATGGCGGGGCTGGCTGAAGCAGAGGAGATCATGCAAGTGTAGTTATGCCAGTAGTTTCAGATGTAGCTAGGTTCCGCCAGCGGCTGGTCTTCCACCGGCTTGAGTTAGGTTTAGTGATCATGTTTAGTTCCTTGATGCGGTGGTTAGCTTCGTGGGGACGGGGTTTTGGGCCTACTAGTGGCCGTCGTCGCCCCAGGATGTATGTGCTGGTGTATCTTCTCTTCGTTAGTAGTTTCTTCAGTTGGCGGAGCAACACCTGTTTTTTAGATGGATGACAACGCCATGAACTTCATGTCATGGAACGTCAGGGGGCTAAACTGCCCAGCGAAGCGTACTGCGATCAACGGTGTGGCCACCGCGCATAGATTAGCAATACTTTGTTTGCAGGAGACCAAGATAGAGGTGTGGTCGACGGCGATGGCCAGGGAGATTGGTGGCTCCATGCTACAAGGCTACGTCGTTCTTCCGGCTGTAGGTACTAGAGGGGGTGCGGCAATTTTCTGGGATAAGACTGTAGTCGACGTTGCTTCGCACAGCATAGGTAGATTCTCCATCACGGCTAGGGTTCTTGAGCTCCAATCAGGACTTCACTTCTGGATCACTATGGTCTATGGACCAACAGATGACGCACAGAAAGATAACTTCTTGGCTGAAATTGCCGCGGCAGCTCCCCCTACGGCTGAGCCCTGGATGATCAATGGTGACTTTAACATTATCTACCAGGCTGCAGACAAGAACAATGCCAATATAAACAGAAGGATGATTGGAAAGTTTCGAAGGGCCATCGATCAAGCGGGACTGAGAGAGATAAAATGCAAAAACCACCATTTCACATGGAGCAACGAAAGAGAAGTCCCAACCCTCTGCAGCATCGACAAAGTTTTCTACAACAAGCACTGGGAAGAGATGCACCCTGATCACATCCTTGTGGCTGCCTCTACCTCCTTTTCAGATCATTGCTCTCTCTATCTGACAGCTGCAAGCAAACCCTGCAGACAGGCGCGCTTCAGGTTTGAGAGCTTCTGGTCGCGCTTCCCCCGCTTCACGGAAACTGTCCTGCGGGCGTGGCAAAGGCCAGTACACCACGACTGCCCTTTCGTCAGGGTGAAGAAGAAGCTTGAGCGGACGACAGCGGATCTGAAGATCTGGAGCAAAGCCACGTTTGGAAGGGCAAGCATGCAGTTTCACATTGCAAACGAAGTCATTTGTTTGCTCGAGCTAGCCCAGGAGAGCAGAAGGCTATCGACAGCGGAGCTCAATCTCAGAAAACAGCTGAAGCTCAAGATCTTAGGATTGACAGCCATCGAGAGAGCACGGAGGAGGCAAGCTTCAAGAATCACATGGCTGTGAGTCGGAGATGCGAGCACAAAGTTCTTCCACGCAAGAATGAGAGCGAGAAGCAGGAAAACCCACATCCACTCCCTCACGAACGGCAACATAGAGGTCTACGAGCACGGTGGAAAAGAGAAAATAATACACGATCACTTTCAAAACAGTCTGGGCAAGCAGGAGCCTCGTCAGACAACTCTCTACTGGGACAAAATAAACATCCCGAGGATCAACCCGCAGGGATTGGATGCCCCCTTCTCGCATGCAGAAGTTTGGGCTGCGATCGTCGACTCCCCGGCGGACAAAGCCCCGGGTCCGGATGGATTCAATGACTAGTTTTTCAGATCATGTTGGCATATAATCAAAGAGGACATCATGGCAGTTTTTCAAAAATTCTATCAACTCTCAGGGCAAAACTTTGCAAGCTTCAACACTGCCCTGATTGTGCTCCTGCCCAAGAAAAATGGAGCTACAACAGTGGGGCATTTTCGGCCGATCAGCCTTACTCACTCAATTGCAAAACTCATCTCGAAGGTCCTCTCCACCAGGCTTGTTGGGGCTCTTAGTGCGATCATCTCTCTAGCGCAGACGGCGTTTCAAAAAGGAAAGTGCATCCACGACAGCTTCCAATACGTGCAAAGTTCAGTTAAAATGCTACACCGCATGAAGAAGAAGGCCCTGTTTTTCAAACTAGATATAGCGAAAGCCTTTGATTCAGTTTCCTGGGAGTACTTGTTCGAGCTGATGGAGCGGATGGGCTTCCCCTCAAGATGGAGAGACTGGATTGTGCTGTTGCTCTCTTCAGCATCGTCATCATGCATGCTCAACGGAGTCCCAGGGCCTCCGATTGCCCACGGGTGCGGGTTCAGGCAAGGCGATCCCCTCTCACTGCTGCTCTTCATCATGGCGATCGACCCACTCCACCACCTGTTTGAAGCGGCTGCAGCGGAGGGAGCAATGGCGCCGCTGCCAGGTCAGGGGATCAGCATGAGAGCCAGCTTATAAGCGGATGATGCGGTGATTTTTGCAAACCCCGAGAAGGAAGAGGTGGAAACGCTGTTATTTCTGTTGGACAAATTTGGCGACTGCACAGGGCTCAAGCTGAACCAGGCAAAGTCATCGGTGATATCGATCAACTGCAGTGACATTCAGCTGTCTGAGGTGCTGGCAAGCTTCGGAGGGCAGCAATCCTCCTTCCCAACCACCTACCTCGGCCCGCCAATCTCCACGCAAAAATTACGGTTGGTGCACTTCCAATTCATAATTGATCGAATTCGTGCTAGACTGGCGGGGTGGAAGGGCCGGCTCATGAGCATGGCGGGCCGGCGCATCCTTGTGTGTGCGGTGTTAACTGCACTTCCAGTGTTTGCCATGACCGTCCTCAAGGTCCCAAAGAAAATTCTAAAGGAAGTGGACAAGGCCCGGAGGCAGTTTCTTTGGGCGTAGGATGAGAAAACCACTGGCGCCAAATGCAAAGTGGCTTGGGAAAAGGTTTGTCGGCCGGTGGACAAGGGAGGACTTGGCATTTTGGATCTTCATCGCTTTGGTTCCGCCCTGCGGATGAGATGGTTGTGGCTCACCTGGCAGCAACAGCGAAGCCCCTGGATGAACCTTCCTGTTCTGTGCGATCACGACGACCGACTGCTCTTTACATCGGCCACCTCGATTCAGCTGGGCAACGGAAGGACCGCCAGCTTCTGGACAAGATCTTGGCTAGGATCAATGGCTCTTTGCCAAGAGTTTCCAACTCTTTTTCAGCACTCGCGTGGAAAGAGCAGGACAGTACACGAAGCCCTAGCCAATGACAAATGGATTCAGGACTTGCAGCACGGTAACACGGGCGAAATGGTTGTGCAGTACCTGCAGCTGTGGCGCAAGCTGCACACGGCCAACGTCACACTAACCACAGACGAGGACTTCATCGCCTGGGTGGCCGGCGGTGGCAACTATTACACTGCCAGAGTGCCAGTGCTGCCTACAAGCTGCAAACTGACGATGCTGATGCTCTAGGAATCAAGGCGGCAATCTGGAAGGCCTGTGTAGGATCGGAAGTATGTCTAGAGGGGGGTGATTAGACTACTTGACCAAATAAAAACTTAACCTTTTCCCAATTTTAGTTCTTGGCAGATTTTAGCAACTTTAGGGCAAGTCAAGCAATCATCACACAATTCAAGCAAGCATGCAAAGAGTATATAGGCAGCGGAAAGTAAAGCATGCAACTTGCAAGAATGTAAAGAGAAGGGTTTGGAGAATTCAAACGCTATTGGAGACACGGATGTTTTTCCCGTGGTTCGGATAGGTGGTGCTATCCTACATCCACGTTGATGGAGACTTCAACCCACGAAGGGTAACGGTTGCGTGAATCCACGAAGGGCTCCACCCACGAAGGGTCCACGAAGAAGCAACCTTGTCTATCCCACCATGGCCATCGCCCACGAAGGACTTGCCTCACTAGCGGTAGATCTTCACGAAGTAGGCGATCTCCTTGCCCTTACAAACTCCTTGGTTCAACTCCACAATCTTGTCGGAGGCTCCCAAGTGACACCTAGCCAATCTAGGAGACACCACTCTCCAAGAAGTAACAAATGGTGTGTTGATGATGAACTCCTTGCTCTTGTGCTTCAAATGATAGTCTCCCCAACAATCAACTTTCTCTCACAGGATTTGGATTTGGTAGAAAGAAGATTTGAGTGGAAAGCAACTTGGGGAAGGCTAGAGATCAAGATTCATATGGTAGGAATGGAATATCTTAGTCTCACCACATGAGTAGGTGGTTCTCTCTCAGAACATATGAGTTGGAAGTGTAGATGTGTTCTGATGGCTCTCTCCCAACGAGTGAAGAGGAGGTGGAGGGGTATTTATAGCCTCCACATAAAATCCAACCGTTACACACAATTTACCAATCTCGGTGGGACCGAATCAACAAACTCGGTCGGACCGAAATAGTAAACCTAGTGACCGTTAGAGATTTTCAGTGGGACTGACATGCAACTCGGTAGGACCGATACGGCTAGGGTTAGGGCATAATGTAATCTCGGTGAGACCGATTACACAAACTCGGTGAGACAGATTTGGTAATAAGCTAACCAGAGAGTTGGTCAGGTGAACTCGGTGGGACCGATTTGCTCTTTCGGTGAGACGGAAAAGTTACAAAAGGGAAACAGAGAGTTTACATTGCAATCTCGGTGGGACCGATCCGCTCTTTCGGTGAGACCGAAAAGTTACGAAAAGGAAACAGAGAAATTGCAATCCCATCTCAGTGAGACCGAGATCCCTATCGGTAGAACCGATTTGCTAGGGTTTGGCAATGGCTTATGACATCTAAAACTCGGTGGCGCCAGATAGAAAAAATCGGTAGGACCGAGTTTGGCTTAGGGTTTAGGTCATATGTGGATATGGGAAAGTAGCTGAGGATTTTGGAGCATATCATTAAGCACATGAAGCAAAAAGCTCATTAAGCAACACCTCATCCCTCCTTGATAGTATTGGCTTTTCCTATGGACTCAATGTGATCTTGGATCACTAAAATGTAAAATGAAGAGTCTTGAGCTTTTGAGCTTGAGCCAATCCTTTGTCCTTAGCAGTTTGAGGGTTCCACTTTCACCATCCATGCCATGCCAATCACTAAGCTTTCCTGAAATAATTGCCTTGGAATAGCATTAGCTCAATGAGCTATATGTTGTTATGAATTACCAAAACCACCTAGGGATAGTTGCACTTTCAATCTTCCGCTTTTTGGTAATTGATGACAACATATAGATCAAAGCTTCGACAAATGATAATAATAATGAATTATATCGTCGCTTTGAGAAGTATGTGATAAGTAAGAGCTCCCCCTAAATTTGTGCATATTTAAAATTTGCTTTGGACTGCAAATGCACAAAGAGTTAGAATCATGGGTTACTCTTCCATGTCACATACATCTTGGTGGAGCGCTCAAAATGATAAGAATGAAATACATGCACTCATCACCAAGAAAAGTGAATGATCACATAAGATAGATAAGATATATCAAGCATGCATAAGTGTAGCTTATGATCAAACACATGATCATCAATGTCTCACAAGCATATCAAAGTATCTCGACCAAAAGCAAACAAAGTTTGAAAAACCACCAAATAAAGCAAGAGAGAATAAAAGCAACACACTCTCTCTCGAAGCCTATGATCTATACATTTTTCTCCCCCTTTAGCAACAAGTTACCAAAAAGTTCCTAGAAAATGCATAGTGCTAGATCGACACTCAGGCTTGATCTTCTGGTGGTGGTGGAGTCTGGATCACTCCAAGGACGAAGGCTTCTGTAGACGTGGTTGGAGCTGGAGCTGAAGTAGATGCTGGAGCTGGTTGGGCTGGTGCTGTGGCTGGAGCTGAGGTGGTGGCTCTTGTGTCAGGAACTGGCACTGCAGACGACCTCTGAGCTCGTGTCACTCTGGCAAATGCATCAGTGGTAGTCTTCCCTTTCCTCTCCTGCATGTCATCTTGAAGTTGCTCCACTGCAGACTGGATTTCTGTCACTTTGACATCCAAGTCATAGAACTTTTATTCTACGATCCTCTCTAAGCTCTCCTGATTCTGAGTGAGGGTGGCCAGTCCTTTCTCTATCCTCAGGGTGGATGCAATCAAGTAACTGAGCTGCTCTTGCTTGGTTTTCAAGAAATATTCAGATGCCTCCTCTTGAGTTGGCATCTTGGCAGCTTTCTCCTTCCTTGCCTTCTCCTTCTGTGCTTGTGCATGGGCTGAAGATGGTTCATCCTTGTTCATCACAACTTGATTATCTTCAAAATCTAGATGAATAGGCAAATGTTCCTTGTCCAAGAGGCATATGCCTGTGCCCATCTCGGAGTTAATCAGCTCCTGGATCTGAGGGGCATATCCACAACTCCTCTTCTGGTCTGCTGCAGTCCTCTTGATTGTTTCTACCATGAGGCTCATGACTTTGAATTTTTGTGGCACATCAAAAATATGAAGCAAGTTGATTGCATGGCCTCTGATCATCTTGTGATCACCTGACTTGGGCAACAAGGTGTGCCTCAGTATCCAATTGATGGTTGGCAATCCTGATAGAAGATAATGTACTGATCCAAACTTGAAAGTGTCAAGTGCCTTGTTTGGGATCTCCTTGTACATGTTGGACATAGAGTTGTGGTCCATCTTCTTCTTGGCATAAATATCTAGGTCATCCTCATGCTCCTCTGGGGCATTGATGAGCTGTGCCCACTCAGCAATTGTTGATTGGTACCTCGTACCTTCAGACATCCATACAATTCTGCCATCTGGATAAAAGTGTGATGTGGAGTAGAACTGCATGATCAACTCTTCATTCCACTTTGCGAGCTTCTGCCCAACAAAATCAGCTACTCCACATGCCTTGAAGCTGTCTTGCACTCCAGGATAGTGCTCTTCATTGTCCTTGATGTATTCCCAGTCGACCCATCTCATGTCACACACAATGGGCTTCTTATCCAACAAGACTGTCTCATAGAAGTCCTGTTGTTCCTTAGTGTGGAACCTGTAGTCTACAGCAGTTCTCCTCCTGGTAGCATATGGATCTTCTGCTCTCCACTTTCTCAGTCCTGAGTCTCTTCTGATTTTCATGTCCTCAGCCACAGGATGAGCATCATTGTGGTCTCGGATCTTGGGCTTCAACTTTCTCAGAACTTGGCCTTCCTCTTCTTCTGCAGTGTCAGGCACTGGGGCTTTGTTCTTCTCAGCAGTTGGGATGCTCCTTGTATTCCTCTTTGGAGCTGTCTTGGCCTTTGATGCAGTCTTGGGCTTGGATACCGTAGCCCCTGATTTGATTGCATCACCCATTAGCTTGGGTGCCGTAGGTGCTAGTGCAGCAACCTCTTCTTCTTCTTCCTCATCAGAAGAATGCTGTTCAAATTCAGCCATGGGATCAACTTTCTTGCACCATCTGCCTCTTTTCCTTTCCTTCTTCCCTTCAGCAGCAACTGGCTCTTTGGGTGCAGGCTTCTCAGGAATCTTTGTTGAGGCTCTGGCCTTTGGCATAGGCTGCCTGCCTGCTGACCTTTTGATTTTCATCCCTGGCTTGATGGCTGCAGCTGAGCCATACTCCTTCTTAAGCACAACTTTCTTGGAAGTATCTTCTTCTTCTGCCACATAGTCCTCATCCTCTGATTCTGAGGTTCTTTTCTTCCTATGTCTGGTGGCAGCTTTTGGCAGGTTATTGGGAGTGCTCCTGCTGCCTTCATCCAAAGTGATGGAGGGACTAGTGCCCTCACTCATGTGCACTGGCTTTTCTGACATGTTCTGGCTATCACTCTGGTCTGACATGATGAACAAGCTGACTGCTGACCCTGTGAATGGTTTATAGATGAGGTAGAGTGGATAAGCATCACAAAATGCAGAGATTTTTGCAAAAGAATGATTCAAAATCTTAGTTTTAGTTTCCCACAGAAATCATTTCGGATCTACCGATTTTTAAACTCGGTGATACCGAAGCAGTTTTGGAACCTAAACTAGTGAGCTCGGTCAGACCGAGTCATAGTTCGGTGGCACCGAGACTGCTAGGGTTTCACAGAGTTCCAAAATCGGTCACACCGATTAGCAATACTCGATCAGACCGAGTCTCACTTGTGCAATGGCATAAGCCAAATCGGTGGGACCGAGTTTTTCAACTCGGTGGGTCTGAGATGGTTTCGGCGGAAACCTAACCCTAAAATTTCAAATCAAACCTATTCTATGAATCGCATTGACTGGATTGGAGTGTTTCAAACGTGGCTAGAAACAATATGATCACAATGTGCTAGGAATCGGATTGGGGAATAGCACAAAGATCGAGTCCATACCCTAGTTCGGCGGAGACTCGCTACGGCGGCAACGGCGGGGTTGAATTCCGTTGACGGCGACGGAGACCAGCGACTGGAGGCGGCTGGCGGCGAGGAGACGATCCGGAGACCACGTTGGCAGAGTGAGCTATCGCGCGGGCGAAGGGGTTCGGAGAAATTTCCAAAATTTTGCCCGTGTCTATATATAGCCCGACCATGTCGGTGTGACCGAGTGGAACAACTCGGTGGCACCGAGATGCAAAACTGTATACAGTTATTGCAACTCGGTGTGACCGAAAGGTTCAAATCGGTTGCATCGAGATCGAAAACATAGATCAACTTAATGATCTCGGTAAGACCGAAAGTGGGGTATCGGTCAGACCGAGAATCACAAAGAGGTTTTGGAAGTTTAAGTCTATGACGAATCAGGGACGCCGAGTGCTCCTCACATGGAGTGGTTTGAATCTGACTTGATCAATTTTGTGATGTAGCATGAATAGAGTTTGAGACGAGAAAAGCATAGATAGCTAGAGGAGGTTCTTAGGCATTCTTGTCCATCCACTTGGCAAAAGAAAAATAAAGCCAAACAATCAAAACAACAAGTGGATGTCCTCGAATGAGTAAAATATGCAACCAACATGCTCACACAATAAAATGGCAATTGAAATATGTGACAAAGCATGCACAACCAATTCTAGCATCTATCAAGCAATTGGCGATGACTAGGTCATCTATACATGAGTATATTGACTTAGGAGTCAAATGAGAACACTTGATCATAGGTCATACTCATCGTTTAAGCTCAAGTGGGGTTGCCACTTTTACATAAAGCATTGTTGTGTTCACATCATTAGAGTTGCTTTGGCTCAAGTCTTAGAGTAAAGCTCCCCCTAGATGTGATATCCCCCCTAAGAGGGATGAACTAACCTTGGGTTTTGTCGATGATGACTTCATGTAGATGTTGAAGATGTGGATGCTCAATGTTGATGTAGATCACTTGGAGCTATCCTTTTGAGTGAATTGCACTTTCAATACCTACATGGGTTAGTCCCACAAGGAACAAACAAGGATATCCATAGACATAGAGTGATGCACACACAAGATGATGTCCATGAAAGCTTATAGGTTACCTTGTCCCTTGACTTACCAACAAGAGGGTTTGTGACTCCTTGAACTAGTGCAAGATGTGGAAGTTGATTGCACTTGTTCTCGTCAAAATGATAAGAGTGAAGTATGTTGGCGGAGTCACCCTCAAGAACTCTCTAGTTCTTCTTCTTTTGGATCCACACCATCTTGATGGGAATCCGTGGAGTTGTAGTCGTACTTGATGAAGTGGAACTTGAAGTAGTCTTGGGAATCCACTTGACTAAGGTCTTAGGAGCTTCTTCAAATGTATCAATTTCCTCTTGAAGCTTGTCCTTGCCTTTTTGCTTGTAGTCTTGTGGTGGAAGATCATCGTGAGCTTGTGTTCCCTTGAAACAAGTAGGATCATACTTCTATTGTTGTGGAACAAACTTTGTCTTCGTTTTGTGTAGCTCCTTGATGATTTTTCCTTTCTTTCCGAATCCTTGCTTCTCCATGAGTATCTTCGTTCATAACGATCATCTCTACTCCTTCTCTCTCTTGATGGTGATTCTTCTCTTTTGCTTCTTCTTTTTGGAGAATCTTCTCTTCTTTTATAGGGAGCCGTACACTCATTGGAATAGTGTCCGGGTCTTCCACAATTGTAGCAGTTTCGCTCTCGACTAGAAGATCTTTTGTCATTGTAGGACCTTGACTTGGAGCTTCTATCTTTGCTTCTACTCTTGTATAACTTGTTGAAGTTCTTCACTATTAAGCTCAATTCCTCGTTGAAGTTTTGTTTCTCACTTGATGATGTGGGGGCTTCACATGAGGCTTTGTAAGCACCACTTGATTTGTTGTGAAGTTCTTCTTTATCCTTGAGCGACATCTCATGAGCAACAACTCTTCCAATGACCTCCATTGGCTTGAGATCTTTGTAATTGGGCATCATTTGGATCAATGTGCACACGGTATCATATTTTCCATCCAAGGTTCTTAGGATCTTCTTGATGATGAATCTATCGGTCATCTCTTCACTCCCTAAGGCGGCAATCTCATTTGTGATGAGAGCAAGCCTAGAGTACATTTCAGTGACACCTTCACCATCCTTCATTTTGAACTTGCCAAGTTAACTTTGAAGCACATCGAATTTGGATTCCTTGACGGAGTCAGTACCTTCGTGCATATCAATCAAAGTATCCCAAATTTCCTTTGCATTCTCAAGACGGCTGATTTTGTTGAATTCTTCGGGGCACAATCCATTGAAGAGAATATCACAAGCTTGAGCATTGTATTGCAGCATCTTCAACTCATCCGCGGTAGCTTCACGGTTTGGTTCTTTCCCATCGAAGAAGTCACCTTGCAAACCAACACACACAATAGCCCAAACGGCGGGGTTATGTCCGAGAATATGCATTTTCATTTTATGCTTCCAACTAGCAAAATTAGTACCATCAAAGTAAGGACCTCTACGGTGATAATTTCCCTCGCTAGACGCCATACTCTCCTAGGTTGTGAAACCAAGGCTATGACCACCAAAAGCTATGGAAATCAAAGCAAATGGAGACCAAAGCTCTGATACCACTTGTAGGATCGGAAGTATGTCTAGAGGGGGGGTGATTAGACTACTTGACCAAATAAAAACTTAACCTTTTCCCAATTTTAGTTCTTGGCAGATTTTAGCAACTTTAGGAAAAGTCAAGCAATCATCACACAATTCAAGCAAGCATGCAAAGAGTATATAGGCAGCGGAAAGTAAAGCATGCAACTTGCAAGAATGTAAAGAGAAGGGTTTGGAGAATTCAAACGCTATTGGAGACACGGATGTTTTTACCGTGGTTCGGATAGGTGGTGCTATCCTACATCCATGTTGATGGAGACTTCAACCCACAAAGGGTAACGGTTGCGCGAGTCCACGGAAGGCTCCACCCATGAAGGGTCCACGAAGAAGCAACCTTGTCTATCCCACCATGGCCATCGCCCACGAAGGACTTGCCTCACTAGCGGTAGATCTTCACGAAGTAGGCGATCTCCTTGCCCTTACAAACTCCTTGGTTCAACTCCACAATCTTGTCGGAGGCTCCCAAGTGACACCTAGCCAATCTAGGAGACACCACTCTCCAAGAAGTAACAAATGGTGTGTTGATGATGAACTCCTTGCTCTTGTGCTTTAAATGATAGTCTCCCCAACACTCAACTCTCTCACACAGGATTTGGATTTGGTAGAAAGAAGATTTGAGTGGAAAGCAACTTGGGGAAGGCTAGAGATCAAGATTCATATGGTAGGAATGGAATATCTTGGTCTCAACACATGAGTAGGTGGTTCTCTCTCAGAACATATGAGTTGGAAGTGTAGATGTGTTCTGATGGCTCTCTCCAAACGAGTGAAGAGGAGGTGGAGGGGTATTTATAGCCTCCACATAAAATCCAACCGTTACACACAATTTACCAATCTCGGTCGGACCGAATCAACAAACTCGGTCGGACCGAAATAGTAAACATAGTGACCGTTAGAGATTTTTGGTGGGACTGACATGCAACTCGGTAGGACCGATACGGTTAGGGTTAGGGCATAACGTAAGCTCGGTGAGACAGATTACACAAACTCGGTGAGACCGATTTGGTAATAAGCTAACTAGAGAGTTGGTCATGTAAACTCGGTGGGACCGATTTGCTCTTTCGGTGAGACCGAAAAGTTACAAAAGGGAAACAGAGAGTTTACATTGCAATCTCGGTGGGACCGATCCGCTCTTTCGGTGAGACCGAAAAGTTACGAAAAGGAAACAGAGAAATTGCAATCCCATCTCGGTGAGACCGAGATCCCTATCGGTAGAACCGATTTGCTAGGGTTTGGCAGTGGCTTATGACATGTGAAACTCGGTGGCGCCGGATAGAAAGAATCGGTAAGACCGAGTTTGGCTTAGGGTTTAGGTCATATGTGGATATGGGAAAGTAGCTGAGGATTTTGGAGCATATCATTAAGCACATGAAGCAAAAAGCTCATTAAGCAACACCTCATCCCTCCTTGATAGTATTGGCTTTTCCTATGGACTCAATGTGATCTTGGATCACTAAAATGTAAAATGAAGAGTCTTGAGCTTTTGAGCTTGAGCCAATCATTTGTCCTTAGCAGTTTGAGGGTTCCACTTTCACCATCCATGCCATGCCAATCATTGAGCTTTCCTGAAATAATTGTCTTGGAATAGCATTAGCTCAATGAGCTATATGTTATGAATTACCAAAACCACCTAGGGATAGTTGCACTTTCAGCCTGGGCCCGGGAACCGTGAAATTTTTTGCCTGGCTACTTCACCAAGACATACTTTGGTGCAACGATCGCCTGCAGCGGCGCGGGTGGCCAAATGGGTATTTCTGTACCCTATGTCTCAGAAATCTCGAGAGTTCTACTCACATCTTTTGGGATTGCCCACTATCACGCTCGATCTAGGAAACGACATCCACCTGGATTGGTTGTGCAGCATTGCAGCTTAGCAGATCAAGGAGCCACTCCTCCCTCAGCCACTGGAAAAGAATAGTCCAACTAACACCATCAAGCTCCAGGAAAGGATTGAAATCGTTGACGATGCTGATAGTCTGGGAGATATGGAAGGAGAGAAATGCACGCGTATTCAACAGCAAGCTGCCCCACGCCGACGACGTGTTGCACGCCATCAGGAACACGCTTGAGCTGTGGAGACTGGCGGGAGCAAGATGCCTGGAGCCCCCTTTTGGGGAGTATGTAGCGAGAGAGTAGCCCTAGGATAATGCCGGCCACATGTATCTTCTTTTCGTCTCTCCTTTTGTACCCTTGATCGCTTGATCACCCCTTGTTCTCCCGTTGCTTTCTCCTAAATCATTGAAGCCGGAAACCCCGGATCTTTCAAAAATACTCTCCACTATGAT
The DNA here is from genome assembly GCA_032464435.1 of Aegilops umbellulata. Classification (NCBI taxonomy): domain Eukaryota; kingdom Viridiplantae; phylum Streptophyta; class Magnoliopsida; order Poales; family Poaceae; genus Aegilops; species Aegilops umbellulata. The sequence continues at coordinate 546,759,866 of CP136058.1, forward strand.
CAGCCTTATGAACCGTGCTACTGTCGCTCCTGGTCCGCTTACCGGCCGGCCCCCTGCCATTATATATTTCAGCCTTATCTCTTCGCCTACATCCCTATCCCCTTTCACCCCGCAGCGTCTTCTTCTTCGCTGCCATGGCCTCTTCTTCCTCCTCAACCCAACAGGTGGTCAACACCGACCTGCTCCCGCTGATCCCCTGCTCTAGATGTGGCCGGGAAGTCCTTAGTGGCATCTCTGCCGGCGGGAAAAAAGGCTCGGCAATCGGTACTACAAGTGCGTCCTTTGGAGTGTGAGGTCTCGAATCTCAATCTCAGAATCTCGTTCCTGTTTCCTTTGCTCTCGGTCTAACTGATGATTTTTCCTTCATCTATTTTTCAGTCGGGCTAGTGCTAATTTTTTTTGAGTGGCAGCACACATATCCCGCCGTGCTAGAGTCCGACCGGGCTCGGTCACTGCCGCCTCCGCCATCACCAGCTTCACCTGGACTGCAGCACTGGAACTCGCGTCAGGATGGAGCTCATCAGAATGCATCTCCTCCCTGTTCTCTTCCGCATGGATGCCAGCAGCCAGCAGGTCGCCCCAGCTAGATCCAACGCCAACATTGGTTTTTCAAGGATTGCGCCCTCGCTACCAACCTGATGGTCACTGTTCTCTTTCTTGGCATGTCTGTCCTGATTCTGGGGATCACATACTTAAAGTGACTAAGGGACGCAGCTTCGGTGCCTTAAAGGCATCTGCCTTTGGGTCACTGACATGTGGGCCAGCCACCTGTTGCGCCCACATGTCATAGACACAAAGGTAGGTGCCTTAAGGCACCGAAGCATCGTTAGTGACTAAGCATCTAAGTGGCCACACTGTGTCCTGGCGCTTTGGGTCTAAATACGAGCCAGTAGTACTATTGTTTGCTGCGCGCGGTTTTTAATTTATTAGTCTCAATTAGGTAGTTAGCTTTTCAGAGTTGTGGATGTCAAAATGTGTTTGGTGGTGTTCGTCTCAAATGTATTGTGTTGCTTTGTTGAATCAGTTCCCATTTGAATTTATGTTTCTGTCTTGTCCATGTTTTTCTATAATTTCCCCTGCGCTCACCCAATGCGCAGATGAAAAAAATTGTTATTTTTGTGCCCCTATCTACCTGTAGCCCCCCATCACTCCCCCGATGCAACCATTTTTCTCTAGGCGCGGGAAAAAAAGTGGACCGTTGTCCAGAAACTTCTTTGAACCTGTACCGCCGATCCATCTTTGTCTGATCCGTAACCTGCGTCCAGGCCCCACAAACGATTCCTGCGGGTATTCATACCTTCGTATCCCTATATTGTACAGCGTGCGGGGATTACACACATTTCCAACGCTCGCCATGCGAGCATTAACTGCCCCGCCACCTACCCATCGTGTTCTCCCAACGGCCCAGATAATGCTATTATATGGTAGTATGAGCCATATTGCTGCTCTCCCTATTATAATTGCCATTTTAGTGATAGTTCTTCGTTAGAATTTATCTTTACAATTGAGATCAAGATAAAATTGGTTTTCACCATTTATGGTAGTGTTAATTTGATTTTAGGATAATTATAAATTATAAATTATTTCAGCGACTCAAATTAGATTCAAAATATGTATATGATTGGATTTCAGTAATTTGATTTTAGCGATTCCCCCTTTTTTTCTCTTATTTATATTTTGTAATATACTAAATACACATTTCAAAAATTACTTTACTTATATTTTTTAAAAATTCAGCCTGCAGTTAAAAAAAGTTCATATAGTGTTCAAAATTGTTTGTGCGAATTTAAAAAGTATTCACACCATTCACAAAAATGTATGTGACATTTAAAATTTTATTCATGATCTTTTTTAAAAACTTTCACAAAAATGTAAAAATTTGTTCACCTAATTCATATTAATTTTTGTACTATTCGAAAAACGATCGTAAAATTTTAAAAATAGTTATACGTTTACTAATATGTTGTCTGACATTTAAAAAGGTGTTCATGAAATGTAAAACTTTCCTATTGAAATTTTGTAACATTTGGAAAATATATTCTAACACTTAACAAATGTTTGCACTTTTTAAACATAATATGAAAATTTTCAAAAATGTTTATTTCATCTTTGAAATATTCACTGTGTATTTTAAAAAAAAGATGTTCCATGTGCATTTTAAAATTGTCCAACATATATTTAAAAAATGTTCCACATGTATATAAAAATGTTCAATTTGTATATGAAAAATGTGCAGCATGGATTAAAAAGAGTAAAATGCATCACAAGTCCTAAAACAATCATAGGTGTGTCAGTTTAGTCCTATAACTTTCAAACTGCACTTTTGGGTCCTAAAACTATCGGAAGTATGTCAGTTTAGTCCTATAACTTCGAAACTGCACTTTTGGGTCCTAAAACTATTGGAGGTGTGTCATTTTTAGTCCCATAACTTCAAAATTGCAGTTTTGGGTCTCAAAACTATGTATGTTTGTTCATCTGAGGTCCTAATCTTGCATGGCCACCATCCATGGTGCATTTTTTCAAATGAGCCCTTTGTATGTGTTTATATCCCCCAAAGTGGTACATACGCTTCCACGTTGCAGTGTGTCCTGCAGCCTGCATGGCCATGAGCTGCACGGTAGCCTCCCTGAGAGGTTTGGCGTGACCGTCGGGGAGACCCCGAGCTAGTCGGCATGAAGGACGACATCCCTCTCCCTCGGCGAGGCCGTCGGGGAGATCCCGAGCCAATTGGGATGGAGTACGCCATCCCACCTCTCTCTCTCTCTCTCTCTCTCTCTCTCTCTCTCTCTGTTTGATGATATCGTCGTTGCCCCGACACCCTTGCCGTAGAGTTGGCCGTGCAGGCTGTTGTTTGGGCACGAGCATGGTCATAGGTGGTGAGCTGTCGGGCGACACAGAGGAGTGCGCGGAAACTGCAAAGCTGGCGCAGAGGTCGTGGAGAGTGACACAACCCTAGCAGTAGCCATAGGTGGGTAGCAATTGGACGTTGTGCGACATGTCGTTCTGCTGCTGTTGGGGAGGCAGAGATGACCGGTCTACTCTCCTCGCTGGAGCTCAAACCATCATTCCACTGATGGCCTCTGTACCGTCGCCTCTAAGCATTCTGTGCGTGGGAGAAGACGAGCGCGTGAGAACGAGGCGAGACAACGCTCTAGTTTTTTTTGCATATTTACCTGGTGGGCCCATTGGGTCAGGTCAACGTGGATACAATCCAAGCATTTCCAAGTGACTCGTTGGTGGGTCAATGCTAACCATGCAAGCTTAGGACCTAAGAGGAAGAAACTTACATAGTTTTGGGACCCACAACTACTGTTTCAAAGTTATAGGACTAAACTGACACACTTTTGATAGTTTTAGGACCCAAAAGTGCAGTTTCGAAGTTATAGGACTAAACTGACACACCTCTGATAGTTTTAGGACCCAAAAGTGCAGTTTCAAAGTTATAGGACTAAACTGACACACCTTCGATAGTTTTAGGACTTATGATGCATAGTCTACCTGTGTTTCAGAAATCAGAAAAGGAAAAAAGAAATAAACTAGCAGGAAAAAAGCAAACCAATTAATAAAAAAACAAAGAAAACCGATAGAGAAAAAACAAAAAAGAAAAAGAAGAATAACATAGAACCTTCCCAAAACCTACCAAAAGCGGGTTGTAGGTTTTAGGAACCGACCCTAAAGGCTTCCCAAAACAGATTGGTACACCTTTTTGGGCCGGCCCACTTCATCGACCGCTTGAGGCAAGCATTGTTGTGCACCTAGCATTTGTGTGCCATGGCGGCAAGGCAGGCTATCTGCATCCTAGGCAGGCCTGACTCCCTGTCCCCTCCCCGGCCCATGGCACATGCCAACTTTAGACTTGTGGACACCGGACATGCTACCCTCCCGCCCCTCCACCTAGCGGGCCCGTTAATCATGACCAGACATGCAAAAGGATCTTAGTCCATCTCAAAAAACAATGAAGAAGGATCTTTGTGAACTGAAGCTAGCCAAGATGGTAAGAAATTTAAACATGAACAAAGAAAAGGCACATAAGTGCATGTAAAATAGAGTATGCTAGCATTCTCTTCGATACTAGAAGATACCATGTGTGTTGCCATGGGATCTCGTGACAATGTCTTGCGATATTTTGCTTGAGCAATAGCATTGCAATCATATGGTTTCGTTTCAAAAATATATCTTGATCAGAAAAATTTCATGAGTAACTGGGAGAAAACCATATGAGATATTTGCTCTGTAGAAAGATGTGCACCCAAACAAGAATGTGGGACATAAGGAAAACAAAACAAGGAAGAATCAATCCGTGGTTGGATGGTTGTACCCCTAGACCATTAGGACATAATATTCTTTCTTTGGGTGTTCTCCTTGATAGTGAAATGTTCCAACAAAGAGTAACAACGAAACCAATAAAAAAAGTTGCACTCTTTGGATCTCTAGACCAAATCTTATTATTCAATTAGAAAATATATTGCAGGGAGATGTCGGATCGATGGAGCCATTGAAATATGTGACGACGAGATGATGGTCCCATGGTGTGATCAAACTTGTGGAAGACAGTCGGATAGAGAATAACAGAGTATCGTTGGAGAATATTTCAGTTCCATGAGTTATTGCCTAATAGCTATTGCGAAGTGGCTAAATGAGAGAGCAATAAGAAAAAAAACTTAGTAGCTTCTGACTACTTAAAAATAGAAGACGTGCATGCAAGACTTTACTAACACTATGTTTTTTAGCAATTTGCCGAGGCAACGGCAGAGCCTCTGCCATTTCATAAAGGAGAAAGAGAATTACCTAGTTAATTAAGAAAAGTTGGGCGAAAACTACATTACAAAAAGGAAAGACACAAATAGGAAACTAGATACCAACACTATAAGATAAGTAGTTCTGACCCATGATACCAGTGTCATCTCTTTGTAGTGTGGAACTACTAATGCAACGTCGCATTATCAGACGGAACTACCACAATGTTGCAAGATGACACTTAAGAATTCCTTCGACAATATTAGTTGTTCGATAATATATAAGGCATACCTTAATATAATTCAAAAACGCTAGTGCTCACCCTATGGATCACGCTACATGTGTCAACTGCCTCCTCGCCCATTGGATCTTCTTTTGATTGTATGACCCACACAATAGCCCTACCATATTTTAGCTTTTGCAACCTGGCTCTTGTTGCAATCCTACCAAGACGCAACACCGGTCAATTGCAGACGCAACACTGCTCTCCTCTCTCTAGCTTATCCCCAACTGAACATGTTAGTTCACACGATTTTCCCCAAGCGTTGTTGTCCATCATTTTCCTCCCTGGCCGTTCCCTTCCGACCCAAATCCTTTCCATCTCGTTCATCCAGCTCAACGCCAGCGTTGCCTTGGAGCTCACCTGTTGCAACTCACCGCAGCTGCTACGAGCACGACAACACCCGTCGCCACTACTGTATGCGGGACCACCTACAGTTGATGCAGATGATGCGGTGTTCTATAGTAAAGGCGCGAAGGTTAGGAAAGGTTTCTATTGCAATTGCACAAGAGTCTTATTGCAATGGCGACGGACATGACCGCAAGATGAAGATGGTTTTTGCAACAAGATTGCTCTTGCAATAGCGACGCTGGCAGCAGCAGGCCGGAGATGCTCTGGACAAGGGTCCTTTTTGCAATTGCAACCAGGGTTTATTGCTATGGGTGAAACAGAGAAGAGGGATCATATAGTGAGTATCGTGGATCATACGGCTCATTACTCGGCCGATCTTTTGAAAAGATCGGCCGGCCTACGTGTAGCACGCTCCAATCAAATTTCGGATGCACACAATAAAGGAGACTAGTCGACTATGTTGCTTAGTGTTTGTTTCACAAAGCATCGATGTTTAAGATCGTTGATTCAAAACTAGAATGTCCTTGCGCGACTTAGGAACATATGCTTTCAAGCTAACATCACAGTTCACATGCTCAAAACTCATTCTGGGTAGCAACGAAATTACAGTTTTCGTGGCGCCCTCAAGCCACTAAATTGCTTATTATTTTTCCTGACTTTCTTCTTGGTTGAGACCTTGGCCCTTTTTCTGATGTCGCGCATTGAAGCAATGGGTGGTGGAGGGGGTTGGAGCCACACATGTGCCTTGACAGAACCCCATTTCGGACTCAGCCCATCCATAAGTTTAGCCTCGCCGTCGATAAAACTGTATTTGAGCAAGAAGCCCCTCAAGAAAAAGAAGGCGCACCCGCCCACGCCCATAGGCGTGTCGTCCATGGCGAAGCTTGTCGGTGATCCAAGAAACAGGACGCGATCGCTCAAGCTCTGGCCGTCCCTGGCCATCCAACTCATCTTGCCATCGCCGTAGGCCCCTACGAGAGCATGCGCCGTCACCGAGACTGCGCCCGCCGGGTCGTGCCCGGTGCGACCAGAGCACCAGTCCTGCTCGGCCAGGACGGTCGCCCACATTAGCTCACCGCGTGACTCGAAGATGTAGCTATGGCGCTTTATTCCATCCCTTGCGTCACTCATCACGTGGAGCTCGCCGCCGGTGGCGACTCCTTTGCCTTCGAAGTCCGGCTTGAGTATAAACCAAAGGTTCAGCCTCACGCAGACTAGGATCTTGCCATCGTGATATGCAGCACTCAGATGGCAGCCTTTCTCCAACAAAGTCAGACTTCTTTCCGCAGTAGTCCACGTGGTATCACCAGGACGCAGGATGGCCGCCCTGAAGACGCGCGAGTAAAAATCGTACACAAAGACGGTGCCATCGCGGTACACAATGCTACGAGAATCGCTCATCTGCCACTTTATCTCATCGTCATCAGCATCCACCTCCGAAAATCGAGGCAGCTTGGTGACGGCTCGGGTGAGAAGGTCGGTGAGTGTTGGCCGGGGATACGCCGTGAAAGCCCAGACGGCCGCGCCATCTTCTCTGACCACCCAGCTCATTTCGTCTCTGGTAGATGGTTCGTCCGGCAGGAAGAAGCTGTCGCGGCCATGGCGGTCGCTCGATGGCGGCAAGGCCAAGATGCATCCGAAGTTGAGTGGCAAGTGCACAAAGAGGTTGTCCCACATCGCAAGCAGCCACGGCAGAAACGTCCGGTGGCGGTGGGTCGCTGCCGGAGATGGCAGTAACATCGCCGCTTTGCGCCAGGGGCTGCAGACGGCGTGGAAGCGGACGACGTCGACAACGTCGCGCAGGCGGCCGGAGATATCGATGAGCAGGTCCGCCGGGAGGTCGGCCCACCGTGACGGCGCGAGGCTGGCCGCCATGCCGGAGCCGCACTGCGATGCGACCTCAGTCAAGGGCTCCATCCGATCCAATCTAGCTAGGGCAATATGTCGAGCGTATGGAGCCGCCGCCGTAATTTTTTATCTCCTTTAAATCCTTTCCTGGTTTGTATTTAATTCCGCATTAGAAGGTCAGGATTGTTTAGATCCTTAACCAACAAATCCCGACGGCTGCTTTTATCCCCTGTGTTTTTACCTAATTACCTCACCCCTATTTTTTTAGTTGGACATCACCTATTTTAATTGCCATTTTAGTGGTATTTATTGTATTACAGTTTATTTTTATATAATTCAAATTAAGATAAAATATATTTTTCACCATTTTATGTACCGGTAATTTGTGTTTAGGGTATTTGAGATCATAAAAGAATTCCCCCGCAAAAAAAAGAATTAGTAATTAAATTGGATTCAAAACTAACTACTAATTTTGGTAATTTAAAATCAAGTTAGAAGTTCATAAGTTCTTGGAATGTATTCCTAAAGTACTATTTAGATTGTAATTGTACAAATATTGGAAGCAACTTCACTTGTGGAAATAAATCGCAAGTACAAGCAAATTAAAGTGAGGACATACTCGGTAAAATGTCAAGGGGAGGCATGAGGATTTCTATGATAGGTCGATGTAAGGGCAACTGCAACGGCATGCACCAAAATAGAAACACAAAAGACAACGATAGGGGAACCGGTCACCTAACTGTATACATCAAATAAGCATCAAATCCGTACAGTCTGGGTCATGTGGACCTAGAGGACAAAACGCATGGGATGTGGGGAGTTCAACTAACAAGTGGGCCAGATAGACGTCCGGACTCCCACAAACCTTACCTAGATTTGGTACCCGTTTAGCGAAATTCAGACACCCAGACCGCATCGCTGACGTTTGATGCACGATGTTGGATGCTAAAAGTATCCGGATCATTTGGTCCAGACATTTAGGTGCATTTAACATTATGTGAAATCCAAAGCCAACAATAAGTGGTGCTACCTTTAGAACGATCAATATTAGATGGACTTTAAGCAACTTTATTTTGATGACGCTAATTTTTATCGGAATAAACCCATGCAGCTCCAGAAGCTTCTTAATCTCCAAGGTTAGATGTCCATGAGCAAATCGGTCCAACGAGTCACCTATCAAGGCAGCAATCGACGTCCAGCAATCAGATTGCTTCATGCGGGAAAGCACATTGCGCTCTACGACATGTAAATCATGCGACCACGCAACGTGAGCTCGTTCTCGTATCCCTGACGCGCTATCCAGGTCAGCATCATCAAGTTTTGCAACTTGGTTAGTCAGCTCAAAACAAGGTGGCCATTGCATGCGGACATGGAGGAGAATGTAAGCTTTACTTCCTCTTGCTCAACTTGTTGATTGATTTATTCACTCAATGTTGGCCTACACATTATATGTAGCCCGCACGCGCTGCCGTGGTGTAGCACAGGTTAGAGAGACGGCCATTTACGTGCACACACTGTTGGATGAAGTTGAAGGGGAAATATGTGTGGGAGGACATGGTATGTTCATAAAAAACTTGTTGGACATCTGGGATCTAGTCGAATTTGAGACCTTGTTCTACTAGACTTAATTTGCATGCTATGTGTGGTTGATTTGTGCTATTTTTTATTCGAACTTTGATGCGTATCGGCCGGTTTGCATGAATTTCGTCTGCTTTCATAAAATGCGGTTTAAAATATATGTGGCTAGTATTGGATGGCTGCCTCTCGCGGAAGGTTTTTTTGAGGGTTGCCATTGGAGATGCCCTAACACTATGCGATAGCACATCCTTAGGCATGTTTTCGGTGCCATCTATTGGTAGCAAGCAACAGCTATACAAAATGTTTTAGTCTCAGAAGTTATTGTGCAATGCCACATCATCAAATAGAAGTATTTTCTGTTTAATGTTAAGTAAAGTACAATATATACATCAGCGGAACACCAAAAGAAAAAAAGAGTTCAGTTGCAATTGCGACAAGGCACTTCTTGCAGTAGCAACGTTGACAGCTGCAGGCTGAAGATACTCGGCAATAAGGGTCCTGTTTGCAATTGCAACAAGGGTCTTGTTGCAATAATTACGGACACGACCGCATGCCGGAGGTGCTCTTTGCAACAAGGTTCTTCTCAAAATAGCAATGTTGACGGCTACAGGCCGGAGATGCTCGGCAATAAGGATTCTGTTTGTAAGTGCAACAAGGGTATTGTTCACACTCGTGGATCATATGGCTCATGGCCCGGCCAACCTTTTGAAAAGATCAGCCGGCCTATATGTAGCACGCTCCAATTAAATTTCGGATGCACACAACAAAGTAGACTAGATGACAATGTTGCTTAATGTTTGTGTTTCACAAAGAACCGATGTTTAAGATCGTTGGTTCAAACTTAGAAATGTCCTTGCGCAGCTTTAGGACTATATGCTTTCAAGCCAACACCACAGTTCACGTGTCTTCCTCAAAGCTCATTCTGAGTAGTAACTAAATTACTACAATTTTCGTGGCGCCCTCGAGCCACTAAATTGCTTATTATTTTTCCTGGCTTTCTTCTTGGTCGAAACCTTGGCCCTTTTTCTGATTTCACGCACTGAACCAATAGCTGGTGGAGAGGGTTGGAGCATCACATGCGGCTTGACAGAACCCCATTTGGGACTCAGCCCATCCATAAGTCTAGTCTCGCCGTCGATGAAGCTGTATTTGAGCAAGCAGCCCCTCAAGAGAAAGAAGGCGCACCCGCCCACGCTCATAGGCGCGTCGTCCATGGCGAAGCTTGTGGGTGACCCAAGAAACAGGACGCGGTCGCTCAAGCTCCGGCCGTCCCTCGCCGTCCAATGCCTCTGGCCACCACCGTCCGCCCCTACGAAAGCATGCACCGTCACCGACACTGCGCACGTCGCGCGAACATAGCCCCAGTTCTCCTTGGCAAGGACGGTCGCCCACATGAGCTCGCCGCGTGACTCGAAAAGGTAGCTATAGCGCTTTATTCCGTCCATTGGGTCGCTCCTCATGTCGAGCTCGCCGGCGGCGGCGACACCTTTGCCTTGGAAGTCCGGCTTCAGTATAAACCAAAAGCGCGCCCCCGCACACACTAGGATCTCACCACCGTGATATGCCGCACTCAAATGGCAGCCTTCCTCCAACGAAGTCAGGCTTCTTTTCGCTGTAGTCCACGCAGTATCACCTGGGCGAAGGATGGCCGCCCTGAAGATGCGCGGGTCAGAATTGTTGTACACAAAGACGGTGCCATCGCGGTACACAATGCCACGAGAAAATGCCATCTGCTTCTTTATCTCGTCGTCGTCGGCATCCACCGCCGAAAATCGAGGCAGCCTGGTGATGGCTAGGGTGACAAGGTCGGTGAGTGTTGGCCGCGGTTGCGCCGTGAAACCCCAGACGGCCGTGCCGTCTTCTCTGACCACCCAGTTCATCGCGGCGCTGCGGGTAGATGATACGTCCGGCAGGACGAGGCTGTCGGTCGATGTCGGCGAGATGCGTCCGAGGTCGAGTGGCAAGTGCAACAGGAGGCCGTCCTGCTCCCGCACCCCGAGCAGCCACGGCAGAAACATACGGCGGGTCGCTGCCCGGGATGGCGCCGCATTGCGCCAGGGGATGCAGACGGCGTGGAAGCGGACCAGGTCGGCAGCGTCGCGCAGGCGGCCGGAGATGTCGATGAGCAGGTCCGCTGGCAGGTCGGCCCACCGTGGCGGCGCGAGGCTGGCCGCCATGCCGGAGTCGGTCAAGGACTCCATCCGATCCAATCTGAGCGAGGGCAATAATATGTCGAGCGTAATTCACGGACGCATCAGGAGGGCAAATATGTGGTTCGTAGGTGTAGGATTATTGTTTTTATCCCGTATCGTTAGAGCATCTCCAACAGGCGTCGAACGCGCCGCGCGCAAAAAACAACTGGTTTGACGCGGCGCGCAGAGCTGGCTCCAGCAGCCGCGCTAAAATGCAGCGCCGCTCCAGCAGTGGGCAAAAGATGCAGCGCGCGCTCATTCTACAAACTAGACGTATACATCGGAAGCATAGAAACTAGATAGATTGCATATATTTTTTTAAACGATACAAAGGTATTTTACATCGAAAGTATAGATTGCATAGATAAAAACGACAAACGATAAAAACTAGATAGATTGCATAGATAAACTACTTTAAGTCGCTGTCATCATCATCATTATCATCCTCGGCGGCGTCGTCCGAGGTATCGAGCCATATGTCCAACCAACGATCATCGTCTGCCGTGAAGAACGACTGCCCACCTGCTGCAACGAGATCGGACTGCGCATTCGCCAATGCCTTCCGCCGATGCCTGTCCAACCGCTCCTCGCGGCGCCTTCGCGTGTCCTCCTCGCGGCGCCTTGCCCAGTAGACTTGCTCGTAGGTGACGTCCCCCGGGTGGCGCTGGCGCCACTCCGCCATGACCCGCTCGTCCTCCTGGGCGACGAGGAGGCGGCGCTACCGCTCAGCGTGCTCCGCACGGTCTTGTGCCGTGTTCAGACGAGGCGGCGGGGCGACGTCCAGCGCCTGCTGGAGCGTGTACACGTTTTGGAAATTCATCTGCCCGTGCGGCCGGCCTAGGCGCCACGCCGCCGCCTCATACGCACGGGCGGCCTCGCGCGCCGTCCCGTAGGTGCCGAGGCCGAGCCGGAGATCACCGGAGCTTATCTCGGAGTAGTAGCCGCCATTGGGGCGCAGGCAGACGCCACGGTAGCCCGACACTTCTCGGCGGCGCGGCGGCATGGTGGCGCGGCGATGGCGGGGCGCTGGAGCGGTGGAGGCGCGTGTGGCAGAGAGGAAAAGGATGAGGAGTCGTGGAAAAGGCGCGTGGCGAGCGCCGCATTTTATAGGCGCGCCGGAAGCGGTGCGCCAAAAATGACTCGCGAGCTGGCGCCTTTTCGCGCGCGCGCAAACGGTTCCCCCGCGCGAGTTTTTCGCCACCACTGAAGCGCAGCAAAACGTCCCGCGCGCGCTAAAGCTGGATTTACCACGTGCGCGTCTTTTGGCGCGGCAGTTGGAGTTGCTATTAGGAGAGAAAAAATCGCGGATACAGGCTGCAAAACTCAATCACGTGCATGCCCTCTTCCAGATGCGCCCACGTGTCCCACCTCTCCATCTGACGTTACCTGCTCCTCCGCTCTTCTCCCCGACTCATCTCCCTCGCTCGGGCGCCGGCTCCAAGCCTCTGCTTGCTTCGTCCGCCGCCGCGCGCAGTTGCCACCGACGCCGACGTACGTCGCTGACTCGCTGGCCCGCTCGTCCACTTCCGCACCGCCCGTCGTCCGCCACGATGGAGGGCAAGACACGCCCAGTCCAGGGCGATCCCGCCACACTCACCAAGCAGATCGTGCCTTCCCGCTCGCCCCCTCCTGCTGTTGCTAAAGCGCCGGCCTCTCCACCACGCGCACCTCGTCCATATCCTAGAACTGGTAACCATCTTCCTTGTCATGTTAAGTCTCTGAAATTTTGTGTTTCCTTTGGGCTTCCCCTGCTAGCATGCAATTAGTTCCTTTCCTTCATAAACGAGGTTTCGTTTGCTAATCGTACACGCTAATCAGATATTTTGTGTTTGCTAATCGGATCATTTGGCTTGATCAGTCAAGCTACATAATCGAAATCACATCACGAGTTTCAGATTGAAGTGAGAGTGTAGTTTCTTAAGGTGCACTAAGGGCCTGTTCGGAGACTTCTCCAAAACTTCTCGTATCCAGCTTCTAACCTGACTTCTCACTGCATGTAGAGTGCACCAAATCGTTCTGAAGCCTCGCTAGCTTCTCCGAGCGCCTGAGTGAGCTGGCAGCCCAGCTGGGGCGGTGAAGCCCAGGTTCTTGCCACCTTCGGCCGGCTGGAAGAAGCCCATTTTGGGCTCAAGTGCAGACACGCCAAAAGAAAAGAGAGAAATGAGCTGGGCCTGGTTCCTGGGGTGAATGGTTGGGCTTATTTTTTTCACTGGAGATATATTATGTGATTTCTGGCTGCACAGAGAGGTGTAGAGAGAACATTTCTGTAGTAAAGTAGTGTTCCAAATATAGCCGAAACGTATTTCCGAACATGCCATAAATATTTCAAGTTAAGACAAGTCATAATAATGACGAATAACTAGTTTTGTTATATGTCATTATATCTTGCCATGGGCCGGGCCGGGCCGGGCTTGGGCCGGGCCTGGAAAAGCCCACTGCAGGAAACTAAGGCCCAGGCCCTCCCAGGCCCTACCATCGGGCCTACTTTTCAAGCCCAAGCCGGCCCATCTGGTAAAAAGCCCTGAAAAGCCCTTAGGGCTTAGGGCCATGGGCCGGGCCTCTTCCTTAAAATGCCAATATGCCAAGCCCAAGCCCGTCCAGGCCCTGCTGATGGGCTCAAAACTCAGTCCCAAGCCCGGCCCACGGGCAAGCCCATCGGGCCTAGGCCCTAAATTTTAGGGCCGGGCCTGGGTGGGCCGACAGGGCCGGGCCTGAGATGGCCAGGACTATATGTCATACAACAAAAGTTTCTGCAGTAAAGGAGTTTCATTTGCATAAGTTTGCAAATCAAAATGGTCTCACATCTAAATACATGAACATGATTACTTCCTTAAATAAGAGCAATGGCGGTAGCTAGTTTATGTCTATACAGCGGCAACGTTGCGGTCCTCCTCAGCGTGTGCCCCCAACCTTGGCTCCGCGTGCTCCTCTACAGCACCTTGCCTGCATTGTGCTGTCACATAACATTGGATGAAAGCAAAGTTTTCTAGTGTTGGAAACTTGATAGAAAATATATGTAGGACTCGAAGTTTTGATATGGAAACAAATTATTAGATGCAAAATTATGTTACATGGAAGGACACATATTTTTGTTATGTTAAAAAGAAACAATTCTGATCGAAGAAAATTATCTGGTCTGATATACTACTAGGATCAGTAGTCTATCCTTAGCAGTGCCCCTTAACTATTCAGCAGGAATTCAGCGTGCAATAACAACAACTACAGCAGCTGAAAATTTTCAGCATGTAATAACAGCAACAATGCCGCCTCATGTAATATCTGAACTTTGAAGCTGCACACATATCTGAATCTTTTTGCACTTTACATTAACAGTACGTACAATACACGAAAGAAGACAGAGGAGCTCGCATTGCGCTTTGGGCGACGGGCTTGGTCGTCGGGATGCTCCTCCTTGCTCACCAGCGCTGCTCCTCGCTGAGCTCCTCCTTCCCCCACTGGCGCTGCTCCTTGCTGGCATCAATGGTGTGGGGGTGAGCTCCTCCTTCCCCCACGGCGCCGTTCCTCGCTGACGGCGGTACTCGCGGCTGTGAGGACGGGAATCGGTGAGGAACTAGCTGGGACGGCCGGATCTGGAGTCGATGGAGAGAATCCGGCCGGCGACCGAGGGGTCCGGGCGTGGCGGCGGGACGACGGCGCTGAGGGTTTCCAGAGGGAGAACGCGAGGGGCAGGGGAGATATGACCGAGCGGTTCGTGCGTGTTGTTCGAGCGAGCGAATCGTTTTCCTTAGCGGTGGCAATTTGTTTGTAAATAAGGGGAACTCCAGATTCTTCAAAACGTGGAGCTGGGTTTCCTTTGCTTCGCAAATTTGCACTACCGGCCCATCTTAGCTTCGGGAATTTAACTTCTAGAAGCTAAAGCGTTCGGGTCAACTTCAAACGAGAAGTTTGTGGAGTTGAGAGTTAGAGGAGTTCAGAACAGGCCCTAACTCACCACTAAGCTGCGTTCGGATTGTAGGATTTTCGCAGGAATATGGAAGGAATACTGTTCACGGAGGTTTATTTTCCTTTATGGTGTTCGGAATGCAGAAATCTCCTACAGTAAATCAGAGGAAATCTGTCTTTCCGATGCTGATTCCAGAGGAAATGAAACATCTGCGTGGAGCTCATTTTTCCGCGGAAGACCGAGGCGAGATGCCTTGAGCTTTGGCAGTTAGCATACATAGCTCATTAAAATATGCTGCTATGTGACGCAATGAGGTGAGAAACAGAGATAAAGCTGCCCTTATTCACGACTGTTGCCAATTTTAACCTTAAAGGCTCATGTGCTTTCCCATCGTTTTTCTGTAGCCACTCAAGCGTGATCCGAACAGCCTACATTTTTAGATTCCCATGTTCCTAGACCCTGTAGGTTCTCTGATAACCTTCAGCCCTATTCCTGTGAAGTGTTTTTTTTCATTATTTTTTCTCCCTGCGTACCGAACACAGCCTAATCTTTCTGGAAATGTTCTTATTCACGTGTCTGTGTTGTTTCAATGCTGTTGCATTTGTTCGATAGTCAAATGTTGTTTACAAGGTGCTGATTAATTCCAGTGGTGGTTCTTATGGCTAATTCATCCGAGTGGATGAAGCATCAGTAGTACATCTCTTTGGTCGTTGCTTGCTTACATGAAGACAACTTGTATAACTTTTGGACTAAAAGTTGATGCAATCTGTGAACGTCTTTTACTATCTTGGAGCAGCTTCATGTACAAAAGCTTGTATTTTAGGAAGGAGGCCGAGGCCCGGCGTTAAATTAATAACGCTCTAATAAATAGGAACTGACTATGAAAAATTGGAGGGACAGGAATTCTGTTCAGGTACCAGGTGTCTAGCCACGCCCGACCCCCGTGCCGCCTCCTCTGAGGCGACTCGGGGGCAAACCCTAATCGCCTCGACCCGCTCCTCCCTGCACGTCCCCCCTCTCCGCCGCCGCCACCCGAGGTACTCACCGGCGCCGCCACGTGGTACTGGTGAAGGTGGCGGCGGGGATTCAGCCGTCTCCTCCTCGGGCGGGGAGCCTCAGATCCATGGCAGCGGCCCTGGCTGGTGGCACGCGGCGCAGCTTGGCGGTGGGCGGCGCCGGCGTGGACAGGTGGGCCACTTCCCTGGCCATGTGGATGGCGGGGAGGTGGTGGGCTTCGGCTGCGGCGGCGGTTCCTCGCTGGATGTTGGTGGCCATGGTGATGTTCGTCCTCGACCCCGATCTACTCCGATCTGCAGCGGATCCGTCCCTTCGTGGCTTCGGTCACCGTTCTTGGGTGCTGGCCTTGCAGATCCGGTGGCTGGAAGGGTTACGGGGGAATCTCTTGGCCGGCGTGGCGGCCACTCCGATGGCAGTGCCTTTGGGTGTTGCTTCCCTCGTTGGAGGCTTTGGAGAGGACCTCCTTCCTTCCACCCCTCCCAGGAGCTCAGGTGAAAACCTCAGACCCCCCTGTTCCAAGCGACGACGACACCACGGTGGCGTGCTCCTTCCTGAAGGCGTTGCTCGGGGGCTGCTCAAGCGGCGATGGAAGTGGCGGCGGTTCGGTGTCGACACATGCATTCGGGTCAGCTTCATCTTGGAGGCTGCGACGACGTAGGCGACGCTCGTCTGGTGGAGCTACTGCCGATGGTCGAGGCATCGTCGGCAGTCTGCGCCATCAGGCTCGGGTGCTCAGGGGGAAACCCAAGATCTGGGTCTTCCGGATCGGATGATGATGGTGTTCTATCGCTTTTCCTTTTGGGGGCATCGTTTTGGAGCAAGTGTTGGCTGGAGGGATGGTGGAGCGGTGCTTCATCTCACACATTGATGGCGGCGAAGATCGATGGCATGGCGTTGTGGAGACTCGGCGTTCGATGCGCGGAGATGGGCTCGCGCAGGAGGAGGTTGCTGTCTGGCGTCATGGTGACGTCGATGGCAGAGTGGCCAGACAAGGTAGAAGCCTCAATATGATCTGAAGACCTGTGGAAGATGGCAGTGACGACACACGAGTGCGTCGGACTGGATTGTGCCCCAGACCCGGTATGTGGCTCGGTTGGGGCTTCCGAATGAGTTTCGGCTTCCGGCTTTTGATGTTAGGCTTAGGTGAGTGGTTTGGGTAGTGGTCCAGCTAGCACCCCTTCATCATATTGGATAGGAGTTGCGGCATATGTTGCCAAGATGATGGATTCAGGCACATTGTTGTAATACTTTGTAAGGTCCTCGAGAATAATCAATAAAGTGGTTGTATGCATCTCCCAGATGCATAGGCCGGGGTCATCCTCCTTTTCTAAAAAAAAATAGGAAACAACAAAGGTACAAGGTACATGTGGCTGAAAGATCAGATTACAAGACACCGAACAAACAAGCAAACCAAAGAGTAAGCAAGATACCCCTTCAATCTTTTTACTCAACATATAAAATTTGTTTGAAGTTAAACGTCGTAAAGTTTAACCAACTTTGAAGAAAAAATATCAACATTCACATATTGCTCTCCCTAACAATATACTTACTATAGTGTACATTGTACCTTCGCATCTGAAATACATATGAATGATTTGAGATCTTCAATTTGATGGGTGTGCACTTAGATGAACTCGAGGAGAATTGGAACCCGGAAGACCAACTCAAAGATGAAGCATTATCAGCCGATACATTGTCGTTCTTTGTGAGGACTAAAAAAACTCTAACCTAAACTACTAGCCAGACTGAGACGTTGAGACTCCCGTCCCTACCCGGCAGCGGAGCGACATACAAAGCCGAGGCGAGTCTACGAGCTCGCCGACCGAGCCTTAGAGGGAACAAAGCTTCGCTCTAGCCACCGCTCCGGAAGGAATAGATTGGTTCGTGTGTTAGTCACCTCCACGTTCATTGTAACAATCCGAAACTATGCATATCATTATATAGGTTGACTCAACTTGTTCCATTTTCAAGTACTTACAATTTTGCAATCCCTAAAATCATTAAGATTGGTTTAAAATTTGTAGCCACTTATCCATTTTCCGACATGCATTAACTGAGGTCTTTGATCCTCCGCCGACTATAGCGAATGAACCAGCCGGCGTGCCGAAGACGCAGGCCTGGCCAAGCCAACGGCATAGCAATATAACTCTAGGCTCCTTCGGGCATGTACAATGGGACGGGAACTTGGTGCTCTCGGGTTCTGGCGCACCCTATATGCGCCAAAAAATTTAGTAATTCAATTTTTTTTCAAAAAATCATAAATCTATTTTGGAATCAAACATGATTAGGTATTCTACTCTTATAAAAAGTTTGGACAGGAAATGATTCATTTTGACTTCAGGGCAAAAAAAAGAAGTTTATGATGACAATATAGCGTGTATAGTACTTGTATATAGAGGTTTTTGCTGAATCTTCGACCCAGGATACAACAAAAGTCTTTCTCTGATGAATCTTTTTATATGACTATAATATTTGATCATGTTTGATACCAAAGAAGTTTCGGGGTTTTTTGAACTTTTTTTGAGTTACTAATTTTTTTTGCATATAGGGTGCGTTGGTACCCAGGTTCTTTGTATTTTTCATGTACAATGGTGCTATCTTAGCAGTGCCACATAGGATAATTGATGAGGTGGAGGAGAGAGAAAACACAAGAAAATATTTGCCTTCTCTTAATTAAGAGATGATCTCTTAGGCATGTACAATGGTTCTATCTTAGGCATGCCACATAGGATAAATGATGAGGTGGAGGAGAGAAAAATCATAAGAAAAGGCTTGTCTTCTCTTATTTAAGAGAAGACAAGAGATGATCTCTTAGCACAATATGTCTCACCATGTTTTTTGGAATAACTAATTATTGAAGATAAGGCTAAAAGATTGTAGACATGTTTTTTTGTCATCTCTAAATCACATACAAGACAAGATAAGACTATCTTATCAACCATTGTACGTGCCCTTAGCAACAATTGTCTGACCACATATTTAGGGATATCTAGTTATTGAAGACAAGACTAACGTTTTATTGTCTTATCTAGGCATAATATAAGGCAGCCTTATCAACCATTGTATATACTTTTGAAACCAAGGAAGATGACTAGTGCTATCGGCTATCCCTCCCATACTTCAGTTCTATTTTGCAGCCCCAAAAATTATGTTACCAACCATGTCCACATTAATTTTTATGAAACCACGACTTACTTTCAAATCACTAGATTTAAGAGAACCATAAGTAGTGTTGCGATATTGACACACACCCATTACTCACACACTATCGCTGGACCTTCCAACCCGGCAAGACGCTCCAAGAATTTTTGTTTGAGCGGGCAGCATTCATCACACCATTGTTCGTCGACTCAGGGGAGCCGAACCATATGGGAAACAAAAACACCTTCTCATTTGAGATGGCCTGGTTCGAACGCGAGGGGTTCTTAGACATCATAGCCAGGGAGTGGGCCAAGGGTGTTGGAGGAAGGACGGCGGTCGAGCGCTGGCAGAATAAAATTAGGCATTTGAGAAGTTTCTTATGGGGTTGGGCTAAGCACCTCAGTGGGGTGTATAAGATTGAGAAGGGTAGGCTCCTCTCTCTTGTACATGCCTTGGACGTAAAAGCCGAATCCGCGATGTTGCTGCCCGCCGAGCTCCAGGTTAAAAATGAGGCGGAGAAGAGGCTGAAAGAACTTCTCCGCGAAGAAGAATTGAAGTGGGCTTTGCGTGCAAAGGTCCACAAAGTAGTCCAAGGGGACGCGAATACTCAATTCTTTCACCTCATTGCTAATGGTAAGCACAGAAAGAAGCGGATCTTTCAGCTAGAGCAGGATGATGGCACTATTTTAGGTCAGGATAATCTCAAAACCTATATTACCGAATACTATAGACAGTTATTTGGACCGCCGGAAGACAATTGTGTGTCCCTCGATGAGTCCAGGATTGAGGACGTGCCTCAATTGTCTGCTGCTGATAATGATATCCTGGTTGCCCCGTTCTCAGAAAAGGAGGTGTTCGATGCTATTGCACAAATGAAAAATAATAAGGCTCCCGGTTCAGATGGGTTCCCAGCTGAGTTCTATAAAAAGTGCTGGCACATTATTAAGGGGGATTTACTACCTATGTTTCATGATTTATTCTCTGGTCAGCTTCAATTATTTCACTTGAATTTTGGAACTATCACATTGCTCCCGAAGAAAATGGATGCTGTGAGGATTGAGCAGTTCAGACCGATCTGCCTCCTCAATGTTAGTTTCAAAATCTTCACCAAGGTCGGGACTAATAGGCTCACACAGATTGCGCAGTCTGTGGTGCAGCAATCCCAAACTGCTTTCATGCCGGACAGGAACATCCTTGAAGGGGTGGTTGTTCTTCATGAAACGCTCCATGAAATCCATTCCAAAAAATTAGATGGAGTAATTTTTAAAGTGGATTCCGAAAAAGCGTACGATAAGGTTAAGTGGACATTCCTCCAACAGGCATTGCGTATGAAAGGTTTTGATGAGGCCTGGCGCCGACAGGTCGAATCATTTACGCAAAAAGGGAGTGTGGGAATTAAAGTGAATGACGACATAGGTCATTACTTCCAGACACATAAAGGCCTAAGACAAGGAGATCCGATGTCCCCTATCCTGTTTAACATTGTGGTGGATATGTTAGCAATTTTGATAGGAAGGGCTAAGGAGAATGGTCAAGTGGGTGGGTTGGTACCTCATCTTGTTGAGGGAGGTGTTTCCATCCTTCATTACGCCGATGATACAATCATCTTTATGGAGCATGATTTGGCCAAGGCGAGAAATATGAAGCTAGTGTTATGCCTGTTTGAACAATTGACCGGGTTAAAGATTAACTTCCATAAGAGCGAGTTGTTCTGCTTTGGTAGAGCCAAAGACGACCAGGAGTCTTATAGGCAATTGTTTGGGTGCGAGTTGGGGAGTTTACCCTTCTCTTACCTGGGTATTCCGATTCACCATCGTAGGCTAACAAACAGAGAATGGAAGTGCATCGAGGATCGATTTGAGAAAAAACTGAGCTGTTGGAAGGGTAAGCTCATGTCATACGGAGGCCGTTTGATATTGATTAATTCGGTGCTCACGAGTATACCTATGTTTCTCTTATCTTTCTTTGGTCCCAGTTGGTGTTAGGAAACGACTGGACTTCTATCGGTCGCGTTTCTTTTGGCAGGGTGATGAACTTAAAAGAAAATACCGGCTTGCTAAATGGGACATCATCTGTAGACCGAAAGACCAAGGGGATCTTGGGATTGAAAATCTTGAAGTTAAGAACAGATGCCTACTTAGTAAGTGGTTGTGGAAGTTGTCTTCCGGGACTGAGGCCATGTGGGCGCAGATCCTCCGCAACAAGTACCTCCAGACTAAAACATTGTCCCAGGTCGCAGTCAAGCCGACTGATTCGCCTTTCTGGAAAGGACTAATGAAAGTCAAACAATCCATGTCTAATAGGACGAGGTTTGTTATTGGAAACGGTACAAGTACACATTTCTGGGAGGATACTTGGCTTGGCGAATCACCTTTAGTCATTCAATATCCGTCTTTGTATCGAATTGCTCAACGACGTGAGGTGTTCGTGGCAACGGTATTCCAATCTGTCCCCCTTAATATTCAGTTTCGACGGTCGCTAGCGGGCAATGTTGGGAAGAATGGCTCCATCTAGTTAGGAGACTGATGGAGGTTCAACTTTCTCACCAACCCGATATATTGCGCTGGAAGTTGACTAGCTCTGGAGTATTTACAGTTAAATCAATGTATATTGATGTTATTAATTCGAATGCTATTCCAACTTCCAAGTATGTTTGGGCTGTCAAAGTTCCTTTAAAAATTAAAGTGTTTATGTGGTTTGTCCATAAACAAGTTATTTTAACAAAGGACAACTTGATTAAACGCAATTGGACAGGACCTACTAGGTGTAGTTTCTGTGATCGGGATGAGACGATTAAGAATTTATTCTTTGATTGCCCGTTGGCCAAAGTTCTTTGGCGGACGGTCCATATTGCTTTTAATATTACCCCACCGACTACGGTCAATGCTTTATTTGGGACATGGCTTAAAGGGGTTCAGCCTGAATTAGCAAGACATATTCGGGTTGGAGTTTGCGCCTTGTTATGGACTATCTGGAATTGCAGAAATGATTTGCTTTTTAACAGAACATCACGGATTCATTTTTGCAGGTTATTTTCCGAGCTACGGCACTGATCCGTTCGTGGTCGCTACTCACTCCGATGGAGGCCAGGGAGCATTTGGTTACTGGATCTATCCGTTGGGAGATGGTAGCTCGGGATATCTTCAACCGGTTTGGATGGCGGTCATGTAATAGGATAGACAATTAGTTTCCCTATCTATTTTTAGCCTGCCGGTTGTGGCATCTTTTTCGGGCTAGTTTGTGTATCTAGCCGTCTGTCGCTCTGTGTGAGCTGCATTTTTCCTTTGCTTTTTGTTTAGGCTGGAGACTGTGGAACCTTGTTGGGACTTTTTGCTTTTTGGTTAATAAGATGGCCGTATGCATCGTTCTGATGCAGAGGCCGGGAGACCCCCTTTTCAAAAAAAAGAAAAAAAATCATTGATCACAAAGTAAACCTAGGCATTCCATGGGCTGGCCTTTTAAAAGCGCGAGCTCCACTCCAAACACAATTAATACACATTGGCATTTTTATATTTAAAACCATTAATCTAGTCATTTAAAAAATATAAATAGATTATTAACCCATTATTTTCACTAAAACCCTGTTTTGGAGATATTTGAAGCTTTATTCGGGACAAAAACTAGAGCCCGAGCCCAACCCTGCTGCCTGGCATCGGGTTCGCGCCAGGATGCACATGCCCGGTTTGACACAAAGGTGCTCGTCTCCACCAGCGTTCGGTGCACGTACCCCACGTCTACGTGAAGATAGTTAAGGGCATTTTTAATCGATCCCTAATAACCGGTTAGAGGAGCGAGTAAAATCCGGGTTTTACTCTTCTAACCAGAACCTAGCCGATCTCCAATCAGTGTTGGTGGAGTAAAAATTATACTCGGCCGCCGCTCATCTCCCTATTTTTACTCCAACTCTCGGCGGTAGAGTAAAAGAAATCTCCACTACGCCTCCTCTTCTACTCTGCCTCCTCTGCCTCTTCTCCTCTTCATCCGTGCCGCTGGCGACTCCCGCCGCCGTTCCCCAACGCCCCCAACCTTCCAATGCCCGGATCCCATCACGGCTGATCCACAACGCGGATCCGTACCGCCACACCCACGGTTCGGCTTCAAGCGGAGAATCCTTGAGCAACCGCCGCACGGCTGATGCGCCGACCCCCGCTCGCTTCGCGACTTCCCAGACCTCCCTTCGTCGTGGGAGCCAAAGAGGAAATACCTCGGTGTCCACCAGCGCGCCTGGGGGACATGGGTGGCGAAGATCACCGACTGGGAGACCCATACGAAGAAGTGGATCGGGTCATACCACAAGACGGAGCTCCCCGCACTCAAATACAACCGGTGGCAAGTCTGGTTCCACGGTTCCGACGTGAGGGTCAACTCCCCTTTTGGGATGGCGCCTGTCCACCTCGTCCCCGCCGGATCCGGGTGTGGTGAGTGCGGCGATGGCTCGGGAGGACCGGGAGGCGAGGGTGCGCCTCGTGACGAAGGCTACCGACGAGGCGTACATGGCGGACCTCCGCCGCCAGCACCCCGAGCTCGTGGAGGCGGAGCGGGCGATATTCACGGACAATGGCGGGAATGTCATGGTCATCTCCGACGACGAGGTGCAAGGCGGCGACGACAACGACCAAGACGAGGAGGAGTTCGATGTCGAGGAGTGGCGGCGCATCTTCCTCAACGACGACGACGACTATGGCACCGGCTCGGACCCAATGGGCGGTGGCATGTCGAGGCAAGATTGGCTCGATCTCTACCATGGCAAGATTTAAGTTTAGTTTAGGTTTAAGTTAAAATTTATGTATAAATTTTGGTTGTCAAGACTAGGTTGAAGCTATGTTGAAACTAGGTTGAACTTATGTTCGACTTTATGCAAATCGGTTGATGCTATGTTGAAACTAGGTTGAGTTTATGCAAATTTATTTTTACTCCGTTATATACAGGGGATTGGCTAGGTCCAACGAAATCGTAGTGAAGTATAAATACTCCAATAGGAGTTTACTTCGCTGGATTCTCCTCTAATTTCAGGGCATCGTTTAGAAATACCCTTAATATTTATATCTAATCTCCACTTGACGATTCCGCAGGTCAACCATGGATAACCATCAGCGGGGGAGAAGTCTGCTGGTTAACAAGTGGCAGCCTCACAGCTGAAGGTTAACAAGTGTCAGCTGGAGGAAGGTAGCCAAGAACTGCGACCTCCAGAAAAAGGTTTGGCTGGGACTTCCACCACGTCTGCCATACCTGCATTTTTCCTAGTGGAGTACTTAATTTAGAGAGAGAAGCCATGCCACGATTTGACAACACAGCTTTACCCGAGCCCTAGTCCTAGGGTGCCAGTGCCATAGGTCTGAAACCGCACAGGCTCGTAGGAGAGCACGCTACACCACCATGGTTTCGTCCTGCTATTAAAATAATTATATATGTGCCCTGCATTTTTGTACGTACTGGTTAAACTTAAAATGTTAGTGAGGGTGAGTTATTTCAGGCCAATGGGCATCGGTTGTTGTGAAGACAGTGAAACAGCAATTGCTAAGAATTTTTCTTTTACATGAATGCTCAGGTCTTGAGAGAGGAGCTGGACGAGCTCTCTCCGCTCAACGTCGTCACATACTGCTAGTACTAGCAGAGTAGCTAGCAAAGGCCGGCGGAAGGCAGCGAGAAGGGGAACGAAGGCGGCAGGATAAGCAAGGTGAGAATCACGAGATGAAATCTAAGCATCGTAATCGTATCCCCATTCCCAGAATAACTCTCCGGGGTGGCTTCTTTCTATTCAGTTGTCGATCGGGATGGGGGTGATTCTTTATGGAAATCCTCTTTCTTCTGTTCCTTTGCTAGTAGGAGAGCTAAATAGCAGTAACTCGGATGATTCTGGATGCGACATCGCATTTTCCTTTATTAGTAACGTGGTCAATACAAGTGCAGTTGTGCGTGGAGAGATGGGGGAGGGTGACGGCAAGGTTGTGATGCATGCGCATGCCGGTGGCCACGCGCTCTCGAGATGAAACCCAATTCCAGAATAACTCCCCGGGGTGGCTTCTTTCGATTTAGGCGTCGATGTGGTTGGGGACGATTCCTTGTGAAAACCCCGCCTGTTTCCTCTGTTCCTCTGCTAGTGCTGAATAACCCAGACGATTTCTTGGGTGGTGCCCACGCCGTGTCTGCGCTGCACGCGCTCTCGGTGAGGTCGAGGGAGCTATCGGACACGCCGCAGAATCGGCCGCCGGCGGGGTGGTCAGTGCCGGCGGCGTAACGAGCATCGGGGGTTTCTGCAGGTCACCACGTCGAGCCGACGACAGTTGGCGAGCTGGGACGAGCTCAGCTCTGCCAGACGAGAGAAATCTTCATTTTCTTTTTTTGTCCAATCCATCACTAATCCTCTTCTCATCGATTAGTTGTGGCTTTTGAATCAAAGTTCCTTTCTTCTTCTAATTCAGATTCAGAATAAACAAACCCTAGCTACAACACAGATCTCCTCGCTGGCGGATTCGGTCGGTCTCCCTCGCCCCCGTGTCCAGCTTTGGTTGACAGGAGGCGGAGGAGACCATGAATCTTCACGCTCGTGTGGCCTCTGCCTGGGCAATGGGGGCGTCGGCGCGGTTCAGACCATTAATCTCCGGCCCTTCCACGTTGTGCTGACGCTAGTTCTAGCGTCGCCACATGGACGTGAATATTATTGTCTACAGATCCGATCCGTCGGGTCGTGGGGGAGAGTTGTCAAACAACAATGCTTATGCGGTTATGCCTTGGTTCGTGGCCGCTTCGGTGATCTCGTCAATAAGATCCTGCGGCGGTGTTTTCGGCTTTTATGTGGGATTGGGTCTCCTCGTCCTGTCTTCGCCTCCGGGCTAGCTCTTTTGGTGGCTTAAAAATAAGCCGCCTCCTCCCAACTTTTTCCATAAGCCGCCTCTGTCACTCATTGAGACTTATGAACTGGTTATGGGATAAGAGCATCTCCAACAGCCGCGCTAAACTAGCGCCGTGCCGTAAAATAGGCCGTTTTTGCGCGCGCGCAACGCGGCGGGGCGCTCCAGCGGTCGCGCAAAAACGGCGCGCGCGCGGACAAAAACGCTTAGCCGTGCCGTTAATTGGGGCGCCAGCTGCAGCGCGCGGCACACTCCAACGCTCGCGCCCGCACATCCTCTCCCACCTCCACCCCGTCCGGTCGCGCCGCCGCCGCCGCCCGCGCCCCCGGCGACCGTTCAGGCTTCCCTGGCCTATCCCCGCGCGCCCGCGCTTCCGCCCCTTCCCCTCCTAGTCCCGCCGGCCATCGCGCGCCTCCGTCGTCCGAGGAACAGCGCCCGAGCGCTCGCTGCCGCGCCGCGCCCGCAAGGTGTTTGACAAAACGCCTACAAGGTATGTATTGCTCAAACTTCATGAATTTGATGCATGTTTTGAATTGTAGTTTTTATAGTACAGTATTGAACATTGTAGATGAGTTCGTCGTATGATTCTTCCGAAGAAGAATTTGATATGGAAGAGGAGGAGGATCTTGCAATGATCCTAGCTATGCATATTAAAAAAAACCGAAGCACGGTGGTTCGGTTATGGGTCGGCAGAAAATTTGGAGGGACAGGATCGATGCCCACAACAGATTGATCAGGCATTATTTTGCGGAGAATCCCATATACCCCGAGTCGTATTTTCGTCGCTGGTTTAGGATGAGCACCGAGTTGTTCAGGCGCATTGCAGAGAAACTAGCGAGCCATGACCGTTTTTTCCAGCAAAGGAGGAATGCCGCCGGAGAGCTCGGTCATAGCACCTTTCAGAAGGTGACAGCCGCTTTGCGTATGTTGGCATACGGTATACCGGCTGATCTTGTTGATGATCACTTAACTATGGGTGAGAGCCAAGCCGTCATGTGTGTCAAGCGCTTTGCAGTGGGAATTGTGCAAGTGTTTGGCGAGGAGTATTTGAGAGCTCCCAATGCTGAAGACGCCGCATGGCTATTGGCGATGAACAAAGCTCGCGGATTTCCTGGCATGCTTGGCTCAATAGATTGCATGCATTGGAGTTGGAAGAATTGTCCAAAGGCATGACATGGGCAATTCCACGGCCAAAAAAAGGGTTCCACTATAATCCTTGAAGCGGTGGCCGATCAGGAGACTTGGATTTGGCATGTATTCTTTGGAATGCCTGGATCTCTGAATGACATCAATGTTGTCAACCGGTCACCACTTATGAATAAGATTGCAAACGGTGAGTTGCCACCGGTGCAGTTTGTAGCAAATGGCCGTACGTACAACTATGGCTATTATCTAGCGGATGGCATCTATCCAAAGTGGCAAACCTTCGTGAAGCCGTTGAAAAAGCCGGAAAGTAAGAAAAATCTTGACTTCCACAATGCTCATGCGGCGGCTAGAAAAGATGTGGAGAGAGCATTTGGGATTTTGCAAGCCCAATTTGCTATTGTGAGAGGACCGGCTTGATTTTGGGATCAAAAAATGCTTTGGTACATCATGCACGTTTGTGTGATCATGCACAACATGATCATTGAGAATGAGCGTGACCAAGAATTAGACTACTCACAGTATGATCTCTTGGGAAATCCCGTGCGAGTGCGACGGAGGGCTGAAAGGGTAGCCCGTTTTGTTGCCTCCTATCATGCCATTCGGCGTCAATCAACGCACAATGAACTTCAGAATGATTTGATTGAAGAGTGATGGGCATGGCATGGACGACAAAGAGCATGATGATATCTGCATTCGACATTGTATTGTTCATGAACTATTTGTTGTGTTTATTGCATTTGTTGTACTAAATGATAAACTATTTGTTTGAGTTGTAATGATAACGAAATTGAACTATTTATCGTTGATTTGTTTTGTTTGTTTGATCATTTTTGCTATGTATAATAAGTGGTTTGTGCGGCGCGCGCGCTGTATTTTTGCGCTCTGCTGGAGCGACGCGTGCGCGCTGCATTATAGCGCGGCTGCTGGAGCCAACGCGGGCGGGCGCGCCAAACCAGCCGAAGCGCGCGCGCCAAACAGGTTTTTTGCGTGCGGCGCATAGCGTGGCTGTTGGAGATGCTCTAACTAATTTAGAAGCCTCAACAAATTTAAGGAGCGGCTTCTTTTTTAAGTTCGGGAGAGGCAGCTTATTTATTAAGCCGCCCAAAAGAACTGGCCCTTCATCTCCAGGGATACAAATGGCCCGAGGCAAGCCATCAATTTGAGCAGGTTGGGATAGGATGTCAAATTCGCCTCGGGCCATTTGTAACTTTTATCTTCATCAAGGGGTGTTCTTGTAAAGCTTGGATTTGGTTATAGCTTGTGCCCTTTGGTTTTTTTAAAATGAATCAAAGTTCCAAATTCATATTGAGGAGTACATGCAATCGGGTCAAGTACAAGTCTTCTTATTGTTCATGACTTAATGTCCTCTTACCACCTACTAAACTAGTCTACAAGAACGTCTTATATTTTGACACGGAGGGAGTATCACTGTAAATTAATTTTGCACTGCATAGGGGCTGCTAAAAGGATGGGCACGTCTTTTGGAAGCTGCAAGCTGCCGGATGAGCAATACTACAAGCATCTGGATGATGAAAAGAAGTATTTCTTGGTGCTTATGTTGGGTGATTTCGAAGATTCGATGGTAACCCTTTTACCTACATGTGTTTTTATAAGACCAGTGATGTTTCTACTATGTACTACTTTAGATTCTGCGTTGCAGTCAATTCCTTTGACAGGCAGATTATTCAGTTAGTTTACACCAATTTTCCACAGTCTTTTTTGGGAAATTACAAGTAGGATCCAGAGGCTTTATCCTTGTTTTTTCTAAGATTAAAATACTGGTCAGGTAAGAGAAAGGTAATATATTGATATCAAGATTTTTCCTTCTACAGATAATCCCAGAAGAAGTTGTGCGGCGTTTGAAAGGTGAGATCCCAGGAGAGATCAAGCTAGAAACCCGAAATGGTTACAGTCACGCTATTGTAGTTGCCAAGAACCAAGAAAAGCTTGTCCTTACGGGGGGTTGGCGACAATTCGTTGAAATCTATGATCTACAGATTGGTGATTCCTTAATGTTCAGATACAAAGGGAACTCTCAGTTTAATGTCATGATCTTTGATAAGCATGGTCGTGAAAAAGCATTATCGGTTGTTCTGGATCCTTTTTTGCATCGGGTCCAAGACAGGAGCAACGAGGCACATGAAATCGGGTTAAATACTAGACTTTATTATTCACTGCTTCATTTCCTGGTATCCAATTTTCACTTGAAATAGATTTTGCACTGCAGGTCTTCCAAAAAGATGGATGTGCCTTGGGAAAGATGCAAGAGCCGGACTGAATATCACTACGCAAACTTGGATGATGAGAAGAAATATTTCTCGGTGCATATGATGGGCGATTGTCAACATGAGATGGTAAATTCATATTTAAATACAGTAACAACCTTTTATCAGTTACTTTGTTGTTCTTCTGTATACCAATGATTTTTCTATTTTCTAGTTTAAATGATATGGAGATATATATTGCTTTAGAGACATACCAAAACTATATATATTCTTTGCAACTTTTGGTCATGTCTCATGTTAATTTGATGCCTGGATTGAATCCAGCATGGAAGCACGTTTAGTGATGTTTGTTCACCAAAAAGTGTCCTCGTCATAGTTTAAAGTAAAGATATGCTTTTGGCATTCACATTGTTACTATGATACTATTCTTCTTTATTTCCCTTGGTATGTCAGATATATTGAACAAAAAAATTTGCTTTGATTATAGAGAGTATCTCTTTTATCCTGTTTACGGTCCATTTTTCAAACAAAAATATTGCTTGTTTCTCTCCAGATCATCCCAGAAGAATTTGTTCAGCGTTTCAAAGGCGAATTCCCAAGAGAGATGATACTTGAAACACAAAATTGCCGCAGTTACGTAATTGGAGTTGCCAAGAACAATGGAAATCTTGTACTTACAGTGGGATGGGGAAAATTTGTTGGGACGTTTGGTCTAGAGATGGGTGACACCATAGTATTCAGATACATTGGGAACTCTCGGTTTAATGTCATAATATTTGATGAACTTGGCTGTGAGAAGGTATCATCAGTTTTTGTGGATCCTTCTCCGCCTCCTGTGCAAGAAAGGCGAACAAGTGCTGCTGATACTGTGAAAAGTACTCATTTTCGTCCTCAGGCCATACAAACGCAGCCATTTAGCATAGGGAAAGGGATGCCAATGGAGTCACCAGGCCTCCAAATGGAAATGGACAAGTCATGTCAAGACAACAACACCGTGATAAGTACTTCCTCCTGCGAGTCATCAGGTCTCAGTTTACTATTATAGATATATCTTCCCTTGCAAATCATTCTCATATTTTTATAGCTAATATTTAGCTCTTTTTCTTGGCACAGGAGATTGTTTCTCCTCTGAAGAAGAATATGGAGTAGGTGACGTTGAAGAAGAATATGGAGTACGTGAAGTTCCTGGTTCCGATTTCGTCATTAGGAAGAAGAAGGTCAGGCTATCTTCAATTCAGAAGGAGCAGTTGAAGGATGGTTACATTACCGTGAACAAGACCAAACTAACTCCAGCTCAGAAGGAAGTTGTGAAGCATAAGGTCCATTCCATAGACTCAGAGATCCCCATCTTTGCTGCTGTGATGCGCAAGTCTAACCTTAATTCAAGATTCAATCTGGTGAGTTCCATTTTTTTAATGTGTGTCCTTCATCGGTCATGTAGGTGCCTGTGTAAACTGTGAAGCGCTGCTTATGAAATACTAATGAAAACATTATCTTATAATGCAAATTCATAACAAGTCATCTCTGAATTTAAATACAGATTGAAGATTGCTTCCTAATATCGTACAAATTTAGAAAGCAATTTAACATGTTCTTTTGCAGAGTTTTTTTGCCATTATCTGCTAACTCTTTTGGTCACTTTAAACAGACTTTTCCCAGGCACTATGCTAAGAAATATCTCAGAGAGGAGCCAAGCATGTGTCTTCGGCGGCGGGAAAGGGAGTGGGGGGTGCGGTTCGGTGAAAACAATGGCGCTAATAAGCTCAGGATCGGATGGAAGCAGTTTGTAGAAGGCAACAAGCTGAAGATGGGTGATATCTGCCTCTTTAAACTGTTGACCGATGAGAGGGGAACCATGACGGTCTATATCATCCGTGCAAAATTTGTCAATTATTGGGCACGTCTCAATGACGCTGACCGTGAAGCGGCGTTCCGGAAAGGGGCTCTTGCTCATCAGGCTGATGGGGCGCGTGCTCCTGTCTCGAGGTTGCTTCACATCGCTAAAACTGAAGCCATGGAGGATGATGTTGTTGTCCCTGAGTGCCTGATCGCTGAAGCAAAAATCTGGCGTGGTGTGGGGTAAACGAGCGATCCTATATATCGATCATAAGGCCTCGGTTACATTGTAGATCTGTAGTAGAAACTTGAAACTGTTGTGGTGCTCGATCTACCTCTGTATTTTGTTCGTTATCTTGGCAGGCCTGGAACTCCTCTGGCTGTAGTTTTTAGCTGCCTTTTCGTTTCCTGTTGCACCTATCTATGCTGCTTTTGTGGTCGCGGTTTATTTCGTTGTCGTGGTGATGGTAGTGGAACCCGGTCCTCGTTGGCCGTTTGGAAAATGTTGAACATGTGTACATGTACGTAGGTCTGGGTTCTGTATGCAGTCTCCCTCCGTATGTACGTGTATTTTAGAGACAAGATACCGGTCGCACCTCTTGTACCTATATATATGTACCTAATGTACGATCAATTAATTATCGATGCATCAAATCATTCTCTACATGGTATCTGTCGCAAGTCGATCTTCCAGCTTCCGCTAACCCTAGCCGCCGCCTCAGGCCGCCGCCACCACCACCCCACCTCCCCACCGTGCGCCTTCCCCTCCACGCCGCGCCTTCCCGCCGCGCTGCCGTTTCCCTCCCCACGATCTCATCGACATGTCTTCCAACGCCTCCACCTACTCCAACCCCTTCGCCGTCGACCCTGCCGAGATCCGCGACATCAACGTCCATGCATGCGTCCCCGTGATTCTCGACGCCTCCAACTCCACGTACTTCACGTGGAAGGCGTACTTCAAGCTGCTCTTCCGCAAGAATAATCTCATGGATCACGTGGATGGCACCGTGGACTCCTGCGCCATGATGGACGACGCCGAGTGGACCGCGATCGACGCCACGATCATCCGATGGTTCTTCACCATCATCTTCAAGGACTTGTTCCACACGGTCGTGAGCGCCGGCGACGACGCCCGCGCCATGTGGGTCAAGCTGAACGGCCTCTTCACCGACAACAAGCTTCAGCGCCGCGTTTTTTTGCAACAGGAATTTTTTGACTGTCACTAGGATGAACAGTCCATTGATGACTACTGCCGCCGCCCGAAGACGTCGGTGGATGAGCTCCGTGACATTAGAGCCAAGGTGGACGACGACCTCCTCCTCAGCACCCTCACCGCCGGCCTCAACAAGGACTTCAGCAACACCGCCTCCAACCTCACCTAGATGCCGGAGCCCTCCTTTCTCAAGTTTGTGGCGTACTTGAGGTTGGAGGAGCGCCGGATGGAGGGGGTCAAGAAGCGCGTGTAGCACCACGCCCTCCCCGTCGGTACCTCCCGCGACGCCCCTCCACCGATCGCCCCACCTGCGCCGCGCCACCAGCCGCCGCCACCAGCGCCTCCGGGCTACTTCCCCCTCCCGCCCGCGCCTCCCGCCCCTCCCGCTGCCTCCCAGAAGCTGGGTGGCGGGCGCCGCGGCAACCGCCGTGGGGGCGGCCGCAAGCAGCAACAGGCGTCGGGGGGGGGGAGGGGGGGCTCGTCAGCAGCAACAGCAGGTGACTCCCACATGGACGTACGGCACCAACCCGTGGACCAACTCGTCCACGCGTACTCCATGTCGGTCCCTCGGGCTCCGGCTCCGGGCATCCTTGGGCCCCACCCGGCGGGTCACCAAGCCCTCTTCGCCGCTCCCTACAGCGACTATGGTGCCGCCCCCCTCCCCGCCTGCGCCCGCCTACGGGTCCGCGCCGGCCTATGGGGCCGCGCCCGCTACGGCGCCGCCGCCGCTCCGGCCTTCGGGGTTGCTCCCGCGCCGGCCTACGGAGGGTTCTACCCTTCTCAGGTGTCGCCGCCGTGGGACCCGGCCTTGCTCGCTGCACTGCACTCCGCCCCGTCACCGAGCTCCTATGGTGGCGGTGGTGACTGGTACATGGACTCGGGCGCCACTGCTCACATGACTGCTCATCCCGGTAACCTCATATCGGCCACTCCCGTTCATACTCCCACCCGTATCACCGTTGGTAATGGTTCCTCCCTACCCATTACTCACGTCGGTCATATGTCTTTTCCTTCTACTTCCACTCTTGTGCATATGTCTAATGTTTTTGTGTCTCCTGACTTAGTCACTAATCTTGTTTCCGTTCGTCGCCTTGCTCGTGAGAATCCTATAACTGTTGAATTTGACGATATCGGTTTTACTGTGAAGGACGCCCGTACACGGATGGTGCTCCACCGATGTGATAGCCCGGACGAGATTTATCCAGTGCATCCCTCCGGCGCCACCACCACCCATCGCCCCGCCGCCTTCACCGCCAGTGTCGATCTTTGGCATGCCCGTCTTGGTCATCCTAACTCCACCGTTATGCGTCAGATTCTTCAGAGTTTTTCCTTCTCATGCAATAAGGTCGACGGTCACACTTGTGAGGCTTGCCGTCTTGGCAAGCACGTTCGTCTTCCCTTTAGCGAGTCTACACACATTTCCACCTTTCTGTTTTAGTTATTGCATAGTGATGTTTGGACGTCCCCGGTTGCTAGCAATACGGGCTATATATACTATCTGATGATATTGGATGATTTTACTCATTATGTGTGGACCTTCCCTCTCCGTCGCAAGTCCGACGCTCTTGCCACACTCACCGCCTTTTATTCATATGTCACCACACAGTTCGGTCGTCCTATTCTCGCCTTGCAAACTAACAACGGCAAGGAGTTTGACAACGTCACCGTCCGCAATTTACTTGCGTCCCACGTCACCATCTTTCGCCTCACCTGCCCCTACATGTCTTAGCAGAATGGTCGCGCCGAGCGCGTCCTTCGCACGCTTAATGACTATGTCCGCACGTTGCTCTTCCACTCCTACGTGCCTACTCGGTTCTGGCCGGACGCGCTCGTGACCACCAGCCTCCTCCTTAACATTCGCCCCTGTCGTTCCCGCTGGAACTACACACCTCACCAGCTCCTCTTCGGTGCGGTTCCATCTTATGATGGCCTTCGCATT
Organism: Aegilops umbellulata; assembly: GCA_032464435.1. NCBI lineage: Eukaryota > Viridiplantae > Streptophyta > Magnoliopsida > Poales > Poaceae > Aegilops > Aegilops umbellulata. The sequence continues at coordinate 546,794,124 of CP136058.1, forward strand.
TTTGGGTGTCTCTGTTATCCTAGCACCGCGTCCACCGCTCCTCACAAACTCGCGCCCCGGTCACTTCCTTGCATCTTCCTTGGCTATCCTCCCAACACCAAAGGTTACCGGTGCTATGATCCAGTCTCCCACCGCGTTTTCACTTCGCGGCATGTGTACTTTGATGAGCTCGTGTTCCCGTTTCAGCAGGTACCATCACCCTCGGAGTCTCCTGCGGCGCGATTCGTCCCTGCCTCCACCTCCGGCGGACCGCCCAGCCGCGCCCTGGGTTCGGCCCTGCCCGCGCTCCCCACGCCGGCGGCCCCTGGCGATGCGGCCCCTGCAGTGGCCCCCGACGTAGCGGCCTCTTCGGCCGCCCCCATCGCGGCCCCCGTCGCCGTGGCCCCCTCGACTTGCCCCGCCGCGGCCGCACCCCTCACCGGTGTGTTGACTCGGGCTCGTACTGGGACCCTGCGTCCCAGCACACGCTACTCTTCGGACGAGTACGCATGCGCGACTTCTACCTCGACGCCGTCCCCGCTCCCCACCTCCGCTCGCGCAGCCCTTCGGGATCCGAACTGGCTAGCTGCGATGCGTGAGGAGTTTGACGCCCTGCAGCGCAACCGTACATGGCAGCTTGTCCCACGGCCACCCCGTGCCAATGTCATCATTGGCAAGTGGGTCTTCCGCCACAAGACTCGCCCCGACGGTTCTCTCGAGTGCTATAAGGCGCGTTGGGTGGTGCGCGGCTTTCGCCAGCGCGCCGGTGTAGACTTCACCGACACCTTCGTCCCGGTTGTTAAACCGGGCACGATTCGCGCCGTTCTCCAGCTTGCTGTTTCTCGCGCTTGGCCTGTCCACCAGCTCGATGTGTCTAATGCTTTCTTGCATGGCCATCTCGATGAGCAGGTGTTCTGTCAGCAGCCGACTGGTTTCGTCGACACCGACTATCCGGACCACGTGTGCTTGCTCTCCCGTTCTCTCTACGGGTTGAAGCAGACACCTCGGGCCTGGTACCAGCGGATCGCGGCCTTCCTCCAGCAACAGGGGTTCCGGTCCACACGGTCCGATGCCTCCCTGTTTGTCTATCACCAGGGCCCCGCCACCACGTACCTCCTACTGTACGTCGACGACATCATCCTAACTGCGTCCTCGCCAGCGCTTCTTTAGCAGATCACAGCTCACCTCGGCACAGAGTTCGCCCTCAAGGACTTGGGGGCTCTCCACTACTTCCTCGGCATCGAGGATGTGCGCCGGGCTACTGGCTTCTTCCTACACCAGCAGAAGTACGCCTACGAGCTTCTGGAGCGAGCGGGCATGCTTAACTGCAAGCCTGCTTCCACGCCTGTCGATACGAAGGCTAAGGTGTCCGCTGTTGAGGGCTCTCCGGCGTCCGACGCTCCCTTCTACCGCTCCATCGTTGGTGCGCTTCAGTACCTCACACTAACGCGTCCGGACATTCAGTATGCTGTCCAGCAGGTGTGCCTTCACATGCATGCTCCTCGTGACACCCATTGAGCTCTCGTGAAACGTATACTTCGGTACATACGTGGCACCACAGCCATGGGTCTCACCCTGACGGCCTCGCCAGACACCAGCCTTGTTGCCTACTCCGACGCCGACTGGGTTGGGTGTCCCGACACTCGACGCTCCACTTCCGGCTACTGCGTCTACCTCGGGCCCTCTCTGATTTCGTGGTCGTCTAAACGACAACCCACGGTCTCACGATCGAGCGCCGAGGCCAAGTATCGGGCCGTGGTCAACGCCGTCGCGGAGTGTTCCTGGCTACGACAGCTACTCCAGGAGTTGCTATGTGAGGTCACCAAGGCGACGCTTGTCTACTATGATAACGTCTCCGCGGTGTACCTTGCTGCCAACCCTGTCCATCACCGACGGACGAAGCACATTGATCTCGACATCCACTTCGTCCGGGAGCACGTCGCACTTGGTCGTGTTCGTGTTTTACATGTGCCCACCGATCAGCAGTTCGCCGATGTGATGACGAAGGGACTACCCACCTCGACTTTCGAGGGCTTTCGGTCCAGTCTTTGCGTCACCGGCGACGCTTCGACTGCGGGGGGTGTTGAACATGTGTACATGTACGTAGGTCTGGGTTCTGTATGCAGTACCTGTAGTATCTGTCTCCCTCTGTATGTACGTGTATCTTAGGAGACAAGATACCGGTCGCACCCCTTGTACCTATATATATGTGCCTAGTGTACGATCAATCAATTATCGATGCACCAAATCATTCTCTACAGAAAACAATGGATACCACAAATTCGATTGATCGATATGCCATGCTGGTGAATGCTGATGTTGCCGAATTCCTTGACATCATTGGGCTGGCAATGTTTTCTTGTTGGTGGCAGCGTTTTTGTTGTTGGCCGCGCTAGATCGCCACCGTCCAGCAACAGGAGACGGACAGCATGCAGCTGCCAGATGGCCACGCTGCACGCCGGGACACAGGACTGCATGCAAGCACCACGTACACCGCCATGCATTTACACGCCACGCAAACATCATGGGACTCTCTAGATAGAAAGCAGCATAGTGTATCATCAATTAGCATGAAGATTTATTTAACTTGGTTGCGAGCGTGAGAAAACAGCGGAAGAAGCCCACGGAACGAAGCGGCAATTCATAGAGGCTGGTAGAAAACGAAGGAAGCGGCAATTCATAGCTTCTGCAGTAGCGTCGGCTTGAGTCACTGCCGCGTGGACTCGGGTATAGGGCGGACATGGTGGTGTTCTCGCTTTGTCAGCTGGAGTGCCACCGTCCAGCAACATGCAGCCAGGCCAGATGGCCACGCCACGACACAGGACAGCATGCAGGCACCACGTATACACCACGAATCCAGGATGAATTTACACGTCCCCGATGCCAGACCATCACGTGTGCAGTTACCAGCAAACCTGCAGGAACGGAGGCATGCATGCACGCTCAGCTCATCAGTCAACAACGACGCTACAGAGATCCGACCCACCTATAAAACTGCCAACGCGAACACAGTCTCGTGTAATCTTGCATCGTGCATCGGTGTGTTTATATAACATAACAGAAGTCGGTTACACGGACGGAGTGCTATACTTTCAATTGACACCACTATTACAGATTTACTGCAATGACATACTCGTACTGTACATGATTGTCATAAAACACCGCGTCTGGTATCCACCGTGTTCTAATTAAAAAGACCACGCTTCGGTTTGTTTTGAAGACAGTGAAACAACAGATGCTGAGGTCTTCTATTCTTCTTCTGTTTTTTACATGAATGCTGAGGTCCTGGGGAGCTGGATCAGTACTGCTGGGCGAGCTCTTTCGCTCACCGCGTGGTCATATCCTACAAGCAGAGTAGCAAGGCCAAGCGGAGTGCAGTGAGAAGTGAGAAGGAGAACCAAGGTGACAAGATAAGCAAGGTAAGAATCGCGAGATAAAATCTAAGCATTGTATTCCCACTCTCCGGGGTGGCTTCTTTCGATTTACAGTTATCGATCGGATTGAGGGCTGATTCCTTGTGAAAACCCTGCCTGTTTCCTCTGTTCCTCTGCTGGTGGTAATAACCCACACGATTTTCACCATCCTTTCCTTTCGTTAGGTCTTGGCGTGATTCTGGTTCCAACATCACATATCCCTTTCTCCATTAGTAAGCAGCGTGAGGTTGGAGAGCTGGATGATCTCTCTCAGCTCGGCCACACGGGAGAAATTGGGTGGTCTCATGGAGATTTCTCTTCTTCTTCTTCTTGTCCAATACATCCCAAATCCTGTTCTGAACTTCTGATCGATTAGTTATGCTTTTTTTTTTTTGGTTCAGATACAATGGAGGCACCTGGCAACGTCCGGTTTAATTACCTCCGAGCTGCAGTTACAATGACTTCATGGCTACGGTGATTCGGAGCAGGTGCTGTTTCGAGCTAGGCTCAATGCAAGACATCAAATTTCTGCATGTCGAGAGAGGATGAAAAATTTCCCCTCGGGCCGTTTGTACTCTCAATGTCATCAAGGGGCTTGTGACCTTGAAAAAAAGAAAGAAAAAAAAGATGAAAGAATCAAAGTACGAAATCCACATTGAGGAATACTCCCTCTGTAAAGTAAATCCACATTTAGGGAGTACATGAAATCCGGTCAAGCACAAGTCTTCTTTAAGATCAATGATATTTGTACGAGTATCTAGTACAGTACTTTCGATTTTGTGAATTGCGCTGTCAATTCCTTGTTTTTCTATGAATCACAAAAATTGGACCACAAGTAAGATCACTAAATCTAAAGTAAGATCACATAATCAGTTCGGTTAGTTTACAAAAATTGGACCTTGCAGAGGCCGGAGGTAGTCCTCCTTTTCTAAAAAAATGAAAAATAAAAAAATGGATCACAAGTAAGATCCAGAGCCATTTTCCTTGTTTTTCTTAAGATCAAGATACTGGTGAAGTGTGAGAAAGGCAAAGACAATACGTCTTCTTTAAGATACTGGTCAAGTTTGGTCAAGTGTGTCATTTGGATCAGCGCATAAACCGTCTATCCAAAAAAAACTATTTTTTCTGTAGATTTTTTGATACAGGTAATATATTGATATCAAGATTTCTGTCTGCAGATAATCCCAAAAGATGTTGTGCCGCATTTCAAAGGCAAGATCCCAGGAGAGATCAAGCTAGGAACTCGAAATGGTTACTCACACTATTGTAGTTGCCAAGAACCAAGAAAAGCATGTCCTTACAGTGGGTTGGCGGCAATTTGTTGAAAGCTATGATCTACAGGAGGATGATTCCTTAATATTCAGATACAAAGGGAACTCTCAGTTTAGTGTCATGATCTTTGATAAGCTTGGTCCTGAAAAAGCATTTTCAGTTGTTCTGGATCCTTTTTGGCCTCAGGTCCAAGACAGGTGCAGCAAGGCACATGAAATCGGGTGAAATACTAGACTTTATTATTCATGTCTTTATTTCCTGGCACCAAATTTCACTTCAAATGGCTTTCACACTGCAGGTATTCTCAAAAGATGGAAGTGCCTCGGAAAAGAAGAAAAAGCCGGATTGAATATCACTACGCAAACTTGGATGATGAGAAGAAATATTTCTTGGTGCTTATGATGGACAAATTTCAACATGAGATGGTAAATTCATATTCAAATACAGCACTACTCCCTTTTATCAGTTATTTTGTTGTTTTCCTGAAGACCAATAAATTTCTACTTGTAGTTTGTATTAAATTATATGTAGTCTTTGCAATTTTTTATCATGTCTCCTATTAATTTGATGCACGGATTGAATCCAGCGTATGGTAGCACATTCAGAGATGTTTGTTTGCAAAAAGTTTCCTCATAGTTCAAAGTAAAGATACTATGCTTTTGTCATCACATCATTCCTATGATAGTAGTCTTCTCTATTTCCCTTGGTATGTTATATAGTCAGATTTATTGAACGGACAAATTTGCTTTGATTATAGAGAGTATCTTTTTTTTTATCCTGTTTACGGTCCATTTTTCAAACAAAAATACTAATTGTTCCTCTCCAGATCATCCCAGAAGGATTTGTTCAGTGTTTTAAGGGCGAATTCCCAAGAGAGATGATACTTGAAACACAAAATCGTTGCATTTATGAAATTGGAGTTGCCAAGAACAATGAAAAGCTTGTCCTTACAGTGGGATGGGGGAAATTCGTCGACACCTTTGGTCTAGAGATGGGTGACGCCATAGTATTCAGATACAATGGAAACTCTCAGTTTAATGTCATAATATTTGACGAACTTGGTTGTGAGAAGGCATCATCAGTTTTTCTGGATCATTTTCCGTCTCGTGTGCAAAAAAGGTGCACAAGTGCTACTGATACTGTGAAAAGTTATAATTTTCATCCTCAGCCCATACAAATGGTACTGCCAGAGTCACCACCAACGAAAAGGGATGCCATACAAACGCAGCCATTTAGCACGGTGAAAGGGATGCCAATGGAGTCACCACGCCTCCAAATGGAAAGGGACAAGTCATGTCAAGACAACAACACTGTGATAAGTATTTCCTCCGGCGAGTCATCAGGTCTCAGTTGACGACTATAGATATACCTTCCCTTGCAAATCATTCTCATATTTCTATAACTAATATTTAGTCGTTCTGTTTTCTTTGCACAGAAGATGATGTCTCGTATGAAGAAGTACGTGAAGTGACTGGTTCCGATTGCATTGTCTGGAAGAAGGTACGATATTCATTTCAGAAGGAGCAGTTGAAGGATCGTTATATTGCAACCCACAAGAGTAGGCTAACTTCAGTTCAGAAGGAAGTGGTGAAGCAGAAGGTCCAATCCGTACAACCAGAGATCCCATTCTTTATTGCCGTGATGCGCAAGTGCAACGTTGTTTTAGAATTCTTTCTGGTGAGTTCCATTTTCTTTCGATCATGTAGGTGTCTGTTTAAACTGTAAAGTGCTGCTTATGGAATACTAATGAAAATGCTATCTGATAATGTAAATTCATAACGAGTCATCTCTGAATTTAAATACAGATTGGAGATTGCTTCCTAATATCATACAAGTTTAGGAAGCAATTGAACATGTTATTTTACAGAGTTTTATTGCCATTATCTGCTAACTTGTTTGTTCGCTGTAACCAGGTTTTCCCAAAACGCTATGCTAAGGCATATCTTAAAGAGAAGCGACACTTGTATCTTCAGGTGATGGGCAAGGAGTGGCCGGTGTGGTTTCGTGAAAACAGTTGCGATAAAAGGCTCGGAAATGGATGGAAACGGTTTGTAGAAGACAACAAGCTGAAGATGGGTGATATGTGCCTCTTTGAGCTGTTGAGAGATGAGAGAACCATGGAGGTACATATCATCCCCGCCGCAAACGGTGACAATTATCGGGCAGGTCTCCGAAATGATGCTGACCGGGAAGCGGCGTTCCGGGGAGGGGCTCCTACTCATCATACGGATGGAGCCCGTGATCCTGGCACAAGGTTGCTTCGCATCACTAAAAGGGAAGCTATGGAAAATGATGTTGTTGCCCTTGATGGTGCCTGATCGCCCAAGGAAAAAGTCTGGTGTCTGAAGACTCTGAACCAAGCGTAGCTGCTGTTTTTGCTCTCTGGGGTTAAACGAGCGATCCTACATATCGATCATAAGGCCTCGGTTACATTGTAAATCTGTAGTAGAAACTTGAAACTGTTGTGGTGCTCGATCTACCTCTGTATTTTGTTCGTTATCTTCGCAGGCCAAGGCCTGGAACTCCTCTGGCTGTAGTTTTAGCTGCCTTTTAGCTTGCTGTTGCACCTCTTGATGCTGCTTCTGTGATGATAGTGGAACCCGGTCCTACAATGGATCCTGAGGGAGTCCTGAATTAGGGGGTGTTCGGATAGCCGGACTATACCTTCAGCCGGACTCCAGGACTATGAAGATACAAGATTGAAGACTTCGTCCCGTGTCCGGAAGGATCTTTTCTTGGCGTGGAAGGCAAGCTAGGCGTGCGGATATTCAAGATCTCCTACCATTGTAACCGATTCTGTGTAACCCTAACCCTATCCGGTGTCTATATAAACCGGAGGGTTGTAGTCCGTAGGAACAACCATCATCATACACAATCATACCATAGGCTAGCTTCTAGGGTTTAGCCTCCTTGATCTCGTGGTAGATCCACTCTTGTACTATCCATATCATCAATATTAATCTAGCAGGAGTAGGGTTTTACCTCCACTGAGAGGGCCCGAACCTGGGTAAAATAAAGTGTCCCTTGTCTCCTGTTACTATCCGACCTTGACGCACAGTTCGGGACCCCCTACCCGAGATCCGCCGGTTTTGACACCGACATTGGTGCTTTCATTGAGAGTTCCTCTGTGCCGTCGCGATCAGGAAGGATGCCTTTTCCCATCTTTAAAGACGACGCCGTTACTAAGGGAGCTTTGGCTATCGGCCAAACCCTCCGGCTAGGTGGTTTTCTCATGACCGCCTGTTCGGCCGTTGCGCCGACGGTGACCTCTCGGGTCATCGAAAGCAACCTCCGCGTCAGCTCGGAACTTGCCGAGCAGCTGGATCCGATGGAGCTCTCTTCCGTAAACGAGCTCTTAGATCGCATCGCCGCCCTGGGGGTCGCTACAAATTACGACCAGGTTGGGCTTAAACCCGATCTAAGGGAAATTAACTCTCCCCAGGTTGCTGTGGCGGAGACACAATGCGGCGACCCTTCATCTATCTTAAGGACTAGCCACGTCCGAATTCTTGAACCCTCCATGCCGGATATCCGCGGAGGGAAGGGTACAATCCAAGACCTGAGCTTAAAATCAGGCAAATCGGATAACATCCAAGACTCCGGATCTCAGAATCCGGAAGTTCTTCGGCTTCCGAACAGCAAACCGGGCGAAGTCTTAGATTTAACGACACCCGCCCACCCGATCTTAAGCGATCTCTCCCAAAACAGGCAGATGCCCGAAGAAACAGTACATCATTACTGGGCCAGATTCCTCCTGCTTATGAATAGGATAAAGGACTGCTGCGAGGAAGACGCAATTTCAATCTTTTGCAGTAACTGCACGGACAAGGGAATACTCAACGTCATAAGCCGTCATAATATTACACGCTTTGCTGACTTGGCGTCCATAGTACAAAAATACTGTGCGATGGAAAGTGCTTGGAAAACCGAAATTAAATTTTGGGATAATCTGGCCTTGAATAGCAATCCCGTTCGAATCAAGAGGGCGCACCACAGTAAGGCGCCCGGACTAAACACCAAAAAATCAAAACCCTCTAGGGGGCATGGAACCGTACTGGAAAGGTGGCTAGATGGACCCTGCAAGATTCATAGTGCAGCGGACGCCACCCCAACTCACAGCCTCAGGGCATGTTGGATACTCCAGCAGGTGGCCAAAATTGGCGAGGATCTCCTAATTTCAGAGGTCGAAGAAAACCAGCCAGGGAATTTCAGTTCCGTTCTCACAGTCTTTGAGACTTTCGCATCAAATAACATGCGAAAAAGAACACTCCGCAGCCTCACTGAAGTCTATCAAGTAGCGGCAATAAATTCATGGAGTAATACTACTATCACCTTCAACGCGAGTGACGAACCTAAATTTCGAACAGCCAAAGCACCAGCCGCACTGGTCCTCAGTCCCATAGTGGACGGCTGTCGCCTCGCAAAGGTACTCATGGACGGAGGCAGCGGATTGAACCTCATCTACGAGGAAACCCTCCAAAAGATGGAAATAGACTGGAACCGCATTGAGCGAAGCAGCATAACTTTTAGAGGAATAATCCCCAGTCAAGAAGCGCGCTGCACCGGAAAGATCACACTAGATGTGGTATTCGGCACGCCGGATAATTACAGGTCCGAACAGATCATGTTCCAGGTGGCCCCGTTCAAAAGCGGATACCACGCTATACTAGGACGGGAGGCTTTTACAGTTTTTCAAGCTATACCCCATTACGGGTACATGAAGCTTAAGATGCCTGGGCCAAACGGAATTATCACTCTCGCTAGTGATCCGGACATAGCACTCCGCGCCGAAAACAAGACAGCCGCATTGGCCCTCGAGGCACTATCAGAAACCTTAGCGGCCGAAGAACTGACTGCGCTGCGATCCACGGTTAACAGGGATGATGTGATACTCGATAAGAGATCCAAATCCACATCCTTCAAACCAGCGGACGAAATAGTCAAATTCCAGGTCCACCCAACGAACCCCAATAAAACAGCCTCCATCGGGGCACGACTGAACCCTGATGTAGACGCCGCATTGCGAGAGTTCCTACGAGAGAACTGGGACATTTTCGCTTGGCACCCCTCAGATATGCCAGGAATCCCACGCAGGCTGGCAGAACACAGCTTAAATATCCAGAAAGGATTCAAACCTGTCAAACAAACCCTTCGGCGTTTCTCTGAACCAAAGAGACAGGCTATGGGTTGACGCAGAGGAAGTCCTCCTTTTCTCCCTTATACAAAGATGTTAAAATCTTTACTAGAGCGGCAGATGTGGCTGGCCCCTTACGGCCGTAACGGGTGGCGTCATCCTTCCCGTTGAAATCCCACATGGGGTGGCCTCTATATAGAAGCGGCTGCACCCCCCGCATAATGCATGTGGCCATGACTCCAATCATGGTTAGTCCGGAATGAGCCAACAGTCTTATCCGGCCCATCAGGTAAAGGACGTCTCTGTCGCTTTCTCTCTGAGAGCTCCGCGGACGCCAGCTCAAGCGTTTCTTCAATGGAGCACTATTGAACTCGGGGAGACCGACCCGGATAGGGTCCGGCAGCGGGACATCATCTATGTAAAACCATTCCGAAGGCCAGTCCTCAGACGCCTTTTTTGGGGTTCCGGATAGGTATCCGGTCTCGGCGATGCGCCATACTTCGGCTCCGCCCATTTGATAAATGGACCCCTCTTGAGAACGGGGCACCAAGCAGAACAACCTCTTCCACAGCGCGAAATGAGCCTCGACGCCTAAAAATAGCTCGCAAAGGGCAACGAAGCCCGCAATATGTAGTACAGAGCCGGGCGTGAGATTGTGCAGCTGGAGGCCGTAGAACTCCAGAAGCCCGCAGAGGAATGGATGAATTGGAAATCCCAGTCCCCTTAATAGATAAGGGACGAGGCACACCTGCTCTCCTTTAAAAGAATTGGGGGTGCTCTCCGCTTGCTTCCCGCCATTATAGGTGGCGAGTCCGGCCCGGACCGGGACCATGTATGCCTGGGGAAGGAATCCCTTGGCCTGCAGCGACACTAACTCGCTGTGCGGGATGGTGCAACTCTCCCAGTCTCCAGGTTTGGGACTGGAGGGGCGAGGGGAGGAGCTGCGACGGCTGGCCATGTTGGAACGGACCTTTGCTGGAGACACTCTGATGATGACTTGCGGAGAGGAGAAGATGTGGTTTGGATCTGAATCCCCATCCCGTTAAATAGGCGGCTCGTTTATATGACTAAGGGTGTGGATGTAAAAACACCCTAGGCTTTTCGCATTCGTTCAACACGTGGAAGACGACCATTATTGGGCACTGAAGCCGAGGAGCGCTACATTACAAAAATCGGACATTATTCGTACAGGTACACAGGATTCGGAGGAGGAACCCGCCTTGCAATGCCGAAGACAATTTGCGCGCCGGACTCGTCGTCATTGAAGCCTGGTTCGGGGGCTACTGAGGGAGTCCTGGATTAGGGGGTGTTCGGATAGCCGGACTATACCTTCAGCCGGACTCCAGGACTATGAAGATACAAGATTGAAGACTTCGTCCCGTGTCCGGAAGGATCTTTTCTTAGCGTGGAAGGCAAGCTAGGCGTGCGGATATTCAAGATCTCCTACCATTGTAACCGACTCTGTGTAACCCTAACCCTATCCGGTGTCTATATAAACCGGAGGGTTGTAGTCCGTAGGACAACCATCATCATACACAATCATACCATAGGCTGGCTTCTAGGGTTTAGCCTCCTTGATCTCGTGGTAGATCCACTCTTGTACTACCCATATCATCAATATTAATCTAGCAGGAGTAGGGTTTTACCTCCACCGAGAGGGCCCGAACCTGGGTAAAATAAAGTGTCCCTTGTCTCCTATTACCATCCGACCTTGACGCACAGTTCGGGACCCCTACCCGAGATCCGTCGGTTTTGACACCGACAGATCCCAAATTGATCGATATGCCATGCTGCAGAATGTTGATGTTGCCAAATTCCCTGACGGCAATGGACCGGTATTGCTTTCTCGTTGATGGCAGTGTTCTTGTTGTTGGTTAGGGCATCTCCAGCCGCGCCCCAGGAAGGTGTCCCGAGGCGATTTTTTCGCGCCGGCGCCGAAAAAACGGCCCAGTCGTGTTCCCAGGAGCCCGATTTTCGCCGGCCTGGGCCGAAAACAGCGCCGGCGGACCCAGGTCGAACCCGGCGCGCTGGGGGGCGCCCGGGGGCGCCGGGGCGAGCTGTTTTGGCGCGAAACTTTTGCGGGCCAACCGCGTCAGCGACACGGCGCCTCGTCTTCCCCCCAACGGCCTCGGTTCCCGCGGGGAATCAATGCCAAGGCTGCCGCCGGCCAGCCTTGCCATTGATTCCTCACGGGCGGCGCGTCACGGGACGGCGCGCCGACACCTCCCCTCCCTCGCACGCGTACACACCGGCGCGGCGCGGCTATATAGCCGGTGGCCTCCACTCGCCTGTGCCCACACCAGTCCCGCCCCTCGCCGCCGCCCAGCCCCTCCCTCTTCCTACCTCTCCCGAGCGCCGCCGCCCAGCCCTCCCTCTACCTCTCTACCTCTCCCGAGCTCGTCGCCATGGCAGAACGCTTTCCCGGAGACGAGGCGGCGGCCAACGGCTTCGGCCGCCGTTCGCTCCGCGAACAGGAGTCCTGGCTCCTGTTCGAGGCGAACATCCCGGTGCCGCCGGACATGCGCGCCGGGCCGACGGGGTGGAGACTCAGCGCCGGGGGAGTGCCCATTCCCCCGTTGCCCGATGCCGTGGCGAAGCCGAAATACTTCGCCGAGGAAGTCGAGGTCGTGCACGCGTGCCTCACCGACGCCCAACTCTCCCTCCCCCAGTACGCCGCCGACAACCACGCGGCATGGACGGCGTATTTCGAGCGCCGCCAGCAGCAGCGCTTGGCATCCACCAACGGCGCGCCGGTGGTCGGCGGCCGGCAGAACAGCGAGGGGCGCCACCTGTGGTGGGGCGTCCCCGGACGCACACTCGAGGGCGTGCTCACGTACCTCGAGGGCGGCAACGACCCGCCGTTGGCGTACCCCGCGAGGGTGGCCGCCCCGACGCGCCGGGCCATGGGCGCCAAGGAGGTTCGGGGCCTCCTCCTCTTCTTCCTCCTCCCGATCTTCATCGCACTCCTTCGGCACTCCGGCCCTGCTCGGCGTCAAGGCCGAGCCCGCGACGGAGACGCCGCTCGGCCGGCGCACTCGCAGCGCCGGCATCGTCATCAACGAGGGCGGCCGGCGCGCCTCCTCGTCGTCGGCTCCTCCGCGCTTCGTCAAGCCAAAGATGGAGCCGGGGCTGGCGCCGGGATGGAGCCGGGGCTGGCGCTGGTGAAGGCGGAGTTCGACGATGACGACGCGGCCCTAGAATGGGCGCGCCAAGACTCCATTACGATGGAGAAGGCGCGCCGGGAGAAGGAGAAGGAGCGCCGGCGCGCCGCCCTGCGCCGCTTCGAGGAGCGCCGACGCGGCCGCGATGAAGACGGGGTCGTCGTCCTATGCGACAACGACGACGACGACGACGGGCCGCCGCCAGTCCGCCATGGCGACGCTGGGCAGGGGTCCAGCAGGGGTGCCCGCGTCAAGGAGGAGAAGGCCGACGACGGCGACGACTTCAGTCCCTTTCTTTTTTAGATTAGGTTAATGTAATGAAAATGCGCGAATTTCACCGAAATTTGCCATGTTTGGCGAAATTTAACTAGTTTTTATCATAACTTCGCCGAACGGTCTTATTTTTTTATTTTAATACGCGTCTGGGGCGGCCCTGGGGCCGGCGGCTGGAGACCGACACGCCCCAGGGCCATTTTTTGCGCCGGCTCACTCTCTGGCGGCGCTTTTAGACGCCCCCTGGGGGCCAACGGCTGGAGATGCCCTTATAGGCAGGGAGCCAGCGCTCCACCGTCCAGCAACAAGAGACAGACAAACAGCATGCAGCTGCCAGATGGCCACGCCAGGGCACAGGACAGCATGCAGCTGCCAGATGGCCAACATACAGGACACACGGCAGCATGCAAGCACCACGTACACCACCATGCATTGACACGCCACCACGTCCCCATGCCACGCCCACAGTTGCCAGCGTCCGATATTGACAGTCCCCCAGCAGAAAAATAAAATGGAAGGAACAAGGAACGGAAGCATCTGCAGGTTCAGCTCATCAACGACGCTACTGCAGAGACCCGACCCGTCTTAAATTACCAAAACGAAACACAGTCCTGTAACCTTTGTTCCAAACGATGCCAAATGTTTTTATCTATAGAAATCTGATTATCCTTCAAAATCTTCGTCTTTTTATTCGCAGCTTCTTTTTATTACTCCTGTATATTCCAGCTTAAGTATCTTCCTTATTATCCTAAAAGACCGCGCTGAGATAAAAAGCAGCTCACGGGGCCTCGGTTATCACGAAGACAGCGAAACAACAAATGCTGAGGCCGTTTATGTTTACTGGAACAAACACACACTCGGTCTTCAAGAGCTGGATTAGTACTGCTGGACGAGCTCTCTCCGCTCAGCGCGTGGTCACATCCTACTAGCAGAGTAGCAGGGACAAGCGGAAGGCAGCGTCAAGAAGAACAAAGCTGACAAGATAAGCAAGGTAAGAATCACGAGATAGTAAAATCTAAGCATCGTAATCGTAGTCCCAATCCCAGAATATATCTCCTAGGACTTCTTTCGATTTAGTTCTCCATGGATAGTGGGGGTGATTCTTTTTGAAAACCCTGTTTTCCTCTGTTCCTCTGCTCGTGCTGAATAACCCAGGCGATTCTCACCATCCTTTCCTTGGGTCTTGCCCTGATTCTGGATCCAACATCACATTCACACATCCCTTTATCCATTAGTAATGTCAGCACAAGTACATTTATGCGTGTGTGGGAGGCGAGGGACATGCGTCTTTCCGGTGGCCAGCGCGACGGCCGGCCATGGTGGCCACGCCGATTACTTATGGTTTGAATCAAAGTTCCTTTCCTCTAACTAAAGAAAATACTTTTCCCCTGCAAAAAAGAAAAAAGGAAAACCTAGCCGCCCCACAGATCCATGGCAGATCTTGTTACCCACAATACTTCTGTGTCGGCTTGAGACGGCGTTGGCGGTCTCGTAAATTCTTCGGCGGCGATGAGTCTCCTTATCCAGCCTCAGAATTCTTCTCCGGGTAAACAGCTCGTGCCTTGGATTGCCGTTTGCTGGTGTCCCCTTGCAATGCCCGGTGACTGATCCGGCCGCAGTTACAATGAATCCCTAACTCCGGTGATGCGGAGCAGGTGTGGTATCGAGCTAGGCTCACGGCGGGATAGGGCGAATAATTCCCCTTCGGCATGTTTGTAGACTTTCTTCGTCAAGAGGTGCTTGGACTTGGTTAATTTACAGCTTCTTTTGAGAAAAATAATATACAGCTTCTAGCCTTCGCAAAAAATAAAGAAAATTTCAATTTTCCAAATTCACATTGAGGAGTAGTACATGCCATTGTGTCAAGTACAAAAAAAAAGAGTACATGTCTGCTTATATCATTGCTAATAATTTTTGCATTGCAGGGGGGGGGGGGGGTGGCTGCTAAAAAGATGTGCACGTCTTTAGAAAGATTGAACCTATGGGATGAGTATCGCTACAGACTTTTGGATGATGAGGAGAAACATTTCTTGGTGCTTATGTTGGGTGATTTCCGAGATGCGATGGTAACCCTATTATCTATCTCTGCTATTTTTGTAAGAATATTGATGTTTCAACTATCTTCTACTTTAAATTCTGTGTCGCAGTCAGATTCCGCATAGTTTTTATTTCAGCAATTACAGGTAAGATCTGCAATCATTTTCCTTGTTCTTTTTGTAAGATACTAGCCAGGTATCATAAAGACAAAGATACACCTTGATTGTAACTAGTGTCTTCTGGATCTTGTGCATAAACTGTCCATCCATCCAGTCTTTTTTATTATATCTTTCTGCAGATATTCCCAGAAGAACTTGTGTGGCGTTTCAAATGTGAGATCCCAGGAGAGATCAAGCTAGTAAGCCGAAAGGGTTGCAGTCACGCTATTGTGGTTGCCAAGAACCAAGAAAAGCTTGTCTTTACAGTGGGTTGGAGGCAGTTTGTTGGACAGTATGATCTACAGATGGGTGATTCCTTAATATTAAAATACAATGGGAACTGCCAGTTTGATGTCATAATCTTTGATAAGCTTGGCCGTGAAAAAGCATTATCGGTTGTTGTGGATCCTTTTTTGCCTCAGGTCCAAGAAAATCCCAACAAGGCACATGAAATCGGGTGAAATACCAGTCTTCACTATTCATGCCTTCATTTCCTGGTACCAAGTTTCACTTCGAATGGATTTTGCACTGCAGATCTTCTAAAAAGATAGATGTGCCTTCTGAAAGATACAAAAGCTGGACTGAATATCACTACACAAACTTGGATGATGAAAAGAAATATTTCTTAATGGTTATGATGGGTGATTTTCAACATGAGATGGTAAATTTATATCCAAATGCAGTAACACTCCTTTTTATCAGTTACTTCGGTGTTTTTATGTAGACCAACGATTTTCTACTTTCTACTTTAGATTATGTGGAGATATATAATGCTTTAGAGACATATACACAATTATATGTAGTCTTTGCAACTTTTGCTCATGTCTCATGTTAATTTGATGCCTGGATTGAATCCAGCATGGTAGCACATTCAGGTATATTCATTTGCACAAAATTTCCTCATAGTTCAAATTGTACCATGCTGTCAGGTATATTGAACAGACAAATTCACTTTGATTATAGAGACTATATTTTTTTTTATCCTGGTTACGGTTCATTCAAACAAAAATATTGGTTGTTTTCTCCAGATCATCCCAGAAGAATTTATTCGGCGTTTCAAGGGCGAGTTCCCAAGAGAGATGATACTTGAAACAAAAAATCGTTGCAGTTACATTATTGCAGTTGCCAAGAACCAAGAAAAGCTTGTCCTTACAGTGGGATGGAGCATATTTGTTAAAACCTTTGGTCTAGAGATGGGTGACACCATATTATTCAGATACAATGGAAACTCCCAGTTTAGTGTCATAATCTTTGATACACTTGGCTATGAGAAGGCACTTTCAGTTGTGGATCTTTTTCCGCCTCTTGTGCAAGAAAGGCGCACAACTGTGAAAAGTTCTCATTTACATCCTCAGCCCATACAAATGGTACTACCAGAGTCACCACCAACCAAAAGGCAGCGGCACTTCCAAATGGAAGTGGACGAGTCATGTCAAGGCAAAATCACTGCAATAAATATTTCCTCTGCCGAGCCATCTGGTCTCAGTTTACGATTATAGATATATCTTCCCTTGCAAACCATTCTCATATGTTTATGGCTATATTTAGTAGTTCTATTTTCTTGGCGCAGGAGAGTCTTTCTCTTCTGAAGATAACCATGGAACACGTGATGTGCCTGGTTCCAATTACATTCTCAGGAAGAAGAAGGCCAATCTATCTTCATTTCTTTTTGAAGGAGATTCTTTCTCCTCTGAAGATGACCATGCAGGACGGGATGCCATTGTCAAGAAGGCGGCAAAATTAACTTCAGCTCAGAAGGAGCAGTTGAAGGACGGTTACATCACCGTGCGCAAGACCAAACTAACTTCAGCTCAGAAGGAAGTGGTGAAGCAGAAGGTCCAATCTATACACTCAGAGATCCCCATCTTTGTTGCTGTGATGAGCAAGACCAACGTTGATTCAGGATTTTTTCTGGTGAGTTATTTTTTTTAATGTGTGTTCTGCACCGATCATGTAGGTGCCTGTGTAAAGTGTAAACTGCTGCTTATGGAGTACTAATGAAAGCACTTCTCGATAATGTTGATTTGTAACCAGTCATCTCTGAATTTACATGCAGTTTGCTTCTTACTATCGCACGAATTTAGGAAGCAGTCAACGTGTTATCTTACATAGAGTTCTCTTGATGCCATTATCTACTAAATCTTTTGTTCAAATTTGTGAACAGACTTTCTCCAGGTACTATGCTAATAAATATCTTGGAGAGGAGCCACAGATGTCTCTTCAGCTGCTTGGCAAGAAGTGGGGGGTGCGGTTCCTTGACGACCGTTGCGATAGAAAGCTTGGAAGTGGATGGAGACAGTTTGTAGAAGAAAACAATCTGAAGATGGGTGATATCTGCCTCTTCGAGCTGCTGAGCAATCAGAAGAGAACTATGGAGGTCCATATCATCCCTGCGAATGATTGCAATTACTCGGCAGGTGTCCAGAATGATGTGGACCAGGAAGCGCTCGAAGGTGGTTCAGCGCCGCTGCAGAGAGAGGCCCTTGCTCATCATGCGGATGGAGCGCGTGATCCTGAATCGATGTTGCTTCGCATCACTAATTAACACTGAAGCTATGGAAGGTGATGTTACCCCAGATGGTGCCTGATCGCCGAACGAAAAGCCTCTGGTGTCTGAACCAAGCATAACTGCTGTTTGTGCGCTGTGGGGGGAAACGAGCGATCCTATCGATCATAAGGCCTGGGTTGACAGCTTTGTATTTTGTTCGTTCCCCAGCCGTTACGTGCAGCCTGGGAATCCTCCTAGCTGTAGTTTTAGCTGCCTTTTAGTTTCCTTTTGCACCTCTGGATGCTACTTTTGTGGTCGCGGTTTATGTCGTTATCGTGATGATAGTGGAATCTGGTCCTTCGCGGCCGTTTGGAAAACAATGGATGCCAAATTCATCAAACAATGGATGTTGCGGAATTCCTGACAGCAGGGGACTGGTAGTGCTTTCATGTTGGTGGTAGTGTTTTTGTTGTTGGTTCATGAATCGCTGGTGATGGTGATATGATAGTGCTTTTGTGTTGATTAGTGACACTCCCTCTGTTCACCAATATATAACGTTTTAGGCTGTTCACCAATATATTGCAAGTCTGAAAAATGTATTAATGAACAGAGGAGATAGCTGACTACTACTTTTGATGCACGTTACCGCTGAACATACTTTTGATTCAAGGTTGAATTTCTGTTCAATTCATTGGTTTGACCCAATTAGCGTAGCAGGTCTCTTCAGTTTGCTCTTTTTTTTGTTTTTTTAAATGGACTTGTGAAAGTTTAGATGGAACAATGACTTGAATCAGCGCATCTAATTGTGATGCCGGTCAGGGTTTATATTGTTGGTCAAAAGATTTCAAGTACAGAAGATATGCAAGGTACAATCATAACAAACACTACACGGTTTGTGTTAGGATATAGGATCTCATGTACATGTTGTCTGAGAAACCCCCCTCAATCGCAATTTGAGGATAATGTGACACAATGTTCTTGATGTTTGGACGAAATCCTTGAGACCAAAGAAACATAATGAGCTGGGGGACCTCTCACCATGTCAACTCCCAGCCTGATGTGCTGGGCTGAGGACCCCTTGTCGGTTCCGTCCTGGGCAACAGGGGAAATCTCAATGAGCTTGGTGATGTGGAGGCTGTGGCATCATTCCAATCCAATCGGTCTGGTTTCTCCATTGTTTAATACGAGCGTGGTCGAGATTCGGTCTCGCAATTTCTCTGTGGCCTGGCTTCGTCCCTGAATTCTATAGAGGTGGTGAGGCATAAAGCTCTGGGCAAAAGATCAATTCTTCGACGAGGGTCAATGCTGGCGATGTTGGCGCTTTGTGGGTGTCCTTCTCCTCATTGGAGGCATTGTCGAGGAGTTCTTCCCGACCATAGGGCCATGGCCGGTCGAAGTAGGGAGCGGCGTTGGGAGATGTTGGTCGGACCATTCCCAGAGTTCGATGGAGCGGTCATGTGCGGGTCTAGGCAAAAGCTCTTGAAACAGACTTGCGCCCCGCTTTGTATATAAAGCACACCGAATAGAGTACACAGCCGAACGATACAAGTTGGTGAGGTAGCCCTCATACTATGTCGATCCTAAGATAACCGGATCACGCAGACACTACATTACCGAATGAAAGAATTGGGAGCACCGAGTACAATGTCACACACACACCCTAAAGACCTAAGCTCCACGACAACGCCCCCAGGAAGGAAAACGGCGTAGAGCGTCGCCGCTGCCGACTCCAGAAGGGACTAGGGTCTTCACCTAGAACCCTGGCACGAAGAGGAGCACCATGAAGACGTCTTCAGGGAGATAGCGGCGCCCGCAAGCATCGCCGTCGTCGGCGACAAAGTGCGGAGCTTTCGCTCGGCAGCCCCCCTCCCCCCCCCGGTACCACACGAGGTCTTCAAGACAGGCGCAAGGAGTTCAGCGTCCCAGGTCAGGATCGGGACGACATTATTGCCAAAGACAGGGAGAACGCCCAAGCCACCCATCGCTACTCTCCTGCCGCCCACACGGCCAAGATAGAAAAGCCACCACCTCCGACATGGTGCCTGCCGGAAAGCCAAGCATGCAGACCGCCATCCGAAGCCGCCGCTCCGGCATCCATGTCCAAGCCACCACCATCCGTCCACATCATGGAGCACCAATCTTGGAAGGAGGAAAGAAAGGGGTCTCCTTTCATTCCTAGCCCAACATCAGTCACAGGATCTGGGTCGATGCCCCCACAGTAGGGTGCGTCCACACCTGCGTCCCTAGCCCGTCCTGGTGGACCGGGGGGGACCCAACCCTGTGACTACCGATGGTCGTCGCCGAGCCCACTCGCGCGACACCTCAACCATGGGCGTCGACACCGATCTGCCCGACAGCATGGCGGAGACCCGACCACCACCACCGTCCACCATGCCCTCGATGAGAGCACGAGCACCACCCACAGGCACACTCCGGGCCAAGCCCAACCTCTCCTACCCGAAGCACAAGCTTCCATCTGCCCGGGCCCATATCTAGCCCGCCCGAGCACGAGCCCTAGATCTGTACCTACCGACAATACACATCCAGGGGAAGGAGGGCGCCACCGCCACCTCGCACCACTTGGAACCCCACGGCCGCCGCGCCGTCGTAGCCCTTGTGGTTGATGGGGGTCGATGTCGATGACGACGGCATGAGCTGACACCACTGTCCTTCTTGATGGTATTTCCGAAGATCTTGTTCACAGTCACTCCGTGAAGGAGTCGTGCTATGTGGAGGTGGTTTGTTTATGTTGTCGTCGGTTGTTGTTGTTTTTTTAATTTCATTTTTCCTGTTTTCATGGTTTCCGGTCTAGTTTTCTTAACTGCGCACTCTATATTTTGATTTTTCCTCTCTTAATGAAATCGGCGGAGCACCTTCCTTGAGTAAAAATAAAAATAATAATCACAAATGAGTAGTCATGCAAACATTTGTAAAGGACTATGTTGCCTTGTTGGCCACCTGAGGCCGTGTACACAATAAAGGTCCGATGGGCAACTGCTGGCTAATTAAAAATAATAATATACAGTAGGAAAACTCTGGCATCAGCAACATTGATGCATAGCATAATTATTATGAACACAATTAAGAAATAGTAAGATGATTAAAACATGAACAAACAATCATGAGTCATGACACCCAGAGAATGAATCTATACAGGCAAGCACACAAAATACTTCGATAAACAAGGGATCCATGGAACTGTCATAGTGAGACAACTTAATCACTTGATGATATCAATTTCAACAAAATTCTCATCAAGCTCACGTTGGGAGGCCGATGAACTGCCAAAATTTCCTTCTTTGATGGGAAGATTGATGCCCTAAGAAGTGGATCGAGCAAAACCGTCTTCTCCTTTGTCCTCAAGGTGCTCCTTTTCTTTAGAAGAAAGAAGCGTTTGCATCGACCTCTGAAGCTTCTGGGGGAATGTCTCCATCCGAGTGTTGGCTAGCAGGAGGCAGACATAGGAGAGGTACTTCCTCCGTTCCTTTTTACTTTGCATATTAGATTTATCTGAAGTCAATTTCATCCAACTTTGACCAAGTTTATATAAAAAATTATAGACATTCACATAACAACATCAATATCATTAGATTCATCTTGAAATATATTTTCATATTATATTTATTAAATATTATAGATGCTAATAATTTCTAATATAAATTTGGTCAAACTTAGCAAAGTTTGACTTTCGGCAAATTCAATGTGCAGAGTAAAAAGGACCGGAGGGAGTACTCGCTACCAGTGCCAAGGCTCTTGGCATGCAAGTATCCTCTTCTTCCGCCTCTGTCCACCACATGTCCCTTCTGGCCCACCTGTCATCCACCCATCCACCTTTTATTTTATTTTTCTTTCCTCGCTGCACGCCTTGCCATTGCTCCAGCCGACAGCTGCGACGTGCTTTCCCTCTCGCTCGGCGGTGGCTCCCCCGACTACACGCACGACAGCGTCGCTATCAGCATGTTCGCCGCGATGGAGCAGAACGTCCTGGTGTCCTGTGTTGGAAATATGCCCTAGAGGCAATAATAAAAGCATTATTATTATATTTCCTTATTCATGATAATTGTCTTTATTCGTGCTATAATTGTGTTATCCGGAAATCGTAATACATGTGTGAATAACAGACAACAAACATGTCCCTAGTGAGCCTCTAGTTGACTAGCTCGTTGATCGACAGATAGTCATGGTTTCCTGACTATGGACATTGGATGTCATCGATAACGAGATCACATCATTAGGAGAATGATGTGATGGACAAGACCCAATCCTAACCATAGCATAAGATCGCATAGTTCGTTTGCTAGAGTTTTCCAATGTCAAGTATCCTTTCCTTAGACCATGAGATCGTGTAACTCCCGGATACCGTAGGAGTGCTTTGGGTGTGCCAAACGTCACAACGTAACTGGGTGACTATAAAGGTATACTACGGGTATCTCTGAAAGTGTCTGTTGGGTTGACATGGATCGAGACTGGGATTTGTCACTCCGCTTGACGGGGAGGTATCACCGGGCCCTCTCGGTAATGCATCATCATAATGAGCTCAATGTGATCAAAGTGTTTGATCACGGGATCATGCATTACAGTACGAGAAAAGTGACTTGCCGGTAACGAGATTGAACGAGGTATTGGGATACCGACGATCGAATCTCGGGCAAGTAAAATACCGATTGACAAAGGGAATCGTATACGGGATTAATTGAATCCTCGACATCGTGGTTCATCCGATGAGATCATCGTGGAGCATGTGGGATCCAACATGGGTATCCAGATCCAGCTGTTGGTAATTGCCCGAGAGCCGTCTCGGTCATGTCTGCATGTCTCCCGAACCCGTAGGGTCTACACACTTAAGGTTCGGTGACGCTAGGGTTGTGAAGATATGTATATGCAGTAACCCGAATGTTGTTCGGAGTCCCGGATGAGATCCCGGACGTCACGAGGAGTTTCGGAATGGTCCGGAGGTAAAGATTTATATATGGAAAGTCATCATACGGACATCGGGACAAGTTTCGGGGTTATCGGTATTGTACCGGGACCACCGGAGGGTCCCGGGGGGTCCATCGGGTGGGGCCACCTATCCCGGAGGGCCCCATGGGCCGTATGAGGGAGGGAACCAGCCCATAGTGGGCTGGTGCGCCAACCCCCCCAAGGGCCCATGCGCCTAGGGTTTGGGGGGGAAACCCTAAAGGGGGCGCCCCCCTTGGTTGGGGGGCAAGCCCCCCTCCCTGGCCGCCGCCCCCCCTAGGAGATTCCATCTCCTAGGGCCGGCGCCCCCCCCCAAGGGGTTATATAAAGGGGGGAGGGGAGGGGGGCTGACCACCCTATGCCCTGGCGCCTCCCTCTCCCTCTCCAACACCTCCTCCTCCTCCGTAAGAGCTCGGCGAAGCCCTGTCGGAGTACTGCAGCTGCACCATCACCACGCCGTCGTGCTGTTGCTGGAGTCTTCTTCCCCAACCTCTCCTTTGCCTTGCTGGATCAAGAAGAAGGAGACGTTACGCTGACCGTACGTGTGTTGAACGCGGAGGTGCCGTGCTTTCGGTGCTAGGATCTCCGGTGATTTGGATCACGGTGTGTACGACTACTTCATCCCCGTTCGTTGAACGCTTCCGCTCGCGATCTACAAAGTGGTATGTAGATGCAATCTCTCACTCCCATGACTCGTTGCTAGATGAACTCATAGATGGATCTTGGTGAAACCGTAGGAAAATTTTTAATTTTCTGCAACGTTCCCCAACATCCTGCTCTGCCGGGAACACCGGGCCCGGGAGCTTGACACTCTCCAGCATGGCGCCTTGGATCACAACCTTTGGCGCGGGCACCCTCAGAGCATCTCCAGCCGCGCCCCCAACAGGCCCCCAGGCCACTTTTTCGGCGTCGGCGTCAAAAAACGCCCCAATCGCGCCTCCAGGATGCCGACACTACTAGGAAAAGGGCTACTAATGTCGCACCAGTTTTGCCTACTAATGGTGCATCATTGGTGCGCCATTAGTATCATGCCAGTAGAATTTTTTTCTAATGGCGCACCACTGGTGCGCCATTAGTATCTGGTATACTAATGGCGCACCAGGCAGTGCGCCATTAGTATCTGGTATACTAATGGCGCACCAGGCAGTGCGCCATTAGTTTTGCCCACGGTGCGCCACTAGTGTCTGCTATACTAATGGCGCACCGCACGGTAATGCGCCGTTAGTAACAATTTTTTTAATTTTTTTTCTTAATCTCAGGTCACTATTTCACCTATGAGATATCCAACATATATATATATACAACAAGCATCCATATAACAATCATAGCCAACACACAAGTTCCATCATATATACATACATAGCCAACACACAAGTTCCATCATATATACATACATAGCCAACACATAGTTCCATTGTTACATATTACAAAAGTTTCACATTGTTCATCCAACGCCGTTATCCATCAATTCACAAAAGTTTCACATTGATACAAAATAAAAACACAAATGGAAAAGAAGCACTCCATCCATGCAAGCTTCCGTGAATTAAATCAAATCTGCAAAATGATGAACAAGAAGTTAGAAGAAGAAAAAGAAGAAGACTAGAAGAATACTAGAAGAAGAAGAACACTAGAAGAAGAATAAGAAGAACTTTGGAAAAGAAATAAGAAGAAGACTATAAGCTTATTATGTAAACTTGATCATTTTGTGCTAACATAAGTTATTTTGGAGCTAACCTATAGGAAACTAAGCATATAAGCTCTAAGTTAGTATATTAGAGCCAACTTAGATAAAATGAAGCTAACCTATGTCATTTTGGAAAAGAAGAAGAATAAGAAAAAGACTATAAGCTTATTATGTAAACTTGATCATTTTGTGCTAACATAAGTTATTTTGGAACTAACCTATAGGAAACTAAGCATATTAGAGATAACATAGGTAACTAAGTGTGTGTGTGTGTATATATATATATATATATATATATATATATATATATATATATATATATATATCATTTTGGAGATCTGACATACCTGACAAAGTTCAGTTCTCATGCATTGTTCTTCTCCTTCTCCTTCCTCAGCCTGATGCGCCAAGAGCGGCGAGGCGGTGGAGGCAGTGGGATGTAGTCTTCTACCTCAATTGGCGTGGTCATGTCGCCCAGCTGTGGGATCACCGGCGCCACCACCGGTGCGTGGTCATTGTCAGGCACCACCACCATCGCGAGGCCACCTTCAGGCACGACCATCGCTAGGTCATCCTCAGCCACCTCCATCTCTTGCCCTTGGTCAGCCACCACCATCTCTTGCCCTTGGTCAGCCACCACCAGCGCTAGGTCATCCTCAGCCTGATGCCCATCGTCATCCTGCAGCTCCTCATCCCCACTCTGCTCCTCTTCTCCCGCACTCCAGTCCGGATCATCCTTCTTGTTGTCTATGCTACTGCCAGAATCGCTGCTGCTTTCGCTACAGCCAGAATCGCTGCTGCTTTCGCTACAGCCATGGTCGCTGCTGCTTTGGCTGTAGCCATTGTCGCTGCTGCTGCTCCCATTACCTGTCCAAATGCAACAATGACCGTTAACAATCGATGTGAGACAAAGCCAAATGTAGAGGAATAAGAAGAGGCAGAACGTACCGGCATCATAATCTTCAGCGTAGCGCATGCGACACATAGTCGCGTTGAACACCTTCACGATGAGCATGGTGGCGGCGTCGTCGTACCTGAAGAGAAGGAAGTACCCCAGCCGCAGGTCGTAGGCACGGTAGAACTTCTCCCACCCACGAGACAAGTACATGTGGCCCTCCTTGATCACCAACTCCACATCCCACAGCCTGTGAAACCCGCTGCCGGCCTGTCGCACCTTCACATTATTTGGCGGATCTTCACCCATCAGCATGTTCTTAAAACTGTCAGGCAGCCTCTGCAGTTTGGGACAATGAGTGATGTAGGCAAACAACAGATATCATAATGAGATGGATGAAGGGGAGATCTCTCGTTTTATATACCTGCGTCATGGATGATACTGAAGTCCCAAGTATGATAGTGAAGAACTCGAAAGCATCCAACTCGTACTACGGTGTCGCAGAGCGGCGGTGGCTGCTTCCCGCCATCTCTGATAAGCAGCAGAAGAGATATTTTTATGATACAAGAAGAAAGCAGCCACAACTACAGTAAAAACAAGCAACTACACACACAGGAGTTGTAAAATATCCCTGCTATTCTTTTTTATATAAACATGTAATTAGTCAAGACAACTTCTCTCATATTTTTAAACTTCCATTTATTTTAATCTACGGTAGAGACATGACATCATCACCCTCTAATAGGCTACATTTACTTTGGCATGTGAAATGCAGTTACAATACTCTAGCATCTACCACAGTTGACTGCATAGAGCATAGTGAAGAGAATTCATTGGGGCATGAGAACTAATAACTCGCAGCGTCGAGGGAAGCAAATCGTTGACAGGGCATAACAGGGCATCTGCATTGGCATGAACAGAAGAAGCACATTATTCACCAAAAATGTCGAGGGCAAACGTTGTTGACAGCAGTAACCACCAAAGCAGCTGATTTCTTCAACATGGCAACATATATATATATATATATATATATATATATATATATATATATATATATATATATATATATTCCCCAATGTAAATGGCATGGAAATTATGCATGCACTTGAGCTCATCATACCAGTCATACTGCAATAACGAATAGTACAACATTCCTGCACTACGTAGCTAAGTAGTTGTGCATCGATCTCAAACAGAACAAACGAGGCGATTCCATCAACCAACAAACACCGGGCATTTCATTTTCTTTTTAGTAGGTGATCTCAAACAATCAGGCAAGGAGCAGACCACTTCTGATGATCACTGAGCCGAGCAAAACAAACACTGGGGCAAAGAAAAACAAGAGCTTTGATTTTCCTAAAGAAGACGGATACACGGAGGAACCAGGCTAAGCAGAGATACATTCACATGATCAGGGCAATACAATAAAGAAAGAGGTTGCCATAGCCTGAAGCTCTGACACTGTTATGAACCTAAGACCAACATTCACCTTGGTTCGACCTTATTTTGGAAAAACTCTGGTCTGGTCTGCTCTCTGATCCAGAGATGAGAAATGTCATGTTTTGGAGGAAACTGTGTTCTTTTCAGGCTAGTAGTTTTTTAATCCCTTGTTACTTGCTCTCTACTATGAAACTCCCTGGCTGGAAAAATCATGCAACAGATGCCTCATTTTTGTGTTTTTTGGGCATGGTTTGTAAGATGAAGGAGTCTGGTGGCCTAGTCACTCCAAAACTTAAGTAGGATATTAATCTACAGACAAAAAAGACACTACTTTGCTGGAGTTGACAAAATTTGGGTTGAATTGGTTGATCACAATTTACTTGTGTTAAAAAAATCACCATTTGGCATGTAGGCTACTCTACGAATCCAGTGATTTTCAGAAAGAGTAGCAACACTGGAAAGATGATTACATGTTCAAATCAACAGAAGAAGAAGAAAGAAAGGGGAAAAAGAAAGAAGCGGCGGCAGAGTACCTGACGGGGTCTGGCGAGGGGGCGCCGAAGTTGATGCGGGCGGCGAGGGCGAGGAAGGCGCGGGCCTCCGCGTCGGTGCGGTACAGCGACCCGTTGAGCGGCCGGAGCTCGAGGGTCGATATGAAGGGCCGGCCGGTGGTGGCGTTGCAGAGGCAGACATGAGACACGGCGCGGGGGAGCTGCAATGGTGGGGGCGCGGGGGCGTGGGGGCGGCGGCGCGGGGGAGCTGCAGTGGTGGGGGGCGCGGGGGCGTGGGGGCGGCGGCGCGGGGGAGCTGCAGTGGTGGGGGCGTGGGGGCGCGGGGGTCGGGGCGGCGGCAGCAGGCGACGGAGGGGACGGAGGAGGCGGAGGGGCGCGGGGCGGCGGCGGCAGGGGACGGAGGGGACGGAGGGGGCGGAGGGGGCGTACAGTTAGGTCGAGTGGGGAGGAAGGGAGGGAGGGGAATAGGTGGGGGAAGCTTACTAATGGCGCACCCAGCAGCGGTGCGCCATTAGAATGTTTTTTTGACAAAAAGTAAAAAAAGAATTACTGGCGCACTCTGTCGCCGGTGCGCCATTAGTAGTTCTAACTACTAATGGCACACATTGCCAGGATGCGCCATTAGTATGTTTGAAAAAATGAAAATAAAATTGTTTTACTAGTGGCGCACCTTTTTCCTTGTGCGCCATTAGTGTCTTCCACACTAATGGCGTATCTCTACCTGGTGCACCATTAGAATATAGTAGTGGCGCACCACTTTTCTGGTTCGCCATTAGTGTCAATCCTATCTTTATCCTTTTTCCTAGTAGTGCGAAAATCGCCGGTTCGGCCCTTTTTTCCGCTCGGCGGTCACAGGCCAAACCCGGCGCACTGGGGGGCAATTGGGGCTCCGGCGCAAGGGAAAAGCGCGACTGGCCCACACCGTCAGGGGAAAAGACAAGGTTTTCTTCCTCGACTCGCCTCCCACCCCCGCGCCCTCGGCCTCCACTAGCTATATCCCGGCGCCGCCCGCCGCCCTTCACCGCTAGATAGCCATTCCCCACCGGAAAAATAGCAGAGCTTCACCGCGACAGCCCCTCCAACAGCAGCTGGGCGTTTTCGACCGCCGTTTCCGGTCGCCGAGGGGCAGTTTAGCGGCGGGTACACACCCACCGGGCGCAAGGTGTTCAGCGATTTGCCTGCCTCAGCGATGGACTCGGATGACGAGGAAGCGCTCGCCGCGCTGCTGGAGGAGGAAGCCGAGGCCGGCGTCCAGGAAGAAGAGCATCTCAGGGTGCTCGCCGCCCTCGCCCAGCTGCTGGCGAGCAATGAAAAGCCGCGGGGAGGTGGCTCGGCGCCGGGGCGGGTGAAAGCAAAGAATCGGCATCGTCTCGAAGGCTACTGCATGCTCTACTCCGACTACTTCGTCGATGCTCCACTTCACGGCGAGAAAACATTTCGGCGCCGTTATCGGATGAGCCGAAAGCTCTTCCTCAGGATTGTGAATTCCATCCGGGAGTTCAACAACTAATTCAAGTGCAAGATGGATTGCAATGGCGCCCTTGGATTCACCTCCATCCAGAAGTGCACGACAGCGATGAGGATTCTTGCATACGGAGCTCACGGTGATTCACTCGACGACTATGGGCGCATGGCAAAGTCCACCATCATAGAGTGTTTCTACAAGTTCTATGGGGTAGTGGTGGCAGTGTTTGGACCGCAATACTTGAGAACACCCAATGCGGAAGACACTGCTCGGATCCTAGCACAGAATACAGCAAGAGGATTTCCTGGGATGCTTGGAAGCATCGACTGCATGCATTGGAAATGGAAGAATTGCCCATTTGCTTGGCAGGGGATGTACAAAGGCGCCAAAGGCGGTCGCAGTGTGGTACTTGAGGCGGTGGCCACACATGACCTCTGGATTTGGCACTCCTTCTTTGGTATGCCAGGAACTCACAATGACATCAACGTGCTGCAGTGCTCTCCTGTCTTTGCCAAGCTTGTTGAAGGTCATTCTCCTCCGGTGAACTTCGAGATCAATGAGTGGCACTACAACAAGGGGTACTATCTAGCTGATGGCATCTATCCGAGATGGTCGACATTTGTGAAGACGATCTCAAATCCTATGCCAGGAGGCAAGAACGCCTGGTTTGCGAAGATTCCGGAGGCTTGCATAAAGGATTTTGAGCGGGCATTTGGTGTGCTCCAATCTCGATTTGCTATTGTCCGGTACCCCGCTCAGACCTGGTCCAAAGATCAAATGTGGGAGATTATGACTTGTTGTGTCATCTTGCACAACATGATCATCGAGAGCGAGCAAGAAGACCCACTGTTTGACACTGAACCATACTACAGGCAGGGTCCTCTAGCCGAAGTAGATCACCAGCTACCGGCAACCTGGACTGCCTATCTCAGTATGCGTCAGGAGATCCGAGACCCACAGGTGCATTATCAACTGCAGAAAGATCTGATTGAGCACCTATGAAGGCTCAAAGGGGACGCTGTGTGATGAAATATGAGTTTTTATTTGTTGAACTATATAATTAGTATTGAACTATTTGTTGTTGTACTATTTTGTTGAAATATTTGATTTTTCTGTGATGAAATATGTGATAAGAAAAAATTGTGTTGATAATTGAACGCCGAGACACGGCGAACCACGCCGAATATGGGCCTATTCTTGCCCATATGGGCCCTTTATTCGCTGAAATGGGGCTGAAAAGTGGGCCAATTTCGCTGCCTGGGGCGAGCTGGGGGCGACGACTGGGCGCAAAACCGCCCCCAGCGCTGATTGTATCGCCGGCTCTCCCCCAGGGGGCGATTTTTATGCGTCCTGGGGGGGCCAACGGCTGGAGATGCTCTCAACCGCTACTTCCCAGCATATGTTGTCCTCAGGAACGACAAGAACTACACCAACAGGTCCCTCTACACCGGGAAGGCCCCGCCGACCACCCCAACCCCCCTCATCTACGCAGGCAACGCTGGAGGTGCCGATATGGTGCTCGCCAACACCGTAGCCAATGGGTAGGAGCTTGTCGCCGATGCCCACCTCCTCCCCGTGGTCGGCGTGGGTGAAAAAGAAGGTGCCGCGATGGCGTTGGGAGCGCGCTGGCTGCGGCTGTGGCACGACGAAGCCGGAGGCGGGGAGGTCTTGGTGTTGGAAATATGCCCTAGAGGCAATAATAAAAGCATTATTATTATATTTCCTTATTCATGATAATTGTCTTTATTCGTGCTATAATTGTGTTATCCGGAAATCGTAATACATGTGTGAATAACAGACAACCAACATGTCCCTAGTGAGCCTCTAGTTGACTAGCTCGTTGGTCGACAGATAGTCATGGTTTCCTGACTATGGACATTGGATGTCATTGATAACGAGATCACATCATTAGGAGAATGATGTGATGGACAAGACCCAATCCTAAACATAGCATAAGATCGCATAGTTCGTTTGCTAGAGTTTTCCAATGTCAAGTATCCTTTCCTTAGACCATGAGATCGTGTAACTCCCGGATACCGTAGGAGTGCTTTGGGTGTGCCAAACGTCACAACGTAACTGGGTGACTATAAAGGTATACTACGGGTATCTCTGAAAGTGTCTGTTGGGTTGACATGGATCGAGACTGGGATTTGTCACTCCGCTTGACGGAGAGGTATCACCGGGCCCTCTCGGTAATGCATCATCATAATGAGCTCAATGTGATCAAAGTGTTTGATCACGGGATCATGCATTACGGTACGAGAAAAGTGACTTGCCGGTAACGAGATTGAACGAGGTATTGGGATACCGACGATCGAATCTCGGGCAAGTAAAATACCGATTGACAAAGGGAATCGTATACGGGATTAATTGAATCCTCGACATCGTGGTTCATCCGATGAGATCATCGTGGAGCATGTGGGAGCCAACATGGGTATCCAGATCCCGCTGTTGGTTATTGCCCGAGAGCCGTCTCGGTCATGTCTGCATGTCTCCCAAACCCGTAGGGTCTACACACTTAAGGTTCGGTGACGCTAGGGTTGTGAAGATATGTATATGCAGTAACCCGAATGATTGTTCGGAGTCCCGGATGAGATCCCGGACGTCACGAGGAGTTTCGGAATGGTCCGGAGGTAAAGATTTATATATGGAAAGTCATCATACGGACATCGGGACAAGTTTCGGGGTTATCGGTATTGTACCGGGACCACCGGAGGGTCCCGGGGGTCCACCGGGTGGGGCCACCTATCCCGGAGGGCCCCATGGGCTGTATGAGGGAGGGAACCAGCCCATAGTTGGCTGGTGCGCCTCCCCCCCAAGGGCCCATGCGCCTAGGGTTGGGGGGGGGAACCCTAAAGGGGGCGCCCCCCCTTGCTTGGGGGGCAAGTCCCCCTCCCTGGCCGCCGCCCCCTAGGAGATTCCATCTCCTAGGGCCGGCGCCCCCCCAAGGGGTTATATAAAGGGGGGAGGGGAGGGGGGCTGAACACCCTTTGCCCTGGCGCCTCCCTCTCCCTCTCCAACACCTCCTCCTCCTCCGTAGAGCTCGGCGAAGCCCTGTCGGAGTACTGCGGCTCCACCATCACCACACCGTCGTGCTGCTGCTGGAGTCTTCTTCCCCAACCTCTTCTTTGCCTTGCTGGATCAAGAAGAAAAGGAGACGTTACGCTGACCGTACGTGTGTTGAACGCGGAGCTGCCGTGCTTTCGGTGCTAGGATCTCCGGTGATTTGGATCACGGTGTGTACGACTACTTCATCCCTGTTCGTTGAACGCTTCCGCTCGCGATCTACAAAGTGGTATGTAGATGCAATCTCTCTCTCCCATGACTCGTTGCTAGATGAACTCATAGATGGATCTTGGTGAATCCGTAGGAAAATTTTTGTTTTCTGCAACGTTCCCCAACAGTGGCATCATGAGCTAGGTCTATGCGTAGTTCTTCTTGCGCGAGTAGAACACAATTTGTTGTGGGCGTAGATTTGTCAACTTTTCTTGCCGCTACTAGTCTTATCTTGCTTCAGCGGTATTGTGGGATGAAGCGGCCCGGACCAACCTTACACGTACGCTTACGTGAGACCGGTTCCACCGACTAACATGCACTAGTTGCATAAGGTGGCTGGCGGGTGTCTGTCTCTCCCACTTTAGTTGGAGCGGATTCGATGAAAAGGGTCCTTATGAAGGGTAAATAGAAGTTGACAAATCACGTTGTGGCTTTTACGTAGGTAAGAAAACGTTCTTGCTAGAACCCTAATTCAGCCACGTAAAACTTGCAACAACAATTAGAGGACGTCTAACTTGTTTTTGCAGCAAGTGCTTTGTGATATGATATGGCCAAAGTTGTGATGAATGATGAATGATCTGTATGTGATGTATGAGATGTTCATGCTATTGTAATAGGAATCACGACTTGCATGTCGATGAGTATGACAACCGGCAGGAGCCATAGGAGTTGTCTTTATTTTTTGTATGACCCGCGTGTCATTGAGAAACGCCATGTAAATTACTTTACTTTATTGCTAAACGCGTTAGCCATAGTAGTAGAAGTAATAGTTGGCGAGCAACTTCATGGAGACACGATGATGGAGATCATGATGATGGAGATCATGGTGTTAAGCCGGTGACAAGATGATCATGGAGCCCCAAGATGGAGATCAAAGGAGCTATGTGATATTGGCCATATCATGTCACGTTTATTATTTGATTGCATGTGATGTTTATCATGTTTTGCATCTGGTTTACTTAGAACGACGGTAGTAAATAAGATGATCCCTCATAATAATTTCAAGAAAGTGTTCCCCCTAACTGTGCACCGTTGCGACAGTTCGTTGTTTCGAAGCACCACGTGATGATCGGGTGTGATAGATTCTAACGTTCACATACAACGGGTGTAAGACAGATTTACACACGCAAAACACTTAGGTTGACTTGACGAGCCTAGCATGCACAGACATGGCCTCGGAACACAGAAGACCGAAAGGTCGAGCATGAGTCGTATAGAAGATACGATCAACATGAAGATGTTCACCGATGTTGACTAGTCCGTCTCACGTGATGATCGGACACGGCCTAGTTGACTCGGATCATGTAATACTTAGATGACTAGAAGAGGGATGTCTATCTAAGTGGGAGTTCATTAAATAATTTGATTAAATGAACTTTATTATCATGAACTTAGTCTAAAAATTTTACAATGTCTTGTAGATCAAATGGCCAACGTAGTCCTCAACTTCAACGCGTTCCTAGAGAAAACCAAGCTGAAAGACGATGGTAGCAACTATACGGACTGGGTCCGGAACCTGAGGATCATCCTCATAGCTGCCAAGAAAGATTATGTCCTACGAGCACCGCTGGGTGACGCACCTATTCTCCCTGCAGAACAAGACGTTATGAACGCTTGGCAGTCACGCTGCGATGATTACTCCCTCGTTCAGTGCGGCATGCTTTACAGCTTAGAGCCGGGGCTCCAAAAGCGTTTTGAGAGACATGGAGCATATGAGATGTTCGAAGAGCTGAAAATGGTTTTCCAAGCTCATGCCCGGGTCGAGAGATATGAAGTCTCCAACAAATTCTTTAGCTGTAAGATGGAGGAAAATAGCTCTGTCAGTGAGCACATACTCAAAATGTCTGGGTTGCACAACCGCTTGACTCAACTGGAAGTTAATCTCCCGGATGAAGTGGTCATTGACAGAATCCTCCAGTCGCTTCCACCTAGCTACAAGATCTTTGTGATGAACTACAATATGCAGGGGATGGTAAAGACCATTCCTGAGGTATATGCTATGCTGAAATCAGCAGAGGTAGAAATCAAGAAGGAGCATCAAGTGTTGATGGTGAATAAAACCACTAAGTTCAAGAAGGGCAAGGGTAAAAAGAACTTCAAGAAGGACGGCAAGGAAGTTGCCGCGCCCGGTAAGCAAGTTGCCGGGAAGAAGCCAAAGAATGGACCCAAGCCCGAAACTGAGTGTTTTTATTGCAAGGGAAGTGGTCACTGGAAGCGGAACTGCCCCAAATACTTAGCGGACAAGAAGGCCGGCAAAACCAAAGGTATATGTGATATACATGTAATTGATGTGTACCTTACCAGTACTCGTAGTAGCTCTTGGGTATTTGATACCGGTGCAGTTGCTCACATTTGTAACTCAAAGCAGGAGCTGCGGAATAAACGGAGACTGGCGAAGGACGAGGTGACGATGCGCGTCGGGAATGGTTCCAAGGTCGATGTGATCGTCGTCGGCACGCTGCCTCTACATTTACCTACGGGATTAGTTTTAAACCTCAATAATTGTTATTTAGTGCCAAGTTTGAGCATGAACATTGTGTCTGGATCTCGTATAATTCGAGATGGCTACTCATTTAAATCCGAGAATAATGGTTGTTCCATTTATATGAGAGATATGTTTTATGGTCATGCTCCGATGGTTAATGGTTTATTCTTGATGAATCTCGTACGTGATGATACACATATTCATAGTGTGAATACCAAAAGAGTTAAAGTTGATAACAATAGTCCCACATATTTGTGGCACTGCCGCCTTGGTCACATAGGTGTCAAACGCATGAAGAAGCTCCATGCAGATGGACTTTTAGAGTCTCTTGATTATGAATCATTTGACACGTGCGAACCATGCCTCATGGGTAAAATGACCAAGACTCCGTTCTCAGGAACAATGGAGCGAGCAACCAACTTATTGGAAATCATACATACCGATGTGTGCGGTCCAATGAGTGTTGAGGCTCGCGGTGGCTATCGTTATGTTCTCACCCTCACTGATGACTTAAGTAGATATGGTTATGTCTACTTAATGAAACACAAATCTGAGACCTTTGAAAAGTTCAAAGAATTTCAGAGTGAGGTTGAAAATCAACGTGATAAAAGGATCAAGTTTCTACGATCAGATCGTGGAGGAGAATACTTGAGTCACGAATTTGGCACACACTTAAGAAAATGTGGAATAGTTTCACAACTCACGCCGCCTGGAACACCTCAGCGTAATGGTGTGTCCGAACATCGTAATCACACTCTATTAGATATGGTGCGATCTATGATGTCTCTTACCGATTTACCGCTATCTTTTTGGGGCTATGCTTTAGAGACTGCCGCATTCACTTTAAATAGGGCTCCGTCGAAATCCGTTGAGACGACACCGTATGAATTATGGTTTGGGAAGAAACCTAAGCTGTCGTTTCTAAAAGTTTGGGGATGCGATGCTTATGTCAAGAAACTTCAACATGAAAAGCTCGAACCCAAGTCGGAAAAATGCGTCTTCATAGGATACCCTAAAGAAACTGTTGGGTATACCTTCTACCTCAGATCCGAAGGCAAGATCTTTGTTGCCAAGAATGGATCCTTTCTGGAGAAAGAGTTTCTCTCGAAAGAAGTAAGTGGGAGGAAAGTAGAACTTGATGAAGTGTTACCTCTTGAACCGGAAAATGGCGAAGCTCAGGAAAACGTTTCTGAGGTGCCTGCACCGACTAGAGAGGAAATTCATGATGATGATCAAGATACTTCTAATCAAGCTCCTACTGAAATTCGAAGGTCCACAAGGACACGTTCCGCACCAGAGTGGTACGGCAACCCTGTCTTGGAAATCATGTTGTTAGACAACGGTGAACCTTCGAACTATGAGGAAGCAATGGCGGGCCCGGATTCCGACAAATGGCTGGAAGCCATGAAATCCGAGATAGGATCCATGTATGAAAACGAAGTATGGACTTTGACTGACTTGCCCGTTGAACGGCGAGCCATAGAAAATAAATGGATCTTTAAGAAGAAGACAGACGCGGATGGTAATGTGACCATCTATAAATCTCGGCTTGTCGCTAAGGGTTATCGACAAGTTCAAGGGGTTGACTACGATGAGACTTTCTCACCGGTAGCGAAGCTGAAGTCCGTCCGAATCATGTTAGCAATTGCCGCATTCTACGATTATGAAATATGGCAAATGGACGTCAAAACGGAATTCCTGAATGGTTTCCTTAAGGAAGAATTGTATATGATGCAGCCGGAAGGTTTTGTCGATCCTAAGAATGCTGACAAGGTGTGCAAGCTCCAACGCTCGATTTATGGGCTGGTGCAAGCATCTCGGAGTTGGAACATTCGCTTTGATGAGATGATCAAAGCGTTTGGGTTTACACAGACTTATGGAGAAGCCTGTGTTTACAAGAAAGTGAGTGGGAGCTCTGTAGCATTTCTCATATTATATGTAGACGACATACTTTTGATGGGAAATGATATAGAACTCTTGGACAGCATTAAGGCCTACTTGAATAAAAGTTTTTCAATGAAGGACCTTGGAGAAGCTGCTTATATATTAGGCATCAAGATCTATAGAGATAGATCGAGACGCCTCATAGGTCTTTCACAAAGCACATACCTTGATAAAATATTGAAGAAGTTCAATATGGATCAATCTAAGAAAGGGTTCTTACCTATGTTACAAGGTGTGAAATTGAGCTCAGCTCAATGTCCGACCACGGCAGAAGATATAGAAGAGATGAGTGTCATCCCCTATGCCTCAGCCATAGGTTCTATTATGTATGACGTGCTGTGTACCAGACCTGATGTAAACCTTGCCGTAAGTTTGGTAGGAAGGTACCAAAGTAATCCCGGCAAGGAACACTGGACAGCGGTCAAGAATATCCTGAAGTACCTGAAAAGGACCAAGGAAATGTTTCTCATTTATGGAGGTGACAAAGAGCTCGTCGTAAAAGGTTACGTCGACGCTAGCTTCGACACAGATCTGGATGACTCTAAGTCACAAACCGGATACGTGTATATTTTGAATGGTGGGGCAGTAAGCTGGTGCAGTTGCAAGCAAAGCGTCGTGGCGGGATCTACATGTGAAGCGGAGTACATGGCAGCCTCGGAGGCAGCACATGAAGCAATTTGGGTGAAGGAGTTCATCACCGACCTCGGAGTCATACCCAATGCGTCGGGGCCAATCAAGCTCTTCTGTGACAACACTGGAGCTATTGCACTTGCAAAGGAGCCCAGGTTTCACAAGAAGACCAGGCACATCAAGCGTCGCTTCAACTCCATTCGTGAAAATGTTCAAGATGGAGACATAGAAATTTGTAAAGTGCACACGGATCTGAATGTCGCAGATCCGTTGACTAAATCTCTCCCTAAGGCAAAACATGATCAGCACCAGAACTCTATGGGTGTTCGATTCGTCACAATGTAACTAGATTATTGACTCTAGTGCAAGTGGGAGACTGTTGGAAATATGCCCTAGAGGCAATAATAAAAGCATTATTATTATATTTCCTTATTCATGATAATTGTCTTTATTCGTGCTATAATTGTGTTATCCGGAAATCGTAATACATGTGTGAATAACAGACAACAACATGTCCCTAGTGAGCCTCTAGTTGACTAGCTCGTTGATCGACAGATAGTCATGGTTTCCTGACTATGGACATTGGATGTCATTGATAACGAGATCACATCATTAGGAGAATGATGTGATGGACAAGACCCAATCCTAAACATAGCATAAGATCACATAGTTCGTTTGCTAGAGTTTTCCAATGTCAAGTATCCTTTCCTTAGACCATGAGATCGTGTAACTCCCGGATACCGTAGGAGTGCTTTGGGTGTGCCCAACGTCACAACGTAACTGGGTGACTATAAAGGTAGACTACGGGTATCTCTGAAAGTGTCTGTTGGGTTGACATGGATCAAGACTGGGATTTGTCACTCCGCTTGACGGAGAGGTATCACCGGGCCCTCTCGGTAATGCATCATCATAATGAGCTCAAGGTGATCAAAGTGTTTGATCACGGGATCATGCATTACGGTACGAGAAAAGTGACTTGCCGGTAACGAGATTGAACGAGGTATTGGGATACCGACGATCGAATCTCGGGCAAGTAAAATACCGATTGACAAAGGGAATCGTATACGGGATTAATTGAATCCTCGACATCGTGGTTCATACGATGAGATCATCGTGGAGCATGTGGGAGCCAACATGGGTATCCAGATCCCGCTGTTGGTTATTGCCCGAGAGCCGTCTCGGTCATGTCTGCATGTCTCCCGAACCCGTAGGGTCTACACACTTAAGGTTTGGTGACGCTAGGGTTGTGAAGATATGTATATGTAGTAACCCGAATGATTGTTCGGAGTCCCGGATGAGATCCCGGACGTCACGAGGAGTTTCGGAATGGTCCGGAGGTAAAGATTTATATATGGAAAGTCATCATACGGACATCGGGACAAGTTTCGGGGTTATCGGTATTGTACCGGGACCACCGGAGGGTCCCGGGGGTCCACCGGGTGGGGCCACCTATCCCGGAGGGCCCCATGGGCTGTATGAGGGAGGG
The DNA here is from genome assembly GCA_032464435.1 of Aegilops umbellulata. Classification (NCBI taxonomy): domain Eukaryota; kingdom Viridiplantae; phylum Streptophyta; class Magnoliopsida; order Poales; family Poaceae; genus Aegilops; species Aegilops umbellulata. The sequence goes on from CP136058.1 coordinate 546,832,818, forward strand.
AACCAGCCCATAGTGGGCTGGTGCGCCTCCCCCCCAAGGGCCCATGCGCCTAGGGTTGGGGGGAACCCTAAAGGGGCGCCCCCCCTTGCTTGGGGGGCAAGTCCCCCTCCCTGGCCGCCGCCCCCCCTAGGAGATTCCATCTCCTAGGGACGGCGCCCCCCAAGGGGTTATATAAAGGGGGGAGGGGAGGGGGGGCTGAACACCCTTTGCCCTGGCGCCTCCCTCTCCCTCTCCAACACCTCCTCCTCCTCCGTAGAGCTCGGCGAAGCCCTGTCGGAGTACTGCGGCTCCACCATCACCATGCCGTCATGCTGCTGCTGGAGTCTTCTTCCCCAACCTCTCCTTTGCCTTGCTGGATCAAGAAGAAGGAGACGTTACGCTGACCGTACGTGTGTTGAACGCGGAGGTGCCGTGCTTTCGGTGCTAGGATCTCCGGTGATTTGGATCACGGTGTGTATGACTACTTCATCCCCATTCGTTGAACGCTTCCGCTCGCGATCTACAAAGTGGTATGTAGATGCAATCTCTCTCTCCCATGACTCGTTGCTAGATGAACTCATAGATGGATCTTGGTGAAACCGTAGGAAAATTTTTGTTTTCTGCAACGTTCCCCAACACTTGGGCGGCGTGCTAGGTGTTTGTTGAAATTCCAGACGCGGACACATGCACAAATGACTAGCTCCTTTGGATGCACAGACCGATCCAAATTAAAAAACAGACAAAAAACGAACAAAATTCGCGTGTTTCTGCGGGCTGCGCTTGGACTTGCTGTCACGAGAGACAAGGGCTTCTCGACGCATTACCGAAAAAGGCTTTCGCCCCGCTTTATAAATAAAGCAAACCGCCACAAGACATACAACCACAACAGGTCCACACACAGACACCACCCAAGTACCACAACAAAGTATTAAGGTTCTGCTGAGGGCACAGCTCAACAAGCCCAGAAGAAAGAGAAAAAACAAAGCCTGCCCAGCGCAGGTGAACTAGTCAGGCTCCGGCGGAGGCGGCGGGGGCGACAGGCGGACGGCCATCGAGCGGAGATCGGCGATGAAGGCTGAGATGGCGTCCCGATCCAGGGGGCGGCTAAGCGGCCGCCAAAGCTGCAAGAAACCCGAGAATTTGTAGAGAGCATCAGTAGCGCGACGAAGAGGAGTACGCTGGATCACAAGCTTATTGCGAACGGTTCAAAGCGTCCAGGCAAGGACCCCAACCTCGAGCCACCTAATGTGGCGAGAGGACGAAGGGGATAATTGGAGTTCAGCAAATAAGTCAGGGAAATTGGTGTGGCACCAACTCCCACCGACAATCTCGCGAAAGCAGCTCCAGAGGAACCGGGCGGAGATGCGGGCGAAGAAGATGTGGTTGGAGTCCTCGGGAACAACACAGAGGGGGCAGATACCAGTGCCCGGGCCATTACGCTTGCGGACCTCCACACCGGATAGGACCCGTCCACGGATCCACAGCCACATGAAGATGTGAATCTTCAGGGGGACGCGGACGGACCACACCATCGATAGGGGGAGGGGAGCGGAGGAGGGGGCAATGTCCAAGTATAGCGATTTGGTAGAGAACTGGCCCAACGGCTCCAGGTGCCAGCGCACAAGGTCCTGATCCCCATCCACCAACGGCTCATACAGAGCAACGCAGTCAAGCAACTCACGCCAGGCGGCGGATTCCGCCGGCCCAAAGGGCCGACGGAAAGCAAGGCGCCCTAAGTCAAGAAGGGCCCTATCAACAGAGATCATAGGGTCAACATAGATAGAGAAGAGGATGGGGAAGCGGGCCGCAAAGGGAGAGTCGTCGGCCCAGCGATCAAACCAGAAGAGCGTCGAGAGGCCGGACCCCACCGAGATAGAGGTACTAATGCGGAGCACCGGTAGAAGCTAGACGAGGGACTGCCAGAACTGAGATCCTCCCGATTTCCGGCAGAAGGCAAGGGGTTGACCACGCAGGTACTTATTCCGGATAATGTCCAGCCAGAGGCCACCATGACCCTGCGTGATACGCCACAGCCACCGGGATAGAAGGGCAATATTCATCCGTTTAGAGCACATGATGCTCAATCCACCCTGCTCCCTGGGCTTGCAGATGTCAGGCCAGCTGACCATGTGATACTTCTGCTTGCCATGCTCGCCAGCCCAGTAGAATCGGGACTGGATTTTGGCGATCTCCTTATGGAGAGATTCATGGAGGCTGTAGAAACTCATAAGAAACAAGAGGAGGCTGGAGAGGGATGAGTTCATAAGGATAGTCCGGGCTGCCTTGGAAACCCACCTGCCCTGCCAGGGCTCGCATCTGGACTGGAGCTTGGTCACGTAGGGCCGTAGGTCTGCGACAGAGAGGCGCGAGTCACTAATGGGCGTCCCAAGGTAGGTAGTGGGGAAAGAGCCCAGGCGGCAATTAAGTCTGTTGGCAATGGCCACAGACTCAGAGGGGGAATATCCCATCACCATAACGTCGCTCTTGTCGAAGTTGATCATGAGGCCCGACATCTGCTGGAAGCAAAGAAGGAGGAACTTGAGGTTGGTGATGTCCATCTCCGAGCCTTCGACCATGATGATCGTGTCATCAGCATACTGGAGGATGGAGATTCCCGAGCCCCCAGAGAGGTGGGGGGTAATCCCTCGTATGTGGCCCGCGGCTTTTGCCTTATCAAGAATGGAGGCCAAAGCGTCCACGACCATATTGAAGAGGAACGGGGAGAAGGGGTCGCCTTGGCGTACCCCACATAGGGTAGGGAAGAAGGGACCGATCTCGCCGTTGATGTTAACTGCCGTGCGACCGCAAGGGACCATTTGCATGACTCTCGTGATCCACCAGTCGTCAAAGCCCTTCCGAAGAAGGACTTCCCTAAGGAAGGGCCAGCTAACCGTATCATAGGCTTTGTGAAAATCGATCTTCAGAAAGACCGCCTTCAGGCGCTTGACCCGGACCTCATGAAGAACCTCATGAAGCACCAGGACACCATCCAGGATGTACCGACCCTTAATGAAGGCTGATTGGTTAGGGTGGGTAATCCGATCTGCAAGCAGGGTCACCCTATTGGCGTACCCCTTGGCCAGGATCCGGAAGATCACGTTAATGACCGTAATCGGGCGGAACTGGCGGATGTCAGTCGCCCCAGGGACCTTGGGGATGAGGGAGATGGTCCCGAAGTTGAGGCGGCCTAGGTCAATAGATCCCACGAAGAATTCATCAAAGATGGCCATGACCTCTGGTTTAATCACGTTCCAGAAGGTCTAGAAGAAAATGACCGGAAGACCGTCCGGGCCCGGAGCAGAGGAGGAGTTCATACCCGTGATGGCCTCCCAGACCTCCTGCTCATAGAAGGGAGCCGTTAGGGACGCGTTCTCTGCATCAGAGACTAGTTGGGTGCCGTCCCAACAATTAGGGGCGAGAGAGATGCCGCTCCGAGGAGCGGGAGAGAAGAGGGAACGATAGAAACCGTCGACATGGGAGCAGATGTCCCGGGGGTCCTGGAGGAGGGTTACCCCATCCCATAGGCAGGGAATGGTGTTGCGTCTACGGCGCCCGTTGGCAATCGCCTGGAAGTAAGCCGTATTCGCGTCACCCTTCAGGACCCAACGCTGAGCACCCCTAAGGCGCCAATAGGCTTCCTCATCAGTGTAAATCACGGAGAGCTGGTCTTCGAGGTCATAGAGGGAAAGCCACTCATCCGGGGAGAGACCCACCGCGTCAGCCCGAAAGTCGAGAGCCTGGATCACGGTGAGCAACGCCTTCTTACGCTCCCTGGCGTCACGGCCCAGGTTGGCCCCCCAACCCTTCATAAATTGCCGGCCACGCTTCGCACAGAAGTGCCACGTGTCAATAGCAGAAGGGGGGCGAGGGTGGGGGTGGTCCCGAGCCTCGATCCACCGAGCACAGACGGCGTCGGTAAAACCTGCCTGGGAAAGCCAGAAGGTCTCAAAACGGAACCGAGGGGGGATCGGTGGACGCTCGTCCGCGGAGGAGAGGAGCAAGGGGACATGGTCCGAACCAATCCGGGTGATGGCGCGGAGAGAGGCTAGGGGGCACCGGAGCTCCCATTCCGGGGAAACTAGGACCCTGTCCAAGACGGACAGGGTTGGGGAGGCTTGTCGGTTGGTCCAAGTAAATCGGGCCCCAACCCGATCAATCTCCCGGAGAGCGAGGTCGGCAATGAAGTCGTTAAACATGTCCATCCGGGCAAAGCAAACATTGCCATTGTTCTTGTCCTCCGCTACGCGCAGCAGGTTGAAGTCGCCCCCGACCACCACGGGGAGGGAGGCGGCCGAGATTTTCCGGTGGAGCTCTTCCAAGAAGGAGGCCGACCTACTATGATCGGCCGGTCCATAGACAATGATGATCTCCCACTTGAAGTTGAGCGACCTCTCGAAAAGCTCCATGCTGACGAAGAATTCGCCCCTATCCATGCTGCCCACCTCAAAGGTGGCATCCTTTACACCTAAAAGGATGCCACCCGAGTGGCCCGCGCTCCCACTAGAAGGGAGCCAGTGCCACGCAAAAAGGTGAGAGCTCAGCCGGTCAAGCTCAGGGAGCGCAAAATCGCGACGCATGGTCTCTTGCACAGCCACGATGTCGATGTGCTCATCTCGCATGTATTCCACTAACTGGCGGCGGCGGCCATCATGGCCGAAGCCGCGGATGTTCCAGAAGAGGGCCCGCATTAAGGAGCCATTGGGGGGCTGCTTGACCCCAGAACACAGGAAGCGCTAAGCGCACGAAGGGCCGCCGTGCGGGAGCGGGCCCCAAATCTCCGGCACGGCCACCGAGGGAGGAGGGGCCGTCGGTTGCGGCAGAGGCGGAGAGGAAGGTCCCCCAGACGTAGAAGCGGCTGGGGGAACGAGGAGGGCTGCCCGGGCCTCCACAAGTTTCCCATCGAGAACCTCACGGGCTCTGATGGCCGCGATCTGGGCGAGAGGGGGGCCAACTACCCCTCGGAAGATGATCGCGGAGTCGGAGGCCACTTTGGCGAGGTGACCCAGCAGAACAGACTCAAGCGCAGAGAAAGAACAAGACGAAGCAGAGGGGGGAATGGAGGGCGTACCTGGCTCCAAGTTACGGGCGGCAGCGCGGAGCTCCGCCCGCTCGGGGATGGTCAGCGCCGGGCTGCCCTCAGGGTGGGCAGCATCCAGCCGAGCACTCCGGCGGGAGGCCACCACCGGGGAGGAGGTCGACCAACCGCGATGGGAGTAGGCGGCAGACCGGGAGGGGCTGGGTCGCCAGAGGCGTGATGATCCGGGCCGCCCCCGCCCCAGGAGACAAGGGAGGGGAAGGCAGCAGTCCCGGCCCAGCACAGCCGAGGAAGATCTGGGCCGGGTGTGATGGTGCAGCCGGAAGGGGAGGAGGCGCACGGGGGGCCGGAGAGCAGGCCTCCGAGGCAGCCCGTGGAGATGACGGGGCCGGAGGAGCGTCAGGCTGCGGGGAGGAGACGGCGACGGGGGGAGGCGAAGCCAAAGTGGGGGGGGGGACAACCACAGGAGGCGTCCCCCCAACCGCGGGCGCCGCCGAAGAGTCGGAGAGCAGGCCGCAAAGCAGGCCCACCGGGGCCAGCACAGGTGGCGGGGACGAGGTGGGGGAGCGCGGGGAGGAGGCCGGGCAGACCACCAGGCCCACACTGGAGATGTCGCTCCCCTCGGATGGTGACGCGTCAGAGATCGGCGGGCCATCCACCGGGGGGCGAGAGGCGGCCTGGCGGCCCTTGCCCCCCACTGTCGGAGGGGGGGCGAGGGGGAGGGGGAGCGGGAGTCCTCAAACGCCCCCTCCTCATTCGAGCGGTGAGAACGAGAGTGGTGGCGGCCGTGGTAGTCTCCGCCGGCCCCCGAGTTGTCACCAGGGGGGCCGACGTCGAGGAAGCGGGGACGCCCAACGTGGTTGGGAGGCTCAGAGGCGATCCTGAGGTCGAAGCCCTGGTCGTTGAAGAAGACCCAGACCGAAGTGCGCAGCTTGGAGGAGTCGAGGCACTTGACCTTGACCCGCACCTCCTCCTCCTTGCGCAAAGAGAGCTCATCGACCACCACCACCTTGCCCAAGAGGCGAGACATCTGGCGGATGACACGCTCGGACCGCGCAATATCGGGGAGACCGGAGATGAGGATCCAGGCGGTGTCGAGGACAGCCACGGCCTGGGCGTCGAGCACTGGCTCGGATATCTCGACAACCAGCTGGTTGAGCACGAGAGTGATCCGGCCACTACGTGTCGCGTAGCCGAAGCTGACGGAGTCGGGAAAGACGACGGAGAAGACGTGACCGGCGGTGGGGGTGACCACCCAGTCCCACTAGTGGCGGTAGAGGTGGTTGAGCTCAGCCTCGATCATCTTTGGGGACGCCACCCCATCAACGACCGTGACAATAGCCTGAAGGGAGGGCGACGGCGGAGGGGCGTCCGGGACCTCGAGGTGGAAGAAACCCAACCCCTCGATCCCATGCCCATACATCATGAGCTCCGAAACCACCGGTCTATCCGGGCACAGAATGGCGGGGTGGCCGGGATCCTTGCAGAGGTAGCAGCACTGAGGGTTGACGCAAGCAACCTGAGAATGCACCCTCACCCCACAGTTGAAGCATGGGGGGCGAGGGAGACCGAAGATGGGGCCCGGAACGGAGGAGGCTCCCGGACCCGCGGGGGGTGGCACGGCCGGAGTGAAGCGGACACCCCGGCGCTTCTTCTTCTTGGCAGGCCCAGGACGGCCGCGGGTGGTGCCACCACCATGAGCCGGAGCCGGGGCCGCAGCCCCAGTGGAGGCCGCGTGCGGAGGGACATAGCGGCGAGTGTCCGGGGTGGGGAGGATTCCGTCCCGCGGGCGAGGCGAGCTGACCCAGGACGGACGGGAGGGGGACGGGGAGCGTCCCCGACGATGGAACGGCGACGGGGAGCGCCGGCGGGCGCGCCAGTCCCCCGACGACGCACGCGACGACCGGGACCGCGTCCGGTCATCGCGGCGGGAGGGGAAGCGGCGGCCGTCCCGAAGCTCCCGGAGCTCCTCCTCACGCCGAAGGGAGTCGGGGGAGGGGCGGGACGAGTCGCGAAGGGGGTCCCCCGCCTTCCGCTTCGCCCGGGGAGCCAGGTCATTCCACTCCCGCGTCATGGCCAGCTGGGGCGCGGCGGGAGCCGGGAGCGACGGGGCGAGGGGAGCGGGCGGGGAAAGGGGAGTCGGCCGGCCGGATGAGGGAGGGGGAGCGGCAGGGGGCGCCGGAGGGGCGAGGCGATGGGTGGAGGTGAGCAGGGGAGCGGGACGGGGAAGGGGAGTGGAGGAGGCAGCGCACTGGGACGGGGGCAGGGGGAAACCACAGGGGGGGCAGATCGAGCCGATGCCCCCTCCGCTGGGCCTAGGGCACGGGGTGGGCCCACCCAGGTTGGGCCGGCCTGCGAGGGGAGGAAGGGGTCGACCCGCGGTGGGCCGGGGCCCCGCAGCCCAGATAGCCCCGCCGGGTGGCCTGTGCCACTGGGGAGAGCGGGGGTCGTGGGGAAAACCCTACCGGATACGGCCAGCGGCTCCGCCGCCGGCGCCGGACCGGCGAGAGCAGCGGGAGGGGGCCGGGCGACCCGGGCCGTCTGCACATGGAATCCGGAGGAGCCGAAGTGCGCTATGAACGGCCGGTACGGCGCCGGGCGTGGCGACGGAACCGGAGAAGGGGAGGGAGGGAGAGGGACAGCGGGAAGGAAGAAGGGGCCGGCGGCCGCCCCCCTCCCCGCCGGTCGACGCCAGAAGGAGCGGGCAGGGCCCCGATCGCCGCGCCCGGCCACGCCCCAGGACAGCACGCGGCGGCGGCGAAAGGCCCTACCGGCCAAGGCCACACCTTGGAGGGGCGGCACCCGAGCCGGGCTCCGGGGAGCCGAGGGAGCCGACGGCGGCGCCCGCCTGCCGGAAGCAGAGCCCCTCACGTGGGGGGCTGAGCTAGCCAGCCGGCGGGGCAGGTCGGGGCGGCGGGAGGAGCGGGGGGTGGAGGGGGCCGGGGGAGAGGGGGAGGAGGGAACGGCGCGTCCTCCGCGCCGTCCTCCCATCGAAAGGGAGCCGCCGGGGCGACCGGCGTGGAGGGCGGCGGCGGGGCCGCGTCCGGAGAGGTCGGCGGCGAGGGGCGCCGGCGGCGCGGTGGCAGAGGCGGCGGAGGTGCCCGCGAAGGCGCCAGAGGAGTCGCCAGACGCCATCCTTCACCACAAGACCCTTAGCCCCGAGCTCCTTTGTCAGGCTCCAGCTGATGTGGATCTCTCGACGCATTTGGCAGCCCCGGGGATAAAAAGCAAAACCGCCACGGCCAATAAACAAATGTACAGCGGAAAACTGACGAACCAAAGCCAAGAACCGCTTCCTCCAGGGAAAAGTCTGGCGGGGCCTTTCATCACGTCTGCCATACCTGGATTTGTCCTTTTTTACAGAGAGAAGTAATGCCACGATTTGACAACACACCTTTATTACCGGAAGACTACTCCTTACTGTGCAAACCCTACTAGTGCGCCAGTGTTCATAGGTCTGAATTCTGAAACCATCTACTGCTAGCACAGGCTCGTGGTCGTAGCCTACTCCTTACTCGTAGGAGAGCGCGCTAGACCATGGTTTGGTCCTGCTAGCTCGCTTATTTAACAATTTAGCGATCGTAGGAGAGTACCAGCGTGCCCTGCACTTCCTACGTGTACTGTTTAAACTTTTTTAGTCGTCTAAACGTTTTTATATTAATTTACGCAAAGAGTACTAATTAAGTTGTATTGACTAGTACAAGGATATGATTATGATTGTCATGCTTACTTTTTTGATAGACTGGATTTTATTTACTTAAAATAAAGTACTAAGCGGATACAAATACAATGAGCATACATCCAGGCTCTGCATAATTAGAATGTATACCGTCAACACATACACATAAAAATCACGCTGGCAAGAGCGAAGTCATATAAAACCAAAGTCAGACCCGAGCGAGGAAAAATCCCTGAAGTGATCAAAACAACGATCACAAACCACTACAACGACCATATCCGCACAAAACATCTCTTGACACCACAAGGACCATGAGGTTCTTCAACATCTCTACCAGTTCTTCAACAATTATCCTTTTCAGGAAAACAACGCCCAAGCGCCACTGTCACCGGATTCAACCATGAAAGGCCAAATTCTAGGTTTTCGCCCTGAAGAGCAAATCCAAGCACATCTGAGCAATGCCTTCAACAACGTAACGACGCAAAACATCGTCATTGCCAGGTATACCTACTTAGGCCATACCTAGGGTTTTCACTCCGGAGCTCAAGACAGGGTACTCGAGAAGCACCACATCAAAGTCAACATGTGTTGTCATCATCACTTTTTCGCGATCCCAGCATCTACATATGTTGGGCTAGAAATCTCACTGTCGTCGATGCACAACCATTTCCTCTGCGTCAAGCCGTCGTTATAAATTGCATTTCACTGTCGAAGGCAAACTGACTAGAGCGAGAGCCATCAAAACCCATAAATGAGCCTTCTATGTGCATCTTGCACCGTCGCGAGTATAAACCACTAACAATAATCTTCGGATCTGGAGGGATGAACCATCACAAAAACCTCTCAATGACCATCGCAATCCGTAGCGAGGGTGTCGTCGTAGGCCGGAGTTACCACTACACGAACCAACAGTGATGACAAGCACACCACAACTGGCTGCCACCTCACCGGAGTCTGCCCAGGCCCATCGCCCTAGATGGAGGAGACGCCATTACCGGATCTAGGAGCCTTCATGCGCCGTCACAGACCAAGTCGGACTGTGTGTGACCTTCATTAAGCATTTTTCCGGGCACGCTGCCTATAGCCACTACACAAGCCCATCGCCAGCAGCCGCCACCAGCACCACAGATGCATCATGGACCAAATGGCCATCGTGCCCGAAGCAGCATGAGTCGCTTTGGACCAGATCGAGGCGAGCAACACATCTCGTTGGTTTCGATTGCATCTTGCATACTGCTTCTACAACCGTTATTTAGCAGTAGGAGCTGCCGCTTCTGCTCAAAGGTTCATGTCGTGCCGCCACAATTTCATCGTCGTCGTTGTTCACTTTGAGTCGCCGTTTCCAAACCACCGGGCCTCGCCACTGCCATCGGCCATGAGGGCTTTGCCCGGCGTCGTCATTCGGCAGCGCGGGAGGGGGGGGGGGGGGGGGGGGAGAGGTCGCAAGGAAACCAGATCGAGCTCGCCACCGTACTCATTCCTATTTTTCATATCATATTCATTATTGCTCTTACATAGCATCTTAAAGCTAAAGTTAGATTAGTGAAGCTTACTGCATGCACTCGCTTAATCGGAGATTGCTCGCCGCATCAATCAACCGATGATGCTTGCGGATCAAACAAGACATTGTTCAACCACTTCATGTGATCTTCCAACGACCAACTTCAACTTTCTCCCATGAAAAACCATGACCAATTTCAACCACCCCTCGTGAAGTCTAATTGTTTGACTGCCCTGGGCTGCCACCCCCTTGCAATTGTTGTCGCTTGTTGATGATGCCCCGTGATCACCACCAACTTCTACTGTCGTGGATTTAACACGGCAGATGCCCTTGTGAAAGGACTTAGATGTGGAGCCATCGCAACGTAGGTTAGCTCGAAGGGGTTGAACGGGACAAATGACACCGAGGTTTACCTATGTTCGGCCCATCACAGTGAGGTAAAAGCCTACATCCCGCTTCTAGTTGTATTGCTTGAGTTTTGATTACAAGAGAGCGATCACGCTTGACCTAGCTATCGATCAGTTGTTTTTTTGAATTAACCCGCCGCCGGGTCTCGCCTTTATATATACAGGTCAAAGGCTTCGGGCCTTACAAGAGTCCGGGCCGGATCACACAACGTGACCAGCTCGGTTTCTAAGTTGCCTTGCCTTACCAGGCAAGTCATTATCGGGCGGCTTACACTACCGGGTCTTGGGCCTCCAACTGGCCCACCTCTTAAGCCGTCACCTGTCTTCATACTTCGTCTTTTTGGACCTTCTTCATATTAAGTCGCTAACGGTGTAACCCGGCCCTTCCTGGGCGGGTCACATATCGGGGTTATATCCCCAACACCTACTGTTTCATGTCGGGTCTGACAAGAAAAGCCGCATTTTCTTTCAAACAACATCACCATACATCATTGTTGCCGCCCTGCTTTCTTCTAGATCATTTGCACCATGATCCATTCTAAAATCACACTTTCATACAATTTGTCAGAATCTATGGGATGAAAACATCATAGAAAGTAGACGACGAGACGATATTTGGTAATGAGATTCCACAATCAATGCCTATATCTTTGGGGCACGATAGCACGTAGTCCTCCAAACGTTCTAAATCAGCGATGGTAAAGCCCACTGATCGTTAGATGCATCTCGGCCGTCAGGTCATGGTTGCTCCGGTCACTATCGTTGCATACAAACTGTTCCCCTCGTGATGGTGTGCCGATCTTTTTTTATGATAATACGTGACTTGTTCATATCCTAAAGATTAAAGTACAAGTCACGTAAAGACCGACATTACAAAATTAAAAGGAAAGTAGAACGTCTCTGAGCTTGACACCAACACCGTCACTTGTCTCCGGTGCCATGACAGCAGCAACCGAAGAAAACAATGACAGATCACCTCCTCACCCGAACTCGACGCGGTTCCATCGCTAATATGTAGCTTTGCGGACCTTCAAAATGACTCATCTAAAGCGAGGCCATTATCGTTGAACGAATCAGACTGAGGCAACACTCTGGACACGCCATCAAACTCCAGATCTGATACCCCACCACAACTAAGACGCCCAAGGAGAAAACCATACCTGCCATCCATCAACCACGAACCCAGCACACATTTCGTCTTCCAGATGTCATGGATGCAGACCATAATTTGCATCCGCTCCTGGACTACCTCCGAAGCTCCGCGACGACGTTGGAGTAGACGTCGTCGCAACGGTGGAGCCCAAGGACACATGTCCACCACAAGGATGCCGCCGCCGCCACGACATCCCCGCTTGAATAAACTGATTCCCAAAGCCATCATCGACCACAGAGACAATCGCGTCATCAGAGAAGAATCCAGAGCTTCTATATTCAGCATCGGCGTCGCTGCCGTCGAAGCCAAGACGTCGAATGATCCAACAACCTAAGCTATTAGGGTCCTCGAACCTAAACCTAAACGATCACGCGCAGAATCCGACGACCCCCCTCACCACCGACGACTAAGAGGTCGCCGGAGGAGGGGAGTCGCCGAAAGATGACGCCGGAAGGGTTGGCTCTCTCTTGGCGGCGGCTAGGGTTCCTGGACGAGCGAAAGAGATACTATCCATGCTGCCGTGATCGCTTGGTGGCAGCAGCCTCCTCATCTTGTGTCGAGCCTACCATACTCATTCCAATAATACACCCTTCGTTTCACAATGTAGTGCGTCCGCGCTTTCCGAGATCCAACTTTTGCGTCAAAGTTGGATCTCGGAAAGCGAGGGGGCACTACGTTATGGAATGGATGAGTATCTACTAGTAATTCATAAAAGACCGTGTCAAGTATTTATACCATTTTTTAGAAGACCGTGCTGAGAGACAATGCATTAATTCGAATAAAGAGCAACCCATTGGGCCTTGGTTTTTGTGAAGACAGTGAAACAACAAAATACTGAGGTCTTTAGTTTTACATGAATGCTGAGGTCTTCAGGAGCTGGGCTAGACAGTAGTAGTGTACTGCTGGACGAGCTCCGTCCGCTCAGCGTTGTCACATACTCCACTAGTACTAGCGGAGTAGCGGAGGCTAGTAGAAGGCAGCGAGAAGTAGAACAAGCGGCAGGATAAGCAAGGTAAGAATCGCGAGATAAAAATCTAAGCATCGTGCTCCAGTCCCAGAATAACTCTCCGGGTGGCTTCTTTCGATTCAGTTGTCGATTCAGTTGGGGATGGGAAGTGATTCTTTCTGAAAATCCTCTACTAGTGCTAAATTTCTTAGATGATTTTGACCATCCTTTCCTTGGGTCTTGGCGTGATTCTGAATCCAACATCGCATTTCCGTTTATTAGTAACGTGGTCAATACAAGTACATTTGTGCGTGGAGATATGGGGGAGGGAGACGGCGACGTTCTCAGCGTGGCGACCATGGTGGCCACGCCGTGTCTGCACTGCACGCGCTCTCGATGGGGTCGAGGACGCTCTCCGACACGCAGGAGAATCGGCCGCCGGCGGGGTGGTTGGTGCCGGAGGATACCACGTTTGGCAGAGGGGAGGCCCCATGGGCCACCGACAGGGATATGAGGCGTGCGTGGGAGACGAGGGACACGCGTCTTTCCGGTGGCCAGCGCGACGGCCATGGTGGTCACGCCGTGTTGGTCTGCGCTGCAGGCGCTCTCGCTGGGGTCGAGGGAGCTCTCCGACACGCAGGGGAATCGGCCACCGGCGGGGTGGTCGGTGCCGGCGGCGTAACGAGCATCGGGGGTTTCTGCAGGTCACCATGTCGAGCCGTCATTTGGCAGAGGGGAGGCCACATGGGCCATGGGAACGACGAGGGTAGGAGGCGGCGTCAGATTGGCGAGCTGGGTGAGCTCTGCTCGTCCAGACGAGAGAAATCGGGTGGTCTCATGGAGAATTTTCTTCTTCTTCTTCTTGTCCAATCCATCACAAGTTCTGTTCTGATCTGATCGATTAGTTATGGTTTGAATCAAAGTTCCTTTTTTTAACTAAGAAAGAATCAACTTTTCCTCGGGAAAAAATCCTAGCCGCGCGCCCCACAGATCTCTTCCTTGCTGGCAGATTCGGCCCCCCGCGGCCGGTTTTGGTGCCGCGGGGCAGGGGAGATCATGGATTTCATGCCTGTGCCTCTTGTTGTTCGTCTCGGCGGTAGAGGCGACGAAATAAGTATCTCCGCGCTGGTTCGAGCGTCACCGCGGGGCGGGCGAGCATTGGTTTCCTCATATCTGATATGTCCGGTTGTGGGGAGGAGTCGTCAGCCACAATGCTTTCGCCTCGGTTTGTGAAGGCGTCGCTGGTCTCGTTAATAAGATCTCGTGGCGGCGTTTTCGGTGTTGTCGTGGGATTGTGTCTCCTTATCCGACCTTTGCCTTCTTCTCCGGGTCGACAGCAGGTGGCTTAGATTGCTGTTGCTGGTGTCCCCTTGCAATGTCCGGTGACTTCCTGGCCACGGTTACAATGGCTCCCCTGCTCCGGTGATGCGGAGGACGTGCGGTATCAGGCTAGGCTCATGGCTCACCATCAGTTTGTGCAGATTGGGAGAGGGCAACAAATTCCCCAGGATCTGTTTGTAATCTTTATCTTCGTCAAGAGGTGTTCTTGAAAAGCTTGGGTTTGGTTAATAACTTAATATACAGCTTCCGGCCTTTGCAAAAAATAAATAAATAATCAACGTTCCAAATTCACATTGAGGAGTACAAGAAATTGGCTCAAGTGCAACAACAAAATGTACAAGTCTTATTGTTTATGACTTCATATCCTCACCCATATATCACTGCAATATTAACTTTGCATTGCAGGGGAGCTGGTAAAAAGATGTGCACGTCTTGTGAAAGATGCAAGGTGCGGGATGGGTATTCCTACAAACATTTGGATGATGCGAAGAAACATTTCTTGGTGCTTATGTTGGGTGATTTCCGAGATGAGATGGTAACCCTCTTAAGACCATTGATGTTTCTACTATCTACTACTTCTACCTTTTCAATTTAACAATTACTAGTATGATCATTGATGTTTCTACTATCTACTACTTTTTAGTTTTAGCAATTACTAGTATCTATCTGTGCTATTTTTTAAGACCATTGATGTTTCTACTGTCTACTAGTACTTTAAATTCTGTGTCGCGGTCAGATTCGTCATAGCTTTTTTCTCGAGTAACACACATAGTTTTTGTTTTAACAATTAATAGTAAGATCCACACTCATTTCCTTGTTTTTTCTAAGATACTAGCCAGATATCATAAAAACAAAGATACACCCTGATTGTAACTAGTGTCTTTTGGATCTTGTGCATAAACTGTCCCTCCAATCTTTTATTATTATTTCTTTCTGCAGATATTCCCAGAAGAACTTGTGCGGCGTTTCAAATGTGAGATCCCTGGAGAGATCAATCTAGTAACCCGAAAGGGTTATAGTCACACTATTGTGGTGGCCAAAAACCAAGAAAAGCTTGTCTTTACAGTGGGTTGGAGGCAGTTCGTTGGAAACTATGATCTACAGATGGGGGATTCCTTAATATTCAAATACAACGGGAACTCTCAGTTTGAAGTCATAATCTTTGATAAGCTTGGTCGTGAAAAAGCATTATCGGTTGTTGAGGATCCTTTTATGCCTCAGGTTCAAGAAAGGCGCAACGAGGCACATGAAATCGGGTGAAATACCAGTCTTTATTATTCAATGGCTTCATTTCCTGGTACAAAATTTCACTTCAAATGGCTTATTCACTGCAGATCTTCTAAAAAGATAGATGTGCCTTGTGAAAGATGTAATAGCTGGGATGAATATCACTATACAAACCTGGATGATAAGAAGAAATGTTTCATGATGCTTATGATGGGCAATTTTCAACATGAGATGGTAAATCCATATCCAAATACAGCAACACTTCATTTTATCAGTTATTTTGTTGTTTTTCTGTGGACCAATTTTCTACTTTCTAGTAGTTTAAATTCTGTGGAGATATATATTGCTTTAGAGACATACACAAACTATATGTAGTCTTTGAAACTTTTGGTCATGTATATTTTTGTGCACAAAAGCTTCCTTGAAGTTCAAATAAAAGATACCATGCTTTTGGCACTCACGTTTTCCTTGGTATGTTACACAGTCAGATATATTGAACATAAAATTCGCTTTCATTATAGCGAGTATTTTTTTAATCCTGTTTATGGCCCATTAAAAAATTGGTTGTTTTTCTCCAGATAATCCCAGAAGAATTTGTTCGGCGTTTCAAGAGTGAGTTCCCAAGAGAGATGATACTTGAAACAAAAAATCGTTGCAGTTACATAATTGGAGTTGCCAAGAGCAAGGAAAAGCTTGTCCTCACAGTGGGATGGGGGAAATTCGTCGAAACCTTTGGCCTAGAGATGGGTGACACCATAGTATTCAGATACAATGGAAACTCACAGTTTAGTGTCATAATCTTTGATAAACTTGGCTGTGAGAAGGCATTATCAGTTGTTCCGGATCTTTTTCCGCCTCCTGTGCAAGAGAGGTGCACAAATGCTACTGACACTGTGAAAAGTTCACAGCAGCCCATACAAATGCAGCCTTTTGGCACAGTGAATGGGCTGCCAGTGGAGTCACCACCAACGAAAAGGCAGCGGCACTTCCAAATGGAAATGGACGAATCATGTCAAGGCAAAATCACTGCAATAAATATTTCCTCCGCCGAGCCATCTGGTCTCAGTTTTCAATTATAGATATATCTTCCCTTCAAATCATTCTCATATGTTTATAGCTATATTTAGCAGTTCTCTTTTCTTCGCGCAGGAGAGTCTTTCTTGTCTGAAGATAGCCATGGAGCATGGGATGGGCCTGATCCCAAGTACTTTCTCAGGAAGAAGAAGGCCAATCTATCTTCATTTCTTTGCGAAGAAGAATCTTTCTCCTCTGAAGATGGCTATGGAGTACGTAATGCCAGTGTCAAGAAGAAGAAGGCCACACTATCTTCATCTCAGAAGGAGCAGTTGAAGGACGGCTACATTACCGTGCACAAGGCCAAACTAACTCCAGCTCAGAAGGAAGTGGTGATGCAGAAGGTCCAATCTATAAACTCAGAGATCCCCATCTTTGTTGCTGTGATGGGCAAGATGAACCTTGATTCAAGATTCGTACTGGTGAGTTCCATATTTTTAATGTGTGTTCAGCATCAGATTATGTAGGTGTCTCTGTAAAGCATAAACTGTCGGAATAAAGCATTATTTCCAACATAAACTGCTGCTTATGGAATAATAAGGAAAACACTATTCTCAAAGATGTTAGTTAATTCATAACCAGTTATCCCTGTATTTACATGCAGTTTGCTTCCTACTATCGTACAAATTTAGGAAACAGTTGACATGTTATTTACAGTAGAGTTGTCTTCATGCCATGATATACTAAATCTTTTGTTCAAATCTGTAAACAGACTTTACCCAGCCAGTATGCTAAGAAATATCTTGGTGAGGAGCCACGCATGTATCTTCAGGTTCTTGGGGAGAAGTGGGAGGTGGGGTTTCCTGAAAACCCTGGCGATAGAAGGATCGTAAGTGGATGGAAACAGTTTGTACAAGACAAGAATCTGAAGATGGGTGATATCTGCCTCTTCGAGCTGCTGAACAATCAGAAGAGAACTATGGAGGTCTATATCATCCCTGCGACTGATTACAATTACTCGGCAGGTGTCCAGAATGATGTGGACCAGGAAGCGCTCGAAGGTGGTTCAGCGGAGCTGCAGAGAGAGGCCCTTGCTCATCATGCGGATGGAGCGCGTGATCCTGACTCAAGGTTGCTTCACATCACCAACGCTGATGCTATGGAAGATGATGTTACCCCTGTTGGTGCCTGATCGCCCAAGGAAAAGCCTCTGGTGTCTGAACCAAGCATAACTGCTGTTTTTGCGCTCTGGGGAAAACAAGGATCCTATCGATCATAAGACCTCGGTTACGTAGAAAGTTGAAACTGTTCTGCTACCTTCGTTCTCGTAGCAGGCTAGTCATGCACGCGGACTGGAACTCCCCTAGCTGTAGTTTTAGCTGCTTTTTAGTTTCCTTTTGCACCTCTGGATGCTGCTTTTGTGGTTGCGGTTTATTTCGTTATCGTGATGATGATAGTGGAGTCCGGTCCTATGCGGCCTTTGGAAGGAAAAAATGAACGCCAATTGATCGATATGCCATGTTGCCGAATTCCCTGATCTGATGGAGGTAGCCTGGTAACGCTTTCATATTGGTGGTAGTACTTTTGTTGTTGGTTCGTGAATCGCTAGCGATGGTGATACGATAGTGCTTTTGTGTTAGCTAGTGATAGTGAATGGCCGGTGAAGTTTTCTCCTTTCATTTTAAGGATGGCAGGTCACTCGTTTATTGCTGATCATACTTTTGAGTTTTGATTGATGCCAGGTTGAATAAGTAATGTCATTGTACTGCGTTGAATCCCTGTGCGATTCATCGGTTCTTGGACTCGCTATCCTCAAATTAGGCGTAGCAGGTCTAACTTCAGCTTATTTATTTGTACAATCTTTCATTACCCCGTGGATGTTTAGATGGAAGAACACGGAGGCCACCTGAAAAACTTTACATTCAAGCGCCACAAAAGTGGAAAGATCGTTACAGGTTCACTGGGTGCGTAGCAGTAGCCGTATCCAGCGACGCGTAGAGACTGAAGGACACGCCTGCATATGGACCTGGAGCAGCGCCATGACCACAGGAGTGTCGCGAGCGTCCACAGATGGACTTGAAACAATGACTTAATCTGCTCACCTAATCATGATGCTTTCCAGGGTTATATAGCTAGCCAAACTTGCCGGTTCAGATTTTTCTTTTTCTTTTAAAACCGAGACTCTTGCTGGTTTCTTTTTTTCCCTATAAAACAAGAAACTCTTGGGGGGCTCAATTCATTAATTAAGGAGATAGTTGCCCAGTCAATTATGAAAAATTTGACGAAACACAAACAAACAGGATGACCTGACACATAACAAAAACATTACGCACACCCACGAGGAGAGAGGCACCCACGGAAGTAGCAGACAACGTCAGTGTGGTCACTTCTCCCCGAGCAAGCGCTTCCGACTCCCCTGTCGACAACCGGCGAGGACACCCTCACCTCAACGGAAGTGTGAGCACACTAAGAACAACCAAACAGTCGATCACACACGCCGGTAACCGTGAAACACCTGATCCGAGGGTGACGAACACCTATCCGGACCACCTGTCGCTCGTCATCATCGCTGCTCACAACATTGTAAGGATGGAAGGCTACATATGGTGGTCGGCTGGGCAGGCTGTGATGAAAATGGGCTTGGTGAGCTTCAAATCAAAGGCTAACACTTTACATCAGTCAATGCCGACGATGATGCTGTAGTTGGAAGTTGTCACACGAAGGTAGCTACTTCTAGTGATCGTTGGGGAAGCCACGCAGGGTGGTGCTGGTGTTTGTTGCTTGCTAGCTAGGGTGATGTTCTCGACGTGAAAGGCTGTTATGTGGTGGCCCAGGTCAGGCAGAAGGCCCAATGACTCATGATGCAACCGATAGTTGGACCAGGCCTTGAAGAAAGACCGCAAATGAAGAGGAATGGAAGGCAAACAGAGAGGAGCAAGGCTACATATAGAGAGCAGAGTGGTGAGGAGAGGTTGAAGAAGAAGAAGAAGAAGAAGAAGAAGAAGAAGAAGAAGAAGAAGAAGAAGAAGGAGAGAGAGAGAGAGAGAGAGAGAGAGAGAGAGAGAGAGAGAGAGAATCCAGATCTAGAGCATAAAATCCAGTGCGTAAAATCCCGTTGTATCTCTCACCTTGTACTAGTGACTCGATCTATAACATCGGCAGTGGTATGTGTGTTGTTGTGGCTATTGTGGAGGCTAGGGCGATAGTTCCAGAGTCGAGGGCGTGCCCTCGAGTTATGCGGAGTGAGTGGGTCTGGTGCTTGATGCACATACCTAGGCATGTACGACATTGACCTTCATGAAGTGAGGTGTTGTCTCACATGTGTCGTATGGTGGTTGGCTATTATGGCTCGAGCGTTGCCAGCCGGACAACTAATGATGGTGGTCGATTATGCAGGCTGCAAAGAGAGATGGGGTTGATGAGCTTAAGTGGCACCAACCTCGATCGATGCCGACGACAATGGTGACCTTGGAGGTTTCGTCGTGGAGGCCCTTCGCCCCCCTCCCCTCGGGCGGGGCATTTGGTTCTTGTGATCTCTAGGTAGAAACCCAAGTTTTAGCCTGGCCCGGAGTAGTTGGCGAAAATGCACTTGTTGCTTTCCTCTTGGAGACCAACCCTTCATCACATTGCAATGTGTTGTGTTGCCTTGAAGTTTCACGGTTGGCAAGTGCATGACCTCCATGCCGGTTTGAAACCGGAGTGGTGGCTCCGAAGTTTTTATTTGTGTTGTATAGAGTTCAACCACTTAGTTGCTTGAAAAGAATAAAACCACACTACTTATTTTTGAACAGAGGTAACAAATGATAAGATAGCATTTCAAAGAGGAAGTGCATTTACTTTTAACCTTGGGGATAGGAAATCACGATTTGGATGGTGAACTTAACCCCTTTGTTGGGGATATAACTATTGGGTATGACCCACCCAGAAGGGAACGGGTCATACCACTGGCGGTTCATAATGACAAGACCCATGTAGATATTGAAGATGGCGGTTCACAAAGAAGGCTTATTAAAGTCCCAAGACCCAAAGGCGACTTGAGACCCACGGGTGTAAACCGCCATATGTTAACTTGTACATTAAGGAAAGCATATGTTCTGTCACCGAGCCGGACACGTTGTATGAGCCGGCCGGGACTCTATAGACCGCCGGGCGTCAACCTGTGTATATAAAGGATGATCGGCGGCGGTTTAGGGCAAGAAACAAGAGATCGAGAACTAGGTCAAGCGTATTCGCTCCCTAGTAATCGAAACCAAAGCAATACCACTGTCGTGGTGGGCGCACGGCAGATGCCAATGGATGGCTAAAGAGAGGAGGAGGCTCGAGGGCACTGGTGGGCTCCAGAGGCGAGGTCGGCATGAGCGAGCATGGGACACAAGACATACCCAGGTTCGGGGCTCTCCGGAGAGATAACACCCCTAGTCCTATCGAGTGTGGTTTATATGTAACAATACAGAGTTACTCCTAGAGCTGTATCGAGGAAGAAGGGAGGCTGGCCAGGGCTTAGGCTACTCCTTCTCTTGGTGTGTGTGTGTGGGTGTGTTGCTAGTAGTGGATCTCTCTATGGCTTGCTTGCCCGTATGCATGAGGGCTCCTGGGGGGTTTTATAGGTCAACCGCCCAGGGATACAATGGTAATGTTACAAGGCCGTGGGGCCGGGTTGTCATCGTCTGAGAAGCCGGCGCTGGGACCCGCCGGGTGTCAGGGCTCGCCGGGTTCTCCAGGCGCGGGCCCTGCGTGCCTAGGGGCACTGTTTGCCGTCTTGTCGATCGTCAGGGAGTGGTCGGGTTGAGTCGGCTACAGTGGCGCTCCGTCAGGTCGCCGCTTGCTGGTGTCAGCAGTGACGATGAGTGCACTGTTGCCACGCCGGCCCTGGTCAGCGGGTAGGTGGGGCACTGTTGCCACGCCCGTCTGACCAGAGGCATGGGCGGAGCACTGTTGCCTCGGTCATCTGTGGATGGAGACTCGTCCCATCGTACGTCTGGGATGGGACGGGAGCTGATCCAAGGCCGGGTTGAGGAACACGCCAAAGGTGGGGCTGGCTTGTTGGAGAAGTCTTAGTGTGCCGGGTTCGGCCGCCTTGAGCTGGCCGTTGGGGCCGGGTCGAGGGGTCTGGCCGGGTTGGAGAGTTCGGCCGGGTCGAGGGGCTTGGCCGGGTTGAGCAACCCGGCCAAGCATGAGCCGGCTTGAGGGGCGGTGCTGGCCCCGTTGTTTTTGAAAAGGATCCGGGTTCCGTTGCCTGCCCGGGGTTCATCACCCCGGAAAACCACCTCAAACTGGATTAGGCCTTTACCTTCACCGCAAGGGGCCGAACCACTATAAACTCTCTGTGCCCTTTGTCCTGTTTAACCCCTTTAAGCTAACCTAGTTGCGATGGCTCCACGACTAAGCCCTTCTGCTAGGACATCTACCGTGACAATTCCATGACAGTTGGCGCCCACCGTGGGGCCAACGCACGGTGGTTTCGAGTTCTTACATGGCAACTTCGAAGGGATCAAGGGATATGCTGTGGGCCGGATGGCCAAGAGTCTTCGCGACAATTTTTCGGCTCTTGTGCTTCACTTATATCTTTTAGAGCACGGTGGTGGTTATATTTTATAGAAATTATTGATCTCTCATGCTTCACTTATATTATTTTGAGAGTCCTCTAGAACAACATGGTAGTTTACAAAGTGCATTGAATAGTAAGAGAAGTTAGATTCTTGATAGTTGTTTTGAGATATAAAGGTGGTAATATTAGAGGTGTGCTAGTTGAGCAATTGTGAAATTGAGAAATACTTGTGTTGAAGTTTGCAAGTCCCGTAGCATGCACGTATGGTAAACGTTGTGTGACAAATTTGAAGCATGAGGTGTTCTTTGATTGCTTTCCTTATGAGTGGCGGTCGGGGACGAGCGATGGTCTTTTCCTACCAATCTATCCCCCTAGGAGCATGCGCGTAGTGCTTGGTTTTGATGACTTGTAGATTTTTGCAATAAGTATGTGAGTTCTTTATGACTAATGTTGAGTCCATGGATTATACGCACTCTCACTCTTCCATCATTGCTAGCCTCTTTGGTACCGTGCATTGCCCTTTCTCACCTTGAGAGTTGGTGCAAACTTCACCGGTGCATCCAAACCCCGTGATATGATACGCTCTATCACACATAAACCTCCTTATATCTTCCTCAAAACAGCCACCATACCTACCTATTATGGCATTTCCATAGCCATTCCGAGATATATTGTCATGCAACTTTCCACCGTTCCGTTTATTATGACATGCATCATCATTGTCATATTGCTTTGCATGATCATGTAGTTGACATCATATTTGTGGCAAAGCCACCTTTATAATTATTTCATACGTGTCACTCTTGATTCATTGCATATCCCGGTACACCGCCGGAGGCATTCATATAGAGTCATATTTTGTTCTAAGTATTGAGATGTAATCTTTGAGTTGTAAGTAAATAAAAGTGTGACGATCATCATTATTAGAGCATTGTTCCAAGTGAGCAAAGGATGATGGAGACTATGATTCCCCCACAAGTCGGGATGAGACTCAGAATGAAAGAAAAAAAAAGAAGGCCAAAAAGGAAAAAAAGAGAGAAGAAGGCCCAAATAAAAAAATGAGAGAAAAAGAGAGAAGGGACAATGCTACTATCCTTTTACCACACTTGTGCTTCAAAATAGCACCATGATATTCATGATAGAGAGTCTCCTATTTTGTCACTTTCATATACTAGTGGGATTTTACATTATAGAACTTGGCTTGTATATTCCAACAATGGGCTTCCTCAAATGCCCTAGGCCTTCGTGAGCAAGGAAGTTGGATGCACACCCACTTAGTTTATTTTGTTGAGCTTTCATACATCTATAGCTCTAGTGCATCCGTTGCGTGGCAATCCCTACTCCTTGCATTGACATCAATTGATGGACATCTCCATAGCCCGTTGATTAGCCCCGTCAATGTGAGACTTTCTCCCTTTTTGTCTTCTCACACAACCTCAATCATTATATTCTATTCCACCCATAGTGCTATGTCCATGGCTCGCGCTCATATATTGCGTAAAAGTTGAAACAGTTTGAAAAGGCTAAGTATGAAACAATTGCTTGGCTTGTCATCGGGGTTGTGCATGATGAGAGCATTTTATGTGACGAAAATGAAGCATAGCCAAACTATATGATTTTGTAGGGATAACTTTCTTTGGCTATGGTATTTTGATAGGACATAATTGCTTGGTTAGCATGCTTGAAGTATTATTATTTTTATGTCAATATTAAACTTTTATCTTGAATCTTTCGGATCTGAACATTCATGCCACAATAAACAAAATTACATTTAGAAATATGCTAGGTAGCATTCCACATCAAAAATTCTGTTTTTATCATTTACCTACTCGAGGACGAGCAGGAATTAAGCTTGGAGATGCTTGATACATCTCCAACGTATCTGTAATTTTTTATTGTTCCATGCTACTATATATTCTGTTTTGGATGTTTAATGGGCTTTATTATACACTTTCATATTATTTTTGGGACCAACCTATTAACCCAAGGCCCAGTGCAAATTGCTATTTTTTCCTATTTCAGTGTTTTGCAGAAAAAGAATATCAAACGGAGTCCAAACGGAATGAAACCTTCGGGGGCGTGATTTTTAGAACAAACGTGATCCAGAGGACTTGGAGTGGATGTCAAGAAACTTACAAGGAGGACACGAGGCAGGGGGGCGCACCTACCCCCTGGGCGCGCCCTCCACCCTCATGGGCCCCTCGTGGCTCCACCGACCCACTTCTTCCTCCTATATATACCTACGTACCCTGAAACCATCGGGGAGCACCATGAAAACCTAATTCCACTGCCGCAACCTTCTGTACCCGTGAGAACCCATCTTGGGGCCTTTTCCGCGCTCCACCGGAGGGGGCATCGATCATGGAGGGCTTCTACATCAACACCATAGCCTCTCCGATGATGTGTGAGTAGTTTACCACAGACCTTCGGGTCCATAGTTATTAGCTAGATGGCTTCTTCTCTCTCTTTGGATCTCAATACAAAGTTCTCCTCGATCTTCTTGGAGATCTATTCGATGTAACTCTTTTTGCGGTGTGTTTGTCGAGATCCGATGAATTGTGGGTTTATGATCAAGATTATCTATGAACAATATTTGAATCTTCTCTGAATTTTTTTTATGTATGATTGGTTATCTTTGGAAGTCTCTTCGAATTATCAGTTTGGTTTGGCCTACTAGATTGATCTTTCTTGCAATGGGAGAAGTGCTTAGCTTTGGGTTCAATCATGCAGTGCTCGATCCCAGTGACAGTAGGGGAAACGACATGTATTGTATTGTTGCCATCGAGGATAAAAAGATGGGGTTTATATCATATTGCATGAGTTTATCCCTCTACATCATGTCATCTTACCTAATGCGTTACTCTGTTCTTATGAACTTAATACTCTAGATGCATGCTGGATAGCGGTCGATGTGTGGAGTAATAGTAGTAGATGCAGGTAGGAGCCGGTCTACTTGTCGCAAACGTGATGCCTATATACATGATCATGCCTAGATATTCTCATAATTATGCACTTTTCTATCAATTGCTCGACAGTAATTTGTTCACCCACCATAATACTTATGCTATCTTGAGAGAAGACACTAGTGAAACCTATGGCCCCCGGGTCTATTTTCCATCATATAAGTTTCCAATCTATTTTTACTTTGCAATCTTTACTTTCAATCTTTATCATAAAACTACCAAAAATATTATCTTATCATCTCTATCAGATCTCACTTTTGCAAGTGACCGTGAAGGGATTGACAACCCCTTTATCGTGTTGGTTGCAAGGTTCTTATTTGTTTGTGTAGGTACGAGGGACTTGCGTGTGGCCTCCTACTGGATTTATACCTTGGTTCTCAAAAACTGAGGGAAATACTTATGCTACTTTGCTGCATCACCCTTTCCTCTTCAAGGGAAAACCAACGTAGTGCTCAAGAGGTAGCACTCAGCGTGCGCGACCCGCCCGAGTTCAACCCGCTGTCGGTGTCAAAACTGGCGGATCTCGGGTAGGGGGTCCCGAACTATGCGTCAAGGTCGGATGGTAACAGGAGACAAGGGACACTTTATTTTACCCAGGTTCGGGCCCTCTCGATGGAGGTAAAACCCTACTCCTGCTAGATTAATATTGATGATATGGGTAGTACAAGAGTAGATCTACCACGAGATCAAGGAGGCTAAACCCTAGAAGCTAGCCTATGGTATGATTGTGTATGATGATGGTTGTCCTACGGACTACAACCCTCCGGTTTATATAGACACCGGATAGGGTTAGGGTTACACAGAGTCGGTTACAATGGTAGGAGATCTTGAATATCCGCACGCCTAGCTTGCCTTCCACGCCAAGAAAAGATCCATCCAGACACGGGACGAAGTCTTCAATCTTGTATCTTCATAGTCCTGGAGTCCGGCTGAAGGTATAGTCCGGCTATCCGAACACCCCCTAATCCAGGACTCCCTCAGTAGCCCCTGAACCAGGCTTCAATGACGACGAGTCCGGCGCGCAGATTGTCTTCGGCATTGCAAGGCGGGTTCCTCCTCCAAGTTCTTCAAGAAGATTACAAACACCAAAAATAGTGTCCGGCTTTGCAAAATAAGTTTCCACATATTGCCATATAGAGAATAATATTAACACAAATCAAATCTGCTGACGTATTCTGCAGTGCGTCATAACACTGCGGCCAATCCCTTTATATAAATTGTTTTCGTTGTTCCACCTCAGCGTGTTTAGCGAGGCGGTTTCCTTGGCACGTCTTATCAAAGCAGAGATCGTGTGCCCCTTTTAACGGGATTCTCATTAATACGGACGTGGGTAACCCAGTCGTGCCCGTTAGCACGTTTTGCCTTAATTAAAGGCTAGTCCAAGAAGGTTACGGGGAGGGCTCTTGGTATTCTGCCTCTTATAAAGAGACCAAGACCCTATTCCCCTCTTCTATTCTCAAAACGAGCTCGCCCGTCGCCTCGAGTTCCAACACCCTAGGCTTCCAGATTCCAGGCGCACCGAACCTTCGACAATGTCCGGCTCCGACCTCCAAGGCCGATGGATGCCCTCCTCCGTTACGGAGGAGGACGTATTAATGTTGAGGGAAGCTAAATTCCTGACCGGTGAGATTTTGCACAGGTTGCCTGTTCAAGGACAGGTGATCCCTAGCCCTCAGCCCGGTGAGAGTGTGGTATTCATATCCCACTTCCTTCGGGGATTAGGCTTCCCAATGGATCCCTTTGTAAGGGGGTTGATGTTTTATTATGGGCTGGAATTCCACGACTTAGCTCCGGAGTCCATCCTCCATATCTCCTCGTTCGTTGTTGTGTGCGAAGCGTTCCTCCGTGTTACCCCTCACTTCGGATTATGGTTCAAGACCTTCAAAGTAGAACCGAAGATGATCGAGGGGCGCCACGCAGAGTGCGGAGGCGCTGCTATAAAAAGAAATGCCGATGCTCCATGGCCCGAGGGCGCTTTTCAAGAGGAGCTTGGCTTATGGCAACAGGAGTGGTTCTATATCACCGCTCCTCGGGGCATCGCATGGGTGGCGCCTCCTGCCTTTCGCTCGGGTCCCCCACCGCGGTTAGTGTCGTGGATCAACACAGGGTTAGATCGGGGCTTGCCCAAAGACGTACCTCTGCTGCAGGGCCGCATTAAGGATCTCTTGGAAGGAGACCTCAACCTGGTCAAGGTGACACAAGTCATGCTGATTCGCCGGACACTGCCCGGCCAACGTCGCCCCCTTCGCCTATGGGAGTTCAATCCAGAGGGACCGCGAGTTCTCCGGGATTTTATGGGCGTGACGCCCGCGGAGATGTATAAACTGTTCTTTGGATCACAAGAAGTGAGTCCGGATTTGACCGAGGATGTGGGTTTAAGCCACAATCGCCCGGATACTCAAGTAAGTGACCTTGTGCCCGGACCTTCTATCCGCATATTTGACTTGCTCTTAACAGCGCTTCTCCTTTTAAGCAGGAGTGGATAGCGAAGGTGAAGCTGATCAGGTGTCCGGCTCCCCTTCCCGAAACCAGGCTGGATCCCGTGCTAGTCAGGATGCTGGAGGTAGTGCCTTTGGAGGGAAATAAGGGGGAGGACAAGGAAACCATGGCCTCCTCGAAAGAGGCCATTCCGAAGGGGGGAATCGATAATTCCTCTCCTAAGGGAAAGAAAAGGGCCGCCTCTGACGACCCGGAGACCGTAGCCTCGAAGCGGGGGAAAGAATCCTTGTCAGAGGGCCCGACGCCGGGGAGCCCCTCGGCCGAACTAAACCCTCAAAGGGACCAGCTCTCCAGCGAGCCGTAAGTAGAAGAAGAGTTTTTCTTTTAAGAGAAATCCTTGATTTATATCTGAGAAGTTTTAACCAAAACCTTACTTTGTAGTTCGGACCTCAGCCCTTCTCAGCAGAACTCGTCCTCGGGGGATCTTCTTCCGGAGATGATGGAGAGCGGAACGCCTCCTCCTTCTGTATCGCCTAGCAAGGCGGGCGATGCTAAAGTGTCGTCGCGGAGGATTTCTCCGGATCCGACAGGGGCGGAAGGTGGCCATGTGGCCCCCCGAGGTTCTCTGCGTCCGGCCTTTGAGGGAGGCCATGGGACGAGTCCGGCACCATCTGGTGTTCGGCCGGAGGAGCTAAAGATTCTGCTGGGGCGAGCCTCTGTCTCAGAGGAGCATCGTGCGTTGATGAAAACGGTGATTGAAAAGATTTCATCCGCAGAAAGCGGATTGCATGAGGCCGTCAAAAATTTACTGGCAGGCCTTGAGGTACGTTTTAAATAATGTACACTTGTGTTAGTTGCGCATAAATAAAGTGCGCCCTGTGTAGATAGTAGCCCTTGAGACTCTGTGCATCGTTAAAATTGACAGCGCGTAGAGGATCTTAATCCCAGGTCCTTTAAGTGGCACATTTATATGTAGGTGGCGGATTGTCCGGAGTCAAGCCGGACTCGTGAATTTGCCGAACTGAAGCGACAACTTGATGAGGCAGAAGCCGACATCGCGCTTGTTAACAAGCGGCTTGATGATGCTCAAGGTATTGAAATCATCGGGCGATGGTTAGTAAGAGGAGCTTTATGTCAATATCTTACCGTGTGTATGCTTGACGCAGATGGTGCGGCCGCCGTGGAGGGTCTTAGGGCCGAACTCGCCCGAGCGAAGGAACAAGCCAGGAAAAGCGATGCGGCTGCCGTGAAAGCCCTTGAAGAGCTGAAAGCCGAACAGGCTGCCCATTGCCGAAACAAGGAGGAGATGGCTGATATGGCCGTAAAGTTAAAGAGTGCTACTGACCGTTGCAAGATTCTTGAAGAAGAGGGTCAGGCGAGGCAAACGAGCTTAGAGAAGGCTGTTGCTGACGCCAAGGACGCCCGCTCTGTAATGAGAGCGGCAAGGGAAGAGCTGTGTGAAGCCGGACAAATTGCGGATGGAAAGCCCTTCTCGCTGCGGAGAAAATTTTGTGATCCGAAGTTTGCCCCGTTAGACCGGATGTGGAGTGTAGAGGACACCTATCTGGATTTGGCGGCTAGTGCTGCTGATGCGACCGAACACTTTCGAGATAAAAAGGATCATGAAGTGGAGAAGCTCTTGTGGTCGCAATTCATCAATCCAGAGCGTCCACTGGCAGTGGACGATCGCCTGGCCCAATGGGCCGAACTGAATAGGTTGTCCGGACTCGCCATGAAGTACGTCATGGATCATCTGTGTCCGGGGAGATCGAAGCCGAAGAGTTATTTCAGCTTGGTGCAGCAATTTCTAGACGTGGTGCCACGTGTCGATGCTATGAAGACATCAGCGTGCATAGAGGGCGCTCGGCTGGCTCTTGCCCGTGTCAAGACATACTGGATAGATATGGAGCCCACCATTGTTGCATCCCGGGATTCGGATAAAAGCCGAATACCTTCCGAGCACTATTTTAAGGAAGTCCTCGAAGGTGCTCGCGTAATAGAGACGCAGTGCTCGAAGGATGCTATATTATGATAGCATATGTAATCATAAAACAGTATTTTGATAAACAGTAGTGGCATTTTTTAGACTTGTGCCTTCAAGTATTAAGAACACCTCCCGTGCGGCCGTTTTAATATATAAATTCTGAAAGATTGCAGTCGTTGGCTTCAGCCCCCACGCACATAGTGCGGGGGTGCGCGCAAAAGACGCATTTTCACACTTAACCCAACGTCTTGGTCCTACAAAGGAGGTGATAGCGCAGCGGGCTAGGCAACCGGACTATAATGCTTTAACACTTTCACTTAGCCATAGGAGCTTGACAGTGGGACTCTTTAGGTAGCCCCTTAGTGGCGACTGCGCTTGCCCGAATTCGGGGCGCGTACGTGCCTGACCGAGAAACGGCCCTTCGTCAAAGCGAAGGAATCCGATAAATTCCTATAAGTCATCGAGTGGCGACCAGTCTCGCGCTACATCATGACAGTCGGTTTTCGGCTTTCTCTACTGAGGTGCTCACCCGGCCAAACCGGGGCACAATCGCAGTAGTTCTCCTGGTGCTACCTTAGCCGATAGAGCGGAACGTAGGGTAGCCGAACTCAGGAGCCGGGCAACCCAACATTTGACCAAAGACATGATTCGGAGCTGATGCATATAGTGCCAAAACTCGCGACACCGAACACTCCCTAAGGTGTTCGGTCTTTATGAATGCGGGTGAAACAACACCCTTAAAAAAGAGCCCCTAGTGTCTAGGTACGAGCAGAAATTCTGGCGTGGCCACATGCCAAAACGCCAGCCTCCTTCTTGGTTATAGTAGAAAAAACCAGGGGATGTATAGTAGCAAGAGACAGTAAAAAAGGTTTACGCAGGGTCTTAATCTAAAAAGAATCCTTAGGACGGGTCCCTACTGCACGTCTGCGCCTGTGTCTCCGATGTGCCGTGTCCTGGACGGGCGCCGCACGACGTTCATATGTAAAAGAGAGGAACTGAATTGAAAATGGGTCGTGCGGAACAAAAAGATAATAAACAAAATATAAAGTAAAAAATATATAAAGTTGAGCTTTATTGTCTCTGCGTATAGCCCCCGGTACGGGGCTATATGGCGTTTTAAGCCTGCGTTGATGATGGACTTGTGCCGAACTCATTTAGTCCGGGTCCGTGGCCTTTAATGACTTATATCGAAAAAGTCTTTTGGCTGGCGAGGCCACTTTATTGTGCGGCTATTTAAGCGGCCGCGCAATCCTCCGTTTGGAGGAGGCATATTTTAGTGCGCTCCCTTTAAAGAGATGATGCCTCGTGGATCGGGCATCTTAAGCGTGAGAGATGCATAGTGCGGTATTGCGTTAAAGCGAGCGAAAGCTCCGCGTCCCATTAGTGCTTGATAGCGACTTGAAAACAGGACGACATGGAAGGTCAGCTTTTCGCGATGGAAGTTATTGGCAGAGCCAAATATGACTGCAAGCCGGAGAAAACCCATACAATGGGTGTCCGGGCCCGGTGCTACCCCTTGAAAGGAGGTTTTGCTGTGGCGGATTCTTGCTGGGTTTATGCCCATGCGGTGGATTGTATCCTGATATATCAGGTTTAGTCCACTACCGCCGTCCATAAGGACATTGGTAAACTGGAATCCGTCAATTATTGGATCGAGTATCAGGGCAGTCCGACCTGCGTTTTTGATATTTCTAGAATAATCTAGCTGATAAAAAATGATTGGTTTTAATAACCAGTGGCGGGACCCCTGAGGGATAGGTTTTATTGTGCGTACCTTTATGGGTGCCACACATTTTGTTACGTGAAGTGAGTTCACTGTTTTAACTTCTTGTGGGAAGTTCTTTTGTTTCCTGGTGTTCTGCTTCTGGGGTTCGTCCTCGTCTTCGCTTGGTGTATCGAGCCCCTTGTGTTCGGCGTTAAGCCTTCCGGATTGTTTAAAAACCCAACAGTCTCTGTGGGTGTGCTTGGCAGGCTTACCAGGAGTACCGTGTATCTGACATATTCTGTCCAGGATTCTGTTTAAACTGGACGGATCGTCCCTATTATCCTGAAGGGGTGGTTTTGTCTGATTTTGCCGTGAGCTTTTGAATCCGGCATTGACTGCCGTGCTCTTCGGACTTTTTTCTTTGGTTCGGCGATGGTCCTTATTTCGTCACGGTTTTCCGTTTCCATCCCTGATTTCGGATGTACTTGGGTCGCCGGGGCTGCATCGTGCCAACCAGCTGTCCTCTCCTGCGCAAAAGCGGGTCATGAGGCTTGTGAGTGCGGCCATTGTTCTTGGCTTTTCCTGGCCGAGGTGTCTGGCGAGCCATTCGTCTCGGACATTATGCCTGAAAGCTTCTAAGGCTTCGGTGTCCGGACAATCCACTATCTGATTCTTTTTAGTAAGGAATCTGTTCCAGAACCGCCGAGCTGATTCTCCGGGCTGTTGAGTTATGTGACTGAGATCGTCTGCGTCCGGGGGGCGGACATAGGTCCCTTGAAAATTTGCTCGGAAAGCATCCTCGAGCTCTTCCCAACTTCCAATTGTGTTTTCGGGAAGGCTTTTAAGCGAGTGCCGGGCTGGCCCTTTAAGCTTAAGGGGTAAATATTTGATGGCGTGGAGATCATCTCCTCTAGTCATATGTATGTGGAGGATATAATCCTCGATCCAGACTCCGGGGTCTATTGTTCCATCGTACGCCTCTATGTTGACGGGTTTGAATCCCTCTGGAAATTCATATTCCAGGACCTCATCGGTGAAACATAGGGGGTGTGCGGCGCCCCTGTATTTGGGTGTGCCGGATTCTGATGATAGCTTTTTTGCATTGCTTGTGAGAGCTTGCTTTCTTGGCCCGTAAATGGACCTGGCTGGGCCATGATGCGAGCCTTTAATTGGGTCGCATGCCGCATTGAGTGCGGTGCCGCTTGCCATTTTATGGTGGTCGTGGGGTAGTCTATCCGACTGTGTGGCTTTTTTTATTTTTTGACTGCGAGGGCTCTAGGGTCTCTTGGTCGAATTCGGGCAGTAGTTTTCTCTTCGGATAGCTTTTAGTGCGGCGTCTGCCGCCGTATTTGTCTGCGGTCTTGATTACCTTGCTCCATCTTATTCTGAGTGCATCTTCCGCCGTCTTTAGCTTCCGCTTCTGCTTTTTCAGGCTATGTGTTGTGGCAACGAGCCTTTCGTGGAGATACTTCTGCTTCGTGGTTTTATCCGGCGTGAGATCGTCCGGAGCTCTGTTATGGCCGGGGGAGGGCTGTCTGTCCTCTCTATCCACGTTGCCCTGTTCGGACGGTTGCTCTGAGGCATGCTCGTCGTCTACCGGCTCATCCTGCTCTATGGCTGGGTCTTGATCGAGGCGGGGCTTGGCTCGGCGTTTTCGTTGCCGCTTTGATTGCTTTTTGGAGGGTTTATCCCTTTTTTCGTCCCCTTTTTCCTCATTGTCGTTTCCTTTAGGGGTATCCACCATGAATACATCGTTAGGTGGGGTGGCGGTCCAGCGCCCTATAGGTGCTGGTTCCTGTTCGTCTCCATCTTCGTCGTCCATACCGTCGAAGTCTTCGGATCCGAAGTCAAGTATGTCGGTTAAATCATCGACGGTGGCTATTAAGTGGGTGGTGGGTGGGCTTTGAATTTCTTCGTCGTCCGAATCCCAACCTCGCAGACCATAGTCCGGCCTGGGCTCTCCTGATAGAGAGAGAGACTTGAGAGAATTCAGGATATCACCGAAAGGTGAGTACTGAAAGATGTCCGCGGCGGTGAACTCCATTATAGGCGCCCAATCGGATTCGATCGGCAGGGGCACGGGAGGCCCGGAGTTCGGAGAAGAATCCGACTCCTTGGATTCATGGGCCGTGCGGAGTGCGGGGCTGGCGTTCGGCTCGATCGCCTTCAAGATCGCAGCCCCCGAGGTGACGTCCAACCGTTCATCCTCGAAGAACGCAGCGGGCTCCGAGTCGAGGATCGGGGCCGGTGCGTGTGCGGCCTCCAGGGCACTATTCAGAGGCAGAGCTATATCCTGCCCCTCGAGGTAGTGCGGCGCGCTTGGCTGTGGCTCGAACCCGTTGAAGATCTAGTCTCCGCGGATATCTGTTGTGTAGTTTAAGCTTCCAAACCTGACTTGATGGCCAGGGGCGTAGCTTTCGATCTGCTCCAGACGACCAAGCGAATTGGCCCGCAGAGCGAAGCCGCCGAAGACGAAGATTTGTTCGGGAAGGAAAGTCTCACCCTGGACCTCATCATTGTTGATGATCAAAGGAGCCATCGGGCCTAAAAGCGACGACACAGAGGAACTCTCAATGAAAGCACCAATGTCAGTGTCAAAACCGGCGGATCTCGGGTAGGGGGTCCCGAACTGTGCGTCAAGGTCGGATGGTAACAAGAGACAAGGGACACTTTATTTTACCCAGGTTCGGGCCCTCTCGATGGAGGTAAAACCCTACTCCTGCTAGATTAATATTGATGATATGGGTAGTACAAGAGTAGATCTACCACGAGATCAAGGAGGCTAAACCCTAGAAGCTAGCCTATGGTATGATTGTGTATGATGATGGTTGTCCTACGGACTACAACCCTCCGGTTTATATAGACACCAGATAGGGTTAGGGTTACACAGAGTCGGTTACAATGGTAGGAGATCTTGAATATCCGCACGCCTAGCTTGCCTTCCACGCCAAGAAAAGATCCTTCCGGACACGGGACGAAGTCTTCAATCTTGTATCTTCATAGTCCTGGAGTCCGGCTGAAGGTATAGTCCGGCTATCGGAACACCCCCTAATCCAGGACTCCCTCACCCGCCGTGAAGAGTGCCTTTGTTGGTTTCATCCATGGGATGGAAACTGAAGATGGATCTATATCTGGCGGTGAGACGACCATCTATTCTGATGGTGAGTCGTCCACAGGCAAGACTAATTCATTGTATCAACTGCAAGACGGCCGGCTTGGGGGCTATTCCGATGGTGACAATATTCCGGACCCCTACGAGCCATCGAACAGGGTTGCGATCTTCATGGCCAGCACACAACCGACGCTTGGTTCAACAACCACCGCGGCTACGACCTCCAGTTCAATGGCTCCGGTGGCGGCTGGTGCTAGCGGCTCTGCGCGCCCGCCGACTCAAGTTCTCACGAAATTGTTAGAGGCTCTGGAGACTCTGATGGGGGTGGAAGTAACCCCGGACAACCAGGAACAACACAAAGTGGATGTGGCTAAGCTGCGAGATGAGATAGCTCAAGCCAAGGAAGAGCTGGCGGCTGAGAACGCTAGGATGGCTGCAAAACGGGCTGTCTTGGATGCTCAGGCACAGCGGATCCAACGGATTCCTTCCGGCTCACGTTGGATCAGAACGCTTCAAATGAGATCATGAGGAGGAGACACCGTAGTCATCTACCCCCGGTTTATGAGCCGAGAAACCTCTTCAACACACCTGGAGCAGGGACTAGTGACCCGCCGGTGGTAAATCGGACAGTTGAAGCGCCTGGGGCTGTGATACGTCTCCAACGTATCTATAATTTTTGATTGCTCCATGCTATATTATCTACTATTTTGGACAATATTGGGCTTTATTATCCACTTTTATATTATTTTTGGGACTAACCTATTAACCGGAGGCCCAACCTAGAATTGCTGTTTTTTTGCCTATTTCAGAGTTTCGAAGCAAAGGGAGTCCAAATGGAATGAAACCTTCGGGAACGTGATTTTCTCACCGAACGTGATCCAGGAGACTTGGACCCTAAGTCAAGGAAGCTTCAATGAGGGCATGAGGTAGGGGGGCGCACCTACCCCCCCAGGCGCGCCCTCCACCCTCGTGGGCCCCATGTTGCTCCACCGACGTACTTCCTCCTCCTATATATACCTACGTACCCCCAAACGATCAGAGACGGAGCCAAAAACCTAATTCCACCGCCGCAACCTTCTGTACCCACGAGATCCCATCTTGGGGCCTGTTCCGGAGCTCCGCCGGAGGGGGCATCCACCACGGAGGGCTTCTACATCATCACCATAGCCCCTCCGATGAAGTGTGAGTAGTTTACCTCAGACCTTCGGGTCCATAGTTAGTAGCTAGATGGCTTCTTCTCTCTTTTTGGATCTCAATACAATGTTCTCCCCCTCTCTCATGGAGATCTATTCGATGTAATCTTCTTTTTGCAGTGTGTTTGTTGAGACCGATGAATTATGGGTTTATGATCAAGATTATCTATGAACAATATTTGAATCTTCTCTGAATTCTTTTATGTATGATTGTTTATCTTTGCAAGTCTCTTCGAATTATCAGTTTGGTTTGGCCTACTAGATTGGTTTTTCTTGCAATGGGGAAGTGCTTAGCTTTGGGTTCAATCTTGCGGTGTCCTTTCCCAGTGACAGTAGGGGCAGCAAGGCACGTATTGTATTGTTGCCATCGAGGATAACAAGATGGGTTTTTTATCATATTGCATGAATTTATCCCTCTACATCATGTCATCTTGCTTAAGGCGTTACTTTGTTTTCTTGAACTTAATACTCTAGATGCATGCTGGATAGCGGCCGATGAGTGGGGTAATAGTAGTAGATGCAGGCAGGAGTCGGTCTACTTGTCTCGGACGTGATGCCTATATACATGATCATACCTAGATATTCTCATAACTATGCTCAATTCTATCAATTGCTCAACAGTAATTTGTTCACCCACCGTAAAATACTTATGCTCTTGAGAGAAGCCACTAGTGAAATCTATGGCCCCCGGGTCTATCTTCATCATATCAATCTTCCTACACTTTATTATTGCCTTTGCTTTTTTTACTTTCCTTTTATTTTACTTTGCATCTTTATCACAAAAATACCAAAAATATTATCCTATCATCTCTATCAGATCTTACTCTCGTAAGTGACCGTGAAGGGATTGACAACCCCTTATCGCGTTGGTTGTGAGGAGTTATCTATTTTGTGTAGGTACGAGGGACTCGCGCGTAGCCTCCTACTGGATTGATACCTTGGTTCTCAAAACTGAGGGAAATACTTGCGCTACTTTGCTGCATCATCCTTTCCTCTTCAAGTAAATCCAACGCAGTGCTCAAGAGGTAGCAAGAAGAATTTCTGGCGCCGTTGCCGGGGAGTCTACGCAAAAGTCAACATACCAAGTACCCATCACAATCCCTTATCTCCCGCATTACATTATTTGCCATTTGCCTCTCGTTTTCCTCTCCCCCACTTCACCCTTGCCGTTTTATTCGCCCTCTCTTTTCCGTTTGCCTTTTTCTCGCTTGCTTATTGTTTGCTCGTGTGTTGGATTGCTTGTCTGTCATGATGGCTCAAGATAATACCAAATTATGTGACTTTACCAATACCAACAATAATGATTTTCTTAGCACTCCGATTGCTCCTCTTACCAATACTGAATCTTGTGAAATCAATACTGCTTTGTTGAATCTTGTCATGAAAGATCAATTCGCCAGCCTTCCTAGTGAAGATGCCGCTACTCATCTAAATATCTTCGTTGATTTGTGTGATATGCAAAAGAAGAAATATGTGAACAATGATATTGTTAAATTGAAGCTATTTCCTTTTTCGCTTAGAGATCGTGCTAAAGCTTGGTTTTCGTCTTTGCCCAAAAATAGTATTGATTCTTGGAACAAGTGCAAAGATGCCTTTATCTCTAAGTATTTTCCTCCCGCTAAGATCATCTCTTTTAGAAACGATATTGTTAATTTTAAGCAACTTGATCATGAACATGTTGCACAAGCTTGGGAGAGGATGAAATTAATGATACGTAATTGCCCTACTCATGGTTTGAATCTGTGGATGATTATACAAAACTTTTATGCCGGATTGAATTTTGTTTCTAGAAATCTTTTGGATTCGGCCGCGGGAGGCACTTTTATGGAAATCACTTTAGGAGAAGCTACTAAACTCCTAGATAATATTATGGTTAATTATTCTCAATGGCACACCGAAAGATCTACTAATAAAAAAGTGCATGCGATAGAAGAAATTAATGTTTTGAGTGGAAAGATGGATGAACATATGAAATTATTTGCTACTAAGAGTGTTTCTTCTGATCCTAATGATATGCCTTTGTCTACTTTGATTGATAATAATAATGAATCTATGGATGTGAATTTTGTTGGTAGGAATAATTTTGGTAACAATGCGTATAGAGGAAACTTTAATCCTAGGCCTTATCCTAGTAATCCTTCTAAGAATTATGGAAATTCCTACAACAACTATTATGGAAATTTTAATAAGATGCCCTCTGAATTTGAGACTAGTGTTAAAGAGTTTATGAATTCGCAAAAGAATTTCAATGCTTTGCTTGAAGAGAAATTGCTTAAAGTTGATGAATTGGCTAGGAACGTTGTTAGAATTTCTCTTGATGTTGATTCTTTAAAGCTTAGATCTATTCCTCCTAATCATGATATCAATGAGTCTCCCAAAGCCATGAGAATTTCCATTGATGAGTGCAAAGAAAGAACCGCTAGGATGTGCGCTACGAAAGATGCCTTTATTAAAGCGTGTTCTTCTAGTTCTTATGAAAATAAAGATGAAGATCTAAAAGTTATTGATGTGTCCCCTATTAAATCTTTGTTTTGCAATATGAATCTTGATAATGATTGGATTGAATATGATCCACCTTTACCTAGAAGGTGTTCCAAAAATTCAGAGTCTTTAGATCTTGATGCTAAAATTGATAAAAGTGGGATTGAAGAAATAAAAACCCTAGATGTTGCTAAACCCACTATTTTGGATTTCAAGGAATTTAATTATGAAAATTGCTCTTTGATTGATTGTATTTCCTTGTTGCAATCTGTACTAAATTCTCCTCATGCTTATAGTCAAAATAAAGCCTTTACTAAACATATCGTTGATGCCTTGATGCAATCTTATGAAGAAAAACTTGAGTTGAAAGTTTCTATCCCTAGAAAACTTTATGATGAGTGGGAACCTACTATTAAAATTAAAATTAAAGATCATGAGTTTTATCCTTTATGTGATTTGGGTTCTAGTGTTTCCACTATTCCCAAAACTTTATGTGATTTGCTAGGAAACCTTGCGGATTTTGATGATTGCTGTCTAAACTTGCACCTTGCGGATTCCACTATTAATAAACCTATGGGAAGAATTAATGATGTTCTTATTGTTGCAAATAGGAATTATGTGCCAGTAGATTTTATCGTTCTTGATATAGATTGCAATCCTTCATGCCTTATTATTCTTGGTAGACCTTTCCTTGGAACGGTTGGTGCAATTATTGATATGAAGGAAGGGAATATTAGATTCCAATTTCCATTTAAAGAAAGGAATGGAACACTTCCCTAGTAAGAAAATAAAATTACCATATGAATCTATCATGAGAGCCACTTATGGATTGCCTACCAAAGATGGCAATACCTAGATCTATCCTTGCTTTTATGCCTAGCTAGGGGCGTTAAACGATAGCGCTTGTTGGGAGGCAACCCAATTTTATTTTTAGTTTTTTGCTTTTTGCTTATGTTTAGGAATAAATGTTTGATCTAGCCTCTGGTTAGATGTGTTTTTATGTTTTAATTAGTGTTTGTGCCAAGTTAAACCTATAGGATTGTTGGAAATATGCCCTAGAGGCAATAATAAAATCATTATTATTATATTTCCTTATTCATGATAATTGTCTTTATTCGTGCTATAATTGTGTTATCCGGAAATCGTAATACATGTGTGAATAACAGACAACAACGTGTCCCTAGTAAGCCTCTAGTTGACTAGCTCGTTGATCAATAGATGGTCATGGTTTCCTGACTATGGGCATTGGATGTCAATGATAACGAGATCACATCATTAGGAGAATGATGTGATGGACAAGACCCAATCCTAAACATAGCATAAGATCGCATAGTTCATTTGCTAGAGTTTTCCAATGTCAAGTATCCTTTCCTTAGACCATGAGATCGTGTAACTCCCGGATACCGTAGGAGTGCTTTGGGTGTGCCAAACGTCACAACGTAACTGGGTGACTATAAAGGTATACTACGGGTATCTCTGAAAGTATCTGTTGGGTTGACACGAATCGAGACTGGGATTTGTCACTCCGCTTGACGGAGAGGTATCACCGGGCCCTCTCGGTAATGCATCATCATGATGAGCTCAATGTGATCAAAGTATTTGATCACGGGATCATGCATTACGGTACGAGAAAAGTGACTTGCCGGTAACGAGATTGAACGAGGTATTGGGATACCGACGATCGAATCTCAGGCAAGTAAAATACCGATTGACAAAGGGAATCGTATACGGGATTAATTGAATCCTCGACGTCGTGGTTCATCCGATGAGATCATCGTGGAGCATGTGGGAGCCAACATGGGTATCCAGATCCCGCTGTTGGTTATTGCCCGAGAGCCGTCTCGGTCATGTCTGCATGTCTCCCGAACCCGTAGGGTCTACACACTTAAGGTTCGGTGACGTTAGGGTTGTGAAGATATGTATATGCAGTAACCCGAATGTTGTTCGGAGTCCCAGATGAGATCCCGGACGTCACGAGGAGTTTTGGAATGGTCCGGAGGTAAAGAATTATATATAGAAAGTGCTGTTTTGGCCATCGGGACAAGTTTCGGGGTTATCGGTATTGTACCGGGACCACCGGAGGGTCCCGGGGGGTCCACCTGCCTAGGGGGGCCACATGGGCTCTAGGGGTGCGCCTTGGCCTACATGGGCCAAGGGGAACCAGCCCCTAGAGGCCCATGTGCCTAGAGGGGGAAGGGAAACCCTAAAGAGGGGGGGCGCCCCCTTGCTTGGGGGGCAAGCCCTACCCCTTGGCCGCCGCCCCCCTAGGAGATTGCATCTCCTAGGGCCGGCGCCCCCCCTAGGGGGCTATATAAAGGGGGAGGGGAGGGGGGCAGCGCACCCTTGCTCCTGGCGCCTCCCTCTCCCTCTCCAACATCTCCTCCTCCTCCGTAGGGCTCGGCGAAGCCCTGCCGGAGTACTGCAGCTCCACCATCACCACGCCGTCGTGCTGCTGCTGGAGCCATCTTCCCCAACCTCTCCTTTCCCTTGCTGGATCAAGAAGAAGGAGACGTTACGCTGACCGTACATGTGTTGAACGCGGAGGTGCCGTCCTTTCGGTGCTAGGATCTCCGGTGATTTGGATCACGTCGTGTAGACTACCTCATCCCCGTTCGTTGAACGCTTCCGCTCGCGATCTACAAAGTGGTATGTAGATGCAATCTCTCTCTCCCATGACTCGTTGCTAGATGAACTCATAGATGGATCTTGGTGAAACCGTAGGAAAATTTTTGTTTTCTGCAACGTTCCCCAACAATGGCATCAAGAGCTAGGTCTA
The DNA here is from genome assembly GCA_032464435.1 of Aegilops umbellulata. Classification (NCBI taxonomy): domain Eukaryota; kingdom Viridiplantae; phylum Streptophyta; class Magnoliopsida; order Poales; family Poaceae; genus Aegilops; species Aegilops umbellulata. The sequence goes on from CP136058.1 coordinate 546,873,301, forward strand.
TGCGTAGTTCTCTATTGCACGAGTAGAACACAATTTGTTGTGGGCGTAGATGTTGTCAACTTTCTTGCCGCTACGAGTCTTATCTTGCTTCAGCGGTATTGTGGGATGAAGCGCCCGGACCAACCTTACACGTACTCTTACGTGAGACCGGTTCCACCGACTAACATGCACTAGTTGCATAAGGTGGCTGGCGGGTGTCTGTCTCTCCCACTTTAGTTGGAGCGGATTCGATGAAAAGGGTCCTTATGAAGGGTAAATAGAAGTTGACAAATCACGTTGTGGCTTTCACGTAGGTAAGAAAACGTTCTTGCTAGAACCCTAATTCAGCCACGTAAAACTTGCAACAACAATTAGAGGATGTCTAACTTGTTTTTGCAGCAAGTGCTTTGTGATATGATATGGCCAAAGTTGTGATGAATGATGAATGATCTATATGTGATGTATGAGATGTTCATGCTATTGTAATAGGAATCACGACTTGCATGTCGATGAGTATGACAACCGGCAGGAGCCATAGGAGTTGTCTTTATTTTTTGTATGACCTACGTGTCATTGAGAAACGCCATGTAAATTACTTTACTTTATTGCTAAACGCGTTAGCCATAGTAGTAGAAGTAATAGTTGGCGAGCAACTTCATGGAGACACGATGATGGAGATCATGGTGTCAAGCCGGTGACAAGATGATCATGGAGCCCCAAGATGGAGATCAAAGGAGCTATGTGAAATTGGCCATATCATGCCATGTTTATTATTTGATTGCATGTGATGTTTATCATGTTTTGCATCTTGTTTACTTAGATTGACGGTAGTAAATAAGATGATCCCTCATAATAATTTCAAGAAGTGTTCCCCCTAACTGTGCACCGTTGCGACAGTTCGTTGTTTCGAAGCACCACGTGATGATCGGGTGTGATAGATTCTAACGTTCACATACAACGGGTGTAAGACAGATTTACACATGCAAACACTTAGGTTGACTTGACGAGCCTAGCATGTACAGACATGGCCTCGGAACACAGAAGACCGAAAGGTCGAGCATGAGTCGTATAGAAGATACGATCAACATGTAGATGTTCACCAATGTTGACTAGTCCGTCTCACGTGATGATCGGACATGGCCTAGTTGACTTGGATCATGTAATACTTAGATGACTAGAAGAGGGATGTCTATCTAAGTGGGAGTTCATTAAATAATTTGATTAAATGAACTTTATTATCATGAACTTAGTCTAAGTTTTTTACAATATGTCTTGTAGATCAAATGGCCAACGTAGTCCTCTACTTCAACGCGTTCCTAGAGAAAACCAAGCTGAAAGACGATGGCAGCAACTATACGGACTAGGTCCGGAACCTGAGGATCATCCTCATAGCTGCCAAGAAAGATTATGTCCTACGAGCACCGCTGGGTGACGCACCTGTCCTCCCTGCAGAACAAGACGTTATGAACGCTTGACAGTCACGTTCCGATGATTACTCCCTCGTTCAGTGCGGCATGCTTTACAGCTTAGAGCCGGGGCTCCAAAAACGTTTTGAGAGACATGGAGCATATGAGATGTTCGAAGAGCTGAAAATGGTTTTCCAAGCTCATGCCCGGGTCGAGAGATATGAAGTCTCCGACAAATTCTTTAGCTGTAAGATGGAGGAAAATAGCTTTGTCAGTGAACACATACTCAAGATGTCTGGGTTGCACAACGGCTTGACTCAACTGGAAGTTAATCTCCCGGATGAAGCGGTCATTGACAGAATCCTCCAGTCGCTTCCACCTAGCTACAAGAGCTTTGTGATGAACTACAATATGCAGGGGATGGTAAAGACCATTCCTGAGGTACATGCTATGCTGAAATCAGCAGAGGTAGAAATCAAGAAGGAGCATCAAGTGTTGATGGTGAATAAAACCACTAAGTTCAAGAAGGGCAAGGGTAAAAAGAACTTCAAGAAGGACGGCAAGGAAGTTGCCGCGCCCGGTAAGCAAGTTGCCGGGAAGAAGCCAAAGAATGGACCCAAGCCCGAGACTGAGTGTTTTTATTGCAAGGGAAGTGGTCACTGGAAGCGGAACTGCCCCAAATACTTAGCGGACAAGAAGGCCGGCAAAACCAAAGGTATATGTGATATACATGTAATTGATGTGTACCTTACCAGTACTCGTAGTAGCTCTTGGGTATTTGATACCGGTGCAGTTGCTCACATTTGTAACTCAAAGCAGGAGCTGCGGAATAAACGGAGACTAGCGAAGGATGAGGTGACGATGCGCGTCGGGAATGGTTCCAAGGTCGATGTGATTGCCGTCGGCACGCTACCTCTACATTTACCTACGGGATTAGTTTTAAACCTCAATAATTGTTATTTAGTGCCAAGTTTGAGCATGAACATTGTGTCTGGATCTCGTTTAATTCGAGATGGCTACTCATTTAAATCCGAGAATAATGGTTGTTCTATTTATATGAGAGATATGTTTTATGGTCATGCTTCGATGGTTAATGGTTTATTCTTAATGAATCTCGTACGTGATGATACACATATTCATAGTGTGAATACCAAAAGAGTTAAAGTTGATAACAATAGTCCCACATATTTGTGGCACTGCCGCCTTGGTCACATAGGTGTCAAACGCATGAAGAAGCTCCATGCAGATGGACTTTTAGAGTCTCTTGATTATGAATCATTTGACACGTGCGAACCATGCCTCATGGGTAAAATGACCAAGACTCCGTTCTCAGGAACAATGGAGCGAGCAACCAACTTATTGGAAATCATACATACCGATGTGTGCGGTCCAATGAGTGTTGAGGCTTGCGGTGGCTATCGTTATGTTCTCACCCTCACTGATGACTTGAGTAGATATGGGTATATCTACTTAATGAAACACAAGTCTGAGACCTTTGAAAAGTTCAAGGAATTTCAGAGTGAGGTTGAAAATCAACGTGATAGAAAGATCAAGTTTCTACGATCAGATCGTGGAGGAGAATACTTGAGTCACGAATTTGACACACACTTAAGAAAATGTGGAATAGTTTCACAACTCACGCCGCCTGGAACACCTCAGCGTAATGGTGTGTCCGAACTTCGTAATCGCACTCTATTAGATATGGTGCGATCTATGATGTCTCTTACCGATTTACCGCTATCTTTTTGGGGCTATGCTTTAGAGACTGCCGCATTCACTTTAAATAGGGCTCCGTCGAAATCTGTTGAGACGACACCGTATGAATTATGGTTTGGGAAGAAACCTAAGCTGTCGTTTCTAAAAGTTTGGGGATGCGATGCTTATGTCAAGAAACTTCAACCTGAGAAGCTCGAACCCAAGTCGGAAAAATGCGTCTTCATAGGATACCCTAAAGAAACTATTGGGTATACCTTCTACCTCAGATCCGAAGGCAAGATCTTTGTTGCCAAGAATGGATCCTTTCTAGAGAAAGAGTTTCTCTCGAAAGAAGTAAGTGGGAGGAAAGTAGAACTTGATGAAGTGTTACCTCTTGAACCGGAAAATGGCGAAACTCAAGAAAACGTTCCTGAGGTGCCTTCACCGACTAGAGAGGAAATTAATGATGATGATCAAGATACTTCTAATCAAGCTCCTACTTAAATTTGAAGGTCCACAAGGACACGTTCCGCACCAGAGTGGTACGGCAACCCTGTCTTGGAAATCATGTTGTTAGACAACGGTGAACCTTCGAACTATGAGGAAGCAATGGCGGGCCCGGATTTCGACAAATGGCTAGAAGCCATGAAATCCGAGATAGGATCCATGTATGAAAACAAAGTATGGACTTTGACTGACTTGCCCGTTGAGCGGCGAGCCATAGAAAATAAATGGATCTTTAAGAAGAAGACAGACGCGGATGGTAATGTGACCATCTATAAAGCTCGGCTTGTCGCTAAGGGTTATCGACAAGTTCATGGGGTTGACTACGATGAGACTTTCTCACCGGTAGCGAAGCTGAAGTCCGTCCGAATCATGTTAGCAATTGCCGCATTCTACGATTATGAAATATGGCAAATGGACGTCAAAACGGCATTCCTTAATGGTTTCCTTAAGGAAGAATTGTATATGATGCAGCTGGAAGGTTTTGTCGATCCTAAGAATGCTGACAAGGTGTGCAAGCTCCAACGCTCGATTTATGGGCTGGTGCAAGCATCTCGGAGTTGGAACATTCGCTTTGATGAGATGATCAAAGCGTTTGGGTTTACGCAGACTTATGGAGAAGCCTGCGTTTACAAGAAAGTGAGTGGGAGCTCTGTAGCATTTCTCATACTATATGTAGATGACATACTTTTGATGGGAAATGATATAGAACTCTTGGACAACATTAAGGCCTACTTGAATAAAAGTTTTTCAATGAAGGACCTTGGAGAAGCTGCTTATATATTAGGCATCAAGATCTATAGAGATAGATCAAGATGCCTCATAGGTCTTTCACAAAGCACATACCTTGATAAGATATTGAAGAAGTTCAATATGGATAAATCTAAGAAGGGGTTCTTACCTGTGTTACAAGGTGTGAAATTGAGCTCAGCTCAATGTCCGACCACGGCAGAAGATATAGAATAGATGAGTGTCATCCCCTATGCCTCAGCCATAGGTTCTATTATGTATGCCATGCTGTGTACCAGACCTGATGTAAACCTTGCCGTAAGTTTGGTAGGTAGGTACCAAAGTAATCCCGGCAAGGAACACTGGACAGCGGTCAAGAATATCCTGAAGTACCTGAAAAGGACTAAGGAAATGTTTCTCGTTTATGGAGGTGACGAAGAGCTCGTCGTAAAGGGTTACGTCGACGCTAGCTTCGACACAGATCTGGATGACTCTAAGTCACAAACCGGATACGTGTATATTTTGAATGGTGGGGCAGTAAGCTGGTGCAGTTGCAAGCAGAGCGTTGTGGCGGGATCTACATGTGAAGCGGAGTACATGACAGCCTCGGAGGCAGCACATGAAGCAATTTGGGTGAAGGAGTTCATCACCGACCTCGGAGTCATACCCAATGCGTCGGGGCCAATCAAACTCTTTTGTGACAACACTGGAGCTATTGCACTTGCCAAGGAGCCCAGGTTTCACAAGAAGACCAGGCACATCAAGCGTCGCTTCAACTCCATTCGTGAAAATGTTCAAGATGGAGACATAGAAATTTGTAAAGTCCACACGGATTTGAATGTCGCAGATCCGTTGACTAAACCTCTCCCTAAGGCAAAACATGATCAGCACTAGAACTCTATGGGTGTTCGATTCATTACAATGTAACTAGATTATTGACTCTAGTGCAAGTGGGAGACTGTTGGAAATATGCCCTAGAGGCAATAATAAAAGCATTATTATTATATTTCCTTATTCATGATAATTGTCTTTATTCGTGCTATAATTGTGTTATCCGGAAATCGTAATACATGTGTGAATAACAGACAACAACGTGTCCCTAGTAAGCCTCTAGTTGACTAGCTCGTTGATCAATAGATGGTCATGGTTTCCTGACTATGGGCATTGGATGTCAATGATAACGAGATCACATCATTAGGAGAATGATGTGATGGACAAGACCCAATCCTAGACATAGCATAAGATCGCATAGTTCATTTGCTAGAGTTTTCCAATGTCAAGTATCCTTTCCTTAGACCATGAGATTGTGTAACTCCCGGATACCGTAGGAGTGCTTTGGGTGTGCCAAACGTCACAACGTAACTGGGTGACTATAAAGGTATACTACGGGTATCTCTGAAAGTATCTGTTGGGTTGACACGAATCGAGACTGGGATTTGTCACTCCGCTTGACGGAGAGGTATCACTGGGCCCTCTCGGTAATGTATCATCATGATGAGCTCAATGTGATCAAAGTGTTTGATCACGGGATCATGCATTACGGTACGAGAAAAGTGACTTGCCGGTAACGAGATTGAACGAGGTATTGGGATACCGACGATCGAATCTCGGGCAAGTAAAATACCGATTGACAAAGGGAATCGTATACGGGATTAATTGAATCCTCGACGTCGTGGTTCATCCGATGAGATCATCGTGGAGCATGTGGGAGCAAACATGGGTATCCAGATCCCGCTGTTGGTTATTGCCCGAGAGCCGTCTCGGTCATGTCTGCATGTCTCCCAAACCCGTAGGGTCTACACACTTAAGGTTCGGTGACGCTAGGGTTGTGAAGATATGTATATGCAGTAACCCGAATGTTGTTCGGAGTCCCGGATGAGATCTCGGACGTCACGAGGAGTTTTGGAATGGTCCGGAGGTAAAGAATTATATATAGAAAGTGCTGTTTTGGCCATCGGGACAAGTTTCGGGGTTATCGGTATTGTACCGGGACCACCGGAGGGTCCCGGGTGGGGCCACCTGCCTAGGGGGGCCACATGGGCTCTAGGGGTGCGCCTTGGCCTACATGGGCCAAGGGGAACCATCCCCTAGAGGCCCATGCGCCTAAAGGGGGGGAAACCCTAAAGAGGGGGGGCGCCCCCTTGCTTGGGGGGCAAGCCCCACCCCTTGGCCGCCGCCCCCCTAGGAGATTGCATCTCCTAGGGCTGGAGCCCCCCCTAGGGGGCTATATAAAGGGGGAGGGGGGCAGCGCACCCTTGCTCCTGGCGCCTCCCTCTCCCTCTCCAACATCTCCTCCTCCTCCGTAGGGCTCGGCGAAGCCCTGCCGGAGTACTGCAGCTCCACCATCACCACGCCGTCGTGCTGCTGCTGGAGCCATCTTCCCCAACCTCTCCTTTGCCTTGCTGGATCAAGAAGAAGGAGACGTTATGCTGACCGTACGTGTGTTGAACGCGGAGGTGCCGTCCTTTCGGTGCTAGGATCTCCGGTGATTTGGATCACGTCGTGTACGACTACCTCATCCCCGTTTGTTGAACGCTTCCGCTCGCGATCTACAAAGTGGTATGTAGATGCAATCTCTCTCTTCCATGACTCGTTGCTATATGAACTCATAGATGGATCTTGGTGAAACCGTAGGAAAATTTTTGTTTTCTGCAACGTTCCCCAACAATGATCTTCTTGGATGGTAGTTATTTGATCTTGCTGTAATTTCTAGAAACTTTCTGTTCACGAAAAAAATTGTTAAAAATCACCAGAACGTGATAAAATAGTGATTCTAATTGCTGCTGATCAATAAACAAATTTCCTAGGTCTTCCTATTTTGGTAGATGTTTTGTAGTTCCAAAAGTTTGCGTTAGTTACAGATTACTGCAGACTGCTCTGATTTTGACAGATTCTGTTTTTTCGTGTGTTGTTTGCTTATTTTGATGAATCTATGGCTAGTAAAATAGTATATAAACCATAGAGAAGTTGGAATACAGTAGTTTTAACACCAACTTAAATAAATAATGAGTTCATTACAGTACCTTGAAGTGGTCTTTTGTTTTCTTTCGCTAACGGAGCTTACGAGATTTCTGTTGAGTTTTGTGTTGTGAAGTTTTCAAGTTTTGGGTGAAATCTTTTGATGGATTATGAAACAAGGAGTGGAAAGAGCCTAAGCTTGGGTATGCCCATGGCACCCCCAATATAATCTAAGGACACCAAAAAGCCAAAGCTTGGGGATGCCCCGGAAGGCATCCCCTCTTTCGTCTACTTCCATCGGTAACTTTACTTGGAGCTATATCTTTATTCACCACATGATATGTGTTTTGCTTGGAGCGTCTTGTATGATTTGAGTCTTTATTTGTTAGTTTTCCACAATCATCCTTGCTGTACACACCTTTTGAGAGAGCCATACATGATTTGGAAATTATTAGAATACTCTATGTGCTTCGCTTATATCTTTTGAGTTATATAGTTTTGCTCTAGTACTTCACTTATATCTTTTAGAGCACGGTGGTGGATTTGTTTTAAAGAAACTATTGATCTCTCATGCTTCACTTAGATTATTTTGATAGTCTTAAATAGAATGGTAATTTTCTTGAATAATCTTAATATGCTAGGTATACAAAAATAGTTAAAGCTTTCTTATGAGTGTGTTGGATACTAAGAAAAGTTTGATGCTTGATGATTGTTTTGAGATATGGAGGTGATAATATCAAAGTCATGCTAGTTGAGTAGTTGTGAATTTGAGAAATGCTTGTGTTGAAGTTTGCAAGTCCCGTAGCATGCACATATGGTAAACGTTATGTAACAAATTTGAAACATGAGGTGTTATTTGATTGTCCTCCTTATGAGTGGCGGTCGGGGACGAGCGATGGTCTTTTCCTACCAATCTATCCCCCTAGGGGCATGCGCGTTGTGCTTTGGTTTTTGATGGCTTGTAGATTTTTACAATAAGTATGTGAGTTCTTTATGACTAATGTTGAGTCCATGGATTATACGCACTCTCACCCTTCCATCATTGCTAGCCTCTTCGGTACCGTGCATTGCCCTTTCTCACATTGAGAGTTGGTGCAAACTTCACCGGTGCATCCAAACCCCGTGATATGATACGCTCTTTCACACATAAACCTCCTTATATCTTCCTCAAAACAGCCACCACACCTACCTATTATGGTATTTCCATAGCCATTCCGAGATATATTGCCATGCAACTTTCCACCATTCCGTTTATCATGACACATTCATCATTGTCATATTGCTTAGCATGATCATGTAGTTGACATAGTATTTGTGGCAAAGCCACCGTTCATAATTCTTTCTTACATGTCACTCTTGATTCATTGCATATCCCGGTACACCGCCGGAGGCATTTATATAGAGTCATACTTTGTTCTAGTATCGATTTGTAATCATTGAGTTGTAAATAAATAGAAGTGGGATGATCATCATTTAATACAGCATTGTCCCAATAAAAAAAGAAAGGCCAAAAAAAGAAAGGGAAGGCCCCAAAAAAATAAATAAAAAGGGGCAATGCTACTATCCTTTTTTCCACACTTGTGCTTCAAAGTAGCACCGTGATCTTCATGATAGAGAGTCTCTTGTTTTGTCACTTTCATGTACTAGTGGGAATTTTTCATTATAGAACTTGGCTTGTATATTCCAACAATGGGCCTCCTCAAGTGCCCTAGGTCTTCGTGAGCAAGCATGTTGGATGCACACCCACTTTGTTTCTTTTGTTGAGCTTTCATACATTTATAGCTCTAGTGCATCCGTTGCATGGCAATCCCTACTCCTTGCATTAACATCAATCGATGGGCACCTCCATAGCTCATTGATTAGCCTTGTTGATGTGAGACTTTCTCCTTTTTTGTCTTCTCCACGTAACCCCCATCATCATATTCTATTCCACCCATAGTGCTATATCCATGGCTCACGCTCATGTATTGCATGAAGGTTTACAAAGTTTGAGATTACTAAAGTATGAAACAATTGCTTGGCTTGTCATCGGGGTTGTGCATGATGAGAGCATTCTTGTGTGACGAAAATGGAGCATGACTAAACTATATGATTTTGTAGGGACGAACTTTCTTTTGCCATGTTATTTTGAGAAGACATAATTGCTTAGTTAGTATGCTTGAAGTATTATTATCTTTATGTCAATATGAACTTTTATCTTGAATCTTTCGGATCTGAATATTCATAGCACAATTAAGAAGAATTACATTGAAATTATGCCAAGTAGCACTGGACATCAAAAATTCTGTTTTTATCATTTACCTACTCGAGGACGAGCAGGAACTAAGCTTGGGGATGCTTGATACGTCTCCAATGTATCTATAATTTTTGATTGCTCCATGCTATATTATCTACTGTTTTGGACAATATAGGGCTTTATTATCCACTTTTATATTATTTTTGGGACTAACCTATTAACCGGAGGCCCAGCCCAGAATTGCTGTTTTTTATCCTATTTCAGAGTTTCAAAGAAAAGGAATATCAAACGGAGTCCAAACGGAATGAAACCTTCGGGAACGTGATTTTCTCACCGAACGTGACCCAGGAGACTTGGACCCTAAGTCAAGGAAGCATCGAGGAGGGAATGAGGTAGGGGGGCGCGCCTACCCCCCCAGGCGTGCCCTCCACCCTCATGGGCCCCACGTTGCTCCACCGACGTACTTCTTCCTCCTATATATACCTACGTACCCCCAAACGATCAGAGACGGAGCCAAAAACCTAATTCCACCGCCGCAACCTTCTGTACCCATGAGATCCCATCTTGGGGCCTGTTCCGGAGCTCCGTCGGAGGGGGCATCCACCATAGAGGGCTTCTACATCATCACCATAGCCCCTCCGATGAAGTGTGAGTAGTTTACTTCAGACCTTCGGGTCCATAGTTAGTAGCTAGATGGTTTCTTCTCTCTTTTTGGATCTCAATACAATGTTCACCCCCTCTCTCGTGGAGTTCTATTCGATGTAATCTTCTTTTTGCGATGTGTTTGTTGAGACCGATGAATTGTGGGTTTATGATCAAGATTATCTATGAACAATATTTGAATCTTCTTCGAATTCTTTTGTGTATGATTGGTTATCTTTGCAAGTCTCTTCGAATTATCGGTTTGGTTTGGCCTACTAGATTGGTTTTTCTTGCAATGGGAGAAGTGCTTAGCTTTGTGTTCAATCTTGCGGTGTCCTTTCCCAGTGACAGTAGGGGCAGCAAGGCACGTATTGTATTGTTGCCATCGAGGATAACAAGATGGAGGTTTTATCATATTGCATGAATTTATCCCTCTACATCATATCATCTTGCTTAAGGCGTTACTCTGTTTTCTTGAACTTAATACTCTAGATGCATGCTGGATAGCGGTCGATGAGTGGAGTAATAGTAGTAGATGCAGGCAGGAGTCGGTCTACTTGTCTCGGACGTGATGCCTATATACATGATCATACCTAGATATTCTCATAACTATGCTCAATTTTGTCAATTGCTCAACAGTAATTTGTTCACCCATCGTAAAATACTTATGCTCTTGAGAGAAGCCACTAGTAAAATCTGTGGCCCCCGGGTCTATCTTCATCATATCAATCTTCCTACACTTTATTATTGCCTTTGCTTTTTTATTTTGCTTTTATTTTACTTTGCATCTTTATCACAAAAATACCAGAAATATTATCCTATCATCTCTATCAGATCTCACTCTCGTAAGTGACCGTGAAGGGATTAACAACCCCTTATCGCGTTGGTTGCGAGGAGTTATTTGTTTTGTGTAGGTATGAAGGACTCGCGCATAGCCTCCTACTGGATTGATACCTTGGTTCTCAAAAACTGAGGGAAATACTTACGCTACTTTGCTGCATCATCCTTTCCTCTTCAAGGAAATCCAACGCAGTGCTCAAGAGGTAGCAGGCTGGAGCGCCGGTTCAGCCACACACGATGGGCTCTCCGAGTGTGAATAATACCCCACCTCAGCACATTTCAACGCCACCGGGTCACTATTCTAACCCTTTGGACAATATGATTGGTGCGGCAACGCGATTGGCGGCTCTACTAGTTGAAGGCGAGTCTCCAACGGTGATAGAGACACGGCGGGCCAGGGAACTTCTTCAGACAGCCGTGGCTCAGCAGGCGGCTTATTCTTATAGTCGCGAGCGAATTCATTCAACCCCTCGTCAAAGCCGGAGTTACAGCAGGCACATTGATTCACCGACAGTTTCAAGCAGTGAACAGCGCCACAACCAGCCTCGTGGACATGACCCGACGTGTGGTGTTACCAACGCACAGACCTTGGTGGATCAGGCAGAGCACGTCGGGAGGTCGAGCTAGCGGCTCAACATACGACTCATCAACGTACTCCGGTTTATCCGTCAACTTCGGTGGAGGCGGGCGTGACCTCTAGAACCTTGGGTGTGCCATGTTTAGTGTCGGCTATACGTAATGAGCATTTGCCCAAGGATTTTAAGGGTCCTTGTAAGGTGCCTAACTACACAGCAGATCAACCCCTCGAAGCTTGGGTTGAAAGTTATGAGATGAAAATGGAGCAGCTGGATGTTGGCGATGCCGCATGCGCTAAGTATTTCACCATGATATTGGACGGGACAGCTCGTACTTGGTTGAAAGGGTTGCCGCCCAACTCCATTGGATCATGGGAGGAATTAAAAGCCCGGTTTATCCAGAACTTTAAAGACATGTGTAAGCAGCCTATGTCTATCGTGGATTTGGACTCCTGTGTCCAAGAAGAGCGCGAGTCAACAACCCATTGGGTGCCGGGTCTCAGCCATCCTGCACTCATCGGGTTGTATCAATGCCGGTTCAGCAGTTCTAATGTTGGAGAAAAACTGATGTTTTATGCCTCTTAAGCAGAAGCTGGGGTGGCTTAAACGCCACTGCAACGACATGGGGGAGCTGATGGCGGCTCTTGTCAAGTACGCCGACTCTGATAGTACCAAGGACCCCGAGTCTTATGAAGAAAGGTCGGGAAAGGGAAAGAAGAGCAGCACCATAACCCGGTGAGTCAGGGCGGCAGTGGTAAGCACAAAGCTAATGGTAATTTGGATCTTGTGGCTAACACCAATGCATAGGATAATAATCAGTACCGCAAGGGAAAGCCACCCCTCGGTTTGGAGGGCCAAGATTCAATCTTGAGGAAATAATGAATCAACCCTGCCCGAAGCATGGTACGCGAGAAAAGTCGGCCACTCACCTCTGGAAGGATTGCTTTATTATGAGGGAGTACATAAATTCCAACTTTTTCCGGAACAATCATGGGCTGGATGGCGTCTCAGGATCCGGTTTTCATGGTCTGGGTCACGATGGTGGCGGTTCTAATTCTGGTTTCCAGAGTCAAGGCAATCAGGGTGGTTTTAATCAACAGTCTGGTCAAGGGAATCAGCAGCAGTAGTCTGGTTATCAGAGTAATCCGAAGCAGTTGAATAGTGGATAGTATCATGTCTTCACCATGAGCTTGTGTAAGCGAGATCAGAAACTCCATAATAGGGCGGTAAACGCGGTTGAACCAACAATTCCCCGTTATTTACGATGGTCTGAACACCCTATTCTTTGGAGTCGTGAGGATCACCCACCCCAGGTTGATAATCCAGGTCACTTGGCTTTGGTGGTGGCACCTAAGGTTGGAGGATACAAATTCAGTAAAGTGCTCATGGATGGAGGCAGTAGCATCAATATCCTTTATTATGACACTTTCCGTCGCATGGGATTAACTGATAAAAATCTTAAGCCGTCGAACACTGTTTTTCATGGTGTGGTGCCTGGTAAGTCGGCATATCCAGTGGGAAAAATATCTTTGGAGGTTGCCTTTGGAGATGAGTATGATTCCAGGTCTGAGACGTTGACTTTCGAAGTGGTTAAAATCAAGAGCCCTTATAATGCTCTGTTTGGACGGCCGGCTTATGCTAAGTTCATGGCAAGGCCTTGTTATGTTTATTTGCAGCTTAAGATGTTGGGTCACAAGGTCACCATCACAGTGCATGGAAGTCGCAAGATAGCCTTGGAGTGCGAAGAAGGCGATGCTGCTTACGCTGAGTCTGTCTGTGCAACAGAGGAATTGAAATTTTACAAGGATAATGTTGACCCGGCGGATATGACATCTTTGAAGAAGCCAACCATGGAGCATGACCCCTTGTTGAAGTTTAAGTCGGTAGATGACACTAAGCTAGTTGACTTCATTCCTGGTGATTCATCCAAGCAGCTCAGCATCAGTGCTAATCTGGATCCGAAAAAGGAAAGCGCGCTCATCGGGTTCATCCGTGAGAATCGGGACATCTTTGCATGGAAGCCTTCAGACATGCCAGGTGTACCGAGGGAACTCGTTGAGCACACTCTCAATATTGATCCAAAGTTTAAACCGATCAAGCAATTCCTTCGCCGTTTCAATGAAGAGAGGCGCAAGGCTATTGGTGAAGAAGTGGCCCGGCTCTTGGCGGCTGGGTTTATCGTTGAAGTTTTTCATTCTGAGTGGTTGGCTAACCTGGTGCTGGTGCTTAAGAAAAACGACACCTGGAGCATGTGTGTGGATTATACGGATTTAAACAAGGCATGTCCGGCTGATCCCTTTGCTCTCCCCCGTATTGATCAGATTATTGATGCTACGGCGGGTTGCGAACGTTTGAGCTTTTTGGATGCTTATTCTGGTTATCATCAGATCAAGATAGCAATTAAGGACTAGGAGAAGACATCCTTCATCACTCCCTTTGGAGCCTTCTATTACGTGTCTATGCCTTTTGGGCTCAAGAATGCCCAGTCGACTTACCAATGGTGTGTGCAGAATTGCCTTCATGATCAGACTGGCGTAATGTTCATGCTTATGTGGATGATATTGTGGTGACGTCCAGGAAGAAGGAAACCTTGATAGATGATTTGAAACAAACCTTTGATAATCTCCGGGTCTACAAGAAGATGCTTAACCCGACCAAGTGTGTCTTTGGCGTACCAACAGGCAAACTTTTAGGTTTTCTGGTTTCGGAACGGGGTATTGAAGCTAAACCGGAGAAAATAGAGGCTATCACGTCTCTGGCTAAACCGGCGTGTATCAATGATGTTCAGCGTTTGGCGGGTCATATTGCGGCCTTAAGCCGGTTCATAAGCCGGTTGGGTGAGAAGGCTATCCATCTTTGTCTGGAGTGACGCTGCTGATCAGGCGTTTGAGGCCTTAAAGAAGCAGTTAGCTAAGCCACCGGTCCTCGCTGCTCCCATTAATAAAGAGCCATTGTTGTTATATGTGGCTGCCAACAGCCGAGCTGTCAGCGTGGCGATTGTAGTGGAAAGAAAGGAGTCAGGCAAGGAATATCTGGTTCAGCGGCCGGTTTGCTACATCAGTGAGGTGCTTATTGAGTCCAAGCAGAGGTATCCGTATTGGCAGAAGTTTGTATATGGGGTATTCATGGCTAGTCGAAAGCTCAAGCAATATTTTTTGGGTCATCCCATCACTGTGGTTAGCTCTGCTCCTTTAAGGGATATTATTCAAAACAGAGAAGCCACAGGTCGGGTAGCTAAGTGGGCCATTGAGCTTGGACATCATGGTTTGAAGTATATGCCTTGCACAACCATCAAGTCTCAAGCACTTGTGGATTTCATCAATGATTGGACAGAGCTGCAGATGCCTGAGGAGAAGCCGGATAGCACATATTGGACTATTCACTTTGATGGATCAAGCAGTTAGAGGGCTCGAGGGGCGGAGTTATCTTGACTTCCCCATGAGGTGATCAATTTTGTTACGTTCTCCGGTTGATGTTCCCTTGTACTAACAATCCAGCTGAGTATGAGGCCTTACTCCATGGTGTTCGGATGGCTAAGGAGATGAACTTAAGCCGGGTGAGGTGTTTCGGCGACTCGGATTTGGTAGCTCAGCAAGTTTCTGGCACTTGGGATTCTAAGGATCCACTCATGGCGGTTTATAGCCGAGAGGTTGATGCTATCGCTGGTCACTTCAAAGGTTATCAAGTTGAACATGTTGATCGCAGGAAAAATGAGGCGGCTGAAGCTTTGAGCCGGTTAGGGTCCCAACATAAGCCGGTGCCACCTAACACTTTCCTGGATATTCTGCATAACCCTTCAGTCAAATTGCCTACAGAGTAAGATCTTGTTATTCCTGACCTGGAAGCACAGTTGGTGGCGGCTCTTCATGCTATTCCTGATTGGACAGTTCCATATTTGTCTTATATGACCCGGGGCGAGTTACCTGAGGATGAAACTTTGGCCAGGCAGATAACCCGGCGGTCTAAGTCAATGACCATTGTCAATGGATAGTTGCATCATCACAGTGTCACAGGGGCGTTTCAACATTGTGTTTCTCCTAAGGAAGGCTGTGAGATTCTACGAGAGATTCATGAAGGATATTGTGGTCATCATGCCAGCTCTAAGTCTGTCGTAGCCAAGGCTTTCCATCATGGATTTTATTGGCTGACGGCTGATGCTGATGCAGAGGATTTGGTCAGTAAATGTGATGGTTGTCAGAAATTTTCACGACGAGCTGATGTGCCAGCTCAAGAATTGAGGATGATTCATGAGGATGATTCCAATTGCTTGGTCGTTTGCAGTCTGGGGGCTTGATATGGTTGGACCCTTCAAAAGGTCCAAGGATAAAATGACCCACCTTTTGGTGGCGGTTGACAAATTCACAAAGTGGGTTGAAGCATAGCCGGTTAGTAAGTGTGATGTGGCAACAGCGGTGCAATTCATCAAAAAGGTGATTTTCTGTTTTGGCTTTCCCCACAACATTATAACTGATAATGGCACTAATCTCTCCAAGGGTGCTATGAAAGAGTTTTGTCAACGAGAGCATGTTCGGCTTGATGTATCATCAGTGGCTCACCCCAAGTCCAATGGTCAAGCTGAGCGGGCCAATCAAGAAATCTTTAAAGGCATCAAGCCTGGCTTATGGTCCCTTTGCAGAGGACGCCGGGTTGTTGGGTGGAGGAGTTACCTTTCGTGTTATGGAGCATCAATACCACCCCCAACAGATCTAGGGGTTACACGCCTTTCTTCATGGTTTACGGAGCAGAGGCGGTTCTCCCCAGTGATATCCGTCATGATTCGCCTCGTGTGGCGGCTTATGTTGAAGCTGGTAATGAAAAAGCATGTCAGCATGCACTTGACCTGTTGGATGAGGAGTGTAACCTTGCGGCGGCTTGTTCGGCGATTTACCAACAAGATCTGCGCCGTTATCACAGCTTCCGGGTTAAAACTAGAACCTTTCAAGAAGGTGATTTGGTGCTCCGGTTTATCTAGGATCAAACTGATATGCACAAGTTATTCCCACCTTGGGAAGGGCCCTTTGTGGTCAGCAAAAATATGAACAATGGGTCATACTACCTTATCGATGTTCGAGACCACATGGACTCACGCACGTTGGAGGAGGAGACCCGTCAGCCTTGGAATATCGCTCATCTTCGGCCTTATTACACTTGAGCCACCGGCTCTTGTGATGTACATATTTTGACAATGTATATATTATGATGGATATAATAAAGCCGGGATCCCTGATAATTCAGGGCCTCGGTCATTTCATTTCTAAGAATAATGAGTCTTTATTGTTGATACGTCACCAACGTATCTATAATTTATGAAGTATTGATGCCATGTTTACAATAGTTTTATATGATTTTGGTATGATTTGATTAGAACTAACTCGGACTGACGTCGTTTTCAGCATAACTACCGTGGTGTTGTTTTTGTGCAGAAATAAAAGTTGTCGGAATGCGATGAAAATCAACGGAGAATTTTTCTGGAAAATAAAAAAATACTGGAACGAAGAGTTACCGGAGGGGAGGCCCATGGTCCCCATGAGGGTGGAGGGCACGCCCACCCCCCTAGGGTGCGCTCCTGTGCCTCGTGGACTTCCCGTGGGCCCCCCTGACTTGTTCTCGATGCCAACCTCTCCTATAAATACCCAAACCTCCAGAAAATAACATAGATCGGGAGTTCCGCCGCCGCAAGCCTCTGTAGCCACCAAAAACCAATCAGGTCCCTATTCCGGCACCCTGCCGGAGGGGGGATCCCTCACTGGTGGCCATCTTCATCATCCCGGCGCTCTTCATGATGAGGAGGGAGTAGTTCACCCTCGAGGCTGATGGTATGGACCAGTAGCTATGTGTTTGATCTCTCTCTCTCTCTCTCTCTCTCTCTCTCTCTCTCTCTCGTGTTCTTGAATCAACATGTTCTTGATGTATCGCGAGCTTTGCTATTATAGTTGGATCTTATGATGTTTCTCCCCCTCTTGAAAGTGCTAGTTATCGACTAGAGGGGGGGGGGGTGAATAGGCAATTTTTATGAAAGTCTTCAAAACACGGGGGCCTTCAAGACAAACAATAGAAATGAACCTATTGATATGCAGTGGAAGGTAGACTACACTAGACAAGCAATAGTCAAGTAAGTAATGAAATGAAAGCACAAAGACTATTACCAGCTAGGTAGTATAGATCAGGATGAAGATAGTATGAAGCCATACAACAATAGTCGTCACACAGTGAAGTCAAACAGATCAAGCAAGCTGGCAATGACTTCACAAAAAACAAACTGTAAGTAAAAAGAGGGAAGAGATAGAACCAGTTGCTCGGTGAGGGCAGGGCTTTGTTGGACCAGTTCCAGTTGCTGTGACAACTGTACGTCTGGTTAGAGAGGCTGAGATTTAACTCAGAAGACCGCGTCTTCACCTTATTCCCCTTGAGCTAAGGACACCTAGTCCTCGCCCAATCACTCTGGTAAGTCTTCAAGGTAGACTTCCGAACCCTCACAGACTTTGTTCACCGACAATCCACAATAACTCTTGGATGCTCAGAACGCGACGCCTAACCGACTGGAGGATTCACAGTCCTCAAGTGTAACAAGTCTTCAGGTCACGCGGACAGAAAGACTTCAGTGATGCCTAACACTCTTTGGCTCTGGGTGTTTTGGGCTTTGTCCTTGCAAGGATCTCTCTCTCAAATGTTTCAGAGGTGGGTTGCTTTCAAACTACAAAAGCCGTGCACTAACTCTGAGGAGCCACCAATTTATGGTGTAGGGGGTGGGCTATTTGTAGCCAGGAGGCAACCCGACCTGATTTGTCCGAAATGACCCTAGGTCACTAAGGAACTGACACGTGTCCAACGGTCAGATTTCAAACACACGCGACAACTTGACTTGGGCTACAAGTAAAGCTGACTCATCCAGCTCTGGATAAGATTTGCTCTCATTGTCTTCGCTCGAAGACATAGGATTTGGTTGAGCATCACTTCAATCACTCTGACTTTGTTCACTTGGACCCCACTTAACAGTGCGGTGGTTCCTATGACTCAACAAAGAAGAAAAGAAAACTATGAAACAACTATGTCTTTGCACTCCATAGTCTTCACATGAATGTTTTCTCGAGTCATAATCTTTGTTGTGAATATCTTCACATACCACCATTGTCTTCCATGTCTTCACACATTTTTAGGGGTCATCTCCGGTAGGTAAACCGAATCAATGAGGGACTACTACCTGTGTTATCCTGCAATTCTCACAAACACATTAGTCCCTCAACCAAGTTTGTTGTCAATACTCCAAAACCAACTAGGGGTGTCACTAGATGCACTTACAATCTCCCCTCTTTTTGGTGATTGATGACAAACTGGTTGAAGTTTTCAACGGGGATAAAAGTATGTGAAATTGTAAGGGTTAAAGCATTGTATTCATAAGTAGCAAAAGGCTCCCCCTGAAGATGTGCATATAAGTAGTTTGCTTTTGAATGCAAATGCACATGGCAGGTTTTGTTTTGTGGGGATCCTCTTCAACTTTTGAAGACAATTCATCATGCATATAGAGATAAAACGAAGATAATGACATGCATAATGAAAAATGGACGTCTGCGGAATGACTTCATGCGGAATTTATCATCGCATCACAGAATAGTAGACAAAGTAGCAGACAACCATCAAGTTTAAGTGTTACAACCCAAAGAACCAAATGTATCAAAAACAAGAGTTGTAAACACTTGGCAAAAAGATATAGCAACCACCCATATAGACCCGCTTGAAGACTATCAACTCATATGCTTCTCCCCGTTTTATCAGTAAGGACCAAAAAGGTTTGAAGACATAGAGCATCTACTCGTTCCCATCAGGAGTAGATGAAGGTGCAGGGTCGACGTTGGAGTCCGGTGGTGCAGAGGGGCCTGGTGCAGTGTCGGGATGCAGCGAAGTCATGGTTGGTGAAGTGGCATCGTCTTCTTCATCGACGACTCTCGCAACAACAGTTGCAGCCAAAGATGAATACTCCGAGTCTTCTAAGGAAGGAGTACGACACAAGACGGCATTCCGGGGAGGCGTGGAATCAAATTTGTAGTGCTCCGTGAAGCCATCTTCGCGAAGATCATCTTCAGATCTTAGCAAAGTCAGACTCTTCCCAGACCTCTGATAGGCTTCATGTGATACAAATGCGTTCTTGGTGGCAAGATTGCGAATGCGATTAATATCCACCAAGAGGCTCTGCATCTGACACTTTAGCCAGTCATGGTGCCTATCTTGTTTCTGATGTAAGGCCACAAGAAGCTCTCGGTCATTGAGTACACGAGATCGCTTCCGAGGCCTTTGAGAAATGGTGCTTTCAGTGGCTTCAGTGTTTGCATGATGAGGTGCATGTGTATTTCAGCCAGAGGGTAAGCAGGAGTGGCAGCATTTGGAACATGAAACCCTTCAATTGGTTGCGTGAACCCCTTCAATTGGTGCCTATCCTGTTTCCAAGCCAAATAGATCAACTCAAGATGCTGCAAGTTGCCTGATGAAGAAATCTTGAGCATTGAAGCTGATGCCATTGAGAATATAGAACACCAATGTTGTCATCGTGCCTTCAAGCTTGGCTGCAGGAGAATGTCCTTTGACGGGCCATAGAGTTCGCCTTACAATGTGATAAATGGTACGGGGCAGATACTCGAGGTCTTCGACAAACAATTCCTTAGGATATTCAACATCTTGTGGCAGTGGCTTCATCATGTTGGGCTCAGGCTTCTGAAATATGCTCTCCAATGCATTCTTGTGTAGCTGACAACTAGGTTCATAGAGCTCACCTGGAGTGGGCAGGGAAGTAAGCTCAATGATATCTTGAGCTTTGGCTTCATGGTGTACAGCACCTGTCATCCACTCAAGGACCCAAGTCTTCAGATCCCTGTTATAGCCATGAATGTGAAGAGTGGCATAGAATTGCAGCAGAAGCTCCTCATTCCAATGCTCTTTGTCAGTTACAAATTGTAGAAGGCCAGCATCTCTGAAACAGTCTAGAGCTTCTTCCAAGCAGGGCAGACCAACAATGGCTTCACAATCCAGACGCATGTGAGGAAAGATTCACCCTTGATTGTATAAGATACATGAGTAATAACTGCGCTGCTGATGGCTCCAGAAGCGACCAGATGAGATCTTTGGCTTCGAGTATGGGTTCTTGGCACTGTCAAAGAATGTGTTGTGTGCCCTAAAGTTGTTTACATTGAATGATACTGGCGATGTTGCAGCACCGGGAAATGTTGGCAGTCTGGGCTTTGGCTTCTGGACCTGAGGCCTTTGCTCCACATGGTATTCAAATTGTGGTCTGGGAGCAGTGAGAGGAACCAGAACAGGCCACCGGACAATGACAAGTTGGTCGCGATCATATGCCTGCTCAATAGTGTGAGGCCTTGGGGGTGGAACAACAGCTTCAGTATTGACTGTGGCTTCAAGTTGCACACTAGCTTCAGGCGCAACATTAGCTTCAGGCGCCACATTGTCTTCAGCCATGACCGCGCCATTGGCTTTAGTAGTGTTGTTTGTGGCCGCCTTAATGTTTTCAACCTCTGTTTCAGTAGCAGGAGGGTCGGCCATAGACACGTTCTCCTCGAGAACGACTTCTTGACTAATAGGGGGTGTGACAACTCTTTCTTCTTCTCTTGGTTCTTGATTGTCATCGGCTGATACAGCCGGAATGTCTTCAGCAGCTTTGGCTTCGGACTCAGAGACATTCATGGTAGGGGTGGCATCAGGAAACACTTGGCGTGCCACTGAGTTTTGAGGCGTTTCCCCTTCCAGAATGCTCGACATGGTGACCTGTGGCCTAGGGCCTTTGCGAAGCCTGCGAAAAGCTGGCGACGCCTGTGGTGAGGGAGTGGTCTGCACCATGTAATTGTCATCGTCAAGCACCGGAGTGGTGACTTGAGGTGGTGGAGTACTGGGTGTGTCATCTTGACTTGGTGTCTTGTTGAGGGTGATCAGCCCAAGATGCATCCTGAGCAATTGGCGTCAAGGGACGACCAATGCTGATGAGTTTGTTGTTAGTAAGAACAGGTGATGATACTAGTTGGTGCTCGATCTGAGGAAGGACTTCATCATCTTCCACATTGTCGCCATGACCAATGTCTTCAGCTGTGATGGGGTCGACAGCTAGAATTTCTTCATCTTCAGGAGCCTCTGTGGAAGCAGGCTCGTGAACTACAAGTTGACGCTCTTGGTTGGTGGAGGCAGGACGAGCAACTGAGATGGGCTCGACAACAAGTGGCTCTGTGGCAGCAGCACGCTCTTTCCGCGAAGACTTTGTCTTCGGCTTCTTTGTTGATGGAGCACCATTAGACGAATTCTTGTGCTTGTGCTTCTTGGCTTTGGCCTCAGTTGCCCTTGTCTTCTTCAGTTTTGAAGCTGCTGAGGGGACCTTAGGCTTCGAGCCTGTCATGCTGGCAGGGAAGACAATGCGAGGTGCTTCCTGCCTTGATGCTTCAGCTTGGGCCACAACAGGCTTCTTCTTTTGTTTGGTAGCCATCTTGGGGTCAATGCCTGGACGCCCAAGGGCCTTGCACTTCTCTGCCTCATTGTGAGCAAGAACACATTTCTCTGCAAAGTATTTCATTCGCTCTCTTGAACCTTTTGCTTCTTCACGCTTCTTGTGAAACAGCTCTTTGAGCTCATGTAGCATTTTCTTGAAGCTTTGAACATCTGCCACGCTGAGCTTGGCCATGTTCTTCTTGAAGAGAGCTTTCTCATAGTCAATCTTGTTTTTCAGCTCACCAATCTTCTGAGCCAGAGCTAGCTTATTGGCAATGGCTCCGTGGAAGGTGACACTTATGTCCACCGGAAGTTGAAGATCATCAATGCTGAGGCTTGGGTTGTCAAACCACTCATCGATGAAGTTGTTCAGAATATCCACATCAAAGAGGGGCAGATTGTTGAAGATCTCTGCCTCTTGCTTGCTCTTGATCAGCAGCTCAAGGGCATCATCACCAAGATCTTCATCGTTGGACAGATCAATGGTGGCATCCTCATTGCGTAGAACTACAGCGGGGGTCAGTTCTTGAGCAGAACTCTTGATGGGCTTCTTCATTTCTCTATCTTCTTGGAGATACGATAAAGATCTTCAGATTGCACACTGGCTTCAGGAGGTGCAGAGGCCAATGGCTTCACACGTGAAGCTCTTGGTGCGGCAGAGGGCTTTGAAGCCTTTGTTTTGTTTTGCTTCTATGGCTTAGGTGGAGCTGGCGCTTCATTAGAATCTGCGTCATCAGCTGAGTGATACACAATGGCCCCCTGTACTGCTATGTGAGTGATGAGGCCTTCGAGGTTATAGAAGGGGCCGGCGACATTTGGATTTGCATTAGGGGTGCCATCAGCCCTTGGAGCAGATGGACCAGGGTTGAAGTCGAGTCCAAATGCTTTCTTGTTCTTCACAGCAGAATCTTTTGCAAACTTATAGTTACGCTTGAATAGATTGTCGTTGTGACACCATAACAAAGAAGGTGGTTCGGCATTCTCTGGTTGTGGTCCTCGGACCATGCAAGGATAGAAGCCTTGAGCAATGGCTTCGTTCTTGGACTTGGGCTGAAGATTTTTGTATAGAATATCTCCCCATGGTCGCTTGATGGCGTTCTTTTCAGCATATTCAGCAGTCACATATCTGTATAGGAACCATTGTTCCGCCCAATATCTTCGAATCCATTGGATTCGAGTCTTGCGCTGACCCTCTTCAGGATCAGTCTTCTATAGTTCATACAGATCAGGAGGTAAATCCTTGGATGTATCTCCAGGGCGCTACCTGCCGCCTTTCCTTGCAGATTTTTCAGTTTCCATAATATTCAGACTGAGAGCCTTCATACAGTGAATGGCTTCCTTTTGCTGGTCAGACAGGAACTGGCTTCTGGAGAGTTGATGTGAAGCTGTAAGAACACTCATAGCGCGAATACATTCACTTATTTGGTGAGAGTCGGTTCCAGATTTGTACGAATCCAAGAATAAGTACAAGTGAGGAATCTAAGTAGTTGTGAAGCATAAGTGAATGTACTTTGCAAGATATGAGATGCAGAAGAAGATAGATCCAGTTTTGGAAGTTGATAAACCACTTTTGGCTGAAGTGGATGGACCTGATGAATCAAAAGGGCAGTAAAAAGTAAGTTTTAATTACCGCACGAAGAAATGCTAGACGAAGTTGAGAGGGAGGCCGAGCAGTTCAATCTCCCGCGCCCTAACTTGGCGGCGGAAGACACCTACGGCGGCGGTGGAGAGGACGAGGTTCGCGGCCGGCGTAAGGACGGCGTCAAAGAAGTCGTGGCGGCTAAGCACTTCATCTCCGGCGTCGACGCGAGCTAGCGGAGGCGCTGGGGTTTGTGCGGGGTGGCGAGGTGGAAGAAGAGATTATGACCGCGGTGAGTTGTGTATATACAAGGAAAGGGACTGCACAGCGTAATTACGCAGGTGCCCCTGGCAGTTCACATCTGAAGGACACGTGGCATGCATGCAACACATTGGAAGTTGTTCCATGTTCCCACGCACGCCTGGACTGTCGGGTGGTCGTTCCGGCTTCTTCGGGTTTCAGGCAATAAGGACATAGCATTAAAACATATTCAACTTTTGTCTCTGTATCTTCTGCTGACAAGGACGCAGAGAAGACATTCGACAGTTTCAATAGAATGCATATGATTTAGATAGATAGAATCTGAGGTACAAGCATAGAAAAGGGGTTAGGGTCCGATCACATTCACTTAGTTAAAAAGATTCAAACATGAAGACATAGCCATAAGTGAATGCTGTAGAGGACAGAACACAAATATATGTATATATCAGAATAAGACCAAATCAACATTGTGAAGATAAACATGAAGTCAAATCAATGTTGAAGACAAACCAAATGCAAAGACTTTGCAAATGTGAAGCCAAACGAAACACTTCAAACAAAAGTTTGGTGGTGGCGTTACCCACTGTATAGGAAGTATTAGACCCAGACACGGCGCACAATTATCGTGGCGCTCTGAAGTCAAATTCCACATTAATGTGTTCACACTTAGAGTGTATGTCTTCATTGATTGAAGATATACTTTACTTCGTGTGTTGCACATCTAAGTCATTAACATGCATAGGCGTTAGGATGTGTGTCCAATCATAGGACATTCGAGGATTCTAAGATATTTAGCTCACACCGCAACTTGCAAAACCTTTTCTCATCCAAGGGCTTTGTGAAGATGTCACATCCCTAATTCTGGTCTGACCTATGCTAGCTTCCATGTGAGCATCATGTTTAAATTCAAATGAAATTTGAGTTGAGGAATTCTCAAAAGCCTCTGAAAACCTCTAAAAATAACCAACATTTAAATCTCATCAAATGAGTCAAAGAAAATGTTCCTATTATTCTATGAAAATATTGGCATGAGGTGAAATTCAAACCAATATTTTTGGAGTCACATAAATAATTTATTTTGGGCCTTTGATTTAACTCATAAACTATTTGAGTTAGATTAATTTTGTTATAAAGAAATAAACGTCCAATTATTCTGAAAATTGTTGAGGGGCTTTGGAATAATCCATTTAGTCCCTGCAAGAATTATCAGAAGCGGAAAAAATAGTTTGGTTCAAAAACCAAATTAAAACAAAATGTCAGAAATAGAAAACAGAAAGAAATGGAAGAGAGAGAGAGAGAGAGAGAGAGAGAGAGAGAGAGAAAACCTTACCGAACTTACCTGACCCACTGTAGCATCTGGCCCAACAGAAGCGGCCCAGCCCAGGGGCTGAGTCGTCTTCTTCCCGGCGCCAGTAGGAGCTGCTGCGTGTCGACGCACGCGCGGCCACCCCTGGCCACCTCCTGCTTGCCACCAAGGCACCCCCGAGCCTACCCGATGCGTCTAGAGACGCCCCGCAGCCCTCTCTGTCTCTCCCTGGACCCCCTCCTCCTCCTCTACTACCTCTCCCGAACGCGCCGTCGCCACCGTCAAAGTTCACCATGGCCACCAAGCCCCCTCCACCGAGACACCGCGTCCAGAAGCTCCGTCGTCGAGCACCTCGTCTCCAAGCCGAAGGAAACAAGCCGGGACGGAGCGCAGCATCGCCAATGCGGCCTTCTTCAACCTGCAACCGCGAAATTGCCGGCGCCCGTTCCTCACCTCCGGTGCTTCCCCGAGCCATCCGACACCGCCAAACGACGCGCCGTGAGCCCCTGCCCCTTCCCCCTCTCTCCCCACGCTCGTCCGCGTCCTCTAACCACCACGGCCATCGGAGCCGATAACTCCTCGCCGCTGTGCCTTGTCGCTGCCGTGGCTGGAGCCGTTGTAGCTCGAAGACAAGCACACCACCGCGCTCAACTCATCTCCAGGAGCCCGTAGCCAGCACCAGCTTCTCCCCACATGTCCCCTAGCTCCAACCCGAGCACACCCGTAGCTCCGGCCGCCGCTCGGCTCGTCGCCGGCGTCGATTCCGGTGACCCCCGCAACCAACACCACCGCAGCTCGATGCAGGCGAGCAAGGGCTATGCCCTGGTGCCTTCAGCACGCCAAACCACCGCTCGTAGCGCGTTCCCGGCGAGCCACCGCCGCACGGGATGGTCGCCGACGGCCTAACCCCGGCCGTGCCGACGTGGCACCTCATTAGTGGCTAAAGACGCCACTAACTAACCCCCTAGCTCACTGACACAAGGGCCCCACGCCCTAATTAACCACGGTTTATTTCTGCTTAGATTAGTTTATAACCAAGCGGGACCCACCCGTCAGAGTTGACTGTGCTGATGTGGCCGCTGACCCGACCCCACCTGCCTGTGACTCTACGCAGCACTGGGTCACTGACCAGTGGGCCCCACTGGTCAGGTTTGACCTGGACCAGCTCCTGTTGACTTACTGATGTCACACCAACGTCATGCTGATGCAGTAAAGCCTTTTCTGGAATTTAAATAAATCTAAATGATTTATTTATTTTCAGAAGATATCCAAAACTTCTAAATAATAGAAAATCAACCATAACTCCAAATGAAATAATTTATATATGAAAAATTATCAGAAAAATCCAATCTATCCATTTATGCTACTTTCATGCATGAAAAACCAACTTATACCTGCTGTATAAGTGAAAACATTCAAATGGCATTTTAAATGCTCAAACTAGAGTTTTCATTTGAACCTTTGGTTCAGATGGACTCCCTTGCACTTGTTGCTAGCTGCATTAGCTCAAATCACAGCATATTTCCATGTCACATTCATGCATCATATTGTTGCATTGCATTGATTGTATTTCCTCTCTGTTGCCGGTAATTGCCCCCCTCAGTAGACGTTGATCCAGCAGTGAATTCGATGACATCGATGAAGAGCTATATCATCTTCAGAAGTGCCAGGCAAGCGAAACCCCCTTGTTCATTCCAATACAATCCCACTCTCTCGCTCCTGCTCTCTTTTACTGCATTAGGACAACAAAGATTCAACTGTTACATGCTGCGGTAGTTGAACCCCTTTCCTTTGCATGACCTGTCATTGCCACGGTAAATAGATGAAACCCACTAGTATGAGTAGGAGTTGTTTGAGCCCTGATGTGCCTACTCATTCATGCTTGTTGTCATGCCTGCTACTGCTTAGAGTTGAGTCCGGTCTGATTCATCAGGGATGAATTGGAATGTGGTGAACATGTCCTACTGTTGAGAGCTAAGTGTGTGAACATGATTTGGTAAAGGTAGCGGTGAGAGGCCATGTAGGAGTAAATGGTGGGTTGTCTCATTGCAGCCGTCCTTAGGAACTGAGTTATGTGTTTTTGATCCATGAACAGTTACTACCACACATTGGGTTCCGGTAACTCGACCCATCTCGGCTTATTAATCAACTCGATCTCTGTATTTGTAGGTAGTGTTATTAGTCTACCAAGTGGCACCCGGTACAGGTGGGCTTGGGACAGACTAGGCACAATGGCACGGTGTACCAAGCGTAGAACCATCTGTCGAGGTGGACTTGGGAACCCTGCACACATCGTTTGGGGCCGTGAGTGACACCCCGGCCGGATCTCCTTGCGGATGGAACCTGAATAGGCGATAAACCTGGACTAGAGACTTGTGTGGTTAGTCAGGTCGTGGCCGACTCCCTCGCTAGGCTTCCGCTTAAAGGTTGCCGAGATACACGACGTGTACATGGTGGTAAGTGGCGAGAGCGTGTGTGAAGAAGTACACCACTGCAGGGTTATAAATGATCTATTCGAATAGCCATGTCCGCGGTAAAGGACTTCTGGGTTGCGTGTACAGTTCATGGATAAGTGAAAGTGGATACTATAAAATGGCAAGATAAGCGTGAGTGCTATGGATGGCATTCTCGTAGGGAGACGGGAGCGGATCCATAGTGGTGTATTGATATGGTGAATATGTGGACTCGTGTGCGCCACCTCAACAGAGTTACTTGCAGTCGTAGTTTAGGATATCCACCGTGTCAAAGCTGGCTTGCTGCAGTTAAACCCCACCATCCCTTTGTTGATAATGATGCATATGTAGTTAGTTCTGATGTAAGTCTTGCTGGGTACATTTGTACTCACGTTTGCTTAATTTATGTTTTTGCAGAGAGACTTCAGTCTCGCTAGTAGTTCCGTGTGGACTTCAACGTTTAGCTTGATACCTCAGCTATGATCTTGTGCCCTCGGCAGGATCTTATAGATAGTCAGGCTTCTCAACCTTTTTCATTTGTAGTTGTCTGTACTCAGACAAGATAAGTTTCCGCATGTGCTTATTGCTTGTATGACTTGAATGCTGGGTCATGAGACCCATGCTTGTAATATCTGGCTCTTCGGAGCCTAATGAATAAATACTTTGAGTCGTAGAGTTTTGTTGTGATGCCGTGTTGTATTTACACATATCGAGCATATTGTGTGTATGATTGAAATGCTTGGTATGTGTGGGATCCAACAACCTAGTTGTCTATCCTTAGTAGCCTCTCTTATGGGGAAATGTAGTCTAGTGCTTCCACCGAGCCATGGTAGTCTGCTACAGCCCGGTTTACCAGAGTCCTGTTAGCCCAGTTGCTACTGCTCCGGAACACTTAGACTGGCCGACATGTGTCCTTCTTCGATCCTGTGTCTGTCCCTTCGGGGAAATGTCATGCGGTGTCTTTCGGAGTCCTGTTAGCCCGCTACAGCCCAGATTCCCGGAGTCCTGCTAGCCCAGTTGCTATAGCCTGAATTCACTCGTTGATGACCGACACGTTCATTGCTGGGTCATGTATGCATGTCCCTGTAAGTTAGTGCCACTTTGGGTTCACGACTAGTAATGTCGGCCCGGATTCTCTGTCATATGGATGCTAGCGACACTATCATATACGTGAGCCAAAAGGCGCAAACGGTCCCGGTCCAGGTAAGGTGGCACCCGTGGGAATACCGTGCGTGAGGCCGCAAAGTGATATGATGTGTTACATGCTAGATCGATGTGGCTTAGGGTCGGGGTCCTGACAAAAGATATCTGCCAATTGCTCTTCAGTATTGACGTGAATGATATCAATATCTTCCTTCATGACATGATCTCTGAGAAAGTGATGACGAATTTCAATGTGCTTTGTCTTCGAGTGTTGAACTGGGTTGTTGGCAATCTTGATGGCGCTTTCATTGTCGCAGTAAAGTGGCACTTGCTTCAGGTGGATGCCGTAGTCCTTGAGAGTTTGCATCATCCATAGAAGTTGAGCACAGCAAGATCCAGCAGCAATGTATTCTGATTCAGCAGTGGAGAGAGACACACAGTTCTGCTTCTTTGAGACCAATAGACAAGAGATCGTCCAAGAAAGTGACATGTGCCTAATGTGGACTTGCGATCAACCTTGTCACCAGCATAATCAACATCTGAGAATCCAACTAGATCAAACTCTGAGCCCTTTGGATACCATAATCCTAGTGTTGGGGTGTAAGCCAAATATCGAAGAATTCGCTTCACACCTAAGTGATGCGATTCCTTTGGTGCTGCTTGGAATCGGGCACACATGCAAACGCTAAGCATGACATCTAGCCTAGATGCACATAAATAAAGTAAAGAACCAATCATGGAGCGGTATACCTCTTGATCGAAATCTTTACCATTGTCATCGGGGCCCAGATGACTTTTGGTTGGCATTGGCGTTGTGTAACCTTTGCAGTCTTGCATTCCAAACTTATTCAGGCAATCTTTGAGATATTTCTCTTGAGATATGAAGATGTCATTTCTCTACTGACGGATTTGAAGACCGAGGAAGAATTTTAGCTCACCGATCATGGACATCTGATATTGCTCTTGCATCATGTGTCCAAACTCATCACTATATTTCTTGTCAGTGCAGCCGAAGATAATGTCATCCACGTAGATCAATCCCTTCAACTTGAGTGTATCCTTGAGCAACGAGACGAGCCTTGTTTCTGACAACTTGACCAAGATCATCTTGTTTGTTGTGATAGATCCATTTGGTGCCAATGATATTGTGCTTGCGAGGGTCAGGACGCTTGACTAATTCCCACACATTGTTCAGCTCGAATTGTTGAAGCTCTTCTTGCATAGCTTGAATCCATTTAGGTTCCATGAAGGCTTCAACAACTTTCTTGGGTTCAGATATAGAGACAAATGCAAAGTGCCCATAGAAATTTTCTAGCTGAGTTGCTCTTGAACGAGTGAGTGGACCAGGTGCATTGATGCTATCAATTATCTTCTCAATCTGTACTTCATTTGCAACACGAGGATGAACTGGACGAAGATTTTGCTCTTGTTGACCATTGTCTTCTTCTTCAGCATTGGCTTCAGGCTGAGCAGTGTCTTCAGGTTGGTTTGGCGCAGAAATGATAAGTTCTTCTTCAGCATGTGCCTCTGAAGGTATGATTTCTCTTGTTCCCATAGGCTTAATCGATTCACTAGGAGGGACTTCATCTAGCATATTTGGCAGGTGCTCTCTTTGTGAGTCGTTAGTCTCATTGAACCGCACATCCACAGTTTCAACCACTTTATAGTGAAAGAGGTTGAAGACTCTGTAGGAGTGCGGATCCTTTCCGTAACCAAGCATAAAACCTTCATGTGCTTTCGGTGCAAATTTTGAAGTTTGATGTGGATCCTTGATCCAGCACCTAGCACCAAATAATCTAAAGTAACTGGCGTTTGGCTTCTTACCAGTTAGGAGCTCATAGGATGTCTTCTTTAGAAGCTTGTGAAGATAAACATGGTTGATGACGTGGCATGCAGTATCAATGGCTTCAGGCCAGAACTTCCTTGGAGTCTTGTAGTCATCAAGCATCGTCCGAGCCATGTCAATGAGTGTCATATTCGTGCGCTCCATGATGCCATTCTGCTGAGGTGTGTATGGAGCAGAGAACTCATGAGTGATGCCCAATGTATCAAGATAAGTGTCGAGGCCGGTGTTCTTGAACTCTGTGCCATTGTCACTTCTGATGTGCTTGATCTTGATGCCACAGTTCATCATGGCACGGTTGGCAAATCGTTTGAAGACATCATGCACTTCATTCTTGTAGAGGATTATATGCACCCATGTATATCTTGAATAATCATCAACAATGACAAAGCCATAGAGATAGGTAGTGGTAGTAAGAGTAGAGTAGTGAGTAGGGCCAAATAAGTCCATGTGAAGCAGCTCGAAGGGTTGAGATGTATTCATGATTGTCTTTAAGGGATGCTTGGCGCTCGTCATCTTTCCAGGTTCGCATGCACCATATAGATGATCCTTCTTGAACTTGACGCCCTCGATGCCTACGACATGTTTCTTCTTTGCGAGAGTGTACAAGTTCCTCATGCTAGCATGCCTTAGCCTCTGATGCCAGAGCCAACACTCTGAAGCTTTTGCTAGAAGGCATACAACCAATTGTGGTCCTGCTGAGAAATGTACCATATAAAGATCATCTTTCTGGTACCCTTCAAAGACTAGAGACTTGTCAGATTCCATTAGAACAAGGCAACAATATTTTCCAAATATCACAATCATGTTCAAATCACAAAGCATTGAGACAGACATTAAGTTGAAACTAAGGGATTGAACAAGCATCACTTTATCCATGTGATGATCCTTTGAGATTGCAACTCTACCTAGACCCAATACCTTGCTTTTACCAGTGTTAGCAAATGTGATGTGACTCTTGTCAGATGGGCGTAAGGTTGAGTCCATGAGAAGACTTCAATCACCAGTCATGTGATTAGTGCATCCACTATCCATAATCCATTCTGAAGCATGTGGTGTCATACCCTACAGTGCAGTTAGGGGGATAGGCTTCACGAAGGGCATAAACATTTGACGAACAAGCAGATTATCAAAGCTTAGATCCAGGTTAGGACTGATAGGATGATTGGCAAGTGATTCAGGAACAAAATACATAGTAAGACCATTTGGGCATTTTATCTTGCGCCCCATAAGATGTTTTAGGTCCCCAGCAATAGCATCAGACGCCTTTGATTACCGGCTGGAGACTTTCGCTGCAAAAGAGAGTTAAGTTTTCTTAACCACCCACATTTTCAGGGGTGGCTTCGAAGCAATGAGTCTAAGTGCAGCATCTGAGAACTTCGGCTTTGGAGCCCTAGCAAATAGCCTTGCAGGAGGTGAATAGTACTCGTAAGAATAAGCAGAATAGTTCTTAGTCTTATGAACATAGAGGTTTGAAGAAACATGCTCCTATTCACAAGTCTAAGTATGATTTCCCTGTAAAACATTGTCGTTAGGGTGAATCTGGTGAGTCCTCTTTCTGTATGAAGCCTTTGGACAATATGAGCCATTGGTCCGGGGTTTGTCTTCTTCCCAGGTGGTGTCATGATGACATTCACCCGAAGATTCTCAAGACAACTCTTGGGCACCCAGATCCTCTTTAAAGGTGGTCCATTCCTGCAGTTAGTACTAATATACCTGGCAAACACTACACCATTCTGATTCTTAAATAGTTTATAGTTTGCATCAAAGGATTCATCAATGATAATCGGGTTAGCACAAGTGAAGCCAGATAAGGTGGATGGATCCACTGAAGGTCCCTTTGGAGCAACCCATGTGGTTTTCGGGTAGTGCTCAGGCTTCCAGTAAGAACCATCAACATTCATTTTCCTCTCGAACCCAACACCCTCTTTCCTAGGGTTTCGGTTCAGAATCTGCTTTTTGAGGACATCACACAGTGTCTGATGTCCTTTGAGACTTTTGTACATCCCTGTCTCAAGCAATGTCTTCAACCTGGCATTCTCATCAGCAATAGTAGTGGTATCCTCAGTCGAGGGGTTGGTTACCACATCAGCAATTGAAGATATTGCAACAGTAGCAGCAGTGGAACATTCAGCAACAGAGGTAGCGTTATCACGCTCAAGGCATTTTAGACATGGTGTTTCAAATCATTCCTGCGCGGGACTGATCTGTTGAGCGCGAAGTGACTCGTTCTCTTTTTGAAGATCTTCATAAGCCGCTCTCAATTTCTCAAGGTCCTGCTTCCTTTGAAGATAATCATAGGAAAGCTCTTCATGAGTTGTTGAGAGCGTTTCATGACGACTTTCAAGTTCCGCGTACTTAACATGAAGATTTTTGATGTCTTCAATTAAGGACTAAGATCAGGTCATTTCCGCGTCCAACAGGTCATCGCTTTTGTCTAGCAATTTTTGAATATGTTCCATAGCTTTCTATTGTTTAGTTGCAATTTTAGCAAGTGTTTTGTAGCTAGGTTTGGATTCACAATTAGAGTCATCTTCACTTGATGTTTGAAAGTATGCATCGCGTGAGTTTACCTTGGCACCGCGTGCCATGAAGCAGTAGGTGGGAGCAGAGTCGTCCTTGTCATTTGCATCAGCGTTGATGACGGAGCCATTGTCTTCAGTGTTGAAGATGGACTTGGCAACGTAGGTTGTTGCTAGAGCCAGACTTGCAACGCCAGAGTGAGACTCCTCCTCAGACTCCACCTCTGCCTCCTCAGAAGCAGACTCCTCCTCTGAATCCATCTCCTTGCCAACAAAAGCACGAGCATTGCCGGATGAGCTCTTCTTGTATGATGAAGACTTGTACGAAGACTTGGAAGAAGACTTGAGGATTTCTTCTTCTTCTTGTCATCAGAATCATATTCCTTCTTCTTCTTCTTCTTCTTCTTCTTCTTCTTCTTCTTCTTCTTCTTCTTCTTCTTCTTCTTCTTCTTCTTCTTCTTCTTCTTCTTCTTCTTCTTCTTCTTCTTCTTCTTCTTCTTCTTCTTCTTCTTCTTCTTCTTCTTCTTCTTCTTCTTCTTCTTCTTCTTCTTCTTCTTCTTCTTTCTTCTTCTTCTTCT
Organism: Aegilops umbellulata; assembly: GCA_032464435.1. NCBI lineage: Eukaryota > Viridiplantae > Streptophyta > Magnoliopsida > Poales > Poaceae > Aegilops > Aegilops umbellulata. The sequence goes on from CP136058.1 coordinate 546,907,029, forward strand.
TCTTCTTCTTCTTCTTCTTCTTCTTCTTCTTCTTCTTCTTCTTCTTCTTCTTCTTCTTCTTCTTCTTCTTCTTCTTCTTCTTCTTCTTCTTTCTTCTTCTTCTTCTTCTTCTTCTTCTTCTTCTTCTTCTTCTTCTTCTTCTTCTTCTTCTTCTTCTTCTTCTTCTTCTTCTTCTTCTTCTTCTTCTTCTTCTTCTTCTTCTTCTTCTTCTTCTTCTTCTTCTTCTTCTTCTTCTTCTTCTTCTTCTTCTTCTTCTTCTTCTTCTTCTTCTTCTTCTTCTTCTTCTTCTTCTTCTTCTTCTTCTTCTTCTTCTTCTTCTCTTCTTCTTCTTCTTCTTCTTCTTCTTCTTCTTCTTCTTCTTCTTCTTCTTCTTCTTCTTCTTCTTCTTCTTCTTCCTTCTTTTCTTCTTCTTCTTCTTCTTCTTCTTCTTCTTCTTCTTCTTCTTCTTCTTCTTCTTCTTCTTCTTCTTCTTCTTCTTCTTCTTCTTCTTCTTCTTCTTCTTCTTCTTCTTCTTCTTCTTCTTCTTCTTCTTCTTCTTCTTCTTCTTCTTCTTCTTCTTCTTCTTCTTCTTCTTCTTCTTCTTCTTCTTTCTTCTTCTTCTTCTTCTTCTTCTTCTTCTTCTTCTTCTTCTTCTTCTTTCTTCTTCTTTAGATGAGAAAACAACCTTTTCCTTCAAAGCGCGAGTACGGCCATAACTGGGACCATAGATATCTCTTTTCTCAGATAACTAGAACTCATGTGTGTTGAGCCTGTCAAGTATGTCAGGCGGATCGAGAGTCTTGTAGTTAAGACATTCTTTAATCATCAGGGCCACGGTGTCAAATGAGTTGTCAAGTGATCTCAGGAATGTCTTGACGATTTCATGCTTGGTGATCTCAGTAGCTCCGAGTGCATGAAGCTCATTTGTGACATCGGTGAGGCGATCAAATGTGAGCTGGACATTCTCATTGTCATTTCTCTTGAAGCGGTTGAAGAGGTCGCGAAGAACACTGATCCTTGAGTCTCTGGGTTGAGACACCTTCATTGACCTTGGAGAGCCAGTCCCAGACTAGCTTCGCAGTTTCCAGAGCACTCACACGACCATACTGTCCTTTGGTCAGATGACCACAGATGATGTTCTTGGCAGTGGAATCCAGTTGAATGGACCTCTTGACATCAGCAGGGGTGACACCTTCACCGGCCTTGGGAACGTCGTTCTTGACGACATACCAGAGGTCGACATCAATGGCTTCAAGATGCATGCGCATCTTGTTCTTCCAGTAGGGGTAATCAGTGCCATCAAAGACAGGGCACGCAGCGGAGACTTTGGTTATCCCCGCAGTCGACATAGCTAAAACTCCAGGTAGTTAAACCGAATCACACAGAACAAGGGAGCACCTTGCTCTGATACCAATTGAAAGTGACTAGAGGGGGTGAATATGTGAGTTTTATGAAAGTCTTCAAAACACGAGGGCTTTGAAGACAAACAATAGAAATGAACCTATTTATATGCAGCGGAAGGTAGACTACACTAGACAAGGCATAGTCAAGTAAGTAATGAAGTGAAAGCACGAAGACTATTAGCAGCTAGGTAGTATTGATCAGGATGGAAGATAGTATGAAGCCAAACAACAATAGTCTTCACACAATGAAGTCAAACAGATCAAGCAAGCAGGCAATGACTTCACGAAAACAAATTGTAAGTAAAAAGAGGAAAGAGATAGGACCAGTTGCTTGGTGAGGACATGGATTTGTTGGACCAGTTCTAGTTGTTGTGACAACTGTACGTCTGGTTAGGGAGCTTGAGATTTAACTCAAAAGACCGTGTTTTCACCTTATTCCCCTTGAGCTAAGGACACTTAGTCCTCGCCCAATCACTCTGGTCAGTCTTCAAGGTAGACTTCCAAACCTTCACAGACTTCGTTCACCGGCAATCCACAATGACTCTTGGATGCTCAGAACGCGACGCCTAACCTGCTGGAGGATTCACAGTCCTCAAGTGTAACAAGTCTTCAGGTCACGCGGACAGAAAGACTTCAGTGATGCCTAACACTCTTTGGCTCTGGGTGTTTTGGGCTTTGTCCTCGCAAGGATCTCTCTCTCAAATGCTTCGGAGGTGGGTTGCTCTCAAACGACAAAAGCCGTGCACTAACTGTGAGCAGCTACCCATTTATGGTGTAGGGGGTGGGCTATTTATAGCCAGGAGGCAACCCGACCTGATTTGTCCGAAATGACCCTGGGTGACTAAGGAACTGACATGTGTCCAACGGTCAGATTTCAAACACACGCGGCAGCTTGACTTGGGCTACAAGTAAAGCTAACTCATCCAGCTCTGGATAAGATTTGCTCTCATTGGCTTCGCTCGAAGACATAGGATTTGGTTGAGCATCACTTCAGTCACTCTGACTTTGTTCACTTGGACCCCACTTAACAGTGTGGTGGTTCCTATGACTCAACAAAGAAGAAAAGGAAACTACGAAACAACTATGTCTTCGCACTCCATAGTCTTCACGTGAATGTCTTCTTGAGTCATAATCTTTGTTGTGAATATCTTCACATACCACCATTGTCTTCAATGTCTTCACACATTTTTAGGGGTCATCTCTGAGGGAGTCCTGGATTAGGGGGTATCCGGACAGCCGGACTATATCCTTTGGCTGGACTGTTGGACTATGAAGATACAAGATTGAAGACTTCGTCCCGTGTATGGATGGGACTCTCCTTGGCGTGGAAGGCAAGCTTGGCGATATGGATATGTAGATCTCCTTCCTTGTAACCGACTCTGTGTAACCCTAGCCCTCTCCGGTGTCTATATAAACCGGAGGGTTTAGTCCGTAGGACAACAACAATCATACCATAGGCTAGCTTCTAGGGTTTAGCCTCTACGATCTTGTGGTAGATCAACTCTTGTAATACTCATATCATCAAGATCAATCAAGCAGGAAGTAGGGTATTACCTCCATCGAGAGGGCCTGAACCTGGGTAAACATCGTGTCCCTCGCCTCCTGTTACCATCCTCCTTAGACGCACAGTTTGGGACACCCTACCCGAGATCCGCCGGTTTTGACACCGACATTGGTGCTTTCATTGAGAGTTCCACTGTGCCGTCACCGTAAGGCTTGATGGCTCCTTCGATCATCTATAACGATGCGGTCCAGGGTGAGGTTTTCCTCCCCGGACAAATCTTCGTATTCGGCGGCTTCGCACTGCGGGCCAACTCGCTTGGCCATCTGGAGCAGATCAAGAGCTACGCCCCTGACCATCAGGTCGGGTTTGGAAACTTGAACTACACCGCTGACATCCGCGGAGACTTGATCTTCGAAGGATTCGAGCCCATGTCAGGTGCGCCGCACAGTCACGACGAGCATGGTTTAGCTTTGCCGTCGGATAGTGTTCGGGAGATCACACCTGCAACCGCTCCAGCCCTTAATCCGGAGCAAATTGCACCATCCGAGGACGAGGGGGTAGACCCCGCCATGGAGGCCGCACTCTCAGTGGTGATAGAGCCGGATACTGACTCCACCCCTTAGGAGAGCCGTGTTGCCGAACCACTGGATTCATCTCCGGCCATGGACTCCGAGCCGCCTGCATCCGCGCCTATCGAATCCGATCGGGCGCCGATCATGGAGTTTACCTCTGCGGATATCTTTCAGCACTCGCCTTTCGGCGACGTGCTAAATTCATTAAAGTCTCTCTCCTTGACAGGAGAACTGAGGGGGTCCGGATTAGGGGGTGTTCGGCCATCCGAACTATACCTTCAGTCGGACTCCAGGACTATGAAGATACAAGATTGAAGACTTTGTCCCGTGTCCGGAAGGGACTTTCCTTGGCGTGGAAGGCAAGCTTGGCGATGCGGATATTTAGATCTCCTACCATTACAACTGACTTTGTGTAACCCTAACCCTATCCGATGTCTATATAAACCGGAGGGTTTTAGTCCGTAGGACAACAACTCCAACATACAACAATCATACCATAGGCTAGCTTCTAGGGTTTAGCCTCCTTGATCTCGTGGTAGATCTACTCTTGTACTACCCATATCATCAATATTAATCAAGCAGGACGTAGGGTTTTACCTCCATCAAGAGGGCCCGAACCTGGGTAAAAGATTGTGCCCCTCGTCTCCTGTTACCATCCGCCTAGACGCACAGTTCGGGACCCCCTACCCGAGATCCGCCGGTATTGACACCGACATTGGTGCTTTCATTGAGAGTTCCTCTGTGTCGTCACTTTTAGGCCCGATGGCTCCTCTGATCATCAACGACGATGCGGTCCAGGGTGACACTTTTCTCCCCGGACAGATCTTCGTCTTCGGCAGCTTCACACTGCGGGCCAATTCGTTTGGCCGCCTGGAGCAGATCGAAAGCTACGCCCCTGGCCATCAGGTCAGGTTTGGAAGTTTGAACTACACGGCTGACATCCGTGGGGACTTGATCTTCAACGGATTCGAGCCACAGCCAAGCGCGCCGCACTGTCTCGGTGGGCATGATCTAGCTCTGCCGCCGAACAGTATCCTGGAGGCCGCACGCGCGTCGGTTCCGACCCTTAATTCGGAGCCTGCGGCGCCGATCGAGGATGAGCGCTTGGACGCCACCTCAGGGGCTGCGATCTCAAAGGCGATCGAGCCGAACACCAGCCCCGCACTCTGCATGACCCGTGACTCCGAGGATCCGGATTCCTCTCCTTACTCCGAACCCCCCGCGCCCCTACCGATCGAATCCGATTGGGCGCCGATCATGGATTTCACCACCGCGGACATCTTTCAGCACTCGCCCTTCGGCGACATCCTGAACTCACTAAAGTCTCTCTCTTTATCAGGAGAGCCCTGGCCGTACTATGGTCAGCAAGGATGGGATACGAACGATGAAGAAATTCAAAGCCCACCAACCACCCACTTTGTAGCCACTGTCGATGATTTAACCGACATGCTCGACTTCGACTCCGAAGACATCGATGGCATGGACGATGATCCAGGAGACGAACAGGAACCAGCACCTGTAGGGCGCTGGAAGGCCACCTCGTCATATGACATATATATGGTGGACACTCCAAAAGAGGGAGATGGCGATGGAAAAGCGGGGGATGACACCTCTAAGAAACATCCCAAGCGCCGGCGCCAGCGGCGCCGTTCTGAATCCCGCCAAAGCAAAAACGGTGATTCTGGCACCGGAGATAATACTACTCCGGATAGCGCCAAAGAACACCCCCTCCAGCAAGATTCGGCATAGGAAGATGGAGAAGCCAGCCCTCATGAGAGGGCGGCAGACCGAGAGGTTGAGGACGATAACTATGTGCCTCCCTTCGAAGACGAGGCAAGCCTCGACGACGACGAATTCGTCATACCATCAGACCCCGCCGAACAAGAGCGTTTCAAACGCAGGCTTTTAGCCACGGCAAGCAGCCTCAAGAAAAAGCAACAACAGCTTAGAGCTGATCAAGATTTGCTAGCTGACAGATGGACTGAAGTCCTTGCGGCCGAAGAGTATGAACTCGAATGCCCCTCCAAGCGTTACCCAAAGCGTAGGCTGCTACCCCGATTAGAGGAGGAAGCACCTACATCACCAGCGCATGACATGGCCGACCGGCCACCTCGTGGCCGCGACAGAGAGGCCTCTAAGCCCTCCACTCAAGCCATGCCCCGATGCCGCTCAAAACATGCTAAGGCACGGGAAAACGTGCCAGACCTGCGAGATATACTGGAGGACAAGGCAAGGCAAACAAGATCGATCTACGGATCGCGCGGGCGCCCCACAGCACGTGACGGTGATCGTCACTCCGGATACAGTAAATCCGGCTGGGCCGAACACAATGGACAAAGCTCCTTTAAGCTACGTCGTGATATAGCCCAGTACAAGGGCGCCGCACACCCACTATGCTTCACAGATGAAGTAATGGATCATAAAATCACTGAGGGCTTCAAACCCGTAACCATCGAATCATACGATGGCACAACAGATCTTGCGGTATGGATGGAGGATTATCTCCTTCATATCCACATGGCCCGCGGTGATGATCTACACGCCATCAAATACCTCCCACTCAAACTTAAGGGACCGGCCCGGCATTGGCTTAACAGCTTGCCAGCAGACTCAATCGGTTCTTGGGAGGACCTGGAAGCCGCATTCCTTGACAACTTCCAGGGCACTTATGTGCGACCACCAGACGCCGATGACCTAAGCCACATAATCCAGCAGTCAGAGGAATCGGCCAGGCAATTCTGGACACGGTTCCTAACAAAGAAAAATCAAATAGTCGACTGTCCGGACGCGGAGGCCCTAGCAGCCTTCAAGCATAATATCCGCGACGAGTGGCTTGCCCGGCACCTGGGACAGGAAAAGCCGAAATCTATGGCAGCCCTCACGATACTCATGACCCGCTTTTGCGCGGGAGAAGACAGCTGGCTAGCTCGCAGCAACAACTTAACCAAGAACCTTGGTAATTTGGATACCAAGGACAAAAGCGGCAGGTCGCGCCGGAACAAGCAAAAGCGCCGCGTTAACAGCGACAACAACAAGGATACGGCAGTAAATGCCGGATTCTAAGGCTACAAATCCGGTCAGCAGAAAAAGCCATTCAAAAGAAATACTCAGGGCCAGTCCAGTTTGGACCGAATACTCGACCGCTTGTGCCAGATACATGGCACCCCCGAAAAGCCAGCAAATCACACCAACAGGGATTGTTGGGTGTTCAAGCAGGCAGGCAAGTTAAGAGCCGAAAACAGAGACAAGGGGCTACATAGCGACGACGAGGAGGAGCCCAGGCCGCCGAACAACAGTGGACAGAAGGGTTTTCCCCCACAAGTGCGGACAGCGAACATGATATACGCAACCCACATTCCCAAGAGGGAGCGGAAGCATGCGCTACGAGACGTATACGCGCTGGAGCCAGACGCTCCAAAGTTCAACCCATGGTCCTCCTGCCCGATCACCTTTGATCGGAGGGACCATCCCACTAGCATCCGTCATGGCGGGTTTGCCACATTAGTTCTTGACCCAATTATCGACGGATTTCATCTCACAAGAGTCCTCATGGACGGCGGCAGCAGCCTGAACCTGCTTTACCAGGATACAGTGCGGAAAATGGGCATAGATCCCTCGAGGATCAAGCCCACCAAAACAACCTTTAAAGGCGTCATACCAGGTGTAGAAGCCAACTGTACAGGCTCAGTTACACTTGAAGTGGTCTTCGGATCCCCGGATAATTTCCGAAGCGAGGAGTTAATCTTTGACATAGTCCCGTTCCGCAGTGGCCATCACGCACTGCTCGGGTGAACCGCATTCGCAAAGTTCAATGCAGTGCCGCACTACGCATATCTCAAGCTCAAGATGCCAGGCCCTCGAGGAGTGATTACGGTCAATGGAAACAGCGAGCGCTCCCTCCGAACGGAGGAGCACACGGCGGCCCTCGCAGCGGAAGTGCAAAGCAGCCTTTTTAGGCAACTCTCTAGTCCGGTCGTTAAAAAGCCGGACACTATCAAGCGCGCCCGGAGTAACCTACAACAAGACCGCCTGGCACGTTCTGAGTAGGCGTAGCAATGCGTCCCCAACCCTAGCCCTCGCAATATAGCAAAACCAGTGCTTCGCGTACATAACTACGCTCTTGAAATACCATCATGGGCACAAGGGGAGGGGCACCATCACGGCACGCCCAAAACACGGCCTAAACCGTACTAGGGGCTGCCGAATTCTTTTTAAAAAATTTCTTACTTTCAGGACTCCACACTTCGGACTACCTGTTCGGCAATTCAACTGCCGCACAAACGATGCAAGATCCAGGAAAGCAGACAAGCCATGCCGCATTATGGAACTCCCAGGTGGTCTCTATTACGAGCAGTATACCTGTTTTGAATACAATTCCGCGGCCTGCCCCTGGCCAGGACATGTTAAATAGTCCAATTGCTTTTGCTTATCGCACTATTTGTATCGTTCTGCTTAGATAGCAGCCTTTCTATAAAACAATGCATAGCTTTTGTCTATTTTTTGCATTTTCCTCTCTTTATATATATGTTCATTAATGACATGTGGCACCCGTACACTGTGGTACGACAAATACGCCAGGGGCTTCAGTACCCCTTAGTACGGTGTAAGAAGTCCGAACACTTCATAAGTGCGGCACCCCGAACTTATAGCACTATATGCATCGGCTCCGAATCATGATTTGGGTCAATAGTTGGGTTTGCCCGGCTCCTATGTTTTGGTGCCTTACGTTCCGCTATATCGGCTAAGGTAGCACTAGGAGAACTACTGCGATTGTGCCCTAGTTGAGCTGGGCGGAGCACCTCGGTAGAGAAAGCTAAAACTGACTGTCATGATAAGGCGAGAGACCGGTCGCTATTCGAGAGGTTTTTCAGGTCCTTAAAGACCTATGCCGCTCAGAGCGAAGAACCAGATTGTGTCCAGCCAAGGCGTGGATAGCGCCCCGAACTCGGTCTTCCGAATGCTAGGGGCTTCGCCGAAATTTAAAATTATAAAGTTCTATGGCTAAGTGAGAGTGTTCAAGCATTATAGTCCGATTGCCTTGTTCGTTGTGCTGAGCGCCTCCCTCGAAGGACCCAAACATGGGAAAAAGAGCGCTCAGGTTTATCCCGAACACCCCAGCACTAGAGGCATGGGGGCGGAAGCCGACGACTGGCCATATCTCAATTTTTTTTATAAACGACCGCACAGAAAATAATATTTTAAATTCAACAAGCATTGATTAGCGCGTATGAACAAGTTTTCAGCGCACAGGATAAACACGAGCGAGTTCATTCAAAAATTACATCCTTGGTACATTCATCCACCATAAGGCGGGCACCAGTGAGAACATCCTTGTAATAGTTCTCGGGCTTGCAATGCTCCTTCCCCGGCGGCGGCCCATCCCTCACAAGCTTCTCACCGTCCAGCTTACCCCAATGCACCTTTGCACGGGCAAGGGCCCTATGGGCACCTTCGATGCAGACAGAGCGCTTGATGACCTCGAGCCTTGGACAGGCCTCCACCAGCCGCCGCACCAGTCCGAAGTAGCTCCCAGGCAGGGCCTCTCCAGGCCACAGCCAAACTATGAAGCCCTTCATGGCCTGTTCGGCCGCCTTGTGGAGCTCGACCAGCTGCTTCAGCTGGTCGCTCAAGGGCACAGGGTGTCCGGCCTCAGCGTACTGAGACCAAAACACCTTCTCCATCGAGCTGCCCTCTTCGGCTCGGTAGAATGCGGCGGCATCGGATATGCTGTGGGGAAGATCTGCGAATGCCCCTGGAGAACTCCGGATTCGGGTAAGTAACAAGTAGTTTACTTTTATAAGTCTGCTTTGCATAAAGAATGCCTTACCCGCCGCTATCTTTTTCACCTCCTCCAACTCTTGGAGGGCCTTCTGGGCTTCGGCCTTGGCAGACTCGGCAGTCTTGACGGCCGCGGCGAGCTTGGACGCTCACGTTTTAGAGTCAAGCTCCAAACGCTCATGTTTTTTTATGAGAGCCTGAAGCTCTTGCTGCGCCTCGCCGACCTGCGCCTCGAATTTCTCCCGCTCATTGCGCTCCGAGGCCGCTCTCTTCTCGGCCTCAGACAGCGCCTGCTTGAGGGTTGCCACCTCAGTTGTGGCCCCTGCAACAAGTAGCATAATCCTGTAATTTTTTTGCAATTGCATCTTTTTATATATATTTTTTATAAGGTATCTCTTACCTTCTTTCTCCTCGAGCTGCCGCTTGGCAAGGCCGAGCTCTTGCTCGGTCCGCTCGAGTCCCTGCTTCAGGGTACCTACCTCCGCAGTCAGTGTGGCGGTAGCAAGCAGCGAAGCCTGCATACGCATATTGACTTATTTTTTATTAGACTCCTGCGAAATTATTTGATCCTCTATTCGGCTTTTCTTTCCGAACGCCAAACAGAGCATCAGGGGCTACTGTCTATGCGGTAATATTTTTACATATTTTTACTTACCTGGAAGCATGTTAAAAGGCTAGCGCAAGCTTCAATCAGTCCGCTCTTGGCGGACTGAACCTTCTGGATCACCGTACTCATAATAGTACGGTGCTCCTCGTCGATGGAGGCGCCGTTAAGCACCTCCAGCAGATTGTCTAGCACCTCCGGTTGGACGGAGGCCACCGTCTCATAAGGCTTGCTCCTCTTAGAAGGAGTTCGCCTACCGCGGTCCGGAACTGTTGATGATTCCGGCACGGTGTCCGGCTCAAAGCCGGACTTGGAGCCCTGGGGGGTCTTGTCCCCTTTACTCCTGGGGTCCGGGAGGTCGCCTCGCGGCTCCTCCAGGACCACCTCCTCTTGCCCCGGAGCTTGTCGCGACGCCACTTCGGTGTCGTCCGCAGTGCGGGGGGAGACAGCGGGCGGAACTGAGTTCACGTTCGATGAATCCAGGGAGCCGCTCGACGACTCGTCGAGTACGGCCCGGGGTGGCCTGCATGATTACATTAGACATTAGGGAAGAGCTGTGCAAACAACAGGGTATTAAGAGTTACTCTGGTATCCGAATACTTACGATGCCGCCGGACGCTTGGCCCTGTCCGGCCACTCCTCTCATCCTCATCGGCGTCAGGGGAGTAGTCCGGCGGAGGGGTCTTCCTCCTCTTGGACCCTTCGGCCTCCCTTGGGATGGCCTTCCTTTTCTTTCCTCCCCCCGCTGGAGGGGGAGAGGTTTCTTCTTCCTCCTCCTCGTTTCCACGGGAGGAGAGCGTCTCGGACTCGTCGGATGACGTGTCCGACACCACCATATGACGGGCACTCTTTCAAGTCCCCGTGGCCTTCTTCTTCTTGGCCTTCTTCTCCGGCACCACATAAGGTGCCGGAGCTAGCAGCTTCGCTAAGCGAGCAGGGGCTGGGTCTTCGGGCAAGGGAGCCAGACAGTTAATCGGTCCGGACTTCGCCTGCCAAGCCTGTCAAAGGTGAGGGAGTTTAGATCCCGCATAGAGTCAAACTATGGAAAAACTTAAACATCCTGTAAAAGGTGAAAGTAGCTTACCTCGCTAGCGTGACACTGCGAGCTGTATCCGCGGTCCTCGGAAGCGGATGCGGGAGCCTCGGCGCCTTTGGTTAGCACCCTCCAGACGTCTTCATAAGTTGTGTCAAAGAGCCTGTTAAGGGTTTGGTGTTGCGCCGGGTCGAACTCCCACAGGTTAAAGTCCCGTTGTTGACACGGGAGGATCCGGCGGAAGAGCATAACCTGGACTACATTAACAAGCTTGATCGGCTTGTTCACTAGGGACTGGATGCATGTCTGCAGTCCAGTCACCTCTCTTTCGTCACCCCATGATAGGCCCGTCTCTTTTCAGGACATAAGCCGCGTGGGGGGTCCGGATCGGAACTCAGGGGCTGCGATCCATTCTGGATCGCGCGGCTCGGTGATGTAAACCCACCCTGACTGCCACCCCTTCAAGGTCTCCACAAAGGAGCCCTCGAGCCATAGGACGTTGGCCATCTTGCCCACCATGGCACCTCCGCACTCCTCTTGGCTGCCGCGCACCACCTTTGGCTTGTTGTTGAAAGTCTTGAGCCAAAGGCCGAAATGGGGGCGGACGCGGAGGAAAGCCTCACACATGACGATAAACACCGAGATGTTGAGGATGAAGTTCGGGGCCAGATCATGGAAATCCAGGCCATAGTAGAACATGAGCCCCCGGACAAATGGGTGGAGTGGAAAGCCCAGTCCGCAGAGGAAGTGGGGAAGGAATACGACCCTCTCATGGGGCTCTGGGGTGGGGAGAAGTTGCCCCTTTTTAGGAAGCCGGTGCGGGATGTCTTTGGACAAGTATCCGGCCTTCCTCAGTTTTTTGACATGGCCCTCCATGACAGAGGAGACCATCCACTTGCCTCCCGCTCCGGACATTGCTGGAGAAGGTTGAGGTGGGAAGTGCAGACTTGGGCGCTGGAGCTCGGGTGCGCAGAAGATGGATAGGCAAAGGAGCAAGAAGGCGTAGGTAAAAAGGTGGATCCTTATCCCCTTATATGGGCGGATGCGGCCGCGTGTCCCCACCAGCCTAGTAAAACTCGCTTGCCTCCCAAGCACCGTGATAAATGGTGCGGTTGGGTTACCCACGTCCGTATTGATGAGAATCCCGTAAATGGGGGACACGATCTCTGCTTTGACAAGACGTGCCAAGGAAACCGCCTCACGAAACTCGCTGAGGTGGAGAAGTGAAAACGATTTGAATAAGGGCTTGGCCGTAGTGTGATGTCACGCTATGGAATACGTCAGCAGATTAGATTTGTGTTAATATTATTCTCTCTATGGAAATATGTGGAAACTTATTTTGCAGAGCCGGACACTACTCTTGGTGTTTACAATCTTTTATGAAGAACTTGGAGGAGGAACCCGTCTTGCAATGCCGAAGACAATCTGCACGCCGGACTCATCGTCATTGAAGCCTGGTTCAGGGGCTACTGAGGGAGTCCGGGATTAGGGGGTGTTCGGCCATCCGAACTATACCTTCAGCCGGACTCCAGGACTATGAAGATACAAGATTGAAGACTTCGTCCCGTGTCCGGAAGGGACTTTCCTTGGCGTGGAAGGCAAGCTTGGCGATGCGGATATTTTGATCTCCTACCATTACAACCGACTTTGTGTAACCCTAACCCTATCCGGTGTCTATATAAACCGGAGGGTTTTAGTCCGTAGGACAACAACTCCAACATACAACAATCATACCATAGGCTAGTTTCTAGGGTTTAGCCTCCTTGATCTCGTGGTAGATCTACTCTTGTACTACCCATATCATCAATATTAATCAAGCAGGACGTAGGGTTTTACCTCCATCAAGAGGGCCCGAACCTGGGTAAAACATTGTGCCCCTCGTCTCCTGTTACCATCCGCCTAGACGCACAGTTCGGGACCCCATACCCGAGATCCGCCGGTTTTGACACCGACAAGAACCTTGGCTGAACTATGTCCGGCTAGGATGGGATGCGGACGACGAAGAAATTCGCTCCCCACCCACCACCCACTTAGTAGCCTCTGTCGACGATTCAACGGACATGCTCGATTTCGATTCCGAAGACATCAACGGCATGGACGACGATGCAGGAGACGAACAGGAACCACCGCCCACAGGGCGCTGGACCGCCACTCCATCACATGACATATGCATGGTGGATACACCCAAGGAAAACGATGAAGAGGAACGGGAGGATGCAGCTAAGGATAGCTCCCTCGAGAAGCAACCAAAGCGTCGGCGTAGGCGCCGCTCCAAATCTCGCCTCGGCAAAAACAGCGATAACAGCAGTGAACCAGCAAATGGCGAACGTAGTACGGACCCACTGTCCGAACAGGGCGACGCCGAGGATATAGCTCATAAAACTCCTTCCGAAGAGGAAAACAGTTCGGATGAAGATGCACACATCATCCCGGAAAGGCACTTGGAACAAGATAACCTCCACAGACAGCTTATTGCCACCGCGAGGAGTATGAAGAAGCAGAAGCAAAGGCTTAAGGCCGCGCAGAATACACTCAATAACAGATGGAACAAAGTGCTCGACAACAAAGAAAGGTATGGTGGTAGTTACCACACGAAGAGCTGTCCAAAGTGCAAGCTGTTGCCTGAATTCGATTATGAGGCCGCAGAGCCCACACAGCCGAAAAATAAACAGTCGGATCGACCACCTCGTGGCCGCGATAGGGCGGCCAACGACGCCACACATAAGTCAACACACGATCTACGTGAGGACTTGCGCCAAAAATCCAGTATGACCAGATCCATCTATGGATCTAGGAGGCGCGCTCTGGCACAAAATCAAAGCCGAATACCACAACCGTCTGAACGCCCTGATACTTCCAAATACAGGGGTGCCGCACACCCCTTATGTTTCACCGATGAGGTGCTGGACCACGAATTTCCAGAGGGATTCAAACCAGTAAACATAGAGGCATACGACGGAACCACAGACCCTGGAGCCTGGATTGAGGACTTTATCATCCATATTCATATGGATCGCGGAGACGATCTCCACGCCATCAAATACTTGCCCCTCAAGCTGAAAGGACCAGCTCGGCACTGGCTGAAAAGCCTCCCTGAAAACTCAATTGGAAGTTGGGAGGAGCTTGAGGACGCTTTTTGGGCTAATTTTCAAGGGACTTATGTCCGACCTCCGGATGCAGATGACTTAAGTCATATAGTTCAACAACCCGAAGAGTCTGCCCGAAAGCTTTGGAACAGATTTCTCACTAAGAAGAACCAAATCATCGACTGCCCGGACGCCGAAGCCTTAGCAGCTTTCAAACACAGCGTCCGAGACGAATGGCTCGCCATACACCTCGGCCAAGAAAAACCGAGAACAATGGCAGCCCTAACAAGCCTCATGACCTGCTTTTGCGCGGGAGAAGATAGCTGGCTAGCACGTAGTAGCACCAGCGACCCAGGCACATCCGAAGTCAGAGATGGCAATGGAAAACCACGACACAGTAAAAGCAAGCATCGAAATAAGGAAGACATCCCAGATAACACGGCGGTAAACGCCGGATACAGAGGCTCTCGACCGGGTCAGCGGAAAAATCCTTTCAAGGGCAACAGAGATGGACTGTCTGGCCTAAACAAGATTCTAGACAAACTATGACAGATTCACGGCACCCCCGATAAACCTGCAAATCACACCCATAGAGAATGTTGGGTCTTCAAGTAGGCCGGTAAGCTAAACGCCAAACACAAGGGGAGGGAGACGCCAAGTGAAGACGAGGACGAGCCTCGCCAGCAAAGCACTGGGGGACAGAAAAAATTCCCACCAGAGGTCAAAACAGTGAACACGATTCACGCGACGAAACGGAGAAGCAAACATGCACTCCGAGTCACACGCGCTATAGTGCCCGTCACCGGTACGTTCAACCCCCGGTTCGCCTGCCCGATCACTTTCGATCGCAGGGATAACCAGACGAGCATCCGGCACGAAGGATTGGCCGCCTTGATGTTAGACCCAATAATAAACGAATGCCATCTCACACGAGTCCTTATGGACGGCGGCAGTAGTCTAAATCTGATATATCAGGACACAGTCCGCAAAATGGGGATAGACCCGACAACAATCAGCCACAGTAATACTACCTTCAAGGGAGTAATACCAGGCCCAGAGGCCCGCTCCACGGGCTCTCTAATACTAGAGGCTGTATTTGGTTCACCCGACAACTACCGAAGTGAAATGTTACACTTCGACATTGCTCCATTCCAAAGCGACTATCAAGCACTACTCTGAAGAATAGAGTTCGCTCGTTTCAATGCAGTACCGCATTACGCTTCTCTCAAGCTTAAGATGCCGGGCCCGCGTGGCACCATCACAGTTAGCGGAAATACTGAGCGTTCCTTACGCGTGAAAGAATGCGCGGCGGCTTTAACGGCCGAACACTAGACGGCCTCACCAACCAGAATAAATGACCGGTCGTCAAGACCGCGGACACGGCTAGACGAGTCCGACGCATCACTATACATACCAGAGATCGGTTTGATGGTTATACCTTCATAAACGGTACCTGGGGCTTCCCGCGTGTAAACAGGGCTAGTTCGGCTTAACTTGACTTACCTCAAATTTCAAATGGTTTATTGAGAATAACCAATTTTTTGCACGACAACTTTAACCTAAGTTCTTCTCTTTTACAGATGACAATCGTGCTACACCCGTCTAGGATACAACACAATGGAGACACAGGCGCAGACATGCAGCAGGGACCCGCTCAAAGGTTTCTTTTTAGAATAAGACCCTTCGTAAACCTTTTTTACTGTCTCTTCTTGTTCATATCCTCCGGATACTCAATACAACCGAGAAGGATGCTGACGTTATTGGCATATCGCCACGTCAGAGTATTGCATGTACCTGGACACCAGGGGTTTACTATCAAGGGCATTGTTCAGCCCAGCATATGTTATAAAGACCGAATACCTTAGGGAGTGTCCGGCGTCGCGAGTTTGGCCTTTTATGCATCAGCTCCGAATCATGTCTTTGGTCAAATGTTGGGTTTGCCCGGCTCCCGTGTTTTGCTACCTTACGTTCCGCTCTATCGGCTAAGGCAGCACCAGGAGAACTACTACGATTGTGCCCTGGTTCTTCCGGATGAGCACCTCAGTAGAGAAAGCCGAAAACTGACTGTCATGATAAAGCGTGAGACTGGTCAACCACTCGATGACTTAGCGGAATCTTTGGGATTCCTCCGCATTAACGAAGGGTCGTTTCCCGGTCAGGTATGCACGCGCCCCGTATTCGGACGAGCGCGAACGTACCAGGGGCTATATAGTAGTCCCACCGTCAAACTCCTATGGCTAAGTGAAAGTGTTAAAGCAATATAGTCCGATTGCCTCGTTCGCTGTGCTATCACCTCCTTAATGGACCAAGACGTTGGATCAAGTGTGAACACGCGTTTTTTGCGAAACCCCCGCATTATATGTGTCGGTGTCAAAACTGGCGGATCTCGGGTAGGGTATCCTGAACTATGCGTCTAAGGCGGATGGTAACAGGAGGCGGGGGGCACGATGTTTACCCAGGTTCGGGCCCTCTCGATGGAGGTAATACCCTACTTCCTGCTTGATTGATCTTGATGATATGAGTATTACAAGAGTTGATCTACCACGAGATCATAGAGGCTAAATCCTAGAAGCTAGCCTATGGTATGATTGTTGTTGTCCTACGGACTAAACCCTCCGGTTTATATAGACATCGGAGGGGGCTAGGGTTACACGGAGTTGGTTACAAGGAAGGAGATCTACATATCCGTATTGCCAAGCTTGCCTTCCACGCCAAGGAGAGTCCCATCCGGACACGAGACGAAGTCTTCAATCTTGTATCTTCATAGTCCAACAGTCCGGCCAAAGGATATAGTCCGGCTGTCTGGATACCCCCTAATCCAGGACTCCCTCGGTAGCCCCTGAACCAGGCTTCAATGACGATGAGTCCGGTGCGCAGATTTGTCTTCGGCATTGCAAGGCGGGTTCCTCCTCCGAATACTCCATAGAAGATTTTGAACACAAGGATAGTGTCCGGCTCTGCAAAACAAATTCCACATACCACCGTAGAAAGCATAATATTTCCACACATCTAATCTGCTGACACTTTGTGACATGACATCACATCACGGCCTGGTCATTATTCAAACCGTTTCTCTCAACCCACCTCAGTGCATATTGCGAGGTGGTTTTCTTGGCACGTCTTGTCGAAGCAGAGATCGTGTCCCCTTATCATGGGATTCTCATCAATACGGACATGGGTAACCCAACGGCGCCATCAATTACGACGCTTGGGGAATAAGCGAGTTTACTAGGCAGGTGGGGGCGCATAGTTTCGTCCGCCCTTATAAAGGGATACGGGTTCACCTTTTTCACCCACGCCTTCTTCCTCCTCGCTCATCCATTCTCGCGCACTCGAGCTCCAACGCCCAAGTTTGCGTCTTTCTCCTCAAACCGTTCCAAGCATGTCCGGAGCGGGAGGCAAGTGGATGAAATCCTCCGTCATGGAGGAGGACATCAAAAAGCTGTGGGGAGCCGGATACTTGGCCACGGATATCGCGCATCGGCTGCCCAACGCGGGACAGATCATCCCTACCCCGGAATCTCATGAGAGGGTAGTTTTCCTCACCCCACTTCGTCTGCGGACTGGGATTTCCCCTCCACCCGTTCGTCCGCGGCCTCGTGTTCTACTATGGGCTAGACTTCCATGATCTGGCCCCGAACTTCATCCTAAACATCTCGGCGTTCATCGTCATATGCGAGGCCTTCCTCCGCGTCCGCCCCGACTTCAGCCTTTGGCTGAAGACCTTCAATGTTAAAGCGAAGGGGGTGGGCGGCCAGCAAGCAGAATGCGGAGGCACCATGGTGGGAAAAATGCCCAATGTCACAGGGCTTGAGGGCTCCTATGTGGAGACCATAAAGGGGTGGCAATCGGGGTGGTTCTACATCACCGAGCCACGCGACACCAACTGGGTGGCGGCCCCCGAGTTTCGATCCGGAATCCCCATGCAGCTCACCTCCTGGAAAGAGAAGGGCCTGTCCTAGGGTTCACCAGTGGAGCTGACCGGACTCCAGAAATGCATCCGGAACATGATGAGAAAGAAACTCAAGCTTGTCAATGTGGTCCAGGTCATGCTCTTCCGCCGGATCCTCCCGTGTCAACAACGGGCATTCAATTTGTGGGAGTTCGACCCGGCCAAGCACCAGACATTGCGAGAGCTCTTCGACACGACGCACAAGGACGTCTGGAAGGTGTTGTTCAAGGGCGCCGAGGTTCCTCCTTCCCTTACTGAGGACCGCGGTCTTAGCGCGAAGCACCCTGCGAATCCGGTAAGTCCTTTATAAGATGTTTATTTTCCCCCATTTGATCATGTGCGAGATCTGAGCTTCCATGCCTTTAACAGGACTGGGTGGAGACATCGGAGCAGATTGATTGTCCAGCCCCCCTGCCCGAAGATCTAGCAGACGCTCTCCTAACGGAGATGGTGGTTCCGGCGCCTTATGAGGTGCCGGAGAAGAAGACCAAGAAGACCACGGGGACCTGAAAGGGTCTCCGGCGCACGAGCGTATCGGACTCATCATCCGAACACTCCGAGGCGCACTCCTCGGAGGAGGAGGAGGAATGTTCTCCCCCTCCCAACCGGGGGAGACAAGAAAAGGAAGGTCACCCCAACCAGGGAGGGCGAAGGGTCCAAGAAGGGAAGGACCCTCCCTCCGGACTGCACCACGACCACCGCCTATAGCGACGACGAGTGGTTGCCCAGGGACAAGCCCCTGGCGAAGTTGTAAGTATCCGGATACCAGAGTAATTCGATACGTTCCTTTTGCACCTCTTCACCTTACGCCGAACATGATTTTGCAGTCCGTCCCGAGCCCGTATCGACGTATCTTCGTCAGACGGTTCTTTGGACCCGTCGAATATGAGCAGCGACTCTCTTCCGACCACCTCCACCCCTCGCCCTACGGACAACATTGAGGTGTTGTCTCAGAAGGCACCAAGCCGAGGGGAGGTAGTCCTGGAGGCGCCTCAAGGCGACCTTCCGGACCCTGGGCGCAAAGGGAGCAAGACTCCCACGGGCTCCAAGTTCGGCCCTCAGCCGAACACTGCGCCGGAACCTCCTGTGGTTCCGGACTCCGGCAGGCTACCCCCTACTAAGAGGGGCAAGCCACCCGTGCCGGTGACCTCTGTCCATCCATAGGCACCGGACAACTTGCTGGAAGCGCTTCAAGGCGCTTCCATCAACGAAGAGCACCGCACTATCATGAGTGCGGTGATCGAGAAGGTTCAGTCCGCCAAAAGCGGACTGACTGAAGCTTGTGCCAGCCTCCCAACAGGCTTTCAGGTATGTAATAGAAATATAGGAAAATATAACCATATAGACAGTAGCCCCTGATGCTCTCTTTGGCGTTCGTGAAGAAAAGCCGAATAGAGGATCGAATAACAAACACAGGAGTCTAATTATAATATGTCATGTTTATATGCAGGCTTCACTACTGGCCGCGGCCGCACGTACTGCGGAGGTCGCTACGCTGAAGCAGGACCTTGAGCGGTCCGGGGAAGAGCTCGGCCTTGCCAAGAGGCAGCTCGAGGAGAACAAAGGTAAGCAATACCTTGCCTATATGAAAAAAGATTTGGTTGCAGAATAATAGGATCATCATGAATTTTTCCAAGGGCCACGACTGAAGTGGCGACCCTGAAGAAGGCGTTGTCCGAGGCTGAGAACAAAGCGGCCCGGGAGCGCACCGATCGGGAAAAACAAGAAGCCCGAGTAGGCGAGGTGCAGAAAGAGCTCTAGGCTCTCGTCAAGAAGCACGAGGCCCTGGAGCTTGACTCGAAGACGCGAGAGTCCGAGCTTGCCAAGGCGCTCGAAAGCGCGAAACATGCCAAGGCCGAAGCCCAAAAGGCCCTCCAGAAAATTGAGGCGATTAAGAAGATAGCGGCAGGTAAGGCATTCAATATGCAAAGCAAGCACGTGAGAGAAAATTTCTTTTTACTTACCCGAGTTCGGAGCTCTCCAGGAGCGTTCGCAGATCTGCCCCACAGTGTGTATGATGCCGCGGAGTTCTACTGGGCCGAGGAGGGGAGCTCGACAGAGAAGTTGTTCTGGTCTCAGTATACTGGGACCGAACATCTAATGCCCTTGAGCGACCAGCTGAAGCAATTGGTCGAGCTTCACAAGGCCTCCGAACAGGCCATGAAGGGGCTCATAGTCCGGCTGTGGCCTGGCGAGCCCCTGCCAAACAGCTACTTCAGCCTGGTGAGGCGGCTTGTAGATGCCTGCCCACTGCTGGAAGTCGTAAAGCGGTCCGCCTGCATCGAAGGTGCACGCAGGGCTTTTGCCCGTGCAAAAGTGCACTGGGCCAAGATGGACGCCGAGAAGCTGGTGAAGGAGGGGCCGCCGCAGGGCAAGGAGCATCGCCACCCCGAAATGTATTATGAAGGTGTCCTGAAGGGTGCCTGCCTTGTGGCGGAGGAGTGTATCCAAGATGTAATTTTTGAATAAACTTGCTCATTTGATCCTGTAATATGAAAACTAGTTCATTTGCGCTATGCAACACTTTTTGAATTTAAAATATTACCTTCTGTGCGGCCGTTTATAAAATTTGAGAGTTTGCCAGTCGTCGGCTTCTGCCCCCATGCAGCTACTGCTGGGGTGTTCGGGATAAATTTGAGCACTCTTTTTCCCATTTTTGGGTCCTTCGAGGGAGGTGCTCAGCGCAATGAACCAGGAAATCGGACTATAATGCTTTATCACTCTCACTTAGCCATAGAAGTCTACAATTTTAAATTTTAGCAAAGCCCCTAGTATTCAGAAGGCCGAATTTGGGGCGCTATATACGCCTAAGTCAGATAAAGCCGACTCCTCGCCCAAAGCGGAAAAAGTCTTTAAGGACTTGAGACCTCTCGAACAGCGACCAACTCTCGCCTCATCATGACAGTCAGTTTTGGCTTTCTCTACTGAGGTGTTCGTCCGGAAGAACCGGGACACAATCGCAGTAGTTCTCCTAGTGCTACCTTAGCCGATATAGCGGAACGTAAGGTACCAAAACATGGGAGCCGGGCAAACCCAACTATTGACCCAAGACATGATTCGGAGCTGATGCATATAATGCTATAAGTTCGGGGTGCCGCACTGTCGAAAGTGTTCGAACTTCTCATGCCGTATTGTGGGTTATACAAAAGCCCCTGGCGTACCGTCCATACCAGAATGTACGGGAGCTAATTTGTTGTAAATAAACATATATAAAAAAGAATAGGTAATGCAACAATAGACTAATGATGTGCTTTGTTATTTAAGGAA
This sequence comes from Aegilops umbellulata, assembly GCA_032464435.1. Taxonomy (NCBI): domain Eukaryota; kingdom Viridiplantae; phylum Streptophyta; class Magnoliopsida; order Poales; family Poaceae; genus Aegilops; species Aegilops umbellulata. The sequence continues at coordinate 546,928,207 of CP136058.1, forward strand.
TACGTTGAAACGTACTGATACAGGTAGTGCAATAAGCAAAAAATAGGAATATTTGACATGTCCTATCCAAGGGCAAGCTGCGGATTGGTATTTAAAGCAGGCATTTCGCTCGTTATCAGAGACCGCCTAGGGATTCCATTGTACGACGTAGCTTCCTGCCTCCTTGGTTGTTGTATTATGTGTCCGGCAATCGCACTATCGGATAGGGCTTCCAGAAAGTAAGGTCCTGAAAGAAAGAAAATGATAAAGGTATTCAGCCGCTAGGGCGGTTGAGCCGCACTATGGGACGTGCCATGGTCGTGCCCCCGCCTATGCCCATGGTATTTTCAATGCGTAATTATGTACGCGCGGCACGGATTTTGCCGTTTGACTGGGAATGGGGCGGGGGCCGAATTGCTAGGCGAGCTCTGAACATGCCAGGCGATCCTGTTGCAGGTTACTCCGGACACGCTTGACGGTGTCCGGAGGCTTTATCACAGAATTGCTTGATTGCCTTAAGAGGCTGATTTGTGCTTCTGCTGCGAGGGCCGCCATGTACTCCTCCGTGCGGAGCGAGTGCTTTGTATTTCCATTGACTATTATGACCCCCCTGGGTCCTGGCATCTTGATCTTGAGGTATGCGTAGTGCGGTACCGCATTGAATCTTGCAAATGCGGTTCGCCCGAGCAGTGCGTGATAGCCACTGCGGAACGGGATGATATCGAAGACTAACTCCTCGCTTCGGAACTTGTCCGGAGATCCGAAGACCACTTCTAGTGTGATTGAGCCCGTGCAATGGGCCTCTACACCTGGGATGACGCCTTTAAAGGTCGTTTTGGTGCGTTTGATCCTTGAGGGGTCTATACCCATTTTGCGCACTGTATCCTAATAGAGCAGGTTCAGGCTGCTGCCGCCATCCATAAGGGCTCTAGTGAGATGAAATCCATCAATGATGGGGTCTAAGACCAATGCGGCAGATCCGCCATGACGGATACTAGTGGGGTGGTCCCTGCGATCGAAGGTGATCGGACAAGAGGACCATGGGTTGAACTTTGGGGCGACGGGCTCCATCACATAGACGTCCCTTAGTGTGCGCTTCTGCTCCCCCTTGGGGATGTGGGTTGCATATATCATGTTCACCGTCCTTACTTGTGGGGGAAACCTCTTTTGTCCTCCCGTGTTCGGTGGCCGGGGCTCCTCGTCGTCGTCACTCTGCAGCCCCTTGTCCTTGTTTTCGGCATTTAACTTGTCGGCCTGTTTGAACACCCAACATTCTCTGTTGGTGTGATTGGCCGGCTTATCGGGGGTGCCGTGTATTTGACACGAGCGATCGAGTATGCGGTCCAAACTAGACGGGCCCGGAGCACTTCTTTTGAATGGCTTTTTCCGCTGACCGGATTTAGCTGAATCCGGCATTAACTGCCGTATCCTCGGTGTTATCACCATTGTTGCGGCACTTGTGTCTGCTACGACGTGGTCTGCCGTTAATATCCTTGGTATCCGAAGTGCCAAGGTTTCTTGATATGTTGTTGCTGCAAGCCAGCCAGCTATCCTCTCCCGCGCAAAAGCGGGTCATGAGTGTCGTGAGGGCTGCCATAGACTTCGGCTTCTCCTGGCCGAGGTGCCGGGCGAGCCACTCGTCACGGATGTTATGATTGAATGCCGCTAAGGCCTCTGCATCCGGACAGTCGACAATTTGATTTTTCTTGGTTAGGAACCATGTCTAGAATTGCCTGGCTGATTCCCCCGGCTGCTGAGTTATATGGCCCAAGTCATCGGCATCCGGTGGTCGCACATAAGTGCCCTGGAATTTGTCAAGGAATGCATCTTCCAGATCCTCCCAACAGCTAATGGAGTCTGCTGGCAAGCTATTGAGCCAATGTCGAGCTAGTCCTTTGAGTTTTAGTGGGAGATACTTGATGGCGTGTAGATCATCACCGCGGGCCATGTGGATGTGGAGGAGGAAATCCTCGATCCATACCGCGGGATCTATTGTACCATCATATGATTCGATGTTTACGGGTTAAAAACCCTCTGGGAATTCATGATCCATTACTTCATCAGTGAAGCATAGGGGATGTGCGGCGCCTCTGTGCTGGGCTATGTCACGACGCAATTCATATGAGTGTTGTCTGCTGTGTTCGGCCCGGCCGGATTTACTTTTACTGTATCCGGCATGACGGTCATCATCCCGCGTAGGTGCGTGCCCCCGTGATCCGTAGATCGATCTTGCGTGTTTTGCCCTGTTTTCCAATACGTCTCGTAGGTCTCGCGTGTTGCCCCGGGCCTTGGTATTTTTGTTTAAGCGACGGCGGGGTGCAGGCTGAGCTTCAGGCTGAACTGCCTCTCTATCTCGGCCGCGAGGTGGCCGGTTAGCCGCATTGTACGCTGGTGATGTAGATTTTAATGCTTCCTCCTCGAGTCGGGGTAGCAACCTGCGCTTTGGGTAGCCCTTGGAGGGGCGTTCGAGTTCATATTCCTCGGTCGCAAGGACTTCAGTCCATCTGTCTGCTAGCCAATCTTGATCAGCTCGAAGCTGTTGTTGCTTTTTCTTCAGGCTAGTTGCTGTGGCTATAAGCCGGCGCCTAAATCGCTCCTGCTTGACGGGATCCTCAGGCATGATAAAGTCTTCATCGCTGAGGCTCACCTCATCTTCGGAGAGAGGCATCTAATTGTCATCCTCTGCTTCTCCATCTGTTGCCCGCTTGGGAGGGTTGGCTTGGTCATCCTCCCGCTCTAATTCTTGCTGGAGGGGATTTTCATCGTCTTCGGCACTGTCCGGAGTGTTATTGTCTCTTGTGCCGGTATCACTACTTTTGCTATGGCGAGACTTAGAGCGGTGCCGCTGACGTCGGCGCTTGGGTTGCTTCTTGGAGGGGTCATCCTCCGCTGTCTTATCGCCATTGCTTTCTTTGGGTGTATCCACCATGTATATATCATATGATGAGGTGGCAGTCCAGTGCCCTGTGGGCAATGGTTCCTGTTCGGCTCCTGCATCGTCGTCCATACCATCGATGTCTTCAGAGTCGAAGTCGAGCATGTCGGTTAAATCATTGACAGTGGCTACTAAGTGGGTGGTGGGTGGGGAGTGAATTTCTTCGTCGTCCGCATCCCATCCTAGCCGAACATAGTTCGACCAAGGTTCTCCTGACAGGGAGAGAGACCTTAACGAGTTTAGCATATCGCCGAAGGGCGAGTGCTGAAAGATATCTGCGGAGGTGAACTCCATGATCGGCGCCCAATCGGATTCGATAGGCATAGGCGCAGGCGGCTCGGAGTCCGTGGCCGGGGATTAATCCAGTGGTTCGGCATCACAACTCTTGTGAGGGGCAAGGTAAGTATCCGGCTCTATCGCCGCTGAGAGTACGGCCTCCATGGAGGGGTCTATCCACGCGTCCTCGGATGGCACAATTCGCTCCGGATTAAAGGTCGGAGTAGTTGCCGGTGCGATCTCCCGGACACCGTCCGACGGCAGAGCCATATCATGCTCGTCGTGATCGTGTGGCGCACCTGGCAAGGGCTCGAATCCGTCGAAGATCAAGTATCCGCGGATATCGACGGTGTAGTTCAAGTTTCCGAACCTGACCTGGTGGCCAGGGGCGTAGCTCTCGATCTGCTCCAGATGGCCAAACGAGTTGGCCCGCAGTGCGAAGCCGCCGAATACAAAGATCTGTTCGGGGAGGAAGACCTCACCCTGGACCGCATTGTTGTCGATGATTGAAGGGTCCATCAAGCCTTATGGTGACGGCATAGTGGAACTCTCAATGAAAGCACCAATGTCGGTGTCAAAACCGGTGGATCTCGGGTAGGGGGTCCCGAACTGTGCGTCTAAGGCGGATGGTAACAGTAGGAGGGGGACACGATGTTTACCCAGGTTCGGGCCCTCTCGATGGAGGTAATACCCTACTTCCTACTTGGTTGATCTTGATGATATGAGTATTACAAGAGTTGCTCTACCACGAGATCGTAGAGGCTAAACCCTAGAAGCTAGCCTATGGTATGATTGTTGTTGTCCTATGGACTAAACCCTCTGGTTTATATAGACACCGGAGGGGGCTAGGGTCACACAGAGTCGGTTACAGGGAAGGAGATCTACATATCCGTATTGCCAAGCTTGCCTTCCACGCCAAGGAGAGTCCCATCCGGACACAAGACGAAGTCTTCAATCTTGTATCTTCATAGTCCAACAGTCCGGCCAAAGGATATAGTCCAGCCAAAGGATACCCCCTAATCCAGGACTCCGTCAATATGCGTGGGGGCTAAAGCCGACGACTGCAAACTTTCAGGTTATATATATATGTATATGTATATATATATATATATATATATATATATATATATATATATATATATATATATATATATATATATATATATATATATATATGGCCGCACAGGAGGTATCATAATACTTTCGGGCAAAAGTCTAAACATAGCCTTTATAATTTAATAAACATTGTTCTTACAATGGGAATACATGTTATTAGAACATAATATTCTTCGAGCACTAAACCTCTATCGAACGAGCGCCTTCAAGGACTTCTTCAAAGTAGTGCTCGGCAGTTACTCGGCCTGCGGCCGAACTCTGGGTTGCAATAGCGGTGGCCTCCATCTCTGCCCAGTATGTCTTGACACGAGCAAGAGCCATTCGCGCACCCTCTATGCACGCCAACCTCTTCATGGCGTTGATGTGTGGCATAACACCAAGGAATGATACGTCTCCAACGTATATATAATTTTTTTATTGCTCCATGCTATATTATCTACTATTTTGGACCATATTGGGCTTTATTTTCCACTTTTATATTATTTTTGGGACTAACCTATTAACAGAAGGCCCAGCCCAGAATTGTTGTTTTTTTGCCTATTTCAGTGTTTCGAAGAAACGAAATATCAAACGGAGTCCAAACGGAATGAAACCTTCGGGGCCGTGATTTTCTCACCGAACATGATCCAGGAGACTTGGACCCTACGTCAAGAAAGATAGGAGGTGGGCACGAGGTAGGGGGCGCGCCCTACCCCCCAGGCGCGCCCCCACCCTCGTGGGCCCCACCTTGCTCCACCGACGTACTTCTTCCTCCTATATATACCTACGTACCCCCAAACGATCAGATACGGAGCCGAAAACCTAATTCCATCGCCGCAACCTTCTGTACCCACGAGATCCCATCTTGGGGCCTGTTTCGGAGCTCCGCCGGAGAGGGCATCCACCACAGGGGGCTTCTACATCATCATAGCCCCTCCGATGAAGTGTGAATAGTTTACCTCAGACCTTCGGGTCCATAGTTAGTAGCTATATGGCTTCTTCTCTCTTTTTTGATCTCAATGCAATGTTCTCCCCCTCTCTCGTGGAGATCTATTTGATTTAATCTTCTTTTGCGGTGTGTTTGTTGAGACCAATGAATTGTGGGTTTATGATCAAGTCTATCTATGAACAATGTTTAAATCTTCTCGGAATTCTTTTATGTATGATTGGTTATCTTTGCAAGTTTCTTCGAATTATTAGTTTGGTTTGGCCTACTAGATTGGTTTTTCTTGCAATGGGAGAAGTGCTTAGCTTTGGGTTCAATCTTGCGGTGTCCTTTCCCAGTGACAGTAGGGGCAGCAAGGCACGTATTATATTGTTGCCATCGAGGATAACAAGATGGGGTTTTTATCATATTGCATGAAACTATCCCTCTACATCATGTCATCTTGCTTAAGGCGTTACTATGTTTTTTTACTTAATACTCTAGATGCATGTTGGATAGTGGTCGATGAGTGGAGTAATAGTAGTAGATGCAGGCAGGAGTCGGTCTACTTGTCTCGGACGTGATGCCTATATACATGATCATACCTAGATATTCTCATAACTATGCACAATTCTGTCAATTGCTCAACAGTAATTTGTTCACCCACCATAGAAAACTTATGCTCTTGAGAGAAGCCACTAGTGAAATCTATGGCCCCCGGGTCTAACCTCATCATATTTCCATCACTTTATTATTTCTTTGCTTTTTTACTTTGCCTTTTATTTTACTTTGCATCTCTATACCAAAAATACTAAAAATAGTATCTATCATCTCTATCAGATCTCACTCTCGTAAGTGACCGTGAAGGGATTGAGAACCCCTATCCGCGTTGGTTGCGAGGAGTTATTTGGTTTGTGTAGGTACGAGGGACTCGCGCATAGCCTCCTACTGGATTGATACCTTGGTTCTCAAAAACTGAGGGAAATACTTACGCTACTTTGTTGCATCATCCTTTCCTCTTTGGGGAAATCCAACGCAGTGCTCAAGAGGTAGCAAGAAGAATTTCTGGCGCCGTTGCCGGGGATTCTACGCAAAAGTCAACATACCAAGTACCCATCACAATCCCTTATCTCTCGCATTACATTATTTGCCATTTGCCTCTCGTTTTCCTCTCCCCCACTTCACCCTTGCCGTTTTATTCGCCTTCTCTTTTCCGTTTGCCTTTTTCTCGCTTGCTTTTTGTTTGCTCGTGTGTTGGATTGCTTGTTTGTCACGATGGCTCAAGATAATACCAAATTGTGTGACTTCACCAATACCAACAATAATGATTTCCTTAGCACTCCGATTGCTCCTCTTACCAACACTGAATCTTGTGAAATCAATACTGCTTTGTTGAATCTTGTTATGAAAGAGCAATTCGCCGGCCTTCTTAGTGAAGATGTCGCTACTCATCTAAATAGCTTCGTGGATTTGTGTGATATGCAAAAGAAGAAAGGTGTTGATAATGGTATCGTTAAATTGAAGCTGTTTCCTTTTTCACTTAGAGATCGTGCTAAAGCTTGGTTTTCGTCTTTGCCTAAAAATAGTATCGATTCTTGGAACAAGTGCAAAGATGCTTTTATCTCTAAGTATTTTCCTCCTGCTAATATCATCTCTCTTAGAAATGATATTATGAATTTTAAGCAACTTGATCATGAACATGTTGCACAAGCTTGGGAGAGAATGAAATTAATGATACGTAATTGCCCTACTCATGGTTTGAACTTGTGGATGATTATACAAAAAAATTATGCCGAATTGAATTTTGCTTCTAGAAATCTTTTGGATTAGGTCGCGGGAGGCACTTTTATGGAAATCACTTTAGGAGATTCTACTAAACTCCTAGATAATATTACGGTTAACTATTCTCAATGGCACACTGAAAGATCTACTAATAAAAAAGTGCATGCGATAGAAGAAATTAATGTTTTGAGTGGAAAGATGGATGAACTCGTGAAATTGTTTGCTACTAAGAGTGTTTCTTCTGATCCTAATGATATGACTTTGTCTACTTTGATTGAGAATAATAATGAATATATGGATGTGAACTTTGTTGGTAGGAATAATTTTGGTAACAACGCGTATAGAGGGATCTTTAATCCTAGGCCTTATCCTAGTAATCCTTCTAATAATTACGGAAATTCCTACAACAACTCTTATGTAAATTTTAATAAGATGCCCTCTGAATTTGAGACTAGTTTTAAAGAGTTTATGAATTCGCAAAAGAATTTTAATGCTTTGTGTGAAGAAAAATTGCTTAAAGTTGATGATTTGGCTAGGAACGTTGATAGAATTTCTCTTGAGGTTGATTCTTTAAAACTTAGATCTATTCCTCCTAAGCATGATATCAATGAGTCTCTCAAAGCCATGAGAATTTCCATTGATGAGTGCAAGGAAAGAACCGCTAGGATGCGTGCTACGAAAGATGCCTTTATTAAAGCGTGTTCTTCCAATCCCTATGAAAATAAATACGAAGATCTAAAAGTTATTGATGTTTCCCCTATTAAATCTTTGTTTTTCAATATGAATCTTGATAATGATGGGACTTAATATGATCCACCTTTACCTAGAAGGCGTTCCAAGAATTCTGAGTATTTAGATCTTGATGCTAAAAGTGATAAAAGTGGGAAAACCCTAGATGTTGCTAAACCCATTATTTTGGATTTCAAGGAATTTAATTATGAAAATTGCTCTTTAATTGATTGTATTTCCTTGTTGCAATCCGTGCTAAATTCTCCTCATGCTTATAGTCAAAATAAAGCCTTTACTGAACATATCGTTGATGCCTTGATGCAATCTTATGAAGAAAAACTTGAGTTGAAAGTTTCTATCCCTAGAAAACTTTATGATGAGTGGGAACCTACTATTAAAATGAAAACTGAAGATCATGAGTTTTATGCTTTGTGTGATTTGGGTGCTAGTGTTTCCACTATTCCCAAAACTTTGTGTGATTTGCTAGACTTTCATGATTTTGAGATTGCTCTCTAAATTTGCACCTTGCGGATTCCACTATTAAGAAACCTATGGGAAGAATTAATGATGTTCTTATTGTTGCAAATAGGAATTATGTGCTCGTAGATTTTATCGTTCTTGACATAGATTGCAATCCTTCTTGTCCTATTATTCTTGGTAGACCTTTCCTTAGAACGGTTGGTGCAATTATTGATACGAAGGAAGGGAATATTAGATTACAATTTCCATTAAAGAAAGGCATGGAACACTTCCCTAGAAAGAAAATAAAATTTCCATATGAATCTATCATGAGAGCCACTTATGGATTGCCTACCAAAGATGGCAATACCTAGATCTATCCTTGCTATTATGTCTAGCTAGGGGCGTTAAACGATAGCGCTTGTTGGGAGGCAAACCCAATTTTATTTTTAGTTTTTCTGCTTTTGCTTCTGTTTAGGAATAAATCTTTGATCTAGCCTCTGGTTAGATGTGTTTTTATGTTTTAATTAGTGTTTGTGCCAAGTTAAAACTACAGGATCTTCTTGGATGATAGTTATTTGATCTTGCTGTAATTTCCAGAAACTTTCTGTTCATGAAAACAATTGTTAAAAAACACCAGAACGTGATAAAATAGTGATTACAATTGCTGGTGATCAATAAAAAAATTGTCTAGGTCGTCCTATTTTGGTAGACATTTTGTAGTTCCAGAAGTTTGCGTTAGTTACAGATTACTACACACTATTCTGTTTTTGACAGATTCTGTTTTTCGTGTGTTGTTTGCTTATTTTGATGAATCTATGGCTAGTAAAATAGTTTATAAACCATAGAGAAGTTGGAATACAGTAGGTTTAACACCAATATAAATAAATAATGAGTTCATTACAGTACCTTGAAGTGGTCTTTTGTTTTCTTTCGCTAACGGAGCTCACGAGATTTCTATTAAGTTTTGTGTTGTGAAGTTTTCAAGTTTTGGGTGAAATATTTTGATGGATTATGGAACAAGGAGTGGCAAGAGCCTAATCTTGGGGATTCCCATGGCACCCCAAGATAATTTAAGGACACCAAAAAGCCAAAGCTTGGGGATGCCCCGGAAGGCATCCCCTCTTTCGTCTACTTCCATCGGTAACTTTACTTGGAGCTATATTTTTATTCACCACATGATATGTGTTTTGCTTGGAGCGTCTTGTATGATTTGAGTCTTTGTTAGTTAGTTTACCACAATCATCCTTGCTGTACACACCTTTTGAGATAGCCATACATGATTTGGAATTTGATATAATACTCTATGTGCTTCACTTATATATTTTGAGCTATATAGTTTTGCTCTAGTGCTTCACTTTTAGAGCACGGTGGTGGATTTGTTTTATAGAAACTATTGATCTCTCATGCTTCACTTAGATTATTTTGAGAGTCTTAAATAGCATGGTAATTTGCCTAAAAATTTAATATGCTTGGTATTCAAGATTTGTAAAGCTTTCTTTTGAGTGCATTGAATACTAAGAAAAGTTTGATGCTTGATAATTGTTTTGAGATATGGAGGTGATAATATCAAAGTCGTGCTAGTTGAGTTGTTGTGAATTTTAGAAATGCTTGTGTTGAATCTTTCAAGTCCCGTAGCATGCACGTATGGTAAACGTTATGTAACAAATTTGAAACATGAGGTCTTCTTTGATTGTCCTCCTTATCAGTGGCGGTCGGGGACGAGCGATGGTGTTTTCCTACCAATCTATCCCCCTAGGAGCATGCGCGTAGTACTTTGGTTTTTGATGGCTTGTATATTTTTGCAATAAGTATATGAGTTCTTTATGACTAATGTTGAGTCCATGGATTATACGCACTCTCACCCTTCCATCATTGCTAGCCTCTTCGGTACCGTGCATTGCCCTTTCTCACATTGAGAGCTGGTGCAAACTTCGCCGGTGCATCCAAATCCCGTGATATGATACGCTCTTTCACACATAAACCTCCTTATATCTTCCTCAAAACAGCCACCATACCTACCTATTATGGCATTTCCGTAGCCATTCCAAGATGTATTGCCATGCAACTTTCCACCATACCGTTTGTCATGACACATTCACCATTGTCATATTGCTTAGCATGATCATGTAGTTGACATAGTATTTGTGGCAAAGCCACCGTTCATAATTCTTTCATACATGTCACTCTTGATTCATTGCATATCCAGGTACACCGCCGGAGGCATTCATATATATAGAGAGTCATACTTTGTTCTAGTATCGAGTTGTAACCATTGAGTTGTAAATAAATAGAAGTGTGATGATCATCATTTTCTAGAGCATTGTCCCAAGTGAGGAATATATATATAAAAAGAAAGAGAAAGGCCATAGAAAAAGAAAAGTCCCAAAAAAATGAGAGAAAAGGAGAGAAGGGACAATGCTACTATCCTTTGCCACACTTGTGCTTCAAAGTAGCACTGTAATGTTCATGATATAGAGTCTCTTGTTTTGTCACTTTCATATACTAGTGGGAATTTTCATTATACAACTTGGCTTGTATATTCCAACAATGGGCCTCCTCAAGTGCCCTAGGTCTTCGTGAGCAAGCAAGTCGGATGCACACCCACTTAGTTTCTTTTGTTGAGCTTTCATACATTTATAGCTCTAGCGCATCCGTTGCATGGCAATCCCTACTCCTTGCATTAACATCAATCGATGGGCATCTCCATAGCCCATTGATTAGCCTCGTTGATGTGAGATCTTCTCCTTTTTTGTCTTCTCCACATAACCCCCATCATCATTATTCTATTCCACCCATAGTGCTATATCCATGGCTCACGCTCATGTATTGCGTGAAGGTTTATAAGTTTGAGATTATTAAGGTATGAAACAATTGCTTGGCTTGTCATTGGGGTTGTGCATGATGAGAGCATTCTTGTGTGACAAAAATGGAGCATGACTAAACTATATGATTTTGTAGGGATGAACTTTCTTTGGCCATGTTATTTTGAGAAGACATGATTGCTTAGTTAGTATGCTTGAAGTATTATTATTTTTATGTCAATATGAACTTTTGTCTTGAATCTTTCGGATCTGAATATTCATACCACAATTAAGAAGAATTACATTGAAATTATGCCAAGTAGCACTCCGCATCCAAAATTCTTTTTTATCATTTACCTACTTGGGGACGAGCAGGAATTAAGCTTGGGGATGCCTGATACGTCTCCAACATATATATAATTTTTGATTGCTCCATGCTATATTATCTACTGTTTTGGACAATATTGGGCTTTATTTTACACTTTTATATTATTTTTGGGACTAACCTATTAACCGGAGGCCCAGCCCAAAATTGTTGTTTTTGCCTATTTCAGTGTTTCGAAGAAACGGAATATCAAACGGAGTCCAAACGGAATAAAACCTTCGGGAACGTGATTTTCTCACCGAACATGATCCAGGAGACTAGGACCCTACGTCAAGAAAGCCAGGAGGTGGGCACGAGGTAGGGGGCGCGCCCTACCCCCCAGGCGCACCCCCCACCCTCGTGGGCCCCACCTTGCTCCACCGACGTTCTTCTTCCTCCTATATATACCTACGTACCCCCAAACGATCAGATACGGAGCAAAAAACCTAATTCCACCGCCGCAACCTTCTGTACCCACGAGATCCCATCTTGGGGCCTGTTTCAGAGCTCCGCCGGAGGGGGCATCCACCACGGAGGGCTTCTACATCATCACCATAGCCCCTCCGATGAAGTGTGAGTAGTTTACCTCAGACCTTCGGGTCCATAGTTAGTAGCTAGATTGCTTCTTCTCTCTTTTTGGATCTCAATACAATGTTCTCCCCCTCTCTCGTGGAGATCTATTCGATGTAATCTTCTTTTTGCAGTGTGTTTGTTGAGACCGATGAATTGTGGGTTTATGATCAAGATTATCTATGAACAATATTTGAATCTTCTCTGAATTCTTTTATGTATGATTGGTTATCTTTGCAAGTCTCTTCGAATTATCAGTTTGGTTTGTCCTACTAGATTGGTTTTTCTTGCAGCGGGAGAAGTGCTTAGCTTTGGGTTCAATCTTGCAGTATCCTTTCCCAGTGATAGTAGGGGCAGCAAGGCATGTATTGTATTGTTGTCATCGAGGATAACAAGATGGGGTTTTTATCATATTGCATGAAACTATCCCTCTACATCATGTCATCTTGCTTAAGGCGTTACTCTGTTTTTAACTTAATATTCTAGATGCATGCTGGATAGCGGTCGATGAGTGGAGTAATAGTAGTAGATGCAGGCAGGAGTCGGTCTACTTGTCTCGGACGTGATGCCTATATACATGATCATACCTAGATATTCTCATAACTATGTGCAATTCCCTCAATTGCTCAATAGTAATTTGTTCACCCACCGTAGAAAACTTATGCTCTTGAGAGAAGCCACTAGTGAAATCTATGGCCCCCGGGTCTAACTTCATCATATTATTCTTCCATCACTTTATTATTGCTTTGCTTTTTTACTTTGCCTTTTATTTTACTTTACATCTCTATACCAAAAATACCAAAAAAATTATCTATCATCTCTATCAGATCTCACTCTCGTAAGTGACCGTGAAGGGATTGACAACCCCTATTCGCGTTGGTTGCGAGGAGTTATTTGCTTTGTGTAGGTACGAGGGACTTGCGCGTAGCCTCCTACTGGATTGATACCTTGGTTCTCAAAAACTGAGGGAAATACTTACGCTACTTTCCTGCATCATCCTTTCCTCTTCGGGGAAATCCAACGCAGTGCTCAAGAGGTAGCAAGAAGAATTTCTAGCGCCGTTGCCGGGGAGTCTACGCAAAAGTCAACATACCAAGTACCCATCACAATCCCTTATCTATCGCATTACATTATTTGCCATTTGCCTCTCGTTTTCCTCTCCCCCACTTCACCCTTACCGTTTTATTCGCCCTCTCTTTTTCGTTTGCCTTTTTCTCGCTTGCTTTTTGTTTGCTCGTGTGTTGGATTGCTTGTTTGTCACGATGGCTCAAGATAATACCAAATTGTGTGACTTTACCAATACCAACAATAATGATTTCCTTAGCACTCCGATTGCTCCTCTTACCAACACTGAATCTTGTGAAATCAATACTGCTTTGTTGAATCTTGTTATGAAAGAGCAATTCGCCGGCCTTCCTAGTGAAGATGCCGCTACTCATCTAAATAGCTTCGTGGATTTGTGTGATATGCAAAAGAAGAAAGATGTTGATAATGATATCGTTAAATTGAAGCTATTTCCTTTTTCGCTTAGAGATCGTGCTAAAGCTTGGTTTTCTTCTTTGCCTAAAAATAGTATTGATTCTTGGAACAAGTGCAAAGATGATTTTATCTCTAAGTATTTTCCTCCCGCTAAGATCATCTCTCTTAGAAACGATATTATGAATTTTAAGCAACTTGATCATGAACATGTTGCACAAGCTTGGGAGAGAATGAAATTAATGATACGTAATTGCCCTACTCATGGTTTGAACTTGTGGATGATTATACAAAAAAATTATGCTGGATTGAATTTTGCTTCTAGAAATCTTTTGGATTCGGCCGCGGGAGGCACTTTTATGGAAATCACTTTAGGAGATGCTACTAAACTCCTAGATCATATTATGGTTAATTATTTTCAATGGCACACTGAAAGATCTACTAATAAAAAGTTCATGCGATAGAAGAAATTAATGTTTTGAGTGGAAAGATGGATGAACTCATGAAATTGTTTGCTACTAAGAGTGTTTCTTCTGATCCTAATGATATGCCTTTGTCTACTTTGATTAAGGATAATAATGAATCTATGGAGCGACTTTTCATAATGATGTTGTAATAAATAAAACCACGTGTTCGGCCACGGGATTACTTACTTGGGCATCTGGACGATTGCAGCTCAGACCCGCATCCTCGGTGGTGCCCGAACACCTTATTTGTGGTCCGAAGAACAATTTGTACATCTCTTCGAGCGTCATGCCGAGGAAGTGCTGAATAGCTCGTGGTCCCTCTGGGTTGGACTCCCACATACGGAGGGGTCGACGTTTGCAAGGCAGGACTCGACGAACTAACATGACTTGCATTACCGTGGCCAGGCTGACATCTCTCTCGAGGAGATCTCGGATGCGGCTCTGCAATGTCGGCACATCCTTTACTGGCCCCCAGTCCAGCCCCTTGTTGATCCATGACGTCAGTCGTTGCGGGGGGCCCGAGCGAAAGGCAGGGGCGACCACCCACTTGGTACCCCGGGGAGCTGTGATATAAAACCACTCCCGTTGCCATAAGTTGGACACCTCCGGGAAGGAACCCTCTGGCCATGGAACATCGGTGCTTTTGCTTATTACGGCACCTTTGCACTCTGCGTGTCTCCCCTCAATCATCTTCGGCTTCACATTGAAAGTCTTGAGCCACAGGCCGAAGTGTGGGGTAATGTGGAGGAAGGCTTCACACACAATGATGAACGACGAGATGTGAAGGACTGAATCTGGAGCCAGGTCATGGAAATCTAGCCAATAATAGAACATGAGCCCCCTGACAAAAGGATCCAGAGCGAGGCCTAGCCCTCGGAGGAAGTGAGAGACGAATAAAACGCTCTCGTCGGGTTCGGGAGTGGGAATGACCTACCCTCGAGCAGGCAACCTGTGCAAGATCTCGCCGGTTAGAAACCTGACCTCTCTTAGCTTCTTGATGTCTTCCTCTGTGACAGATGAAGGCATCCACCGACCTTGAGGGTTGGATCCGGACATGGTTGAAGGTCTGAAGCTCCTGACCTAAGCCTTGGGTGTTGAAACTCGAGGAGGGGGGAGGATTCGATTGAGTTCGAGAGGAAAAAAGGACAGGCCTTGGTCTCTTTATAAAGAGGGTGAATATCAAGCGTCCTCCTCGTGACCGTTTGGGACTTGCCTAAAATCAAGGAATCATACCAACGGGCATGATTGGGTTACCCACGTCCGTGTTGATGAGAATCCCGTAATAAGGGGGACACGATCTCTGCTCCGACAAGACGTGCCAATAAAATCACCTCGTGAAACGTGCGATGGCAGGCTGATTGAGAAAAACGGTTCATGTAATGATCAGGCCGTGGTGTGATGTCACGTTATGAAGGGTCGTCAGCAGATTAGATTTGTGGAAATATTATTCTCTCTACGGTGGTATGTGGAACTTGTTTTGCAGAGCCAGACACTATCCTTGTGTTCAAAATCTTCTATGGAGTATTCGGAGGAAGAACCCGCCTTGCAATGCCGAAGACAAATCTGCGCACCGGACTCATCGTCATTGAAGCCTGGTTCAGGGGCTATTGAGGGAGTCCTAGATTAGGGGGTATCCGGACAGCCGGACTGTTGGACTATGAAGATACAAGATTGAAGACTTCGTCCCGTGTCCGGATGGGACTCTCCTTGGCGTGGAAGGCAAGCTTGGCGATACGGATATGTAGATCTCCTTCCTTGTAACCGACTCTGTGTAACCCTAGCCCCCTCTGGTGTGTATATAAACCGGAGGGTTTAGTCCGTAGGACAACAACAATCATACCATAGGCTAGCTTCTAGGGTTTAGCCTCTACGATCTCGTCGTAGATCAACCCTTGTAATACTCATCTCATCAAGATCAATCAAGCAGGAAGTAGGGTATTACCTCCATCGAGAGGGCCCGAACCTGGGTAAACATCGTGTCCCCCGCCTCCTGTTACCATCCTCCTTAGACGCACAGTTCGGGACCCCCTACCCGAGATCCGTCGGTTTTGACACCGACAATCTTCGGTAGGTAAACCGAATCAATGAGGGACTATTACGTGTGTTATCCTGCAAGTCTCACACACACATTAGTCCCTGAACCAAGTTTGTCGTCAATACTCCAAAACCAACTAGGGGTGGCACTAGATGCACTTACACCTCTACTCTCTTGTAATGGATTGAGTTTTCCCTTTGAAGTTATCTTATCGGATTGAGTCTTTAAGGATTTGAGAACACTTGATGTATGTCTTGCGTGGGATACCCATGGTGACAATGGGGTATTCTATTGATTCACTTGATGTATGTTTGGGTGATCAACTTGCGGGCTCCGTGACCTTGGGAATCTATGCATAGGGGTTGGCACACGTTTTCGTCTTGACTTTCCGGTAGAAACTTTGGGGCACTCTTTGAAGTTCTTTGTGTTGGTTGAATAGATGAATCTGAGATTGTGTGATGCATATCATATAATCATACCCACGGATACTTGAGGTGACATTGGACTATCTAGATGACATTAGGGTTTTGGTTGATTTCTGTCTTAAGGTGTTATTCTAGTACGAACTCTATGATAGATCGAACGGAAAGAATAACTTCATGTTTTTTTACTATGGACTCTTGAATAGATCGATTAGAAAGGATAACTTTGAGGTGGTTTCGTACCCTACAATAATCTCTTCGTTTGTTCTTTGCTATTAGTGACTTTGGAGTGACTCTTTGTTGCATGTTAAGGGATAGTTATATGATCCAATTATGTTATTATTGTTGAGAGAACTTGCACTAGTGAAAGTATGAACCCTAGGCCTTGTTTCAACGCATTGCAATATCGTTTGTGCTCACTTTTATCATTAGTTACCTTGATGTTTTTATATTTTTCAAATTACAAAAACCTATATCTACCATCCATATTGCACTTGTATCACCATCTCTTCGTCGAACTAGTGCACCTATACAATTTACCATTGTATTGGGTGTGTTGGGGACACCAGAGACTCTTTGTTATTTGGTTGCAGGGTTGCTTGAGAGAGACCATCTTCATCCTACGCCTCCCACAGATTGATAAACCTTAGGTCATCCACTTGAGGGAAATTTGCTATTGTCCTACAAACCTCTGCACTTAGAGGCCCAACAACGTCTACAAGAAGAAGGTTGCGTAGTAGACATCAATTGTTACTTCATATGATCACTTGGGGGCTTCCTGCTCATTGAGCATAGCTATGACTACCCTCTTGATCCGGCTTATATGCCATGATTACTAAATACTTGGGGGCTTCCTGCTCATTGAGCATAGCTATGATTACCCTATTGATCCAGCTTGTACGCCTAGAATGAAATACTACTCGGGTGCTCTCTGTTTAATGGACAAGAGTTTTTATGACCCTTGTAGTAGGCTTGGAAGCCAGGTGTATTCACCTAAAAACCCGGGTTATCCTGCCTTTTTAAGTCTGCCACTCCGCCCAGATTGACTGGAATGACTCGCCGTACTTTTGATAAGTCAATCTTATACAGACCCTGAACTTGTCAAAGTTAAACCGACAATTGGTCATGTGAGGCCCAGCTTATAAGGTTGAATGAAGGTTTAACTTAGTGGTTGTGCGGCCCTTGAAAAGCACTCGACTTGAAGGCTTGGCAGCCTGTGAAAAGCCTTGTTTTTTTGCTTTTTATTCGATTTGAACATTTTCTGAGCTTCATTTTTTGTGATATATTTGAAAACCAATAAAGGATATGTTGCCTTATGGTTCATATATGAATTTATCCGGCGTTTGTTAACCCGGCCTGACTTTGGACTATAAGTCGCCAGTGTATGATGATTTTGTATACTTGGAAGTGTTGTGCTCTAAGTTTTGGGATATTACCCCTTGCTGCATACGGCGCTGTAAGCCGGCGGTATACGTCAATTGAACAGGGCATTGTGCACTCAATCTTTTGGGTTGTAACCCTTATTGCACAGGTATGATAAGCCGGCAGTGTGAGCAAATATCACAGGTATGATATTTTGTTATGATTATATAAGGTTATGATTAAACCGGCCCTGGTTATGGACTGTTTTAGTCACCAGTGGTTTTTATATAAGGTATTATGACCCGCTCTGGGGTAAACCGCCAGAGCACTTATGATATGTTTATGTGCAGGGAAAATAAAATCTGCTCTACATACTTGATGATATCATAAGCATAAGTGGCAGATCTTCAACTGGCGGATCAACGGTGTTATGCAAAACAAAACATGCACGACGGCATGGCAGATCAAGAGTTTAACTAGTCCATTACAAGGCATCTGATGCCCCAAAAGATAATTGTTTTGGCAGTTTTAGAGAAAACAGATGCTAAGCCGACTTGCGACTTATGGATTTTGGCCTTGATGAGTTGAAGGTTGTGGATCGTCCAGCACCGGTTCATCCTGCTCGTCTTCACCCAATGGCTGGAAGTCAGTGGTTGCCCAGTTGACCCCAGTCAAAGCTCTGAATACAGCTTCATCACTTATAAATGTTGATGGGTCAACATCAGGGGCAAAAGTGTGCTTACAGATCGGAGGAGTCGGGTCCTGAGATCGTGAGTAGGCACCTTGACCTTCTTGTTGTCGGCGTCGTAAACCGGCTGGTAATGTGAAAGAGTAGTGTCTTCAGCCAGCTTACTGGCCAGAGGACGCATTTCCCTTGTAATTGCGGAGAAGTCTTCTGCGCTGAAGGGTGACCCGTCTTCTTTTACGCTCGGGCAGCCGTTTGCCAAGTCTGTCGGTTCAAGATCAGCTAGCCATGCTTTTGCCCGGGTTAGCGCTGTAAGTGCACCGGCTCTGGCAGCTGATTTCTTCAATTCTTCGATCTGCGGAGGCAGCATAGATAGCTTCTCCAACGTATCCTTGATGAGGGTTGGAGGCTGTTTGTTGTGAGCAGCTGTGCAGATGACCCGTTGTGCGCCAGTATATAACTGCTCTATGAGCGTGTATGCGGCTTTCAGTTTTTTCCGCATGGCTGAGCCAAGGTGGGCAACTCTGGAGCTTGTATCATCAAGGAAGTTTGTAAGCCGGGAGCACATTGGTTAACATACATTAAAAAGATTAAGAGGAAGTTATTTATCAAAAATGGCAACAGTCAGGGCATTGATTTGTTGTTTTAAGCCCGCAAGCTCTGCAGCTACCGGCTTAAGGGCCACTTCAGCATCCTCAACCCTCTTCAACAGGGCTGACCTCTCTGTATCCCAACCCGCCTGTTCAGCTTTGGAGCCTTCTTTCAGCTTCTCCATTAAGCCTTCTTTCTCTGCACCCTTTGACTTAGATGTTTAATGAGCTTTTTCCTTTCATCAAGGTGGATTCCTTAGCACCCCTCCAAAGAAAGAGGTGAATTCCTTAGTAGATAAATGAAAAAAAGGTACTACTTTCTTTATTAGGCTCCCTTATATTTTAGGTCAAATTTTGATCGTAGATTTGATTTACAAAAATTAAGTGGTATGTCATGAAAAATTATACTGTTGGATTCATTTTTTATGATAAATTTTTCAACATATAACTCGTGTTTTATTACATGCATTTATGATCAAACTTTGGCTTAAAATTTGAGAGGCATAATAAACCCGAATGGAGGAAGCAAAAAGGTTGTATTTGTCTAGACCCACGGTGCTTTAGGCAAGCATAGTTCCCGGTGCTTTGGGCAAGCATAGTTCCCGGTGCAAGGGAACGCCTATACCTCGCTTGCTACAGGGTGCATGGTTTGCTCGCTTCAGCCCCCCCCCCCCCCAACCCACCCCCCTTAATGGGCCAACCCATCGCGGGGGGAGCGCTAGGTCTCTAGCAAAAGTTTTTCATATACTTTTCTCTCTATTACTTTTATTTATATTTCTCAAGTGGATTTTCTATATAAATTTAACAAATGTTCATCGTGCTAAAAAATGTAACACGGTGTTAAAAGATGCTCATGCAAAATAATGATCATGCGACTTTAAAAAAATGTTGATAACATTCAAAAACATTCTTCGTGATGTTTAAAAAATGTTCTCATGTTAAAAAAATGCACATGACATTTAAAAATAAACTTTATTTTATGTAAAAAAAGTTCATGCAGTTAAAAAGGTTACTACCATTTTAAAAATGCATGTGCCGTCTTAAAAAAATGTGGACACATTTTTAAAATGTGTTTGTGCATTTAATTTTTTTAGTAGTGTCAAAAATGTTCATGCCGTTGCTAAAAAATGTCTTGTATCATTAAAAGAAATGTTTAACGCGTATCTAAAAAGGTTAAAAAATCATGTATTAGAAAAAACAAGGGCACGCATTAAAGATGTTTTATATATAAAAAAGTGGACATCAAAACATATTTTGAAGCAATGTTAAACATCTATAAAAAGTGCTTCTGATGTATACAATGTATGATGTGTATGTACAAAATTGACATTTTTTTAAAAGAAGAAACAATATGTTAAGAAAATAAGAAAAGCTAGATACAGAAAAAAACCCAAAATAAAACCATTGAGAAACGACACAGAAAACAGTTGAAAGCCAAAAATGAAAACAAAACATATATAAGAATAGTACAAAAAAATGCAGAACAGTTTTATAGGGCCGGCCCACGAGCCCCCATGCCAGAGGCTATGCTATTATTAAGGCATGAACTATGAGGGCAGCTGGTAGCTGATGCCTATGCATCCACCTAGACAAAAAGCATGAGGCGCCTAGTTGATTTTTTCTTCTCCCAACACAGTGAGCTGAGACCACCAACTTTAAGACCCACCCCCTCTCTCTCTCTCTCTCTCTTCAAAATATTTCATATCCATTCCCTGGCAAAAGGCAACATATAGAAGAGGGCATGCTCGCTATCATCAGCACAGGGCTCTCTCTCCTCACTTTTGGTCGTTGGACCATAACCTCTCTCCTCGAGAGCCCACGCATGTAGAAGAATCACCTCTTTGCGAGGCATTAACTTTTGCTCCACGCTGACATCCGAGACTAGTTGGTACGTGGAGCAGCACCATTGGGGCATTAGGGCATGGCCAACGGTATGCTTGAAACCCGCTGCCGCACTGTCCAACTAGGCTCGGATGCCAGGTGGAGCTCATGTAGTAGCCTCGCAGTGTGTCAGAGTAGCTTGCAGAGGAGGCTGGTGCTTCATGGGAGAAAGAAGAAAAAGAGGGAAAAGGAGGTGAGAGATGACGATGGGTGTTTAGGTGGGGAGGTAGAAGCTGACACATGTGGTGCCATGGTAATGATAGCCTCAGATTAGGGCGTTGGGTGAGAAAAAAATCAAATTGATGCAAACATTCTTTTTCATCTAGCTGGATGGGCTGAGTGCTGCCTTCATTGTATATGTCCTTACTGTTGGCCATGCCCTTAGGCGAAAAGTAGCTCTACCCCTAGAAAAAGTGAAAAGTAGCTCTGATGCCGTGTCCGATCAATCTCGACCCTTATGCCTGGTACAATGATAGATGCTTAGGAAGCTGCTTAGGAAAATAAACGAAATTTTTCTGAAGCATCAGTGTGTATTTCTACTCAGGAGACGGCTAATTATTTACCTGTATAAACAAGCATCGGTGTTATAAGAATAATCTAATTTACTTCTCCAAGCACCTCTTCTGAGGAGAAGGCGTTATGCGTCACTTCCCGCGCACTTGCTCTCCACCGACCCATCGCCCCGTACGCCCGCGGCCACGTACTGCCGCCACTGCAGTACAATATATCTCGGCATCCCGGGACACAACACCAGCGCGACCGCGAGCGCACTGGAAGGATTGCGACCACCACAGCCGTGCACTACGACACGACACTCCCACGTCCGCGCCCGCGCGCGGAGGACGAACGAGGATTCATCTCCGGCTCCGGCTGAAGATGCTCGCGGTGTTCGACGGGCGGTGGCGCCGAGCCCGGAGGGGCTGCGGCAGCCGGGCGAGGCCGGGCACGGCGCCGAGGGGGTCGCGGCCCGGTTACGAGAGGCCCGCCCCGGAGCGCCCACCGTCATGGCCTACTCTTCCCACGGCCAGAGTAACGTGCAAGCTATAGTAAATCTCGTCTACACGAAATCGAACCGCGATAACAAACTTTTACGATTGCAATTGTGTGGTTACACTGAACGTTCCGCCCCAGTTATTGCAGATTCGCAGTACAATGCGTGTTTCTTTTGGAAGATTTTGAAATGTCAGTTCTTATGTATTGTCTTTTTTTTTTCTGTCACTTACCTGCCGTTGGTAGTAGTAACGATATTTATTCAGAGTCAGTTGCGTGTGGTGGTTTCAATAGGACTCCAAGTATGTCTGCCCCAGTTTGGTCCAGACTCTTACTGAACTTTGGGGCTGCGTTATAAGTCCAATGTTCAGCATGTTGCAATTAGTACTCGATCGAAGTATGTCCCAACGTTCAATCTTATCTTGTCTTTACCTCTCCGGTCCAATATGCCTTCACATAACAGACCATGTTAATCGAGATCAGACTAGATGTCACCAATGACCTCTGTTATTTCTGAACTAATCTTCCTGCTGTGTATCTGGCATTCTGCATGTCTGCATTTCACATCAATGCGACAAACAAAACTATGCCATGTTCATTCATTTCTCCTTAACCAATAACTGTAAAGAAATTAATTGGCTTATAGTACTGTAAAGAAATTAAACTTATATTGGCTGTCCATTTTCCTACAGGATGCTGATGGCGGCGTCCATTTTACTGGGGAGTTGATTCGGAGGGTCATATAGTAGTTTCCAACGATGATGAGATTGTGCAGAACGCTTGTGGAAAATCCTTTGCACCGTTCTCCAAAGGTGTGCCTAGATTGCAACCAAGCAAGCAAAGATCCCAATCATCTCTGTATTCTTTCTCATTCTCTGATGACCAACATTCGATTATTTTTGTTGACAGGTTTCTTCTTCACGACTTTCTGGGGACTGCAGGGCTAGGAGCATCCTCATTTGGTGCCGAGGGTCGACGACAAAGGGAAGGTATGTGGCACAACTTCCTGGTCGATACACAGGCCAAGAAAGATACCACCAACAACTCGTACCGTTTTGTTTAAGGTTTCCGCTCCAACAAAAAAACTGCTTTTTCTTTGGAACAACATACGGAATTGTCGTCTCTCTGCCTTCTTGATCATTCTACCATGATTCAAAAATATCATTTTTTATACAACTTGTTCGAATTTATAGGATGAGGCCATCGCAAAAAGTAGGACAGACGATATTTGTTAATGGGATTAAACAATCAATGCTTATATCCTAGGGCATGATTGCACGTAGTCCTCTAGAGATACTAAATCGGCGGTAAAGCCCACTGAGGCCACTAGATGCACCTCGGGCATCACGCGCCAGGACTCTGTCTCGGCCGTACCGATTCCTATTAGCCTACGGCCGAGCAAACCGAGCTAGCCCATCAAACACATTCGCTCACTGCCGTTCTTACATTGCTATAGTTCACTTGCTCGCTCCTTTTTTTTCATTTTCTTTGATTTTTCCTCCGCGTTTTCATTAATTTTGTCCTTGGTTTTCCAATTTTCTTTTGTTATACTGTGATATCTTTGGTTTTCATTGAGTTTCTTCGTGTTTTTTTTCCTTTCTTCATTATACTTTTGGTTATTTTTTCTTTCTTTCTTGGTTTCCTTCGTATTCCTTGATTTTGTTTACTTCTCTTTTTGTTTCTTTGTTAGTTTTAATCAGTTTCCTTTTTTGACACATGTTTATTTTTGCACAATATTCATCTTTTAGCACACAAGTGGAACATTTTTTGATACACTTTGGACATTTCAAATACATAATGTATATTCTTTTCTTAAAATACATGTTTCAAACACTTTTTTTAATACATAGTAACATTCTTGGAATACACGTTGTACATAAATTTATTGGCAATACTTTTTTAAAAAAGAACGAACATTTTTATATGTATAAAATTTTAAAATCTCCAAGAACATTATTTTGGAAACACATGGATATTTCTTTAAAATGTCACCTGCATTTTTTTAATTAGAAATAAACATAATCTTTCATTTGCATAACGAATTTTTAGGGATAATTAGATTTATGCCCCTAGTTGTGTCCCACTCGGCTGTTTTACCCCTAATTTCCAAAAGTCACCGCTTCTGTCCAAGTCACTTCGCTCCTCTTATGCTTTTGCCCTTTGACTGTTTGACCATCAGTTTGAAAACTTCATAACTAATTCATACTAAATCAGAAAAATGCAAATAAGATACCAAAATGTTCGTACCAACATCACCAATATGTCAGTGTCATTTGCATTCATGAAAAAAGTGTTTGAAGGTGCCCATCCGAGTTTTAGCTCTTATGCTACCACCATGAATAGTAAAATATAAAAAATTCAAAAAATTCAAAAACAAATTTGGTGGCAAAGAATGACAAATGTTTTAAGTGCTTGCCAAGTTTCATCTGGGAATGACATTCGTGGGTGCCCCAGCAAAAAAAGCAATCAGCACTCCAAAATAGATTATTTTTTTGCCACGACTTCCACGAATGTCGTTCCCTGATGAAACTTGGCAAGCACTTAGAACATTTGTCGTTCTTTGCCACCATATTTTTTTGAATTTTTTTGAATTTTTTTAGATTTTACTATTAACGGTGGTAGCATAAGAGCTAAAACTTGGATGGGCACTTTCCAACACTTTTTTCATAAATGCAAATGGCACTGACATATAGGTGATGTTTTTCTGAACATTTTGGTATCGTATTTGTATTTTTCTGATTTAGTATGAATTAGTTATGAAGTTTTCAAACTGACGTTCAAATGGTCAAAGGGCAAAAGCATAAGAGGAGCAAACTGACTTGGACAGAACCGGTGACTTTTGGAAATTAGGGGTAAAACAGACGAATGGGACACAACTAGGGGCATAAATCTAATTATCCCAATTTTTTAAAGGTAAAAACTTTTTTTATCGTGGAAATTTTCTTTAAAGCGTCACGTGCCTTTTTTTAATGGTAGGATACATTTCTTCATAGGACGCAAACATTGTTTTTTAATGTATACACTTTTTTTATAAAATTGCTACAAGCATATTTTGACACTCATGAACAGTTTTTTAATTGTCACATACATGTTGTGAATGTATGAAACAATTTTTTGTATTATGCAAACATTTGAAAAACATTTTTAAATGTCACGTACATTTGTTTTAAATGTGTGACATTTTTTAAATATCACAAAGAATCTTTGTACACCTGATTAACATTTTTCTATACATGTTAAACATTTTCTAAATAAATGATTAACATGTTTTCAAAATTTAATGTAAAGTGTTTCTTTGGTACACATATTTATTATATTTTGAAATATAAACAACAATAGTAAATAAATAAGAAAACACAAATATGAATTAGATCACAAATATCGCATGACGCGGCCATATGGTTACTGGGCCGGCTCAATGGCGGCTCCGACGACCCTGTGCAAGGAATCGCTGCGGGCGGCACAGAGGTGCGCCTGCCATCACGTCAGAGTCAGTCTAGTCACCTTCGCGTGCATACAAACCATTGCCTTCAGTTCATGGATCTTGCGTTGAGCATATCCGTGTCTGACTTTTATTTTTTTGCTGCCTCATGGTGTATTTATCACAAGATGTACTTGTCCGATCTATGTGCAATTCAAGATTCTACGGTGTACTATACTTTATACTTTAGTTCCATTCCATGGACGGCTGATTAGTTGTGTCGGATAAGAATGGTATATGTGAAGTATCCTATGTATAGCAGGAGTCGTTTATTTATATAACTGATCCGGATTGTATGTGCTCAACTTCGTCACCTAAAGTCCCACTATGCTCTTAAGTTTAATTGACACTGATTCCAGTAATACTCCCTTCCTTTCAGTTGAAAGGGTCCAATTCAAAAATCTTCCCAACCAAGGACATTTTTTTTTTTGCAAAAGCATTTAATTAGTGTGCTCGTTTTTCTCAAAAAATTATTTTCAACAATGCACTAATTACAATACATGCATGTGCGACCATTAAATGACCAAAGACTTTTACATGCATGGTGAGTTTTCTTTTAATCCTTAGGCTGGTCATAGTGGGGAGTAACTTAGACTGGTAACATGTATATGTTACTATTTTATGTTACTACCTCTACAGTGCATAGTATCATAGATGGTCTCATTTATTGTCATGCATGACACATAGTAGCATCACATTTATTATGTTACGGTATCTACCTATGTTACTATAACCATCTCTTTCTTCTTTAATTGCATGCCACATAAGCATGTTTGCGAGTCCCAAGTGCATGATACTACTTATGTTACTCCCACTATGGCCAGCCTTATATGCATCGATTTAATGCGCCTCGAAATATGAACATATGATGGTGAATAATAAAAATAAGACTAACAAAATGGAAAATAAAATGAGATACTCCCTCCGTCTTTGAAAGAGCGTACAAAGTATCTTAAAGTTTGACCGAGTTTGTGCAAAAATATATGAGTGTTTGTGAAACCAAATAGGTATATGGTGAAAGTATATTTTATAATGAATCTAATGCTACTAATTTAATGACATAAATATTGGTGTATTATTGTTTAAATACCGTCAAACATAGAAAAGTTTAACTTTCCAACAAAGTTGGAAGTACACTCTTTTACGGATGGAGGGAGTAGACTCTTACTACCTTGTGAACCAACTTGTGGTTGGATGATTAGTATGATAGTGGTATCCCTAGCCCATCAGGGTTCGAGTCTTAGACTTGACATTAATACTCGCATTTTTCTGGATTTATCTGAGTCTTTCCGGCGATGTTCATTCAGTGGGAGAAAATGTTCCCATTGACTACGAGGCGCTTGTGGTGACTTCATCAACCTTAAGATACTATGCCGACTTATTCTTTGGGAGATGTTCATACGGATAGGGTGTCCATGTGTGTGTGCGTTCATAGGAGAAGTGTATGCTTGTGTATGTGAGCGACTTCGATTGTACTGGATTCTATAAAAAAGACCCTTACTACCTCTGTGTTGGTTTATTAGTCTCTGTCATACTTTGGGTCAAAGTTTGACCACATATTTGGCTAGAAAAGTATTAATGAATGCCACCAAAAAATGTATTTTTGGATTCGTATTTGAATGTAGTTTTTTATATAATTTCTGCGATGTACAGTATAATTTATACTTTATAAGTTAAAATCATGTTCAAGATATGGCACGACGTACGAGAAGACTAGTAAACCAGGATTGGGTAGTAAAACGGAAGGGATGGAGTACTAGTCATCATTAATTTCAAAAAAAGCAACCCATTGGGAGTTGAAACAACAAATGCTGAGGTCTTGAGGAGGTGGACTAGAGAGATACTAGACTTACGGGCGTATTCGCGCAGGATTTCTGTTACGGACGCACGGAAGAGTTGTGGTTGGAGAAGATTAGGGAGGAGAGGTCCCACCAGCGAAAATCAAGGGGAGTTGGTTGGCGAGAGAGCAGTCCGTATGGACTATTAGTACTACTGGACAAGCTCTCTCCGGTGAGCGTCACCACCTACTGGCATAGTAGCAGAGGCAGCGAGAAGGAGATAAGCAAGGTAAGAATCGCTAGATAAAATCTAAGCATTGCATTCCCACTTCCCAGTCCCAGAATCGAAGTGGCTTCTTTCGATTTAGTTGTCGATGGGGTTGGGGATTCTTTCTGAAAACCCTCTTTCTTCTGTTCCTCTACTAGTGCTGAATTTCCCAGATGATTTTCACCATTCTTTCCTTGGGTCTTGGCGTGATTCTGAATCCAACATCGAATTTCCTTTTATTAGTAACGTGATTGATGCAAGCACATTTGCGCGTGGAGAGATGGGGGAGGGTGACGGCGACGTTGTGAGGCATGCACTGCACGCGCTCTCGATGGGGTCGAGGAAGCTCTCTGACACGCAGGAGAATCGGCCGCCGGCGGGGTGGTTGGTGCCGGGGAATCGGGTTTTTTTGCAGGTCATCACGTCCAGCTGTCTGTTGGCAGAGGGGAGGTCCGATGGGCCATGGGGACAAGGATAGGAGGCGGCGTGAGGTTGGCGGCCAGAAGAAATTGGGTTCGTGGAGAAATCTTCTTTTTCTCTTCAACCAGGATCAAACTTTTTTATTTTCAACTTAAGAAAGAATCAATCTTTCCCTAGAAAAACCCTAGCCACCACACAGATCTCCTTCTCGCTGCCGGATTCAGTCTGTCTCCCTCTCCCCCATGGCCGGTTTCAGTTGACAGGAGGCAGGGGAGACCATGAATCTTCATCAAGGGGTGTTCTTTTAAAGCTTGGACTTGCTTAATACTATATAGCTTGCGACCTTCGAAAAATAAATAAAAGAAAGAATTAAATATCCAAATTCACATTGAGGATACATGAAATCGGGTTAAGTACAAGCCTTCTTATTGTTCATGACTTCATGTCATCTTACCACCTATCACTGTAAATTATTTTTGCACTGCAGAGGGGCTGCTAAAAGGATGGGCACGTCTTCTGAAAGCTGCAAGCTGCAGGATGAGCAATACCAGTACTACAAGAACTTGGATGATGAAAAGAAGTATTTCTTGGTGCTTATGTTGGGTGATTTCCAAGATGCGATGGTAACCCTATTACCCCTCTGTGCTTTTTTAAGACAAATGCTGTTTGTACAAGTATCTAGTACTTTAGTTCTGTTAATTGCAGTCAATTTCTTGACGGGCAGACTATTCAGTCACTTCACAAAAAATTCCACATGGTTTTCTTTGGGCAATTACAAATAAGGTCCAGAGCCATTTTCGTTTAACATGGTCCCTCTTACCTGCTCTTTTCACATGAGGTGAGAGTAACTCTTACCTTCTTACCTCTCATGTGAAAAAAGAAGGTAAGAGAGACCATGTTAAAATTGCTCGTTTCTTAAAGATTAAGAATACTAGCAGTCAGATATGAGAAAGGCAAAGATGATACACCTTGATTATAACTATTGTCATTTCAATCTTGCGCATAAACTGTCCGTAAAAAATGTCTTATATCTGTCTGCAGATTTTATTTTATTTGATAAAATTAATCTATTAACAGACCATCTATTAATATCAAGATTTCTTTCTGCAGATAATTCCAGAAGAAGTTGTGCGGCGTTTCAAAGGCGAGATCCCAGGAGAGATCAAGCTGGAAACCCGAAATGGTTACAGTCACACTATTGTGGTTGCCAAGAACCAAGAAAAGCGTGTTCTTACAGTGGGTTGGCGGCAATTCGTTGAAAACTATGATCTACAGATGGATGATTCCTTAATATTCAGATACAAAGGGAACTCTCAGTTTACTGTCATGATCTTTGATAGTCTTGGTCGTGAAAAAGCATTATCGGTTGTTCTGGCTCCTTTTTTGCCTCAGGTCCAAGACAAGCGCAACGAGGCACATGAAATCGGGTGAAATATTAGACTTTATTATTCATGTCTTTATTTCTAGGTACCAAATTTCACTTCAAATGGCTTTTGCGCTGCAGGTATTCTCAAAAGATGGATGTGCCTCGGGAAAGAAGAAAAAGCCGGACTGAATATCACTACACAAACTTGGATGATGAGAAGAAATATTTCATGGTGCTTATGATGGACGATTTTTGTTGTGGAACACACACCTAATCAGAGAGGAGTCGAAGGTGAGAGAAGGGGAAGACACTGGAATTTCTGGTCGGGGCAACCTCATCCATTCATCCTCAGTACAGATATTTACAGAGCTTCACTTTTACACATAAGACCTCTAGCTTTCCTATTATACAACAAGAGTACCGACACTCCCCCTCAAGATGGGGCGAAGATGTCAATAAGCCCCATATTGTTACAAATCCTCATAAATGATACAACACCTATCCCTTTTGTTAATACATCTGCAAGCTGATCTACTGACCTAACATAACTAATTTGGAATAACCTTTCATCTAATTTCTCCCGGATAAAGTGCCTATCTATCTCAATATGTTTAGTTCTATCATGATAAACAGGGTTGTTCACTATGTTAATTGTGGCCTGATTATCACAATATACCTGAATAGGTGCACCACTGCACAACTGCAACTCCGTTAGCAATGTTTTTAGCCACATCAGTTCACACAACCCTGAAGCCATTGACCTGAACTTCGCTTCCGCTGTCGAGCGAGCTACCACACTCTGCTTCTTACTTCTCCAACTAACCAAATTTCCTCCGACAAACATGCAGTAGCCCGAAGTTGAACGCCTATCATCTAAGCATCCAGCCCAGTCCGCATCTGTGTACCCCTCGATTCTCAGATGTCCATGATTAGTGAACAGGATTCCCTTCCCAGGACAACTCTTTAAGTATCTTAGAATTCTATTCGCAGCATCTAAGTGGCTAGTTCTAGGGTCATGCATGTATCTGCTTACAATACTAACAGCATATGCTATATCTGGTCTCGTATGTGACAGATAGATTAACCGCCCAACTAGCCTTTGGTATTGGTACCTATCAACGGGATCACCACCATCTGCAGAGATCCGATGATTCTGTTCTATTGGTGTGACTGCAGGTTTGCATCCTAACATCACTGTCTCCTCAAGTAAATCAAGCACATATTTTCTTTGTGAGAGATAAATACCTTTTGGGCCATATGCAACTTCGATGCCCAAGAAGTAGTGGAGATATCCCATATCCTTGACTTCAAACGACTTTGCTAACATCTTCTTCAACTGAGATATCTCCACCTCATTGTTACCTGTAATCACAATGTCATCTACATAAACAAGAAGTATAGTAATGTAATCGCACTGGCATTTAAAGAATAGGGTATGATCTGCATTGCTTTGCCGATAACCCATGGAACAGATTTCCTTTCGAAACCTTCCGAACCATGCCCTAGGAGACTGTTTTAGTCCATACAGAGACTTTGTTAACCGACAGACTTTACCCTCCGTTTCCCGGCTTCTAAAACCAGGAGGAATTTCCATATAAACCTCCTCTTGCAGATCTCCATGGAGAAAAGCATTTTTAACATCCATCTGGAACAATTTCCACTTCTGATTTGCAGCTATCGAGATTAAAGTCCTGACAGTACTCAATTTCGCCACTGGAGCAAACGTTTCATCATAATCCACTCCGTAAGTTTGACTATACCCTTTTGCAACTAGCCTAGCCTTATATCTTTCCACCTTACCATCTGGAGTTTGTTTAACTGTAAATACCCATTTACAACCCACAACTTTCTTATCTACAGGGAGAGAAGTAAGTACCCATGTTTGGTTCTTATCAAGTGCTGCCATTTCCTCTAACATTGCCGCCCTCCATTCTGGGTATTGCTTCGCTTCCTGCCAGTCACGTGGTATAGGTAAAGTTGAATGCAAGGAAGCTATAAATGACTTATACAAAGGCCCAATAGAACTAAATGTAACATAATTAGAGACATCATATGGGGCTAATTTAGAGGGCAATTTTCCAGCAATAGTGTGAGGCTGCTTTCTAAGGGCAATGGGAACATTTAAGTCATCATAAGCAAGAGGAGGTATACCATCGCTTGTGGAGACCGGTAGTGGAGTATGAGATGAAGCTGATGGTTGTGAACTGGAATCATGCCCGTCGGATTGAACTTGAGCTTCTGAATCATCCTCCGCTGGACTAATTTCCTCCCCTTGCACATGTTCTTCCTCAGTTTGATGTCTCCGCGTATACACCCGCAGATTTTGTTCTTCATTCGGTCTTGCCCATCGCATAACTTCAGTTGATGTATTTTGTCTCTCCCCTTGCATAGTTCGCCCTGGTTCTCCTTCTATAAGATCCACATCTATATTATCATTTCTGTCTTCCAATGGTATTACTCCAACCACCATTTCTCTTGATGGTGTAGAATTGCTCTCTTCCCCTTCTTTTTCTCCCCCTGTCCCGTTGTCCAGATCTGAAACATCACTAGAAAACAGATCAGGAAAGACATCGGTTAAATCATCAGGTTCCCCATAAAACGGTACTTGTTCCATGAAGATTACATCCATGCTCACAAACATTCGTTTTTCTGATGGACACCAACACTTATAGCCTTTCTGCTTCCCAGAATACCCCACAAACACACACTTCACAGCCCTTGGATCTAACTTTCCAACAGATGGCCTGTAATCTTTCACAAAACACACACACACCCGAACACCTTTGGTGGAACCACATATGTAGTCCTACCTGTCAGACACTCTATTGGAGTTTTGTAACCAAGAACTCTAGATGGCATTCTGTTCATCAAGTATGCAGCAGTCATTACTGCCTCACTCCACAGAAATTTTGGAACATTCATGGCCATCATGATACACCGTGTAATCTCTAAGAGATGCCTATTTTTTCTCTCAGCCAAGCCATTCTGTTCAGAGGTACCAGGACAAGTAGTTTGATGAATAATTCCAAAGCTTGATAAATATTCGTCAAACTCCTTATTCACATATTCCGTGCCATTATCAGTACGGAGTACTTTAGTCCTAGTGCAGCAGTCAATGAATGTGACAAAAGAGCGATATCCATTAAGAGATAATACTCCGCTAGGACCCCATACATCCGAGTGGATGGTCTGAAGCGGTACAGTACTCCTATTATCAGAAGATACATAAGTACTCCTAGTCTGTTTCCCATAGTGGCACGCATCACATACTAGATTCTCTTTGCTAATTTTATTATACAGGTTTGGATAAAGCTGACCCAAAATGACAAAAGACATATGTCCTAGCCTGCGATGATGAAGAAGAAATTCCTCCAGTGGAGAGTGAGATAACACAGCAGCAACAGTAGGTGACATGTTATCATCTAAGTAGTACATGCCATCACGCATGCTCCCTGTCCCAAGCCTTCTTCCAGTCCCAAGTTCCTGAAATAAGCACCATGATGGGAAGAAGATAGCAACACAATTAAGCTCGTTTGTAATGCAACTAATGGATAGCAGATTAATTGGGAACGAGGGAACATGCAGAACAGATGAAAGATGCATATTAGACCCACACTTGACTGTTCCTGACCCCAAAACAGTTTGAGAGGAGCCATCAGCCAATTTGACACTTTGCCTTTTTAAATCAAGAGCATAGTCAATAAAATTTCTATAAGAACCAGCCATATGTCTAGAAGCCCCAGAGTCAATTAACCATGGTATATAAGCAACTTCATAATTCATAGTGCAAGAATTTTTACCACCAAAGTTGGCAGATGCAGCAGAAGTGGATGCAGTAGAAGCCTCGATAGATTGCTTATCCTCCAAAGACATTCCCTTAAATTTGCTCCACCTCTCCCAGTCATCGACTGACATCTCTACTTTCATAGTTTGTGGGGCTTCTTCAATAACTGATGAGATATTTGCCCTGCCTGTAGGTCGCACACCACGCCCCCGGTTACCTCCACGCCCATCAAATACACGTCCACGACCCCTGCCACGCCACTCTTGTCCTCTACCCCGGCCTGCTCCAACTAATTCAGGACAAGAGACTCGCAAGTGTCCTGGCTGGCCACATTCAAAACATTTCTTCTCATATATACTTGCTCCTGATCTTTGAAAAATTGCCCCTTCTGTAGCAAGGAAGGCTGAGCGCCTCTGTGCGACGCCTTGTGTAGACGATCCTGTAGCCTCCAGCTTCAACCGAGTTTCCTCACTAATAATTGCAGATATTGCTTGCTCCAGGTTAGGTAGTTTCCCACTACCATACAATGCAGCCCTTCTGTTTTCAAACTTAGAATTAAGTCCATTTAGAAAATCCCTAACACGCCTCCTCTCGATCCATTTATTGTATTTTTCAATGCACTTGCCACACTCCATCTCAATTAGATCATAATAATCCAAATCACTCCAAAGTCGTTTCAGCTCAGAAACATAGTCAACCACTGTCTTCTCGCCTTGACTCAGGTCCTACAACTCCTTCTGAATCTTGCAAGCAAGCATTTCATTTCCTACTCCTGAGAATGTCCCTTTCAATAATCTCCAGATTTCAGAAGCTTCTTTAATCCTTTCAATTTGCTTAGCGATCTGAGGTGATACTGAGCTCAATAACCAGGCCCTCACAAGTGCATTTGTCGCCTTCCACTTCTGGCCTTCTTTGGAACTCTCATCTGCAGGCTTCTCCACCATGCCTAAAATATAACCTTCAAGCTTCCTAGAGACCAAAATGGTCTTTGTATGCTCTGCCCAACTCACATAACTCTCAGGCCCTTCTAATTTTACATGGGGCATTTGCAAAGGATGCACCTCTTCTTTTATCTCCACTTCTGATCTTGAGTTCCCTGCTTGCTTGTTAATTGCATCAAACAACACCCGATACTTCTCATCCATCGCCTGCAAAACAGCAGCAAGCTCCCCCGCTGTGACTCCTGCTGGGGCATTTTCATTGCCTGCCATACCTTCAGTTCCTCCACACCCAGCACACACACCTCAGACTGAGTACCCAAATGCCTGACCAGTTCAGCTCCGGCAACGAAGGGAATGCTCAAATCGAGTCACCGCAGCGGCTGAACCTCATTGCCTGTTGACGTCCGACGCGCCCTTGCTGACCAGCGCTGCGCCTCAACTGCCGCCAGTCACACTCCTCCACCACAGCCGACCAACCAGACCCGATTCAGCTCTCCACCACCGCAAATTAGGCCCCCAAGCCACCCTGCTCTGATGCCATGTTGTGGAACACACACCTAATCAGAGAGGAGTCGAAGGTGAGAGAAGGGGAAGACACTGGAATTTCTGGTCGGGGCAACCTCATCCATTCATCCTCAGTACAGATATTTACAGAGCTTCACTTTTACACATAAGACCTCTAGCTTTCCTATTATACAACAAGAGTACCGACAATTTTCAACATGAGATGGTAAATTCATATTCGAATACAGTACCACTCCCTTTTATCAGTTACTTTGTTGTTTTCCTGAAGAACAATGAATTTATACTTTCTAGTTTAAATTATGTTGCGATATTTTTTTTTAGAGACACACACAAACTATATGTTGTCTTTGCAACTTTTGATCATGTCTCATGTTAATTTGATGCGCGGATTGAATGCAGCATGGTAGCACATTCACAGATTTTTGTTTGCAAAAGGTTTCCTCATAGTTCAAAGTGAAATTACCATGTCTTATGTATTTCCCTTGGTATGTTATATGTACTCAGATATATTGAATGGAAAATTTTGTTTTGATTTTTTTTTCAAGAGTACGCGAAGCGCGTACCTTATCTTTATAGAAAAAAAAGAGAGGTCAATTTACAAGATGCTGTCAATGTAACATCGACAACCACACTTCTCTATAACCCTAGGCCGACTACTCACAAAGATCTTCTACTCCCTTACAACCTGCCGACTTCCACAACTTTAGATCATCGAATGATCATGGTTGTCAATTGATCCACGTTTTTTTTGTAAGTTCAAGTTGCTAAAGACTCGAGCATCTCTCTCCTTCCACAAGCTCCAGCAGATTAACATCACCAGGTAGTTGAATCCTTTTTTCCTGGTTTTCGGGAATCTATCTCTGGATTGCAGCCACCAATCACCAAGAATATCATTCCAGGAGGGAATATCATCTGATGGATAATGTTCACCCTCTCAAAGGAAATTTGTTTTGATTATAGAGTGCATCTTTTTCTAACCTGTTTACGGTCCATTCTTCAAATAAAAATATTGATTGTTTCTCTCCAGGTCATCCCAAAAGAATTTGTTCAGCGTTTCAAGGGCGAATTTCCAAGAGAGATGATACTTGAAACACAAAATCGTCGCAGTTATGTAATTAAAGTTGCCGAGAATAATGGAAAGCCTGTCCTTACAGTGGGATGGGGGAAATTCGTTGAAACGTTTGGTCTACAGATGGGTGACACCTCAGTATTCAGATACAATGGTAACTCTCAGTTTAATGTCATAATCTTCGATGAACTTGGTTGTGAGAAGGCATCATCAGTCTTTGTGGATCCTTTTCCGCCTCCTATGCAAAAAAGGTGCACAAGTGCTACTGATACTGTGAAAAGCTCTCGTTTTCATCATGAGGCCATACAAACACAGCCATTTAGCATAGGAAAAGGGATGCCAATGGAGTCACCACACAGCCAAATGGAAATTGACAAGCCATGTCAAGACAACAACACTGTGATAAGTATTTCCTCCCGCGAGTCATCAGCTCTCAGTCCCGCGAGTAAGACAACAACACCGTGATAAGTATTTATCCTTGCAAATCATTCTCATTTTTAAATAGCTGGTATTTAGCTGTTCTGTTTTCTTTGCACAGGAGATCCTGTCTCTGAAGAAGAATATGGGGTACGTGAAGTGTCTGGTTCCAATTGCATTGTCAGGAAGAAGGACAGGCTATTTTCATGTCAGAAGGAGCAGTTGAAGGATGGTTACATGACTGTCCACAAGACCAAACTAACTTCAGCTCAGAAGAAAGTGGTGAAGCAGAAGGTCCAATCCATACACTCAGAGATCCCCATCTTTGTTGCTGCGATGCGCAAGTACAATGTTGCTATAAACTTCTTGCTGGTGAGTTCCATTTTTTTAATGTGTGTTCTACATCAATCATGTAGGTGCCTGTGTAAACTGTAAAGTGCTGCTTATGGAATACTCCCTCCGTTCCTAAATATTTGTCTTTCTAGAGATTCCAACAAGTGACTACATACGGAGCAAAATTAGTGAATCTACACTCTAAAATATGTCTATATACATCCGTATGTGGTAGCCTATTTGAAATCTCTAAAAAGACAAATATTTAGGAACGGAGGGAGTAAGGGAGTATTAATGAAAACACTGTCTGATAATGTAAATTCATAACCAGTAATCCCTAAATTTAAATTCAGGTTGCTTTTTACTATCATGCAAATTTAGGAAGCAATTTAACATGTTACTTTACAGGGTTTTCTTGCCATTATCTACTAACTCTTTTGTTCACTGTAAACAGGCTTTCCCCAGACACTATGCTAAGGAATATCTTGGAGAGGAGCCACACATGTATCTTCAGTGCATGGGCCGGAAGTGGGATGTGTGGTTTAGTGAACACAATGGCTGTAAAAATCTCAGGAGGGGATTTAAACAGTTTGTAGAAGACCACAAGCTGAAGATTGGTGATATCTGCCTCTTTAAACTGTTGAGCATTCAGAGTAGAACCATGGAGGTCTATATCATCCCTGCAAATGATGCCAATTATCAGGCAGGTCTCCAGAATGATGGTGACCGGGAAGCGGCTTTCCAGGGAGGGGCTCCTACTCATCATGCGCATGGAGTTAAGACTGAAGCTATGGAAGAAGATGTTGTTGCCCCTGATGGTTCCTGATCGCCCAAGGAAAAAGTCTGGTGTCTGAACCAAGCGTAGCTGCTGTTTTTGCGCTCTGTGGAAAACAAGCGATCCTATCGATCATAAGGCCTTGGTGCTCGATCTTGCTCCGTATTTTCTTCGTTTTCTTAGCAGGCTAGCCGTGCACGCGGCCTGGAACTCCACTAGTTGTGGTTTAGCTGCCTTTTAGTTCCCTTTTGCACCTGTGGATGCTGCCTTTGTGGTTGCAGTTTATTTCGTTATGGTGATGATGATAGTGGAACCCGGCCCTTAATGGCCGTTAAATTTGGACGCTTTCATTTATCGAGATGCCATGTTGCCAAATTCCCTGTCTCGGAGGTAGACTGGTAATGCTTTCATGTTGGTGCTAGTGCTTTTGTTGTTGGTTCATGAATCGCTACTGATGGTGATATCATAGTGCTTTTGTGTTGATTAGTGAATTTCCAGTGAAGTTTTCTACTTTCTCTTTTAAAGATAAGAGATCCCTCGTTTATTAGCATGGGCATAGTCATACTCCCAATCAGGAGGCAGACTATTGGGTTGTTCAAATACGTCACTGAACTATGTCAGAAGTTGAGTCGGTTCTGGAATGGTAATTGGTGAGGTTGTTGGTGATGCCTCTCTAGTGAAATTGACAATGGTCATTACCCCGATGGCATTGCCCGTTAGTCTGATTCAGTTGTTCCATGGATATGATCTGAAGTGCCACTTGTTCAAGTGCACAGATGCCCTTCAGAGTTACTGGAACACCGTCTCGAACTGACTACTACCGGAGTCGATCAGTGTGAGCATGATCTGACCCCCACCTAATGTTTGCAGTTTGATTGTTTCACCAGATTCAGCACCACACAGTGCATGTAAGGATAACTGAAAACACACTGCTGCAACCGGTTCAGTTAATGATTCAAGAGCCTGCACTGCATCATCAGTTAACACTTCACCGTATTCGCACACCTGAAGTGCGAGTAATTGCATCAGCTTCTTACATGATGCTCCTTGCTATACTTATCTCCGCAATGAAAACACATGCCATTGCTACGACAAAATCTCTTAACTGTCGATCAAGACCAAAATCATCCGCTAACTTACACTGAATTGCAGCCTGTTGTGGTGGTGGGTATGCTCCTGAACTTGTTCTCGCTCGGGTTCCTGGTCACGGCCCCCTGTCTCCACCGGTGAGTTTGGTTCCGTGACGTACCCGTGCGTCGCCGGGGGCTCCTCCGGTGTCTTCAGCATGGGAGGAAAATTGTTGGCGAGTCGCGGATCCTGACGAGTTCGTGATGTTGTTTCTGTCTCTGTGCCGCCACAGATGACTGAGGAACCAGCCGGTGCCTGGAGGCCAATCTAGGCTTTGAGGGGTCAGTTTGCAATAGGGGAAAACAGTAAGGTCTTTTCTACAGAATTACCAACTCACGGACGAGAAAACCGGGCGGTTGGCCAGTTCAAATGGGCTATGTGGCTTAACTGCACCCGCAACGCAAGTTCTGCGACGAGTTTTTTTGGTCTGCAAGTACCGTGACTGAAGTGCACCCACGACACAAGTCTGACTGCCGGTGCCATTTACTCTTTATTAGCTTGATCACCACTTGACCTGCAAGACGATGCACGTTATTGTTGATCATACTTTTGAATTTTGATGCCAGGTTGAATAAGTAATGTCATTGTACCGCGTTGAATCTCTCTTTGATTCATCTGTTCTTGGACTCGTTATCCACAAATTAGGCGTAGCAGGTCCAACTTCAGATTATTCATTTGTAGAACCCTTATTACCCCGTGAAAGTTTAGATGCAACGATCGCACCAAATCAGTATTGAATGGGCTACCATCTCGTGCAGCCTTGCCCTTAACCTCTCCTGCCGCGACGCTCCCGTGAGCATCTAGGAGGCTAACCCTAGCACGGCTGCTTCCCCTCCCCTCCTCCTCTTCCCCCTCCCTCGCCGCTGCCAGGGGGCAAGCGAGCGAAGCCCGATCGTTGCCGGCGGCGGCGAGACCCCTTCGTCTCCTCGCGCGGGGGGTGTGGCGCGGGCCGGATTAACGGGACACGGCGGTGCTCTGACATGGGCCGGCGACGTAACGGGCGGCATGGCGCTGGTGCAGGCGGGCAAGCGGTGACAGTGGCGGTGACCGGGTCGCGGGCGACCTCTCTCCCTGTGGCTCTCTGGCGGGGGGGGGGGGGGGGGGGGGTAGAGGTGGGCGGCCCCGTCCAGTCGGGTCCTTGCGGCTGGACGGCGGCGCGGGAGGACCTCCCTAGTGGTCTCCCATGGCTGTGGCAGCGGCGGATCTACCATCCCTCCTCTTCGACATCGGGCGGCGGTCGATGCTCTTCGGTTGGTCCAGGCCTTTGGCTTCGGGGGCGAAACATGTGGCTTTGGGGGGAGGCTTGTAGGAGGGACGGGTGTGTCATTGTGAGCCTCGTTTTCGGCACAGGGGTGTCGGTCTTGGCCATGTGCTGCTACTTCCCCTCCCTCTTCCCCAGCTGGCGTTGGGTCGCAGTTCTTCTCGAGGCTGGGTGACCGCCGGTGGTTCTGGAGGCGGTTGGGGCGTGGATTTGGTCAAAGTTGTGTCCTTTGGTGGTTTTTAGGGTCGTCTGGTGGCAGGGCGGCGGTCCTGGCGGCGGGAGGCGCGTTGGTCGTGGGCGGACTGCACAGCTCGGATGCGGGCAGGCAACCATGGCCTCTCGGGCGGCATGGCTACGGGTGGTTCGCGGAGCGGGGTTGCGACAGTCGACAGAGGGGGTGAAGCACCGGGGTACATCACTTGCCCAGTCCATGCACTGGCCGACTTGATGGCATCCGCGGACATCATGTCTTGCAGGCTTTGTCGTGGTGCTCCCAGTCCTTCCGTCTAGCTCCGGGTGAAAACCTGATCTTCGGATCGGACGTTGGCGACATTCCGTGGTCGTGCCCTTTTTGAAGGCATCGTCTTGGAGCCCTCGGTCCGGCGTGGTTCGTCGCACTTCTACTCGAACAATCGCTCATCTTGGTGGTAGTCTCAGTCAGCTCTAAGCGGTTCTTTTCTGCACGTCTTGTAGGTGCTTAGTACTTGTTGTGGTGGCATGTCGGTGTCTGACATCATTGTATCTATCCTAATGTGTGTGACGTGCGTTTGTATCGGTTGCTTGGATGTAAGTGATGATTGCTTTATATAACGGGGGAAACCCTTTTTTCGTCAAGTTTAAATGCAACGGCAAAGGCCACCTGAAAAACTTTCATTCAAGCGCCACAAAAGTGGGAAGATCGTTACAGGTTCACTGGGTGCGTAGCAGTAGCCGTATCCAGCGACGCGTAGAGACTGAAGGACATGATTGTGTCGAGACCGCAAAACTTTGCACCCAACCTTCGAGTATTGTGCATATGGACCTGGAGGAGTGCCATGTCCAAAGGAGGACAGCAAGAGTGTTGCGAGCGTCCACAGATGGACTTGAAACAATGACTTAATCTGCTCACCGAATCATGATGCTTCTCACGGTTATATAGCTAGCCAAACTTGCCGGTTAACATTTTTTTCTTTTAAAACCGAAACTCTTGCCGGTTTCTTGGGGCTCAATTCATTAATTAAGGAGTTGCCCAGTCAATTATGAAAAATTGGACGAAAACTCGAACAAACCTGATGACATGACACACAACAAAAACATTACGCACGCCCACAAGGAGGTAGCAATCGTCACCGTGGTCACCTCTCCCCGAGCAAGCGCTTCCGACTCCGCCGTCGACAACCCGCGAGGACACCCTCACCACAACCGGAGTGTGGGCACACTAAGAAAAGCCAAATGGTCGGTCACACGCGCCGGTAACAGGAAGACACTTGATTCGAGGGCGAACATCGCCAGAGAAATATACCAGTTGGCGCTGTGAAGGAACACCGATCCGGACCACCTGTCGGTCGTCATCATCGTCGCCCACACTATTGTAAGGATGGAAGGCTACAGATGGTGGTCGACTGGGCAGGCTGTGGTGAAAATGGGCTTGGTGAGCTTCAAATCAAAGGCTAACACTTTACATCGGTCAATGCCAACGATGATGGTGTACTTGGAAGTTGACACGTGAAGGCAGCTACTTCCGGTGATCGTCAGGGAAGCCGCGCAGGGTGCTGCTGGTGTTTGTTGCTTGCTGGCTAGGGTGATGTTCTCGATGTGAAAGGCTGTTATGTGGTGGCCCAACTCAGGCAGAAGGCCCAATGCCTCATGATGAAACCGATAGTTGGACTATCCCTTGAAGAAGACCGCAGATGCAGAGGAATGGAAGGCGGACATAGAGGAGCAAGGATACATATAGAGAGCAGAGTGGTGATGAGGAGAGGTTGTCGAAGAAGAGAGAGAGAGAGAGAGAGAGAGAGAGAGAGAGAGAGAGAGAGAGAGAGAGAGAGAGAGAGAGAGTAAAATCGAGATCTTGATCATAAAATCCCGTTGTATCTCTCGCCTTATACTAGTGACTCGATCTATACATGCAAGTGCATAACATAGGCAGTGGTTGTGTGCTATTATGGCTGTTGTGGAGGCTAGGGCGATATATAGTTCCAGAGTCGAGGGCGTGCCCTTGAGTTGTGCGGGGTGAGTGGCTTTGGGGCCTAATGCACGTACCTAGGCATGTAACACATTGACCTTCATGAAGTGGGGTATCATGGCACATGTGTCGTATGGTGGTACTTAGTCGACGATGGCGGTAGATTGAATGGCATGCATGGCTATTTGTGGCTCGAGCAATGCTAGCAGGACAACTAACAACGGTGGTCGATTGTGTAGGCTGCGAGGAAAGATGGGGTTGGTGAGCTTAAGCAACACCAACCTCGATTGATGCCGACAATAATGGCGACCTTGGAGGTGTCGTTGTGGAGGCCCTACGCCCCCTCCCCCGGGGCGGGGCATTTGGTTCTTGTGATCTCTTGGTAGAAACCCAAATTTTAGGTTGGTCCCAGAGCGGTCGGCGAAAATGTACTTGTTGCTTTCCCCTTGGAGACCGACCCTTCATCACATTGCAATGTGTTGTGTTGCCTTGAAGTTTCGCGGTTGGTGGGTGCATGACCTCCATGCCGGGTTGAAACTGGATTGGTGGCTCCGAAGTTTTTATTTGTGCTGTATAGATTTCAGCCACTTAGTTGCTCGAAACGAATAAAACTACACTACTTATTTCCTAACAAAGGTAATAAATGATAAGATAGCATTTTTAAAGAGGAAGTGCATTTACTTTTAACCTTGGGGGTAGGAAATCATGATTTGGATGGTTAACGTAAACCCTTTAAACTTAGATATTTACTAGTAAAATGCCCGTGCGTTGCCACGGGAAACAACAATGAAACATTGGTTTCTAAAATTCTTGCTCATCCATTATTGCAAAAAAAAGTATTTTTTGTAAAGCCAATATTTAAGGTTAACAATACTTCGTTAGGATTTTCACTTCCGAACTGGCCCTAATTTTTACCAGTAGAAGCTGTGGTGTTAACTTCATCCAAAAATATAATATATGATCGGATATGAGCTTATTTTCACCGGCAATTGTTATGAAGCTACGCTGCTCGCTGAAGCTGGTCTTTGGCATTAGATGGCGGTCTTCGTCGCTCTGATGACTCTTCAGGCTGAAGTGCAACCTTCTAAGGCAATGGGTCTGTCTGCGCGCCTCTTTCTTCCTTCTAGGGCTATGCCAACAAGGAGGCAGTGTTTCTTCTATGTGGGGGCTATGTATGGCCTCGAGCCATACTGCCATAGCAACCTCGTTGCCCCAAGTGGCTCGTCCCCGACAGCGGCGAGATGCAACCTACACTGAAGCAAGGACCTGATCATGTTTTTGTCTCTCACTTTGAGGTCCTTTTTTGTAAAAGTCCATCGACTTGTTATGTATTTTCTTGTTTCTTTAGGGCCTGGATGTCATTTGTGTTTTATCATGTTATTACGATGATAATAAAGCTTCGGGATCCCTCCCTGTTAAAAAAAACTCTGGTAATAACGCCTGTAAATAAATAATGTTTTTCACTTGTATACTCTGCATGTATTCTTACGTCAAGCTCCCACATAGATATAAAATTACAGCCATGTGATATTCAATCACCAATTCTATTATTTGTCTAATGAAAATTTGTATTCTATTTTTCTTCTGGCTCTACGGACAATAGGAAGGTCACAGCAACCAGATTGTTATACTCCGTATAAATATCATCCTTACTAAAAGAAAAATGTGGTACATTACCACTACATCTACAATCCATATGACAAACAATAGTGGCCCGTAGCTCGTACAAGTGCAGTGTCCATGTTAGAAGGTTTAACACACTTTCCTGCTCCATCCATGCTGCAGTTGAGTACTGCAATATGAGTGGCAAAGTACAACCCTACAACTGTATTTCAAATAGGCATAAGAGGAAGAATATATTGCATTACTTCTGACCCTCCAGGAGTGTCTCTTCCTTGATGGTTCCAATAAATTGATATCCTTGTTTGACTACTTCTATAAGAAATATAATGTTCCAATAAATTGCTATCCAGGTTTGACTACTTCTATAAGAAACTTACTTCATGTAGTGTGTAGACACTTGAAGAAACATGTGTTATCTCATTCCAAGAAATACTGGAGGACTAATAGACATAGCCCTAGGCTAGTTGAAGTGGTTTCTGAAAAAGAAAATCATGATATTACAAATTGAAGTTGTCCACAAGAGAAATATCAGTTTAATTTGACACAGAGTTACAATACTGGAGAAACTGGGATTTACAAAGTAACTTCGAACTAAATAATATAGCAAAATCAGGTTATAAGGATTCACTTATTTCTGTTCTGAAAAATCTACGCATCATGTAAAATGCTAAATAAGTGCAGAATTTGTACAGTTAGAAATAGCAGACTTGCGACACACTAATTAGATTATCGTGATGGAGCTCAGACTTGTAAGCATTATAGATGGCAACACTGTCCATGTGAGTGACACAACTTAATGTACCTTTGTTCAAACTTATAGTTTTGCAGGACATTATAAATGGCTTTAAAATCCAATTATGCTCTACCCTGCAAGCAGCCCACACTTGTGTTTGAACACAAATATCTCCTGGATGAACCAAGTCGCAGGATACACAAGCATCCAGATTATGGACGGATAATATAAAACATCTAGCTTGACAATGCACTTGTTCTTGGAGTAACCTGCAACAAAAACAACCATTCCTTTCCATCTACTATTAAATTTGAGACAGCGGTTTGCTCTGCTTCAGGTACTGCTACAGTGTAAGGATCGAGATTCTCTATGGTTCTTCCTTGTCTACAAATAGAAAGGAATAAGAAAAAAGATATCATGATCAATGCTATTGACAAAATTATGTGAAGTCCTTCTATCCACCATGATAGAGGAAGATAAATTAGGAACGTAAATAATCATCTTGCGTAAGCTGTGACTATAATCAAATATATTACCACAGAACACGAAAAGCCCTGGAGATGCCGTGTAAATTAAAGTGATCAAGAAATAAGCTATAAACTAAATAGGACCATCAACTTTTTATACTGGAAGAGTTCATCTCTTATTACCTCTTTGTCATCGAGCCCACCTGATTTGGTTTCATATATAGATTGGAGTAGCATCTTGATCTCAACTGCTAAAGTAGACCCTTTCTTACATTCTATCTTTTATGGCAGATTACTGTGAGGGTAAGTTGACCAAGTCAGAAAAAACGCTGATAATTCCTTGAC
Source organism: Aegilops umbellulata (assembly GCA_032464435.1). Taxonomy (NCBI): domain Eukaryota; kingdom Viridiplantae; phylum Streptophyta; class Magnoliopsida; order Poales; family Poaceae; genus Aegilops; species Aegilops umbellulata. Next base: position 546,972,911 of record CP136058.1, read on the forward strand.
CATGGTAATGAATAAACTATAATGGAAATACAGAAATCAGTTAGTAGAAAATTAGTTTTATGAGGAGCAAAACATTTGTGAGCAAAACTGAGTTGCAGTTTATAAAGTTGCAGAATTAGAGAAAGAAAATGCTTTGAAACCGACAGTTGTAATGAAGAAGTACTGAATATAAGCTGCAACTGTGAGATTGTTCACTTTGCATAGGTTTTACTTGTGTGTGCGGAGAATAATTTCAATTTCAGTTTATGGTTCATGTATATGGAACACCTTTAGCCCAACACCCCACAGGACTTGAGCGACCCACACATCAATCACCTAGTGTACTATCTTTAGAATCACAAGCATATCTGCATGTAAGTGCTGCTAGTATCCTAATACAATAGCCAGGAATGACAACACCAAGTTCCCGACTGTCTTAACTGACAGACAACAATAGTTCCACTTCCACATGGTAGTTGAAGTTGACTGACCTAGTAATAGAATCAAACGATGTGCTCATAAGAATGATTTCTGTCAAGTCATGAGCAATTCTCTAAACTGGATTTCAAAGTTCAGCAGAGCTTGGCTGAAAGACTGCAGTGCAACGATGAGGACAGAGGAAGCTTCTTCTGTGTCCATGGGATCATCATCTTCAGTTTCTGATTCATCCTGTGACAAAGAGGGATTTCAGTGCGAGCAAGAAATTGAAGTGTATGTACAGACAAAAAAAACTGTGCAAGGCTACAGATTCTGATGATACAGCATCAATTTACTTAAGCTCTTACACAAGAGCAGTGAAGGTCAAGGTGAACCTAAGGAAATATCATACTCAACAAAGAAAAAGTTGAAAGAAGACGATCAAATTAAAATCATGTAACTAAATACATAGAAGAATCTTCTTATAAATAAATCAGGCAACCAATATTTTGTCCGATATTCAAAGAGCTATGTTTGAATGACTCTTCTATATTATACGATGCTCTATGCCTACAGATAAATGAGAGCAAAAAGAGTGTTATTAAAATTTTGTGCATGCCTTATATATACCAAGGGTCGTTCTTGAGAAAAATTGTGGCTCATGCCTCATGACATTTAGAAAAAAATGGATAATATGTAGGTGCTAGCACTTTCCAGAAGGTACAAACCTTACAGGTTCACTCAAGCAAATACCACAAATCATATAATCGCACAACGATGGTTCACAGAATTACAGAAAAATTGAGAGAGAGAGAAGCAGCAGCAGGTTGGAGTTCAGAGAAGAACTGCATCAACGGGTTTGAGAAGAGCTTCAGAAGAAGTGCAGCAGCAGCAACGCTAGGAGAGATGGGACAGCCACAGGCAGCAAGGAGCAGAGAGGAGAGGTAGCAGCGGACAGAGAATCGACAGCAGAGAGATGGAGTTAGAGGAGCAACAGTAGGGACGTGGGGGAAGAGAGATGCAGCGGCAGAGCGGCGCCACCGCCGGCGACTGCCTCCCTCACCCTGCGCCCCTTCTCCTTCTCATCTTCCTCTCTTTCCTCTCTCCCTCACGCCATGTCTCTCTCTTTTTCTGGATGAGCAGGACACCGCCGCCATCGGAGCAAGCTGCCGCACCAGCCGCCTGAACCCTCGACGCCGCGCCCGGATCCGCCATCTTCCTCGTGCCTCCCGCCGCCCGCCTACCCGTTCCGATGAACTCCAGCGCCGCCTGCCCATTTCGACGGAGTCTGCCGGCTGATGAAGAGCGGTGACGGCGAAGGAGGAGGAGAGAGAGGAGTTGGGGGAAGGTGCGGCGCCGTCGTCGAGAGTCGCCGGTGGTGGAAAGCCGCTGGGGCGGTGGCGGCGTGCGGTGGAGGGGCGAGGGCCGACTGCGGCGGCGCGCTGGAGGTGGAGACGGGGGAGGTAAGCATGTTTTTTTTATTTTCCATCGCCCGTGCCGGTTCGGTTTGACATATTAGCAGGACTGCGGGTTAATTTTTAAAAAATGAAAGGACTTTTATGCAAAAGCGCCGACGACGTACGACCAGAAGCACTGCGTGGTTTATTATTAGGGAGAGAAATGAGCTTTCTTCCTTTCATCAAGGTGGATTCCTTAGCACCCCTCCAAAGAAAATAGGTGAATTCCTTAGCAGATAAATGAAAAAAGGTACTCCTTTGTTTATTAGGCTCCTTTATATTTTAGGTCAAATCTTGATCGTAGATTTGATTTACGAAAATTAAGTGGTATGTCATGAAAATTTATATTGTCGGATTCATTTTTGAAAGAATTTCAATGATATTTTTTTGCTACATATAACTCATATTTTACTACGTGCATGAATGATCAAACTTTGGCTCAAAATGTGAGGGGTCTAATAAACCAGAACGGAGGGGCGGGTCGTATTTTGTCTTGACGCATGTCGCTTTGGGTTGGCCTAGTTCCCGGTGCAGGGGAGCGCCTATACCTCGCTTGCTGCAGGGTGCATAGGTTTCCTCGCCTCAGCCCCCACCCCCTTCGAAATGGGCCGACCCATCACGGGTAGAGCGCAGGATCTCTAGCAAACGCTAAAATAATGTAACACAGTGTTAAAAAAAATGCTCACGCAACATAAAAAAATGTTGATAACATTCAAAAACATTGTTCGTGATGTTCAAGAAATGTTCTTGTGTTTCAAAAAAATGTACATGACATTTTAAAAATAAATTGACACAGAAAATAAATGTTTCAAAAATGTTTCAAAAAAATGTACATGACACAGAAAAAAAAAACCATTGAAAACCGACACAGAGAACCGTTGGAAACCAACACTGAAAGCAAAAAAGATATAAAACAGTATTTAGAAAACAAAACACCGATAAAACGCAGTATACGGTTTTAACGGGCCGACCCACGAGCACCCGCGCCGAAGGCTAGTCTATTAGGCGAAAAGTAGCTCTAAAAAAAGGCTAAAGTAGCTCTGGCGCCGCAGTCGATCCGTCTCGACCCTTCGGCGGCATTCCCCGCGCACTCGCTCTCGACCGACGCATCGCCCCGTACGGCAACGGCCACGTACCGCCGCCGGTGCGGTATAAGACAACACCTCGCCGTCCCGGGACGCAACACCGATCGCACTAGAAGGATCGCGACCTCCAAAGCCGTACTACGACACGACGCTCCCACCACACCCACGCCCGCGCGCGGAGGACGAACGAGGATTCATCTCCGGCTCCGGCTCGAGATGCTCGCGGTGTTCGACAGGGCGGTGGCGCCGAGCCCGGAGGGGCTGCGGCAGCCGGGAGAGTCCGGGCACGGCGCGGACGGGCTCGCGGCCCGGTTCCGGGAGTCCCGCCCCGGCGCGGTCACCGTCGACTTCGGCGGCGGTGGCGCCATGGCCTACTCTTCCCACGGCCAGAGCCCCTTCCTCCCCAGGTGAGGTCACAGAGTTCTCCGTTGATTTCGTTTCCGTCGTACCGTGCGTTCCTGCCCATGGTGATGCCCGGACATGATCTGGCGTAAATTTTGTCCCTCTACCGTGAGGACTCATGGTGTTACTGTCGATTTCGTTTCCCTCGTGCCGTGCGTCTGCGTCTGCTGCAAGCATGGAGATAGATGCCCGTGCATGATCTCGCACAAATTTTGTTCCTCTGCCGTGAGGACTCATGGTGTTACCGTCGCCATGGACTCAGCTAATTTCTTTCTGTATCTTTTCGTCTACTGAATCATCTACGTTGGCAGGTTGTTCGGCGTCGTGGACGACATATTCTGCTTGTTCCAAGGCGCGATGGAGAACATGGCTGTGCTGAAGCAGCAGTACGGGTTGAGCAAGAGTGCCGCTGAGATCAACCTCGTCATTGAGGCCTACAGAACCCTGAGGGACAGGGGGCCTTACCCTGCAGACCAGGTCGTGAGGGACTTCAGTGGCAAATTCGCGTTTGTGCTGTATGATCGCTCAACCAGCTCGGTCTTCATGGCTGCTGTAAGTCACTGTTTGGATTTCCATTGCCATTTTGCCAACATGTGCTGTCTGTACTTTATTCAGTTCAACAACGTGTAACCTCTGGTAAACCTTGTAGAACCACGATAATCAACTTTTAAGATCGTAATTGCGTGGTTACTTTGAACTTTCCACCTCAGTTATCGCAGGACAACGTGTGTTCCTTTTTGAAGATTTTGAAATGTCAGTTCTTAGATACTGTCACTTACCTGTGGATGATAGTAATGATCATCATTCAGAGTTAGTCGCCTGTGGTGGTTTCAACAGGCGTGTTAGATGTCTGTCCCAGTTTGGTCCAAATTTTTACTCAACTTTGGGGCTCGTTTATACAATATATTCAGCATGTGACAGTTACTACTCAAACTCAATAGTATGTCCCGACTGACGATTTTAGTTCATAGTTCAGCAAAATGGCATCTCAACAGTATCATCGTCGACGTCTGATTAGATGCTACCAATTCCCTCTGTTATTTCTGAGCTGATCTTCATGTTGCCTGTCTAACGTTCAGCAGTTCACATCAATGTGACAGACGACACAAATTACTCCTTGCTCAGTACTGCAAAGAAATTATTTGATATTGGATGTCCATCTTCTTATAGGATGCTGATGGCGGCGTCCCATTTTACTGGGGAGTTGATTCAGAGGGTCATCTTGTAGTGTCCGACGACGATGAAGTTGTGAAGAAAGCTTGTGGAAAATCCTTCGCACCATTCCCCAAAGGTGCGCCTAAATTGCAATCAAGCAAGCAATCCCACAAGCATCTCTGATATTCTTTTCACGCCCTCTGATCACCGGCATCCAATGTTTCCCTTGTCAGGTTTCTTCTTCACGACGTCCGGGGGACTGCAGAGCTACGAGCATCCCCTGAACGAGGTGAAGCCGGTGCCGAGGGTCGACAGCAAAGGGGAGGTATGCGGCACAACTTACGCGGTCGATGAACAGGCCAAGAAGGATACCGCCGGCATTCCTCGGGTTGGCAGCGCTGCAGATTGGTCTTCCCAGTACTGAAAATCTGTAGATACCTTCGCAGACATGTGGTGTATCTTAGAATCCTGGTGCAGTTGCATACATGGTAATAACTGGGCTCAGGCGTGGCCTTTGCCTTGTAGAACATTCACCTACAGGTGATCCTTTTGCTTGTGGTACATGGTTACATTGTACTACTAGTATTTAAGAAAGGATTAGCATAAGGGACTGTAAATTTGTAATCCTTGTATCCAAATAAAAGGGCAGAGCCTTACAATTCCAGACACACCGTCAGCATTCTACTAACTGAGTGAACCTGAATTAGCACCACCACTTGTCCTCTGGATCCCCTGTTTCCTCCAGAACAAAATAATTTACATGGAGAGGAGGAATTCTCCCATGGACCATGTAGAGCTAGCTAGCCATAGTAGCAGACAGGGGCATAATGCTGTGCTGTGTGCTGTGCTGAAATAGTGTTACTACATGTAACGGACTGCCAGGCATTTTGCTGTAGACCCCGCATAGTACATTCCCCCTTGATGTCGCCAATAATTTGCACAAGTGTGTGCTGTTGGGATACGGGTGGCTGGACGAGTGAATGTATGAATCCCATGGTGCAGGGGGCGTATCTTGCTGTAGCTTACTGTTTTCTCCGGCTGAAGCACAGTGCAGGATGGTCGATCGATGGGGAGCGCGTATAACTGCAGGAACTGAACAGTGAAACATCTCCTGCGGTTTGACACAACAATATTAACGAGAAAAACATGTTTGTAGGGAAGATCAATTAGGGTCAGAGCTGCTCTTTTCTCTTGCTCTGAATTAAAAGAAACAACAAACGGCACACACAAAAAGGTCCAGTTTAATTACAGCACTAGGAACAAAAACGAAACATAGCTGTATCCAACAATAATGTAGTGTCAAGGTACGCTCTTCAACACCGACTTCAACAAGAGAAAGGCGCCCATGGATGGACAGAGATCAGGTGACATGCACCTTTGCATGTCACCGTGTGCCTTGCGGATCGAATTCAAATTTAAATATTAAAAAAATCTGAAAAAAATCATGCATGTTCACAGCACATATTAAGATAACCCCTAAAAATTTCAGATCAAAATTCGAAACATACATCGAGAAGCAAAAAAGAGAAACTCAGAGGTGAACATGCATGATTTTTTTAAAAAAAATTAGGGGTTATCTTAATATGTGCTATTCATGACAGATTTTTTTAGGGGTTATGTTAATAGGGGGACGCCTTCGCCGCTGGTATCGACCCCTGTCGGCCAAAGGTTACGCCCAAAGCCCTAAGAGCATCTCTAGCCCCATCCCCAACAGGCCCCAAGACGTCATTTTTTCTGCCGGCGCCAAAAAAACCCAGGACGCCAAATTCCGTCTGTTCGGCCCATTTTTTGGCCTGGCGATTTGAGGCCTAACCCAGCGCACTGGGGGTACTTGGGGCTTCGGCGGAAGGAAAAGTGGCGCGTGGGCCACCACTGTCAGGCGAGAAACGTCTTTTCCCCGCCCAGATTCGACCCGCGTGTTGCAGGATGCCACTTCCCCTTTCGCCGCCATGCTGATCCCAGCGCCGCCCACCTGCCAACAGCCGTTGCTCCGTTACTAGAAAGGTCGTTTTCCCGCCGAAAAGAGTGGGTTTCGCCGCGACAGCCTCCATCCCGCTCCTGGGCGAGCTTTCCAGGGCTCCGCCCACGCAGGCGGGGATACCGGTGGCTGCCCACCCACCACGCCCGCCAGGTGTTCGGCGATTTCGCTGTTCGGCAATGGACTCCAACGACGAGGAGGCGTTCGCAACTCTGATGGAGGAAGAAGCCGAGGCCGACACCCAGGACGAAGAGCACCTCGTGATCCTCGCCGCTTTGGCCGGCCTGTTCGCGACAATGCAAAGCTGCGACGAGGTGACTCAGCGCCGAGCCGCCGTAAGAGCAAGCAGAGGCATCGAATGGAGGGCTATTGCTTGCTCTACGCCGACTACTTCGTCGACGCTCCATTGCACGGCGAGAAAGTATTTCGGCGCCGTTATCGGATGAGCCGAAAGCTCTTCCTCGGGATTGTGAATGCCATCCAGGAGTTCGATAGCTATTTTATTTGCAAGAAGGATTGCACCGGCATAGTTGGATTCTCCTCGCTCCAGAAGTGCACGGCAGCTATGAGGATGTTTGCATACGGAGCTCCCAGTGATATACTGGAAGACTATGGACCCATGGCCGAGTCCACCACCATTGAGTGTGTGTACAAGTTCTGCAGGGCAGTGGTGGTAGTGTTTGGACCACAATACTTGCGATCACCTGATACGTTCCAACGTATCTATAATTTTTAATTGCTCCATGCTATATTACCTACTGTTTTGGACAACATTGGGCTTTATTATTCACTTTTATATTATTTTGGGGACTAACCTATTAACCGGAGGGCCAGCCCAGAATTGCTGTTTTTTGCCTATTTCAGAGTTTTGCAGAAAAGAAATATCAAACGGAGTCCAAACGGAATGAAACCTCCGGGAACGTGATTTTCTCACCGAACGTGATCCAGGAGACTTGGACCCTAAGTCAAGGAAGCTTTGAGGAGGGCACGAGGTAGGGGGCGCGTCCTGATGTCTACTACACAACCTTCTTCTTGTAGACGTTGTTGGGCCTGCAAGTGCACAGGTTTGTAGGACAGTAGCAAATTTCCCTCAAGTGGATGACCTAATGTTTATCAATCCGCAGGAGGCGTAGGATGAAGATGGTCTCTCTCAAGCAACCCTGCAACCAAATAACAAAGAGTCTTGTGTCCCCAACACACCCAATACAATGGTAAATTGTATAGGTGCACTAGTTCGGCGAAAAGATGGTGATACAAGTGCAATATGGATGGTAGATATAGGTTTTTGTAAACTGAAAATATCAAAACAACAAGGTAGCAAGCGGTAAAAGTGAGCGTAAACGGTATTGCAATGATAGGAAACAAGGCCTAGGGTTCATACTTTCACTAGTGCAAGTTCTCTCAACAATAATAACATAATTGGATCATATAACTATCCCTCAACATGCAACAAAGAGTCACTCCAAAGACACTAATAGCGGAGAACAAACGAAGAGATTATGGTAGGATACGAAACCACCTCAAAGTTATTCTTTCCAATCAATCCGTTGGGCTATTCCTATAAGTGTCACAAACAGCCCTAGAGTTCGTACTAGAATAACACCTTAAGACACAAATCAACCAAAACCCTAATGTCACCTAGATACTCCAATGTCACCTCAAGTATCCGTGGGCATGATTATACGATATGCATCACACAATCTCAATTCATCTACTCAAACCAACACATAGAACCTCAAAGAGTGCCCAAAAGTTTCTACCGGAGAATCATGACGAAAACGTGTGCCAACCCCTATGAATAGGTTCATGGGCGGAACCCGCAAGTTGATCACCAAAACATACATCAAGTGGCACGTGGTATCCCATTGTCACCACAGATATTCACGTCAAGACATACATCAAGTGTTCTCAAATCTTTAAAGACTCAATCCGATAAGATTACTTCAAAGGGAAAACTCAATCCATTACAAGAGAGAAGAGGGGAGGAGAAACATAAGATCCAACTATAATAGCAAAGCTCGCGATACATCAAGATCGTACCAAATCAAGAACACGAGAGAGAGAGAGAGAGAGATCAAACACATAGCTACTGGTACATACCCTCAGCCCCGAGGGTGAACTACTCCCTCACCGTCATGGAGAGCGCCGGGATGATGAAGAAGGCCACCGGTGAGGGTTCCCCCCTCCGGCAGGGTGCCGGAACAGGGTCCCGAGAGGTTTTTGGTGGCTACAGAGGCTTGTGGCGGCGGAACTCCCGATCTAATTGTTGGAAATATGCCCTAGAGGCAATAATAAAAGGATTATTATATTTCTTTGTTCGTGATAATTTTCTATTGTTCATGCTATAATTGTATTGTCCGGAAATCATAATACATGTGTGAATGCATAGACCACAATGTGTCCCTAGTAAGCCTCTAGTTGACTAGCTCGTTGATCAATAGATAGTCATGGTTTCCTGACTATGGACATGGGGATGTCATTGATAACGGGATCACATCATTAGGAGAATGATGTGATGGACAAGACCCAAACCTAAGCATAGCACAAAGATCGTGTAGTTCGTTTGCTAGAGTTTTTTTGAATGTCAAGTATCATTCCTTAGACCATGAGATTATGCAACTGCCGGATGCCGTAGGAGTGCTTTGGGTGTATCAAACATCACAACGTAACTGGGTGACTGTAAAGGTGCACTACAGGTATCTCCGAAAGTGTTTGTTGGGTTGGCATGAATCGAGACTGGGATTTGTCACTCCGTATGACGGAGAGGTATCTCTGGGCCCACTCGGTAAGACATCATCATAATGAGCTCAATGTGATCAAGGTGTTGTTCACGGGATGATGTGTTACGGGAACGAGTAAAGAGACTTGCTGGTAACGAGATTGAACAAGGTATCGGTATACCGACGATCGAATCTCGGGCAAGTATCGTACCGATAGACAAAGGGAATTGAGTACGGGATTGATTAAGTCCTCGACATTGTGGTTCATCCGGTGAGATCATCGAGGAGCATGTGGGAGCCAACATGGGTATCCAGATCCCGTTGTTGGTTATTGACCGGAGATCGTCTCGGTCATGTCTGCATGTCTCCCGAACCCGTAGGGTCTACACACTTAAGGTTCAGTGACGCTAGGGTTGTAAAGATATTAGTATGCAGCAAACCGAAGGTTGTTCGGGGTCCCGGATGAGATCCCGGACGTCACGAGAGGTTCCGGAATGGTCCGGAGGTAAAGAATTATATATAGGAAGTGTCGTTTCGTCCATCGGGAAGGATTTGGGGGTCACCGGTATTGTACCGGGACCACCAGATGGGTCCCGGGGGTCCACTGGGTGGGTCCACCCATCCCGGAGGGCCCCGTGGGCTGAAGTGGGGAGGGAACCAGCCCATAGTGGGCTGGTGCGCCCCCCATGGGCCTCCCCCCTGCGCCTAGGGTTGGAAACCCTAGGGCAGGGGGCGCCCCCCACTTGCCTTGGGGGGCAAGGCTTCCCCCTGGCCGCCGCCCCCCCTAGAGATGCATCTCCAGGGCGGCGCCCCCCTAGGGGGCCTATATAAAGGGGGGGAGGGAGGGCAGCCGCACCCTGCAGCCTTGGCGCCTCCCTCTCCCCTGTTACACCTCCTCCTCTCTCCGTAGACGCTTGGCGAAGCCCTGCTGGAATTCTGCTGCATCCACCACCACGCCGTCGTGCTGCTGGATCTTCATCAACCTCTCCTTCCCCCTTGCTGGATCAAGAAGGAGGAGACGTTATCCCGACCGTACGTGTGTTGAACGCGGAGGTGCTGTCGGTTCGGCACTAGGTCATCGGTGATTCGGATCACGACGAGTATGACTCCATCATCCACGTTCTTCTTGAACGCTTTCGTTGTGATCTACAAGTGGTATGTAGATGCTCTCCTATCCCCTCGTTGCTAGAATACTCCATGGATAGATCTTGGTGATGCGTAGGAAAATTTTAATTTCTGCTACGATCCCCAACAGCGGCATCATGAGCTAGGTCTATGCGTAGTTTCTATGCACGAGTAGAACACAAAGTAGTTGTGGGCGTCGAATTGTCAATTCTTCTTGCCGTTACTAGTCCTATATTGGTTCAGCGGTATTGTGGGATGAAGCGGCCCGGACCAACCTTACACGTACGCTTACGTGAGACCGGTTCCACCGACTGACATGCACAAGTTGCATAAGGTGGCTGGCGGGTGTCTGTCTCTCCCACTTTAGTTGGATCGGATTCGATGAACAGGGTCCTTATGAAGGGTAAATAGAGATTGACAATTCACGTTGTGGTTTCAACGTAGGTAAGAAACGTTCTTGCTAGCAACCTATAACAGCCATGTAAAAAACTTGCAACAACAATTAGAGGACGTCTAACTTGTTTTTGTAGCAAGTGCTTTGTGATGTGATATGGCCAGAAGTTGTGATGAATCATGTATGTGATGTATGAGATGATCTTGTTATTGTAATAGTAATCACGACTTGCATGTCGATGAGTATGACAACCAGCGGGAGCCATAGGAGTTGTCTTTTATTATTTATGACCTGCGTGTCAACTTAAATCGTCATGTAATTACTTTACTTTATTGCTAAAGCGTTAGCCATAGTAGTAGAAGTAATAGTTGACGTGACAACTTCATGAAGACACGATGATGGAGATCATGATGATGGAGATCATGGTGTCATGCCGGTGACGACGATGAACATGGCGCCCCGAAGATGGAGATCAAAGGAGCGAAATGATGTTGGCCATATCATGTTACTATTTGATTGCATGTGATGTTTATCATGTTTTTACATCTTATTTGCTTAGAACGACGGTAGCATAAATAAGATGATCCCTCATTAAAATATCAAAAATGTGTTCTCCCTAACTGTGCACTGTTGCTAAGGTTCGTCGTTCCGAAGCACCATGTGATGATCGGGTGTGATAGGTTCTTACGTTCGCATACAACGGGTGTAAGACAGATTTACACACGCAATACACTTAGGTTGGATTGACGAGCCTAGCATGTACAGACATGGCCACGGAACACGGAGGACCGAAAGGTCGAACATGAGTCGTATAGAAGATACGATCAACATGGAGATGTTCACCGATGATAACTAGTCCGTCTCACGTGATGATCGGACACGGCCTAGTTGACTCGGATCATGTATCACTTAGGTGACTAGAGGGATGTCAAATCTGAGTGGGAGTTCATTCATTAATTTGATTAGATGAACTTAATTATCATGAACTTAGTCTAAATCTTTACAATATGTCTTGTAGATCAAATGGCCCACGCTAATGTCACCCTCAACTTCAACGCGTTCCTAGAGAAAACCAAGCTGAAAGATGATGGCATCAACTATGCGGACTGGGTCCGGAACCTGAGGATCATCCTCATTGCTGCCAAGAAAGATTATGTCCTAGAAGCACCGCTAGGTCATGCACCATTCCCAGCAAACCAGGACGTTATGAACGCCCATCAGTCACGTGCTGATGATTACTCCCTCGTTCAGTGCGGCATGCTTTACAGCTTAGAACCGGGGCTCCAAAAGCGTTTTGAGCAACACGGAGCATATGAGATGTTCGAGGAGCTGAAATTGATTTTCCAAGCTCATGCCCGGGTCGAGAGATATGATGTCTCCGACAAGTTCTTTAGCTGCAAGATGGAGGAAAATAGTTCTGTCAGTGAACACATACTCAAGATGTCTGGGTTGCACAACCGCTTGACTCAGCTGGAAGTTAATCTCCCGGATGAGGCGGTCATTAACAGAATCCTTCAGTCGCTCCCACCTAGCTACAAGAGCTTCGTGATGAACTACAATATGCAGGGGATGGAAAAGACCATTCCCGAGTTGTATCCAATGCTGAAATCTGCGGAGGTGGAGATCAAAAAGGAACATCAAGTGTTGATGGTGAATAAAACCACTAAGTTCAAGAAAGGCAAGGATAAGAAGAACTTCAAGAAGGACGGCGAGGAGGTTGCCGCGCCTGGTAAATCAGTTGCCAGGAAGAAGTCAAAGAATGGACCCAAACCTGAAACTGAGTGCTTTTATTGCAAGGGAAATGGTCACTGGAAGCGGAATTGCCCCAAGTACTTAGCGGATAAGAAGGCCGGCAACACTAAAGGTATATGTGATATACATGTAATTGATGTGTACCTTACCAGTGCTCGTAGTAGCTCCTGGATATTTGATACCGGTGCCGTTGCTCATATTTGTAACTCAAAACAGGAGCTGCGGAATAAACGGAGACTGGCGAAGGACGAGGTGACGATGCGCCTCGGGAATGGTTCCAGGGTTGATGTGATCGCCGTCGGCACGCTACCTCTACATTTACCTACGGGATTAGTTTTAAACCTCAATAATTGTTATTTAGTGCCAAGTTTGAGCATGAACATTGTATCTGGATCTCGTTTAATGCGAGATGGCTACTCATTTAAATCTGAGAATAATGGTTGTTCTATTTATATGAGTGATATGTTTTATGGTCATGCTCCGATGGTTAATGGTTTATTCTTAATGAATCTCGTACGTGATGTTACACATATTCATAGTGTGAATACCAAAAGATATAAAGTTAATAACGATAGTCCCACATACTTGTGGCACTGCCGCCTTGGTCACATTGGTGTCAAGCGCATGAAGAAGCTCCATGCTGATGGACTTTTGGAGTCTCTCGATTATGAATCATTTGACACATGCGAACCATGCCTCATGGGCAAAATGACCAAGACTCCATTCTCAGGGACAATGGAGCGAGCAACCAACTTGTTGGAAATCATACATACAGATGTGTGTGGTCCAATGAGCGTTGAGGCTCGCGGAGGCTATCGTTATGTTCTCACTCTCACTGATGATTTGAGTAGATATGGGTATGTCTACTTAATGAAACACAAGTCTGAGACCTTTGAAAAGTTCAAGGAGTTTCAGAGTGAGGTTGAGAATCAACGTGACAGAAAAATAAAGTTCTTACGATCAGATCGTGGGGGAGAATATTTAAGTCACGAATTTGGCACACACTTAAGAAAATGTGGACTTGTTTCACAACTCACGCCGCCTGGAACACCTCAGCGTAACGGTGTGTCCGAACGTCGTAATCGCACTCTATTGGATATGGTGCGATCTATGATGTCTCTTATCGATCTACCGCTCTCATTTTGGGGCTATGCTTTAGAGACTGCCGTATTCACTTTAAATAGGGCTCCGTCAAAATCCGTTGAGACGACACCGTATGAATTATGGTTTGGAAAGAAACCTAAGCTGTCGTTTTTGAAAGTTTGGGGTTGCGATGCTTATGTCAAGAAACTTCAACCTGAAAAGCTCGAACCCAAATCGGAAAAATGCGTCTTCATAGGATATCCCAAAGAAACAGTTGGGTATACCTTCTACCTCAGATCCGAAGGCAGGATCTTTGTTGCCAAGAATGGGTCCTTTCTAGAGAAAGAGTTTCTCGCGAAAGAAGTAAGTGGGAGGAAAGTAGAGCTTGATGAAGTACTAACTCTTGAAAATCAGAGTAGCACAGCTCAGGAAAATGTTCCTGTGGTGCCTGCACCGATTCAAGAGGAGGTTAATGATGATGATCAAGATACTTCTGATCAAGCTCCTACTGAACTTCGTAGGTCCACAAGGACACGTTCCGCACCAGAGTGGTACGGCAACCCTGTCCTGGAAATCATGTTGTTGGACAACGGTGAACCTTCGAACTATGAAGAAGCGATGGCGGGCCCAGATTCCGACAAATGGCTAGAAGCCATGAAATCCGAGATAGAATCCATGTATGAAAACAAAGTATGGACTTTGAATGACTTGCCCGATGATCGGCGAGCCATAGAAAATAAATGGATCTTTAAGAAGAAGACAGACGCGGATGGTAATGTGACCATCTATAAGGCTCGACTTGTCGCTAAGGGTTATCGACAAGTTCAAGGGGTTGACTACGATGAGACTTTCTCACCCATAGCGAAGCTGAAGTCCGTCCGAATCATGTTAGCAATTGCCGCTTTCTATGATTATGAGATATGGCAAATGGACGTCAAAACAGCATTCCTTAACGGCTTTCTTAAGGAAGAATTGTATATGATGCAGCCGGAAGGTTTTGTCGATCCTAAGAATGCTAACAAAGTATGCAAGCTCCAGCGCTCTATCTATGGGCTGGTGCAAGCATCTCGGAGTTGGAACATTTGCTTTGATGAGATGATCAAAGCGTTTGGGTTTATGCAGACTTATGGAGAAGCCTGCGTTTACAAGAAAGTGAGTGGGAGCTCCGTAGCATTTCTCATATTATATGTGGATGACATACTATTGATGGGAAATGATATAGAATTCTTGGAAAGCATAAAGGCCTATTTGAACAAGTGTTTTTCAATGAAGGACCTTGGAGAAGCTGCTTATATATTAGGCATCAAGATCTATAGAGATAGATTGAGACGCCTCTTCGGTCTTTCACAAAGTACGTACCTTGACAAGATTTTGAAGAAGTTCAAAATGGATCAGTCCAAGAAGGGGTTCTTCCCTGTATTGCAAGGTGTGCGATTGAGCACGGCTCAATGCCCGACCACGGCAAAAGATATAGAAGAGATGAGTGTCATCCCCTATGCTTCAGCCATAGGGTCTATTATGTATGCCACGTTGTGTACCAGACCCGATGTAAACCTTGCCGTAAGTTTGGTAGGTAGGTACCAAAGTAATCCCGGCAAGGAACACTGGACAGCGGTCAAAAACATCCTGAAGTACCTGAAAAGGACTAAGGATATGTTTCTCGTTTATGGAGGTGCCGAAGAGCTCGTCGTAAAGGGTTACGTCGACGCCAGCTTCGACACAGATCTGGATGACTCCAAGTCACAAACCGGATACGTGTACATTTTGAATGGAGGGGCAGTAAGCTGGTGCAGTTGCAAGCAAAGCGTCGTGGCGGGATCTACATGTGAAGCAGAGTATATGGCAGCCTCGGAGGCAGCACAAGAAGCAGTCTGGGTGAAGGAGTTCATTACCGACCTAGGAGTCATACCCAATGCGTCGGACCCGATGACTCTCTTCTGTGACAACACTGGAGCAATTGCCCTTGCGAAGGAGTCCAGGTTTCACAGGAAGACCAGGCATATCAAGCGTCGCTTCAAATCCATTCGTGGAAGTGTTCAAAATGGAGACATAGAGATTTGTAAAGTACATACGGACCTGAATGTGGCAGATCCGTTGACTAAACCTCTCCCTAGAGCAAAACATGATCAACACCAAAATTCCATGGGTGTGCGATTCATCACAATGTAACTAGACTATTGTCTCTAGTGCAAGTGGGAGACTGTTGGAAATATGCCCTAGAGGCAATAATAAAAGGATTATTATATTTCTTTGTTCGTGATAATTGTCTATTGTTCATGCTATAATTGTATTGTCCGGAAATCATAATACATGTGTGAATGCATAGACCACAATGTGTCCCTAGTAAGCCTCTAGTTGACTAGCTCGTTGATCAATAGATAGTCATGGTTTCCTGACTATGGACATGGGGATGTCATTGATAACAGGATCACATCATTAGGAGAATGATGTGATGGACAAGACCCAAACCTAAGCATAGCACAAAGATCGTGTAGTTCGTTTGCTAGAGCTTTTCTGAATGTCAAGTATCGTTCCTTAGACCATGAGATTATGCAACTCCCGGATGCCGTAGGAGTGCTTTGGGTGTATCAAACATCACAACATAACTGGGTGACTATAAAGGTGCACTACAGGTATCTCCGAAAGTGTTTGTTGGGTTGGCATGAATCGAGACTGGGATTTGTCACTCCGTATGACGGAGAGGTATCTCTGGGCCCACTCGGTAAGACATCATCATAATGAGCTCAATGTGATCAAGGTGTTGTTCACGGGATGATGTGTTACGGGAACGAGTAAAGAGACTTGCCGGTAACGAGATTGAACAAGGTATCGGTATACCGACGATCGAATCTCGGGCAAGTATCGTACCGATAGACAAAGGGAATTGAGTACGGGATTGATTAAGTCCTCGACATCGTGGTTCATCCGATGAGATCATCGAGGAGCATGTGGGATCCAACATGGGTATCCAGATCCCGCTGTTGGTTATTGACCGGAGATCGTCTCGGTCATGTCTGCATGTCTCCCGAACCCGTAGGGTCTACACACTTAAGGTTCGGTGACGCTAGGGTTGTAAAGATATTAGTATGCAGCAAACCGAAGGTTGTTCGGGGTCCCGGATGAGATCCCGGACGTCACGAGAGGTTCCAGAATGGTCCGGAGGTAAAGAATTATATATAGGAAGTGTCGTTTCATCCATCGGGAAGGATTTGGGGGTCACCGGTATTGTACCGGGACCACCAGATGGGTCCCGGGGGTCCACCGGGTGGGGCCACCCATCCCGGAGGGCCCCGTGGGCTGAAGTGGGGAGGGAACCAGCCCATAGTGGGCTGGTGCGCCCCCCCCCATGGGCCTCCCCCCGCGCCTAGGGTTGGAAACCCTAGGGTAGGGGGCGCCCCCCACTTGCCTTGGGGGGCAAGGCTTCCCCCTGTCCGCCGCCCCCCCTGGAGATGCATCTCCAGGGCGCCCCCCCTAGGGGGCCTATATAAAGGGGGGAGGGAGGGCAGCCGCACCCTGCAGCCTTGGCGCCTCCCTCTCCCCTGTTACACCTCTCCCTCTCTCCGTAGACGCTTGGCGAAGCCCTGCTGGAATTCTGCTGCATCCACCACCACGCCATCGTGCTGCTGGATCTTCATCAACCTCTCCTTCCCCCTTGCTGGATCAAGAAGGAGGAGACGTTATCCCGACCGTACGTCTGTTGAATGCGGAGGTGCTGTCCGTTCGGCACTAGGTCATCGGTGATTCGGATCACGGCGAGTACGACTCCATCATCCACGTTCTTCTTGAACGCTTCCGTTGCGATCTACAAGTGGTATGTAGATGCTCTCCTATCCCTTCGTTGCTAGAATACTCCATGGATAGATCTTGGTGATGCGTAGGAAAATTTTAATTTCTGCTACGATCCCCAACACTAATCTCTGTTCTAGAAGTTTTACGATACGTAGGTATATATGGGTGCAAGGGGTACGTCGGTGGAGCTGCGGGGGCCCCACGAGGCAGGGGGCGCGCCCCCTACCCTCGTGGCCAGCTCCCGTACCTTCTGACATAGAGTCCAAGTCTATCAGGTAGGTTTCCTTCCAAAAATAACTTCTCCAGTTGATTTCGTTCCGTTTTGACTCCGTCTGATATTCCTTTTCCTCGAAACACTGAAATAGGCATAAAACAGCAAATCTGGGTTGGGCCTCCGGTTAATAGGTTAGTCCCAAAAATAATATAAAAGTAGATAATAAAGCCCAATATTGCTTAAAACAGTAGATAATATAGCATGGAGCAATAAAAAATTATAGATACGTTGGAGACGTATCAAGCAACCCCAAGCTTAATTCCTGCTCGTCCTCGAGTAGGTAAATGATAAAAAAGATAATTTTTGATGTGGAATGCTAGTTGGCATAATTTCAATGTAATTCTTCTTACTTGTGATATGAATATTCAGATCCATAAGATTCAAAACAAAAGTTCATATTGACATAAAAATAATAATACTTCAAGCATACTAACTAAGCAATTATGTCTTCTCAAAATTACATGGCCAAAGAAAGTTCATCCCTACAAAATCATATAATTTAGTCATGCTCCATTTCCGTCACACAAGAATGCTCTCATCATGCACAGCCCCGATGACAAGCCAAGCAATTGTTTCATACTTTAGTAATCTCAAACTTATAAACCTTCACGCAATACATGAGCGTGAGCCATGGATATAGCACTATGGGTGGAATAGAATATGATGATGGGGGTTATGTGGAGAAGACAAAAAAGGAGAAGATCTCACATCAACGAGGCTAATCAATGAGCTATGGAGATGCACATCGATTGATGTTAATGCGAGGAGTAGGGATTGTCGTGCAACGGATGCACTAGAGCTATAAATGTACGAAAGCTCAACAAAATTAACTAAGTGGGTGTGCATCCAACTTGCTTGCTCACGAAGACCTAGGGCACTTGAGGAGGCCCATCGTTGGAATATGCAAGCCAAGTTCTCTAATGAAAAATTCCCACTAGTATATGAAAGTGACAACATATGAGACTCTCTATATGAAGAACATGGTGCTACTTTGAAGCACAATATATGAGACTCGCTATATCATGGTGCTACTTTGAAGCACAAGTGTGGAAAAAAGGATAGTAGCATTGCCCCTTTTTATTTGTTTTATTTTTTTGGCCTTCTTTTTTTTCTTTGGTCTTTCTCTTTTTTTTGGGACAATGCTCTATTGAATGATGATCATCACACTTCTATTCATTTACAACTCAATGATTACAACTCGATACTTAGAACAAGATATGACTCTATATGAATGCCTCCGGCGGTGTACCGGGATATGCAATGAATCAAGAGTGACATGTATGAAAGAATTATGAATGGTGGCTTTGCCACAAATACGATGTCAACTACATGATCATGCTAGCAATATGACAATGATGGAGCGTGTCGTAATAAATGGAACGGTGGAAAGTTGCATGGCAATATATCTCGGAATGGCTATGGAAATGCCATAATAGGTAGGTATGGTGGCTGTTTTGAGGAAGATATAAGGAGGTTTATGTGTGAAAGAGCGTATCATATCACGGGGTTTGGATGTACCGGCGAAGTTTGCACCAACTCTCAATGTGAGAAAGGGCAATGCACGGTACCGTAGAGGCTAGCAATGATGGAAGGGTAAGAGTGCGTATAATCCATGGACTCAACATTAGTCATAAAGAACTCACATACTTATTGCAAAAATCTACAAGCCATCAAAAACCAAAGTACTACGCGCATGCTCCTAGGGGGATAGATTGGTAGGAAAATACCATCGCTCGTCCCCGACCGCCACTCATAAGGAGGACAATCAAATAACACCTCATGTTTCAAATTTGTTACATAACGTTTACCATACGTGCATGCTACGGGACTTGCAAACTTCAACACAAGCATTTCTCAAATTCACAACTACTCAACTAGCCCAACTTTGATATTATTACCTCCATATCTCAAAACAATCATCAAGCATCAAACTTCTCTTAGTATTCAACACACTCATAGGAATTCTTACAAATCTTTGTATGCGTAGCATATTAGGATTTTAAGCAAATTACCATGCTATTTGAGACTCTCGAAATAATCTAAGTTAAGCATGAGAGTTCATATATTTCTTTAAAATAAAACCACCACTGTGCACTAAAAGATATAAGTGAAGCACTAGAGCAAATGACAAACTACTCCGAAAGATATAAGTGAAGATCAACGAGTAGTCGAATAATTATGCAACTATGTGAAGAATCTTTAACATTTAAGAATTTCAGATCTTGATACTTTGTTCAAACAGAAAGCAAATCTAAATAAAATAAAATGACGCTACAAGCAAAACACAAATCATGTGGTGAATAGAAATATATCTCCAAGTAAAGTTACCGATGAACGAAGACGAAAGAGGGGATGCCACCCGGGGCATCCCCAAAGCTTAGAAGCTTGGTTATCCTTGAATATTACCTTGGGGTGCCTTGGGCATCCCCAAGCTTAGGCTCTTTCCACTCCTTATTCCATAGTCCATCGAATCTTTACCCAAAACTTGAAAACTTCACAACACAAAACTTAACAGAAAACTCGTGAGCTCCGTTAGCGAAAGAAAACAAAACACCACTTCAAGGTACTGTAATGAACTCATTATTTATATCTATTGGTGTTAAACCTACTGTATTCCAACTTCTCTATGGTTTATAAACTATTTTACTAGCCATAGATTCATCAAAATAAGCAAACAATACAATGAAAATAGAATCTGTCAAAAACAGAACAGTCTGTAGTAATCTGTAACTAACGCAAACTTCTGGAAGTCAAACAATTCTAAACTAAATTGGGGGACCTGAGGAATTTGTCTAGTAATCATCTGCAAAAAGAATCAACTAAATATCACCCTCCAGTAAAACGTTCTAGCTAATCTCGTGAGCGCTAAAGTTTCTGTTTTTTACAGCATGATCATAAAGACTTCACCCAAGTCTTCCCAAAGATTCTACTTGGCACAAACACTAATTAAAACATAAAACCACATCTAAACAGAAGCTAGATGGATTATTTATTCCTAAACAGAACCAAAAAGCAAGAAACTAAAATAAAATTGGATTGCCTCCCAACAAGCGCTATAGTTTAATGCCCCTAACTAGGCATGATGATTTCAATGATGCTCACATAAAAGATAATAATTGAAACACAAAGAGAGCATCATGAAGAATATGACTAGCACATTTAAGTCTAACCCACTTCCTATGCATAGGAATTTTGTGATCAAAAAACTTATGGGAACAATAATCAACTTGCATAGGAAGGTAAAACAAGCATAACTTCAAAACTTTAAGCACATAGAGAGGAAACTTGATATTATTGCAATTCCTACAAGCATATGTTCCTCCCTCATAATAATTTTCAGTAGCATCATGAATGAATTCAACAATATAACCAGCACCTAAAGCATTCTTTTAATGATCTACTAGCATAGAAATTTTACTACTCTCCACATAAGCAAATTTCTTCTCATGAATAATAGGAGCAAACTCAACAAAATAACTATCATGTGATTGAAAATTAAGATCAAGATGACAAGTTTCATGGTTATTATTATTCTTTAAAGCATACGTGTCATCACAATAATCATCATCGATAGGAGGCATGCTTTCATCATAGTAAATTTGCTCATCAAAGATTGGGGGACAAAAAATATCATCTTCATCAAACATAGCTTCCCCAAGCTTGTGGCTTTGCATATTATTAGAATCATGGATATTCAAGGAATTCATACTGACAACATTGCAATCATGCTCATCATTCAAAGATTTAGTGCCAAACATTCTAATGCATTCTTCCTCTAGCAATTGAGCACAATTATCGGAATCCTTATTTTCACGGAAGACATTAAAAAGGTGAAGCATATGAGGCACTCTCAATTCCATTTTTTTGTAGTTTTCTTTTATAAACTAACTAGTGCTAAAACAAGAAACAAAAAGATTCGATTGCAAGATCTAAAGATATACCTTCACTTACCTAGCCTCCCCGGCAACGGCGCTAGAAAAGAGCTTGATGTCCACTACACAACCTTCTTCTTGTAGACGTTGTTGGGCCTGCAAGTGCACAGGTTTGTAGGACAGTAGCAAATTTCCCTCAAGTGGATGACCTAAGGTTTATCAATCCGTAGGAGGCGTAGGATGAAGATGGTCTCTCTCAAGCAACCCTGCAACCAAATAACAAAGAGTCTCTTGTGTCCCCAACACACCCAATACAATGGTAAATTGTATAGGTGCACTAGTTCGGCGAAGAGATGGTGATACAAGTGCAATATGGATGGTAGATATATGTTTTTGTAAACTGAAAATATAAAAACAGCAAGGCAGCAAGCGGTAAAAGTGAGCGTAAACGGTATTCCAATGATAGGAAACAAGGCCTAGGGTTCATACTTTCACTAGTGCAAGTTCTCTCAACAATAATAACATAATTGGATCATATAACTATCCCTCAACATGCAACAAAGAGTCACTCCAAAGACACTAATAGCGGAGAACAAACGAAGAGATTATGGTAGGGTCCGAAACCACCTCAAAGTTATTCTTTCCAATCAATCCGTTGGGCTATTCCAATAAGTGTCATAAACAACCCTAGAGTTCGTACTAGAATAACACCTTAAGACACAAATCAACCAAAACCCTAATGTCACCTAGATACTCCAATGTCACCTGAAGTATCCGTGGGCATGATTATACGATATGCATCAAACAATCTCAATTCATCTACTCAAACCAACACATAGAACCTCAAAGAGTGCCCAAAAGTTTCTACCGGAGAATCACGACGAAAACGTGTGCCAACCCCTATGCATAGGTTCATGGGCGGAACCCGCAAGTTGATCACCAAAACATACATCAAGTGGCACATGGTATCCCATTGTCACCACAGATATTCACGTCAAGACATACATCAAGTGTTCTCAAATCTTTAAAGACTCAATCCGATAAGATTACTTCAAAGGGAAACCTCAATCCATTACAAGAGAGAAGAGGGGGAGGAGAAACATAAGATCCAACTATAATAGCAAAGCTCGTGATACATCAAGATCGTGCCAAATCAAGAACACGAGAGAGAGAGAGAGAGAGAGAGAGAGAGAGAGAGATCAAACACATAGCTACTGGTACATACCCTCAGCCCCGAGGGCGAACTACTCCCTCCTCGTCATGGAGAGTGCCGGGATGATGAAGAAGGCCACCGGTGAGGGTTCCCCCCTCCGGCAGGGTGCCGGAACAGGGTCCCGAGAGGTTTTTGGTGGCTACAGAGGCTGGCGGCGGCGGAACTCCCGATCTAATCTCTGTTCTGGAAGTTTTACGATACGTAGGTATATATGGGTGCAAGGGGTACGTCGGTGGAGCTGCGGGGGCCCCACGAGGCAGGGGGCGCGCCCCAGGGAGGTGGGCGCGCCCCCTACCCTCGTGGCCAGCTCCCGTATCTTCTAACATAGAGTCCAAGTCTATCAGGTAGGTTTCCTTCCAAAAATAACTTCTCCAGTTGATTTCGTTCCGTTTTGACTCCGTCTGATATTCCTTTTCCTTGAAACACTGAAATAGGCATAAAACAGCAAATCTCGGCTGGGCCTCCGGTTAATAGGTTAGTCTCAAAAATAATATAAAAGTAGATAATAAAGCTCGACATTGCCTAAAATAGTAGATAATATAGCATGGACCAATAAAAAATTATAGATACGTTGGAGACGTATCACGCCCCCCCCCCCAGGGTGCGCCCTCCACCCTCGTGGGCCCCATGTTGCTCCACCTACGTACTTCTTCCTCCTATATATACCTACGTACCCCCAAACGATCAGAGACGGAGCCAAAAACCTAATTCTACCACCGCAACCTTCTGTACCCACGAGATCCCATCTTGGGGCCAGTTCCGGAGCTCCGCCAGAGGGCGCGTCTACCACGGAGGGCTTCTACATCATCATAGCCCCTCCGATGAAGTGTGAGTAGTTTACCTCAGACCTTCGGGTCCATAGTTATTAGCTAGATGGCTTCTTCTCTCTTTTTGGATCTCAATACATTGTTCTCCCCCTCTCTCGTGGAGATCTATTCGATGTAATCTTCTTTTTGCGGTGTGTTTGTTGAGACCGATGAATTGTGGGTTTATGATCAAGATTATCTACGAACAATATTTGAATCTTCTCTGAATTCTTTTATGTATGATTGATTATCTTTGCAAGTCTCTTCGAATTATCAGTTTGGTTTGGCCTACTAGATTGGTTTTTCTTGCAATGGGAGAAGTGCTTAGCTTTGGGTTCAATCTTGCGGTGTCCTTTCCCAGTGACAGTAGGGGCAGCAAGGCACGTATTGTATTGTTGCCATTGAGGATAACAAGATGGGGTTTTTATCATATTGCATGAATTTATCCCTCTACATCATGTCATCTTGCTTAAGGCGTTACTCTGTTTTCTTGAACTTAATACTCTAGATGCATCCTGGATAGCGGTCGATGAGTGGAGTAATAGTAGTAGATGCAGGCAGGAGTCGGTCTACTTGTCTCGGACGTGATGCCTATATACATGATCATACCTAGATACTCTCATAACTATGCTCAATTCTGTCAATTGCTCAACAGTAATTCGTTCACCCACCGTAAAATACTTATGCTCTTGAGAGAAGCCACTAGTGAAACCTATGGCCCCCGGGTCTATCTTTATCATATTAATCTTCCATCACTTTATTATTGCCTTTGCTTTTTTACCTTGCTTTTATTTCACTTTGCATCTTTATCACAAAAATACCAAAAATATTATCTATCATATCTATCAGATCTCACTCTCATAAGTGACTGTGAAGGGATTGACAACCCCTTATCACGTTGGTTGCGAGGAGTTATTTGCTTTGTGGAGGTACGAGGGACTCGCACGTAGCCCCCTACTGGATTGATACCTTGGTTCTCAAAAACTCAGGGAAATACTTACGCTACTTTGCTGCATCATCCTTTCCTCTTCAAGGAAATCCAACGCAGTGCTCAAGAGCTAGCAAGAATAATTTATGCGCCGTTGCTGAGGAGTCTACGCAAAAGTCAACATACCAAGTACCCATCACAATCCCTTATCTCCTGCACTACATTATTTGACATTTGCCTCTCGTTTTCCTCTCCCTTCACCCTTGCCGTTTTATTCGCCCTCTCCTTTTTTGTTCGCCTCTTTTCCATTGCTTGTCGCTATGGCTAGTCCTCTATCTTCTCCGTTGTCTCCCGAGAATGAAGTTCTAAATTTTAAGAAAAGGGAGGGAGAAAATCTAAAAGATGCTTGGTACACTAGTAGAAAAGGGGGCAATGGTCCAGGGTGGGTTAGCCCATTAGTCCCGGTTCAATCTAGAACCGGGACCAATGGGGGCATTGGACCCGGTTCGTGAGCCCAGGGGGCCGGCCGGGCCACGTGGGCCATTGGTCCCGGTTTGTCTGGACCTTTTGGTCCCGGTTGGTGGGACGAACCGGGACCAATTGGCCTCGCTCCTGGCCCACCACCATTGGTCCCGGTTGGTGGCATGAACCGGGACCAAAGGTGCCCATTTAGTCCTGGTTCATGCCACGAACCGGGACCAGTGGTGCAGCCTATATATACGCCTCGCGCCGGAGCAGAGCACTCAGTGCTCTGTTTTCTGGGCCGGCGAGAGGAGGGGCTTTAGGTGCTCTAGCTCACCTCCTATGCACATGAGGTGTTCGATGAAATGCCCGAGCCACACTAGTTAAGCTTTCTCCTCTCGAAGCTCGACCTCAAAGCTCCATTTTCCTCGAGATTTGTCTAGATTTAGCGGTCCGTCACGCCCCACCCCTGTCTTCACCGCCGTCGATCACCCGCGCCGATCTCATCACCGACACCACCGTGGTGAGCCTCTTGCTCTTATCTTCTTTATGAAAGGAAAAAAATTCTTACTTGTATGTTTAGATAGATACTTGTATCATTTTCTTACTTTTATTATTGCATCTTATATAGTGCGATGGTTTTGGTATCCGCCCCCGTCGGCCCTCGTCCTGTCTATGATTCGGATGTGGTATATATATTAATCTTTATAACTATTGGTTCATTTATTGTTTATGATAATTATGCGGACCAACGTGACATAGATTTTATTTATCTAGGATGTATGTGAACTGGAAATTCCAACCGACCCTATTGTCGAGAGGTTAAATTTAGTTGAAGAAGAAAAAAAATTCTTGAAGGAAAAAATAAAAAAAATTGAGGAGGAGAAGATGATATTGGAGTTGCATGTTGCGGATGTCATCGATGATCACAAGATCAAGATGGATGCAATGCACTTGAAGATTAGAAAGATTAGAAAATATGCCATTCATACCGAGGCTTGGTATCATTATGCCGTTGGATCAATTGTTACCTTGGTTGCGATTATGATCGCCTTTGTTTTAATTAATGTATGGTTTAATTAATTAGATGCTCTGGAGAGCTATATGTTGTTAGATGAGAACTATGTATGTACTTTTCTTTTAATGCATGTGATGATGAACTTCTATTAATTTGGACACTTAATTATATATAATGCACGCAGATGAACCGGCAATGGATGTACGGTGACAAACACACCTCCGAGTACATTAAGGGCGTGCATGAGTTTCTCGATGCGGCTTAGGCAAACAAGCAGAATGGTTTTATGTGTTGTCCATGCCCTGATTGTGGGAATACGAAGTCTTACTCTGACCGGAAAATCCTTCACACCCACCTGTTCTACAAGGGTTTCATGCCACACTATAATGTTTGGACAAGGCACGGAGAAATAGGGGTTATGATGGAAGACGACGAAGAAGAAGAGTACGATGACAACTACGTGCCCCCTGAATACCGTGATGCTGCAACGGGGGGAGCTGGTGAAGATCAAGAGGAACCAGACGATGTGCCGAATGATGCTGCAACGGGTGAAGGTGCTGAAGATCAAGAGGAACCAGACGATGTGCACGATGATGGTGATCTCCGCCGTGTCATTGTCGATGCAAGGACGCAATGCGAAAGTCAAAAGGAGAAGCTGAAGTTCGATCGCATGTTAGAGGATCACAAAAAAGGGTTGTACCCCAATTGCGAAGATGGCAACACAAAGCTCGGTACCGTACTGGAATTGCTGCAGTGGAAGGCAGAGAATGCTGTGCCTGACAAAGGATTTGAGAAGCTACTGAAAATATTGAAGAAGAAGCTTCCAAAGGATAACGAATTGCCCGACAGTACATACGCAGAAGGTCGTATGCCCTCTAGGATTGGAGGTGGAGAAGATACATGCATGCCCTAATGACTGCATCCTATACCGCGGTGCATACAAGGATCTGAACGCATGCCCGGTATGCGGTGCATTGCGGTATAAGATTAGACGAGATGACCCTGGTGATGTTCACGGCGATCCCCGGAGGAAGAGGGTTCCTGCGAAGGTGATGTGGTATGCTCCTATAATACCACGGTTGAAACGCCTGTTCAGAAAGGAGAGCATGCCAAGTCGATGCGATGGCACAGTGAGGACCGTAAGAAAGACGGGAAGTGGAGAGCACCCGCTGACGGGTCGCAGTGGAGAAAAATCGTGAGAAAGTACTGGGATGAGTTTGCAAAGGACCCAAGGAACGTATGGTTTGCTTTAAGCGCGGATGGCATTAATCCTTTTGGGGAGCAGAGCAGCAATCACAGCACCTGGCCGGTCACTCTATGTATGTATAACCTTCCTCCTTGGATGTGCATGAAGCGGAAGTTCATTATGATGCCAATTCTCATCCAAGGCCCTAAGCAACCCGGCAACGACATTGATGTGTACCTAAGGCCATTAGTTGAAGAACTTTTACAGCTGTG
Source organism: Aegilops umbellulata (assembly GCA_032464435.1). NCBI lineage: Eukaryota > Viridiplantae > Streptophyta > Magnoliopsida > Poales > Poaceae > Aegilops > Aegilops umbellulata. The sequence continues at coordinate 547,000,278 of CP136058.1, forward strand.
GAATGGAAATGGTGTACGTACGTGGGATGAGCACGGACAGGAGGAATTTAACCTAAAGGCGTTGCTGTTCGTGACCATCAATGATTGGCCCGCTCTCAGTAACCTTTCAGGACAGACAAACAAAGGATACCACGCCTGCACACACTGTTTACATGACACTGAAAGTATATACCTGGACAAATGCAGGAAGAATGTGTACCTGGGCCATTGTCGATTTCTTCCGACCAACCATCAATGTCGAAAGAAAGGCAAGCATTTCAAAGGCGAGGCAGATCACCGGAAGAAGCCCGCCATGCGTACCGGTGGTCACGTACTTGCTATGGTCAATGATTTACACGTAATCTTTGGAAAGGGTGCCGGCGCACTAGCTGTTCCGAATGACGTTGAGGGACATGCACCCCATGTGGAAGAAGAAATCTATATTTTGGGACCTACCCTACTGGAAAGACCTAGAGGTCCGCTCTTCAATCGACGTGATGCACGTGACGAAGAACCTTTGCGTGAACCTGCTAGGCTTCTTGGGCGTTTCAGAAAAGACAAAAGATACACCCGAGGCATGGGAGGACCTCCAACGTTTGCACCAAAAAGACGGCATGCCTCCGAAGCAGTATGAAGGTCCTGCCAGCTACGCTCTTACGAAAGATGAGAAAGAAATCTTCTTTGAATGCCTGCTCAGTATGAAGGTCCTGACTGGCTTCTCGTCGAATATAAAGGGAATAATAAATATTCCAGAGAAAAAGTTCCAGAACCTAAAGTCTCATGACTGCCACGTGATTATGACGCAACTGCTTCCGGTTGCATTGAGGGGGCTTCTACCGGAAAACGTCCGATTAGCCATTGTGAAGCTATGTGCATTTCTCAATGCAATCTCTCAGAAGGTGATCGATCCAGAAATGGTACCAAGGCTAAGGAGTGATGTGGCACAATGTCTTGTCAGTTTCGAGCTGGTGTTCCCACCATCCTTCTTCAATATCATGACGCATGTCCTAGTTCATCTAGTCGACGAGATTGTCGTTCTGGGGCCCGTATTTCTACACAATATGTTCCCCTTTGAGAGGTTCATGGGAGTCCTAAAGAAATATGTCCGTAACCGCGCTAGGCCAGAAGGAAGCATCTCCATGGGCCATCAAACAGAGGATGTCATCGGGTTTTGTGTTGACTTCATTCCTGGCCTTAAGAAGATAGGTCTCCCTAAATCGCGGTATGAGGGGAGACTGACTGGAAAAGGCACGCTAGGAGCGGACTCAATAATATGCAGGGACGGGCATTCTTGGTCTCAAGCACACTACACAGTTCTACAGAACTCTACCTTGGTGACCCCGTATGTCGATGAACACAAGAACAGTCTGCGCTCCAAACACCCGGAGCAGTGCGACGACTGGATTACATGTGAACACATCAGGACTTTCAGCAGTTGGTTGGAAGCACGTATCAGAGGTGACAACACTGTTTGTGATGAGTTGTACTTGTTGTCCAGGGGACCATCTTTGACTGTATTGATTTGGAAAGGATACGAGATAAATGGGAATACATTTTACACGATTGACCAAGATCAGAAGAGCACCAACCAAAACAGCGGTGTCCGCTTTGATGCAACAACCAAGAAGGGAAAGGACATATATTATGGTTACATAGTGGACATATGGGAACTTGACTACGGACAAGATTTTAAGGTCCCTTTGTTTAAGTGCAAATGGGTCAATCTGTCAGGAGGCGGGGTACATGTAGACCCACAGTACGGAATGACAACAGTCGATCTGAAAAATCTTGGGTACACTAATGAACCGTTCGTCCTAGCCAATGATGTGGCACATGTTATCTATGTGAAGGACATGTCTACCAGACCGAGAAAAAGAAAAGATAAGGAAACGGATACATCATACGATGAGCCAAAGCGCCACATAGTTCTTTCAGGAAAAAGGGATATCCTGGGAGTGGATGGCAAGACAGACATGTCTGAAGATTATGCAAGGTTTCATGAAATTCCTCCCTTCAATGTCAAGGCTGACCCAAGCATCCTGATAAATGCTGAAGATTATCCATGGTTACGGCGCAATAAGCAAATGACACAAGCGAAGAAAATGTGAAGAATATCCCGCAACTATTATGATGATACCATGCCAAATTTGTAACAGACGAGTATGTTATGCCAAGTATTTTAGAATTCATTTGAAAACAGACGAGTAGGTGCATCTATGTTAATTTTTTTATTAAAGTTAATCACACACTTGTGATTCACACAAATTTCAAAGAATTCAAATTTTAACTATTCAAATTTGAAAACTAATGGCACTAACAGAAAGTTCATAATTTTGCTGACCTAAAAGCAAAAATAATTAAAAAATATAGCAAAAACAAAATAAAGCAACAAAGAAAACTAAAAAACTAAAAAAGTGTTTTCAAATTTGAAAACTAATGGCACTAAAAGAAAGTTTATAATTTTTCTAAAACTATAAAGCAAGAAAGTTTAAAAGTTTATAATTTTTCTAAAACTAAAAAAGTTTAAAAGCTAAAAAAGTTTATATTAAATAGCAGGAATTTTTTATAGTAAAGTTATTCATAAACTAGTGATTCACACAAATTTTAAAAAATTCAAAGTTAAACTATTCAAATTTTAAAACTAATGGTACGAACAGAAAGTTTATAATTTTTGTGACCTAAAATAAAAAAGAAATCACTACAAAACTATAAGTATTTAGTTCTAAGTAGAAACAAAAAAAAACAAAAAAAATGCCACCTACTGGGCACCACGGCCTGAATACGACTAGAAACCCTACCATGGGCCAGGATTCAGGCCCGAGGGAGGCCTAGTAGGCCCACAGGCACAGATTGCAGTGTTAGGCCCGAAAGCCTGCTATAGAGAGGAGCTCGAGAGGGATGGCGCACCGCACCTTATAAACAGGTGCGCCTCCCTCTCAACTAGCGAGGTGGGACTAAACATTTGGGTTCGGGGCAGCACATGCCTTTGGTCCCGGTTGGTGGGACGAATCGGGACCAATGGGGGCATTGGTCCCGGTTCGTAGAACCAACCGGGACCAATGCCCCCTCTTTAGTCCCGGTTGGTGCCATCAACCGGGACCAAAGGCCGCCGCTTCCCGCCCTTTGGGCTGCTGAAAAGAGGCCTTTGGTCCCGGTTCGTGGCTCCAACCGGGACTAAAGGGGGTCATTAGTCCCGGTTTGTGCCACGAACCGGGACCAATGCTCTTGCTATATATACAGGACTTGTGAAAATTTTCGTTCAGTTCTTCATTCTCCCCGCCGCCGAACCACCCTCTGCCCCGACGCCCTGCTCCTCGTCGTCGTCGCCCCGTCGCCGCCCGCGCCCCGCGTCGCCCCGACGCCGTCGTCGCCGCCCTCGACGACATCTGCCCCGACGCCCTTCTCCTCGTCGCCGTCGCCCGCGCCCGTCGTCGTCGCCGCCCGCGCCCCGCGTCGCCCCGACACCGTCGCCGCCGCCCTCGACGCCATCTGCCCCGACGCCCTGCTCCTCGTCGCCGTCGCCCGCGCCCGTCGTCGTCGCCCCGTCGCCGCCCGCGCCCCGCGTCACCCCGACGCCGTCGCTGCCCCGCGCCGCCCCGACGCCGTCGCCGCCGCCCTCGACGCCATCTGCCCCGACGCCGGCGCCGCTCCCCTCTGTGAGCACCTGCCGCCATGCCCCTCTGCCCCGCCGGCGCCACCATGTTTTTTTTCATATGTTGCAATATGTTTTTTTTGTTTTTATTAGTTTATTTTTTTGTTCATATGTGATGTATGTGTGTATGTGGCTATAATGTATATGTGTATGTGATGTATGTGGCTAGAATTTGCTAAATATATATGCAAAAGTTTTAGAAAAAGATGGATAGGAAAGAAGAAGAGGAGAGGAAAAGAAAATAGAAAAGTTTTATATATGCAAAAGTTACAATTTTAGAAAAGTTTTTTGTTCATAGAAAGTTTTTTGTTCATAGAAAGTTTTTTGTTCATATATAGAAAGTTACAATTTTAGAAAAGTTTTATATATGCAAAAGTTACAATTTTAGAAAAAGAAGGATAGTGGAGAGGAAGAAAAGGAAAATATGTAGAGAAAGAAGGAGAAGAAGAAGGAGAGGAAGAAGAGGAAGAAGAAGAAAAAAAAAGAGGAGAAGAAGAAGGAATAGAGGAGCTTCTTCTCCTTTTTTTTTCTCCTTTTTTTCTTCTTCTTCTTAATTTTTATCGGGAACGAGGGTCGTCGAACATGACAGGAAGAAGAGGATAAAAAAAGAAGAGGAAGAAGAAGAAAAAAAGAGGAGAAGAAAGAATAGAGGAGTTCTTCTCCTCTATTCTTTCTTCTCCTCTTTTTTTTTTCTTCTCCTCTTTTTTTTTCTTCTTCTTCCTCTTTTTTTATCGTGAACGAGGGTCGCCGAGCGGTAGAGGAAACCCTAATTAAATAGCATGTATCGTCGGTGTGAGATACATGTGGCCGTCGGTGTCGGACACTACATCCACGTCCCACAAGTGACGCGGGCTTCGACGCCCACGTCACTTGTGGGATGTGGATGTAGTGTCAGACACCGACGGCCACTTGTATCTCACACCCACGATACTTGCTATTTAGGGTTTCCTCTACCGTTCGGCGACCCTCGACGACCCTCGTTTCCGATAAAAAAAGAAGAGGAAGAAGAAGAAAAAAAGAGGAGAAGAAAGAATAGAGGAGTTCTTCTCCTCTATTCTTTCTTCTCCTCTTTTTTTTTCTTCTCCTCTTTTTTTTCTTCTTCTTCCTCTTTTTTTATCGTGAACGAGGGTCGCCGAGCGGTAGAGGAAACCCTAATTAAATAGCAAGTATCGTCGGTGTGAGATACATGTGGCCGTCGGTGTCGGACACTACATCCACGTCCCACAAGTGACGCGGGCTTCGACGCCCACGTCACTTGTGGGACGTGGATGTAGTGTCAGACACCGACGGCCACTTGTATCTCACACCCACGATACTTGCTATTTAGGGTTTCCTCTACCGTTCGGCGACCCTCGACGACCCTCATTTCCGATATATATGATTCCTTACTATGATTAGCTAGCTAGCTAGTTGTACGTTTGCCACTAATATATCCATTTGTCATGTTTGAATAATAATTGCCATGTTGTAAATATTTGTAGAAACTATGGACACTATCGCCCGAGACGAAGCAAGAGAAGCGATGTTGAGGGACATAATCGCAGAAGGAAGTGATGCCGTCTCGTTGTATCTCAACGACACCGATGGTAGTCTGGAAGGAGAAGGTGAAGAAGCTGGCTCTGGTGACCTAATGCCGGTGCAAGAAGAAGAAGAACGTGAGGACGGCTGCGGTGACCGAAACGAGTCCGGTGACCGAACCGAGTCCGGCCAGGTATATATATTAGTTAATCCTGTGCTGACTAGCTAATTGATGCATTCATTGTTTTGGTATGTACACATATTAATTAAGTCTTTGTTCTTTTTTCTAGCCCTCCGGATCGAGCACAACTGAGGTAAAGAGACGAGGCCCGAAGAGAAAGTTGAGGTCGGATGAAAGGTTTGAGATCATAGCAATCGCGCCCGACGGCCAACCTACTGAACCCATCCGAACAAAGAAGGCATTTGTTGCTCAGTGCGGGGTTCTGGTTAGGGACAAGATCCCGATCAGCATCCAGCAATGGTATAAGCCTAAGAACGAAGACCATGAGGTGTCTTATGTCAATGATCTACAGAAAAATGATCTTTGGACTGAGCTGAAGTCAAATTTCACCCTACCGCCAGAGGATGATCCGGAGAAGCCAGTTAAAGAGCAATTAATCAAGTCTTTTGCTCTTAAGAGGATGGCAGACCTATTCAGGAGGTGGAAGAAAGACCTGAATAGGTTTGTCGAGAAAAAAGGACACCAGAATTCAAGGGCATATATGAGAAGATCAGAGATGACTGGCCTGCATTTGTGGCCCACAAGACATCGGAAAAGAGTAAGAAGATGTCAGAGACAAACAAGAAAAATGCTGCGAAGAAGAAGCATCACCATCACACGGGGTCAGGTGGCTACCTGGTAGCCCGGCCTAAGTGGGCCAAGGCTGAGAATGATCTGGTTGAAAAAGGGATCGAACCAGAGACAATGAGCTGGCCAGACCGTTGCCGGACTTGGTTCTTCGGGGCTGGCGGAACCTTGGACCCTGTAACAGGGAAGTGCATTTGGACGGACGAGCAATGTGACATTCCCTTGAAGAACCTTCGGTACTATATCAAAGCAGCGCAGGAAGGGACGTTCCTTCCAGACAGAGAGAACGACGAGCTCACAAAAGCCCTCGGGAATCCTGAGCACCCTGGACGGACACGAGGCACGCCAGGATCCATTCCGTGGAAGGTTGGGTTTCCGGACGCAGGCGGTTACAAAAGCCAGGAGAGGAGGAAGCAAGTGCAACAGTCCGAACTGCAGGCGCTTAAAGCAAGGGTACTCGGGATAGAGGAACGAGAAGCAAATCGCAGCAACCGACCTGCCGAAGCTTCCCCTGAAGCTACCCCGCCATCTCAGCGGAGAAGCAGCGTGGCTTCCACCGAGCTGCTTCAGCCGGAGCTTGTCTCGACGGCTCCTGCCAGCTATCCCATGGATGCTATCACAGAGGCTCAAATTTGCCACCTTATGACGCAATGGATGAATTTGAAGGTCAAGGCGGCTGTTGGCTCTGTTTTTCCTAATGAACCCGGCGCAACTTTTCACTGCCGGCCGATTCCAGAAGGATATGCTAAGGTGATGGTGGATGAAATAACGGAGGGATTTGAGGACCTCTCGCTTGACCACCCTACCAGAGAAGGGGAGACTCGGCTGGGTTCTGCTCTGAAGACTCCATGCCTATGGCGGAAGGAGCTCATCAACCTTCCGAACTGGACGCCTCCGCCTCCTCCTCCTCCTCCTCCGGCGAGTCAGGGCACTCCGCCTCCTCCACCGCCTCCTCCTCCGGCGAGTGACGACCAGGGCCCTCGGCCGGCTCCTTCGCCGGCGCGTGGCGGCACTCCGCCTCCTCCGCCTACGCCGGCGCGCCCGAGCAGCCAGCCTCCTCCTTCTCCGCCTCGTCAGCAAGGGCGGAAGAGACCCGCCGCCGCATCGGCAGCTGCTCTGGCGCGTCGTAGTCCTTCTCCTCCGCCTCGTAAGCAAGTCAAGAAGACTGCCGCTCCGTCTGCTCTGCCGGCGTCTAGCAGTACAGCCAGAGGCGGGAGCAAATACAGATTTGGTCCTTCTCTCAAGACTCCAGAGAAGTTACCATACGAGAGGACCCCGAAGGAGAACGCGAGGATCGCGCAAACCGAGGTGGATGACTGGTTTGAAGGGTTGAAAGCAAACAGAAATCCACCTTCGAAGGAGAAGCTAGATCGGGTGAAAGTGAAGCGCACTCTGGCTGCCCTGGCAAAACCACCCAAGTCTCCGCCGAAAGGCAACTATGAGCGCATTATTGCAAAGACATGGGCCGAAGCGTCGCGGTCGGGAAGTACAGTCAGTGATAAAAGGTTGAAAGAACGACGAGGAGCTGGGAAACAAATTGCCCAGCTCGGCGAACAAGCAAAGCAATCGTGCCCCCCGCTCAAGGTGCCTAGCGTCGATCCGAGGATGGCGCCCGGTTATAACAATCCTGACGATTACCTGCCCGACGATGTAGATTATGGTTTCCTGGACGTGCAGATACAAAGATACGAGTACGGGAAGCCTCTCGTCAAAGATGAAAGATCTCTAACAACGATGATGCGAAGATTGCATGATTGGTACATGAAAACCTGCAGAGAGTCAGGAGGAAGGAGTACTTTGTATGTGAGAGTTAAAACGGAGCATGACCTCGTTGGAATTGGACTGTTGCATGTTCCATTTGAGGATTTCTATCAGTTCTTCAATCAATTGGCCCTCGATAAAACAACGGTCACCTGCTACTGTCTGTAAGTACTACTACTACTACTTCTGTCATTAAGTCTCTCTATATAGCTCAGCTCTTTCATTGCATGTATTTATAATTATCCTCACTATATTATGCAGATTGAAGATCGCCGAATTGAAGAAAAGACAAATCGGTGATATCGGGTTCATTAACACAAATCTCATAGATGCAGTTCAGGTTAAAGATCATGCCGCAGAAACCGAGGCCAACTTGCTATGATCATTCGAAATAAATGAACACAAAGATATAATACTCTTTCCTTACAACTTCAAGTGAGTGTTGTCTTGTGCATATTCGGTTTCCCTTGTATATTAGTCCAGGTATAGTACTGTAATTGATGAGTTATGCATGCGTGCGCAGTTTCCACTATATTCTCCTGGAGATTAGGCTTGAGAAGGGAGTAGTAACTGTCTTGGACTCGAGACGAAAAGATCCCGAGGAGTATGCGGACATGATTAAAATCCTAAAGAAGTAAGTTAAATCGATCATTATCCACCATATCAGCAAATTTGTTCATTTCGTGATATCAAGTAATTGTTTTCTTTTGTCTGGCAGTGTTTGGAGAAAATTCAGCACAAATTCCCCGGGACTCCCGAAGGAGCTGGAATTTAGATACCCGAAAGTAAGTACTATAGTACCATGTTCCGCGCGTCTCCTAGCTATTGATTCAAGCGCTAGTTTCATCAATACCATTTGGCATTCTTGCTTACCTGTTTAATTGACCTCTGTTTCTTGTAAAGTGGTTGTGGCAGGAACAAGGGAATGATTTCTGTGGATACTACGTCTGCGAGTCCATCCGCCACACGACCTGTGAGCGGGGCGGGTACTCTGAGAAACAATATGAAGTGCGTAAGAAATAATATTCACAATTTTTGTTTATTACCATCATTTGTGTTGAGTTTCATTCATTCATATATATATATATATATATATATATATATATATATATATATATATATATCTGTGTGTGTGTGTGTGTGTGTGTGTGCGTGTGTGTGTGTAGACCCCCTTCTTCAATTTAGATGTTTCGGCAGCGGAATGAACTCCTAGGACCAGATCGCATGCGAGCAATTCAAGAGGAATTGGCGGCATTCTTTCTTGACCACGTGATCGCTGAAGACGGAGAATACTATGTGGACCAGGCGTCCGTAATTTAAGAGATTATATTTGTAAAAGATAATTATTGTATATATATGTAGCCGGTAGTGTCGGACGATAGATATACGAGAACTTGTTGTTCGACCAATCTCTCGGAGAAGGAGATGTGGTCGATATCACTTCTCTCTGTATGCATATATGTTCATGACGATCTTCTGTTTCCTTCGTTTGCTTACTAGCTAGCATATGCCTAGTCTTCTCTATACGTATGTTTAGTACGTAACGTCGACCAAGCACGGACATAAGAGAGGACACTTCTCTCTATTAATTAGCTATCTAGCTAACACAATATATGAAATACCTAAATTAACCACCCAAAATCCCCAAACCCCCTCCCCCCTTTAAAAAAAACCAAAAACCCCAGCCACAGAAATGCTGACGCGTGGATGCCTATTGGTCCCGGTTGGTGCTACCAACCGGGACCAAAGGCCCTCCTGCCTAGGCTCGGCGCACAGGCCACGTGGAGGCCCATCTGTCCCGGTTCTGGTTTGAACCGGGACTAAAGGGTGAGGGTATTAGTAACGACCCTTTAGTCCCGGTTCAGGAACCGGGACTAAAGGCCCTTACGAACCGGGACAATAGGCCTGTTTTCTACTAGTGGTATAGAATTTGCAATGCTCAAAATAGATCTACCAGGAAGCAATCTACTTCTGTTCTTCCCCGCAATTTATTATGTAGGTGCTAATCCTTGGTATAGATATATCCTTGATACCATTATCGGAGGGAATTTCTTAGGTAGCCATACTTTTGATTCTTATAATGCTATGATAGATTTGTTTGGCTCACCCCCTCTTTTGGTTAATGGAACTATATTAACTTTGGAGCATGTAATGCAAAGGCTCAAAATTATTGAAAATAAGGTTGCTACCGTAGAGTTAATTGAAAATTTGGATAAAAATATCCACACTCGAATCTTTCAATATGGATCTAAAGTAGGAGTCACTTTGAAGAATATTAAAGAGAAGGAACCCATAGTTAATGAGAAAATAAATCAGGATTCCACTAGGATCGATAAACTTGAAGATATGATCACCAACTTGGGAACGACTTTTTCTTCCGTAAAGAATACTCCAAGTCCTCCTACTAAATTTGCCAAGCTCCTGTATGTTCCTAAAAATAAGGGTGAATCCTCTAATAAGGAAACTACGGATCTTAAATTGATAAGTATTCGCCGCGACCTTTTTACTATCATTAAGGAACCATTTGCTATGAATGAATTTTTTGATCTTGTGCCTAAAAGTTTGATAATAAATAAAAAGAAAGAAATTCCTAAGGATAATAGATGTCTCATTGAAGAATTGCCTCCCAAAGATGGCAATACCTGGATCTATTCTTGCTTTTATGCCTAGCTAGGGGCGTTAAACGATAGCGCTTGTTTGGAGGCAACCCAATTTTATTTTTAGTTTTTGATTTTGCTTCTGTTTAGGAATAAATCTTTGATCTAGCCTCTGGTTTGATGTGTTTTTATGTTTTAATTAGTGTTTGTGCCAAGTTAAACCTATAGGATCTTCTTGGATGATAGTTATTTGATCTTGCTGTAATTTCCAGAAACTTTCTGTTCACGAAAACAATTGTTACAAATCACCAGAACGTGATAAAATAGTGATTCCAATTGCTTCTGATTAATAAACAAATTGCGTTAGTTAAAGATTACTACAGACTGTTATGTTTTTGACAGATTCTGTTTTTTGTGTGTTGTTTGCTTATTTTGATGAATCTATGGCTAGTAAAATAGTTTATAAACCATAGAGAAGTTGGAATACAGTAGGTTTAACACCAATATAAATAAAGAATGAGTTCATTACAGTACTTTGAAGCGGTCTTTTGTTTTCTTTTGCTAACGGAGCTCACGAGATTTCTGTTGAGTTTTGTGTTTTGAAGTTTTCAAGTTTTGTGTGAAATCTTTTGATGGATTATGGAACAAGGATTGGCAAGAGCCTAAGCTTGGGGATGCCCATAGTACCCCCAAGATAATCTAAGCACACCAAAAAGCCAAACTTGGGGATGCCCCGGAAGGCATCCCCTCTTTCGTCTATTTCCATCGGTAATTTTACTTGGAGCTATATTTTTATTCACCACATGATATGTGTTTTGCTTGGAGCGTCTTATATTATTTGAGTCTTTGTTTGTTAGTTTACCACAATCATCCTTGCTGTACACACCTTTTGAGAGAGCCATACATGATTTGGAAATTATTAGAATACTTTTTGTGCTTCACTTATATTTTTTGAGTTATATAGTTTTGTTGTAGTACTTCACTTATATCTTTTAGAGCACGGTGGTGGATTTGTTTTAAAGAAACTATTGAACTCTCATGCTCCACTTAGATTATTTTGAGAGTCTTAAGTAGCATGGTAATTTTCTTAGAAAACCTTAATATGCTTGGTATTCAAGATTTGTAAAGCTTTCTTATGAGTGTGTTGGATACTAAGAAAAGTTTGATGCTTGATGATAGTTTTGAGATATGGAGGTGATAATATCAAAGTCGTGCTAGTTGAGTAGTTGTGAATTTGAGAAATACTTGTGTTGAAGTTTGCAAGTCCCGTAGCATGCACGTATGGTAAACGTTATGAAACAAATTTGAAACATGAGGTGTTCCTTGATTTTCTTCCTTATGAGTGGCGGTCGGGGATGAGCGATGGTCTTTTCCTACCAATCTATCCCCCTAGGAGCATGCGCGTAGTGCTTTGGCTTTTGATGGCTTGTAGATTTTTGCAATAAGTATGTGAGTTCTTTATGGCTAATGTTGAGTCCATGGATTATACGCACTCTCACCCTTCCATCATTGCTAGCCTCTTCGGTACTGTGCATTGCCCTTTCTCACATTGAGAGTTGGTGCAAACTTCACCGGTGCATCCAAACCCCGTGATATGATACGCTCTTTCACACATAAACCTCCTTATATCTTCCTCAAAACAGCCACCATACCTACCTATTATGGCATTTCCATAGCCATTCCGAGATATATTGCCATGCAACTTTCCACCATGTCGTTTATCATGACACATTCATCATTGTCATATTGCTTAGCATGATCATGTAGTTGACATAGTATTTGTGGCAAAGCCACCGTTCATAATTCTTTCATACATGTCACTCTTGATTCATTGCATATCCCGGTACACCGCCGGAGGCATTCATATAGAGTCATACCTTGTTCTAGTATCGAGTTGTAATCATTGAGTTGTAAATAAATAGAAGTGTGATCATCATCATTTAATAGAGCATTGTCCGAATAAAAAAAGGCCAAAAAGGGGGCAATGCTACTATCCTTTCTTCCACACTTGTGCTTCAAAGTAGCACCGTGATCTTCATGATAGAGAGTCTCTTGTTTTGTCACTTTCATATACTAGTGGGAATTTTTCATTATAGAACTTGGCTTGTATATTCCAACAATGGGCCTCCTCAAGTGCCCTAGGTCTTCGTGAGCAAGCAAATTGGATGCACACCCACTTAGTTTCTTTTGTTGAGCTTTCATACATTTATAGCTCTAGTGCATCCATTGCATGGCAATCCCAACTCCTTGCATTAATATCAATCGATGGGCATCTCCATAGCCCATTGATTAGCCTCGTTGATGTGAGATCTTCTCCTTTTTGTCTTCTCCACATAACCCCCATCATCATATTCTATTCCACCCATAGTGTTATATCCATGGCTCACGCTCATGTATTGCTTGAAGGTTTATAAGTTTGAGATTACTAAAGTATGAAACAATTGCTTGGCTTGTCATCGGGGTTGTGCATGATGAGAGCATTCTTGTGTGACGAAAATGGAGCATGACTAAACTATATGATTTTGTAGGGATGAACTTTCTTTTGCCATGTTATTTTGAGAAGACATAATTGCTTAGTTACTATGCTTGAAGTATTATTATTTTTATGTCAATATGAACTTTTATCTTGAATCTTTCGGATCTTAATATTTATACCACAATTAAGAAGAATTACATTGAAATTATGCCAAGTAGCACTCCGCATCAAAAATTCTGTTTTTAACCATTTACCTACTCGAGGACGAACATGAATTAAGCTTGGGGATGCCTGATACGTCTCCAACGTATCTATAATTTTTGAATGCTCCATGCTATATTATGTACTGTTTTGGACAATATTGGGCTTTATTATTCACTTTTATATATTTTTGGGACTAACCTATTAACCGGAGGCCCAGCCCAGAATTGCTGTTTTTTTGCCTATTTCAGAGTTTTGCAGAAAAGGAATATCAAACGGAGTCCAAACAGAATGAAACCTTCGGGAACGTGATTTTCTCACCGAACGTGATCCAGGAGACTTGGACCCTAAGTCAAGGAAGATTCGAGGAGGGCACGGGGTAGGGGGCGCGCCCTCCACCCTCGTGGGCCCCATGTTGCTCCACCGACGTACTTCTTCCTCCTATATATACCTATGTACCCCCAAACGATCAGAGACAGAGCCAAAAACCTAATTCCACCGCCGCAACCTTCTGTACCCACGAGATACCATCTTGGGGCCTGTTCCGGAGCTCCGCCGGAGGGGGCATCCACCACAGAGGGCTTCTACATCATCGTAACCCCTCCGATGAAGTGTGAGTAGTTTACCTCAGACATTCGGGTCCATAGTTATTAGCTAGATGGCTTCTTCTCTCTTTTTGGATCTCAATACAATGTTCTCCCCCTCTCTCGTGGAGATCTATTCGATGTAATCTTCTTTTTGCGGTGTGTTTGTTGAGAACGATGAATTGTGGGTTTATGATCAAGATTATCTATGAACAATATTTGAATCTTCTCTGAATTCTTTTATGTATGATTGGTTATCTTTGCAAGTCTCTTCGAATTATCAGTTTGGTTTGGCCTACTAGATTGGTTTTTCTTGCAATGGGAGAAGTGCTTAGCTTTGGGTTCAATCTTGCGGTGTCCTTTCCTAGTGACAGTAGGGGCAGCAAGGCACGTATTGTATTGTTTCCATCGAGGATAACAAGATGGGTTTTTTATCATATTGCATGAATTTATCCCTCTACATCATGTCATCTTGCTTAAGGCGTTACTCTGTTTTCTTGAACTTAATACTCTAGATGCATGCTGGATAGCGGTCGATGAGTGGAGTAAAAGTAGTAGATGCAGGCAGGAGTCGGTCTACTTGTCTCAGACGTGATGCCTATATACATGATCATACCTAGATACTCTCATAACTATGCTCAATTCTGTCAATTGCTCAACAGTAATTCATTCACCCACCGTAAAATACTTATGCTCTTGAGAGAAGCCACTAGTGAAACCTGTGTCCCCCGGGTCTATCTTTATTATATTAATCTTCCAACACTTTATTATTGCCTTTGCTTTTTTACTTTGCTTTTATTTCATTTTGCATCTTTATCACAAAAATACCAAAAATATTATCTATCATATCTATCAGATATCACTCTCATAAGTGACCGTTAAGGGATTGACAACCCCTTATCGCGTTGGTTGCGAGGAGTTATTTGCTTTGTGCAAGGACGAGGGACTCGCGCGTAGCCTCCTACTGGATTGATACCATGGTTCTCAAAAACCGAGGGAAATATTTATGCTACTTTGCTGCATCATCCTTTCCTCTTCAAGGAAATCAAACGCAGTGCTCAAGAGGTAGCAAGAAGAATTTCTGGCGCCGTTGCCGGGGAGTCTACGCAAAAGTCAACATACCAAGTACACATCACAATCCCTTATCTCCCGCACTACATTATTTGCCATTTGCCTCTCGTTTTCCTCTCCCCCACTTCACCCTTGTAGTTTTATTCGCCCTCTCCTTTTTTGTTAGCCTCTTTTCCGTTGCTTGTCGCTATGGCTAGTCCTCCATCTTCTACGTTGTCTCCCGAGAATGAAGTTCTAAATTTTAAGCAAAGGGAGGGAGAAAATCTAAAAGATGCTTGGTATAGAATTTGCAATGCTCAAAATAGATCTACCAGGAAGCAATCTACTTGTGTTCTTCTCCGCAATTTATTATGTAGGTGCTAATCCTTGGTATAGATATATCCTTGATACCATTACCGGAGGGAATTTCTTAGGTAGCCATACTTTTGATTCTTATAATGCTATGATAGATTTGTTTGGCTCACCCCCTCTTTTGGTTAATGGAACTATATTAACTTTGGAGCATGTAATGCAAAGGCTCGAAATTATTGAAAATAAGGTTGCTACCGTAGAGTTAATTGAAAATTTGGATAAAAATATCCACACTCGAATCTCTCAATATGGATCTAAAGTAGGAGTCACTTTGAAGAATATTAAAGAGAAGGAACCCATAGTTAACGAGAAAATAAATCAGGATTCCACTAGGATCGATAAACTTGAAGATATCATTACCAACTTGGGAACCGCTTTTTCTTCCGTAAAGAATACTACAAGTCCTCCTACTAAATTTTCCAAGCTCATGTATGTTCCTAAAAATAAGGGTGAATCCTCTAGTAAGGAAACTGCGGATCTTAAATCTATAAGTATTCACCCCGACCTTTTTACTATCATTAAGAAACCATTTGCTATGAATGAATTTTTCGATCTTGTGCCTAAAAGTTTGATAATAACTAAAAAGAAAGAAATTCCTAAGGATAATATATGTCTCATTGAAGAATTTCCTCCCAAAGATGGCAATACCTAGATATATCCTTGCTTTTATGCCTAGCTAGGGGCGTTAAACGATAGCGCTTGTTGGGAGGCAACCCAATTTTATTTTTAGTTTTTGCTTTTTATTATGTCTAGGAATAAATCTTTGATCTAGCCTCTAGTTAGATGTGCTTTTATGTTTTAATTAGTGTTTGTGCCAAGTTAAACCTATAGGATCTTCTTGGATGATAGTTATTTAATCTTGCTGTAATTTCCAGAAACTTTCTGTTCACGAAAACAATTGTTAAAAATCACCAGAACGTGATAAAATAGTGATTCCAATTGCTGCTGATCAATAAATAAATTTTCTAGGTCTTCCTATTTTGGTAGATATTTTGGAGTTCCATAAGTTTGCGTTAGTTACAGATTAATACAGACTGTTCTGTTTTTGATAGATTCTGTTTTTTGTGTGTTGTTTGCTTATTTTGATGAATCCATGACTAGTAAAATAGTTTATAAACCATAGAGAAGTTGGAATACAGTAGGTTTAACACCAATATAAATAAAGAATGAGTTCATTATAGTACCTTGAAGTGGTCTTTTGTTTTCTTTCGCTAACGGAGCTCACGAGATTTTTGTTGAGTTTTGTGTTTTGAAGTTTTCAAGTTTTGGGTGAAATCTTTTGATGGATTATGGAACAAGGATTGGCAAGAGCCTAAGCTTGGGGATGCCCATGGCACCCCCCAAGATAATCTAAGGACACCAAAAACCCAAAGCTTGGGGATGCCCCGGAAGGCATCCCCTCTTTCGTCTACTTCCATCGGTAACTTTACTTGGAGCTATATTTTTATTCACCACATGATATGTGTTTTGCTTGGAGCGTCTTGTATTATTTGAGTCTTAGTTTGTTAGTTTACCACAATCATCCTTGCTTTACACACCTTTTGAGAGAGCCATAGATGATTTGGAAATTATTAGAATACTCTTTGTGCTTCACTTATATCTTTTGAGTTATATATTTTTGCTCTAGTACTTCACTTATATCTTTTAGAGCACGGTGGTGGATTTGTTTTAAAGTAACTATTGGAATCTCATGCTCCACTTATATTATTTTGAGAGTCTTAAGTAGCATGGTAATTTGCTTAAAAAATATTAATATGCTTGGTATTCAAGATTTGTAAAGCTTTCTTATGAGTGTGTTGGATACTAAGAAAAGTTTGATGCTTGATGATAGTTTTGAGATATGGAGGTGATAATATCAAAGTCGTGCTAGTTGAGTAGTTGTGAATTTGAGAAATACTTGTGTTGAAGTTTGCAAGTCCCGCAACATGCACGTATGGTAAACGTTATGTAACAAATTTGAAACACGAGGTGTTCGTTGATTGTCTTCCTTATGAGTGGCGGTCGGGGACGAGCGATGGTCTTTTCCTACCAATCTATCCCCCTAGGAGCATGCGCGTAGTGCTTTGGTTTTTGATGGCTTGTAGATTTTTGCAATAAGTATGTGAGTTCTTTATGACTAGTGTTGAGTCCATGAATTATACACACTCTCACCCTTCCATCATTGCTAGCCTCTTCGGTACCGTGCATTGCCCTTTCTCACATTGAGAGTTGGTGCAAACTTCGCCGGTGCATCCAAACCCCGTGATATGATACGCTCTTCCACACATAAACCTCCTTATATCTTCCTCAAAACAGCCACCATACCTAGCTATTATGGCATTTCCATAGCCATTCTGAGATATATTGCCATGCAACTTTCCACCATGCCGTTTATCATGACACATTCATCATTGTCATATTGCTTAGCATGATCATGTAGTTTTCATGGTATTTGTGGCAAAGCCACCGTTCATAATTCTTTCATACATGTCACTCTTGATTCATTGCATATCCCGGTACACCGCCGGAGGCATTCATATAGAGTCATACCTTGTTCTAGTATCGAGTTGTAATCATTGAGTTGTAAATAAATAGAAGTGTGATGATCATTACTTAATAGAGCATTGTCCCAATAAAAAAAGAGAAAGGCCAAAATAAATAAAAAAGAAGGCCCAAAAAAAGGGGCAATGCCACTATCCTTTTTTCCACACTTGTGCTTCAAAGTAGCACCGTGATCTTCATGATAGAGAGTCTCTTGTTTTGTCACTTTCATATACTAGTGGGAATTTTCATTATAGAACTTGGCTTGTATATTCCAACAATGGGCCTCCTCAGGTGCCCTAGGTCTTTGTGAGGAAGCAAGTTGGATGCACACCCACTTAGTTTCTTTTGTTGAGATTTCATACATTTATAGCTCTAGTGCATTTGTTGCATGGCAATCCCTACTCCTTGCATTAACATCAGTCGATGGGCATCTCCATAGCCCATTGATTACCCTCGTTGATGTGAGATCTTCTCCTTTTTGTCTTCTCCAAATAACCCCCATCATCATATTCTATTCCACCCATAGTGTTATATCCATGGCTCACGCTCATGTATTGCGTGAAGGTTTATAAGTTTGAGATTACTAAAGTATGAAACAATTGCTTGGCTTGTCATCGTGTTTGTGCATGATGAAAGCATTCTTGTGTGACGAAAATGGAGCATGACAAAACTATATGATTTTGTAGGGATGAACTTTCTTTTGCCATGTTATTTTGAGAAGACATAATTGCTTAGTCAGTATGCTTGAAGTATTATTATTTTTATGTCAATATGAACTTTTATCTTGAATCTTTCGGATCTGAATATTCATACCACAATTAAGAAGAATTACATTGAAATTATGCCAAGTAGCACTCCGCACCAAAAATTCTGTTTTTTATCATTTACCTACTCGAGGACGAGCAGGAATTAAGCTTGGGGATGCCTGATACGTCTCCAACGTATCTATAATTTTTTATTGCTCCATGCTATATTATCTACTGTTTTGGACAATATTGGGCTTTATTATTCACTTTTATATTATTTTTGGGACTAACCTATTAACCGGAGGCCCAGCCCAGAATTGCTGTTTTTTGCCTATTTCAGAGTTTTGCAGAAAAGGGATATCAAATGGAGTCCAAACAGAATGAAACCTTCGGGAACGTGATTTTCTCACCGAACGTGATCCAGGCAACTTGGACCCTAAGTCAAGGAAGCTTCGAGGAGGGCACGAGGTAGGGGGGCGCGCCCTCCACCCTTGTGGGCCCCATGTTGCTCCACCGACGTACTTCTTCCTCCTATATATACCTACGTACCCCCAAACGATCAGAGACGGAGCCAAAAACCTAATTACACCACCGCAACCTTCTGTACCCACGAGATCCCATCTTGGGGCCTGTTCCGGAGCTTCGCCGGAGGGGGCATCTACCACAGAGGGCTTCTACATCATCATAGCCCCTCCGATGAAGTGTGAGTAGTTTACCTCAGACCTTCGGGTCCATAGTTATTAGCTAGATGGCTTCTTCTCTCTTTTTGGATCTCAATACAATGTTCTCCCCCTCTCTCGTGGAGATCTATTCGATGTAATCTTCTTTTTGTGGTGTGTTTGTGGAGACTGATGAATTGTGGGTTTATGATCAAGATTATCTATGAACAATATTTGAATCTTCTCTGAATTCTTTTATGTATGATTGGTTATCTTTGCAAGTCTCTTCAAATTACCAGTTTGGTTTGGCCTACTAGATTGGTTTTTCTTGCAATGGGAGAAGTGCTTAGCTTTGGGTTCAATCTTGCGGTGCCCTTTCCCAGTGATAGTAGGGGCAGCAAGGCACGTATTGTATTGTTGCCATCGAGGATAACAAGATGGGGTTTTTATCATATTGCATGAATTTATCCCTCTACATCATGTCATCTTGCTTAAGGCGTTACTCTGTTTTCTTGAACTTAATACTCTAGATGCATGCTGGATAGCGGTCGATGAGTGGAGTAATAGTAGTAGATGCAGGCAGGAGTCGGTCTACTTGTCTCGTACGTGATGCCTATATACATGATCATACCTAGATACTCTCATAACTATGCTCAATTCTGTCAATTGCTCAACAGTAATTTGTTCACCCACCGTAAAATACTTATGCTCTTGAGAGAAGACACTAGTGAAACCTATGGCCCCCGGGTCTATCTTTATCATATTAATCTTCCATCACTTTATTATTGCCTTTGCTTTTTTACTTTGCTTTTATTTCACTTTGCATCTTTATCACAAAAATACCAAAAATATTATCTATCATATCTATCAGATCTCACTCTTGTAAGTGATCGTGAAGGGATTGACAACCCCTTATCGCATTGGTTGCGAGGAGTTATTTGCTTTGTGCAGGTACGAGGGACTCACGCATAGCCTCCTACTGGATTGATACCTTGGTTCTCAAAAACTAAGGGAAATACGTATGCTACTTTGTTGCATCATCCTTTCCTCTTCAAGGAAATCCAACGCAGTGCTCAAGAGGTAGCATCACCCAGTGCTGAGGACACTACTCGGATCCTAGCACAGAGTGCAGCAAGAGGATTTTCTAGGATGCTTGGAAGCATCAACTGCATGCATTGGGCATGGAAAACTGTCCATTTGCTTGGCAGGGGATGTACAAAAGCACCAAATGCGGTTTCAGTGTGGTACTTGAGGCAATGGCCACACAAGACCTCTGGATTTGGCACTCCTTCTTTGGTATGCCAGGAACTCACAATGACATCAACATACTGTAGTGCTCGAGTGTCTTTGCCAACTGTCGGCGTTCTGGGAACCAGGGTACCCAGACTTGCCTGCCTGCGGTCCACGGCGTGGCTCCATCAACGGCCTGGTATGGCTCATCTATGAGACTAACAAGACAAGACCCTCGCGAGGAGCCAAGCCTCGCGAGGGAGACGAGGCCAAGACCTTCGGAGGGAGCGGCCTTCCCAGGCTGCCTCCTGAGGAGCGGAGATTCCTATGCGGGCGCCCAACCTCATGAGGTTGCGGTGACGTAAGCCATGAGAATCAAGGCCAGGCGGGCGCCAATAGGCGCAGAAGAGGTAGTTTCCTCTTTGGTGCTAAGGATGCAAGCGCATGCGTGGGTTCCCGAGGAATCAGGCAAAGGTTTCCATTCCCGTGCAACAAGACCAAGACCACCTGGACGGCAGGACGGATGTCATCGCCGAGCCCATCGCAGCGTCACGAGCAGAAGCTTTGCAGGAGAAGACCACCTTTCATCGGGATAAGATGTACTACTTGTCCCCTTTCAAATTTGCCATTGTGGGATCCCTTCCCGCCTACGTTTTGGGAGAAGGGGACCGAGGCCACTATAAGTATAGGTTAGCCACCACCATAGAGAAGGATTCTGAACCTCTCGACTCATTCCCTCACCAAAGCAAACCTCGCGAGGTTGTTCATCCC
The DNA here is from genome assembly GCA_032464435.1 of Aegilops umbellulata. Lineage (NCBI taxonomy): Eukaryota > Viridiplantae > Streptophyta > Magnoliopsida > Poales > Poaceae > Aegilops > Aegilops umbellulata. The sequence continues at coordinate 547,021,205 of CP136058.1, forward strand.
TTGTAGTAGTTCATCCTCAGTCCCTCGTGACGCAAATCCACCACAAAGCAGGAGTAGGGTCTTACACCGCAAGGTAGCCTGAACCTGGGTAAACTTCCATATCCATCTTCCTCCTTATTCATTGAGTTAGGTCGTGGGGGTGACGAGTTGGTTGGCCAGAGAGATCGGGTTCTTCGCACATGCCCCAGAGTTCGAACCTTTCTTGGGTATGCGGAGCCCTGAATCCGACATTTGGCGCGCTAGGTAGGGGCGTGCCGAAGCCTCTCTTCCACCATTCGCTCCGCCACCATTCCGTCGTTCCTATGGCTGACGCTCGCCGTGTCCGTGCCGAGCGTCGGGCCGCTCGTGTCCATCAGATGGAACCCATGGGCAACGGTGCACCTCGCCGCTCTGCCTCCCCGGTGGCTAACACTGCCACCGACCCGGCTGCCCGCGAACAGCAGGACTCGTCACTGCCACCGTCACGACGTCGTCTTCTCAGACTCGTCGCGGGCCGGTGAACGCGCAGGCTGCGCTGCTCATGGCGCGCGAGCTTCTGCGCTATCGCCCGGCCGACGACCTCTACGACGACTGGCTCGCCCGCATCGCCGGGCTCATCGACTTCGACGTCGCCCACATTCGCCTCCCGTACAACGCCATTCTCAGGCATCCGGCCTTGACCAAGTTCATGGCAGCAACTCACCACGGCCATAATGTCCTCAAGATGCCAGGAAGTGGCGGCATCATCACAGTCGCTTGCGACGAGAAGGATGCGGTGTGCTCCCTCGAGCACGCTTACCAGGCCGCGGCAGTCGAAAACCCAAATGGCAAGGGTGCGATCCTGCCTCCTGAGGCCACCCCCAAGAAGAAGAAGCAGCTCGTCCTCAAGGGCCGTTAGGAGGCCGGGGCGCCCGATGGTCGTGCCTCAGGCCCCGCACCCATTGTCGGGGTGCCCTTCCCTCTCGCATAGGAAGGTGCGCGCGGCACCCCTCTCAGGACAGGCTCAGGGGCTCTCCTCTGGAGGGCCTCTGACCTAATCGGCATCACGAGGGAGGCAGTTCGGCACCACGTGGGGCATGCTTCGATGCACGCCTCCGTGAGCAAGGCGCGAGGCGCCAGGCGCTCAGGAGTTCATCACCAAGGCGATCGAGGAACTTCAGGAGGCACGAGCCATGCGTGGCGAGCGTCGCCCTACACCGCCCAGTGCAGCTGCCGCCCCAAACATGGGTAACGAGCTGCGCGTCTGCGTCAACATCCCAGGCCTCAACAGGGCTGCTTCTCAGGAGCTCTTCTAGCCGTCCCGCATCAGCCGGTGTGGGGACTACCCCTGCAGCTACGTCTGCATGCCGTTTGGCCTGCTAAACATGGTTGCCTCACACCAGTGCTACATGTAGGGTGTCCTGGCGGCTCACGAGGCCAAGCACCAGGCGGTCTTGATGGAGGAGGTGTCGGAACCTCGCGAGCCCCCAGACCTCCGGAGCCTTCCGGGCCTCATGAGTCGGCTGACCCGTGAGGAGCGATCTCTGCAGCATGCGTCTTCAGCTACCCCGACGCTTCTACAACGATGGTGCCAGGTGACTTTTTGGTTTATTCAGTTAAGGGTGCCCCTCGGGCTGCATTATCCTCAAGCTGTCAGGGCCCGCCCCTACAGCTGCATCATTTTGATTCATGAACACCGGATCAGTTATGCATGCTCAAGTTATTGTGGTTGTTAATGTTACGACTGTCCACTCGTTATCTATGGGGTTGCCCTTCGCGGCCTATGCGCGTTGCTAACCCGCCTCTCGCTCATCCCGCAACAGGGGCTACTGGCACGACGCTTGTGCTTGGGTCCGTCCCTGCAACGTCGATAAACCTAAGAGACCGAGCTCTGGCTCGCAGCTAGCCCTGCGCACGTCACCTCACCAGGTCCTTAATGCCTTCATCTTCTCGCGGAAAGATCGTCGGCAAGATAGCAAGCGCGGCTGCATGTTATGTTTTTCTAACTCGCAGGAGACTCCGGAGACGGGTCACGAGCGGCCTCGCCAACACCTCGTCACCATAGGAGGACGCCACGCTATGTGCCGAGTGGCGCAACCCCTCCTAGGAACCCCCTCGGAGCCGGCCACTATTTTCTTGCGCAAGTCGCTTGCACGTTTGATAACCCACAAGTATAGGGGATCAATTGTAACCTTTCTTGATAAGTACGAGTGTCGAACCCAACGAGGAGCTAAAGATAGAACAAATATTCCCTCAAGTTTATTTTACCTAGAACAAGTATGAAACTAGAAGTACTTTGTAGGTGTGATAGGATAGGTTTGCTAGATAATAAAGAGCACGTAAATAAAATATAGGGGTTGTTTAGATAAAGAAATAACTAAGTTAGTTTTAGTAGAGAGCTTTTTGTCACAAGAAAGTTATTTTTCCCTAGGCAATCGATAACTAGACAGTTAATCATTATTGCAATTTTATATGAGGGAAAGGCATAAGCTAACATACTTTCTCTACTTGGATCATATGCACTTATGATTGGATCTCTAGCAAGCATCCGCAACTACTAAAGATCATTAAGGTAAAACCCAACCATAGCATTAAAGTAGCAAGTCCTCGTTACTCCCATACGCAAACAACCCCCTTACTCGGGGTTAAGCTTCTGTCACTCTAGCAACCCACCATAAGCGAATCATGAACATATTGCAAACCCTACAGCGGGGATCCCTAATGCTTGCGCGACATGGAGAGCACCATAGGACAACACAAATAATAAAACATGCAACTCAAATGAATCATGATCATCAATCAACCCATGGGACAAAACGGATCTACTCAAACATCATAGGATAGCCATACATCATTGAGAAATAATATATAGCATTGAGCACCATGTTTAAGTAGAGATTACAGCGGGGAGAAGGGGTGTTACACCACTGCGTAGAGAGTGAGAGAGTTGGTGATGACGGTGGTGAAGTTGTTGGTGTAGATCGCCAGCACGATGATGGCCCAGTGGAGTTTCGGCGCCATCGGGAGAGAGGGGGAGAGAGCCCCCCCCCTCCTTCTTCTTCTTCCTTGACCTTCCCCCTAGATGAGAGATGGGTTTCCCCTCTGGTCCATGGCCTCCATGGCGGCGGAAGGGCGAGAGCCCCTCCGAGATTGGATCTCTCCCTCTCTCTCTATTTCCTTCTGTTTTTGCGTTCTCAGATTCTGGCCTTTCACCGTTTCTTAAATTCCTGGAGATCCTTAACTCCGATTGGGCTAACATTTTAACACGATTTTTATTCGGATATTAGCTTTCTTGCGCGAGAAGAAGGGCACCAACCACCTTACGGGGTGTCCACAAGGGCCCAGGGTGCGCCCCCTGCCTTGTGGCCCCCTCAGGCATCGTCTCGCGTTGATTCCAATTCCCAAAATTCACATATATTCCAAAAAAATCCCCGTTTGATATGGATTTTCTGCAAAACAAAAAACATGCAACAAACAGGAACTCACACTGGGCACTGGATCAATATGTTAGTCCCAAAAGTAGTATAAAAAGTTGCCAAAAGTATATGAAAGTTGTATAATATTGGCATGGAACAATAAAAAATTATAGATACGAGGGAGCGTATCAGCATCCCCAAGCTTAATTCCTGCTCGTCCTCGAGTAGGTAAATGACAAAAAGATAATTTTTGATGTGAAATTCTACCTAGCATAATCTTGATCATATAATATAATCATGGCATGAATATTAAGACACGACTGATTCAAAGCAGTAGTCTATCATTTGACATTAAGACAATAATACTTCAAGCATACTAATAAAGCAATCATGTCTTTTCAAAATAACATGGCCAAAGAAAGTTATCCCCACAAAATCATATAGTCTGGCTATGCTCCATCTTCATCACACAAAGTATTTCATCATGCACAACCCCGATGATAAGCCAAGCAATTGCTTCATACTTTAAATGTTTTCAAGCCTTTTCAACTTTCACGCAATACATGAGCGCGAGCCATGGATATAACACTATAGGTGGACTAGAAGGTGGTTACGAGGAGGGGACAAAAAAGGAAAAAGTCTCACATCAACTAGGCCAATTAATGGGCTATGGAGATGCCCATCAATCGATGTTGATGCAAGTGAATAGGGATTGCCACGCAACGGATGCACTAGAGATATAAGTGTATGAAATCTCAAACTGAAAACTAAGTGGGTGTGCATCCAACTTGCTTGCTCATGAAGACCTCGGGCATTTAAGGAAGGCCATCGTCGAAATATACAAGCCAAGTTCTATAATGAAAATTCCCACTAGTATATATGATAGTGATCACTAAAGATACTCTCTGTATGAAGAACATGGTGCTACTTTGAAGCACAAGTGTGGAAAAAGGATAGTAACATTGTCCCTTCTCTCTTTTCTCTCATTTTTTTATTTTTTTGTTGGGCTCTCTTTTTTTGCCTCTTTTTTTCGTCCGGAGTCTCATCCCGATTTGGGAGGGATCATAGTCTCCATCATCCTTTCCTCACTGGGACAATGCTCTAATAATGATGATCATCACACTTTTATTTACTTACAACTCAATATTACAAGTCGATATCTAGAACAATATGACTCTATATGAATGCCTCTGGCAGTGTACCAGGATGTGCAATGACCTAGCATAGCAAAGTTCTCAAAAAACGGACAAGCCATGAAAATATCATGCTAGCTATCTTACGATCATGCAAAGCAATATGACAATGAATGCTCAAGTCATGTCTATGATGATGATGGAAGTTGCATGGCAATATATTTCTGAATGGCTATGGAAATGCCATGATAGGTAGGTATGATGGTTGTTTTGAGGAACATATAAGGAGGCTTATGTGTGATAGGGCGTATCATATCATGGGGTTTGGATGCACCGGTGAAGTTTGCACCGACTATCGAGGTGAGAAAGGGCAATGCACAGTACCAAAGAGGCTAGTAATGATGGAAGGGTGAGAGCGCTTATAATCCATGGACTCGACATTAGTCATAAAGAACTCACACACTTATTGAAAAAAATATTAGCTATCAAAACAAAGTACTACATGCATGCTCCTAGGGGGATAGATTGGTAGGAAACGACCATCGCTCGTCCCCGACTGCCACTCATAAGGAAGACAATCAGAAAATAAATCATGCTCCGACTTCATCACATAACGGTTCATCATACGTGCATGCTTCGGGAATCACAAACCTTAACACAAGTATTTCTACCAATCCGCAATTACTCACCATCATGACTCTAATACCACAATCTTTAAATCGCAAAACTATTGCAAGGAATCAGACATATCAATTCAGTGATCTACAAGTTTTATGTAGGATTTTATGACTAACCATGTGAATGATCAATTCCCGTTGACTCTCTATATAGATATAATTGAAGCAAGAGAGTTTAATTTTTTCTACAAAAGATATGCCCACGCTCTAACAAATATAAGTGAAGCAAAAGAGCATTCTACAAATGGTGGTTTTCTATGTGTAGAGAAACATGCATTCCAAACTTCAAATGATATAAGTGAAGCACATGAAGCATTCTATAAAGCCATACTCAAAAGATATAAGTGAAGTGCATGAAGCATTCTATAAATCAATCAGGAACTATCTCATGCTAGCATGGTGCATTAAAGGAAAAGGAAAAATGAAAACAAAAGAAGCTCCAAGAATTTGCACATATCATGTGACGAATAAAAATATAGCTCCAAGTAAAATTACCGATGGTCGTTAGAAGAAAGGGGGGATGCCTTCCGGGGCATCCCCAAGATTAGTTGCCTGTGAGTCCTTGAATATTACCTTGGGGTGCCTCGGGCATCCCCAAGCTTAGTCTCTTTCCACTCCTTATTCCTTCATCCATCTTGATATCACCCAAAACTTCTAACTCTGTATTGCATTCGGCAACTAGTGTAAGACATACTATCAATCAATCATTTATCTTTATGTAGTCTTCAGTGAGTCCGTCCTGCGATCTAATCGTCATGCATGAGGGCTTGCTCTCTTGTAAGAGTGCTCGGGTAACCCGCCAAGTATAAGGGTGAAGTAACATAGCAATAAGTATTTTGATCAGTAGAGAGAACCAAGGTTTATCGAACCAGAAGTTCTTCCAGCAAACAAAGTCACTAGTACCTACACACAAAGCACAAAACAAACTTGTTCCCAACACATCAAGAAGGTTGTCAAGTTTCTTGTTTTGCTAGTTACAAGATTAAATTGCGCGATATGTTAGGAATTGATAGGTAGATAAATAAAAGAAATGATACAACAAGAAAATAATATTTTTTGTAGAGTTTTCAGTATAAGAAGATAGACCCCCGAGGCCATAGGTTCACTAGTGTCATCTCTCATCGGAAGAGAAACTTGCGGCGGCAAAAAAAATCAAATAAAATTCGATCAGAGGGTTTCACAAAATACGGAATTGATTGACGGAAGAATGGACAGAAGCGGTGGCAAGGGGGGCCGCGCAGCTACCCCACATGGATCCACACTAGGCCGCGCCACCTAGCCGTGTGGGGCCCAGCAGGTCCCGACACTTTTTGGAATCTTCGGATCACAAAAAAAATTGAATCAGATCTTTAGGGTTTTTTGACCTTCGTAGATAAAGATTCTCTGAAAAACCAAAAATATGCAAAAGAAATACAACTGGTTGTGGGCACTGCATTAATAGATTAGTCCAAAAATAATATAAAATGCTATATAAAGTATTCAAAAGTGATATTATAATAACATGGAACAATCAAAAATTATAGATACGTTTGAGACGTATCAACATCCCTAAGCTTAATCCCTACACATCCTCGAGCATGTAGGTGATAAGCCAAAGATAATTTTTTATGTGGAATGCTACCTAGGACAATCTTGATCGAACGATGTAATATTGTATGAACTTGGAACAAAAGTGATTACAAGCAATAATCTATAATTGATAACAACCAAGTAACATCAAAATATGCGAATAAAACTACTCTTGCTTTTCATGGCTCAATGTCTTCATGTAATACAAATCAATACTCATATGTATCAAATTCATGGTTTCAATCGCTTAAGGCTTAATCATATTCAAGCACCTTATCATAACACAACCTAGGCCTCCGTCAACTAAACAAATCCATAACTCTGCCTTTTCAAGTACTCAACACTTTGCTTAATGCACATGTCACAGGTCTTGGTCTTCACACTTAATGGCAAATAGAATGATGATGGATGTTTTATAAGAAGACAAAAACTAAGAAACACTCACACCAAGGTAGCTAACCGTTGGGCAATGGAGAAGCCTTACAATCGATATTAGTGTGATGAGTAGGGATTGTCATGCAATGGATGCACTAGAGTTTAAGTGTATGAAAGCTCTCCAAAAGAACTAGTGGGGTGTGCATCCAACTTTCTGAAACCTTGGCTCATGAAAAAATCATATTAAATCCTCATGATTTTTTTACCTTCCTAGATATGGATTTTCTGGAAAAGCAAAAACATGCATACATCGACAAGATGTTCGCTGCTTCCTCCGTCAGCTGGATGCATAGATCGACGGAATGTTCACCGAGCTGGACGACACCGTAGAGCCGAAGATGTGCCAGGCGGCCATCCATCAGGAGGCAGGGCCATCTGGCACTGTCGACACGGAGGTTGTTGACATCTTCGACGATGACGACGAGTAGTGTAGGCCAGCTAGGTTTTTTTTACATAGTACATATATTTTTTTGGCATGCTTTATAAGGATTTGAGCTATCCAATATGAAATGGATGGATGCAACAAAGGGAAAATGATGGGTGACCGGACAAATAGGGGTCGGATTTGACAGGTCCGGTTGTTGTTGTAGATGTTGTTAATCCTTTCAGCTTTTCTTTAGAAAAGAAGGATTACCCCGGCCTCTGCATTATAGTGATGCATGCAGCCTCTTTATTAAGCAAAGTATCCGAAAAGTCCGTGATCCATTACAAGCTCGCTCAGGGCTGAAGAAAAAGTAATAATAAATTAAAATGTGCCACAACTGACGAAAATAGGGCGAGATGACTAAATACCTATCCTACTACTGAACCGTCACCCAAACTGGTTGTAGATATCCCGAGCTACCATCTCCCATCAGATAGACCCGGTAACCAAAGGCTCACTAGCTCCCACAGGAGTGAGTAACGACCACATACGAATCCAAGCAGTGGCCCTGTAGATAACCTGCAAAAAAATTATACTACAAGTTTGTCTGTTGAAACCATGTCATTTCTGTAGTTCCATGTAGCCCAAAGTAATACACATACTCCAATCCGAATATTAAGCCTTCCAATTAGATGCTTAGAGAGGTACTTAGAAAAATAAACTAAGTTTTTAAGCACCGGTGTCTAATTTTTTATAATTTTTATAGATGAGACGTCTAATTACCTAAGCACCAATGCTTCAAAACCACCGATTTATTTATTTGAACACCTCGTTTAAGAGCCCCGCAATTTACAGGCCCTCGGAGACCACCAACGACCCAAGGCTAAACTCGACAGTTCATCATACAGTTAAGTAAATTTCCTTTTACCGGTCAGCGCCGAAAAATAAAATGTACTGTCCTTTCCAACTGACAAAGACGATATGAGAAACAAAATTGATTGAACACGGGCGGTACGGCCCCTGCATCACGAAGCGGTAAAATCAAGGAAGGCGATCGAGATCGATGGATCGAGCTGGAAGCATGTGACTGATCGCGCTGCACTGACACGCAAAAATTTATCAATTCTGATTTCTGATCAGAGAAATGGACGAAAGAAACGAAGCAAACTGATCGCTGACAGGACAAGTAAATGCGCCCTTCCCGTCGCATGCATACAGCTGTTAACAGTCAGTTCTTGTCTTGCTCCTGCCGTACGTGCACGCACCGTGACAAGGGACCGGTTCACACGTTGTCATTTCATGATTTCGGAATTACCGTGCCGTTTTGGTCTGATGCCATGTTTTTGGGTTCATCCGGATTCAAAAGGTTTCATCCTTAGATTTATATATTGGTTTTTATCCTTTGTTTGTTTCATACAAACGATGACCCCAAAATTTGGGATTCTTTGTCTCAGAGTAAAAGTACAGAATAAGTACTTTAAGAATTTGAATTTCTCCTTAGTCACAAGTGTGTTTCGTTCAAAGGAATGAAGTTCTCGTATAAACTCACTCTGAATGGCAGAACACTAATCCACTTGGACATTTTTCATCATAATTCCTACTACTACGTGCATAGCATGGGACCAAGAGCCAATAATTCTCCGTCCTGATTTATTGAGAACTTTCATATTTTGTCAATTTTTGACTACTGATTTAACTAATAAAATATTGATGCATGTCACCAAAAGTCCCGAGCTCTCGCCTAACTCTCCTTCTCGCATCGCCTCCCCCGCGGGCGGCTCGGGAGGGCTTAGCCGCCGCCTAGTAACCCTCCAGCGCCCTTCTCTCCCTCCGCCGCTGCCGATGGTCGGCACCGGGCAAAGCCCGTGCGTGCGACGGTGGCGGCGGAGGGTCTCTCCTCCCTCTTCCGGATCCGCGGCGGCATCGGCGTCCTGATCCGCGGGGTGCGGCCCTCCCGATGGTGTGGCGGATCCCGGAGGTGGCGGGCTCACGGCGGTGCACGGGCGCCAGAGCCATGGGTGTGGGACTCCCGACAGCGTGCGGGCTCCCGGCGGCAGCGGGGTCGGTCGATGACGGGCTTGGGCGATGGCGTCGGCCGCACGGTGCCGGATCTCGTCGCTCGTGGCGGATCTCGCCACTCCGGCCATCATGGAGGAACCTGGACCTGGGGCGGCGGCCCCGTTAGGCATGGCAGCGGCGCCCTCGGCTGGCGACGTTCGCAGGGGGTGGATGGACGACGTCTTGACCACGTGGGCGGTGAGGTGCCGGTGGATCTCCTCCGCGCTGCAGGCTCTCTCGCGCTGCACTTAGTGGCTTACGATCGCGGTCGTCGGCATCGATGCGTTCGCGGGGGCTGGTAGAGGTGCCATTGGACCGAAGGAAACTCTAGATGACTCGTTCATCCCGACGGTGGCGACGAACAGGGTCGCTGTTCTCCTCCTTGCAGGCACCGTCGAGGTCCCTGCCCTCCACCCCGACCCCATGCCCGTGTGAAAACCCAAAATCTCCTTAGATTTGGCGGCGGTGGCACTGCGTGTGTCACACCCTTCTTGGAGGCGCCGCCTGGGGCGTTTGGGTGCTCGGATAGAGGAACTGCAGGTGGAGGGGATGGGACCAGTGGCAACAGATGGTGTTCGTGACGGAGGAGCGGCGTGGCATCTGGCACGTCGACAACGGCAGGTCTCAGCGACATGGAGCAGCGGGGTCTCGCCGGTGGGCGTGTGATGATGCACGAGCGCAGGATGATGGCGTTGTTTGGCGTCGTGGTGGCGTTGACGTCAGCTAGACCGGGCAAGGTAGATGCAACAGTACATCACTAAAGATGGATTGGTGGCAGGTGGTTGCGGTGGCCTCATACCCGACAAGCGTCCTGGTTGAGGAGTGCACTAGACTGGTGGATGCCCCATACCCGGCAGCAGTCTTGGTTGGGACCTCAGGTCTTAGATGTTAGGTTTGGATGCGAGGTCTGTTTGATATTAGGCCCAGACTATCAGCATCCCTTCATCAACTGGATAGGAGTAGCAATAGTTGTTGCCTAGACGGTGGCTTTGTTACTGTTGTATGACTCTGTAAGGTCTTGTGTGAATAATTAATAAAGTGGTTACATGCATCGTGCAGATGCAGAGGCCGGGGGTCCTCCTCCTTTTCTAAAAAAAATATGTCACCAAAAGTCATACCATTAGATTCTTTTTTAACATAGTTTTCAATGATATTATTTTTGCTACATACAATTTATATTTTATTAGTTAAAAATGAATAAATATGACTCTAAATACTAATAAACCAAGACAAAGATAGTATTCATGTAATTTATTACAATTCCTTGGACAATAGTGCCCTTCATACTATTTTGATCAAAATGACCAAATATGAGGACTAATTTTTTGATCAAAATATGACTTCAAATCTACAACTTATATTTTATTACAATCCCGTATAAACTCACTTTAAATGGCAGAACACTAATCCACTTGGACATTTTTTATTATAATTCCTACTACTAAGTGCATAGTATGGGACAAGAGCCAATAATTAGTGACATAACAATATTATACTATCTCCGTCCTGGTTTTTGGGACCTTTCGTATTTTGTCAAACTTTGATTATAAATTTAACTGACATTGGATTTGTATTTGAACATAGTTTTCAATAATATTATTTTTCCTACATAGAACTTATATTTTATTAGTTAAATGACCAAAATATGAATCTAAATACAAGGAGAACTAATAAACCAGGACAAAGGTAATAATTCATGTGATTTCACTTTGATTCTTGTGTTTTTGCCTTCTTAACCAAATGCACAACTTTGTACAATTAATGAGTTTTCATGTCCCCTGTTTTGGGGTTGAATTCCAGCCCTAATCTTATGCTTTAATTTGTTGCTGCTCCAACGTTATCACCAAGAGCCTTTGGGGTTGAATTCCAGCCCTAATCCCCTGTTTTGGGGTTGAATTCCTCTATAACATGTTTTTTTTAGAGAAAAACAACCAGAAAAACATTGATTTTTCTACACCCCATTTTTTAAAATAATTCACGCATTTTAAATTAATCATGCTATTGCGCCTCCACTCTTTGGATAAGGCATTAAACCAAGGTCAATTTAAACCCTAATTTTGTCTACATTTTTTGATTCAAAGCTTTTCAATCGGTTAAAAATCAATAAAACGATCGTAGAAAAATGTAATCGACAAAGACACCGCACCATACAGGTATGGTATTTATGTATGCCTGCAGGACCTCAAAGGTAGCTATCGAAAGGGTGTATGACCGCCTGTCCCATAGTACTCCGAAATTGAAGAGACTGCATACAACTTGATTAATCAGTACATGCATACAGTGCCTTTTGGATAGCTTCAACGGGCAATGGCAACCTTGGTCGACTAGAAGGTACTCCCTCCGTTTCTTTTTACTCCGCATATAAGATTTGGTCAAAGTCAAACTGCACAAAATTTGACCAAATTTATATAAAAAAATATGAACATTTACAATACTAAAACTATATAGTATGAACATATATTTCATGGTGCATCCGATAATATTGATTTCATATTGTGAATGTTTACATTTTTTAATATAAAATTAGTCAAACTTTACAAAGCTTGACTTTGACCAAACCTTATATGCAGACTAAAAAAACAGAGGGAGTACGCACGGTCACATGCAAACGGCAGTAGAAGTGAAACCTGTTGTACACCATGGTTCGACCACACCATTTTTAATGAAAACGAGGATTACCCCCAGCCTGAAAGATGAACACAGCAATTTACTAAAATGAACCAACTATTAAAGTATCAAGAGCAGCTCCGGTACAAGAAACGAAAATTTACATGACGAAATGACAAAAAGAAAGAACCAACATTGCACTTTTAGTAACTACATGACATATCTTGGGACATTGAGAGATTGACCAACAATTCCTTTCTTTGCATGTAGTATGTGTGATACAGGATTGATGCCATTAGCATGTAGGAGTATTTACATGTAGCCTCATGTTCTGAACATGACTACAAACAAAATTTTGGAACTTTCACTAGAAATACCTTTTTAATTACTTATATTGGAATTTCAGAAAGTATCTGTAGTATCTATAAACAAAAATTTGAAACTTTGACTAGAAATACATTTTCAATTACTTACATTGGAATTTGAGAAAGTACTTGTAGGATCTATAATTTTATTGGTTATTATATATTATAATGGAAATTAGTAATTAAAGTTTCATTTGAAATGGTGTCAGTGTCTCAAACGGTATACTTGTGATTGTATATAGCATCCTGATTTTATAACATGATTTCTTTCTGTAGAGAAAGTCCCTAACAAAAAAAGCCTACTGTTTTCCTCAAAAAGAAAAGAAAAAACAATGTATTTACCCAAGAGTAAACTGCATCTAAGCTAGTAGTACTATATATCTTCCATCCCTTGGTGAAGACATTTCAAGAGGTATTCCACCATTATGCAAATCACAAGCCCTAAATTGCCAGCTTACAACGAAATGCCCAAACAACGACTTGCCAAGACAAACTTAATTTCCACAAGTGCTATTGTGATAAAAACAGGGACTGTGCAAAGGGACTACAGGAGACCAAATGGCAGCAGAAAGGACCTCTTAATCTCCAAATAAGACAACTTAAAACACATGAAAGGAGTAATTCAGCGTTATTACTTGTGATCCCTGAACTGTCACAATCACAACTTATCAGGAGAAAGTAAGCCTCAGTATATTAATAAATAAATAAAAACAAAGTTAGTCACTTCACAGAATTTGTGTAACCATGTACAGTAACAAGTACCAGCATAAACTATTAGATTCGGAGCAGAACAAATGAAATGGCAAACACATGTGGCAGATGAACAGCAATGGTAAGTAGTTTCGAAACTTACTGATACCATGAGCAAATAAGTGGTGAAGATTGGTGATTACACTAACAAGCAGGAGGAAATTTATGTCTCTATGCAACTACATGAGCCAGTGATATGTTGAACAATACTATAATAAAGACATTAACAGGGGGAAACTCGCCTTCAGGAGTACAATAACAGGAAAGAATTTATACAACAGGCATCTTTGAGTGACACCCATGTCATGCATGCTAGACGCTACAACAACTACAGGGAGAAGACATTACATGTAGAATTTAATTGCAGTAAGCATTTGTCATCCTATGAGCAAGTTAGCAAAACAAAGGAAATGGGACCGTTGAGCTACCTTACTCTCTGACAACTTAATTAGTCATCAGTCATCTTTGGAGTACCACTAGTATTTGTTGACTTGCATTTTATCATAGCAATCTGTGCCCAATTAATTCCTAAAACAAGAAACTAACCAGCATGGAAGAAAGGAAAGAGACGGGGGAAGGTGAAAAGGACTTGCATTATACCTTGGCAAGAAACTCAGTGCAGATTGCAGAAGCAGTCACCAGATCAGAAGCAGCCGTGCCCAACGGCGGGAAGAAGTGAGGCTGCCGCAGCATGACCTAGCAAGGCATGACCACAAGAGCTCGAATCCACGAGCGTTTCTTGTTTGATCACTCGGAGCTAGATCATGCTGGCAGCTTCACTCGTTCCCTTGGGCAGTCCATCTCCGTCTCCAAACATCAAAGCTCGCATAAAATACAAGGATGAAGAAAATCCTAGCACATGGCAAACAGCGCAGAGAGGGAGAGATGTGGGTAGAAGGAAGAAGCGACGGCACAAGCCAAGAACAGATCGATGTGGAAAAGAAGCTATCTAGCCGCTGCAAGGTGTGTTCGGGTTGAGGTTGCCTTGGCCGATGTGGCGATTTGGCGGGTGGCAAGAACGAACTCCAAGAAACCACAGGAATGGTGCCCCATCTCATCTCAAGAACAAAGAGGGAGAGGCATCAAGAACACACTCATGTGGAGAGAGGGGAAGAAGGTAGAAGGGATGAGATCGATGGAGGCAGGGAAGGAGCACGATTTATAGAAGGCTGCGGCTTGGCTTGTGTGGTGGGGGGGCGATGAGAGATCCAGAGATCCATCCAACCATCCAGAGCGGAGGTGTAAACAATATTGCAACTCTCATCAGCTGTTCAGAATAGTGGTTGAGTGGGCAGTAAAGTGGAGAGAGATGGCAGAAGCGGCCAAGGAGTCTAGTGGCCTAGGGTTCTAGAGCCTAGCCTAGACAGGGGACCTAGACAGCCACCGCTGCAGAGGTGTCAGGACAGGAGGGGGTGGGTGCAGAAGGGGGGCAGGAAAAAGAGGAGCCGGCGAGGGGAAAAGATTTGAGCGTCGCGTCCCGTCGATCTGATGATGCATAGGGGTCAGTCAGGTGCACAAGCGAAGGACGGAGAGAGATGACCCAAGCCAAGAGCAAGACAAACCTCCTAGGCATGGCAATTTTGTTTGGCATATCTTTATCTTTTCCTTGTGTACCCCCGATCTCCCGCTAACTTCCAAAACACAATTCCACCGGGTTTTTTTTTCAGTGTATCATGATCAAAATACTCCACCGGTTTATTTAAGAACGGAGACCTATCGTTATTAAAGTACGTCAGGAGTACAAAGTATTCAAAACATAACAAAAATTACATGAGGTATCTCTAGACCAGGAAAAGATCACCTTGTAACCAGAACATGCCGTCAACACGTAGGTGGCCGCCGCTCCCATATCAGAGCCATGTCGGTGATAGCCGGAAAGTCTATGTGCGCTTGCTCCTAAAGATCGGCGCCTCAAAGCTGCAGCTGACGGCGTTGAACCATTAAATAGATCTGAAGAATCTAACACCAAATCATTGCATTGCGTATGCATCATGAGAAATACTAACCTCACAATCCCGAGAAGCTGACAGAAATCTACGTTGGAGATCCATCTAATCCGTTTCAATGGACAAACTTCAGAAGGAACGAAGCCCGAGAAACTGACTCAAAGAAGAAGCACCGCCATGTGTCCGAGCGCCACCCCTCCGAGTATTAAAATCCTAACATATCTACTAGCCGAGGTTGAAGCATCAGGATTCCCATCCCTACCACCGAACATCGGAGCGGGAAGCAGAGCGGAGGCAAATACACATGCTCGTCGTTGAAGATCTAGAGAGAAATTTTGACATAATTGCCTTGCGAGAAAGAAAAAGATAGGCATCCCATGATCAGCTTTGACCGGTATTATTTGCATGAATATATAAATAAATGAATTCAGAAGTATTATTACACTTTTTCACGGAGAAATCTACGTAACTTTTGTATAATCTAGTAAGATATTAAGTTTTCTAGATTTGGAGCCTCCTGGCGTGTCACGGGCTGTGGGCGCTGCTAGAAGCTTGCCTATAAGGTTGTGTGTCGCTTGGCTGGTAGATTTTCCAGTTTGTTGAGAAGGTATTGCCTGCATTTATTAATCTTTTTAATGTGGTTTTCATCGATTTGGGCGATACTATGGGCCTGCCTATGAAGATGTGTATCGTAGGGTTTTTCTTACTCTTTCTTTTATGTGTTTCTGATTGATTTTCTTACGGAGTAATAGTTTTCATTTTGTTTTTTTCCTCTTTTTCTTTTACTTTTTGTTTTAACTTTTTTATTTTTTTCCTAGTCTTTTTATGTATTTTTATATTTTAATTTATGTATATTTATTTGAATCATTAAAAATTAGTATAAATATGAGCATTGTTAGAACCCACAAAATATTGTTGAATTCTTACTAAGCTCCGTAGATTTGAAGCCTACTGTTGTGTTGAGGGTTGTTGGGGACACTACGAGCCCTGTCTATAACGGTATGGTCGTTGTGCCCGCCAGTTTTTTCCTGCTTTGAGAAGGTATTGCTTGGTTTTTTTTCTTTCTTTTATGTGTTTCAGTCATTTTAGTATTTTTATTTTGTTTTCATGCTTCTTTCCTTTCCTCCTTTTTTTTGAGTTCCTTCTTTTTTTATTTTCATTTTTTTTATTTTAATTCATGAATATTTATTAAAAGTCATGAAAATTTTAGAATTCATGTTTTTTTTAGTTCACGGACATTCTTTTAATATGTGAATATTTTTTAAACTTACACCTTTATCAAATTTGTTAACAATGTTTGGAATCCATGGATATTTATTAAATTCATGAAAAAAAATAATTCATGTTTTTTTAATTCACAACATTTTTAAAAGCCATGGTTCTTTAAAATACATGAATTTCTTTCCATTTTACAAACTTCTTCAAATGAAAACTATGATGGCCGGCTATTCCTGAACTAGCAGTGGAGCGAACGGAGCAT
Source organism: Aegilops umbellulata (assembly GCA_032464435.1). Classification (NCBI taxonomy): domain Eukaryota; kingdom Viridiplantae; phylum Streptophyta; class Magnoliopsida; order Poales; family Poaceae; genus Aegilops; species Aegilops umbellulata. The sequence goes on from CP136058.1 coordinate 547,037,963, forward strand.
GGAACCGAGTTGATCAGTAAGCACGAATTTCATAAGTCTCCAGTTGAGCGTTATAACAGCAATTCCACGTTCAATGTGGAATAAGGGCTCCCAAGGACAAAAAGTAAAATGACATCATAACCACAAGCCAAACAACTCTACTCTCCTCTTAGAACAAATATCGTCTTCAACAACAGTTCAACGCGATTAAAAAAATGTCGAAACATAGTTAAAACCCAACCCAACGTAGACTAAAACCATACATAAATAATTGACAACAATAACATGCCAGAGAACATAGAATCAATTCCATAGTGAAGAACGGCGGCGTGAAGCACGTGTTAGCCTATAGTATGAATCAGAGGTGGCCAAAGCTACAATGCTTCATAGCCCGCTTTTTTAGGGCGTCACATATTTTGTAGTCTCTCTATCCTTTGGCCACCTAATCCTTATTTTAATTTGACCCATAATATATGATGTGTAATACCATTGACACTTAATAAGCGGGGCAAGGTGAATTAGACAAATCGTATACAGAAAGTGTACCCGGGACGATGTGAATTTGATATGTGTGAAAGAGATGCATGAACGATATTTAGTTTTCCCATAAAGCAGATAAACGCAGGTTGTGAAATAGACGAAGAATAGAAATTTAAAATATGAGGGTTGGCTTCAGTGTTTATTTAGATCAAAATCTGAGGCTTATGGGTGGTGGGTCTGAAAATAAGTTGCCCCCTCCCATCTTATTCTAGAAGCCTAATCTAAAATTTTATTTTAGAAGCCTACTAGTTAAATCTTAATTAGTAGGTCAACATAAAAAAAATCTCAATTAGTCAGCTTATATGAAATTTGAGGTCGAGCTTCTAAAAAAATGGGGAAATGGCAGTTTTTTTCACCGCCAATCATAAGCCCCCAAAAAACAGGCCCATATAAGTTTGGTCCAAGCATAATATCTCAGAGTTTCACAAAATCTCCATCTAACAAATTTCATCTTTGGCGTTTAGCCACACAAACGTCCTTTCTATTAATGCTATGAAAGATATTTTCAGTGGTTTTTCTAGGCAGTGGATGCTTTTATTAACACTCTGCCTATGTGCCAATGTATATATGCTAACTTATTACATGTTTATTATAAATTTCTCAAACAATAGCCTCACCGGAAAGTGGGAAAGACTGGAAACATCAAGACCAACATACAAAACAAGGGCGCAACATGACAACCAAGACTATTCTAATACAATAATATATGCTTATTCATGTCTTAAGAGGTTTATCTAGAACACTAAAGCATAAAACCAAAACAAAGACAAAATATATCTTAACAAAGTCAGATGATTAAAGGTTGTTTGGTGGAATAATATTTCCTAATGCATTTTTAAGATTTAAGAAAAAAATACTAAAATTTAGTCATCGTCGAAATCAGCTCTTAGGGTACACCCATGACACTCACACTAGCGCCCGAGGCCTCTACCAAAACTAGCAAGAATATGATTCAGCCTGGTATTGGCGCACGTCTATGTCTACGTTGATGTGGCATAATACTATGGTTAATAGTAGAACCAAGTGTTGATTATATCTTGTTATCATATCATCTACAACCAACTTAATAACCAACATATATAGTAGTTGTTAGCTGCAAAGAATTAATACTTTATTAATATATGGTCCACCTCACACTCTAAATATTTTTTGGAGCCCCGTTGTAGCTGACTCTTAAATTTACGGTGCGCTTCACTTGTCTCTCAGTTTTCTCTCATCTAACACAACAAAAATATAATATTTTAGTCATCATAGTCTACTTACATTATCTTATTATACTTTATCTAAGGGTAAAACATAATATCTAAGATAATTTACATTTGATTTTACAAATACCACACTAATATATAATAATTTACTTCAAAACATATTAAATATTCAACATTGACCGTCATTGCATTTTCTCTCCAAGGAGTATTTATGTATATCAAATGCAAAGAAAATATACCTCTAAGTAGCTTCAACCAAATATACAAATTCTTATTGTTTTGTAAAGAATTCATAAGGTATTTGTAGAATTTCAATCCTCTGGAATTTTCTCTGTAATTTCCCTTACGAAATGGTGGCACCAAATTTCTTTGGATTGGATTCCCATGCCCTGATTTAAACATATATTCTAAATTCTGATCATTTATTTACAACTCATTGCTACTGTTTCAAGACATCTTTTGTGTGCATTTAGTATGTTCTATCAAACAACTGTTCATGCAGTTTCACTATGTCTTGCATTCTTCTCTTTTATATTTAAGAAAAAAGTCCATTTTACTACCCTACATAAAGTGGGTGGTTCACTTTATCCCATGGTCTATCTTTCAACTTCTTCTAGCCCCCAAACAAACCCAAACCGGACAAAACACCCCCTGACTAGTTTGTCTCCACCCGTGTAACGCCCTCGATGCGGCTATACCTCCCACGTGTCGAAGCACGACTTAGAGGCATAACAGCATTGAAAGCAATGTCGCAAGTGAGGTAATCTTCACACACCCATGTAATACATAAGGGAAAGAGATACATAGTTGGCTTACAATCGCCACTTCACGCAATACATGAGTAAAGCATTACATCAAACAGATACAATCAAGGTCCGACTACGGAACCAAAATAAAAGAAGACTACCCCAAATGCTACACAAATCCCCGATCGTCCCAACTGGGCTCCACTACTGATCAACTGAAATGAAACAACACAATGAACAAGATCTTCATCGAGCTCCTCCTTGAGCTCAGGGGCGTCACCTGCACGGTTTCATCGGCACCTGCAAACTGGTTTTGGAAGTATCTGTGAGTCACGGGGACTCAGCAATCTTACACCCGCGAGATCAAGACTATTTAAGCTTAATGGTAGGACAGGGTAGTGAGGTGGACCTGCAGCAAGCGACTAGCATATATGGAGGCTAACATACGGAAAAGAGAGCGAGAAGAGGAGGCAAAAGCATGGTCGAACAACTATGATCAATAAGTGATCCTAAAACAACCTACGTCAAGCATAACTCCAACACCGTGTTCACTTCCCGGACTCCGCCGAGAAGAAACCATCACGGTTACACACGCGGTTGATGTATTTTAATTAAGATCAACTTCGGGTTTTCTACAATCGGACATTAACAAATTCCCATCTGCCACATAACCGCGGGCACGGCTTTCGAAAGTTCAAACCCTGCAGGGGTGTCCCAACTTAGCCCATTATAAGCTCTCGCGATCAACGAAGGATATTCCTTCTCCCCGGGAAGAACCGATCAGTCTCGGAATCCCGGCTACAAGACATTTCGACAGTAATAAAACAAGACCAGCAAAGCCGCCCGATGCGCCGACATCCCGATAGGAGCTGGACATATCTCGTTCTCAGGGCAACACCAGATGAGACATCCTATGAGTAAAACCAGGCCTCAAGTTTCCCCAAGGTGGCCCCGCAGTCTACTCGTTTCGGGCCAACACTTAGACAAGCATTGGCCCGGGGGGGGGGCTAAATAAAGATGACCCTTGGGTTAATTACTCCCAAGGGAAAGTAGGTGGTGGTGAGGCAAATGGTAAAACCAAGGTTGGGCCTTGCTGGAGGAGTCTTATTCAAAGCAAACTGTCAAGGGGGTCCCATAAATCACCCAACCGCGTTAGGGACGCAAAATCCGGGAACATAACATCGGTATGACGGAAACTAGGGCGGCAAGAGTGGAACAAAACACGAGGCATAAGGCCGAGCCTTCCACCCTTTACCAAGTATATAGATGCATTAATAATATAAGAGATATTGTGATATCCCAACAATAAACATAATCCAACAAGGAGCAATCTTCATCTTCACCTGCAACTAGCAACGCTATAAGAGGGGCTGAGCAAAAGCGGTAACATAGCCAAACAACGGTTTGCTAGGACAAGGTGGGTTAGAGGCTTGGTTTAACAATATGGGAGGTATGATAAGCAAGTGGTAAGTATCGCAGCATAGGCATAGCAAAAGAGCGAGCAACTAGCAAGCAAAGATAGAAGTGATTTCGAGGGTATGGTCATCTTGCCTGAAATCCCGCAAGGAAGAAGAACGAATCCATGAAGAAGACAAACGGACGTAGTCGAACGAATCCTCACAACTCCGGAACGAAACCGAAGCTAACGAGAGAAGCAACCCGGAAAGAAGCAAGCAACATGGTAAACAACCATCACATAAACATGGCATGATGCACAATTGAGTATGATGCATGTCCGGTTTAAACATGCATGGCATGACAAAGTGCACAAACAATACTACAAATTAAGTGGAGCTCAATATGCAACGAGTTGCATATTGACGAAACACCACATTTAATTATTTAGTTAACTCTCGGTTATGTACTCATCAAAATTAAATGTTGGTTAGCATGGCAAGGGGCGAGGCAAAAGTAAACTACACAATCTAAACAATTTAAATGGGGCCGGAAACATCAAACAACAATTCCGGTAAATCCCCATATGCATTTAGCAATTTAATGCAACAACAATTTAAAATATTTTAAATGGTATTATCATGATGCGGATGACATGGGCAAGTTTTATGCAATTTTTATGAAAAAGTTGACATGGGCTTATTATGAAGCATTTTTCACCGTGGTGGAAGAAAGGGTGCCACGGCAACGATAACGAAATGGTGCCACGCAACATTCGGGTCCCGGTAACTCATGGAGATACCGGTGCAAAAGGAAGTGTGTCGGGAGCGTGTCATGCAAGGATGGTGGGGTGATCCCGGTAACTGGGTTCCCACGGGTTAGCGGCAAACAAGGAGGGCCGAGCAAACAGCGATTCGACCATGGTGCAAACATGGGCATCTCATCTAATACAAGCATTCGTTTTCGGACGGTCATCTCGGGGTTATACCTTCGAAGCGTGCAAAAGATGGTTCTCGTTCGGTGCAAAGTAGACGAAGTAGATGTTCACGGGTCGTTGTGGGAAGTAGTCGTTCTCGTGGCGACGGTAGTCGTTCATGTATCGTCGTGGTACTTGTCGAAATCCACATCGGATGTAGTTGTACACTTTGAAGAGGAACTTGGTGCGTCCAAATCTGCGGGAGTTGGTGTCCAACAGGACAATTCGAACCGGCTGCAACCGAAGGCACCAGGGCTTGCGGTTGTTGTGCTCGTGGAAGAAGATGCCAGGGACACGTGAGCGATGACGATGCTGAGCAGGAACTTGGGCGAACTGCATTGGCCGAAACGGAAGGTGGAGGTCGGCTTGTAGCAGAGGAACGACAGGAGCAGAGGAGTGCCGTGGTCATGCGAGCGACGGGGCACAATAGTGATGCGGCAAGGAGCTCCCGCTCCTGTCTATGACGGCAGAGGAGCGCCAGCAGGGACCGAGGCGCGGCAGGGGAAGACCCTGGCGAGGCACTGCCAGATCCGGTGGTGGCGGCAGCGGGCTCTAGTGGTGGCGAAAGGGCGCGACGATGATGGGGCCCCTGGTCGCCGTAGAGGAAGCAGAGGATGGCGCGGGTCCGACGACGACGGAGAACGGCAGGATGCGGCGAGGCTGCGCTGGCACTTGGCGAAGGCGTGGCCATGGACGACGCGAGGGAGACGGCTCGGGGAGGCACAAGGGACTTGACGCGGCGGCGGCTTGGCGCTGGAGGAAGCAACAAGGCAGCGCCATGGAGGGGCACGACTGGCCAGGGGGGTGCGAGCAGAAGGGAGCTCCTCTCCCTGGCTCGATGCGTGCGTGTGTGTGAGTGGCGGCGCAGGGAGGGACGAGAGGGAGAGATGGGGATCGGGAGAGAGCGTGGTGAGGGGCTAGGGTTAGATGGTGCTCGAGCTGGGCTGCGGATGGGCCTAGGAGGTCCAAGTGGCCAGCTGCGCTGCTGGGAGGTGCAGCTGGGCTGGGCTCTCTTGTCTCTCTCTTTAATTTCTTTAGCAGAAAAGCATTACAGAGAAGGAAAATGAAGAGGGGTTAGGGATAGTAATTTGAGCACGAGGACAATTTTCCTGGACTCATAAAAATGAGCTTGAACCAAGAAAACTAGAAAGTGAGCATGGGCAAAGATTGGATTCGAACTCATTTGAATTAAATTCAAATGAATTTGAATAAGAAGTGGGCGTTTGAAAGGTCCAAAAAAATGTTGAGAATTTAGGTGATGCTTGGAAAAATGATGAAAGGATAAATGGCAAAGTTAGAGACCAAGAATTGTGATAACAAAGGCATTGGTACAATATGCAAGTGTGTTATGGTGTTTTCCAAATTAAAGAAGTATTTAATATAGCTCCCTAATATTGGGACGATATGTTATAAAGAGAAGTCACCCTTCCCTCGATTTAAATAGATCAACCATCTATGCAATTTGTTAGTTGAGTTGAGATGCAAAGGTTAATGACATGATGGCATGATGACATGATGCAATGCAAAAATAAAAGAGCAAGCACAAAAGAAACACACGGCGAAACTCGGAATAGTTGGAAGTCTTCTGGAGCGTCGGTCTCGGGGCGTTACAACACTCCACCACTACGAGAGGATCTCGTCCCGAGATCTAGGATGGCACCGGATAGAAAACGGAAGAAGAAAGAGGTAAAACTAAGTTGCTTCTTTGACAAAAGAGTGAAACCAACGAACCATGAGAGGTTGACAAAATTGAAAGAAAAAAAATACAATGAAGATGACGAGATTGCAAACACTCCGTAAGATAAGAAGAACATGGGATACAATGAGAACCATGAGGTTAAGTGCCAAGATAGATATTGACACCACTCCGGTTAAAACAAGATAGAGAAGGAATAAGAATGACATAATTTGGGCAGCACTCCGACTGAAAGAAGAAGGAAAAACTTGATAAGATGAAAAGAACTTGAAGAGATGATACAACATTCCGGTTGGAAATGGAGGAATAGCATTTGAACTTGGCAAAATGAATGCACTTGGATGAGACTCCGGTTAAAAGAGGAACGATAGACACAACACTCCGGTTAAATCGATAAGCAAAGAAAAGGACATGATCTTCACGATTCGAGATGATGATTGAAAAGAGCAACCTCACAATGCTTCCGGAAGAAGGAATAGAAGATAGATCATTGGAATAAAGGAATGGAGAAGAAAATGACAACTTCTACCACAAATGAGTTTGGAAAGCACCCTTAAAAAGAAGGATATAACGGAGTTGTTGAAAAACCAACAACGAAAAGAATAACCTTGTAGTGGACTTATGGAAACATCTCAACATTATGAGGTGAGCTTCTGCCACCAACGGAAACAAACGATTGGATTGATATCAACAAGGAGACGAGAAACTTATTTCACCGAGAGGACAAATGAAGAACTTGGGTCATTTATAAGCACCATAAATAGCAACAATCCTTAGGGAAAGCTTTAGGTGAAATATAACCCAAGATAACTCCAATGAAGAGATTGGTGGATTTAAAATATCTCATTATTGACAACATGTGAATCATGAAACGCGAACTCGAATTGCCAAGAATGACATAACACCACCTCAAATGATAAGGTAGAACGAATTGCACTTTGGAATGCAGGAAGAAGAATACTTGAACAACTCAACACAAAACATGTGTTGAACACCATGTTTATTTTTGAGTATAGCTTGGCGGATCATAACTTCAAGAGAAATCTTGAAGAACAATTGAAGAATGAAAAGAATCCTTGACGAACCACCAAGTAGAGCCTCCATGAAGAACTCCGGTAATAAAAGGATGATAAAAAGAAAAAGAAGTTGAAAACACAAAGTGAAACCTTGCAATGATTTAGATGGAGCTTTGAAATGATATAACCGAGAAAACTTGGAGCTCCGGAAAGAAATATGAACAAATGAAATCAAGAATTTTGATAAACCTCCGGAATAAGGAATTGAATTTACTCGATGAAACAAGAATAAGAATTACACTATGCTCATCCTTCACTAATTAAATTGATGACAAGCAATGGATTTGGCATACTACTAATTCTCGTAGAAAGGATTAAGATAGATATGGCGCAAACTTGGGAAGGTCTTCAACGAACCACCGGTAGGGTTGGAAAGAACGAATGAATTGACATGATAACCAAGGAAGGGAACTCTTGAACGAACCACCGTATAAAATTTAAATGAACGAAGAAAAGATAAAGAAACACCGTGAAGAATTATGAAAAGAACGAAGATACTTTAGAGAATTTAGATACATGAGAACGAAGAGATCATGAACTGATTAGAGGATATTTCACCGATGCACCGGTAAGATTTGGAGAGCAAGATCTGAAATCTGAGAATGAATAATATTGAGATGATGGGCTCCGGAGAATCAAAATGAAAAGACTCCTGAAATGCTCCGGATGAGTGAAAAGAATTCTCACATTTGAAAACAATTATGAGAGGATGGCATGAAGCTAGAACCTCGCATCTTTGGAAGAACGGGTAAGAATTAAAGAGGAACTCTTCTTCGGTCTTCAAATGTAGAGAACGATGATCATAAAGACCACCATGAATTGTTGACGGTATGAAAATTAGAAAGGTTGAACCAACGATGAAAATAATTTGAAAGATCTTGGAGAAAGACATTTGACTGATGAAAATTCATTCTTACGTCAAGCTTCGAAAAGAATTTGAGAATAACTTCGGGATAATTAGAAGAGTCAGGTAAGATCCTGGGAAAAGACCTGTGGGTTAGGGCCCACTGAAAAGGAACACCGTTGAACAATTGCTTGAAAGGGAGAACACACCAGTTGATTTAAATGGCTTGAATGAGATAACATCCTCAAAAGAACTTGAGTGAATTGAGAATGGAAACTTGAATCTTCTGAGATATCTTCAACACTCCGGAACAAGTGAATAGCGAGAGGTGAATGATTAAGAGATACACCAGCATAAAAAAGCACTTGAAATGAGAAAAGGAATATGATCAACACCGAAAGCTTGAATTAAATCCACCGGAGAAGAAAAAAATGAAGAATAATAGACTTGAAGCTTCCTTAGTATCTTCATGAGAATCACCAGGTAAGAACATGGAGGAAAAGAATGAAGAGACTTCCCATCTATAAGATGGATACTTGATTAAGAAATCCGAGTCCTTGAAGAAAAAGGGTGGGAGGGTGGGAAAACAAAGGCAACTTGGGTCGGATGAAACGAACACCGTTGAGAAAAAGATTAGAATTGACCTTACGAATGTTGGAATGATCGGATTTACTTGGAGAGAAGCACACCGGTTGGAAAGGATTGAAAAAAACAACCTTGATGAACAAGAAGGATTACCATCCACATAGAAACATGAGAACACCACTTGGAAAAAAAGTATGGAATCAACACTTGGCATTGAAGCAACTCGAATACCACAAAACAAAACAAAAACAAAGGATTTGGCTTGCAGAATAAGCCGGAAACAAACATATGATAGATCCCATATCGTATCATGTGTCTGTTGGAAAGTTATTCTAGGAGCTACTTGAATTCCCACTTATAAACTCCCGAAACATTCTGGTTATGCAATCAGGTGTTGGGGATACAGGGGACACAAAATATATCACCCAAACTAACAATACCTAGATCCAGCTGTATCCATCCTTCAACACATAACCAAGAGAACTCCAGAAATCGTTTACCTCAACCTTTGAAAAGCATCCGTTATACGAGTTATGGCAATACTCCCGCACTCGCCTCAGTACTGGGCTATCAGGGTTATCTCACCAACAACTGTACAAAAGAGATTTTTTATGTCAGCGTACTAAACTCAGGTATTCCAGAACTGCAACGATAAAATTGTGACGACAACACCTCAGAGCTCAACTCCCCGGGACACTTCCACTAAACCCCTGCTGATAGGAGGCACCAAGACAATGTTGTCATCACAAAACCATCGGAACGATTCTAAGATACCCGCGTGATCCTAATTTTTTTTTAGTAAAATTTGAGAAGAGAAGAGTCAAACTCTACGTCAGGATGCCTTACCAGAGCGATGAGGAGACTGGGAAGTAAAAAGAATTCCTAAACTCTCTGATACATAATTCCTAAATGACTCAAAACATTTTTCTAGACACAACTCGGCCGCTAAAAACGATCAATCAGTGGGGGCTCCTAAGGTCGGGGAAGGCTCTGATTACCAACTTGTAACGCCCTCGATGCGGCTATATCTCCCACGTGTCGAAGCACGACTTAGAGGCATAACCGCATTGAAAGCAATGTCGCAAGTGAGGTAATCTTCACACACCCATGTAATACATAAGGGAAAGAGATACATAGTTGGCTTACAATCGCCACTTCACGCAATACATGAGTAAAGCATTACATCAAACAGATACAATCAAGGTCTGACTACGGAACCAAAATAAAAGAAGACTACCCCAAATGCTACACAGATCCCCGATCGTCCCAACTGGGCTCCACTACTGATCAACTGAAATGAAACAACACAATGAACAAGATCTTCATCGAGCTCCTCCTTGAGCTCAGGGGCATCACCTGCACGGTTTCATCGGCACCTGCAAACTGGTTTTGGAAGTATCTGTGAGTCACGGGGACTCAGCAATCTCACACCCGCGAGATCAAGACTATTTAAGCTTAAAGGTAGGACAGGGTAGTGAGGTGGAGCTGCAGCAAGCGACTAGCATATATGGAGGCTAACATACGGAAAAGAGAGCGAGAAGAGGAGGCAAAAGCACGGTCGAACAACTATGATCAATAAGTGATCCTAGAACAACCTACGTCAAGCATAACTCCAACACCGTGTTCACTTCCCGGACTCTGCCGAGAAGAGACCATCACGGTTACACACGCGGTTGATGTATTTTAATTAAGATCAACTTCGGGTTTTCTACAACCGGACATTAACAAATTCCCATCTGCCACATAACCGCGGGCATGGCTTTCGAAATTTCAAACCCTGCAGGGGTGTCCCAACTTAGCCCATTATAAGCTCTCGCGATCAACGAAGGATATTCCTTCTCCCCGGGAAGAACCGACCAGTCTCGGAATCCCGGCTACAAGACATTTCGACAGTAATAAAACAAGACCAGCAAAGCCGCCCGATGCGCCGACATCCCGATAGGAGCTGCACATATCTCGTTCTCAGGGCAACACCGGATGAGACATCCTACGAGTAAAACCAGGCCTCAAGTTTCCCCAAGGTGGCCCCGCAGTCTACTCGTTTCGGGCCAACACTTAGACAAGCATTGGCCCGGGGGGGCTAAATAAAGATGACCCTTGGGTTAATTACTCCCAAGGGAAAGTAGGTGGTGGTGAGGCAAATGGTAAAACCAAGGTTGGGCCTTGCTGGAGGAGTCTTATTCAAAGCGAACTGTCAAGGGGGTCCCATAAATCACCCAACTGCGTTAGGGACGCAAAATCCGGGAACATAACACCGGTATGACGGAAACTAGGGCGGCAAGAGTGGAACAAAACACGAGGCATAAGGCCGAGCCTTCCACCCTTTACCAAGCATATAGATGCATTAATAATATAAGAGATATTGTGATATCCCAACAATAAACATAATCCAACATGGAACAATCTTCATCTTCACCTGCAACTAGCAACGCTATAAGAGGGGCTGAGAAAAAGCGGTAACATAGCCAAACAACGATTTGCTAGGACAAGGTGGTTTAGAGGCTTGGTTTAACAATATGGTAGGCATGATAAGCAAGTGGTAGGTATCGCAGCATATGCATAGCAAAAGAGCGAGCAACTAGCAAGCAAAGATAGAAGTGATTTCGAGGGTATGGTCATCTTGCCTGAAATCCCGCAAGGAAGAAGAATGAGTCCATGAAGAAGACAAACGGACGTAGTCGAACGAATCCTCACAACTCCGGAACGAAACCGAAGCTAACGAGAGAAGCAACCCGGAAAGAAGCAAGCAACATGGTAAACAACCATCACATAAACATGGCATGATGCACAATCGAGTATGATGCATGTCCGGTTTAAATATGCATGGCATGACAAAGTGCACAAACAATACTACAAATTGAGTGGAGCTCAATATGCAATGAGTTGTATATTGACGAAACACCACATTTAATTATTTAGTTAACTCTCGGTTATGTACTCATCAAAATTAAATGTTGGTTAGCATGGCAAGGGGCGAGGCAAAAGTAAACTACACAATCTAAACAATTTAAATGGGGCCGGAAACACCAAACAAAAATTCCGGTAAATCCCCATATGCATTTAGCAATTTAATGCAACAACAATTTAAAATATTTTAAATGGTATTATCATGATGCGGATGACATGGGCAAGTTTTATGCAATTTTTATGCGCTGGCACTTGGTGAAGGCGTGGCCATGGATGACGCGAGGGAGACGGCTCGGGGAGGCAAAGGGGACTTGACGCGGCAGCGGCTTGGTGCTGGAGGAAGCAACAAGTCAGCGCCATGGAGGGGCACGACTGGCCAGGGGGGTGCGAGCAGAAGGGAGCTCCTCTCCCTGGCTCGATGCGTGCATGTGTGTGAGTGGCGGCGCAGGGAGGGACGAGAGGGAGAGATGGGGATCGGGAGAGAGCGTGGTGAGGGGCTAGGGTTAGATGGTGCTCGAGCTAGGCTGCGGATGGGCCTAGGAGGTCCAAGTGGCCAGCTGCGCTGCTGGGAGGTGCAGCTGGGCTGGGCTCTCTTCTCTCTCTCTTTAATTTCTTTAGCAGAAAAGCATTAGAGAGAAGGAAAATGAAGAGGGGTTAGGGATGGTAATTTGAGCACGAGGACAATTTTCCTGGACTCATAAAAATGAGCTTGAACCAAGAAAACTAGAACGTGAGCATGGGCGAAGATTGGATTCGAACTCATTTGAATTAAATTAAAATGAATTTGAATAAGAAGTGGGCGTTTGAAAGGTCCAAAAAAATGTTGAGAATTTAGGTGGTGCTTGGAAAAATGATGAAAGGATAAATGGCAAAGTTAGAGACCAAGAATTGTGATAACAAAGGCATTGGGATAATTTGCAAGTGTGTTATGGTGTTTTCCAAATTAAAGAAATATTTAATATAGCTCCCTAATATTGGGACGATATGTTATAAAGAGAAGTCACCCTTCCCTCGATTTAAATAGATCAACCATCTATGCAATTTGTTAGTTGAGTTGAGATGCAAAGGTTAATGACATGATGGCATGATGACATGATGCAATGCAAAAATAAAAGAGCAAGCACAAAAGAAACACACGGCGAAACTCGGAATAGTTGGAAGTCTTCTGGAGCGTCGGTCTCGGGGCGTTACAACCCGCTGCCGATGTGGCACTAGTCAACGGCGGTCTTGACCTAGGTGGGGCCCCCTTGTCAGGTGGGGCTGGGATAGAGCTGCCGCTGCCGGTTCGATCTAAAGGAAAATTTCCCCTTTGTTCTTCTTCCCAGCCTAAATTCCTAACCCTACTTGACATGGGGGGCAACAGTGTGAGTTCCACCACCGTGTCGGCGGACGGCGTGAGCGCTGACGACAGTGGCGGAGCGGCCGCGGTCATCGTCGCAGTCCAACCGAGTCATAGCTTGCTGGATTGCTCGTTCCCGCAGGAGATGTGGCGGCGAGGAGAGCCGTCTCTCCGTCAGGAGACGAGCCATGTGTTAATCTCGTGCACTCTGGACACGGATGCGCTCGAGTTGTGCTACGGCCACTACGTCCTTCTGGTGACGGCGGTCGAAGATGGCAAGGAGATAATGACGTCGGCAGCTCTGCTGGCGACCTTAGAGCAGCGTTGCGGCATCCTGTCGGTCATTGAGGTCGCGTGCCCACCACACGACTTGTGGCTGACCTTCTCGATGGAGGATGAGTGCACTGAAGTGCTCCTTTCGTCGATGAAGATCAAGTGTTGTCGGTGCTGGATGCATCTTTCATCCTGGAGTAGAATGATTCGTGCTCAGTCGGGGGCTCTGAGTACAAGAGCAAGCTCAGCTTCGAAGGCCTCCTGAACTAGGCCTGGATGATGGCGTCGGTGAAAGAAGTTTTGAAGGAACTTGGTGGCGAGCTGATCGAGATCCTACCGCCGGCAAGCCGCCGCAAGCTCGAGGTAATGGCTTGGCTTCGTGACCCATTCTTTGTTGGCAAGCTTGTGATAGTTGAGATACCTAAGCCCAAGCTGATAAAAAAGCCACCCGGGTCCATGGATGAGTAAAAAGCAATGCAACTTTATTTGGGTGACTATGGACTGTCATCGCCGACGAAGAAGAAGACACTACTGTATCTAGTAATGTGTCATATGAAGGAGGTTATCGATCATGGTCCTTTGCTTAGTGAAGGCTTGTCGGCTGAGTGGCTACCACAAGAAGGCGAGGGGCTGACTCGTAGGCACATCTTCAAGACAGTGTTGGGCAAGATTGATGGCAGTGACGATGCTGAATCACTTTGAGCTAGTTTGTGTTAGTTATTTGGCACTTTGGCACTTGGTTTGTTCTACTTTATGTTAAGAAACTTTGAGCTAGTTTGTGTTCTACTTTGAGCTGATGTGTGTTGGGTAACGTAGTATTTCAAAATTTTCCTACGATCATGGAAGATCTATCTAGGAGAAGCATAGAAACGAGCGACGAGAGTGTGTCTACGTACCTCATAGACCGAAAGTGGAAGCGTTAGGTAACGCGGTTGATGTAGTCGAATGTCTTCGCGATCCAACCGATCAAGTACCCAACGCATGGCACCTCTGCGATCTGCACACGTTCAGCTCGGTGACGTCCCTCGAACTCTAGATCCAGCGGAGGTCGAGGGAGAGTTTTGCCAGCACGACGGCGTGGTGACAGTGATGATGAAGTTACCGACACAGGGCTTCGCCTAAGCACTACGACAATATGACCGAGGTGTGTTTCTGTGGAGGGGGCACCACACACGGCTAAAACAATTGTGAACTTGCGTGTCTATGGGGCGCCCCCTCCCCCGTATATAAAGGAGTGGAGGAGGGGGCCGTCCGGCCTCATGGGGTGCGCCCCAAGGGGGGGAATCCTACTACCAGGAGTAGGTTCCCCCCTTTCCTAGTCCAACTAGGAGGGGAAGGAAAGGGGAAGAGGGAGAGAAGGAAAGGGGGGCCGGCCACCCTCCCAATTCTGATTGGGCTTGGGGGGCGCGCCCCTCCACTTGGCTGTCCCCTCCTCTCTTCCACTAAAGCCCATGAAGGCCCATTAACCCCCGGGGGGTTCGAGTAACCCCCAGCCCTGGTACTCCGGTGAATACTCGATACACCTCGGAACCATTCCGGTCTCCGAATATAGTCATCCAATATATCAATCTTTATGTCTTGACCATTTCGAGACTCCTCGTCATGTCCATGATCTCATTCGGGACTCCGAACTACCTTAGGTACATCAAGACACATAAACTCATAATACCGATCGTCATCGAACGTTAAGCGTGCGGACCCTATGGGTTCAAGAACTATGTAGACATGACCGAGACACATCTCCGGTCAATAACCAATAGTGGAACTTGGATGCTCATATTGGCTCCTACATATTCTATGAAGATCTTTATTGGTCAAACCGCATAACAACATACCTAGTTCAATCTCGTTACCGGCAAGTCTCTTTACTCATTCCGTAATGCATCATCCCTTAACTAACTCATTGGTCACATTACTTGCAAGGCTTATAGTGATGTGCATTACCAAGAGGGCCCAGAGATACCTCTCCGTCAATCGGAGTGACAAATCCTAATCTCGATTTATGCCAACTCAACAAACACCATCGGAGACACCTGTAGAACATCTTTATAATCATCGAGTTACGTTGTGACGTTTGATAGCACACAAGGTGTTCCTCCGGTATTCGGGAGTTGCATAATCTCATAGTTAGAGGAACATGTATAAGTCATGATGAAAGCAATAGCAATAAAACTAGACGATCATTATGCTATGCTAACAGATGGGTCTTGTCCATCACATCATTCTCTAATGATGTGATCCCGTTCATCAAATGACAACACATGTCTATGGTCAGGAACTTAACCATCTTTGATTAATGAGCTAGTCAAGTAGAGGCACACTAGGGACATTCTGTTTTGTCTATGTATTCACACATGCACTAAGTTTCCGGTTAATACAATTCTAGAATGAATAATAAACATTTATCATGATATAAGGAAATATAAATAACAACTTTTTTATTGCCTCTAGGGCATATGTCCTTCAGTCTCCCACTTTCACTAGAGTCAATAACCTAGTTCACATCGCCATGTGATTTAACACCAATAGTTCACATCACCATGTGATTAGTTCACATCACCATGTGATTAGTTCACATGGCCATGTGACTAATACCCAAAGGGTTTTACTAGAGTCAATAATCTAGTTTACATCGCTATGTGATTAACACCCAAAGAGTACTAAGGTGTGATCATGTTTTGCTTGTGGGAGAAGCTTAGTCAATGGGTCTGTCGCATTCAAAGCCGTATGTATTTTGCAATTTTTCTATGTCTACAATGCTCTGCATGGAGCTAATCTAGCTAATTGCTCCCACTTTCAATATGTATCCAGATTGAGACTCAGAGTCATCCGGATCGGTGCAAAAGCTTGAATTGGCGTAACTCTTTATGAAGAACTCTTTATCACCTCCATAACCGAGAAATATCTCCTTAGTCTTCTAAGGATAATTTTAACCGCTGTCAAGTGATCCACTCCTGGATCAATATCGTACTCTTTGCCAAACTCATGGCAAGGTACACAATAGGTTTAGTACACATCATAGCATACTTTATAGAACCTATGGCTAAGGCATTGGGAATGACTTTCATTCTCTTTCTATTTTCTGTCGTGGTCATGCTTTGAGTCTTACTCAACTTTACACCTTGCAATACAGGCAAGAACTCATTCTTTGAATGTTCTATTTTGAACTAGTTAAAAAATCTTGTCAAGGTATGTACTCATTAAAATCTTATCAAGCGTCTTGATCTATCTCTATAGATCTTGATGCCCAATATGTAAGCAGCTTCACCGAGGTCTTTATTTGAAAAACTCCTTTCAAACACTCCCTTATGCTTTCTAGAAAATTCTACATCATTTCTGATCAACAATATGTCATTCACATATACTTATCAGAAAGGTTGTAGTTCTCCCACTCACTTTCTTGTAATTACAGGCTTCACCGCAAGTCTGCATAAAAATATATGCTTTGATCAACTCATCAAAGCTTATATTCCAATTCCGAGATGCTTGCACCAGTCCATAGATGGATCGCCGGAGCTTGCACACTTTGTTAGCCCTTTAGGATTGACAAAACCTTCTTGTTGTATCATATACAACTCTATTTTGAGAAGTCCATTAAAGAATGCAGTTTTGACATCCATTTGCCAGATTTCAAAAAATGTAGCAATTGCTAACATGATTCAGACAGACTTAAGCATCGCCACGAGTGAGAAAATCTCATCATAGTCAACACCTTGAACTTGTCGAAAACCTTTTGCGACAATTCGAGCTTTGTAGATAGTAACACTAGTATCAGTGTCCGACTTCCTCTTGAAGATCCATTTAATCTCAATGGCTCGATGAACATCGAGTAAGTCAACCAAATTCCACACTTTGTTCTCATACATGGATCCCATCTCAGGTTTCATGGCCTCAAGCCATTTCGCAGAATTTGGGCTCATCATCGCTTCGTCATAGTTCATAGCTTCGTCATGGTCAAGTAACATGACCTCCAGAACAGCATTACCGTACCACTCTGGTGCGGATCTTACTCTGGTTAACCTACGAGATTCGTTAGTAACTTGATCGGAAGCTTCATGATCATCATCATTAGCTTCCTCACTAAGTGGTGTAGGAATCACTAGAACTGATTTCTGTGATGAACTACTTTCCAATTCAAGAGAAGGTACATTTACCTCATCAAGTTCTACTTTCCTCCCACTCACTTCTTTCGAGAGAAACTCCTTCTCCAGAAAGGATCCATTCTTAGCAACGAATATCTTGCCTTTAGATCTGTGATAGAAGGTGTACCCAATAGTCTCCTTTGGGTATCCTATGAAGACACATTTCTCCGATTTGGGTTCGAGCTTATCAGGTTGAAACTTTTTCATATAAGCATCGCAGCCCCAAACTTTAAGAAACGACAGCTTAGGTTTCTTGCCAAACCATAGCTCATACGGTTTTGTCTCAACGGATTTAGATGGCGCCCTATTTAACGTGAATGCAATTGTCTAATGCATAACCCCAAAATGATAGCGGTAAATCGGTAAGAGACATCATATATTGTACCATATCTAACAAAGTACGGTTACGACGTTTGGACACACCATTACGCTGTGGTGTTCCAGGTGGCGTGAGTTACGAAACTATTCCACATCGTTTCAAATGAAGACCAAACTCGTAACTCAAATATTTGTCTCCGCAATCAAATCCCAGAAACTTTATTTTATTGTTACGATGATTTTCCACTTCACTCTGAAATTCTTTGAACTTTTCAAATGTTTCAGACTTATGTTTCACCAAGTAGATATACCCATATCTGCTCAAATCATCTATGAAGGTCAGAAAATAATGATACCTGCCGCGACCCTCAACACTCATCGGATCGCATACATGAGTATGTATTATTTCCAATAAGTCAGTTCCTCGCTCCATTGTTCCTGAGAATGGAGTCTTCACTACTGCAGGATGTTGCTAACGCGACACTACGATCAGAGACCCTTCGAGCAACTATGTTTGCGATAATCGCAAACGGTGTTGTATGAAAACCGTCAGAAATGATGCAAAACGTTTGCGATGGAGGATGCATCAAACACGGTTCAGATTTTAGTTGCATGTGCGATGCAGGGCATACGGTTCAGCTCAATTAACCGTTTGTGATGATGAGGAACAAAAGATACGGGCAGGATGAAGGTGTGTGCGGTGTACAACATACGGTTCACTCGGATGAACTGTTTGTGATTAGGCAACACAAAAGAAACAGTCAGCGAGATTCAAGTTGTGTGCGATATACGGCATGTGGTTCACTCAGATGAACTGTTTGTGATTAGGCAACACAAAAGAAACGGCCAGCCAGATCAAGGTGTGTGTGATTGAGGGCATATGCTTTAGAAGGGTTAACTATTTGTGATTAGGGAACAGAACACAAACGGGTAAGCCAGATCAAAGTGTCTGCGATTGATGGCATACACTTCACATGGATGAACTGTTTGTGATTAGCCACAACAAACTGAAACAGTTAGATAGATCAACGTGTGTGCGCTAGACGGGCACACCCATTCTAATTAAAAGACGTGTGCTGACATTGCCTATTGCGGTGCACCCTATGGTGCAAACGCCACGTACGCGGCCGAGAAAGCGTACGTGCCCACGTTACGCCTTCCGGGAATAGTGCCGCACTTATAACCGTCACTAAATTTTGAGCATGCGTCCCGCCACATTCCAAATTGCAAACATGTTCATACCGATCAAAACCTAAACGGTTTCCCACTTAGGAGTGTATTACTACGCGGTTATAAATACTACTACTTCAAGATGACCGCACATTCCTCCTCAACTCCTCATCCACAAAAAGTCAAAAAACAAACAAGTCATTCATCACCGTTCCCTTGCATCCGCCATGGCCAGCGTGAGTTCTGGGTCGAGAGATTGCCACCAGGGCTGTCGGATTTCGGGTTCCGGCAGACCCTTAAGGTTCTAACTCTAGGGTGCGCACAGAGATTATACCCGCCACCTCTCCGTCTCGCAAAGATCTAAACTACTGAAAGAACAACACAAGAGACACAAGGTTTATACTAGTTCGGGCCACCATTGTGGTGTAATACCCTACTCTAGTTTGTGGTGGGTGGATTGCCTCTTGGGCTGATGATGATGAACAATACAAGGAAGAACAACCTCGCGAGGGTCTGCTCTTAGCTAGGACGATGAATTGCTAGGGGGAGCTCAGCCGCCCTTCTCTCTCTGATGCCTATCTAACTGATTGCCGGGTTGCTAGATGTTCCAAGTTTCCTCTCCCTCTACCCTGGGGGTGGCTAGTCCTATTTATAGGCAAAGGCCCTGGGCCTCTTCCCAAATATTGAGCGGAAAGGGTGCCAACAATTGGCTAATTTGAAGGGGAACATCTGGTACACTTATCCTGACTAAAGTTAGTCCTCGCTTGCCAAAGGCCCTGTGGTGACGCCGTTCTGGGCTCCACGATGACCTCCTTCCCACCGTTGGACTGGCCTTGGTCTCGTTGCACCGAAATGGATGCCTTTGCTTGATCCTCTCGCCTGCGCTTGCCCCCTTTGCACCAAACAGGAAAGGGAGACACTGCGTGGGCTGGCGCCCGCCTGGCACCCTTGGTCGTCATGGCTTGCGTCATGGGCACCTCGTGAGGTACCCCGCCTTGATCTCTCTGCCTCCTCGTGAGCCAGCCTGACGTGGCCGTGCCTGAGGAAGCGCCGTGTCGTCCGCCCCGCGAGGCTTGGCCCCTCGCGAGGGTCTTGAGTCTCGTGTTGATGAAGATGGGCCGTGCTGGGCCCCCTTTCGAGCCATGCCACAAGCCGCAGGCAGGGAAGTCTGGGGACCCCCGTTCCCAGAACGCCGACAATAGCCCCCGGGCCCAAGGCGCGCCCGGAATTGGCCGTGCTGAGAGGCGAAAGGGCAAGGGCGAAGCGCCGCGGGCCCTAACAGCCTGCGGCCTTGGGCACCGCGTGGCGGTTGATGGGACATGGGCGCCTCTGCTTCCCCGCGACGCCTCGATGATCGCGCGGATTGGACAAGTCCCTGCATGCAAATCGCGTCAAGATTACCTGCGATCGTGGAGGCCGACGGTTGGCCTCCGCCAGCTATAAGTACGG
Organism: Aegilops umbellulata; assembly: GCA_032464435.1. Classification (NCBI taxonomy): domain Eukaryota; kingdom Viridiplantae; phylum Streptophyta; class Magnoliopsida; order Poales; family Poaceae; genus Aegilops; species Aegilops umbellulata. Next base: position 547,058,606 of record CP136058.1, read on the forward strand.
CACCGCACGTGCCCTTCCAGTCCATCTCCCTTTGCTTCTCCTTTTCCTCCATGGCTCCGTCGAGGAGGTTTTCGGCCGCGGAGAAGGGGAAGGCCCACCAGGTCGAGCTTGCTTCTCCTCCACCCAAGCGCGGCCATGGGCGCCCTCGGAAGCATCATGTGGCCGCCTCGGCAGCGTCCCGCGGTCATGGAGACGGTTCCCAGCGTGGTGGCGGGCGAGCCACCGTGGCCGGGGGACGCGCCTTGGTCGCGCGCTCCCCCCGGCCGTGCTTTCGCGCTGTGCAGGTGCTGCCGGAGTTCGTCATTTGGTCGGCGGAACCGACTAGCGCCCGGCTCCAACTCCCTCGCTTCCTCCTTGGTGAGCTCCCGGCTGGTGCCCCGGGTGGCCTCTGGCTTCAGGCGGACGGCTGCTGCAGCCGGTCCTCGTGGGCTGCGCTGGAGGTCTCCGCCACTGGGAGCTTGGCCTTAACTCGTGGCTGGCAGGCGTTTGCCCATGCGCGCGGCCTGGGGCGCGGGTGCACCCTGCACTTTAGGTTTGATGGCGATGCCACCCTTTATGTGAGGGTGTTTGGGGAAGATGGTCGCCGCGCAGGGTGTTGCCCCGAGGACGACGACCGCGGCCGGGGACCCAGCCCTGACGACGATGGAGGGGGCAGCGCCCGCGCGGTTGGTGGCGCCCGAGGCTCCCCAAGCTTCATCAACTCCTCTTCAAGTGACTCCTCCAGTGGTGGCCGCAGTCAGCCGCCATGTCGTCGAGCCTGCTTGGGAGGCGGCGGTTCGTCCGCCCATCATCGTGCCCCGGTGAAGCGCGAGAGGGAGTCCGCTTGAGCCCCGGAGGCATCCCGAGTCGCCTCCGCTGGCCGGAGGCGAGCCGCGCCGGGCTTATCCTTTCTTTCCCTTTTGTTTCTTGCGCAAAAGAAAACAGCTGCATGGAGCCCCACGGGGGCGTGTTGTGGGTTATTGTTGTCAACAATTACCTTGATTCCGTTTTCGCGCTTTTCAGCTGTGTGTCTGCACGTAGATAGTTCCCGGCCCCAGCCGTGGGGGGCGACCGACCCAGGCCCTGTGTGTGTGTCGCTATGCCCAAGGGGCACGGACGGGAGGGGTGCTCCCGCAACGGACCCGGGTCGTGAAACTTTAGAACGATTAGAACAAGAGCCCTCGCGAGGGTGCTTGGCTGCCCTCCCTCGCGAGGCCCTTCGTAAGAGGAATCAAAACGGGGGAGTGAAAATCGACGAAACATAAACCAACGATGGCGTTAGTTTCAATAAGATTTAAACTGCGAACAAAGCAAGCCAACTTCGGAAAGCAAATGAAAAGCCGCGTTCGGCACCTAATCTAGTCTTCGACGTCTTCTCACCAGCAAGGAGCTAGGTGCTGCCACTGGGCGTGGGAGGGAGCCCCAGGGCCTGAGGTAGGCGCTCCTGAGACTCTGGGGCGTGTACAGCCCCACTCATTATTACGTGAGAGTGTCACGGGCGGCGAGCTTCACAGGCGTTGGCCTTCTTCACAGGCTCCGGGCCTTTCTTCTTAGGGGTAATGAGCTTCACAGGCACTTGCCTTCTTCACAGGCTCTGGGCCTTTTCCAAAAAGGGATAATCTTCACAGGCGTTTGCCTTCTTCACAGGCTCTGGGCCGTTTCCAAAAAGGGATAATCTTCACAGGCGTTTGCCTTCTTCACAGGCTCTGGGCCTTTTCCAAAAAGGGATAATCTTCACAGGCCTTTGCCTTCTTCACAGGCTCTGGGCCTTTTCCAAAAAGGGATAATCTTCACAGGCGTTTGCCTTCTTCACAGGCTCTGGGCCTTTTCCATGAAGGGATAATCTTCACAGGCTCTGGGCCTTTTCCAAAAAGGGATAATCTTCACAAGCATTTGCCTTCTTCACAGGCTCCGGGCCTTTTCCAAAAAGGGATAATCTTCACACGCGTTTGCCTTCTTCATAGGCTCTGGGCCTTTTCCAAAAATGGATAATCTTCACTGGCGTTTGCCTTCTTCACAGGCTCTGGGCCTTTTCCAAAAAGGGATAATCTTCACAGGCGTTTGCCTTCTTCACAGGCTCTGGGCCTTTTTAGGGGTAGAACCTCCGGAGGTGCTGGATGTTCCATGCGTTCTGGATCGGCTCCCCCTCCTGAGCCTGGCCTGGAAACATGAACAACCTTGAACGGGCCCTCCCACATGGGAGAGAGCTTGTGCAGCCCTTCCCTGGAGAGAACCCGTCTGAGCACGAGGTCTCCTACCTCGAGGGTCCTGGGGCGGATGTTGCGGCAGTGGTATCGTCGTAGCGCCTGTTGGTACCTCGCCGCTCGCAGCGCGGCTTGTCGGCGGCGTTCCTCCCCCAGTACGAGGTCCATCCCCCGCATGGCGTCCTGCTGCGCCTCATCAAACGCTAGGACCCACGCGGAGTGACGTCTGACCTCGTGAGGGAGGACTGCTTCGGCTCCATAGACCAGGAAGAACGGGGTCTCCCCAGTCGGCTTGGTCGCGGTTGTGCGGATGGACCACAGCACAGACTGGAGCTCATCGTACCAACCTCTGCCGCAGGCCTCCAGCTTCTTCTTGAATGTCCCGGTCATGAGGCCCCTTAGGACCTCCGCGTTGGCTTGTTCGGCCTGTCCGTTGCTTCGTGGGTGCGCCACCGAAGCGTAGCATATCTGCATTCCAAGGTTAGCACAGTAGGTTTTGAAGAGGTTACTGGTGAACTGCGAACCGTTGTCTGTGATGATGCGGTTCGGCACCCCGAACTGGCTCAGGATGCCCCTGATGAACTTGACCGCGGAACCCGCGGGGATTGTGCGGACAGCCTCCACTTCTGTTCACTTGGTGAATTTGTCAATGGCGACGTAGAGGTAGCGGTAGCCCCCTGGCGCCCGAGGGAACGGGCCCAGAATGTCCAGCCCCCAGACTGTGAATGGCCACGAAAGGGGTATAGTCTGCAGGCCTCCCGCCGGCTGATGGATATGTTTGGCGTGAAATTGGCAGGCTTCACAAGCCTTCACCAGTTCGACAACGTCGTTGAGTGCGGTGGGCCAACAGAACCCACTACGGAATGCCTTGCCAATGAGGGTCCTTGATGACGAGTGATGCCCACAGTCCCCGCCGTGTATGTCCTCCAACAGTTCCTTTCCTTGCTCCCTGGAAATGCAGCGCAGGGATACGTCGTTCGGCCGCTTTCGGTAGAGCTCTCCATCCCTGATGCAGTATGCCGTTGCCTGCCACGCCACACGCTCCGCTTCTTCCTCCTTCTCCGGCAGGGCCCCTCGCGTTAAATAACTTCAGAGTTCCGTGATCCAGCACTCCTCCTGAGGTTCCATAGTCAGGAGCAGGCGTGCCCCTGAGGTAGGGCCGCAGGCTGGGGCTCCTGAGGCAGGTGGTTGGGGGAGTTCCTCCCGAGGCTGAGCAGTGTTTGATAATGACGGCTGGGCCGAGGGCTTGAAGAGCTGCTCTTCGAAGACGCCAGGCTCCTGAGGTAACTGCCTGGACGCCCGTCCGGCGATGTCATCGGCCTCCTGATTGGTGCCACGGGGCACGTGCTTCAATTCCAACCCCCGGAACTGCTTTTCCATCCTGCGGACCTCCGCTAGATAGGCTTCCATGTGCTCATCCTTCAGCTCATACACCTTGTTGGAGAAGTTGACAAGGAGCTGGGAATCGCCCTTGACAGTGAGGCGCTTCATCCCCAGAGCCGCTGCGGCCTTCAACCCCGCTATCAGACCCTCATACTCCGCTATGTTGTTGGAGACCTTTTCACCTTGCTGGAAACAGAGCTGTACGGCGTAGCAGAGCTTGTCCTGAGTGGGTGATATCAGCACCGCACCGTCCCCAGCACCGTGCCTGGAGAACGCTCCATCGAAGTACATGACCTAGCCTTCCGGCGCCTCGCTCCCTGGGGAGAGGGACCGATCTTCGTTGTCCTTGAGGCCTGGTGCCTCCGTCCATTCCGCCACGAAATCCGCTAATGCTGCTACTTTGATGATCCTGGTCGTGCTGAACTCGAGCTGAAACGCCTGCAGTTCTATGTTCCACTCGGCGACCCTTCCGGCTGAGTTAGGGCTCCTGAGCACTCTTTCCAAGGGGTATGACGAGACGACTTTGATGGGGTGACCCTGGAAGTAGTGACGCAGCTTGCGCGAGGCCACCAGTTGCGCGAGGAGAAGCTTCTGAGGCATGGGGTACCGTGCCCTCGCGTCCCGTAACACCGTGTTGACAAAGTAGACTGGGTGCTCTACAAGGCTGAGAGCATCAGTGTTCGTGGCGCCCTCCGGAGGCAAGGGCGCCTCGCGAGGTGACATGGCCTCAGGAGGTGGATCATCCAGGCGATTGGCCTCTCCTGTGGGCCTTCCTTGTTCCTGCTTCGCCTTGTCTCGAGCTGCTGCCGTGGTTCTAATTTGGCGCTCCTCCCTAACCGCCACCAGGGCTGCGCTGGCAGAGTAGGGAGTGGCGGCGAGGTAGAGCAGCAGGGGCTCTCGAGGACGCGGAGCCACCATGACCGCGGGACTGGTCAGGTACCTCTTGAGATCTTGGAACACCTTATCTGCCTCTTCAGTCCATTCAAAGGGCCCCTTCTTCTTCATTAGCTGGAAGAAAGGCAGCGCTCGCTCCCCCTGTTTGGAGATGAAGCGCCCCAGCGCGGTCACGCGTCCAGTGAGCTTCTGCATTTCTCTGAGGGTCTTCGGCGGGCTCATGTCCTCGACCGCCTTGACCTTATCCGGGTTAGCCTCGATGCCTCGATGGGACACGAGAAAGCCCAAGAGCTTGCCTGAGGGGACCCCAAACACACACTTCTCTGGGTTGAGCCGCAGGTTCACTGTGTTGAGGCTCGCGAAGGTCTCCTCCAGGTCTTGTATCAGGGTCTTGGCCTCCCGAGATTTCACCACAATGTCGTCAATGTAAGCTTCGACATTCTTCCCGAGCTGCGGGCCCAGGTGATGTGCATCAGCCGCTGAAAGGTTGCCCCTGCGTTTCATAGCCCAAATGGCATGCATGTATAGCAGTACACCCCGCATGGGGTTAGGAAGGCGGTCTTCTCAACGTCTTCTACCGCCATCTTGATCTGGTGATATCCAGAGAAGGCGTCCAGGAAGCATAGCAGGTCGCACTCCGCGGTGGAATCGACGATCTGGTCGATGCGGGGGAGCGGGAACGGATCTTGCGGGCATGCCTTGTTGAGGTTGGGGAAGTCGACACACATGCATTTCTTTCCCCCCTTCTTGGGCACAACGACAGGGTTGGCCAACCAATCCGAGTATCGTACCTCGCGAATGACCCCAGTGGCTTCTAACTTGCGGGTTTCTTGGACGATGAAGGCCTGCTTCTCTGCGGACTGCCGCCTGGCTTTCTGCTTCACGGGGCGCACGTTTGGGCACACGTTGAGGTGATGCTCGATGACGCTCCTGGGGATCCCTGCCAATTGATCAGGCTCCCAAGCGAATACTTTCTTATTTGTGCGCAGGAACCCGATCAGGGCCTCCTCCTGCTCAGACTCGAGGTTGGCGCCTATGGTGAAAGTGGCACTGGAGGATCCGTCCTCGTCGACAGGTATCTGCTTGGTTTCTGCCTTGTCCTGGGTGAACAACTGCTTCTTCTTGGCGGGCGCAGCCCCCTTGGGCTCGGGGGCTCCTGCGTCGGCGGGCTGTGTCGATGCCGCCGTCTTGAAGGCGAGCTTGAGTACCCGCAGAGCATGCCCGGTGTCCCCATGCACGGTGAGGACACCGCTGCTCCCGGGCATCTTCATGAGGTTGTACGCCGGGTGCGTGGCGGCCATGAATTGGGCCAGTGCTGGGTAGCCGAAGATGGCGTTGTAAGGGAGGCCGATGGGGGCGATGTCGAAGTCGACCATCTCCGTGCGGAAGTTGTCGTAGGTGCCGAAGGTTACTGGGAGCCGGATTTGTCCCAAGGAGTTGGATGATCCGCCCCCAACGCCCGAGAAAGACCGACTGGGTTGCAGCCGCTCCCGGGATACGCAGAGGATATTGAAGGTCTCAACCGAAAGCATGCCGAGGCCCGCGCCGCCGTCGACGAGGGTTCTGGTGACGGCCACCTGGCAGATGGTGGGGGTGCACAACATGGGGAGCGCACCCGAGCCAGCCAAGTTGGCGGGGTGGTCCTTCGAGCTGAAGGTCAGACTGACCTTGCGCGCCTCCTGGTCCGAGGGAGCCCCCTGCCGTGCGGAAACGGCGCTGACCCGGCGGACAAACGGCTTGACGTGGCGACTCATGGGCGGCGCCTGCGAGCCACCCAGGAGGGCCGCGACGACTGGAGGTGTTGATGCAGCGGTGAGGTCATCTTGTCGCACAGGAAGATGCTGGGATGGCGCTTGCTGCTTGTTCCCCGCCGGGCTGGTGGTGGCGTTGATGGCGGGCGACGAGGAATGACGAGGACGCCCATCGGCGGGGGCCGCCTGGGCGACGCAGGAAGCGATGGCGGTCCGGCGCTTGGCGCGGGCTCGACGGGCGTCGGACATGGACGTGATGGTCGGAGGAGAACAGAGCGGTGGAAGACAAATTCCGGCGCACCCCTACCTGGTGCGCCAAATGTCGGATTTCGGGTTCCGGCAGACCCTTAAGGTTCGAACTCTGGGGTGCGCGCGGAGATTATACCCACCACCTCTCCGTCTCGCAAAGAGCTAAACTACTGAAAGAACAACACAAGAGACACAAGGTTTATACTAGTTCGGGCCACCATTGTGGTGTAATACCCTACTCTAGTTTGTGGTGGGTGGATTGCCTCTTGGGCCGATGATGATGAAAAATAGAAGGAAGAACAGCCTCGCGAGGGTCTGCTCTTAGCTAGGACGATGAACTGCTAGGGGGAGCTCAGCCGCCCTTCTCTCTCTGATGCCTATCTAACTGATTGCCGGGTTGCTAGATGTTCCAATTTTCCTCTCCCTCTACCCTGGGGGTGGCTAGTCCTATTTATAGGCAAAGGCCCTGGGCCTCTTCCCAAATATTGAGCGGGAAGGGCGCCAACAATTGGCTGATTTGAAGGGGAATATCTGGTACACTTATCCTGACTAAAGTTGGTCCTCGCCTGCCAAAGGCCCTGTGGTGACGCCGTTCTGGGCTCCACGATGACCTCCTTCCCACCGTTGGACTGGTCTTGGTCTCGTTGCACCGAAATAGATGCCTTTGCTTGATCCTCTCGCCTGCGCTTGCCCCCTTTGCACAAAAGAGGAAAGGGAGACACTGCGCGGGCTGGCGCCCGCCTGGCACCCTTGGTCGTCATGGCTTGCGTAATGGGCACCTCGTGAGGTACCCCGCCTTGATCTCTCCGCCTCCTCGTGAGCCAGCCTGACGTGGCCGTGCCTGAGGAAGCGTCGTGTCGTTCGCCCCACGAGGCTTGGCCCCTCGCGAGGGTCTTGAGTCTCGTGTTGATGAAGATGGGCCGTGCTGGGCCCCCTTTCGAGCCACGCCGCAGGCCGCAGGCAGGCAAGTCTGGGGACCCCCGTTCCCAGAACGCCGACAAGGGCGAGGCGAGCCTGGAAGCGAGAGCACGAGAGATGTCCCGCCTCGCCGCGATAGCACCAACATGTCCCGTCGCACGACCGTAGCAGCAGAGAGGTCCCGCCACACCGCCGAAGCAGCACGGAGGACCCGCCGCGCCGTCGATGCAACAGACTGGTCCGGCCGCGCCGCGGAAGAAGAAGAGATGTCCCGCCGCGCCGCGAATGCAGCAAAGATGTCCTCCCTTGCCGCGGCGGCCTGGGAAAATGCCTCGCGAGCAGGCGAGGACTCTTACAGGCGCATGCGTGCCCTCGTCCTTAGGCAGATGGATTAGATCTCCAGGTGGGCGAGGTTGGATGACCTGCAAGCCTTGTTTGAACAGTCTATCGACATCATCCGACAACTAAATGAGAGCAATGCAAAGCTCCGGGCTGAGCACGACCTGCTGAGCGCGAAGATCGTCAGAAGTGCGGAGCAGCAGGAGCAGACCACTGCCTTGTTGAAGAGGACCGGGTTATCATCGAGAAACTTATGGACGAGAATGCCATACTGCGCAACAAGCGCAGAAGGCTGGTGGAGGAATTCATGGATGCTCTCAACCAGCATCTTGAGGATAAGAAAGAGCTCGTCGCCGCTCGCCGCGGAGACTAGTTCCCGCGGCCTGCAGCAACGCATCAAGAAAGTAGAGATCAGCGAGCCAGATCGTTGTCTTCCTTCTTCTTTTGCCCTTGTGTATTTCGGGCGTTGCCGCATGTGGCTTTTTTTAATTATGTTTATAAATATGTAAGACAATTATTATCCACTGTCATCGTCCTTATATTCATCATGCTTGCTATAAGTCGCAGTCGATGCTATATAGGTCTGTCGGATCTTACATCAAGATCGGTGCAAAACTTTCTTTTCAGATTTTCATTTTTCTCTCTTAAATCTCAGTACAATGAGACATATAGCCACGCCGTAGAACAAGTGCTCGGGCGCCATTAATGGAGATGTTGGGAGGGAGGTGCGCTGCGGGTAGTAGTCAAAGGGCTCTCCTCCCGATGAGCACGCGCAGGGGTCTGATCGCACGCCTCCCGTACTCAAATAGCTACCCCGCACGACACCTCATAGCCAATAAAAAAAAGGGGACCCGTGGCCGGACGTAATTGGTAAGTCGAACGCCCACGATTTCAATAATACTTGTGTTTCTGATTTGTAACGTGACAACACTTGTTCCAAAATGACTTTGTTGATTGTTAATGTGTGGGCCCTTCGGAAATCGGACAGAAAAATTACCACAACAACTTGGTGCCATGTCATGAGACCATGCCAAGTTTCATGATTTTCAGGCGTGTTTTGAAATTACAGGAATTAAAAAACCAAGTTTTCTCAATCTTTCCGGCCGAGCCACGATGCCCAGATGTTTGAATTTCACTCCCATCTCTTGCATTGGACCTAGAAATTCACCCAAGGACACATATGTGATTTTTCAAACAACTTTGGTGCACTGGAGCATGTGCTTGTAGTTCAAATTTGAATTATGCGCATTAAATACCCATAAACTCAATTAATGTATAAAAAATCGAAATGAGCCCGGAATAATTCCAAAATTTAGCACGGTACTTCTATTTCGTCTAATCTGGCTGTGTAAAAAAGTAAGGCGGAAGAAGGCAGTGTACGTATGTCGTTTCGCACACGGAGATGACAAGTTCCATATCGGAACCACAAGCCTTCTTGAGGGAAGTTTCGGTTTGCAAGAAGCCTACACCAAAGCTTGTCCCAATTCGGCCAAAAAAATTACCGCATCATGTTCGTGCCATGTCATGAGACCATGCCAAGTTTCATGATTTTCAAGCGTGTTTTGGAATTACATGAATTAAAAAACCAAGTTTCTCAATCTTTCTGGCCGAGCCACGACGCTCAGATGTTTGAATTTCACTCCCATCTCTTGCATGGGACCTAAAAATTCACCCAAGGACACACATGTGATTTTTCAAACACTTTTGGTGCACTGGAGCATGTGCTTGTAGTTCAAATTTGAATTATGCACATTAAATGCCTAGAAACTCAATTAATGTATAAAAAAGGCGAAACGAGCGCGAAATAATTCTAAAATTTAGCATGGTACTTCTATTTGGTCTAATCTGGATGTGTAAAAAAATTAAGTCGGGAGAAGGCAGTGTACGTATGTCATTTCACACACGGAGGTGACACGTTCCCTCTCGGAACCATGAGCCTTCTTGAGGGAAGCTTCGGTTTGCAAGAAGCGTACATCAAAGCTTGTCCCAATTCGGTCAAAAAATTTACCGCAGCATGTTCGTGCCATGTCATGACACCATGCCAAGTTTTATGATTTCCACGCGTGTTTTTGAATTACAGGAATTAAAAACCAAGTTTCTCAATCTTTCCGGTCGAGCCACGACGCCCAGATGTTTGAATTTCACTCCCATCTCTTGCATTGGGACCTAGAAATTCACCCAAAGACACACATTTGATTTTTCAAACAAGTTTGGTGCACTTGAGTACGTGCTTGTAGTTCAAATTTGAATTATGCACATTAAATGCCAAGAAACTCAATTAACGTATAAAAAGGCGAAACGAGCCCGGAATAATTCCAAAATTTAGCATGGTACTTCTATTTGTTCTAATCTGGCTGTGTAAAAAAATTAAGGCGGGAGAAGGCAGTGTACGTATGTTGTTTCGCACATGGAGGTGACACGTTTCCTCTCGGAACCAGGAGTCTTCTTGAGGGAAGCTCCGGTTTGCAAGAAGATTACACCAAAACTTGTCCCAATTCGACCCAAAAAATTACCGCAGGATGTTCGTGCCATGTCATGACACCATGCCAAGTTTCATGATTTTCAGGCGTGTTTTGGAATTACAGGAATTTAAAAATCAAGTTTCTCAATCTTTCCGTCCGAGCCACGACGCCCAGATGTTTGACTTTCACTCTCATCTCTTGCATGGGACCTAGAAATTCACCCAAGGACATACATGTGATTTTTCAAACAACTTTGGTGCACTGGAGCACGTGCTTGTAGTTCAAATTTGAATTATGCACATTAAATGCCCAAAAACTCAATTAATGCATAAAAAAGCCAAACGAACACGGAATAATTCCAAAATTTAGCACGATACTTCTATTTGGTCTAATCTGCTTGTGTAAAAAAATTAAGGCGGGAGAAGGCAGTGCACGTATGTCGTTTCGCACACAGAGGTGACACGTTCCCTCTCGGAAACAGGAGCCTTCTTGAGGGAAGCTCCGGTTTGCAAGAAGCTTACACCAAAACTTGTCCCAATTCGGCCAAGGATTTTACTGCGGCATGTTGGTGCCATGTCATGACACCATGCCAAGTTTCATGATTTTCAGCTGTGTTTTGGATTTACAGGAATTAAAAACCAAGTTTCTCAATCATTCCGGCCGAGCCACGACATCCAGATGTTTGAATTTTATTCCCATTTCTTACATGGGACCTATAAATTCACCCAAAGACACACATGTGATTTTTTTAGCAAACTTTGGTGCATTGGAGCATGTGCTTGTAGTTCAAATTTTAATTATGCACATTAAATGCCTAGAAAGTCAATTAATGCATAAAAATGCCAAACGAACCCGGAATAATTCCAAATTTAAACACGACACTCATGTACTAGTTGCATGTTCACTGTACGTAAATGTTCTAGCAATTCAAACACCATTTTGTCTTTCAAAACATAATGAAAAAATTCGGTATACCACAAACAGTTTACTAGAAAGAATCGTGTGTGATGCGATATAAAATAACTTGGCGCACCGTCTTGTCTGGCTTACGCAGGAAGCTTCGTCGTCTACAGTCCACCGCCCCCGCTTGAACCACACTTGCGCGCCAGTTTCTCGCGGCACCGAGCAAAAATTTTTGGCCACCGCGGAAATATCTATCTCCCCGCCCCCTCCCTCCTACCAAAAGCCACATTTCCACTATTCCTCCTTGCTTTCCAAGTTCAAACATTCATTGTTGCTTACTGGCAGCTCAGCCTCCTTGCCGGCGACCCTTCTTGTTGCAGCGTCGCCTCCTCGCCAGCAACCCTTCTTCTTGCAGCGCCGCCTCCTCGCAAGCGACCCTTCTTCTTGCAGCGCCGCCTCCTCGCCGGCGACCCTTCTTGCTGCGTGGCCTCCTCGCCGCCGACCCTTCTTCTTGCTGCGCGGCCTCATCGATATGGTTAGGTAATCCACACCCCACCCACACCATCCTCCTCCTTTCTCGTCCCACATGCCCCGACTGACGGAGCGACACCTTCCACCGAAATCACTGCCCCCTCCTCAAATTAAGCGCCGCCCGCAGCCATTTTGCATCACGCTTTTATGTTGATATTTATTGCATTATGGGCTGTTATTACACATTATGTCACAATACTTATGTCCTTTCTCTCTTATTTTACAAGGCTTACATAAAGAGGGAGAATGCCGGCAGCTGGAATTCTGGGCTGGAAAAGGAGCAAATATTAGAGACCTATTCTGCGCAGCTCCAAAAGTCGTGAAACTTCACGGAAGTCATTTTTTGAATTAATAAAAAATACTGGACGAAGAAAATACCAGAGGGGGGCCACACCCTGGCCACGAGGGTGGGAGGCGCGCCCTACCCCCTGGGCGCGCCCCTGCCTCGTGGCCTCCTTGGTGGCCCTCCGGTGCCCATCTTCTGCTATATGAAGTCTTTCGTCCGAGGAAAAATCATAAGCAAGCTCTCGGGAAGAAACTCCGCCGCCACGAGGTGAAACCTTGACGAAACCAATCTAGGGCTCCGGCAGAGCTGTTCTACCGGGGACAATTCCCTTCGGGAGGGGGAAATCATCGCCGTCGTCATCACCAACGCTCCTCTCATCGGGAGGGGGCCAATCTCCATCAACATCTTCACCAGCACCATCTCCTCTCAAACCCTAGTTCATCTCTTGTATCCAATCTTTGTCCCAAAGCCTCAGATTGGTACCTGTGGGTTGCTAGTAGTGTTGATTACTCCTTGTAGTTGATGCTAGTTGGTTTATTTGGTGGAAGATCATATGTTCAGATCCTATATGCATATTAATACTCCTCTGATTATGAACATGAATATGCTTTGTGAGTAGTTACGTTTGTTCCTGAGGACATGGGAGAAGTCTTGCTATTAGTAGTCATGTGAATTTGGTATTCTTTCGATATTTTGATGAGATGTATGTTGTCTATCCTCTAGTGATGTTATGTGAACATCGATTACATGACACTTCACCATTATTTGGTCCTAGAGGAAGGCATTGGGAAGTAATAAGTAGATGATGGGTTGCTAGAGTGACGGAGCTTAAACCGTAGTTTATGCGTTGTTTCGTAAGGGGCTGATTTGGATCCATCTTTTGTAGTTGCGGATGCTTGCAATAGAAGTTAATCATAAGTAGGATGCTTGTCCAAGTAAGGACATCACCCAAGCACCGGTCCACCCACATACCAAATTATCAAAGTACCGAACGCGAATCATATGAGCGTGATGAAAACTAGCTTGACGATAATTCCCATGTGTCCTCGGGAGCGCTTTTATCTGTATAAGAGTTTGTCCAGGTTTGTCCTTTGCTACAAAAAGGATTGGGCCATCTTGCTGCACTTTATTTACACCTGTTACTTGTTACCCGTTACAAATTACCTTATCACAAAACTATCTGTTACGATAATTTCAGTGCTTGCAGAGAATACCTTGCTGAAAACCGCTTATCATTTCCTTCTGCTCCTCATTGGGTTCGATACTCTTACTTATCAAAAGGACTATCATAGATCCCCTATACTTGTGGGTCATCATATAACATGGAGCTGAGTAGCACATGGCCGCACGCGCGAATGAGGTCGCTATGGCTGGCATGCGTGTCGATCGCTAGATCTTGGAGGAGCACCTCGTCTTCGAGGCCACCGTCGGCACCGCCGTGCGGTTGTCTACTTTAAAATACAGTTCGTGATGTTTTCTCGAGGCCACCACTAGTGCCTTCTAGTGATTTGTCCTCTCTAATGTTAATATGCAATCTGATGTTCAGTTAACAGTTGGGTCCTCTGAAATGTAATGTTCAGTTAACACTTTGGTCCAACAATTGCTACATTTCATAGTACTGTTCTCCAGCATTCTTTGTTTTGTTAACTGTCTTATCTTCTAGTACATGTTTCTATTCTGCAATGTCGTGCTTAGTTATTTTGGTTCATTTGGTCTGTTGTCCATTTAACTGTTTGGTTCACTTCTGCAATTTGATTTTCATTTGTTGTGGGTACAATTTTGTATTGTTATGCATGTGGCACCAATCGAATTTGGTTGTACTCAATACATATTCTACTGATAGTATGGCAACTCTCAGTTAACCTGATCAAGATCTTCCTTATGTGTGATGCAGGGAAACAATGGGAGACACTGCGGTTTACCATCGAGGTTTGTTCAAGCAGGGTCCTTTGGCTAATAGCACATTATTGTGCAGTTGCAGGAATCATTCTAATATTTAGGTTTCTTACAATTTGGTCTTGCACATGTAGGTCCTGTTGCCGTCAGAGGCTTAGACCCACTGTTTGACCCATTTTGCATAAGGGGAAATGAGATGTCCATGAATATCAGTCAAGTCAAGAAACTCTGAAAGATTGTTAGGATGAAGAAACTTGCGACAAATAACAGCAAGATCTTTGTTTGCACAATGAAGAAGACATCAATCAACTATAGGATGGTACCAACTCTTTTACCTTGTTTTTACCCCTTGCGTCATTTCAAAATTTACAACAACGATTTATGCATAGCTTTGTTTTCAGTACTTTTCAAAGCAGTTCACCGATGATTACCTCTCAAACCACCAGCATGGTGAAAGAGGCGAGGAAGGTATTCATTCAACACCCATGGTACAATATTGAAGTCTTGCTGAAGAGGACGAAGGTTGGGCGGGCAATTATCCATAGCCACTGGCCTAAAGTTGCAAGGACATTCAACATCACTGAAGGCTCAATCACTTCTGCAGTTTCCCAGATGAGATTCATCTGTCTATTTACCATGTATGATGCTACTTTCCAAAGGTTTTTAATGTTGCATGTGAAACTTGGTGCTGTTGTGTAATGGTGTAACTGAGTGCCGAAGCTATCTGATGTAATTCGATTATGAACTCCTGGCTGCTTTTATACGGATATGAAATATCTGGCGTGTTTTATAAGAAATGTCGGTTTGATTAGTACATGGACTATCAATAATAGGCTAATTACCCTTCTTATTGGGGTTTTCTATTGCAAACTGTTACTCAGACAACACCGTGGGCGATGAACTCAAACAACCCGCACGATTTCTAGAAAGTAGGCGTGTTCGATCAACTAACAATCACACGTGGCTTCCGGCAGCGAACTGTTTGCGTTAGGCCACCTTGCACAAACGTTTCCACACAAAGAACCGTGTGCGATGTACATACCTACGGAAATGATTTTCTGGGATTCACCATGTGGGATGTACATACCTACGGAAATGGTTTTTGGGATTAACCTTGTGGGATGTATATACCTACGGAAATGATTTTTGGGATTCACCGTGTGGGATGTATATACCTACGGAAATGATTTCTGGGATTCACCGTGTAGGATGTACATACCTACGGAAATGATTTCCGGGATTCATCGTGTGGGATGTACATACCTACGGAAATGATTGGGTTTCGATGCCTCGCCCGATGGCACATGGCCCCAGCCTGGGTCCCAGGAGGGCCTATCCCCGATGATTTCTGGGTCGTGTGGGAAGGACACCCTATCGCACAGACTCACTTGGCGATGGTTCCAAATGCCGTCGTGCAAAGGGGTTTTAAACCGTTTGTTTAGGACATCGTTGTACCAGTGCTTAGGCATCTTGTCCATGAGGCATGGTTCGCAAGCATCAAGTGATTCCAAAAGCCCATCAGCATGGAGTTTCTTCATGCGCTTTACACCAATATGACCTAAACGGCAGTGCCACAAATATGTTGCAGTATCATTATCAACTTTGCATCTTTTGGCATCAATATTATGAATATGTGTATCATTACGATCGAGATTCAATAAACCATTTATATTAAGTGTATGACCATAGAAGGTTTTTTCATGTAAACAGAACAACAATTATTCTTTGACTTAAATGAATAACCGTATTGCAATAAACATGATCCAATCATACTCATGCTCAACGTAAACACCAAATAACATTTATTTTGGTCCAACACTAATCTCGAAGGTAGAGGGAGTGTGCTATGGTGAAATTATCAACCTTGGAATCATTTCCAACACACATCGTCACTTCGCCCATAACTAGTCTGTGTTCATTCTGCAACTCCTGTTTTTAGTTACTACTCTTAGCAACTAAACCAGTATCAAATAATGAGGGGTTCCTATAAACACTAGTAAAGTACACATCAATAACATGTATATCAAATATACTTTTGTTCACTTTGCCATCCTTCTTATCCGCCAAGTATCTTGGCCAGTTCCACTTCCAGTGACCATTCCCTTTGCAGTAGAAGCACTCAGTTCTAGGCTTGGGTCTAGCTTTGGGCTTCTTCATGGGAGCATCAAATTGCTTGCTATTCTTCTTTGAAGTTCCTCTTTCTTTCCCTTTGCCCTTTTCTTGAAACTAGTGGTCTTGTTAACCATCAACACTTGATGCTATTTCTTGATTTCTACCTTCACCGATTTTAGCATCGCGAAGAGCTTGGGAATCACTTTCGTCATCCCTTGCATATTATAGGTCATCACTAAGTTCTAGTAACTTGGTGATAGTGACTAGAGAACTTTGTCAATTACTATCTTATCTGGAAGATTAAATCCCACTTTATTCAAGAAATTGTAGTACCCAGACAATCTGAGCACATGCTCACTGGTTGAGCTATTCTCTTCCATCTTGTAGGCAAAGTACTGTCAGAGGTCTCATACCTCTCGACACGGAAATGAGTATGAAATACCAATTTCAACTCTTAGAACATCTTATATGCTCCATGGCGTTCAAAACGTTTTTTAAGTCCCGGTTCTAAGTTGTAAAGCATGGTGCACTAAACTATTAAGTAGTCATCATACCGAGCTTTGTCAAACGTTCATAACGTCTGTATCTGCTCCTGCAATAGATCCGTCACCTAGCGGTGCATCAAGGACATAATTCTTCTGTGCAACAATGAGGATAATCCTCAGATCACGGACCGAGTCCGCATCATTGTTACTATGATCTTTCAACTTATTTTTCTCTAGGAACATATCAAAAATAAAACAGGGGAACTACACGCGAGCTATTGATCTACAACATAGATATGCAAAATACTATCAAGTACTAACTTCATGATAAATTAAAGTTCAATTAATCATATTACTTAAGAAATACCACGTAGATAGACAACCCTCTAGTCATCTAAATGATCACGTGATCCATATCAACTAAACCATGTCTGATCATCACATGAGATGGAGTAGTGTCGGGTGGTTGGTGCGACATATGCCAACGGGTGGCTTATCTGTGTGGGAGCCAGTATGACGTCGCCGGTGCCTGGAAGCGAGATAAGGCGAAGACATGCACGCCGGCGAATCTTACCCAGCTTCGGGGCTCTCCGTGGAGATAACACCCCTACTGCTGCTCTGCGGGGTCTCCGCATGATCACTCGATGAACAAGTAGCTACAAGGTGCTCCTCGAGCTGTTTGGCGAGAGGAAGAAGAAGGGCAAGGCTAGCTCTACTCTTCTCTCTATGTGTGGTAAAACCTAGATGAGATCCACCCTTTGCATGGGTGCCCCGGGGGTTTATATAGGCCTACCCCCCGGGGGTACAATGGTAATCCGGCTGGGAGCGGGTCCCAGCCGTCAGTGTCTACGCTCGCCAGCTGGTGGGCCCCGCCGGCTGCTGGCATCTTGGTCGACAGGCAGGCCCTACTGCCTAGGGCCCTGTCGGCGGCCAATTACTGTCGCCTCAATCCTGATGATGAGGGCTTTATCGAGGTAAGCGTGGCTACAGCGCCGCCGCCTGGCGGGCTATCACTGTAGCCTCACGTCGTCTTGTCTTCTTAATGGGGCGCCTCCTTCGAGGGAAGGAGCAAGCCAGCTTTGGGAAAGCCGGCCATGTCTCGGGCCGACTGGGGGAGGCCTGGCCGCCTTCGGGTGTCTCTCTGCCCAAAGGGGCCCACCGCCCGTGGGCTGCGCTGACAGCCCGTCGTGGATGGCGCCATAGTCATCATGGCAACAGTGCCGCGCCGGACGGGTCAGGGCTACCCCGTACGGCGCACTGTGCCAGGCGTGCTCCGGGTTTTGGGGGTGGCAGGCTTTACTGTAGCCACGCCCCGTCCCATTGCCGTTATGTAGTTGCGGGCCTCGAGGGTACGATCTTGACCGCGTCGTGGGAGCCGGCTTCTTGGAGTCGGCCTTCTCGTAGCCGGCCTCTCGGAGCCCGCCCTCTCGCGGCTTTCTTCATGAAGGTTAAGGCCGGACCGCCTTCCGACAGTCGGCCTGAGGGGCAGCCGGTAGGGGGAAGGCGGCCCCACGTCTTGGTTTCTTGGAGGCCGGATTGGCTTGTAATTTTTTCTGAAGTGCCAAGGGGAGCCGGCTAGGCTACCCGTGGTCATTTACCCCGACAGTAGTCCCCGAAGCTGGTCGCGCTTCGAGGTCAGCAAGGGGGACGAGAAGCTCGGTCAGCTTCCTATCTTGAGGAGTCGGCAGCTGGGAGCCGGCTCTGCTTATGCGCGCCGCCTTGGGTGGGCGCCGTGGTCTCGTAAACAGGAATGTGGGCCAACTCGTGCGCTGACCGCATGCCTCCGTGCGTGTCACGTGGCAGAAAAGGCCTGCCATGGCGCGTGCGCAACGGGACGTCGCCGCAGGCCCGGGCCCGCCACGCCTGGCCTCGGCCCAGGCGCGGATCTTCTGCGGCCCAGGGTGGACGGTCTGCCTTCCCGCGGCGGTTTCGCCACGCTGTCAAGGCACGGTAATTGCGGGACGTGGGGGATTGGGCGCAGTTAATCCCACGTCCCCCAGTCCACGCCTCCTCGGCTCCGCCGCGAGGGCCTATAAGTAGGGGGAGGAGAGGGAGCGGCAGAGGCTCGCACGCTCTCCCTCGCTCCACCCTTCCTCGTCTTCTTTCTTCTCTCTCTCCGCCGTTGCAGCACCTCTTCGCCGCACCGTTCCGCCGCCACCGCGTCTTGCTTCTCACCGCACCGCTCCAATGGCGCTGTCGAGCTCGTGGGACGGCTCCAACGTCCTCGATGAGCACATCGAGTTCCTTCG
This sequence comes from Aegilops umbellulata, assembly GCA_032464435.1. Lineage (NCBI taxonomy): Eukaryota > Viridiplantae > Streptophyta > Magnoliopsida > Poales > Poaceae > Aegilops > Aegilops umbellulata. Next base: position 547,077,247 of record CP136058.1, read on the forward strand.
CCGGACGCAGCGTCTGCCCGGCGAGAACTACGTGCGGGTCCGTCATGCGCCAGAGAAGGAGATCTCGCCGGCACCGGAGGAGGGCGAGCGGGTGATCTTCCGCTCGCACTGCATACGCGGCTTCGGCCTCCCGGCGAGCGGATTCCTTCGCTCATTCCTCGAGTTTTACCACCTTCAGCCGCATCACCTCACCCCCAACATCGTGATGATGCTGTCGGCCTTCGTCACCCTCTACGAGGGTTTCCTTGGCGTCCTCCCCACCATAGAGCTCTGGGGAGATTTCTTCCAGAGCAAACTCGGCACCGTCGTGGCGGGCGTGCTCGCCCCATGCGGAGCTTACATCGCCATGAGGCAGACGGGTGAGAACAATCCGTTCCCATCCATCCCGCTGATCCAGTCGGTGAAGCTCTGGCAGAAGTCCTACTTCTACGTGAGGAACGTCACCCCGCAAGGCGACTTTGTCAATCTGCCGGCTTACGTAGCCGGCCCGCCGGCTTCGAGGCCGGCCTCATGGAGCTACCGGGCCAGGACGCTTTCCCAGGCCGGGAACGCCGCCGTCGCCCGCCTCCGGGTGATGGTCCAGTCGCAGGGCCTGGTCGGAGCTGACCTGGAGGCCGCCTTCGTGGAGCGCCGGGTACTCCCACTCCAAGGTCGGCCGCACATGATCTGCCAGATGAGCGACCGCTTCGACCCATGCCGGCTAAGCACCAGGGAGATGCCTCATGCCGAGGTGTCCTACCTGGTGAACTACATCGCCAACTACAAGCTCGCCGAGGATTGGCGATTCGGCAAGGAGCCGTACTCTCGCGCCAACCCTCCGCATGTCGTAAGTATTTCTTCTTTCCTTTCTTTTGTGTTGCCGGCTTTGATATGACCGGCCTCTGATCCGCCGGCTTGTTTTCCGCAGAATCCTCTACTTCCGCTGGCGGCGGGGGCCGCGGGGGCAGAGCGCCCGTTCCACCCCGACCGCACGGTAGATGACGTCGACGATCCGGACCTCGGAGCGGCCGCCATGGAGGACGCCGCCGAGGGGGAAGGCGGCGAGGCAGGCGGCCGGGCTCGGAGCCGGCCTCTAGGACTGGGCGGACGACGACGAGGTCGAAACTGTCCCGCATCGCCAGCCGGCGCCGGATCCTCAAGGCGCGGGCTCTTCTGCCGCGCCGGCCGCCCGTGGCGCCGCACCGAACCGCCGGGCCGCGTCGTCCTACTTCGGCAGCCGGCCGAAGAAGCCCAGGGGCACCGCCGCGGCAACCAAGCGGGATGAGGCGGCAGCGAAGGCGATCCGCTTCCAGAAGGTTGTGAAGCGGCCGCAGGCGGTTTCGGCATAAGTGTTGATCATCTTGTACTCTTGTCGTGTTCTTGGATTGGAGTTCTTCTAAATTCTTTCTTGGTTGACCGGCCAGGGCGCCGCTTTGTTGGAAATATGACCTAGAGGCAATAATAAAAGCATTATTATTATATTTCCTTGTTCATGATAATTGTCTTTTATTCATGCTATAATTGTGTTATCCGGAAATCGTAATACATGTGTGAATACATAGACACCAATATGTCCCTAGTGAGCCTCTAGTTGACTAGCTCGTTGATCAACTGATAGTCAGGGTTTCCTGACTATGGACATTGGATGTCATTGATAACAAGATCACATCATTAGGAGAATGATGTGATGGACAAGACCCAATCCTAAGCATAAGAACAAAGATCGTATAATTCGTTTGCTAGAGCTTTTCCAATGTCAAGTATCTTTTCCTTAGACCATGAGATCGTGTAACTCCCGGATACCGTAGGAGTGCTTTCGGTATTCCAAACGTCACAACGTAACTGGGTGACTATAAAGGTATACTACGGGTATCTCCGAAAGTGTCTGTTGGGTTGACACGGATCGAGACTGGGATTTGTCACTCCGTATGACGGAGAGGTATCACCAGGCCCACTCAGTAATGCATCATCATAATGAGCTCAATGTGATCAAAGTGTTTGATCACGGGATCATGCATTACGGTACGAGTAAAGTGACTTGCCGGTAACGAGATTGAACGAGGTATTGGGATACCGACGATCGAATCTCGGGCAAGTAAAATACCGATTGACAAAGGGAATTGAATACGGGATTGATTGAATCCTCGACATCGTGATTCATCCGATGAGATCATCGAGGAGTATGTGGGAGACAACATGGGTATCTAGATCCCGCTGTTGGTTATTGTCCAGAGAGGTGTCTCGGTCATGTCTGCATGTCTCCCGAACCCGTAGGGTCTACACACTTAAGGTTCGGTGACGCTAGGGTTGTAGAGATATGAGTATGCAGTAATCCGAAAGTTGTTCGGAGTCCCGGATGAGATCCCGGACGTCACGAGGAGTTCCGGATTGGTCCGGAGGTGAAGAATTATATATAGGAAGTGCAGTTTCGGCCATCGGGAGTGATCCGGGGGTCACCGGTATTGTACCGGGACCACCAGATGGGTCCCGGGGGTCCATTGGGTGGGGCCACCCATCCCGGAGGGCCCCATGGGCTGAAGTGGGAGGGGGGTCCAGCCCTTAGTGGGCTGGTGCGCCCCCCAAGGCCCACCCCCTGCGCCTAGGGTTGGAACCCTAGGGTGGGGGGGGGCGCCTACTTGCCTTGGGGGGCACTCCACCCCCCTTGGCCGCCGCCCCCTTTGAGATTGGATCTCCCAGGGCCGGCGCCCCCAGGGGGCCTGTATAAAGGGGGGAGGGAGGGGCAGCCGCACCCTTGACCCCTGGCGCCTCCCTCTCCCCTGTCACACCTCTCCCTCTCGCGCAAACGCTCGGCGAAGCCCTGCTGCACGTGACAACTGCATCCACCACCACGCCGTCGTGCTGCTGGATCTCCATCAACCTCTCCTTCCCCCTTGCTAGATCAAGGAGGAGACGTCATCCGCTCCGTACATGTGTTGAACGCGGAGGTGCCGTCCATTCGGCGCTTGGTCATCGGTGATTTGGATCACGGCGAGTACGACTCCATCATCCACGTTCTAGTGAACGCTTCCGCACGAGATCTACAAAGGTATGTAGATGCATCTGAATACTCGTTGCTAGATGAACTCATAGATGGATCTTGGTGAAACCGTAGGAAATTTTTTGTTTTCTGCAACGTTCCCCAACAGAGCTAGGTCTATGCGTAGTTCTTTTTGCACGAGTAGAACACAATTGTTGTGGGCGTAGATGTTGTCAACTTTCTTGCTGCTACTAATCTTATTTTGCTTCAGCGGTATTGTGGGATGAAGCGGCCCGGACAAACCTTACACGTACGCTTACGTGAGACCGGTTCCACCGACTGACATGCACTAGTTGCATAAGGTGGCTGGCGGGTGTCTGTCTCTCCCACTTTAGTTGGAGCGGATTCGACGAAAACGGTCCTTATGAAGGGTAAATAGAAGTTGACAAATCACGTTGTGGCTTTTACGTAGGTAAGAAAACGTTCTTGCTAGAACCCTAATGCAGCCACGTAAAACTTGCAACAACAATTAGAGGATGTCTAACTTGTTTTTGCAGCAAGTGCTTTGTGATATGATATGGCCAAAGTTGTGACGAATGATGAATGATATATATGTGATGTATGAGATCATGTTCATGTAATAGGAATCACGACTTGCATGTCGATGAGTATGACAACCGGCTGGAGCCATAGAGTTGTCATTATTTTTTATGACCTGCGTGTCAATGGAAACGCCATGTAAATTACTTTACTTTATTGCTAAACGTGTTAGCCATAGTAGTAGAAGTAATAGTTGGCGAGCAACTTCATGGGGACACGATGATGGAGATCATGATGATGGAGATCATGGTGTCATGCCGGTGACAAGATGATCATGGAGCCCCAAGATGGAGATCAAAGGAGCTATGTGATATTGGCCATATCATGTCACTATTATTATTTGATTGCATGTGATGTTTATCATGTTTTGCATCTTGTTTACTTAGAACGACGGTAGTAAATAAGATGATCCCTCATAATAAATTTCAAGAAAGTGTTCCCCCTAACTGTGCACCGTTGCGACAGTTCGTTGTTTCGAAGCACCACGTGATTATCGGGTGTGATAGATTCCAATGTTCACATACAACGGGTGTAAGACAGATTTACACATGCAAACACTTAGGTTGTCTTGATGAGCCTAGCATGTATAGACATGGCCTCGGAACACGGAGGACCGAAAGGTCGAGCATGAGTCGTATAGAAGATACGATCAACATGGAGATGTTCATCGATGATGACTAGTCCGTCCCACGTGATGATCGGACACGGCCTAGTCGAGTCGGATCATGTTACACTTAGATGACTAGAGGGATGTCTAATCTAAGTGGGAGTTCATTAAATAATTTGATTAGATGAACTTAATTATCATGAACTTAGTCTAAATAAACTTTGCAATATGTCTTGTAGATCAAATGGCCCAAGCTAATGTCAACATGAACTTCAACGCGTTCCTAGAGAAAACCAAGCTGAAAGATGATGGCAGCAACTATACGGACTGGGTCCGGAACCTGAGGATCATCCTCATAGCTGCCAGAAAACAATATGTCCTAGAAGCACCGCTAGGTGAAGCACCCATCCCAGAGAACCAAGACATTATGAATGCTTGGCAGCAGCGTGCTGATGATTACTCCCTCGTTCAGTGCGGCATGCTTTACAACTTAGAACCGGGGCTCCAAAAGCGTTTTGAGCATCACGGAGCATATGAGATGTTCGAGGAGCTGAAACTAGTTTTTCAAGCTCATGCCCGGGTCGAGAGATATGAAGTCTCCGACAAGTTCTACAGTTGTAAGATGGAGGAAAACAGTTCTGTCAGTGAACACATACTCAAGATGTCTGGGTTACACAACCGCTTGACTCAGCTGGAGATTAACCTCCCAGACGAGGCGGTCATTGACAGAATCCTCCAGTCGCTCCCACCTAGCTACAAGAGCTTTGTGATGAACTACAATATGCAGGGGATGGTAAAGACCATTCCTGAGGTATTTGCTATGCTGAAATCAGCAGAGGTTGAAATCAAAAAGGAACATCAAGTGTTGATGGTCAATAAAACCACCAAGTTCAAGAAAGGCAAGGGTAAGAAGAACTTCAAGAAGGACGGCAAGGATGTTGCCGCGCCCGGTAAGCCAGTTGCCGGGAAGAAGTCAAAGCATGGACCCAAGCCTGAGACTGAGTGCTTTTATTGCAAAGGGAAGGGTCACTGGAAGCAGAACTGCCCCAAATACTTAGCGGACAAGAAGGCCGGCAACACTAAAGGTATATGTGATATACATGTAATTGATGTGTACCTTACCAGTGCTCGTAGTAGCTCCTGGGTATTTGATACCGGTGCCGTTGCTCATATTTGTAACTCAAAACAAGAGCTGCGGAATAAGCAGAGACTGGCGAAGGACGAGGTGACGATGCGCATCGCGAATGGTTCCAAGGTCGATGTGATCGCCGTCGGCACGCTACCTCTATATTTACCTACGGGATTAGTTTTAAACCTCAATAATTTTTATTTGGTGCCAAGTTTGAGCATGAACATTGTATCTGGATCTCGTTTAATGCGAGATGGCTACTCATTTAAATCCGAGAATAATGGTTGTTCTATTTATATGAGTAATATGTTTTGTGGTCATGCTCCGATGGTCAATTGTTTATTCTTAATGAATCTCGTGCGTGATAATACACATATTCATAGTGTGAATACCAAAAGGTGTAAAGTTGATAACGATAGTCCCACATACTTGTGGCACTGCCGCCTTGGTCACATTGGTGTCAAGCGCATGAAGAAGCTCCATGCTGATGGACTTTTAGAGTCTCTCGATTATGAATCATTTGACACATGCGAACCATGCCTCATGGGCAAAATGACCAAGACTCCGTTCTCCGGAACAATGGAGCGAGCAACCAACTTATTGGAAATCATACATACTGATGTGTGCGGTCCAATGAGTGTTGAAGCTCGCGGAGGATATCGTTATGTTCTCACTCTCACGGATGACTTGAGTAGATATGGGTATGTCTACTTGATGAAACACAAGTCTGAGACCTTTGAAAAGTTCAAGGAATTTCAGAATGAGGTAGAGAATCAACGTGACCGAAAAATAAAGTTCTTACGATCATATCGTGGAGGAGAATATTTAAGTCACGAATTTGGCACACACTTAAGGAAATGTGGAATCGTTTCACAACTCACGCCGCCTGGAACACCTCAACGTAATGGTGTGTCCGAACGTCGTAATCGCACTCTATTGGATATGGTGCGGTCTATGATGTCTCTTACAGATTTACCGCTATCATTTTGGGGATATGCTCTAGAGACAGCCGCATTCACTTTAAATAGGGCACCGTCTAAATCCGTTGAGACGACATCGTATGAATTATGGTTTGGGAAGAAACCTAAGCTATCGTTTCTAAAAGTTTGGGGATGCGATGCTTATGTCAAGAAACTTCAACCTGAAAAGCTCGAACCCGAATCAGAAAAATGCGTCTTCATAGGATACCCTAAGGAAACCGTTGGGTATACCTTCTACCTAAGATCCGAAGGCAAGATCTTTGTTGCTAAGAACGGATCCTTTCTGGAGAAAGAGTTTCTCTCGAAAGAAGTAAGTGGGAGGAAAGTGGAACTTGATGAAGTATCACCTCTTGAACCGGAGAGTAGCGCAGCTCAAGAAAATGTTTCTGTGGTGCCTCCAACGGTTAGAGAGGAGGTTAATGATGATGATCATGAAACTTCGGATCAAGTTACTACAGAACTTCGTAGGTCCACAAGGACACGTTCCGCACCAGAGTGGTACGGCAACCCTGTTCTGGAAATCATGTTGTTACACAACGGTGAACCTTCGAACTATGAAGAAGCGATGGCGGGCCCAGATTCCAACAAATGGCTAGAAGCCATGCAATCCGAGATAGGATCCATGTATAAAACAAAGTATGGACTTTGACAGACTTGCCCGATGATCGGCGAGCGATAGAAAACAAATGGATCTTTAAGAAGAAGACGGACGCGGATGGTAATGTTACCATCTATAAAGCTCGACTTGTCGCTAAGGGTTATTGGCAAGTTCAAGGGGTTGACTACGATGAGACTTTCTCTCCCGTAGCGAAGCTGAAGTCCGTCCGAATCATGTTAGCAATTGCCGCATACTATGATTATGAGATATGGCAAATGGACGTCAAAACGACATTCCTTAACGGTTATCTTAAGGAAGAACTGTATATGATCCAGCCGGAAGGTTTTGTCGACCCCAAGAATGCTAACAAGGTATGCAAGCTCCAGCATTTATGGGCTGGTGCAAGCATCTCGGAGTTGGAACATTCGCTTTGATGAGATGATCAAAGCGTTTGGGTTTACGCAGACTTATGGAGAAGCCTGTGTTTACAAGAAAGTGAGTGGGAGCTCTGTAGCATTTCTCATATTATATGTAGATGACATACTTTTGATGGGAAATGAAATAGAACTTCTGGACAGCATAAAGGCCTATTTGATTAAGAGTTTTTCAATGAAGGACCTTGGAGAAGCTGCTTATATATTAGGCATCAAGATCTATAGAGATAGATCAAGGCGCCTCATAGGTCTTTCACAAAGCACATACCTTGAAAAGATATTGAAGAAGTTCAATATGGATCAGTCCAAGAAGGGGTTCTTGCCTGTGTTGCAAGGTGTGAAATTGAGCTCAACTCAATGCCCGGCCACGTCAGAAGATATAGAAGAGATGAGTGTCATCCCCTATGCCTCGGCCATAGGGTCTATTATGTATGCCATGCTGTGTACCAGACCTGATGTAAACCTTGCCGTAAGTTTGGTAGGTAGGTACCAAAGTAATCCCGGCAAGGAACACTGGACAGCGGTCAAGAATATCCTGAAGTACCTAAAAAGGACTAAGGACATGTTTCTCGTTTATGGAGGTGACGAAGAGCTCGTCGTAAAGGGTTACGTCGACGCTAGCTTCGACACAGATCTGGATGACTCTAAGTCACAAACCGGGTACGTGTATATGTTGAATGGTGGAGCAGTAAGCTGGTGCAGCTGCAAGCAGAGCGTCGTGGCGGGATCTACATGTGAAGCGGAGTACATGGCAGCCTCAGAGGCGGCGCATGAAGCAATTTGGGTGAAGGAGTTCATCACCGACCTAGGAGTCATGCCCAATGCGTCAGGGCCGATCAAACTCTTCTGTGACAACACTGGAGCTATTGCACTTGCCAAGGAGCCCAGGTTTCACAAGAAGACCAGGCACATCAAGCGTCGCTTCAACTCCATTCGTGAAAATGTTCAGAATGGAGACATAGAAATTTGTAAAGTGCATACGGATCTGAATGTCGCAGATCCGTTGACTAAACCTCTCCCTAGAGCAAAACATGATCAACACCAGAACTCTATGGGTGTTCGATTCATCACAATGTAACTAGATTATTGACTCTAGTGCAAGTGGGAGACTGTTGGAAATATGCCCTAGAGGCAATAATAAAAGCATTATTATTATATTTCCTTGTTCATGATAATTGTCTTTTATTCATGCTATAATTGTGTTATCCAGAAATCGTAATACATGTGTGAATACATAGACACCAATATGTCCCTAGTGAGCCTCTAGTTGACTAGCTCGTTGATCAACTGATAGTCACGGTTTCCTGACTATGGACATTGGATGTCATTGATAACGAGATCACAACATTAGGAGAATGATGTGATGGACAAGACCCAATCCTAAGCATAAGCACAAAGATCGTATAATTAGTTTGCTAGAGCTTTTCCAATGTCAAGTATCTTTTCCTTAGACCATGAGATCGTGTAACTCCCGGATACCGTAGGAGTGCTCTGGGTATGCCAAACGTCACAACGTAACTGGGTGACTATAAAGGTATACTATGGGTATCTCCGAAAGTGTCTGTTGGGTTGACACGGATCGAGACTGGGATTTGTCACTCCGTATGACGGAGAGGTATCACCGGGCCCACTCAGTAATGCATCATCATAATGAGCTCAATGTGGTCAAAGTGTTTGATCACAGGATCATGCATTACGGTACGAGTAAAGTGACTTGCCGGTAACGAGATTGAACGAGGTATTGGGATACCGACGATCGAATCTCGGGCAAGTAAAATACCGATTGACAAAGGGAATTGAATACGGGATTGATTGAATCCTCGACATCATGGTTCATCCGATGAGATCATCAAGGAGTATGTGGGAGCCAACATGGGTATCCAGATCCCGCTGTTGGTTGTTGTCCAGAGAGGTGTCTTGGTCATGTCTGCATGTCTCCCAAACCCGTAGGGTCTACACACTTAAGGTTCGGTGACGCTAGGGTTGTAGAGATATGAGTATGCAGTAATCCGAAAGTTGTTCGGAGTCCCGGATGAGATCCCGGACGTCACGAGGAGTTCCGGATTGGTCCGGAGGTGAAGAATTATATATAGGAAGTGCAGTTTCGGCCATCGGGAGTGATCCGGGGGTCACCGGTATTGTACCGGGACCACCAGATGGGTCCCGGGGGTCCACCGGGTGGGGCCACCCATCCCGGAGGGCCCCATGGGCTTAAGTGGGAGGGGGGACCAGCCCTTAGTGGGCTGGTGCACCCCCCAAGGTCCACCCCCTGCGCCTAGGGTTGGAACCCTAGGGTGGGGGCGCCCACTTGCCTTGGGGGGCACTCCACACCCTTGGCCGCCGCCCCCTTGGAGATTGGATCTCCCAGGGCTGGCGCCCCCCAGGGGGCCTATATAAAGGGGGGGAGGGAGGGGCAGCCGCACCCTTGACCCCTGGCGCCTCCCTCTCCCCTGTCACACCTCTCCCTCTTGCGCAGACGCTCGGCGAAGCCCTGCTGCACGTGACAACTTCATCCACCACCACGCCGTCGTGCTGCTGGATCTCCATCAACCTCTCCTTCCCCCTTGCTGGATCAAGAAGGAGGAGACGTCATCCGCTCCGTACGTGTGTTGAACGAGGAGGTGCCGTCCGTTCGGCGCTTGGTCATTGGTGATTTGGATCACGGCGAGTACGACTCCATCATCCACGTTCTAGTGAACGCTTCCGCACGCGATCTACAAAGGTATGTAGATGCATCTGAGTACTCGTTGCTAGATGAACTCATAGATGGATCTTGGTGAAACCGTAGGAAAATTTTTGTTTTCTGCAACGTTCCCCAACACGCTTTCCCTTGAACGGGGCCCTGCCGCCTCCGTGATTGGATCAGCCGGAGGGTCTTCGAGCTCCCGCCACGTGGACCCCTGCGCCGACCTCATGGAAGCTACGGCACGGAACACACGGGAGGAGCGGGAAGCGTCGGAGCGGAGGGCCGCCCAGGCGGCGAAGGAGCAGGCCGGCGCGACGGCCAAGGCCCAGGCGGAAGCGACGGCTGCGGAGAAGGAGGTGGAGGCCCCGCGCAACCGGCCTCAACAACTCGTCATCCCCCTGCGGAGTGTGGCTCCCAACGCCCCCGTGCCTCCGTCTGAAGGAGCCGACCGCGGCCAGGCGGCGGCGGAGCGGAGGAAGGATGATGTGGTCGTCTTGGAGGAGGTGCCGCGGACGGCGCCGACTGGAGCGGGCCAGAGCGGCCAGCCGGCTGTGGCGCCGGTGCAGCCTGCCGGGAGCGAGCCGGCAGCGGGAGCCGGCCTGGCGGTGCAGCCGTCATCACGCCGGCGCGCGGGGGAAGCTACCTTCGTGCCGGAGCCAGACAGAGCTGCGACCGCCAGTCAGACAGCAGAGGCCTTGGAGGCGGCCAGCTCCAGCACGTTCGAGTGGGCGCCCAATGAGGAGACGGGCGAACTGAACGCGTCGGCCCAAGAGGTCCGGAGCCGGCTTCAGGCTCATGCCACCGCGCTGCAGCGATATACTCGCGATTTCCTTGCGACGCGAGCCGTCGTTCGGGTGAGTCTTCTGGCCTTGGCTGCTTTGCCTTTTTGATTTCTTCTCCGGGGGCGCGTCAGTGCACCCACTGGGTGTAGTCCCCGAGTTCCGAGTCGGCTGCTGAGCAGGCGGCTCGGAACTTACTAGGTCCTGATAGTTATCTTATTCTTATATCATGTCTGATCTTCCAGGAGTACCATAACCGGAGTGCTGCCGCCTTCGACTCCCAGGCTCGGGAGCTGCGCCAGAAGAGCGAGGATCTGACCAACAGCCGGAGTGCATGCTCCGTTTTCTTCATATCCTGTGGGGGTGCGTCAGCGCACCCACTGGGTGTAGTCCCCAAGATCCGGGCCGACTGCTGAGCAGTCGGGTCGGATCTTCCCCGACGATTTCTTCCTTATTTCTTCTTCCTTCGTCTTCATGCTTGCAGGGGCCAACGCCGACTTGAGGGAGCAGCTCGGCGGGGCCCAGACCGCCCTTCGCGCCAAGGAGGCCGAGCTCAACGCCTTAGTCCAGGAGCACGACCGCCTGGCCAAGAAGTTGGCCGACCAGGAGGAGAGCCACAAGGCGGCCCTGAAGGAGGCGCAAGATAGCGAGGCCGCCCTCAAAGCCGAGTTTGAGACCGAAGCGGCAAGCTGGGCTGAGGCGAAGCAAGCGCTGAGCGAGGGTTACAGCTGGATCGAGGATCTGATCGACGGTAAGCCGCCTCCCTTACTCCTTGCTCGCCCCCTTGCCCTCTGATTCGTCTTCTGATTTTTGCTGCTTTTGTTCTCTGCGCAGACTACTTCCCCCGCCACTCCGTCGCGGCCTCCCAGGCCATCGAGGCCTACCGCGAGGCACGCCGTCAGGCGGGAGTTGAGATCGCGTCGGACGCGAGCCGGACACTTGAGGAGCAGCTCCTGGCGATCCAAGCCCGGCTGCAGCCGGCACACCGCATGCTCCGCCGCCTCCAGCGCGCCGGAGCGCAGGTGCTGGCCGCCCTCTGGCCAGGCGAGGCGATTCCCCGCACCCCGAGCCGGACTGCCGACTGGCTGGAGGTGGCAGTCGGCCGCTTTGAGGCCTGGAAGGCCTCCGCTGCTCGATCCAGCACCAGGCGGGCGCTGGAGTTCGTCCTGGCCTGGTACCCCGGGCTGAATTTGGAGCAGCTGAGGACTTGGCGGGAGGAGGCTGATGAAGAGCTGGTGGGGGTGCGGCCGGCTATCATCCAGCGCGCTTCGGCTCTTGCTGACTTCACTAACACCAGCGTCTTCGCTCCTGAGGTGGACGACAACGGCGTCGCCCAGCCGGAGGAGTGGTTCGGGCTGAACCCGGCGGAGGGTGAAGACTCGGCGGAGGAGATCGCCTCCAGCGATGAAGGTGAAGACGAAGAAGGGGAGGAGGGCGAAGACGTCGAGCCGGCCGGTGAAGCAACCAGCCCGCCTCAGCATGACCGTGCCTCCAGCAACGAGGCGCGTGCTAGCGCTCCCTCTGCGGGAGGCAGTGATCATGGCGAGGTTCATCAGCCGGCCACTCCTCCAGCCGGCGCTACTGTCTCCACCAACCTGCCCGACTCGCCAGTCGTTCCCTTGGCTTGATCTGCCATCTTTGCTTTTCCTACTTGTTACTCTTTGAACAATTTCTATTAAGCTTGCGCAGTTCCACCCACTGGGGGTGTATTCAAACTATGTTGAATGTTGGCCTTTTCAAGGCCTTTTGTGTAAATATAATCATGCATGTGTTTGGCTTCCATTCTCGTATGCTTTTTATCCTTGGGCTGTTTCCTTTGCCGCCTTCCCCTGATTGCTGCCTTCCCAGCCGGCAGCTGCTCTGCAGTCTGTGGCTAAGGAAGGACTCGGCTATCTTTTTTGGGGAAGGCAAGTACTCGAGCTTTCTTAGATTGTAGCGAAGTGAATGGAAACCGGCCGGCCGGCTACTCTTGTAGTCGGTCGGCGGTGGAAAAAACCCGGCTTTTGTTATATTAGTCCGTTAGTCCCTAGCCGTTTTTCGTGTGGGCGTCCTTTCCTGCCTTTGGCTCTTGCCAGCCGGACAACCGATTCTTCGAACTGTGACTTTTGGCAAGAGAGGGCTTTGGAGCCAGCGCACTACTTGTCTGACCACGGGTAGGACTTCTAATATAACTTAAGGCGGCCAGTCCCCGGGCCGACTAGTCGAACCCGGTGCCGGACGAGAGAAGTGAATGTATTGACATAATCATAAGCATGATACTCTTCATTCATAGATGAAAGATGGCAGTCCCCGAGTTCTCCTCGAGGGGCCTATTGTCTCGTACTTAGTACAAAAGTTAGCGTGATACATACTGCATTTCAACTGTAAAATCTTCGGAGGAGGTTGGCGTTCCATGGTCGTTCCGACTCCTTGCCGGAGTCGTCTCTCTTTCGTGCCTTCGGCTTCTGTGCGTCGATCAGGTAGTAGGAGTCGTTTCCTAGAGCCCTGCTGATGACGAAGGGGCCTTCCCAAGGGGCCGAGAGCTTGTGCTGGCCGGCTGTTCGCTGGATCAGCCGGAGCACAAGGTCGCCCTCTTGGAAGGATCTTGGCTTGACCTTCCGGCTGTGGTAGCGACGCAGACCCTGTTGGTAGATGGCGGACCGGCTGAGAGCTAACAGCCGGCTTTCTTCCAGCAGGTCGACGCCGTCTTCTCGTGCTTCCTTGGCCTACGCCTCCGTGTACATGGTCCCCCGAGGCGAGTCGAACTCGATGTCGGTTGGGATGACCGCCTCGGCACCATACACGAGGAAGAAAGGGGTGAAGCCGGTTGACCTGTTTGGGGTAGTGCGCAGACTCCAGAGGACGGCCGGCAGCTCCTCGAGCCAGCATCCAGCCGAACGCTCAAGTGGCACGACCAGTCGGGGCTTGATGCCGGAAAGGATGAGGTCGTTGGCTCGTTCGACTTGGCCGTTTGACTGCGGGTGGGCAACGGACGCTAAGTCCAGTTGGATGCCCTGCGTCGCGCAGTAACGTGCCAATGCTCCCTTGGTGTGCCGTTGTCGGTGATGATGCTGTGCGGCATGCCGTACCAAGTTGTTATATCTGCGATGAATGTCACGGCAGTCGGCCCATTCAGCTTCTTGATCGGCTTTGCTTCGATCCACTTGGTGAACTTGTCCACGGCGACAAGCAGATGTGTCATGCCGCCGCGCGCCGTCTTGAATGGGCCCACCATGTCCAGACCCCAAACGGCAAAGGGCCAAGTGAGGGGAATGGTCTTGAGTGCCGAAGCCGGTAGGTGTTGCTTGGAGCTGAAGACTTGGCACCCTTTGCAATGCTTGACTAGTTCCTTGGCGTCGTCCAAAGCAGTCGGCCAAAAGAATCCATGGCGGAAAGCTTTGGCGACTAGTGATCTTGAGGCCGCGTGGTGGCCGCATTCACCTTGGTGAATGTCTCTGAGGATTGCTATGCCCTTTTCTTGTTCAACACATCGCTGGAAGACTCCAGTGACGCTGCGCCTGATGAGCTCTCTATTGACGATTGTGTATGCTCCGGCTCGGCGTTGGACTTGTCTTGCCTCTATTTCGTTAGCCGGCAGTTCTTGGTTTGTCAGGAAGTTGAGGATGGGCTGGGCCCATGATGGAGTTGTGACTTCTTCTATTGCCAACGCGGCTACTGCAACCAGGGTGGGCGGGCTGGGTTGTGAGATGCTGGGGTCGACCACCGCCTGTGGTGCTGGTGCAGTCCCCGGGCCGACTACCGCAGTCCCTGAGCCGGGTTCAGAAGTCCCCGGGTCGGGTGTGACTAAGGAAGTCCCCGAGCCGCCTGCTGAAGTCCCCGCGCCGCCTGCTTGGCTCTTCAAGCCGGATCCGGCTGCATCGGGGCTAGGCGGCACGAAGATGGAATCGGACTCTAGAGACGGCTTGATTGACGGCTTGAGGAGGCGTTGCAGAGAGACGCCGGTTGGAATTGCCTGCCGAGTGGAGCCTAATCGGGCCAGGGCATCTGCTGGCCCGTTGTCGGCTCGTGGTACGTGGAGGAACTCGCATCCTTCAAAGTACCCACTGATCTGCTGGACGAGGAAGCGGTAGCTTGCCATGTTTGCGTCCTTGGCGTCCCAATCGCCGGATGACTGTTGGATTATCAAGTCTGAGTCGCCGTAACACAGGATCCGGCGTATGCCGAGCTCTTTGGCAAGCCGGAGCCCGTGTACGAGCGCCTCATACTCGGCCATGTTGTTGGAGGCGGCAAAGTGAATTTACAGCGTGTATCTGAGCTGGTCGCCTTTGGGAGAGGTGAGGATGACGCCGGCTCCCAAGCCGGTGAGCATCTTGGACCCGTCGAAGTGCAGGCGCCAGTGAGTGGAGTCGGGAGCCGGCGGCAGGTATTGGGTCTCGGCCCAGTCGACGAGGAAGTCGGCCAATGCTTGGGATTTGATGGCGATACGAGGCTGGTAGAAGATCGTGTAAGGGGCCAGCTCGATGGCCCATTTCGCCACCCGGCCGGATGCATCCCGGCTGCCTATGATCTCGGCGAGCGGGGCGGTGCATACGACCGTAATGGGATGCTCTTGGAAGTAGGGCTTCAGCTTCTTGGCGGCAAAGTACACGCCGTAGCACATCTTCTGGTAGTGCGGGTAGTTCTGCTTTGAGGTAGACAGCACCTCGCTCAAATAGTACACCGGCCTCTGGACCGGCTGAGCTCGGCCCTCTTCTGGGCGCTGGACTACGATGACAGTGCTGACCACCCGGCTGGTTGCAGCAATGTAAAGGAGCATGGGCTCTTTCTCAGTCGGCGCCGCCAAGACAGGCGGCGTGGTCAGCATCTTCTTCAGCTCGTGAAAAGCTTGGTCGGCTTGGTCGTTCCACTCGAAGTGAGTGGTCTTCTTCATGAGGCGGTAGAGGGGGAGAGCCTTCTCTCCGAGCCGGCTGATGAAGCGGTTCAGGGAAGCCAAGCATCCGGTGAACTTCTGGACGTCTCGCAGCTTGGTGGGAATCGCCATTCTCTCAATGGCCTTGATCTTTACTGGGTTGCATTCGATGCGCGTTCGGAGACCAGGAAGCCTAGGAGCTGGCCGGCTGGTACTCCGAACACGCATTTCTCGGGGTTGAGCTTGATCCGGAATCGGCGCAGGTTCTCGAATGTTTCCTTGAGGTCTTCTAGCAAGGTGCTGCGCTTCTCCGTCTTCACCACAATGTCGTCCACATAGACGTGGGCATTTCTGCCGAGTTGCTTGAGGAGGCACTTCTGCATGCAATGCTGAAAAGTGGCACCGGCATTTCTCAAGCCGAATGTCATAGTCAGGTAGCAGAAGGCTCCGAATGGTGTGATGAAGGCGGTCTTCAGGCGGTCGGCCGGGTCCAACTTTATCTGATGGTACCCAGAGTAAGCATCCAAGAAACTCAGTAGCACGCATCCGGCTGTGGAGTCTATCACTTGATCTATCCTTGGCAGGGCAAAAGGATCTTTGGGGCAGGCCTTGTTGAGGCTCGTGTAATCTATACACATGCGCCACTTGTTGTTCTTCTTCAGCACGAGGACTGGGTTGGCGAGCCACTCTGGAAAGAACACCTCCATGATGAAGCCGGCAGCCAGAAGCCGGGCTATCTCTTCTCCTACAATCCTCCTCTTTTCCTTCGACAGACGGCGGAGGGGTTGCTTGACTGGTTTTGCACCTTCTCGGACATGTAATTTGTGCTCGGCGAAATCCTTCGGAACACCCGGCATGTCCTTGGGGGACCATGCAAAGATGTCCCGATTCTCACGAAGGAAATCGGCGAGCTCGCCTTCCTATTTGTCGTTTAGGTTTGCCCCAATGACGGCAAACCTTTCCGGGTGCTCGGGGTCAAGAGGTATATTCTTCGTTTCCTTGGCCGACTGGAAGGAACCTTGGGCATCACACTCTTTGGGATCGGGGAATAGGGCCGGCTGCTTGCCAGCTATGGCCACGACCCGGTCCAACTTCTTCTTCTCTTCGGCAATCACTAGGGACTCGGCCAGCCGGCTGCTGGCCGCTGCGCACTCGGCCGATTTCTTGTAGTCGCCGACTACGGTGATGATGCCCTTGGTGCTCGGCATCTTCATCTTGAGGAAAGCATAGTGGGGAACAACCATGAATTTGGCCAAGGCAGGTCGGCCAAACAGTGCATGGTAAGAGCTCTCCAGGTCCACCACTTCAAACCAAATGGCCTCCCTGCGGAAATGATCCTTGTCCCCAAAGAGGACATCAATCTTGATCTTGCCAATGGGGGAGCAGGACAGGCCGGGTACGATGCCGTGGAACACAGTCCGGGTGGGCGTGAGCTGCTTCATCTTGACATTGAGCTTCTTCAGGGTGTCAAGGTACAGGATGTTGATGCTGCTCCTACCGTCTATCAACACGCGGGAGAAACAGGCTGCGCGTCTGTCTGTTGCAAGGGTGGCATCCAGAACAAGTGCATAAGAGCCGGGAGATGGCATCACCTCTGGGTGGTCGGCCCGGCTCCAGCTGATGGGTTTTTCTGACCAATGCATGTGCTCGGAGGGGTTGGCGGCAGCCGCGTTGACTTCCTGGTGCTCTCGGCGCCTGCTGTGCCGGTCTTTAGGCTGGCTGGTGAAGACGACATAGGCGGCGTGCTCGTCGGGGAACTCGTCGTGCACGGCTCCGACTGCTGGCCGAGCGGCCGGCTGCTGCGGAGCCGGAGGCGGCGGACCAGCAGGTGGAGGCGGCGCGAGCCCTTCGCCTTTGGAGATTTGGGTGAGCCAGTGGCACTTCCGGGTTGTGTGGTTGGACGGCTTCGCGCCGCTGTGGAACTTGCATGGGGCGTCGAGGGTTTGCTCGTAGGAGAAGGCTGGCTGCCAAGCCGGCCGGCCGCCTTTCTGCTTCTTGGGTGCGGGCCGCCCTTCGGGCTGCTCGCCCTCGACCACGGCCACCTGCCGACTGGTGGAAGGCAGCATGGGGCCCTTGCGCTTGTGGTCGTTTTGGTACGGGCGTCGGCCGGAGTCCCCAGCCGGCGTCTTGAGCGCCGGGTTGAGTACCTTTCCGGACGCGTCAACCCGAAGTTCAGTCTTCATTGAGGAGTAGGCGGTGGCGTACTTCTCCGCTATGACCAGAAGCTCGTCGAGGGTAGTCGGCTCGTCGCAGAGGAGCTTGTGCTTGAGGAGGGTGCCCTCTCGGCACCCGGCTGTGAAGTATTTGATGGCTTGCACTTCGTGCACTCCTTCACAGGAGTTGCGGATCTTGGCCCAACGTGTGAGGTAGTCGCGAGTGGACTCGCCGGGGCCTTGTACGCACAAGGAGAGCTGTCTGGGCTTGGGAGCCCGCTTGTAGGTGCTGGTGAAGTTGCGGACGAAGGCTTCTGTGAAGTCTAGCCAGCTGTTGACGCTGTATGGCTTGAGGCTTTTGAGCCAGGTCCGTGCCGTGCCTTGAAGCATGAGGGGCACGTACTTCACGGCAACGCGCCTGTTGCCGTTCGCGATGCGTACTGCGGTGGAGTAGTCGATCAACCAATCTTCCGGCTTCACGGAGCCGTTGTACTTGGGCATGTCTCTTGGGAGCGAGAACCCTTTGGGGAAGGGATCGTCGCGGATGCGGGGCCGAAACAAAGCGGGCCGACATCATCTTCTTCTTCTAGCACCAGGGATCGCGCTAGGCGGTCGATCCGATGGCGGGCGTCGTTCTCGCCGACTCCTTCGTGGCGACCTAGTCGGCCGCTGAGAGTCGGATGCGTGACAGGCGGTGGGGTGGGATACCTTTCCCCACGAGGCGGAGGCGGAGGCGGGTTGCCCCGCCGCTCCATGGATCGAGGGTGGCCTTCTGCGTCTCACTCGATGGAGATCTGGGTTCGGCTTCGGCTGGCAGCCGGCTCTTTCTCGTGTCGCGCGCGGGTTCTACCCGCAGTCGGCGTCCGGGACGTCGCGCCATGCTCTCGGCGTCCGGGACGTCCGGGCTTTCCTCGCGGACGTCAGCTTCGTGCCGTTGCGCGGCTGCATCGATTAGCTGCTGGATGCATCTGGTCATGTAGGGGAGCTCTTCGGCCCCCAGTCCATCCAGCTCGTCTACGGCCGCCTGGGCGGCGCGCAGGTTCTCGAGTGGGGTGGCATAGACTGGGCGGTCGACTCCAAGCAAGTCGGCGATGATAGCGCCGCGCTGTCTGACGACGCCGACTCGGCTTGGCCCGCCAGGAGGTGGCGTGCTGAAGGCGGCGCAGTCGACTTCGCGCTGGTGGGCCTTGGTGAGGCGTCTCACGGAAGCTAGCTTCCGGCCCTCCGCGAGGAGGGCGAGGCGGCGAGCCTCCAGTGCTTGGGCGTCGGCATCGGCCAGGAGGGGGACGGACAGATCGTGGATCGCCGCTTGCGGGGCGACATGGGCGTTCTCGCCAGAAGCGCCGCCGTGGCCGATGACCATCACCTCGGCGGTGGCAACGTCACAGCCATCGGCTCAGGGAAGCGGGTCGTCGTAGATCACGACGTTGGTGGGGAAGGCGTCGGGCGAGGCAGTGTCGGAGTCGACATGCATCGGATCGGTGGAGCCAACGGACTCCTGGTCCACAACAGGCTCGCTGGAGACGTGGAGCTGGCCGAGAAGGTCGACGAGGCGGTCGGTGCCCGCATCAGAAGCGGGCTCGTCCGAGACGAGGGCCTCGCCAAGGGGATCGGTGAGGTCGCTTGCTGCGCAAGCATTGGTGACGCCTTGCAGCGCGTCATGGCAAGCGCCATCGGGCGTGCCGGGCTAGCTACGCTCGCTGGGGAGGAAGAAGGTTCCCGTCCAGAACAGGTCTCCGGACGACGGTGCACCTGGCCCCACGGTGGGCACCAAATGTCGGGTGGTTAGTGCGACATATGCCAACGGGTGGCTTATCTGTGTGGGAGCCAGTAAGACGTCGCCGGTGCCTGGAAGCGAGATAAGGCGAAGACATGCACGCCGGCGAATCTTACCCAGCTTCGGGGCTCTCCGTGGAGATAACACCCCTACTGCTGCTCTGCGGGGTCTCCGCATGATCACTCGATGAACAAGTAGCTACAAGGTGCTCCTCGAGCTGTTTGGCGAGAGGAAGAAGAAGGGCAAGGCTAGCTCTACTCTTCTCTCTATGTGTGGTAAAACCTAGATGAGATCCACCCTTTGCATGGGTGCCCCGGGGGTTTATATAGGCCTACCCCCCGGGGGTACAATGGTAATACGGCTGGGAGCGGGTCCCAGCCGCCAGTGTCTACGCTCGCCGGCTTCTGCGCCGGCTGCTGGGGCCCGCCGACTGCTGGCATCTTGGTCGACAGGCAGGCCCTACTGCCTAGGGCCCTGTTGGCGGCCGATTACTGTCGCCTCAATCCTGATGATGAGGGCTTTATCGAGGTAAACGTGGCTATAGCGCCGCCGCCTGGCGGGCGATCGCTGTAGCCTCACGTCGTCTTGTCTTCTTAAAGGGGCGCCTCCTTCGAGGGAAGGAGCAAGCCGGCTTTGGGAAAGCCGGCCATGTCTCGGGCCGACTGGGGGAGGCCTGGCCGCCTTCGGGTGTCTCTTTGCCCAAAGGGGCCCACCGCCCGTGGGCTGCGCTGACAGCCCGTCGTGAATGGCTCCATAGTCATCATGGCAACAGTGCCGCGCCGGACGGGTCAGGGCTACACCGTATGGCGCACTGTGCCAGGCGTGCTCCGGGTTTCGGGGGTGGCAGGCTTTACTGTAGCCACGCCCCGTCCCATCGCCGTTATGTGATTGCGGGCCTCGAGGGTACGATCCTGACCGCGTCCTGGGAGCCGGCTTCTTGGAGTCGGCCTTCTCATAGCCGGCCTATCGGAGCCGGCCCTCTCGCGGCTTTCTTCATGAAGGTTAAGGGCGGGCCGCCTTCCGACAGTCGGCCTGAGAGGCAGCCGACAGGGGGAAGGCGGCCCCACGTCTTGGTTTCTTGGAGGCCGGATTGGCTTGTAATTTTTTGTGAAGTGCCAAGGGGAGCCGGCTAGGCTACCCATGGTCATTTACCCCGACATGTAGTTTCCAATAGTGAACATCACTATGTTGATCATATCTACTATATGACTCACGCTCGACCTTTCCGTCTCAGTGTTTCGAGGCCATATCTGCATATGCTAGGCTTGTCAAGTTTAACCCAAGTATTCTGCGTGTGCAAAACAAGCTTCTATCCATTGTATGTGAACGTAGAGCTTATCACACTCGGTCATCACGTAGTGTCTCAGCACGACGTACTTTAGCAACGGTGCATACTCAGGGAGAACACTTATACCTTGAAATTTAGTGAGGGATCATCTTACAATGCTACCGCCGTACTAAACAAAATAAGATGCATAAAGGATAAACATCACATACAATCAATATAAGTGATATGATATGGCCATCATTATCTTGTGCCTTTGATCTCCATCTCCGAAGCACCGTCATGATCACCATTGTCACCGGCTTGACACCTTGATATCCATCGAAGCATCGTTGTCGTCTCGCCAACTGTTGCTACTACGACTATCGCTACCGCTTATTGATAAAGTAACGCAATTACATGGTGATAGCATTTCATACAATAAAGCGACAACCATATGGCTCCTGCCGATTGCTGATAACCGTTACAAAACATGATCATCTCATACAACAATTTATATATCATCATGTCTTGACCATATCACATCACAACAAGCCCTGCAAAAACAAGTTATACGTCCTCTACTTTGTTGTTGCAATTTTTATGTGGCTGCTACGGGCTTCTAGCAAGAACCGTTCTTACCTACGCATCAAAACCACAATGATTTTTTGTCAATTTTGTTGTTTTAACCTTTAACAAGGACCAGGCGTAGTCACACTTGATTCAACTAAAGTTGGAGAAACAAACACCCACTAGCCACCTATGTGCGAAGCACGGCGGTAGAACCAGTCTCATGAACGCGGTCATGTAATGTCGGTCTGGGCCGCTTCATCCAAAAATGCCGCCGAATCAAAATATGACATGCTGGTAAGCAGTATGACTATTATCGCCCATAATTCTTCGTGTTCTACTCGTGCATATAACATCTACGCATAGATCTGGCTCGGATGCCGCTGTCGGGTGGCGTAGTATTTCAAAATTTTCCTACAATCACGCAAGATCTATCTAAGAGAAGCAAAGCAACGAGTGGGGAGAGTGTGTCTACGTACCCACATAGACCGAAAGCGGAAGCGTTAAGTAACGCGGTTGATGTAGTCGAACGTCTTCACGATCCAACCGACCAAGTACCAAACGCACGGCACCTCCGCGATGTGCACACGTTCAGCTCGGTGACGTACCTCAAACTCTAGATCCAGCTGAGGTTGAGGGAGAGTTTTGCCAACACGAGGGCGTGGTGACGATGATGATGAAGTTACCGACGCAAGGCTTCGCCTAAGCACTACGACAATATGACCAAGGTGTGTTTTTGTGGAGGGGGGCACCGCACACGGCTAAAACAATTGTCAGCCTGTGTGTCTATGGGGTGCCCCCTCCCCCGTATATAAAGGAGTGGAGGAGGGGACCGGCCGGCCTCATGGGGTGCGCCCCAAGGGGGGAATCCTACTCCTACTAGGAGTAGGTTCCCCCCTTTCCTAGTCCAACTAGGAGGGGAAGGAAAGATGAAGAGGGAGAGAAGGACAGGGGTGCCGCCCCCCTCCCAATTCGGATTGGGCTTGGGGGGCGCACCCTCCACTTGGACGCCTCCTCCTCTCTTCCACTAAAGCCCATGAAGGCCCATTAACCCCCGGGGGGTTCCGGTACCCCCCCCCCCCCCCGGTACTCCGGTGAATACTCGATACACCTCGGAACCATTCCGATGTCCGAATATAGTCATCCAATATATCAATATTTATGTCTCGACCATTTCGAGACTCCTCGTCATGTCTGTGATCCCATCCAGGACACCGAACCTTCGGTACATCAAAACACATAAACTCATAATACCGATCATCATCGAATGTTAAGCGTGCGGACCCTACGGGTTCAAGAACTATCTAGACATGACCGAGACACATCGCCGGTCAATAACCAATAGCGGAACTTGGATGCTCATATTGGCTCCTACATATTCTACGAAGATCTTTATCGGTCAAACCGCATAACAACATACGTTGTTCCCTTTGTCATCGGTATGTTACTTACCCGAGATTCGATCATCGGTATCATCATACCTAGTTCAATCTCGTTACAGGCAAGTCTCTTTACTCGTTCCGTAATGCATCATCCCGTAACTAACTCATTAGTCACATTTCTTGCAAGGCTTATAGTGATGTGCATTACCGAGAGGGCCCAGAGATACCTCTCCGACAATCGGAGTGACAAATCCTAATCTCGATTTATGCCAACTCAACAAACACCATCGGATACACCTGTAGAGCATCTTTATAATCACCCAGTTACGTTGTAATATTTGATAGCACACAAGGTGTTCCTCCGGTATTCGGGAGTTGTATAATCTCATAGTCAGAGGAACATGTATAAGTCATGATGAAAGCAATAGCAATAAAACTAGATGATCATTATGCTATGCTAAAGGATGGGTCTTGTCCATCACATCATTCTCTAATGATGTGATCCCATTCATCAAATGACAAAACCTGTCTATGGTCAGGAAACTTAACCATCTTTGATTAACGAGCTAGTCAAGTAGAGGCACACTAGGGACATTCTATTTTGTCTATGTATTCACACATGTACTAAGTTTCCGGTTAATACAATTCTAGCATGCATAATAAACATTTCTCATGATATAAGGAAATATAAATAAAAACTTTATTATTGCCTCTAGGGCATATTTCCTTCAATGTGTACTGGTTTATGTGTGCCAAATTTGTGTAAAATGTTGTGTAATGAGATGCTACCTGACTACTATTTGTGTGTGATATGTTGTGTAACGAGATGTTACTTCTATCTAGTTCTTCTTCTGTGCAACTCTGTTAGGATAAATCAGTCTAAGCAATGTGACATTGCAAAAGAGAACTGACAATGCTAATTGTACTGTATCTTCACAACTTGTCAAAGCAAACTGTACATTATCTTATGTCAAACACATTGCAAAAGAAACTCAACATTCCAACTTAAGTAACAGTGAGCAAGCATAATGTCAAACACATGTTCCAATTCTAGCATTTCTCCCAAAAGAAATATGACAAACCAAACTTAGCACTATCAACAAGCTAGTTCATGCAACTAACAACTCCAGGTCTGCAAACAACACAAGTTACATGTTTAACTCCTAAGTTCATCAAACATGCTAACATTCCTTGTAGATTTCCTCCTTCTCTGACTAGAACTAGCTCCAGGTGTTCTACTAGATTGTTTTGGAGGCCTTCCCCTTCTAGGCTGTTGTGTAGCATGGTTTTTGAAGCTTGCTGTGAGGTTTGTGTTTGAGTTTCCTGGTGTGAAGATTGGGCCCTCCCCCTGTAGAAGTTTCTTTTGCCACTCTTTTAGTTGTCCTTGGAGGATTTACCTAAAAACATACAAAACAAAGAGAAAGGCATACTAACTGTTAGTTGTTTCACATAGCTGAAATTTTCTCAAAGACAAAACAACAAGAAAAATCATTACACACTTTTGTTTCTTTTTCCTCTTCTTATTCTTGTACTTTGTTTCCTCGTATATTGCATGTCCTCATGTTGTGCCCAAGTTGCCCACACAGGCTACACTTGATCTTTGTTCCAATCTTAGGAGGCTCATACATATCTCTTCTTGTCTCTGTCCTAGGCCTCCCAGGCATTTGCACATAGTCTGGAACACAAGGTCTTGGTCTGTCGGCTATTGGCCAGCTGGGCATGCCCTCCATTGGCATCATGTAGTATTCATAGGTCCTGTTGTAGGCCTCAATGTTGTAGCAAGGTGCAATAAGTGATTCAATGTCATTAGGACCACACTGTGAAGTTGTAAGAACATGCACACATGGAATTCCTGACAATTGTCAATATCTACAAGAACATGTCCATGCTTGCATGTCAACTTTGAATGGATGATGTCCTAACTTCACCTCATATCCATCTTTTCCATTCCGTATATTGTCTCACACTTCTTAGTAAGTTGTATCAACTTGTTCACCTTTTGAGGATTTTTGGACAAATTGTTCCGTTCCATTTGGCAGGCATGGCTCTGTTCACTTGAATCCTTACTATCACCTTTGCCCTGATTGCTTCAAACATGCTGATAATAGGAAGTCCTCTATATTCCACTATCCAATTATTAAACTTTGACACATATTGTTGAATACTGAATCACAACATGACTCTTCTCTGAACCACACTCTACACCAATGGTCTACCCTGACTGCGTCATATCGCTTGATCCATCTGGTGTGAGCTGAGCAAGCTTTGCTCTATTTAAGTTGAATTGTACTCTGTTTGAGGATTTTTCACAAGCCCAAAATCTCTTCTGGTATGTTTGATCCCTATGCTTTTTCTTCCGGTTAGCATAAATGTGCCTACCACAATTCCTATGTTAGGCATTTTGAACAACCTTTGAGATAGCATTGATTTGACCTTTCTGCTTATCTAATATGAACACCCATCCCTCACCTTGATTTGCAATCTCCAAGTCTTTATTTAACAATGCCATAAACCAGAACCAGGGGTCCTTATTTTCAACCTCCACAGTAGCCCAAGCAATGGGATACATTTTCCCATTTGCATCTCTTCCAAGAGCACACAATAGTTCTCCACTTTGAGCCCCCTTAAAGAAGCAACCATCCAATCCCACAACTTTCCTGCACCCTTCTATGAAACCTCTCTTGCAGGTCTGAAAGCACACATACAACCTCTGAAAAACATGGGCAGTTTCTTTTGGATTAAGCACTACTGCAACAGTGTTGCCTGGGTTGCTCCTCAGCATATTCTTCATGCATTGCTTCTCTAACTCTCTTTCTGACTATTGCTTTGCTTTCTTTATCTTGGAAACATGCACATCTGCAAACATCTCCAACCTGACAGTGGCCTTAATAGATTTCACTTTCCATCCTGGATTTGCCTTCTTGATTCTCTCACACTTGTCTACAATTCTAGGGGCAGTGATCAATCTGTTGTCTCTCCTCTGTGGGCATATGTGGTTGTCTACAAGTTTTATGACTTGAAACCATTCATTTGATCTCCTCTTTGCAGCATATATCAACCATGGACACTTAGGCCAAGGACATTTTGCCCTAGTCCTACCAGCCTCATCTTTT
The DNA here is from genome assembly GCA_032464435.1 of Aegilops umbellulata. Taxonomy (NCBI): domain Eukaryota; kingdom Viridiplantae; phylum Streptophyta; class Magnoliopsida; order Poales; family Poaceae; genus Aegilops; species Aegilops umbellulata. The sequence goes on from CP136058.1 coordinate 547,103,124, forward strand.
ACAAAGGAAATATGCCTCTTCATAGCTAGACCATACTTCACAATAACCCTCTTGAACTGATTTCTTCCCCTAAATGTCATGCCTAAGCTGAAGATTGGAATTGCAGCCTTGCTATCAAATGTAGGAAATCTTGATTTCCTCCTAACTGAATTTCCATGCTCATCCTCATCATAACTGTATTCCTCACTGGAGTATGGAGTGTCGTTTCCTTCATCCATTTCATCAATAGGAATTATGTGTGTTGTACTTTCTTTGACTTCCTTCTCTTCATCTAGTGGCAAGTTGATTCAGAGCTTTCTGAGCATTTCCATAGCATGCTTTCTGAGCGCTTCTGCTTCATTATCTTCCCCTGATCTGTCTTCGTCTCTAGGGCACCAATCTAGATCTTCACATTCATCACTAATTTCATCTTGTGCAACATCCTCTAAAGGAATATGAAGATCTAGATTGGTGAAAGCCGTCGAGCTAGGGTTTGAGGACAGGGGCAGGACACCGACCGTGGGAGAAGCAACAAGTCGGGGAAGATTCAACGGATGCATCGCCGCCATAGCCGCCACCACCACTCTGACCACCATTGCTCATCTCTGATCAGCGCTGCCCCAACGGTGCCATCGACGACGATAGTGAGTAGAGAACAAAAGGGGAAATTTTTCCTTCAGATCGAACCGGCAGCGGCATCTCTATCCCAGCTCCACCTGACAAGGGGGCCGCACCACCCAGGTCAAAACCGCCGTTGACTAGTGCCACATCAATAGCGGGTGGAGACAAACCAGCCATGGGGTGTTTTGTCCAGTTTGGGCTAGAAGAAGTAGAAAAATATATGAGGGGCTAAAGTGGACCACCCACTTTATTGAGGGTAGTAAAATGGACTTTTATATTTAACTTATTTTTTTGCATAATTCTTATTTAGGACATCTTTAATGGTCGTGCCGCAAAACACCCACAGACGTCTGGACTAACGTGTCTGAACCTTTTTTGATATCAAACACGGTGCCGCGTACACCCGCGGATGCATCCGCATGTCCGAATTTTCGCAAACTGGCACCACACTTGGAGAAGATTTGCGGGCGTCTGGACATCCGCCACGTCGTGTGACAACTGGTTCCACCCAAAAACCTCTCACATGCGACCTTTCTAACCGCCCCTCCATGAAGAGGCGCCACATTCAGGCCGGTGCAGAGCGAACGTGACAAGCCTGCACCATGTCGATCATTGAAGAGACACGTCGGCCAAGAACGATGCCCGCTCTTTGTGTCGCGTTCAATGTCGACTTAGCGTGACATGACCAGACTAGGCGACATCATGACTTCCTACAACATTGAAGCTTGTTTCCCGTTCGTCCACCTGCCTGGCAATGAAGAGGCACCCCGGCCGAGAACCGCACTCCGAGCGCCTATTATATAAGCATGACCCTGCATGGCAGAAACCGCACCACCTCCGCTTCCATTCGTCCTCCGCTCAAAACCTTCCTTTGACGCAATGATAGCGAGCGACAGCGAGATGTGGAAATGACTCACATCGGCGCAGAAGCACGAGATTGAGGCCCTTGCGAATGGCTGGCAGGCCCAGAGATACAGAGGGCGTGATGTCTGGGCCGATTATGGCAACTTTTGTCATCCAATGGGGACCCCCATCGGTCCATGAAGTGGTCCGACGCCCGTTCTTGGCAAAACCGAGAGAAACATAGGAGAGCTATACCAGTGTCCGGACATCCACTTGACCAACAAAAAGCCACCACGTGCCCTCCTCTCTTTTCTTTCTCCTCACATGCATGGTCCCCTCTCTTCTCCCAACCGGGCAAATAAGGATTAATTTGTGAAAAGGGTTGGATGGCTGTCTTCCGCATCATGTCGCGGATCACGTCCGAACATAAAAACGGACATATACCGGAGCTATTTACCGGTCTCCCTTGGAGATGCCCTTATCATCGTTTATTTGTTTCATTCCTTCAATAGTACATGTAAGGAGAAACCATCCCTGCAATACATGTTTTAGGGCCTTTTTGATTCACAGGTTTCTAAGAACATGGGAATAGGAAAAACATACGATTGAAATGTCAGTCTCATCTCAATCCTAGATAATAATATTTAATTGTTTGATTGCATTATAGAAAACCAAAGGATTAAAAAAATGAATTATTTTAAAGAGGTTTGAGTGGATACTAGAAATCCTAGTACAAAGAAATCCTTAGGCCCTTTTTGGTTTGGAGGAATTTTATATGAATTCTATAGGATATGATTTCAATAGGAAAATATCGTTAGAGTTTGATTTTTAGGAATAGAATCCTATTCTTATGTAGAAATTCTTTCTACTCATTTCATAGGAAAATAAACATTAGTCTAGACTCAATGGAAAAAATCCTATGATGTGAAGCAAAAGACTTCTCTTTTCCTATCCTATTCATAGGATTTGAAATACAATGACATCTCATTTCCTACCGAAGATTACAAGAAGCAAAGTTGAAACGCGAGTTTTCCCATCACGGCATCCAACTCTTCTCTTCAGCAAGAAAAAGGGCTTTCAACGAGATAGAGAGCTGTCAATTTCACCCGTGGGTGGGGCTGGCTACGCTTGTTAGATTGGATAAAATATGTGTGTCCTACGCTAGGCGGAATCAACAACTTACATAGGAAAATTTTCTAAAGTTCCAAAATTTTCAAATTTTTATGAAAATCGATTGAATCAAAGGAACCCTAATATTACACAGTAGTACTGCAAATCAATCTTGCCCACCATTCGTGCTGCCAATGTGACAACACTTTGATTGATCCGCCACGGCCTACTGCCTAGCTAGCTAGGAATCTATGCCCCCAAAGTCCATTCTTTGACTACAATACGGGGCCAGCAACCCAGATCAGACCATGTGATGTGAAATGAGAGAGAGATAGCGGTCAAGGCCAAGCGATTAACTGTACCTTGTCTTGGCGAGAAAGAGATCTTGTTTGTGCCTCCCAAGGTGATTCTTTGTTCGTTAAAGATCAGGCACTGGGCCTTGTAATAAGATTGTTTTCCCTACGAAGAGGATGGACGAAAGTGATGAAAATAAACAAAACTCACCCTTGTCTACAACTTCAACGCAAAATGACCTCAGTCTAAAATTATTTCACGAAATGGCCCTATTTTGCATGACGTCGTGGGCTAAGGCGCCACGCAAGAGAGCATATGATGCCACGGGTTAGGGCACCATGATAGCGACATGATCATGAAGCAAGTGAGATAAGCAAAGCCACCAGCTTCAGGATCTCTTTTTTTTTCGAGGGAAGCTCCATGATTTCTTCACTTGCTTTTGCCTAGTGTGTTTGCCATTTTTCTCCATGCTCTCAGCAATTGGCGGAGATAATGTAAAAACATATAATCATCAGAGATGAACATCAAATGGCGAAGTTCTTTTCTCATGATTGAAATCCGGAGGAATGTCTTGCGCATTGATCGTTTAATTCGGGGAAATTAACCTCTCTGCTCATAGAGTCATGGGGGTAGCTGTAGATGTTGTATTAAAGCATACAACTTTTTGGCTAGCAGGATCAACAAAAGGCAGGAAGAAAAAAATAGTCCCCATGGAGATTTATGTGTGTGTACCATTTTTAGGTAAAACAGTTCAGTTATTTGGCCTCAGGAAAAATCTTAGGTCTGATGTTGGTCTGTTGGAGATGCTCTGATGTTGGAGGGAGTAGTACTGTATTTGCACCAGAGCAAGGACGAGAGACATATAGTATTTGTTGACAGGCACGCGTGCAGCAATTTTTGTACAGTAGCAAGTGGCATCCTCTCTAGTCTATACTCTACGGACAAAATTACTGTTCTGACCCTTAAGGCAAACTAAATCCCGATTTGACCTCGTCTAGAAATTTTTTTCGTTTCTGACCTTTTTGGGTGACGCCAAGGACCCTGGCGTCTGGGTTACGAAGCAGACGCCAGGGACCCTGGCGTCTGGGCCCTGGCCCGCACTGCCCGGCTGCCTGTTGACTTGCTGACGTGGCAAAGGGACCAGACGCCAGGGACCCTGGCGTCTGGCCCTGGTAAGTGGATAACCTTTGGGGAAAGTGTGTGGGACCCACCCCACACACTTTCCCCAATCCAGCCCGAGGTTGAAGAAGCTTTGCTGCCCCCCCCCCCCACTCTCTCTCACCCCTCAAGCTCCCCCCTCAAATCCTCCCCAAAAGGTGCTTCCCTTAGGTGGATCTTTCCATCACTTTGTTGCTTGTGGTAATCTCCCTCAAATCATCCAATTATTTTTTGTCAAATCTTGTTATTTTGGTTGCATTTTATACATGTTGGTGGAACCCTCTAGTTCATGTTTTCTCCCTTATGTTAGTATGAATGACTTGGTTAACTTTGATAATATAGTGCTATGCATGGTGTGTAGTAGTAATATATGCTTGTTGAGTTGAAAGATTTGGGGTTAGGGTTAGTTAGTGATTAGGTTTAACTTAGCTTAGTGTGTGTTAATTAGTGATACTTTTGTGGACATCACCAATAATTTAGTCTTGATATGATGAACACACCAAATTCTCATTGAAGTCTTAAATGCATTCATGTTATTTTTAGATGGAGAGACTTGTTAATGTTCATTACATGGACAAGGAGGCATTCTTGAGTAACAATGCCGACACGGGTGAGGAACCATTGGTTTTTGATACAAGCCCTAGCTATGAGGATGTTGTTGCAAAAGTGAGACAAGTCTTAGAGTGGATGGACACCAATGTTGATGTTAAGTTAATAGGAAGGTATGATGTTGGAGTTGGAGCCAAATCTCGCTTGAAAAGTATGCCTATCACCTCGGATTTGCATTGGGATGTATACAAGGAAAAAGTATCCCAATCGGAAGACAAGTCACTTGAATTGTTTGCCACCAAGGTTCTCCTCGGTTGGCCTTTGATTTGAACCGACATGTCTCTTCCCCAATGGATGACATGAGCGAGAGGACAATGGTGCCACTTGTTGAGCATAGGGTTGTGGTTGATGCCCCCAATGTTTATCCCCGCCCACGTCCCCGTGTACCATCTATCAAAGCAAATGAGGTTGAGTTGTATGCCCCCAATGCTTCTAGCCAACCACCAACTAGCCAAGCAAATGAAGTTGAGGTAATTGCTAGTGACGAAGTAATTCAAGAGGATGAAGATGCTTATGATGATGACGAAGAGCAAGAGGAAGGGTTTCATGGTAATGATGTTGGTGACTTGGATGCGTACATAGCGCAAAAGGACATGGATCATGACTTACCTTTTAGGCGTCAATATGCGTATGACTCGGATGACGAGGGTCCAGTTGACCAGTTGGACGAGGATGGATTCACAAAGGAGGAGAACCAAATCCACTTTGAGCTGACGGGCTTACAAAAAAGAACTCACTTGTTTAAAGATCTGAGCCTTGCCCATAAAGCTGTTGTTGACGGTGGAATGAGAATGACGGCGATTGAGCCAACACCATGCCCGGATCCAGGAGAACCAAGGGTGGAGAATGAGGACGAGAATGCTTATTTGAAGAAAGGATTGAAGTTTCTGAGCTTGCCTATGCTGAAGTTTTGGTTGGCTGACTATGCCATTCGAAACCATAGGCCAATTTATGTTGAGCACTCCGACATGAAGTTGCGTTACACCGTGGTGTGTGAGCAAAAGGATTGCACATGGAAGGTTCGTGCAAGGAAGCTTAAAGAAACCGAAGAATGGGTGTTAAAAAGTTGTGATACCACTCATAGATGCAAACCGCCATCCAAACGACTTAGAAAGACACACCGTCAACTCACATCTGAGTATCTTGGATACAAATGGATGAAAGACATAGCCTTTGATCCCACTGTGAAAGTGAGGTTTCTCATGCGGACGGTGAAAAAACAATTTGGTTACGAAGTCAAGTATGGGAAGGCATGGAAGGCAAAGGCAAATGCTATTAGGATGTTGTACGGTGGATATGAAGAAGCATACAACCAGCTCCCAAGGTTGTTGGCCGCGATTGCACATAGGAACCCGGGCATGTTTCATGTGGTCGAGGATCACGAGGGAGTGTTCCATCGTGCCTTCTGGAGTTATGAACAATGTGTGGAGGCATTTCAGCATTGTCGTCCGGTCTTGTCTATAGATGGAACGTTCTTGACCGGTAGATATAAGGGCACACTAATGGTAGCAATGGCGCACTCATCAAACGACAACGTGTTGCCGTGTGCATTTGCTTTGGTGCCTTCCGAGCACCAAGACAACTGGGAGTGGTTCATGGGTCATGTTAGGCACAACGTGATTGGGGCTAGGGAGGTATGCATCATATCGGACCGGCATCATGGCATACTCAAGGCAATGGACATTGTTATTCCAGGATTTCCAAAGCTTCACCACAGATGGTGCATGAGGCATTTCGTGGCCAACTTTTACCGGGCATGTAAGAGCAAGGAGCTCAGCAAAGACCTTACCCATGTATGTGTGGCATTCACCACCCAAGGTTTCGATGCTCGGTACAACAAACTCTTTGCAGCGGTGAACGAAGGGGGAAAAGACTTCTTAACTAGGAATTTAAGCGAGAAGCACAAGTGGGCACGCGCTCATGACAATGGTGGTTGGCGATATGGTGACATGACGAGCAATCTCGTAGAATGTTTCAACAATGTGTTGAAGGGTGCTCGTGCATTGCCGGTGACTGCAATAGTGGAGTACACCTTCTTTAAGCTTAATGAGTACTTTCAGAGGCATTCTGAAGAGACTGCAAAATGGATAGGTGAGAAAAAGGATTATCCGGAAAAGGTTGATGAATGGTTGCAGTTACAAGCAAGCAAGTCTTCACGGCAACAAGTTATCATATTCGATAGGCTTGAAATGATCTATCAAATTGATGAGCCAGGTGGCACAACACGAGACGGTAGACAATATGGTGGTGCTGCATTTGAGGTGAAACTGAAGACTCGGTGGTGCCAGTGCGAGAGGCCTAGTAAGTATCATTGGCCATGCTCGCATTTGATAACGGCGGCGAAGGCGAGAAACATACATGTTAATGATGGAAAAACCGTGAGGATGCAAGAGTTCCATGTGGAAGCTACTAGGTTGACATGGGCGCCAAGATTTCACCCTTTCTTGGACCAATCACAGTGGCCTGAGTACCATGGCCCTCATATTAGGCCAGACCCTCTTCTGAAGGTGGAGACGAAGGGTAGAAGGAGAACTAAGAGGTTCAGGGGTGATATGGATGACCTGGCTGGATACACTGGCATGAAACAATTTGGTAGCGGTCATTTCATGGAGGCTCCTGACATCATCAACTGTGGGGTGTGCGGTGAAGGGGGACACAATGAGCGGACATGCAAGAAAAAGAAAACCAAAAAAAGAAAAACAAGTCGTGGAGGCGGCACCGATGGTGAACGAGGTGGAAGAGGTGACGGTGGTGGTGGTCGAGGAAGCACAAGTGTCAGAGGTGGTAGTGGTGGTCGTAGAGGGAGCACAAGTGCTAGGGGTGCCAGTGTTGGTCGAGCTAGCACAAGTGCTAGAGGTGGTGGTCGAGCTAGCACAAGTGCTAGAGGTGGTGGTCGAGCTAGCACAAGTGCTAGAGGTCGTGGTGGTCGGAGAGGAAGCACAAGTGCTAGAGGTGCTGGTGGTAGTAGACGAATGGTTGATAATGGATCGGCCTTCGGTTATTTGCATAATCTAGATGGTTGATCTAATAATAATGGTATAGTATTTGTTCATACAATTCCTAGCATTTATTCATTTACTGTATTTACGCATTTACTATCTTTATGTCTTGTGCTAACAATTGGTCTTTTTGTAGGCATGGCTTCATCCGGTTCCAGGACGAGGCCGGCGTGCGCGGACCAAGAGGACATGCCGAAGACGTGGTTGGAGGCCAGTTTGGACAAGGAGAAGGAGAAGGATGTGCCCACACCACCATGTTGGTGTGGTGATGTTTGCAAGCTGAAGGTGTCCACTGACCGCAACAAGTCATGGACAGAAGGTAGAAGGTTTTTCGTGTGTCCCAACTATGCACATGATCGTCGAAGGCCAACTAACGCATATGACATACCACCGGTATGTTAGGTGTACATACAAAAAACATCAACAAGTTGTCACTCATATGTCTAACAAAATCATGGTTTATATGTAGTCCCCTCCTCCACTTTGCAAGTACTTCACTTGGATAGATCACGAGGTACCAAAAGATGTCCAAGAGGACCAACGTCGAGATTGGTTACGGAGGCAACGCCTGTTCGAGGAGTCCTATGCACGGGGATTGGAGCGGGAGCGTCGTGAGAAGGAGGCTCGTGAGCGCAAGAAGCGTGAGCAAGAGAGGGCACGCAAAGAGAAGGAGGCTCGTCAAGAAGAGAGGGCAAGAAAACTTGCAAGGGCTCGCGATGCACGAGAGGAGGACGAGGCACGTGACAAGAAGGGAAAGTGGCCCCGTACTACTCAGTAGACAAATGGAAAGGCACCGGCGTCGATGACGAACTGTCAAGACTTTGTTTAATGTATGAACTTGTTGATCGAGATCTTGTGTGCTCATGAACTATTTATGTCATTCGAGACATCGTGTGTGAACTTGTTATTCGAGACCTTGTGTGGTCATGAACTACTTATGTGCAACCTATTTGAAATTATGTGCAAACTATGCTTTGTTTGAAATTATCTGCAACCTATTCAATGTTTAAAAATCTGTTTAAAACATAGCATTTGAAAAAGCTCTCTGGATAGGGAACCAGACGCCAGGGACCCTGGCGTCTGGTTCCCTGACCCAGAGAGCTTTTGAAAATGCTCTCTGGATAGAGACCCAGACGCCAGGGTCCCTGGCGTCTGGTTTTCTGACCAGAGAGCTTTTGAAAGTGCTCTCTGGTCAGGGAACCAGACGCCAGGACTCTGTTTCTGCTGTCAGGACTCTGTTTTGCTTCCAGTCGACCCCCAGACGCCAGGGTCCTTGGCGTCTGGCCCCCTGACATGAAACCAGACGCCAGGGACCCTGGCGTCTGGTGCCCTGTATTTTATTTTGAACTTGCTGTTTGACACACGAAGCACATATATATTCATATGATAGGTTCATAGAGCACAGAAGATAGCACATTTCACATAACTTTCAGCACGACAAATTCTTGCATACAAACGACAAGTTCATAGATTTTTCATCACGACAAATTCAAGCATACATAAGACACCAAGTGCATACATAAGACACCAAATTTATGACAACCAAGTTCAAGACAACCAAGTGCATACCACGACACCAAATTCATGCACTTCCAAACAAGAAGCTCACTTCCTCCTTCCTCTCTTCACAATGGTTCCCCTTGTAGGCTCCTCCTCTTCGCTAGCCTCCTCCTCCTCCTCTTCGTTGTATGCCTCCTCCTCCGCCTCAATGTTGGCCTTATATCTTTGCATTCCTGTTGGGATAAGCTTAAGAGGATACTCCGGACTATGGAATTGTGTGTTCCATGTCTTCTTTCTACCTTTCTTGCCTGCTGTCTTAGCAATGGATTTGCCTTTCCTATCGCGAGCATTGCCTTGTGTCGGTTGTGATGGTTGTGGAGCATCAACATCATACGCATGATCCTCTTGCTGTGTTGCATCATACTGATGCTCCTCATCATGTGTTGGCTCCTCTTGATGCATTGGCTCCTCTTGATGTGTTGCCTCCTCCTCCATGTCATCATCATCCTGGAGTAAACGCCGTCTATGAGCTCTCGCGGCGCGGGTACCAGGTGCGTACACGTCACTGGACTTAGCACCATGGCAAGAAAGCATTGCTGCCATCTTATGGAACCGCTTCTTAAACTTCTGCAACAACACAAAATATGCTTATGATATGAGATGCAAATAAATAATCCGTGAAAAGAAACTTTTCTAATATATTTGTCACACCTCCATCGTGCTCCTAAGAGTTCTCTCAGATAATCCACCCCCAACTGGATGACTCAGTGCAACATTGGCATCGTTGACACACAAAAGCAACTCTCGGCCCTGCAATTCATGAACACACCAATATTATGTATTTCAAAGAAGACAACATGATGCAAGTATGTTAGAATAGGTCAAAAAGGCTACCATTTCGTCATGCATCGGTGCGTAGTCAACATGAGCCCCTCTGGTTTCTCTCACAGCCATGTTGAAGGTACTATAACTTCTGCAGTCTCCGGGTCTTTAGACACCAACTCCGACCACTCGTCGTGAGTCCAACCTGGCTTCAGCTTCAACCGGTAACGATCCGCATACCACACTTGATACTTCTAATATGCTATCTGATTGTGAGGTCTATTCTCTGATTGCACTAGCGTGTCTCTTTGATTCCAAATTTCTATCCATGCACGGTGTTTGTTTGCCCAATCTGATATATCCTGATTGTTCCTTCGATCGAACCTACAAATGATGCACGGGACAAAGCTTTAGCAAACATTGACTTATTCAATGCTCTACTACGTACTCAAGGCATGCTTTCTTACCGATGCAGAGATAGCATTTCCTCCTTGCTCTCCTCAATTGGAATACCTTGTCTTTTTCCAGATTGTCTTGCCACACGGTCTACAAAGTGCCACTTGACTGCGAAGAAGCATATCATTGGACACCTCGATCGCCAAAGATGGCTATCACGCGTGCACATCTCATTAAGATCAAAGTCACGATCTTCCACATAAGGCAACCAATATACCTGCAAAACAAAGAGATACATTGTTAGCTACATAAGTTTTATTCTTGACTAAATTTTATCTCATCGAACTTCTAAAAACCTGCTCAGCAGTCAAAGTGTCCAGCTCGTTCATATAGCACTTGTATCGCACTTGCGAGCTTCCTGTGTAGACTGTCACTTGTTCCCAATAGTAAGCAAGCGTAGGGCGCCGATATGTATCATCATCATGCAACCCGTCATGATTACCCCGTGGGTTTGGCAAGAGGGGGTTCTTGAAATCGGGCCGTCCTACCGGGATCCGCTCCCACATCCACACGGATAGGCTCCAAACAAACCCAGACAATGAGGATGTATCTCCCTTTCTCCGACACGACAAGTCAAGCTGCAATCAAACAAACATGTTAGATATGGAGGCGCATGACAAATGCAAGATAAATGGTTGCAAATATCTCTTACCTGACGATACAAATAAGCTAGTGCGGCCGAACCCCAGCTATACTGGGTATCCCAGTTATTGAGTAGCTCCAAGAACATCCAAAGGGCTGAGTTCCCGGTTGCATCTGAGAAGACTACCTTCGTTAGTACATACCAAAGATAGGCCCGCGCGTACTGCTGCACAACCACGTCATTGGCATCCTAAGGGCACGGATTGGTGTTTCCTCTGACCATTTTTAGCCAAGAATGCCTCACTTTCGCGGTATCGGCCTTGCCTTCCTCACGGCCCTCGGGCTGAACACCGATTAAATCGGCAGTCCGTTCTCGCCAATTACCCACGCTGACACGACCGGTAACAGCTTGTCCGTTGATAGGAAGGCCGCTTATCATAGCCATGTCCTGTAGGGTCATCGTCATCTCCCCACATGGAAGGTGGAACGAGTGAGTCTCCGGCCTCCAACGATCCACAAGTGCGGTCAGCGCCGCGTGGTTCACCGGCGGAGCGCGTCGCTTAAACTGCAACACGAATGGGAGAAGACCCAATCTCCGAATGTAAGGCTCATACCGCGGGTCGTAATCAAAGTCATCAGCGGAATGACCCCTCATGCGCATAGCAACTACAACCTGCAAATAAAGTGATGTTTTAATCAATACAAAAACACAAATGAGAAACAACGAAAAATGATAAGTCTTGCTTCTTACATTTCCGTTCTCAATGGCACGAGCACGATGCTCCTTATCCCACTCATCGATTAATCCGTCATACCAAGGTCCATCACCATCCGCCATCCTACAAAACAAATCACAAACATCTATGAATACATGAACAATATCAAACAATTTTCTTCTCCAAGTTTATGCCATATGAAAACACCATTCTTCTCAAACATAACCACATTATTTCTTTCTTCTACATATGCACACATATCATCTAGAGTACCAAATTTCACCATCAAATAAATTTCAAAATCATCATCCGCCATTCTATATATTCAACTTTCATCATCTCTTTTGCAAAAAAAATTGCCATCTATAAATTTGTCAAATAATATGGTGTCACATATGCAAATACATATCATCTAGAGTACCAAATTTCACCATATCTTTTGCAAATATAGTATGCCAACAATAGGATTATCTACACATACACACATCATCTATCAAACCAAATATAGTATGCCAAAGTCTATTTTACATACAAAAATCATGTGTTCATCACCCCTCTTAGTTCAAAAAAAAATCCTATGGACAACATATACACAAAACGGAATTGATTTTACCTACATGTTCAATTACACATCATCTACTGCCTACCTAATCATCTATCAACTACAAAAAATTTCCTAAAATATAGAAACCATCTACTCATCTAACATCACCTAGTGTTGAATAATGCATCCAACCAAAGAGGGGAAAACAAAAACAAATTGGAGGGAATGGGGGAGAATACCTCAAAGAAGCTTGGGGGGGTTAGATCTGTGAGTTTGAGGGGTTGATGGAGTAGATCAAGGGGGGGTGGTGGGAGGGAGAGAAGGGGCGACGAACTGCCCCCTTTTCGTCGAACGGGCGCCAGAGAGGATGAGATTGGGATGGGTGGGCTGGCCCCGCGGCGTTATCCACTTACCGGGGCCAGACGCCAGGGTCCCTGGCGTCTGGCCCCTTTGCCACGTCAGCAGGTCAACGGGCACGCGGGCAGTGCGGGCCAGGGGCCAGACGCCAGGGTCCCTGGCGTCTGCTTCGTAACCCAGACGCCAGGGTCCTTGGCGTCACCCAAAAAGGTCAGAAACGAAATTTTTTTCGAGACGAGGTTAAATCGGGATTTAGTTTGACTTAAGGGTCGGAACAGTAATTTTGTCCATACTCTACAGTCTACACCATGTAAGTGCAGCTGACATGCACGCAGACTAGTCTACGTGCAGAGGAGGAGAGGAGGACAGCGGAGATGAACACATGCATGCTGGTAGCTTGATTAGGCATATCACATGCACTTTTGAATCTACTTTCTCTGATCTGGATTTAATAGACGCATGCCTGCTTGCCTGTGGTCCGAGTACTGTGTCCAGACTCCAGAGCCAATGCTAGCGTACCGTCGCATTACTTCCCTCCACATTAGTAGTAATTCAATTTTGGAAGTATAGAAGAAAATATGTATAGGTAAACACAGTTAAAGCAATGCAGCATCCAGATGCAGTCCTGCGTGCACTGATCTGATCTAGATCTCTATACGAGCAGGTGCAGGCCTAGCTAGGTAGCTAGGCAGCTAGAGAGATGCTTAGCTATAGCTGCTTGCTTAGGTCAAGTACTAGGCTAGTTGTATGCACCCGTACTCAGAGGCCTGCCCGTACTTGTGCTCCTCACCTCTCACGTCCAAATCGTACTACTACGATACTGGATCGTGCAGATGGGATGTACTTGGCTTTCATTTTCTTGACTTTGGAGTGAGCTTGGTGCTAATAACAACCTGTGTTCTTCTTCTTCGACATGACCGGACCATGCATGTTGCAACATGCATGTAGGTGCACATGCTAGCAGTGTATGTAAGTACTCCCCTCTCGGATCCATATTACTTGTGTTAGATTTGTCTAGACGTTTTATGAATCGGGACTTGGTTTGTATGTACACATGCATTGGCGAACTTCGTAGCAGTACTTGTACTTCGTAGCAGTACTTGTACTTGTACACATGCATGAAAACCTTTGTAATACTTCTCCGTCCGAAAAAAGCTTGTCCTTTAGATGAATGTATCTAGCAGCAAATTAGTCCTAAATACATCCATTTCATGAACAAGCTTGGAACAAGTTTTTTCGGGCGGAGGGAGTAGTAGTTTTCGACATGTTCAAAAAAAAAAAACGTCTACATGCAGTACTTTAGACTTGTAGTAGGTTGTAGCTGCTGTACACGGGCAGAGCCAGGTGCGTAGGCACAGTAACTTCTGCATTTACTTGGAACAGTTGAAAACGAAGTAACTTTTGGCTGTGGTGCCGTACGTACGCGCCGCAGGCTCCCTAGGCTGGAACGCTGCCTTTGCGTCGCCAACGGCCGGCAGGCGTGCGCCGTCGCGCGTGCGATGGAGGTGTGGTCGCGGCCGGTCGGCCGGCGTGGTCCTGCGCCTAAACGGCATACGGCTGCGGCCTGCGAAGGCTAATCTATGGCTGTAGCTGCATGCATCGGGGCATCGATGAGGGAGCTAGCGCGTGCGCATGCAGCCGGCCGGTGCGGCGCGCGCAGGCACGCGCGCGCACGGCGTGATGTTCCCCCGGCGTACATCAGTGAGTTTTTCTTTTCCTCTCTATTATGTGCGACGGGACAAACGGCTTGGGCTACGGGCTGGCTTGGTTTCACACCGGCCGCGACCGAGGATGTGTACTATTCAACGCCAGATCGCCATGGATTGATAAGTCTAGTCATAGTGGAGAGTAACTTAGAGTAGCAACATACATATGTTACTAGTCTATGTTACTACCTCTATAGTGGGTAGTGTCATATGTGTGGTAACATAGGTGTATTCATTTATTACTTTGTAGACTCATTTTGCATTGGAAACCGCTATGTGATGGTAACATATTATGTTACTCTATTTGCCTCTCTCCTCATTAACTATTTGTCACCTCATCATTTTTGCTTATGTGGCATGTATGTTACTACCTATGTTACTCCCACTATGACCAGCCTAAATGCGGTTGCTACCTCAAAAGAAGATCGCCGTCGATTGATGAAATCTTTCAAGACTGTCAACTAAGAGCATCTCCAACCATAAGAGCTACTCCCTCCATTCCATAATGTAGTGCTTTCTCTATCTCCGTGCTTCAACTTTGCCCGTGAATTTAACTATCAAGATCGATTGCGGCAGGAGCAAAAATTATATCAGTGAATTCGTATTCGAAAGAAGTTTTCAATTATATAATTTTTTTCTCCCGCCGCAGTTGGTCTCCTTGGTTAAATTTATGGTCAAAGTTGGACCTCGGAAAGCGCGGGCGCATTATATTTTGGAATGGAGGGAGTAATTCAAGTCCCTGTATGTCAAGCATTCTTTTTTAACCCTCATTTGTGCATGCATGTAATCATATTTTCTACTCCCTCCGTCCGATGAAAAGTGTATATATAGAAATTTTAAGGCAAATTGTGAAGTGGAGTAAAAATTACATTGGAAAGGTGCAAACCATCATCTCTTTCCTCTTTAATTACCCAATACTACTTTACAGTGCATTGGGAAGCTAGAAGTACACTCTTGTGAATAAATTTTAAAACCAAACGATGAAGAGAGAGAAAAGAAAGAGTAAATAAAGAGAGAAAGTGGTTTGGGTGGGCCACATCTTACATGCAATGCTGCCCGGATATCCTCATATTCTTCCCATATTTGGTATGGATTTACGGACGGTCCGATCATATGCCGACAAGGTGGGGGCTTCGGTTGGGTGGTTTTTTCCCTTCTCTCTCATGTTCGGATAGTGACTGGGCTGCCCTCCCGAGCTTATGGAGATGATTTGGGTGGTCAGTTGTAGATGCTCCGATTAGTACATCCATTCTTCCAAGCAAACTTTGGTTGAAGCCCAGAGAATTAGGCTCCTCTCATTCATAGGATACAAGAACATCACGGAAATTAAGAAACCATAGAAGCTGAGATAACATGTATCTCCTTTGCTATAGAAAAAGAGATAGGATAAGATTTTTTTATTGAGTTTAGACTAATATTTTTTCCTTTTCGAAATATGAATCATTAATTCCTGTCGTGCATAGGAATACGAATCCAAAGGGTATCAGAAAAAATTCCTACAAAATTTCTATCCTTTAGGCCTTCTTTGATTCTTAGGACACTATAGGAATCAGCCACTTTGTCGTCTGCCATGGTTGACGGCAAAGGCATGCCTGACGGATGGCAAAGGCCAGCTGACGGCAACAGGTCCGGCTGAATAGGCTACGACAAAGAGTTCTTTTGTCATCTGCTGGCGGACAACAAAGATAAAATGGTCTTTACGACAAAGGACCTGGACGGCACATGTGGCAGCTTAGGGTCGTTAACGGGTTAACAATACGCTTTTCCGTCTGCTGACAGACGGCAAAGATGCAAAGTTCATTGCCGTCTGCCAGCAGACGGTAAAGAAACCATATAGGCCAGCCAACTGCCCCCAGGTTGCACAGGTAGCTGCCACGCGGCAGCTTTGCCGTCTGATGGCTGATGGCAAAGCTCTTTGTTGTCTGCCAGCAGATGACAAAGTGTCTGTATAGCCTCTGTTTTTTCTTAAATTCATTCAATTCAACAGAATTTCACAGATGCACACACACACACACACACACACATTTCAAAATAATTTCAACAAGCATACCAACAATAAGTTTCCAACAACATAAGAAACATAAAAGTTTCCAACAACATATCCATATACACATACATATCCAAAACAAGTTTCCAACAACATATCCATATATACATGCATATCCAAAAGAAAGTTTCCAACAAGTTTCCATAAACAAAAAGGAATCACAAGGAGAAGAGTACACTCCATCAATGCAAGCTTCCTCATCTAAAGCAAATCTGCAAATTGGGACAGATGAAAGTTAGAAGAAGAAGAAGAAGAAGACTAGCTAGAAGAAAAAGAAGAAAAGGAAGAAGAAAAAGAAGAATTTATCTTCTCTTTCTTTTTCTCCTCTCCTCTTCTTTATCTTCTTCTTCTTCTAACTAAGGTAGGTAAAAATAACATTTTTAGTTAAGCTAGGCAAAAATACTAAGTGTGTAGGTCATTTTAGAGCTAAGCTAGGTAAATAGGTCATTTTGGAGCTAACCTAGGTAAAATGAATCATATTGGAGCTAACCTAGGTAAACTTGGTCATTTGGGAGCTAACCTATGTAAAATGGATCATATTGGAGCTAACCTAGGTAAAATTAGTCATTTTGGAGCTAACCTAGCTAATTATGCCATTTTTTAGTTAACTAAGAATATTATGCCATTTTTGACATAAGTAAGCTAAGTACCCGTGCAACTAAGCATATTAGAGCTAATTTAGCATTTTAGAGCTAACTTAGAGCTAACTTAGGTCATTTAGGAGCTAACTTAGGTAAAATTGCTCATTTTGGAGCTAATTAGGCTTATTATGTCATTTTCGAGGAAAATAAGCTAACTATATGACATATATCAGGTTACCAAGATTGTTATGCCATTTCAAACCTAAGTAAGCTAATTATTGCATTTTACATAAGTAAGCTAAGTGTATGTCATTGTTGAGCAAACCTAGGTAACTAAGAATATTAGAGATAACTTAGCATATTAGAGCTAACTTAGGTCATTTCGGAGGAAACAAAGCTAAGTATAGATCATTTTGGAGATCTGACATACTTCACTCCTCCTTCTTCTCCTTCTCCTTCATCATCCTGATGCGCTTAGAGCGGCGAGGCAGTGGGATGTAGTCTTCTACCACAATTGCTATGGTCATGTCTCCCAGCTGTGGAATCGTCGGCGCCACCGCCATCGCGAGGTCATTGTCAGGCACCACCACCATCGCGAGGCCATCTTCAGGCAGCACCATCGCTAGGTCCTCGTCAGCCACTTGAAGGAAATATGCCCTAGAGCCAATAATAAAGTTGTTATTTATATTTCCTTATATCATGATAAATGTTTATTATTCATGCTAGAAGTGTATTAACCAGAAACTTAGTACAGGTGTGAATACATAGACAAACAAAGTGTCCCTAGTGTGCCTCTACTAGACTAGCTCGTTAATCAAAGATGGTTAAGTTTCCTAGCCATAGACATGTGTTGTCATTCGATGAATGGGATCACATCATTAGAGAATGATGTGATGGACAAGACCCATCCGTTAGCCTAGCACTATGATCGTTTAGTTTATTTCTATTGCTTTCTCCATAACTTATACATGTTCCTATGACTATGAGATTATGCAACTCTCGAATACCTGAGGAGCACTTAGTGTGCTATCAAACGTCACAACGCAACTAGGTGATTATAAAGATGCTCTACAGGTGTCTCTGATGGTGTTTGTTGAGTTGGCATAGATCGAGATTAGGATTTGTCACTCCGATTGTCGGAGAGGTATCTCTGGGCCCTCTCGGTAATGCACATCACTATAAGCCTTGCAAGCAATGTGACTAATGAGTTAGTTATGGGTTGATGCATTACGGAACGAGTAAAGAGACTTGCAAGTAATGAATTGAACTATGATGATACCGACGTTCGAATCTCGGGCAAGTAACATACCGATGACAAAGGGAACAATGTATGTTGCTATGCGGTTTGACCGATAAAGATCTTCATAGAATATGTAGGAACTAATATGAGCATCCAGGTCCCACAATTGGTTATTGACCGAAGATGTGTCTCAGTCATGTCTACATAGTTCTCGAACCCGTAGGGTCCGCTCACTTAACGTTTGATGACGATTTGTATTATGAGTTTATGTGATTTGATGTACCGAAGGTTGTTCGGAGTCACGGGTGAGATCACGGACATGACGAGGAGTCTCTAAATGGTCGAGACAAATAGATTGATATATTGAACCATGTTGTTCGGACACCGGAAGTGTTCTGGAGAGTTTCAGATAAACTGGAGTGCCGGAGGGTTACCGGACCCCCCCCCCCCTCGGGAAGTTAATGGGCCACCATGGGCCTTAGAGGAGAGAGGCCCGGCCAGGAGGTGGCGCCCCCCCACCCAGTTTGAATTGTACAAGGGGTGGGGGCGGCGCCCCCTCCTTCCTTCTCTCCCCTTCCTCCTTCCTTCCCCTCCTAGTTGGACTAGGAAAGGGGGGAACCTACTCCTAGTAGGAGTAGGATTCCCCCCTTGGGGCACGCCCCTTGAGGCCGGCCGGCCCCCTCCTCCCCTCCTCTATATACGAGGGTAGGGGGTACCCCATAGACACACAAGTTTATTTCTTAGTCGTGTGCGGTGCCCCACTCCATAGTTTTCCACCTCGGTCACATTGTCGTAGTGCTTAGGCGAAGCCCTGCGTCGGTAACTTCATCATCACCGTCACCACGCCGTCGTGCTGATGAAACGCTCCCTCGGCCTCAGCTGGATCTAGAGTTCGAGGGACGTCATCGAGTTGAATGTGTGCAGATCACGAAGGTGTTGTGTGTTCGGGACTTGATCGGTTGGATCACGAAGACGTTCGACTACATCAACCGCGTTACTAAACGCTTCCGCTTTCGGTCCACGAGGGTACCTGGACACACTCTCCCCACTCGTTGCTATGCTTTCCTAAATAGATCTTGCGTGATCGTAGGAAAATTTTGAAATACTACGTTCCCCAATAGTGGCATCCAAGCCAGGTCTATGCGTAGATGTTATATGCACGAGTAGAACTCAAAGAGTTGTGGGCGATTATAGTCATACTGCTTACCAACATGTCATACTTTGATTCGACAGTATTGTTGGATGAAGCGGCCCAACCGACATTACATGACAGCGTTCATGAGAATGGTTCTACCGCCGTGCTTCGCACACACGTGGCTAGTGGGTGTCTATTTCTCCAGCTTTAGTTGAATCGAGTGTGACTACGCCCGGTCCTTGTTGAAGGTTAAAACAACACACTTGACAAAAAATCGTTGTGGTTTTGATGAGTAGGTAAGAACGGTTCTTACTAAGCCCGTAGGAGCCACGTAAAATTTGCAACAACAAAGTAGAGGACGTCTAACTTGTTTTTGCAGGGCTTGCTGTGATGTGATATGGTCAAGACGTGATGATATATAAATTGTTGTATGAGATGATCATGTTTTGTAATAGTTATCGGCAACTGGCAGGAGCCATATGGTTGTCGCTTTATTGTATGAAATTCAATCGCCATGTAATTGCTTTACTTTATCACTAAGCGGTAGCGATAGTTGTAGTAGCAATAGTTGGCGAGACGACAACGATGCTTCGATGGAGATCAAGGTGTCAAGCCGGTGACAATGGTGATCATGACGGTGCTTTGGAGATGGAGATCAAAGGCACAAGATGATGATGGCCATATCATATCACTTATATTGATTGCATGTGATGTTTATCCTTTATGCATCTTATTTTGCTTAGTGCGGCGGTAGCTGATACGTCTCCAACGTATCTATAATTTTTTATTGCTCCATGCTATATTATCTACTGTTTTGGACTATATTGGGCTTTATTTACCACTTTTATATTATTTTTGGGACTAACCTATTAACCGTAGGCCCAGCCCAGAATTGTTGTTTTTTGCCTATTTCAGTGTTTCGAAGAAACAGAATATCAAACGAAGTCCAAACAGAAAAATCCTTTTTGGAACGCGATTTTCTTCCCGATTATGACACAGGAGACTTGGACCCTACTCGAAGAAGTACCGGAGGCGGTCATGAGGGTGGGGGCCCCTACAGGGCGCGCCCCCCTGCCTCGTGGGCCCCTCGGTGCTCCACCAATGTACTCCTTCCTCCTATATATATCCACGTACCCCCAAACGATCAGAACAGGAGCCAAAAACGTAATTCCACCACCGCAACTTTCTGTATCCACGAGATCCCATCTTGGGGCCTGTTCCGGAGCTCCGCCAGAGAGGGTCGTCATCACGGAGGGCTTCTACATCATCATAGCCTCTCCGATGAAGTGTGAGTAGTTTACCTCAGACCTTCGGGTCCATAGTTATTAGGTAGATGGCTCTTCTCTCTTTTTGGATCTCAATACAATGTTCTCCCCCTCTCTTGTGGAGATCTATTCGATGTAATCTTCTTCTTTTGCGGTGTGTTTGTTGAGAACAATGAATTGTGGGTTTATGATCAAGTCTATCTATGAATAATATTTAAATCTTCTCTGAATTCTTTTATGTATGATTGGTTATCTTTGCAAGTCTCTTCAAATTATCCGTTTGGTTTGGCCAACTAGATTGGTAGTTCTTGCCATGGGAGAAGTGCTTAGCTTTGGGTTCGATCTTGCGGTGTTCTTTCCCAGTGACAGAAGGGGCGGCAAGACACGTATTGTATCGTTGCCATCGAGGATAACAAGATGGGGTTTATTTCAATTGCATGAATTTATCTCTCTACATCATGTCATCTTGCTTAAAACGTTACTCTGTTTTTAACTTAATGCTCTAGATGCATGCTGGATAGCAGTCAATGAGTGGAGTAATAGTAGTAGATGCAGAATCATTTCGCTCTACTTGTCACGGACGTGATGCCTATATACATGATCATGCCTAGATATTCTCATAACTATGCTCAATTCTGTCAATTGCTCAAGAGTAATTTGTTCACCCACTATAGAAAACTTATGCTCTTGAGAGAAGCCACTAGTGAAACCTATGGCCCCCGGGTCTATTCTCGCCATACCAATCTCCATCACTTTAATCTTGCTTTGTTTTTACTTTGCCTTTTACTTTTCACTTTGCATCTTTATATCAAAAATACCAAAAATATTATCTATCGGATCTCACTTTCGTAAGTGACCGTGAAGGGATTAACAACCCCTAATCGCGTTGGTTGCGTTGAGCTCTTTGTGTTGTGTAGGTACAAGGGACTTGCGCGTGGCCTCCTACTGGATTGATACCTTGGTTCTCGAAAACTGAGGGAAATACTTACGCTACTCTGCTGCATCATCCTTTCCTTTTTGGGGAAAACCAACGCAAGCTCAAGAGGTAGCAAGAAGATTTCTGGCGCTGTTGCCGTGGAGTCTACGCAAAAAGTCAACATACCAAGTACCCATCACAATCCCTATCCCCCGCATTACATTAGTTTCCATTTGCCTCTCATTTTCTTCTCCCCCACTTCACCCTTGCCGTTTTATTCGTCCTCTCTTTCTCCATCTCCTTCTCCTTTTCCGTTTGCCCTTTTCTTGCCTATCTTGTTGTCATGGCTAGTCTTATATCTTCTCCGTTATCTCCCTAGAACGAAGTTCTAAATTTTAAACAAAGGGAGGGAGAAAATCTGAAAGACGCTTGGTATAGAATTTGCAATGCTCAAAACAGAGCTACCAGGAAGCAATCTACTTCAGTTCTTCTTCGTAATTTTTATGTGGGTGCTAGTCCTTGGCATAGATATATCCTTGGTACCATTACCAGAGGGAATTTCTTGGGTAGCCATACTTTTGATTCTTATAATGCTATGATAGACTTATTTGGCTAACCACCTCTTTTGGTTAATGGAACTATGTTAACTTTGGAGCATGTTATGCAAAGGCTTGAAATTATTGAAAACAAAGTTGCTACTACTGAATCAATTGAAAATCTAGATAAAAAGATCCATAATCAAATAACTCAATATGGATCTAAGGTAGGAACCCATGGTAGATGAGAAAATAAATCTAGATTCCTCTAGAATCGATAAACTTGAGGGTATCATTACCAATTTGGGAACCGCTTGTTCTTCTGTAAAGAATACTCCTAGTCCTCCCACTAAAATTGCTAAGCTTATGTATGTTCCTAAGAATAAGGGTGAATCATCTAGTAAGGAAACTGCAGATCTTAAATCTATAAGTATTCATCCCGATATTTTTGATTTCATTAAGGAACCATTTGCTACAAATGATTTTTTCGATCTTGTGCCTAAAAGTTTGATAATTACTAAAAAGAAAGAGATCTCTAAGAAAGGTAGATGCCTCATTGAAGAATTGCCTTCCAAAGATGGCAATACTTAGATCTATCCTCGTTTTTATGCCTAGCTAGGGGCGTTAAACGATAGCGCTTGTTGGGAGGCAACCCAATTTTATTTTTAGTTTTTTTGTGTTTTTCTTCTGTTAGGGCATAAATAACCCATCTATCCTCTGTTTAGATGTGGCTTTGTGTTTTAATTAGTGTTTGTGCCAAGCTAGACCTATTGGATCTTCTTGGATGATAGTTATTTGATCTTGTTGTAATTTCAAGAAACTTTGCGTTCAGTGCCCGAATTATTAAAAATCATCAGAACGTGATAAAATACTGATTTCAATTGCTGCTGATCAATAAACAAACTTTCTAGGTCTTCTAATTTTTGTAGATATTTTGGAGTTCGTGAAGTTTGCGTTAGTTACAGATTACTACAGATTGTTCTGTTTTTGACAGATTCTATTTTTCATGTGTTGTTTGCTCATTTTGATGAATCTATGGTTAGTAAAATAGTTTATAATCCATAGAGAAGTTGGAATACAGTAGGTTTAACACCAAAATAAATAAAGAATGAGTTCATAACAGTACCTTAAAGTGGTTTTATGTTTTTTTCTCTAACGGAGCTCACGAGATTTCTATTGAGTTTTGTGTTGTGAAGTTTTCAAGTTTTGGGTGAGTTCTTTTGATGGATTATGGAACAAGGAGTGGCAAGAGCCTAAGCTTGGGGATTCCCATGGCACCCCCAAGATAATTCAAGGACACCAAAAAGTCAAAGCTTGGGGATGCCCCGGAAGGCATCCCCTCTTTCGTCCACTTCCATCGGTAATTTACTTGGAGCTATATTTTTATTCACCAACATGATATGTGTTTTGCTTGGAGCGTCTTGTATTATTTGTGTCTTTGTTTGTTAGTGTGCCACAATCATCCTTTCTGTACGCACCTTTTGTGAGAGTCATCTATGAATTAAAATTTGTTAGAATACTCTTTGCGCTTCACTTATATCTTTTGACCTATGTAGTTTTGCTCTATGTGCTTCACTTATATCTTTTGAGCGTTATAATTTTGCTCTATCTTCTTCACTTAGATCTTTTAGAGCACGGTGGTGGTTTGTTTTAAAGAAACTATTGATCTCTCATGCTTCACTTAAATTATTTTGAGAGTCATAATAGAATGTTAAATTGCTTAATATTAATATGCTTGGTATTCAAGATTTGTGAAATTTTCTTTTGAGTGCGTTGAATACTAAGAAAAGATTGAAGCATGATAATTGTTTTGAGATATGGAGGTGATAATGTTAGAGTCATGCTAGTGGAAGTAGTTGTGAATTTAAAGAATACTTGTGTTGAAGTTTGTGATTCCCGTATCATGCACGTATGGTGAACCGTTGTGTGATGAAGTCGGAGCATAATTTATTTATTGATTGTCTTCCTTATGAGTGGCGGTCGAGGATGAGCGATGGTCTTTTCCTACCAATCTATCCCCTAGGAGCATGCGCGTAATACATTGCTTTGATAACTTCTAGATTTTTGCAATAAGTATATGAGTTCTTTATGACTAATGCTGAGTCCATGGATTATATGCACTTTTTCCCATCCTTCCACCATTGCTAGCCTCACTAATACCGCGTACCTTTCGCCGGTATCATACACCCACCATATACCTTCATCAAAACAACCACCATACCTACCTATTATGGCATTTCCATAGCCATTCCGAGATACATTGCCATGCAACTTTCCACCGTTCCATTTATTATGACACGCTCCATTATTGTCATATTGCTAGCATGATCATGTAGTTGACATCGTATTTGTGGCAAAGCCAACATTCATAATTCTTTCGTACATGTCACTCTTGATTCATTGCATATCCCGGTACACCGCCGGAGGCATTCATATGGAGTCATATTTGTTCTAAGTATCGAGTTGTAATTGTTGAGTTGTAAGAAAAATAAAAGTGTGATGATCATCATTTTAGAAGCATTGTCCCAAGTGAGGAAAGAATGATGGAGACCATGATTCCCACACAAGTCGGGATGAGACTCCGGAAGAAAAATAAAAATAAAAAAAGAGGCCATAAAAAAGAGAGAAAAAAGGCCCAAATAAAAAATGAGAGAAAAAGAGAGAAGGGACAATGCTACTATCCTTTCACCACACTTGCGCTTCAAACTAGCACCAGGATCTTCATGATAGAGAGTCTCCTATGTTATCACTTTCATATACTAGTGGGAATTTTTCATTATAGAACTTGGCTTGTATATTCCAATGATGGGCTTCCTCAAAATGCCCTAGGTCTTCGTGAGCAAGCGAGTTGGATGCACACTCACTTAGTTTCTTTTGTTGAGCTTTCATATACTTATAGCTCTAGTGCATCCGTTGCATGGCAATCCCTACTCACTCACATTGATATCTATTAATGGGCATCTCCATAGCCCATTGATACGCCTAGTTGATGTGAGACTATCTTCCCCTCTTTTTTTCTTCTCCACAACCACCGTTCTATTCCACATATAAGTGATATATCCATGGCTCACGCTCACGTATTGCATGAAGGTTGAAAAAGTTTTGAAAAAGTTAGAGTATGAAACAATTGCTTGGCTTGTCATCGGGGTTGTGCATGATTTAAATACTTTGTGTGGTGAAGATGGAGCATAGCCAGACTATATGAATTTGTAGGGATAACTTTCTTTGGCCATGTTATTTTGAGAAGACATAATTGCTTTATTAGTATGCTTGAAGTGTTATTATTCTTTATGTCAATATGAACTTTTGTCTTGAATCTTTCTAATCTGAATATTCATACCACAATTAAGAAATTTTGCATTGAAATTATGCCAAGTAGCACTCCGCATCAAAAATTCTCTTTTTATCATTTACCTAATCGAGGACGAGCAGGAATTAAGCTTGGGGATGCCTGATACGTCTCCAACGTATCTATAATTTTTGATTGCTCCATGCTATATTATCTACTGTTTTGGACTATATTGGGCTTTATTTTCCACTTTTATATTATTTTTGGGACTAACCTATTAACCGGAGACCCAGCGCAGAATTGCTGTTTTTTTGCCTATTTCAGTGTTTCAAAGAAACAAAATATCAAAAGGAGTCCAAACAGAAAAATCCTTTTTGGAACGTGATTTCCTTCCCGATTATGACACAGGAGACTTAGACCCTACTCCAAGAAGTACCGGAAGCGGTCACGAGGGTGGGGGGCACCCCCCCTACAGGGCGCGCCCCCCTGCCTCGTGGGCCCCTCGGTGCTCCACTGACGTACTCCTTCCTCCTATGTATATTCACGTACCCCCAAACGATCAGAACATGAGCCAAAAACGTAATTCCACCGCCGCAACTTTCTGTATCCACGAGATCCCATCTTAGGGCCTGTTCCGGAGCTCCGCTGGAGAGGGCCATCATCACGGAGGGCTTCTACATCATTATAGCCTCTCCGATGAAGTGTGAGTAGTTTACCTTAGACCTTCGGGTTCATAGTTATTAGGTAGATGGATCTTCTCTCTTTTTGGATCTCAATACAATGTTCTCCCCCTCTCTTGTGGAGATCTATTCGATGTAATCTTCTTCTTTTGCGATGTGTTTGTTGAGACCGATGAATTGTGGGTTTATGATCAAGTCTATCTATGAATAATATTTGAATCTTCTCTGAATTTATTTTATGTATGATTGGTTATCTTTGCAAGTCTCTTCGAATTATCCGTTTGGTCTGGCCAACTAGATTGGTAGTTCTTGCCATGGGAGAAGTGCTTAGCTTTGGGTTCGATCTTGCGGTGTTCTTTCCCAGTGACAGAAGGGGCATCAAGACACGTATTGTATCGTTGCCATTGAGGATAACAAGATGGGGTTTATTTCATATTGCATGAAAGAATTTATCTCTCTACATCATGTCATCTTGCGTAAAGTGTCACTCTGTTTTTAACTTAATGCTCTAGATGCATGCTGGATAGCGGTCAATGAGTGGAGTAATAGTAGTAGATGCAGAATCGTTTCGGTCTACTTGTCACGGACGTGATGCCTATATACATGATCATGCCTAGATATTCTCATAACTATGCTCAATTCTGTCAATTGCTCAACAGTAATTTGTTCACCCACCATAGAAAACTTATGCTCTTGAGAGAAGCCACTAGTGAAACCTATGGCCCCCGGGTCTATTCTCGCCATATCAATCTCCATCACTTTAATCTTGCTTTGTTTTTACTTTGCCTCTTACTTTTCACTTTGCATCTTTGTATCAAAAATACCAAAAATATTGTCTATCGGATCTCACTTTCGTAAGTGACCATGAAGGGATTGACAACCCCTAATCGTGTTGGTTGCGTTGAGCTCATTGTGTTGTGTAGGTACGAGGTACTTGCGCGTGGCCTCCTACTGGATTGATACCTTGGTTCTCAAAAACCGAGGGAAATACTTACGCTACTTTGCTGCATCATCCTTTCCTCTTCGGGGAAAACCAACGCAAGCTCAAGAGGTTGCAGTAGCATTATAAGATGATACCTCACTAAATTTCAAGGTATAAGTGTTCACCCTAAGTATGCATCGTTGCTACAGTTCGTCGTGTCGAGACACCATGTGATGATTGGGTGTGATAAGCTCTACATTCACATACAACAGGTGCAAGCCAGTTTTGCACACGCAGAATACTCGGGCTAAACTTGACAAGCCTAGCATATGCAGATATGGCCTCAGAACACTGAGACTGAAAGGTTGAGCGTGAATCATATAGTAGATATGATCAACATAGTGATGTTCACCATTAAAAACTACTCCATCTCACGTGATGATCAGACATGGTTTAGTTGATATGGATCACATGATCACTTAGATGATTAGAAGGATGTCTATCTAAGTGGGAGTTCTTAAGTAATATGATTAATTGAACTTTAATTTATCATGAACTTAGTACCTCATAGTATTTTTCATATCTATGTTGTTGTAGATAAATGGCCCGTGCTACTGTTCCGTTGAATTTTAATGCGTTCCTAGAGAAAGCTAAGTTGAAAGATGATGGTAGCAACTACACGGACTAGGTCCGTAACTTGAGGATTATCCTCATTGCTGCACAGAAGAATTACGTCCTGGAAGCACCGCTGAGTGCCAAACCCGCTGCTGGAGCAACGCCGAACGTGATGAACGTCTCGCAGAGCAAAGCTGATGACTACTCGATAGTTCAGTGTGCCATGCTTTACGGCTTAGAACCGGGACTTCAATGACGTTTTGAACGTCATGGAGCATATGAGATGTTCCAGGAGTTGAAGTTAATATTTCAAGCAAATGCCCGGACTGAGAGATATGAAGTCGCCAATAAGTTCTACAGCTGCAAAATGGGGGAGAATAGTTCTGTCAGTGAGCATATACTCAGAATGTCTGGGTACCACAATCACTTGACTCCACTGGGAGTTAATCTTCCGGTTGCTAGTGTCATTGACAGAGTTCTTCAATCACTGCCACCAAGCTACAAAAGATTCGTGATTAACTATAATATGCAAGGGATGGATAAGACAATTCCCAAGCTCTTCGCAATGCTAAAGGCTACGGAGGTAGAAATCAAGAAGGAGCATCAAGTGTTGATGGTCAACAAGACCACTAGTTTCAAGAATAAGGGCAAAGGGAAGAAAGGGAACTTCAAGAAGAACGACAAGCAAGTTGCTGCTCAAGTGAAGAAACGCAAGTCTAGACCTAAGCCTGAGACTGAGTGCTTCTACTGCAAAGGAACTACCCCAAGTATTTGGCGGATAGGAAGGATGGCAAAGTGAAAGGTATATTTGATATACATGTTATTGATGTGTACCTTACTAATGCTCGTAGTAGCGCCTGGGTATTTGATACAGGTTCTGTTGCTCATATTTGCAACTCGAAACAGGGGCTACGGATTAAACGAAGATTGGCTAAGGCGAGGTGACGATGCGCGTGAGAAATGGTTCCAAAGTCGATGTGATCGTCGTCGGCACGCTACCTCTACATCTACCTTCGGGATTAGTTTGAGACCTCAATAATTGTTATTTGGTGCCAGCGTTAAGCATGAACATTATATTTGGATCTTGTTTGATGCGAGACGGTTATTCATTTAAATCAGAGAATAATGGTTGTTTTATTTATATGAGTAATATCTTTTATGGTCATGCACCCTTGATGAGTGGTCTATTTTTACTGAATCTCGATAGTAGTGATACACATATTCATAGTATTGAAGCCAAAAGATATAAGTTTAATAATGATAGTGCAACTTATTTGTGGCACTGTCGTTTAGGTCATATTGGTGTAAAGCACATGAAGAAACTCCATGCTGATGGGCTTTTGGAATCACTTGATTATTCATCACTTGATGCTTGCGAACCATGTCTCATGGGCAAGATGACTAAGACTCCGTTCCCCGGAACAATGGAGCGAGCAGCAGACTTGTTGGAAATAATACATATTGATGTATGCAGTCCGATGAGTGTTGATGCTCGCGGCAGGTATCGTTATTTTCTGACCTTCACAGATGATTTGAGCAGATATGGGTATATATAGTTGATGAAACATAAGTCTGAAACATTTGGAAAGTTCAAAGAATTTTAGAGTGAAGTGAAAAATCATCGTAACAAGAAAATAAAGTTTCTACGATCTGATCGTGGAGGAGAATATTTGAGTTACGAGTTTGGTCTTCATTTGAAACAATGCAGAATAGTTTCGCAACTCACGCCACCTGGAACACCACAGCGTAATGGTGTGTACGAACGTCATAACCGCACTCTATTAGATATGGTGCGATCTATGATGTCTCTTACTGATTTACCGCTATCATTTTGGGGTTATGCTTTAGAGACGGCTGCATTCACGTTAAATAGGGCACCATCTAAATCCTTTGAGACGACACCATATGAAATGTGGTTTGGCAAGAAACCCAAGTTGTCGTTTCTTAAAGTTTGGGGATGCGATGCTTATGTGAAAAAGCTTCAACCTGATAAGCTCGAACCCAAATCGGAGAAATGTGTCTTCATAGGATACCCAAAGGAGACTTTGGGTACACCTTCTATCACAGATCCGAAGGCAAGATATTCGTTGCTAAGAGTGGATCCTTTCTAGAGAAGGAGTTTCTCTCGAAAGAAGTGAGTGGGAGGAAAGTAGAACTTGATGAGGTAATTGTACCTGCTCCCTTATTGGAAAGTAGTTCATCACAGAAATCAGTTCCAGTGATTCCTACACCAATTAGTGAGGAAGCTAATGATGATGATCATGAAACTTCTGATCAAGTTACTATCAAACCTCGTAGGTTAACGAGAGTAAGATCCGCACCAGAGTGGTACGATAATCCTGTTCTGGAAGTCATGTTACTTGACCATGACGAACCTACGAACTATGAGGAAGTGATACGTCTCCATCGTATCTACTTTTCCAAACACTTTTGCCCTTGTTTTGGACTCTAACTTGCATAATTTGAATGGAACTAACCCGGACTGACGCTGTTTTCTGCAGAATTTCCATGGTGTTATTTCGTGGAGAAATAAAAGTTCTCAGAATGACCTGAAACTTCATGGAGAATATTTTTGGAATATATAAAAAATACTGGCGAAAGAATCAAGACCAGAGGGCCACACCCTGTCCACGAGGGTGGGAGCGCGCCCCCTGTCTCGTGGGCCCCCTGAGGCTCCACCGACCTCAACTCCAACTCTATATATTCATGTTCGGGGAGAAAAAACAGAGAGAAGGATTCATCGCATTTCATGATACGGAGCCGCCGCCAAGCCCTAATCTCTCTTGGGAAGGCTTGTCTGGAGTCCGTCCGGGGCTCCGGAGAGGGGAATCTATCGCCATCGTCATCATCAACCTTCCTCCATCACCAATTTCATGATGCTCACCGCCATGCGTGAGTAATTCCTTTGTAGGCTTGCTAGACAGTGATGGGTTGGATGAGATTTATCATGTAATCGAGTTAGTTTTGTTAGGGTTTGATCCCTAGTATCCATTATGTTCTGAGATTGATGTTGCTATGACTTTGCTATGCTTAATGCTTGTCACTAGGGCCCGAGTGCCATGATTTCAGATCTGAACCTATTATGTTTTCATGAATATATGTGAGTTCTTGATCCTATCTTGCAAGTCAATAGTCACCTACTATGTGTTATGATCCGGCAACCCCGAAGTGACAATAATAAGGACCACTCCCGGTGATGACCGTAGTTTGAGGAGTTCATGTATTCACTAAGTGTTAATGCTTTGGACCGGTACTCTATTAAAAGGAGGCCTTAATATCCCTTAGTTTCCAATAGGACCCCGCTGCCACAGGAGGGTAGGACAAAAGATGTCATGCAAGTTCTTTTCCATAAGCATGTATGACTATATTCAGAATGCATGCCTACATTACATTGATGAATTGGAGCTAGTTCTATGTCACCCTATGTTATAACTGTTGCATGAGGAATCGCATCCGACATAATTATCCATCACTAATCCAATGCCTACGAGCTTATCACATATTGATCTTTGCTTAGTTACTTTACCGTTGCCACTGTTACAATTACCACAAAACTACTACTGTTACTTTTACCACCGTTACCGTTACTTCCATACTACTTTGCTACTAAATACTTTCCTGCAGATATTAAGTCTTCCAGGTGTGGTTGAATTGACAACTCAACTGCTAATACTTGAGAATATTCTTTGGCTCCCCTTGTGTCCAATAAATAAATTTGGGTTGAATACTCTACCCTCGAAAACTGTTGTGATCCCCTATACTTGTGGTTTATCAAGACTATTTTCTGGCGCCGTTGCCGGGGAGAATGGCTCTATTTTTGAGTCACTTGGGATTTATATCTGCTGATCACTATGAGGAACTTGAAAGACGAAAGAACTAATTTTTTTTCCTCAACTACGAGGGGAGGTAAGGAACTACCATCTAGCTCTGCACTTGATTCACCTTCTGTTTTGAGTAAACTTGCAACACCTAAACCTACTTCTGCTTTTGATTCTGATATGTCGCATGTTATTGATGATGCCACTTCTGCTATGCATGATGCGTATGATGAAACTACTTCTATGCTTGAAAATACTGTGCCACTAGGTGAATTTCTTGATGAGCAACTTGCTAGGGCTAGAGAGAATCAAATTATTGAAACTGGTAATATTGATGAAAGTGATGATGAAGATTCCCCCCCTAGATATGAATTGCCTGTTGTGCCTGAGGGTTATGTTATGGATGAAGAAACTGCTAGAGACTTTTTAGCTTGCAATGATAGATATGATCTTAAGAAACTGTTAGCCAAGCTGAAATAAAAAAATTTGAATGCTAGAATGAAACATGACCCTACTTTTGCTACTTCACCTATCTGTATCTCTGATAAGGATTATGATTTCTCTGTCGATCCTGAGTTAATTACTTTGGTTGAATATGATCCTTTTTATGGCTATGAATCTGAAACTGTTGTGGCACATCTTACTAAATTAAATGATATAGCCACCCTATTCACCAATGAGGAAAAAATTTGTTACTACTATATCCTTAAGTTATTTCCGTTCTCATTAAAGGGTGATGTGATACGTCTCCAACGTATCTATAATTTTTTATTGTTCCATGCTATTATATTATCTGTTTTGGATGTTTAATGGACTTTATTATACACTTTTATATTATTTTTGGGACTAACCTATTAACCGAAGGCCCAGTGCAAATTGTACTTTTTTGCCTATTTTAGTGTTTCGCAAAAAAGGAATATCAAACGGAGTCCAAATGGAATGAAACCTTCGGGAGAGTTATTTTTGGAACAAACGCAATCCAGGAGACTTGGAGTGGCCGTCAAGAAAGAAGTGAGGAGGCCACGAAGCAGGGGGCGCGCCCAGGGGGGCAGGCGCGCCCCCCACCCTCATGGGCCCCTCCCAGCTCCACCGACGTACTTCTTCCTCCTATATATACCCATATACCCTGAAAACATCCAGGGGCACCACGAAACCCTATTTCCACCACCGCAACCTTCTGTACCCGTGAGATCCCATCTTGGGGCCTTTTCCGGCACTCCGCCAGAGGGGGAATCGATCACGGAGGGCTTCTACATCAACACCATAGCCTCTCCGATGACGTGTGAGTAGTTTAACAAAGACCTTCAGGTCTATAGTTATTAGCTAGATGGCTTCTTCTCTTTCTTTGGATCTCAATACAAAGTTCTCCTCGATCTTCTTGGAGATCTATTCAATGTAATTCTTTTTGCGGTGTGTTTGTTGAGATCCGATGAATTGCGGGTTTATGATCAAGATTATCTATGAACAATATTTGAATCTCCTCTGAATTCTTTTATGTATGATTTGTTATCTTTGCAAGTCTCTTTGAAATCAGTTTGGTTTGAACTACTAGATCGATCTTTCTTGCAATGGGAGAAGTGCTTAGCTTTGGGTTCAATCTTGCATTGTCCTTTCCCAGTGACAGCAGGGGCAGCAAGGCACGTATTGTATGGTTGCCATCGAGGATAAAAATATGGGGTTTATATCATATTGTTTGAGTTTATCCCTATACATCATGTCATCTTGCCTAATGTGTTACTCTGTTCTTATGAACTTAATACTCTAGATGCATGCTGGATAGACGTCGATGTGTGGAGTAACAATAGTAGATGCAGAATCAACTCGGTCTACTTGTCACGGACGTGATGCCTATATACATGATCATGCCTATATATTCTCATAACTATGCACTTTTCTATCAATTGCTCGACAGTAATTTGTTCACCCATCGTAATACTTATGCTATCTTGAGAGAAGCCACTTGTGAAATCTATGGCCCCGGGGTCTATTTTCCATCATATAAGTTTCCAATCTATTTTACTTTGCAATCTTTACTTTCAATTTATATCATAAAAATACCAAAAATATTTATCTTATTATCTCTATCAGGTCTCACTTTTGCAAGTGGCCGTGAAGGGATTGACAACCCCTTTATCGCGTTGTGTAGGTACGAGGCGACTTGCGTGTAGTCTTCTACTGGATTGATACCATGGTTCTCAAAAACTGAGGGAAATACTTACGTTACTTTGCTGCATCACCCTTTCCTCTTCAAGGGAAAACCAATGCAGTGCTCAAGAAGTAGCAAGAAGGATTTCTGGCGCCGTTGCCAGGGAGATCTATGCCAAGTCAAGTCAAGTCAATACATACCAAGTAACCATCACAAACTCTTATCCCTCGCATTACATTATTCGCCATTTGCCTCTCATTTTCCTCTCCCCCACTTCACCTTTGCCGTTTTATTCACCCTTTTTTTCCTTTTGCCTCTTTTTCGCTTGCTTCTTGTGTGCTTGTGTGTTGGATTGTTTGTCACGATGGCTCAAGATAATACTAAATTGTGTGATTTTTGCAATACCAACAACAATGATTTTCTTAGCACTCCGATTGCTCCTATTACCGATGCTGAATCATGTGAAATTAGATTTTCTTAGCACTCCGATTGCTCCTATTACCGATGCTGAATCATGTGAAATTAATGCTGCCTTGCTAAATCTTGTCATGAAATATGAATTCTCTGGCCTTCCTAGTGAAGATGTTGGCACACATCTAGACAGCTTTGTTGATTTGTGTGATATGCAAAAGAAGATGTGGTTGATGATATTGTTAAATTGAAGCTATTTCTGTTTTCGCTTAGAGATCATGCTAAAACTTGGTTTTCGTCTTTGCCTAAAAATAGTATTGATTCTTGGAATAAGTGCAAATATGCTTTTATCTCTAAGTATTTTCCTCCCGCTAAGATCATCCCTCTTAGAAACGATATTATGAATTTTAAGCAACTTGATCATGAACATGTTGCACAATCTTGGGATAGGATGAAATTAATGATTCGCAACTGCCCTACACATGGTTTGAATTTATGGATGATTATACAAAAATTTTATGCCGGATTGAATTTTGCTTCTAGAAATCTTTTAGATTCGGCCGCGGGAGGCACTTTTATGGAAGTCACTTTAGGAGAAGCTACTAAACTCCTTGATAATATTATGGTTAATTATTCTCAATGGCACACCGAAAGATCTACTAGTAAAAAGGTTCATGCAATAGAAGAGATTAATGTTTTGAGTGGAAAGATGGATGAACTTATGAAATTTTTTGCTAATAAGAATGCTTCTTCTGATCCTAATGATATGCCTTTGTCGGTTTTGATTGAGAATAATAATGAATCTATGGATGTGAATTTTGTTGGAAGGAACAATTTTGGTAACAACGCTTATAGAGGAAACTTTAATCCTAGGTCGTTTCCTAGTAATTCCTCTAATAATAATGGTAATTCCTACAACAACTCTTATGGAAATTTTAATAAGATGCCCTCTGATTTTGAGGCTAGTGTTTAAGAATTTATGATTTCTCAAAAGAATTTCAATGCTTTGCTTGAAGAAAAATTTCCTAAGATTGATGAGTTGGCTAGGAACGTGGATAGAATTTCTCTTGATGTTGATTCTTTGAAACTTATATCTATTCCACCTAAGCATGATATCAATGAGTCTCTCAAATCTATGAGAATTTCCATTGATGAGTGTAAGGAAAGAACCGCTAGGATGTGTGCTAAGAAAGATTGCTTTGTAAAGCGTGTTCTTCTAGTTTTCATGATAATAGGGATGAAGGTCTAAAAGTGATTGATGTGTCTCCTATTAAATCTTTGTTTTGAAATATGAATCTTGATAATGATGGGACTGGAGATGAGTCAACTTTAGTTAAAAGACGTCCCAACGATCGGAGTTTTTAGATCTAGATGCAAAAATTAGTAAAAGTGGGATTGAAGAGGTCAAAATTTTACATAGCAATGAACCCACTATTTTGGATTCCAAGGAATTTAATTATGATAATTGTTCTTTAATAGATTGTATATCCTTGTTGCAATCCGTGTTAAATTCTCCTCATGCTTATAGTCAAGACAAAGCTTTTACCTAACATATCGTTGATGCTTTAATGCAATCTTATCAAGAAAAGCTTGAATTAGAAGTCTCTATCCCTAGAAAACTTTATGATGAGTGGGAACCTACTATTAAAATTAAGATCAAAGATCATGAATGCTATGCTTTGTGTGATTTGGGTGCTAGTGTTTCCACGATTCCAAAAACTTTTTGTGATGTGTTAGGTTTCCGTGAATTCGATGATTGTTCTTTAAACTTGCACCTTGCGGATTCCACCATTAAGAAACCTATGGGAAGGATTAATGATGTTCTTATTGTTGCAAATAGGAATTATGTGCCCATAAATTTCATTGTTCTTGACATAGATTGCAATCCTGCATGTCCTATTATTCTTGGTAGACCTTTCCTTACGATTGGTGCAATTATTGATATGAAAGAAGGAAATATTAGATTCCAATTTCCGTTAAGGAAAGGCATGGAACAGTTTCCTAGAAAAAAAATTAAATTACCTTATGAATCTATTATGAGAGCCACTTACGGATTGCATACCAAAGATCATAATACCTAGATCTATTCTCGTTTTTATGCCTAGCTAGGTGCGTTAAACGATACCGCTTGTTGGGAGGCAACCCAATTTTATTTTTGTTTCTTGCTTTTGGTTCTGTTTAGTAATAAATAATTCATCTAGCTTCTGTTAAGATGTTTTTTATATTTTAATTAGTGTTTTTGCCAAGTAGAACCTTTGGGAAGACTTGGGTGAAGTCTTTATGATCATGCTGTAAAAAACAAAAACTTTAGCGCTCACAAGATTAGCTACATTTTTTTACTGGAGAGTGCTTTTAGGTTGATTCCTTTTGCAGATGATTGATAGAAAAATTCCTCACGTCCACCAATTTATTTTATAATTTTTGGAGTTACAGAAGTATAGGTTTAATCCATATTACTACAGTCTGTTATGTTTTTGAGAGATTCTATTTTTCGTGTGTTGTTTGCTTATTTTGATGAATCTATGGTTAGTATCGGGGGGTATGAACCATAGAGAAGTTGGAATACAGTAGGTTTAACACCAATATAAATAAAGAATGAATTCATTACAGTACCTTATGGTGGTGATTTGCTTTCTTATACTAACGGAGCTCATGAGATTTTCTGTTGAGTTTTGTGTTGTGAAATTTTCAAGTTTTGGGTAAAGATTTGACGGATTTTGGAATAAGGACTGGCAAGAGCCTAAGCTTGGGGATGCCCAAGGCACCCCAAGGTAAAATTCAAGGACAACCAAAAGCCTAAGCTTGGAGATGCCCCGGAAGGCATCCCCTCTTTCGTCTTCATCCATCGGTAACTTTACTTGATGCTATATTTTTATTCACCACATGATATGTGTTTTGCTTGGAGCGTCTTGTATGATTTGAGTCTTTGCTTTTTTAGTTTACCACAATCATCCTTGTTGTACACACCTTTTGGGAGAGACACACATGAATCGGAATTTATTAGAATACTCTATGTGCTTCACTTATATCTTTTGAGCTAGATAATTTTGCTCTAGTGCTTTACTTATATCTTTTAGAGCACGGTGGTGGTTTTATTTTATAGAAATTATTGACCTCTCATGATTCACTTATATTATTTTGAGAGTCCTTTAGAACATAACGGTAGTTTGCTTTGGCTATAAAATTAGTCCTAATATGATAGGCATCCAAGATCGGTATAATAAAAAATTTCATAAAAAGTGCATTGAATACTATGAGAAGTTTGATACTTGATTATTATTTTGAGATATGAAGATGGTAATATTAGAGTTGTGCTAGTTGAGTAGTTGTTAATTTTAGAAATACTTGTGTTGAAGTTTGCAAGTCCCGCAGCATGCACGTATGGTAAACGTTATGTGACAAATTTGAAACATGAGGTGTTCTTTGATTGTCATCCTTATGAGTGGCTGTCGGGGACGAGCGATGGTCTTTTCACCAATCTACCCCCCTAGGAGCATGCGCGTAGTGCTTGGTTTTGGATGACTTGTAGATTTTTGCAATAAGTATGTGAGTTCTTTATGACTAATGTTGAGTCCATGGATTGTACGCACTCTCACCTTTCCATGATTGCTAGCCTCTTCGGTGTCGTGCATTGCCCTTTCTCACCTTGAGAGTTGGTGCAAACTTCGCCGGTACATCCAAACCCCGTGATATGATACGCTCTATCACACATAAACCTCCTTATATCTTTCTCAAAACAGCCACCATACCTACCTATTATGCCATTTCCATAGCCATTCCGAGATATATTGCCATGCAACTTTCCACTGTTTCATTTATTATGACACGCTTCGTCATTGTCATATTTCCTTGCATGATCATGTAGTTGACATCGTATATGTGGCAAAGCCACCATGCATAATTTATCATACATGTCACTATTGATTCATTGCCCATCCCGGTAGACCGCCAGAGGCATTCATATAGAGTCGTATTTTGTTCTAGTATCGAGTTGTAATCATTGATTTTTAAATAAATAGAAGTGTGATGATCATCATTAATAGAATATTATCCCGAACAAAAAGGAAAAAAAGAAATAAAAGGGGCAATGCTACTATCCTTTTTCCACACTTGTGCTTCAAAGTAGCACCATGATCTTTATGACAGAGAGTCTCGTGTTTTGTCACTTTCATATACTAGTGGGAATTTTTCAATATAGAACTTGGCTTGTATATTCCAACAATGGGCTTCCTCAAATGCCCTAGATCTTCGTGAGCAAGCAAGTTGGATGCACACCCACTTAGTTTCTTTTGTTGAGCTTTCATACATTTATAGCTCTAGTGCATCCGTTGCATGGCAATCCCTACTCCTCGCATTGACATCAATTGATGGGCATCTCCATAGCCCGTTGATTATCCGCGTCAATGTGAGACTTTCTCCTTTTTTGTCTTCTCCACATAACCCCCATCATTATATTCTATTCCACCCATAGTGCTATATCCATGGCTCACGCTCATGTATTGTGTGAAAGTTGAAAAAAGTTTGAGATTACTAAAGTATGAAACAATTGCTTGGCTTGTCATCGGGGTTGTGCTGTTGGGGAACGTTGCAGAAAATTAAAATTTTTCCTACGGTTTCACCAAGATCCATCTATGAGTTCATCTAGCAACGAGTATTCAGATTAGATAGCATCTACATACCACTTTGTAGATCGCAACGGAAGCGTTCGAGTGAACGTGGATGAGGTAGTCGTACTTGCCGTGATCCAATTCACCGATGATCTAGTACCGAACGGACGGCACCTCCGCGTTCAACACACGTACGGGACGGGAGACGTCTCCTCCTTCTTGATCCAGCAAGGGGGGAGGAGAGGTTGAGGAAGATCCAGCACGACGGTGTGGTGGTGGATGCAGCAGAACTCCGGCAGGGCTTCGCTAAGCAACTACGGGAGGAGGAGGAGGTGTTGCAGGGAGGAGGGAGGAGCCAGGGCATCGGGTGCGGCCACCCCTCCCTCCCCTCCCTTTATATAGGCGCATTAGAGGGGGGGAGGGCGCAGCCTTGCCCCTTCCTCCAAGGAAGGGGTGCGGCCAAGAATGGGGGAGGAGTCCATCCTCCCCAAGGCACCTCGGAGGTGCCTTCCCCTCTTTGGACTCTCTCCTCTCCAAGTCTCCTTGGCGCATGGGCCCTTGGGGCTGGTGCCCTTGGCCCATGTAGGCCAGGGCGCACCCCCTATAGCCCATGTGGCCCCCCGGGGCAGGTGGACCCCCCCGGTGGACCCCCGGGACCCCTCCGGTGGTCCCGGTACAATACCGATAACACCGAAACTTGTCCCGATGGCCAAAATAGCACTTCCTATATATAATTCTTTACCTCCGGACCATTCCGGAACTCCTCGTGACGTCCGGGATCTCATCCGGGACTCCGAACAACATTCGGGTTACTGCACATACATATCCCTACAACCCTAGCGTCACCGAACCTTAAGTGTGTAGACCCTACGGGTTCGGGAGACATGCAGACATGACCGAGACGGCTCTCGGGCAATAACCAACAGCGGGATCTGGATACCCATGTTGGCTCCCACATGCTCCACGATGATCTCATCGGATGAACCACGATGTCGAGGATTCAATTAATCCCGTATACGATTCCCTTTGTCAATCGGTATTTTACTTGCCCGAGATTCGATCGTCGGTATCCCAATACCTCGTTCAATCTCGTTATCGGCAAGTCACTTTTCTCGTTATCGTAATGCATGATCCCGTGATCAAACACTTTGATCACCTTGAGCTCATTGTGATGATGCATTACCGAGAGGGCCCGGTGATACCTCTCCGTCAAGCGGAGTGACAAATCCCAGTCTCGATCCATGTCAACCCAACAGACACTTTCAGAGATACCCGTAGTATACCTTTATAGTCACACAATTACGTTGTGACGTTTGGCACACCCAAAGCACTCCTACGGTATCCGGGAGTTACACGATCTCATGGTCTAAGGAAAGGATACTTGACATTGGATAACTCTAGCAAACGAACTATGCGATCTTATGCTATGTTTAGGATTGGGTCTTGTCCATCACAACATTCTCCTAATGATGTGATCCCGTTATCGATGACATCTAATGTCCATAGTCAGGAAACCATGACTATCTGTCGATCAACAAGCTAGTCAACTAGAGGCTCACTAGGGACATGTTTGTTGTCTGTTATTCACACATGTATTACGATTTCCGGATAACACAATTATAGCACGAATAAAGACAATTATCATGAATAAGGAAATATAATAATAATGCTTTTATTATTGCCTCTAGGGCATATTTCCAACAGTCTCCCACTTGCACTAGAGTCAATAATCTAGTTACATTATGATGAATCGAACACCCATAGAGTTCTGGTGCTGATCATGTTTTGCCTTAGGGAGAGGTTTAGTCAACGGATCTGCGACATTCAGATCCGTGTGCACTTTACAAATTTCTATGTCTCCATCTTGAACATTTTCACGAATGGAGTTGAAGCGACGCTTGATGTGCCTGGTCTTCTTGTGAAACCTGGGCTCCTTTGCAAGTGCAATAGCTCCAGTGTTGTCACAGAAGAGCTTGATTGGCCCCGACGCATTGGGTATGACTCCGAGGTCGGTGATGAACTCCTTCACCCAAATTGCTTCATGTGCTGCCTCCGAGGCTGCCATGTACTCCGCTTCACATGTAGATCCCGCCACGACGCTTTGCTTGCAACTGCACCAGCTTACTGCCCCACCATTCAAAATATACACGTATCCGGTTTGTGACTTAGAGTCATCCAGATCTGTGTCGAAGCTAGCGTCGACGTAACCTTTTACGACGAGCTCTTCGTCACCTCCATAAACGAGAAACATTTCCTTGGTCCTTTTCAGGTACTTCAGGATATTCTTGACCGCTGTCCAGTGTTCCTTGCCGGGATTACTTTGGTACCTTCCTACCAAACTTACGGCAAGGTTTACATCAGGTCTGGTACACAGCATGGCATACATAATAGAACCTATGGCTGAGGCATAGGGGATGACGCTCATCTCTTCTATATCTTCTGCCGTGGTTGGACATTGAGCTGAGCTCAATTTCACACCTTGTAATACAGGTAAGAACCCTTTCTTAGATTGATCCATATTGAACTTCTTCAATATTTTATCAAGGTATGTGCTTTGTGAAAGACCTATGAGGCGTCTCGATCTATCTCTATAGATCTTGATGCCTAATATATAAGCAGCTTCTCCAAGGTCCTTCATTGAAAAACTCTTATTCAAGTAGGCCTTAATGCTGTCCAAGAGTTCTACATCATTTCCCATCAAAAGTATGTCGTCTACATATAATATGAGAAATGCTACAGAGCTCCCACTCACTTTCTTGTAAACACAGGCTTTTCCATAAGTCTGTGTAAACCCAAACGCTTTGATCATCTCATCAAAGCAAATGTTCCAACTCCGAGATGCTTGCACCAGCCCATAAATCGAGCGTTGGAGCTTGCACACCTTGTTAGCATTCTTAGGATCGACAAAACCTTCCGGCTGCATCATATACAATTCTTCCTTAAGGAAACCATTAAGGAATGCCGTTTTGACGTCCATTTGCCATATCTCATAATCATAGTATGCGGCAATTGCTAACATGATTCGGATGGACTTCAGCTTCGCTACCGGTGAGAAAGTCTCATCGTAGTCAATTCCCTGAACTTGTCGATAACCCTTAGCGACAAGCCGAGCTTTATAGATGGTCACATTACCATCCGTGTCTGTCTTCTTCTTAAAGATCCATTTATTTTCTATGGCTCGCCGTTCAACGGGCAAGTCAGTCAAAGTCCATACTTCGTTTTCATACATGGATCCTATCTCGGATTTCATGGCCTCTAGCCATTTGTCGGAATCCGGGCCCGCCATTGCTTCCTCATAGTTCGAAGGTTCACCGTTGTCTTACAACATGATTTCCAAGACAGGGTTGCCGTACCACTCTGGTGCGGAACGTGTCCTTGTGGACCTTCGAATTTCAGTAGGAGCTTGATCAGAAGCATCTTGATCATCATCATTAATTTCCTCTCTAGTCGGTGCAGGCTCCTCAGAAACGTTTTCTTGAGTTTCGCCATTTTCCGGTTCAAGAGGTAACACTTCATCAAGTTCTACTTTCCTTCCACTTACTTCTTTCGAGAGAAACTCTTTCTCTAGAAAGGATCCATTCTTGGCAACGAAGATCTTGCCTTCGGATCTGAGGTAGAAGGTATACCCAACAGTTTCTTTAGGGTATCCTATGAAGACGCATTTTTCCGACTTGGGTTCGAGCTTTTCAGGTTGAAGTTTCTTCACATAAGCATCGCATCCCCAAACTTTTAGAAACGACAGCTTAGGTTTCTTCCCAAACCATAATTCGTACGGTGTCGTCTCAACGGATTTCGACGGAGCCCTATTTAAAGTGAATGCGGCAGTCTCTAAAGCATAGCCCCAAAAAGATAGCGGTAAGTCGGTAAGAGACATCATAGATCGCACCATATCTAATAGAGTGCGATTACGACGTTCGGACACACCATTACGCTGAGGTGTTCCAGGCGGCGTGAGTTGTGAAACTATTCCACATTTTCTTAAGTGTGTGCCAAATTCGTGACTCAAGTATTCTCCTCCACGATCTGATCGTAGAAACTTGATCTTTTTCTCACGTTGATTTTCAACCTCATTCTGAAATTCCTTGAACTTTTCGAAGGTCTCAGACTTGTGTTTCATCAAGTAGATATACCCATATCTACTCAAGTCATCAGTGAGGGTGAGAACATAACGATAGCCACCGCGAGCCTCAACACTCATTGGACCGCACACATCGGTATGTATGATTTCCAATAAGTTGGTTGCTCGCTCCATTGTTCCTGAGAACGGAGTCTTGGTCATTTTACCCATGAGGCATGGTTCGCACGTGTCAAATGATTCATAATCAAGAGACTCTAAAAGTCCATCTGTATGGAGCTTTTTCATGCGTTTGACACCTATGTGACCAAGGCGGCAGTGCCACAAATATGTGGGACTATTGTTATCAACTTTAACTCTTTTGGTACTCACACTATGAATATGTGTATCATCACGTATGAGATTCATCAAGAATAAACCATTAACCATCGGAGCATGACCATAAAACATATCTCTCATATAAATAGAACAACCATTATTCTCGGATTTAAATGAGTAGCCATCTCGAATTAAACGAGATCCAGATACAATGTTCATGCTCAAACTTGGCACTAAATAACAATTATTGAGGTTTAAAACTAATCCCGTAGGTAAATGTAGAGGCAGCGTGCCGACGGCGATCACATCGACCTTGGAACCATTCCCGACACGCATCGTCACCTCGTCCTTCGCCAGTCTCCGTTTATTCCGCAGCTCCTGCTTTGAGTTACAAATGTGAGCAACTGCACCGGTATCAAATACCCAAGAGCTACTACGAGTACTGGTAAGGTACACATCAATTACATGTATATCACATATACCTTTGGTTTTGCCGACCTTCTTGTCCGCTAAGTATTTGGGGCAGTTCCGCTTCCAGTGACCACTTCCCTTGCAATAAAAGCACTCAGTTTCGGGCTTGGGTCCATTCTTTGGCTTCTTCCCGGCAACTTGCTTACCGGGCGCGGCAACTTCCTTGCCGTCCTTCTTGAAGTTCTTTTTACCCTTGCCCTTCTTGAACTTAGTGGTTTTATTCACCATCAACACTTGATGCTCCTTCTTGATTTCTACCTCTGCTGATTTCAGCATAGCATATACTTCAGGAATGGTCTTTACGATCCCCTGCATATTGTAGTTCATCACAAAGCTCTTGTAGCTAGGTGGAAGCGACTGGAGGATTCTGTCAATGACCGCTTCATCCGGGAGATTAACTTCCAGTTGAGTCAAGCGGTTGTGCAACCCAGACATTTTGAGTATGTGCTCACTGACAGAGCCATTTTCCTCCATCTTACAGCTAAAGAATTTATCGGAGACTTCATATCTCTCGACCCGGGCATGAGCTTGGAAAACCATTTTCAGCTCTTCGAACATCTCATATGCTCCATGTCTCTCAAAACGCTTTTGGAGCCCCGGCTCTAAGCTGTAAAGCATGCCGCACTGAACGAGGGAGTAATCATCACAGCGTGACTGCCAAGCGTTCATAACGTCTTGTTCTGCAGGGAGAATAGGTGCGTCACCCAGCGGTGCTCTTAGGACATAATCTTTCTTGGCAGCTATGAGGATAATCCTCAGGTTCCGGACCCAGTCCGTATAGTTGCTACCATCGTCTTTCAGCTTGGTTTTCTCTAGCAACGCGTTGAAGTTGAGGACTACGTTGGCCATTTGATCTACAAGACATATTGTAAATTTTTTAGACTAAGTTCATGATAATAAAGTTCATTTAATCAAATTATTTAATGAACTCCCACTTAGATAGACATCCCTCTTCTAGTCATCTAAGTATTACATGATTCAAGTCAACTAGGCCGTGTCTGATCATCACGTGAGACGGACTAGCCAACATCGGTGAACATCTTCATGTTGATCGTATCTTCTAGACGACTCATGCTCGACCTTTCGGTCTTCTGTGTTCCGAGGCCATGTCTGTACATGCTAGGCTCGTCAAGTCAACCTAAGTGTTTTGCGTGTGTAAATCTGTCTTACACCTGTTGTATGCGAACGTAAGGACCTATCACACCCGATCATCACGTGGTGCTTCGGAACGACGAACCTTAGCAACGGTGCACAGTTAGGGAGAACACTTTCTTGAAATTATTATGAGGTATCATCTTATTTACTACCGTCGTCCTAAGTAAACAAGATGCAAAAACATGATAAACATCACATGCAATCAAATAATAAATGTGACATGATATGGCCAATATCACATAGCTCCTTTGATCTCCATCTTGGGGCTCCATGATCATCTTGTCACCGGCTTGACACCATGATCTTCATCATCATGATCTTCATCATCGTGTCTCCATGAAGTTGCTCGCCAACTATTA
Organism: Aegilops umbellulata; assembly: GCA_032464435.1. NCBI lineage: Eukaryota > Viridiplantae > Streptophyta > Magnoliopsida > Poales > Poaceae > Aegilops > Aegilops umbellulata. Next base: position 547,148,006 of record CP136058.1, read on the forward strand.
CTTCTACTACTATGGCTAACGCGTTTAGCAATAAAGTAAAGTAACTTACATGGCGATTCTCAATGACACGCAGGTCATACAAAAAATAAAGACAACTCCTATGGCTCCTGCCGGTTGTCATACTCATCGACATGCAAGTCGTGATTCCTATTACAATAGCATGAACATCTCATACATCACATATAGATCATTCATCATTCATCACAACTTTGGCCATATCATATCACAAAGCACTTGCTGCAAAAACAAGTTAGACGTCCTCTAATTGTTGTTGCAAGTTTTACGTGGCTGAATTAGGGTTCTAGCAAGAACGTTTTCTTACCTACGTTAAAACCACAACGTGATTTTTCAACTTCTATTTACCCTTCATAAGGACCCTTTTCATCGAATCCGCTCCAACTAAAGTAGGAGAGACAGACACCCGCTAGCCACCTTATGCAACTAGTGCATGTTAGTCGGTGGAACCGGTCTCACGTAAGCGTACGTGTAAGGTTGGTCCGGGCCGCTTCATCTCACAATACCGCTGAAGCAAGATAAGACTAGTAGCGGCAAGAAGAGTTGACAACATCTACGCCCACAACAAATTGTGTTCTACTCGCGCAAGAAGAACTACGCATAGACCTAGCTCATGATGCCACTGTTGGGGAACGTTGCAGAAAATTAAAAAATTTCCTACGGTTTCACCAAGATCCATCTATGAGGTCATCTAGCAACGAGTATTCAGATTAGATAGCATCTACATACCACTTTGTAGATCGCAACGGAAGCGTTTGAGTGAACGTGGATGAGGTAGTCGTACTTGCCGTGATCCAATTCACCGATGATCTAGTACCGAACGGACGGCACCTCCGCGTTCAACACACGTACGGGACGGGAGACGTCTCCTCCTTCTTGATCCAGCAAGGGGGGAGGAGAGGTTGAGGAAGATCCAGCACGACGGTGTGGTGGTGGATGCAGCAGAACTCCGGCAGGGCTTCGCTAAGCAACTACGGGAGGAGGAGGAGGTGTTGCAGGGAGGAGGGAGGAGCCAGGGCATCGGGTGCGGCCACCCCTCCCTCCCCTCCCTTTATATAGGCGCATTAGAGGGGGGGAGGGCGCAGCCTTGCCCCTTCCTCCAAGGAAGGGGTGCGGCCAAGAAGGGGGGAGGAGTCCATCCTCCCCAAGGCACCTCGGAGGTGCCTTCCCCTCTTTGGACTCTCCCCTCTCCAAGTCTCCTTGGCGCATGGGCCCTTGGGGCTGGTGCCCTTGGCCCATGTAGGCCAGGGCGCACCCCCTATAGCCCATGTGGCCCCCCGGGGCAGGTGGACCCCCCCGGTGGACCCCCGGGACCCCTCCGGTGGTCCCGGTACAATACCGATAACACCGAAACTTGTCCCGATGGCCAAAATAGCACTTCCTATATATAATTCTTTACCTCCGGACCATTCCGGAACTCCTCGTGACGTCCGGGATCTCATCCGAGACTCCGAACAACATTCGGGTTACTGCACATACATATCCCTACAACCCTAGCGTCACCGAACCTTAAGTGTGTAGACCCTACGGGTTCGGGAGACATGCAGACATGACCGAGACGGCTCTCGGGCAATAACCAACAGCGGGATCTGGATACCCATGTTGGCTCCCACATGCTCCACGATGATCTCATCGGATGAACCACGATGTCGAGGATTCAATTAATTCCGTATACGATTCCCTTTGTCAATCGGTATTTTACTTGCCCGAGATTCGATCGTCGATATCCCAATACCTCGTTCAATCTCGTTATCGGCAAGTCACTTTTCTCGTTACCGTAATGCATGATCCCGTGATCAAACACTTTGATCACCTTGAGCTCATTGTGATGATGCATTACCGAGAGGGCCCGGTGATACCTCTCCGTCAAGCGAAGTGACAAATCCCAGTCTCGATCCATGTCAACCCAACAGACACTTTCAGAGATACCCGTAGTATACCTTTATAGTCACCCTGTTACGTTGTGACGTTTGGCACACCCAAAGCACTCCTACGGTATCCGGGAGTTACACGATCTCATGGTCTAAGGAAAGGATACTTGACATTGGATAGCTCTAGCAAACGAACTATGCGATCTTATGCTATGTTTAGGATTGGGTCTTGTCCATCACATCATTCTCCTAATGATGTGATCCCGTTATCGATGACATCTAATGTCCATAGTCAGGAAACCATGACTATCTGTCGATCAACAAGCTAGTCAACTAGAGGCTCACTAGGGACATGTTTGTTGTCTGTTATTCACACATGTATTACGATTTCCGGATAACACAATTATAGCACGAATAAAGACAATTATCATGAATAAGGAAATATAATAATAATGCTTTTATTATTGCCTCTAGGGCATATTTCCAACATGTGCATGATGAGAGCATTCTTGTGTGATGAAGATGGAGCATGACCAAACTATATGATTTTGTAGGGATGAACTTTCTTTGGCCATGTTATTTTGAGAAGACATGATTGCTTAGTTAGTATGCTTGAAGTATTATTATTTTTATGTGAACATTAAACTTTTATCTTGAATCTTTCGGATCTGAACATTCAAGCCACAATAAACAAAATTACATTGAAAAATATGCTAGGTAGCATTCCACATCAAAATTTTTGTTTTATTATCATTTACCTACTCGAGGACGAGCAGCAATTAAGCTTGGGGATGCTTGATACGTATCCAACGTATCTATAATTTTTGATTGTTCCATGCTATTACATTATCTGTTTGGGATGTTTAATGGGCTTTATTATACACTTTTATATTATTTTTGGGACAAATCTATTAACCGAAGGCGCAGTTTAAATTGTTGTTTTTTGCCTATTTTAGTGTTTGGCAGAAAAGGAATATCAAACGGTGTCCAAACGGAATGAAACCTTCGGGAGAGTTATTTTTGGAACAAACGCAATCCAGGAGACTAGGAGTGGCCGTCAAGAAAGAAGCAAGGAGGCCACGAAGCAGGGGGCGCGCCCCCACCCTTGTGGGCCCCTCGCAGCTCTATCGGCATACTTCTTCCTCCTATATATACCCATATACCCTGAAAACATCCAGGGGCACCACGAAACCCTATTTCCACCGCCGCAACTTTCTGTACCCGTGAGATCCCATCTTGGGGCCTTTTCTGGCACTCCGCCAGAGGGGGAATCGATCACGGATGGCTTCTACATCAACACCATAGCCTCTTCGATGATGTGTGAGTAGTTTACCACAGACCTTCAGGTCCATAGTTATTAGCTAGATGGCTTATTCTCTCTCTTTGGATCTCAACACAAAGTTCTCCTCGATCTTCTTGGAGATCTATTCGATGCAATATTTTTTTGGTGTGTTTGTTGAGATCCGATGAATTGTGGGTATATGATCAAGATTATCTATGAACAATATTTGAATCTCCTCTGAATTCTTTTATGTATGATTTGTTACCTTTGCAAGTCTCTTTGTATTATTAGTTTGGTTTGGCCTACTAGATTTGTCGTGGAATTGTCACGGCAGATGTCCTTAGTGTGAGGACTTAGTCGTGAGGCCAACGCATCTATGTGGTAGCTTGAGAGGGGTTGAGTGGGACGAGAGACGCAGGACGGATCAACACACAAGACAAGGATTTAGACAGCTTCGGGCCCCGGGAAACATCATCCGGTAATAGCCCTACATGCTGTTTGGGGCTAGGTCTCATTATGCTCACGATGGAGTCGCCGTAAACCGGCTCTTTGTGTCTAGCCCTAGAGATTGTTTGTTGTTGCTTGTCTTTTTTCCTGTCCCTCTTTGGGGAGCCCTACCCCTCCTTATATATGTTGAAGGGGCGGCTTACATGACTAGTCCTAGTTGGATTAGGATTACTCTATTACAAGTGGAATCCTAGTCTTGCTTCCTTTGTAGTTATTCCTTATGTCTTCCTCTTAAACCGGCCCACCATTAATATAAACCGGCCCTCTAGGCCTTGGGCCTTGTCATCCGTCTGTCCCGCCCGCCGGGTCACCAGTGAGTTACAATGTCCGGGCGGGTTGCTTGTAAACCGCCAGGTCAGGGCGGGTCACCAGTGAATCTCCAAGTGTCAGCGGGATCTCAAATAAACCGCCAAGTCCGACCGGGTTATACTTCCGGCCGGTTTACGCCGCGGGGTATATCCCCGACATTAGCCCCCAAGTTTAGCTTGGATTTATCCATGGTAAACTTATGCTGCAAAATAAACACAAGAACAAATTTGACAGGTTGTGCTCCGGGTTAAGAATTCTTGTAAACCGGCACCTGATCATCCTTAAGTCCTTGTCCTTCCTCCTTCTAGAAAATCCGGTTTAACAGGCCAGTTTCATAATCAACTTGCTGATATTGGTTTGTCATAGAAAATATATTGTGAAGAATAACTCCTTTGATTCAGCTCCCAATGCTTAAAAACAATATTGGTCCTTGAAATACTCATCTGATCCTCAGCCGGTTTGAAGATGTAAAACTTGACGGTTTAATATTATCAAAAATTGCCAGTTTGTAAATATTGGTAGCACCAGACCCTACTTGTAGTTAACATCCAGCTTGAAAATATACCTCTTATATGCCTATCACTTGTAGCCCCCAAGTCTTAAGAAGGTAACATCCAGCTTAAGACTTGCTTCAATATAAATATCACAATCTTGAAGAAATCCAGGTTGTTCATCTCAATCACCAGTCAGAATTGAGTATTCCACATATGTAGCCCCCAAGTGCCGGGTTGTCATGCTTGCAGCAACCTGGGACTTGTAATTGTCTGATGCTCATAAAAACTTCAACCAATGTAGCCCCCAAGGGCCGGGTCATTACGCAATAATGAGCAGGGACTTTGTAAATATAATCTTGTAAACTTTGAACAGCAACGTGTAACCCCTAAGGGCCGGCTCAGTAAGATAATATTCAGCTGGGACTTTGATATATACTTCAATGAAAATAACATCATATGATGTAACCCCCATCATGGGGCTTGAATCCACGTCCACAAGGTTAAGAGCCTTGTGCTTTACCAACTGAGCAATGGACCCTTCAATGTAATGGATAAAAGGCTTTGTACCTTGAATTGTTGACAGGAGCAATTGGTAGCCCCCAAGGGCCGGCTCATTATGATGTGATGAGTCGGGTCTTCAATAAGGTGAGCAAACAATGACTTTGCATTAGCCCCCAAGTGTCATGGTGCATGTTTGCAGCGACATGAGACTTGCATATTTGATGTAATCTCAACTTGAATAATGTAGCCCCCAAGTGCCGGGTCGTAAGCCTGCAGCGACTCGGGACTATTCCTTCAATTGTAGAATAAATCATATCCATTGACAATATGATAGCCATTGAGCTAAAGCGACTTTAAAAGCCTTAATCATAATACTGGTTATTGATAACCATAATAAAAATCCAGCCATGTTGGCTATTTGAATAATATATCCAATGATTTATAAGCGCATGATTCCAACGGCGCAATCCAAATATATACTGGCGACTGATAGTCCAAAGCCAGGCCGGGTTAATAAACACCAGATTATAAGTGATTATGCACTGACAACTTGTAGTTGAAAGTCGAGCCGGGTTAAAAAACACCGGGTTAATTTGATGACCGGTAGTCATGCCGGGTCGAGAGACACCGGTTCAAAATAAAATTTATCAAACGAGAAAAATCTTGACAAAGGCAAATAAAACCGTGTAGTCGAGGCTTTTCAAGGGCTGCCAGGCCCAAATTCGAGGCTTTTCATGGGCTGCCAGGCCGCTGAGTTAAACCATTTGACAAAGCCTTTTAAGATGGGCCTCCAACTAACCAATCGTCGGTTTAACTTTGACAAGTTCAGGGTCTCAATGAGAGTAACTGTCAAACGTTCGGCGGGTCATGCCAGGATTACCTGGATAGGAGTGGCTTACTTGATGAAGGCAGGTTAACCCGGGGTTTTAGGTGAATACACCAGGCTTCCAAGCCGTGGGTCGATACCCGGTTACAAGGGTCCTTTCAAACTCTTTGGTATTTGATACAAAGAGCCCCCAAGTAACTTTGTGAGTTGTGCTCAATGGGTGCCTATATTTTAGTTGTGCGTAGCAACAAGACTCTCTTTGGCCCCTTGGGTGTGAAGCTCCCAAGCTTTGTTGTGGCGTGATAGCCGGATTAATGGACAAAACTCCGCTTTGTAAGCTGAAGCCCCCATGTAACCACTAATATGATAAGCCAATAAGGCGGGATACCCATGTTTGAACCGTGCATCATGGCAACAGGTCCTCTTCGGCAACCTTTAAATTTTTGCAAGAGATAAATCCTTCTTGAACCGGATGTTAAACCGGATATTGAGAGCTTCAAAGCTTTGTAGGAGACATCTTTCCCTTGAACCGGATTTTAAACCGGAATCTTCATTTTCAGCTGGAAATTTGCTGACGGCTTTTAAACTCGAACTTGCGAGAAGTTAATTCCTTTTTGAACTGGACATTGTTAAACCAGATTTGAGCGCTTCAGAGCTTTGTGGGAGAACAAATTTCCCTTGAACCGGATTGTAAACCGGTTATTTGAGAGCTTCAGTGAGACTGACTTCCCTTGAGCCGGATTTTCAACCGGAATCCTTTCTGATGACCCGGATCTTCTTCATTGAGCCGGGATTTTGTAATTGTTATATACTTTCTAAACTGGAAATTTTCTGACGACCTTTAAATTTTCATCAATATAACAGTAGCCTCCGGGACCGGGTTATCTTTCCCTCCATCGTCCTGGGTTTCTTAAACGGGCTGAAACTGGCAAGATTTGCTGAGTCATGTCATCATAGCCCCCGAGTCTTAAAGGTGACTCGAGGAGTTGGCTTGAGACTCTCCATATTTGACTGTGATATAAACCGGGATAACTTGTATATCATTGATGTTGATAGCACGATGAGGATCCACAGAAGGTTCATGTGTCTGCGGCGGGTTATAAATGTCCCCGTATGAGCCGTGTCAGGAACTCGGCCAATGGTCCCTTCCAACTAGTGATTTGAAGTTAACCAGACTGTAGTGGCGGCGACTTGTGCGCCTGCCCATTGAACCATCCAGTGCAGACGACGGTTGATGATAATTTGCCTCCAATTTGAAAGAAAATCGGGCTACCCAAGTTGTGACTTGCTCATACTCAATAAACAGCTCATGCAGATAGGTGCGGTCCGGTATGTTGATGTAGACCAGGCCGCGAGAGATGGATGACAAAGACGACCGCGGCTTCAGAGGCAGCACAGATAAATGAATCGGCCGCGGCATTGTAAGCCGGTGCAGACGCGTAAATCGGCCGTATGTTGATGTAGACCAGATTGCAGTGAATGGCGGCCTGTGCACGCTTTATTGGGTAATTCGCACGGTCCTGACGAATTGATGCGGACTGGATCGCGATATAAACCGGCATGGGTTATCCAATAGCTCAGCGATATAATAATCCCTTTTTGCAATAGACAATTTGTCCTGCATTGGAAAACTTGCAAGCCAGAGTAATTGCTCTTTTTAAAGAAAGCAATATATAATATGAAAATATAATGTGTAGTTTTCACCTGATATGTTAGCCAAAAAAATATCCACCGCGGAGTTGATGATCACCACGGTGAAACTGAAATCAATCACGGACGAGTCGGTCATGCGAGCAAACGGATGAATCGGCCGCGGCGTTGTAAACCGGTGCGGACGAGCAAGTTGCCCTCCGTGTTGTAAACCGGCGCGGACGCATGAACCGGCGGCAAGGGCGGACGGGTGAGTCTTCCATGGCATTGTAAGGTGGTGCGGACGGGCGAGTCGGCCGGCGTGTTGATGTAAACCGGATCGCGATACACATATCCGTGAGGCTGCGCGGCACAGCCGAACGTGCCTCCGCGGTATCATACCACCCCTTTTTCCTTTAATAACCGTCATGCATAAAAATATAATAGACCAGAGTAATTTTGCTCGGATGAATTAATATGTACTGATGAAATACATTGGAAAAATAACACCTGGTATTTTTTGCCGGATGAACACGGATACTGGCGCTGGATAATGTATAATGCTCCTTTTGTTTTTGACAAAAGAATTGATTTGTTCTCTTGTCTTCAAGCGCCTGAGGTCTCCACGTGACCTTCTCCTTCTGTCCTTTTTCTAATCTCACATGAAGTACCAGCGTACGCACACACTGTTCTTTGTCAACCGCATACAAACCCCGGCCTTGTGAGTGGAGCGCCCAAAATACTTGCAGCCTCTGCGCGCCGCGTTTTCTGGCCGCTGGTACTCTGCATCGGGAACGCTTTGGAAACGGCTGAAGGTGTAGACGGCAGAGGCCGGTTTACAAACGGAGGCGACCGTAGCTCGGAGTAGTCGAGCGCAACCACAGCGGAGACGGGCAGCCGCTGGAGAGACGGCCAGCAGTAGGAGGCGGCTCCGGGCCACTAAGCGGAACCACGCTTCCACTAGTAGAAAACGGGCCTATTGTCTCGGTTCTTGAACCGGGACTAAATGGTCGTTACTAATGCCCTCACCCTTTAGTCCCGGTTCAAAGCAGAACCGGGACTAAAGGCCCTCCACGTGGCCGCTGCCTGGAGGCCCACCTTCAGTCCCGGTTGGTAACACCAACCGGTACTAAAGGAAATTTTCTGATTTTTTTTTGAAATTTATTTTTTGATTTTTTTTATTTTCAAATTTTAACCTCTAATCTCTAATCACCACTCCCTCATCACTACTCAATTTATCCTCTAATCACCCCTCATCATTCCAAATCATCTAACTTCCCGACCGGTCACTCATCCCTCTCACTACTCTAGCCCGAGCACGCTTAACTTTCGGGTTCTATTCTCCTTCGCTTCCGAGTCTGCACTTGTTGTTTTCCTGACAATAGTAAGATTCAATCCTATTAACCCTCAGGAATTTTGCTTGAGCATGAAGTGACACATTTCACTGTTTGAGTTTGAAACTATTGTTTTAAAAAACAATAATTATTTAGTAACACTAATATTTCTTGAATAATTAGTTTGACCATTGTTTGACCATTGTTTGATCACAGCTTGACCATAGTTTGACCAGATTTGACCAAAATTCAAAATAACTAAAATAATTATTTAGTAACACTAATACTATAGAATAATTAGTTTGACCATTGTTTGACCATAGTTTGACCATAGTTTGAAACTTTTTGAATTTTTTTGCCTCTCCAGATCTTAAAAGCCCCGTAACTTTTTTCTGTTAGGTTTTTGAGGATTTTGAAAATGTTTAACTGGGTTCCCTCGATTAAATTTGAATGTAACTTTTTGAGTAGATGATTTTTCATATAATTTTTTTTTTCATCCGAGTTCGTATGCAAAAGTTACGCCCATTTTTACAAATTCTCGAGAGATTTTGCAAAAAAGTTGAAAATTCATGTTTGTAAATTTTCCCAACAACTAGACCACATATCACATGGGAAACTTATTTTATTTTATTTTTTTTGACATTTCCATCATTTTCTTTTATTTTTTTTAAAACTGAAAAGGCGATCAGGGGGGTAGAGTTTGAAAATGGGACCTTTAGTACCGGTTCGTGGCACAAACCGGGACTAAAGGTCTCAACCCCATTAGTCCCGGTTCGTGCCTCAAACCGGAACTAAAGGTCCGGTTTGAGGCACGAACCGGGACTAAAGGTCATCGCACCCTTTAGTCCCGGTTTGTAACACGAACCGGGACTAAAGGGCCCAGGTGAACCGGGACTAATGCCTTAGCCGCACGAATCGGGATAAATGCTCACATTAGTCCCGGTTCTAGACTGAACCGGGACTAATGCTCAACCCGGCCTGGACTATTGCCCCCTTTTCTACTAGTGCTCGATCGATAAATCCACGTCCACCTCCTCCAGGGCGTGGCCCTTTCTTGTTTTTTTTTATTAAAAGCACCTGGGTTACACAATGGTTGATTTGATTCTTCCTCCTAGAGTTCTGTTCCCTTGGTTGGTGTACCCAAAAAAAATCCGATTTGATGGGTTACACAATGCGTAACGACAGCAGAGGTAGCAGTCTTGGAGCTTTGCGGTGACTCTGTGTACGTCGGCTGCTATCAATGCAATTTCCTCCACGTGAGGTATAACAAGCCCCTAGGAATCGTGATGTCATGTACTACAACTAGTAGTAATATGCTTTTGCTTTTCCAAATCCCCAGCATGAATACGTGCCATGGTGCTTCAACTTATGCTAGTCCGCTAGCAATACCAGTACTTGTCCGATTCGAAGCCCCCTTTTCTTTTTAGCAAGCTCCACGGATCCGCAGCTTTATCCGGATTGGTTTTGACTTTTTGTGTGACTTAGGTCAGGACTGAACCGACGAGCCACGTTGTGGATCGCCGTGAAGATTTGTTAGCCATCCTGGAGATTGGTCTGACCGTGGGAAGCCACGCGCCGCCGCCCGACCACAGACTACTGAACTTCACTGGCTCAACAACGGAACAGATGCCAAGGCGGCTCGGTGGCCATGGCAGAGGAGCGACGATGATTTGAGGCAGGGTCGTCGACAGTGGAGGCGATTCACGATAAAAAACACCAGCGAAAGCAACGAACGGTGGCGGCTTGAAAACGGCTTGGCCTTCCTCCCATTAATTACTTTGGTTTCGTCCGTTTGATAACAACACATTGATCCTGCTGATGTACGCAACAAACCATAGTAAACCTTCGGGATCTTCTCTGATGATTCTATCAACATGACTGATGAACGCCGCCAATAAAAAATTTCAGATCTCGATTTTAGTAAAACTTGACGTTGATGTAAATCCTTCACAAGCTGGCTTTCTTCATCCGGAAATTCGCAAACTCTTCGAAACCCTCGGAAGGATCCCTCCAAGAACTCAACACCACCGTGCGCCTGGCCCCACGGTGAGCGCCAACTGTCGTGGAATTGTCACGGCAGATGTCCTTAGTGTGAGGACTTAGTCGTGAGGCCAACGCATCTATGTGGTAGCTTGAGAGGGGTTGAGTGGGACGAGAGACGCAGGGCGGATCAACACACAAGACAAGGATTTAGACAGCTTCGGGCCCCGGGAAACATCATCCGGTAATAGCCCTACATGTTGTTTGGGGCTAGGTCTCATTATGCTCACGATGGAGTCGCCGTAAACCGGCTCTTTGTGTCTAGCCCTAGAGATTGTTTGTTGTTGCTTGTCTTTTTTCCTGTCCCTCTTTGGGGAGCCCTACCCCTCCTTATATATGTTGAAGGGGTGGCTTACATGACTAGTCCTAGTTGGATTAGGATTACTCTATTACAAGTGGAATCCTAGTCTTGCTTCCTTTGTAGTTATTCCTTATGTCTTCCTCTTAAACCAGCCCACCATTAATATAAACCGGCCCTCTAGGCCTTGGGCCTTGTCATACGTCTGTCCTGCCCGCCGGGTCACCAGTGAGTTACAATGTCCGGGCGGGTTGCTTGTAAACCGTCAGGTCAGGGCGGGTCACCAGTGAATCTCCAAGTGTCAGCGGGATCTCAAATAAACCGCCAAGTCCGACCGGGTTATACTTCCGGCCGGTTTACGCCGCGGGGTATATCCCCGACAAGATTGATCTTTCTTGCAATGGGAGAAGTGCTTAGCTTTGGGTTCAATGTTGCATTGTCCTTTCCTAGTGACAGCAGGGGCAGCAAGGCACGTATTCTATTGTTGCCATCGAGGATAAAAAGATTGGGTTTATATCATATTGCTTGAGTTTATCCCTCTACATCATGTCATCTTGCCTAATGTGTTACTCTGTTCTTATGAACTTAATACTCTAGATGCATGCTGGATAGCGGTTGATGTGTGGAGTAATAGTAGTAGATGCAGAATCGTTTCGGTCTACTTGTCGCGGACGTGATGCCTATATACATGATCATGCCTAGATATTCTCATAACTATGCACTATTCTATCAGTTGCTCGACAGTAATTTGGTCACCCACCGTAATACTTATGCTACCTTGAGAGAAGCCACTAGTGAAACCTATGGCCCCCGGGTCTATTTTCCATCATATAAGTTTCCAATCTATTTTACTTTGCAATCTTTACTTTCAATTTATATCATAAAAAATACCAAAAATATTATCTTATTATCTCTATCAGATCTCACTTTTGCAAGTGGCCGTGAAGGGATTGGCAACCCCTTTATCGCGTTCGTTGTAAGGTTCTTATTTGTTTGTGTAGGTACGAGGCGACTTGCGTGTAGTCTCCTACTGGATTGATACCTTGGTTCTAAAAAATTGAGGGACATATTTACGCTACTTTGCTGCATCACCCTTTCCTCTTCAAGGGAAAACCAACGCAGTGCTCAAGAGGTAGCATGATGCTAAAATATGGTTTAATTCTCCTGATCCTGGTTGTGTGCGTAGTCCCCAGGATATGATTTATTACTTCTCTGCTAAATATTTCCCCGCTCATAAGAAACAAGCTTCCTTAAGGGAAATATATAATTTTATGCAAATTTACGAAGAGAGTCTCCCACAAGCTTGGGGGAGGCTTCTTCGATTACTTAATGCTTTGCCTGATCATCCTCTCAAGAAAAATTAAATACTTGATATCTTTTATAATAGACTAACCGATGCTTGCAGAGACCACCTGGATAGTTGTGCTGGTTGTGTTTTCAGGGAAAGAACTGTTGATTGGGCTGAATTTCTATTGAATAATATGCTGAGTAATGAAAATAATTGGACACTTCGTGAACCAACTCCTAAGCCAATTTCAAAGAAAAGGAGTATTCTATTTCTCAGTCCTGAAGATATGCAAGAGGCAAAGAAATCTATGAAATAAAAGGGTATTAAAGCTGAAGATTTTAAGAATTTACCACCTATCAAAGAAATACATGGTCTTGATAACCCGGCACAGGTAGTAAAGGTAAATTCTCTCTATAGATTTGATGAAGGTGATATTCCTTGTTATAAGTCTGCTAGCCAATGCTTGGATGAGTTTGATAACTTTATAGTTAAACAAGAAAACTTCAATGCTTATGTTGGTAGACATTTGAAACAAAATGCTTATGTTGGTAGACATTTGAAACGAAATGCTTATATGATTGAACACTTGAGTGAATACATGTCTAGCGTTAGAGGTGAACTTAAACTCATTAGTAAACATGCTTCTATGGTTACCACTCAAGTAGAACAGGTGCTTAAGGCTCAAAATGATTTGCTCAATGAATTAAATAATAAGAAAAACGATAATGGCGTTAGAGTTATGACTAGAGGGGGTAAAATGACTCGGGACCTTTGTATCCTGAGGGCCACCCTAAGAGAATTGAGCAAGATTCTCAGAGAACCAATGTTGATGCACCTAGTTCTTCTAAGAAGAAGAAAAATAAAAATGATACGACTTTGCATGCTTCTAGTGAACCTGTTATTGAAACACACCTGAGAATCCCAATGATATTTCTATTTGTGATGCTGAAACACAATCTGGTAATGAACATGAACCTAGTGATAATGTTAATGATGATGTTCATGTTGATGCTCAACCTAGCGATAACAATGATGTAGAGATTGAACCTGCTGTTGATCTTGATAACCCACAATCAAAGAATCAACGTTATGATAAGAGAGACTTCGTTGCTAGGAAGCACGGTAAAGAAAGAGAGCCATGGGTTCAGAAACCCATGCCCTTTCCTCCTAAACCATCCAAGAAAAAGGATGATGAGGATTTTGAGTGCTTTGCTGAAATGATTAGACCTATCTTTTTGCGTATGCGTTTGACTTATATGCTTAAAATGAATCCTTATGCTAAGTATATGAAAGATATTGTTACAAATAAAAGAAAGATACCGGAAGCTGAAATTTCCACCATGCTTGCTAATTACACTTTTAAAGGTGGAATACCAAAGAAACTAGGAGATCCCGAGAGTACCAACTATACCATGCTCCTTTAAGAGAAACTATGTTAAAACTGCTTTATGTGATCTTGGAGCCGGTGTTAGTGTTATGCCTCTCTCTTTATATCGTAGACTTGATTTGAATAAGATGACACCTACTGAAATATCTTTGCAAATGGCCGATAAATCAACTTCTATACCTGTCGGTATTTGTGAGGATGTGCCTGTTGTGGTTGCAAACGTTACTATTTTAACGAACTTTGTTTTTCTTGATATTCCCGAGGACGATAGTATGTCGATTATCCTTGGTAGACCCTTTTTGAATACTATAGGGGCTGTTATTGATTGCAACAGAGGCAATGTCACTTTTCATGTTAATGGTAATGAGCATACGGTACACTTTTCGAGGAAACAACCTCAAGTTCATAGTGTCAATTCTATTGGAAAAATTTCAACTATTACTATCGGAGGTTTTGAATTTCCTCTTCCTACTGTCAAGAAGAAATATGATATTCTTATTATTGGGGATGTGCATATCCCCGTTGAGGTAACCTAGTGTTATTTGAAATTTCTCTGGTTCCATGTTATTCGAAAAGAGTTTGTTAACAAGACTTTATCAACCTTGTTAGTGGATTCCTTTTGATGAGCATGAGATGGATGAAGTTAGAAAGCACAACTCTCTGTACCCTCCTTTTACTTTCTGTTATTTAGATTGAATAAAGCAAAAATAGTATTTTCTGTCTGTTTTCTGAATTATCCTTGCAATAAAAAATACCCCAAAAATAAAAGTTCTCCAAATGTCCCGAAAATGGAATATGATTTTTTGTAGAATATCTGGCACTGAGAACACACCAGAGGGCAACCACCTGTCCACAAGGGTGCAGGACGCGCCCTACACACCTGGGCGCACCCCCTGCCTCGTCGGCCCCTCATGGCCCCCTCCACTTATTCCAGCACCCATACACTCCTTCTTCCTCCAAAAAAAATCACCAACCAGCTCAAGCACGAGTTCTAGCTCATCTTGCTGCCATTTTTGATCTCCTTGCTCAAAACCCCGTTCACAAAACTGCTTTGGGGGATTATTCTTCGGTATGTGACTCCTCCAATGGTCCAATTAGTTTTTGTTCTAGTGCTTTATTTATTGCAAATTTGTGCTGCTTAGGTGACCATGTTCTTGAGCTTGCATGTCAAATTTATATGGTCCCAAGTAGCTCTAATGCATGATATAGTCTCTAGGCACTTGTGGGAGTAGTTACTATCAATCTTGTTGAGTTTGGTTCACTTTTATTTTGAGTCACTAAAAATTTCATAAATTTTCAGAAAATGATGAAGAGATCATTGAGGGGCTCTTCGAGCCGAAGCTCAAAGGATAAGCAAAGTGAATAGAATAAGAAGCCCAAATATAATCTTCCTTGCACCGCGGAAGTTTGTCCGTGTGAATGCCCGTGTGATGAGTTCTTGAGAGCAGCCGGGATTCATGATGATTTTTATTATTTCGCTGAGAATGCGGGCCTCGTCGACTTCCTCCGCGACCAGCGCGAATACTATCTCCTCCTCACTAATATTTTCGTGCAAAATTTTCATTTCCATGCTAGGAGATCGCCTTCGGTGGATTTTTATTTATATGATGAGTTTAAGGAAATGTCACTTTATGATTTTTGTATGGTTTGCAAGTTACCCTTTGCGGGCAGCATAGAGGAACCACATCGTAATGATGTGGAAGACTTTATTGATATGATTGCTGTAGGGGAAACGAGGAAAGTTTTCGATGCAAGAATCACTAGCATACATTTTCCCGTTCTGCGTTACTTTGCAATATTTGCTAGTGGATTCTTAATTGGTCGTGGGAACAGTGGAAACCTTAGTGCCCCTGATATTGTTATTTTGCGCCATGCCTTGTTTCGTGATACTACTTTTAGTTTAGGCGCTATTGTTGCTAAACGGTTAAATCTGAACCGTACAAAGGGTCCCATCTTTGGAGGCATCTTTGCTTCGCGCCTTGCTGCACACTTTAACATACCTATTAGGCATTATGAGAAAGAGGAAAAGTTGTTGCCCGCTATTTTTCTAGATTATAAGAGTATGGTAGCACATGATTTTATTGTTAAAGGTAAGAAGAAGATGCTTAAGTATAAATTGATATTTGATAGAAATTACTATGAGATTATTACCTTGCCTGCACCCTCTCTGTTTAACATATTTTCAGGCACGTACCTCATTTTGTCGGAGGCCATTCATGCATACTTGAGCGTGGCACCTGCTCAAGAGGCCGAGCTAGAGCCACCACTTGACCCTTATCGGCAGTCTGTTTATCAGTGGGACCCGGAGGAGCTCGCTAACCAGTGGCATGATACATCCATTTTGCATCATGCTTTTATATCGATATTTATTGCATTTTGGGCTGTTATTTCACGTTATGTCAACAATACTTATGGCTATTCTCTCTTATTTTACAAGGTTTACATGAATAGGGAGAATGCTGGCAGCTGGAATTCTGAGCTGGAAAAGGAGCAAATATTAGAGACCTATTCTACGCAACTCCAAAAGTCCTGAAACTCCATGGAATATCTTAAAATAAATAAAGAAAAATTCTCATCAAAGATGAAGGCCAGGGAGCCCACACCTGCTCACGAGGGTGGGCGGCGCGCCCCCCTCCTAGGGCGCGCCCCCTACCTCGTGGGCCCCCTGGTGGCTCTCCGACGCCCATCTTCTCCTATATGAAGTCTTTCGTCGAGAAAAAAATAGGAAGCAACCTTTCGGGATGAAACTCCGCCGCCACGAGGCGGAACCTTGGCGGAACCAATCTAGGGCTCCGGCAGAGCTGTTCTGCCGGGGACACTTCCCTCCGGGAGGGGGAAATCATCGCATCATCATCACCAACGCTCCTCTCATCGGGAGAGGGCAATCTCCATCAACATCTTCACCAGCACCATCTCATCTCCAAACCATAGTTCATCTCTTGTATCCAATTCTTGTCTCCAAGTCCGGGATTGGTGCTACTAGGTTGCTAGTAGTGTTGATTACTCCTTGTAGTTGATGCTAGTTGGTTTATTTGGTGGAAGATCATATGTTCAGATCCTTTATACATATTATTACCCCTCTGATTATGAACATGAATATGCTTTGTGAGTAGGTACGTTTGTTCCGGAGGACAAGGGAGAAGTCTTGCTATTAGTAGTCATGTGAATTTGGTATTCGTTCGATATTCTGATAAGATGTATGTTGTCTAGCCTCTAGTGGTGTTATGTGAACGTCGACTACATAACACTTCACCATTACTTGGGCCTAGAGGAAGGCATTGGGAAGTAATAAGTAGATGATGGGTTGCTAGAGTGACAGAAGCTTAAACCCTAGTTTATGTGTTGCTTCATAAGGGGCTGATTTGGATCCACATGTTTCATGCTATGGTTAGGTTTACCTTAATACTTTTGTTGTAGTTGCGGATGCTTGCAATAGAGGTTAATCATAACTGGGATGCTTGTTCAAGTAAGAACAACACCCAAGCACCGGTCCACCCACATATCACATTATCAAAGTACCGAACGCGAATCATATGAACATGATGAAAACTAGCTTGACGATATTCCCATGTGTCCTCGGGAGCGCTTTTCCTTATATAAGAGTTTGTTCTGGCTTGTCCTTTGCTACAAAAAGGATTGGGCCACCTTGCTGCACTTTATTTACTTTTGTTACTTGTTGCTCGTTACAATTTACCTTGTCACAAAACTATCTGTTACCACTTATTTCAGTACTTGCAGAGAATACCTTGCTGAAAACCGCTTATCATTTCCTTCTGCTCCTCGTTGGGTTTGACACTCTTACTTATCGAAAGGACTATGGTAGATCCCCTATACTTGTGGGTCATCAAGACTCTTTTCTAGCGCCGTTGCCGGGGAGTGTAGCGCCTTTGGTAGGTGGAATTTGGTAAGGGAAAATTTATATAGTGTGCTGAAATTTACTGTCACTTGTTACTATGGAAAGTAATTCTCTGAGGGGCTTGTTCGGGGTATCTTCACCCCGTCCAGTAGAGCAAAGAGTTTCTCCTCAACCTACTGAACCTATTGAAAATGAAACTCCTTTTGAATTTCCTTCGGGTATGATGGAAAAACTGCTAGATAATCCTTTTACAGGAGATGGAACAAGGCATCCTAATGAGCACTTAATATATGTGGATGGAGTTTGTGGATTATTTAAGCTTGCAGGTATACCCGATGGTGTTGCTAAGAAGAAGGTCTCCCTTTATCTTTTAAGGGAGACACATTGACAAGGTATAGGCTATGTGATGATACGAGATCATGGAACTATAAAAGATTGAAATTGGAATTTCATCAAAAGTATTATCCTATGCATCTTGTTCATCGTGATCGCAATTATATATATAATTTTTGGCCTCGCTAAGGAGAAAGCATCGCTCAAGCTTGGGGGAGGCTTAAATCAATGTTATATTCATGCCCCAATCATGAGCTCTCAAGAGTGACAATTATTCAAAAAATTTATGCTCGGCTTTCTTGAAATAATCGCACCATGCTCGATACTTCTTGTGTTGGCTCTTTTATGATGAAGACTACTGAATTTAGATGGGATTTATTGGATAGAATTAAACGCAACTTTGAAGATTGGGATCTCGACGAAGGTAAGGAGTCAGGTATGACACCTAAGTTTGATTGTGTTAAATCTTTTATGGATACCGATATTTTCTGTAAGTTTAGCACTAAATATGGACTTGACTATGAGATAGTAGCTTCTTTCTGTGAATCTTTTGCTACTTATGTTGATCTCCCCAAGGATAAGTGGTTTAAATATCATCCTCCCATAGAAGTAAAAGTAGCTGCACCTATTAAAGCAGATGCCAAACCCGTTCGTGACCCTCAACGATGTTTGAATCCTAAAATGAAAGAAGTGGTAAGAAAAGAAATACTCAAGCTTTTGGAGGCAGGTATAATTTATCCCGTTGCTGATAGTCAATGGGTAAGTCCTGTTCATTGTGTCCCTAAGAAGGGAGGTATTACTGTTGTCCCTAATGATAAAGATGAATTGATTCCACAAAGAATTATCACATGTTATAGGATGGTAATTGGTTTCCGCAAATTAAATAAAGCTACTAAGAAAGATCATTACCCCTTACATTTTATTGATTAAATGCTAGAAAGATTATGCAAAGATACACATTATTGCTTTCTAGATGGTTATTCTGGTTTCTCTCAAATACCTGTGACGGCTAAAGATCAATCTAAGACTACTTTTACATGCCCTTTTGGTACTTTTGCTTATAGATGTATGCCTTTTGGTTTATGTAATGCACCTGCTGCCTTTCATAGATGCATGATGGCTATATTCTCTGACTTTTGTGAGAAGATTTGTGAGGTTTTCATGGATGACTTTTCCGTCTATGGTTCCTCTTTTTATGATTGCTTGAGCAATCTTGATCGAGTTTTGCAAAGATGTGAAGAAACTAATCTTGTCTTAAATTGGGAAAAGTGCCACTTTATGGTAAATGAGGGTATTGTCTTGGGGCATAAAGTTTCTGAAAGAGGTATTGAAGTTGATAAAGCCAAGGTTGATGCTATTGAAAAGATGCCATGTCCCAAGGACATCAAAGGTATAAGAAGTTTCCTTGGTCACGCCGGATTTTATAGGAGGTTCATTAAGGACTTCTCAAAAATTTCTCAGCCTCCGACTAATTTATTACAAAAAGATGTACCATTTGTCTTTGATGATGATTGTGTAGAAGCATTTGAAATACTTAAGAAAGCATTAGTCTCTGCAGCTGTTGTTCAGCCACCTGATTGGAATTTACCCTTTGTGTGATGCTAGTGATTATGTTGTAGGTGATGTTCTAGGGCAAAGAGTTGATAAGAAATTAAATGTTATCCATTATGCTAGTAAGACTCTAGACAATGCTCAAAGAAATTATGCTACTACTGAAAAAGAACTTTTAGCAGTTGTATTTGCTTGTGATAAGTTCAGACCTTATATTGTTGATTCTAAAGTAACTATTCACACTGATCATGCTGCTATTAAATATCTTATGGAAAAGAAAGATGCTAAACCTAGATTTGTTAGATGGGTTCTCTTCCTACAAGAATTTGATTTGCATATCGTTGATAGAAAAGGAGCTAAGAACCCCGTTGTAGACAACTTATCTAGGTTAGAGAATGTTCTTGATGACCCACTACCTATCAATGATAGCTTTCCTGACGAACAATTAAATGTCATAAGTATCTCTCGTAGTACTCCTTGGTATGCTAATTATGCTAATTACATAGTTGCCAAATTCATACCACCTAGCTTCACAAACCAACAAAAGAAAAAGTTCTTCTATGATTTGAGGCATTACTTTTGGGATGACCCACATCTTTATAAAGAAGGAGTAGATGGTGTTATTAGACGTTGTGTACCTAAGCATGAACAGGAACAGATCCTACGCAAGTGCCACTCCGAAGCTTATGTAGGACACCACGCTGGAGATAGAACTGCACATAAGGTATTGCAATCCGGTTTTTATTGGCCCACTCTCTTCAAGGATGCCCGTAAGTTTGTTTTGTCTTGTGATGAATGCCAAAGAATAGGTAATATTAGTAGACGTCAAGAAATGCCTATGAATTATTCACTTGTTATTGAACCATTTGATGTTTGGGGCTTTGATTATATGGGACCTTTTCCTGCCTCTAATGGATATACACATATTTTAGTTGTTGTTCATTATGTTACTAAGTGGGTAGAAGCTATTCCAACTAGTAGTGTTGATCATAACACTACTATTAAAATGCTTAAGGAAGTTATTTTTCTGAGGTTTGGAGTCCCTAGATATTTAATGACTGATGGTGGTTCACACTTTATTCATGGTGCTTTCCGTAAAATGCTTGCTAAATATGACGTTAATCATAGAATCGCATCACCTTATCACCCACAGTCTAGTGGTTAAGTAGAATTGAGCAATAGAGAGCTCAAATTAATTTTGCAAAAGACTTTCAATAGGTCTAGAAAGAATTGGTCCAAGAAACTTGATGGTGCATTATGGGCATATAGAACTTCATATAAAAATCCTATTAGTATGTCTCTGTATAAAATGGTTTATGGAAAAGCATGTCACTTACCTCTCGAACTAGAACATAAGGCTATTAAAGAGCTCAACTATGATTTCAAACTTGCTGGTGAGAAGAGGTTATTTGATATTAGCTCACTTGATGAATGGAGAACACAAGCTTATGAAAATGCCAAGTTATTTAAAGAAAAAGTTAAAAGATGGCATGACAAAAGGATACAAAAGCGTGAGTTTAATGTAGGTGATTATGTATTGCTATACAACTCTTGTTTAATATTTTGTGCAGTAAAACTTCTCTCTAAATGGGAAGGCCCTTACGTTATCGAGGAGGTCTATCGTTCCGCTGCCATAAAAATCAACAACTTCGAAGGCACAAATCCGAAAGTGGTAAACGGTCAAAGAATTAAACATTATATCTCAGGTAATCCCATAAATGTTGAAACCAATATTATTGAAATCGTAACCCCGGAGGAATACATAAGAGACACTTTCCATAATGTTTCAAACTCCAAAAAGGAAAAGGTATGTGGTACGGTAAGTAAACCAACTCCAAAACAATTTTTAAGGCAATATTTCTCCGTTTTGGAATATTTAGAAAAATAGAAAAATAAGTGGCAGTCCGGGAAGGACACGAGGGCCCCACGAGGGTGGTGGGCGTGCCCCCCTCCCCTGGGCGTGCCCCCTACCTCGTGAGCACCTCGTGTGCCCTCCGGACTCCGTTTCTTGCATGTTACGTATTTTGGTTGGTAAAAATTCACTATATATTCTCCCGAAGGTTTTGACCACCGTATCACGCAATTATCCTCTGTTTTTGTTTCGGGTTGTTGCTGCTGCAGATTAGAGCAAGATGTCTTCTGAAGAGTCAGTCGGGGAGAGCCGGGTATCTAATCCGGCACCGGAACCAAGGGCAAACAGCGACGCTTCCTTCAAGTAAGTTGTCATCGGTGCAAAGCAATAAAAATTGCTCTAAATATGTATAATT
This sequence comes from Aegilops umbellulata, assembly GCA_032464435.1. Classification (NCBI taxonomy): domain Eukaryota; kingdom Viridiplantae; phylum Streptophyta; class Magnoliopsida; order Poales; family Poaceae; genus Aegilops; species Aegilops umbellulata. Next base: position 547,169,794 of record CP136058.1, read on the forward strand.
GATTGGTGTGGGAGAAATAAGCTTTATACGATCTTGTGATGTGGAAGTAATAAAAGCGACGGACTGCATAATAAAGGTTCATATCACAAGGGGCAATATAAAGTGACGTTCTTTCGCATTGAGATTTTGTGCATCCAACCATAAAAGCGCTTCCCTCTGTGAAGGGCCTATCTTTTATCATTATCTTCTACCTTATGCAAGAGTCATGGTGATCTTCACCCTTCCTTTTTCATTTTATCCTTTGGCAAGCCTAGCATGTTGGAAAGAACATGATATATATATATCTAATTGGATGTAGGGGAGCATGAATTATTATTGTTGACATTACCCTTGAGGTAAAAGGTTGTGGGGCAAAACTATAAGCCCCTATCTTTCTCCGTGTCCGATTAAAACTTCATAACCACAAGTATTGCGTGAGTGTTAGCAATTATGAAGGATTAGATGATAGTTGAGTATGTGGACTTGCTTTTTTAGCTCTGGCATAGACTCTTTCCAATGTTATGATAAATTGCAATTGCTCCAATGACTAAGGTTATAGTTTGTTGGTTCTCAATGAGGTTTCTGATTCATACTTTTGCATTGTGAATTGATCATCACTTGAACATAAGTAATCATATGACATTATCTATATATGTTGCTGTTATGGGAATAATCATAATGCCTTCATGTCCGTATTTTATATTTATCGACGCCTCTACCTCTAAACATGAGGACATATTTATTGTTATCGGCTTTTCACTTGAGGACAAGCAAGGTCTAAGCTTGGGGGAGTTGATACGTCCATTTTGCATCATGCTTTTATATCGATATTTATTGCATTTTGGGCTGTTATTTCACATTATGTCACAATACTTATGGCTATTCTCTCTTATTTTACAAGGTTTACATGAAGAGGGAGAATGCCGGCAGCTGGAATTCTGGGCCGGAAAAGGAGCAAATATTAGAGACCTATTCTGCGCAACTCCAGAAGTCCTGAAATTCCATGGAATATCTTAAAATAAATAAAGAAAAATCCTCGCCAAAGATGAAGGCCAGGGGGGCCACACCCTGCTCACGAGGGTGGGGGCGCCCCCCTCCTAGGGCACGCCCCTACCTCGTGGGCCCCCTGGTGGCTCTCCGACGCCCATCTTCTCCTATATGAAGTCTTTCATCGAGAAAAAAAATAGGAAGCAACCTTTTGGGACGAAACTCCGCCGCCACGAGGCAGAACCTTGGCGGAACCAATCTAGGGCTCCGGCAGAGCTGTTCTGCCGGGGACACTTCCCTCTGGGAGGGGGAAATCATCGCCATCATCATCACCAACGCTCCTCTCATCGGGAGAGGGCAATCTCCATCAACATCTTCACCAGCACCATCTCATCTCCAAACCCTAGTTCATCTCTGGTATCCAATTCTTGTCTCCAAGTCCGGGATTGGTGCTAGTAGGTTGCTAGTAGTGTTGATTACTCCTTGTAGTTGAGGCTGTTCTTCCTTGTATTGCTCATCATCAGCAGCCCAAGAGGCAATCCACCACACACATTGGAGTAGGGTATTACACCACAACTGTGGCCCGAACCAGTATAAACCCAGTGTATCTTGTGCTGTTCTTTCCATAGCTTAAATCTTATCGAGGCGGTGGGGTGCAAGTAGGTAGAAGGCAAAATCTCCACGCGCACCCCAGTGTTCGAACCTCAAGGGTCTGCCGGAACCCGAAATCTGACATTTGACGCGCCAGGTAGGGGTGCGCCGGAATCCACCTTCTGCCGCTTCGTGTCCCGCCGCGTCGTCATCACCATGTCCGGCGACCAGGCGGGCAACCCAGATCCTTAGGTGGCGTGGCCCGCCCGCGCAGAGCCGCTCGCCTGGGGCGACCCCGTGCCCCAGGCAGCTCGCGGTCCGCAGGGCGCTGCGGGCCGCGGGCGACGCGGACAGGCTTTGACAGCTCTCACACCGCGGCAGGCGCGGTCAACAGCAAGGGCCTCCAATCACGCCACGACCACAACGCCGTACACCCGCCGGGAGCAGGCGAACTCGAGGGTCGCGCTCACGGTGGCCCGAGAGCTGCTGAAGTGCAGACTGCTGGAGGGTGGCCGCGACGTGCTGCTGGAGCGGGTGGCAGAGCTCCTGGGCTTTGCCGCCTCGGGGGCTCACCCCTTCTGCACCCAGCTCCCATCTCAAGCCCAGGGCGGCCCGCGCGGGGTCTCCGCGCGCGCCCGCGGGCTCCAAGGCTACTCCAACGCCAGCGAAGTTGTCGGCACCGGACCGGCGGCGGCGCTGCCGCCGCTCCCGGTCCGCGAAGAAGAAGGACTCGACGCGACCCACGGCCCCAGTGGACAGCCGCGCTACCACCCCACGGTGGGCGCGCCAAGCAGAGCTGCATGGCACGCGGAGCACTACGGCGTGGCCTTCGGGATGACGGCGCCAAAAGAATACGTGCCCCGCATGATGGACCAAGGGCACCCTCACGAGGGCAAACAAGGCTCGCTCCTCGGCCCAAGCTGGGGGGACGAGGCGCCAGAAGCTGAGCTCTTCCAGGAGCCCCGGGACGGTCCCACTGGCCACGCTGGAGGCAACGATTATCGGGTACCGCTAATTCCTCAGGAGCAAGCATACGCTAATCATGGATCGCAGGAGGTGCAGGTCGCCACAGCGAGTAGCTGCCCCGCTCCCACAGTCTCCTACCCCTAGGGAGGAGGGCGCAGGGGGTTGTAGGAGAGGGGCCGAGATCCGACATCACCACTGCGGCGTTCGGAGCAAGGTGTTCTCAGGAGGTAGGCCCTCTGCTGGGGAGGTGCCTCAGGGCCTGCCCCTGGCAGAGGACCCGTGGTCGTCGGGGGAACCGCTGGCGACCGCTCTACCCCATCGGCGGCGTCCTGGTTTCCGGTCGTCGTTGATGGCACTAGAGTGTGGCGCAAGGCGGGGCCCTCGTCTCGCGATATGAAGCAAGGCCGATACCTGTGAAGAAGGCCCAGTGCCTGTGAAGCTCGCCGCCCCGTGACACTCTAACGTAATAATGACTGGGGCTGTACACGCCCCGGAGTCTCAGGGGTGCCGGCCTCAGGCCCTGGGGCTCCCTCCCACGCCCAGTGGCAGCACTTAGCTCCGCGCTGGTGAGAAGACGTCCCAGACTAGATTAGGTGCCGGACGCGGCCTTTTGTCTGCTTTCATTGCTTTTCCCTTTGGTTGTCGCTTTCCCCCGCTGGATTTAAGTTGGATTCGAATTTGAGATTTGTGTGTGTTCGGGGAAGGGGTGCTTAGTCTCGTTCGAGCAATTTATCGCGTTTTGATTACCACTCCGCCTCAGCTGCCTCCCCTCGTGAGCCCCTCACGAGCCGGGTCAGGCCTAGCTTGTGCGCAGCCCAGACTGCCACCACCGCGTCCTCTCAGGAGGGTTTTTTACTGCAGATCCTAGGGATTCGATCAGGGAACACTCGGGACACCTCAGCCTCCCACAGGCTACCTCAGGGCCCGCACAGAACAAAGGTAAACTAGCCAACCAGCACGTCGCTTAGCCCACCACTTGGCGCGGGCGCATGGGCAATGTAACATCTACTAATACGATGAACACAAGTTTTACATGAGGGGCTCCCCCTGCCAAAATGCTCTCACAGCCATCAGGCCAAGACCTGAGTTCTATTCATGCAGGATAAGGAAGCAGGAACGATGCATAATCAGTCGGATAAATCCCCCAATGCGTCCTCAGGAGCACCTCCCGAACCGCTGCTGGCGTCACTAGAATCGCCATCGCGGTCTGCGTTGCGGCCAGCGGCGTCAGGGCCGTTCACCACGCCGCCCTCGTCGGCAGCCATGATCATGCCGTCGTTGTCTGAAGCGAAGGCCCTGACAAGGGCATCCACATTGTCTTCCACCCAGTGCGCCAGGTCGTCTCGGACGGCCTGGGGGACTGGGGCGATGGCGGCGTCGAAATCGAAGTGGGGATCCATGTTCCTGAGATGGCTGAAGACGCGAGAAAAGGTGCGCCTGAGTAGGGCGCAGCTCCTCTCCTCCACCAACCTGTCGGCCCTGACCGACCGCGCCTCCAGCTGCGTCACCACGTCGGTGAAGAACTGAAGGTTGCCGGCGTAGTTGACTGCGTGCGGCTCGCCAACAGCCGCCTCGCAGATGTTGCCCAAGGCTGTGTTGGCTCTCTCCCGGAGCGTGGTGAGCATGGAGCCGTGCTCATGCTCCAGGATCCGCCGCTGGCGTATTTCGTCTGCATTCTGGCGCGCGACAGCCTCAGCCTCCTCCACCCGACGGCGAAGAAGGAGCACCTCGGCCTGGGAGGTGGTTGACTCCCCTTGCGCTACCTCAAGGGCGGCCCGAAAAGCATCGGCCCGCCGCGTCGCTTCCTCCAGCTTGGCCCTCAAGGCAGCAGTCCTACCTTCAGCCTCGGCCCGGATCAACCCCAGCCTCTCCTCGAACTCGTGCTCGAGGTTCAAGCGCGCCATCGCCACCCGACGTCCAACCTTCTTCAGGACACGGGCTTCCTGTGCAGCGACATCATCCTCCGCGTGTGTCACAAAGCGCTCCCTCGTCTTCAGACGCTCGTACTCGCGTGCGCGTTCGGCCGCTTCCAGCGTCAGCGCCTCCTCACGCTTCTGGAGCCCTGCTGGGTCGCCAGAGGCCACCTTCATCGACGCGAGGGCTGCCTCGCGCAGCTCCACTTGCTCCTCAAGTGAGTGGCACCGGGCCAGGAGCTCCCGAGCCCGCTCCTCCGCCGCCTCTCGCCGCCAGTCAGCTTCCCGGGCCTCCTCAGCGGCCCGAGATCGGGCCTCCCGAGAGGCCACCAGCGACGCCTTGGCCTCTTCGTCGTCAAGATCGCGCTGATGGCGCACAAGGGCGATGGCGCCCTCCAGCTCGCGCCTCTCTGCAGCCAGGCGCAGGCCCTCGGCCTCAAGGCGCGCGTCTTCATCAGCAAGCTCCTCACCAAGCAGGTTCACTGCGTCAGCCGCCCTTCGAAGGAATCCTTGGCGAAGAGCACGACGCTCCCGGGCGCGCTCGAGCACGTCTTCCACACCATCATCTGCCCCAAGCAAGCGCCGGGGGCCACAAATCAGCACTCTCCCTCCGGGCAGGGGGTTGGGGGCTGGCACCCTCGCGACGGCCGGGCACACCACGCCAGAAGCCCGGCCTGGAGCCAGCCCGTCCCCAGATGAAGAGCGCGGGGAGCGCCTCAGCCAATCGCAGTCCACGACCAGGCGAGAAGCCCACGGTAGGCTGGCTATGCCGCGAGAAGGCCCGCGAAGGAGGCTCGCGAGGTGCGCAGAGTCTCGATGCGCCTCGGGACAGTTCGCCTCTCCGATCGCCCTCACCACAAGGGCTCTGCTGCTCGGAGCGCTTGAGGACGGTAGAGGGGGCGAAGCCAAGGGGGATGGCACCTCAGCCATCTCCGCGAACTCGGCTAGAAGGGGCCTGCAGAGCAAGGATCAGTAAAAGCAACAGAAGGATCGGGAGCTGGAAAAGGAGAAGGCTTACTCATCAGTGGCGAAGTACTTCCTACGCTTCAGCAGGCGACAAGGGTAATCGTCACCCAGGGCCTCCCTTCTCTTACCGGAGGGCCTCAAAGTCCACGCGGAAGCGGCCCAAGAGTTGAGCGCAGGGATCAACCTGCGACGAGGACGAAGCGTCAAGGCAACCCGCGTTAGGGGCGCCTGCCTGATGCGCACTGCCAGTCCCCTCGCCAAGAGAAGCGGCTGGAGCCTCAGGGGCCTCAGCCGCAGGCGCTGAGGGAAGCTGCTTAAACCAAGGCAATGGAGACCAAAGCTCTGATACCACTTGTAGACACATCCATCTTCCTCCAATGGTGATTAAACCAAGGCAATGGAGACCAACGCTCTGATACCACTTGTAGGATCTAGAAGTAGGTGTGTCTAGAGGGGGGGTGATTAGACACTCAGTAATAAAGTTGCAGTTTTTAAGCCTTTTTGGTTTGAGTGAAATTTTAGGCACAATTTCAGCACATACAATACATATCAAGCAAGCATGCAAAGAGTATATAGGCAACGGAAAGTAAAGCATGCAACTTGCGAGAATGTAAAGAGAAGGGTTTGGAGAATTCAAACGCAATTGGAGACACGGATGTTTTTCCCGTGGTTCGGATAGGTGGTGCTATCCTACATCCACGTTAGTCGAGACTTCAACCCACGAAGGGTAACGGTTGCGTGAGTCCACGGAGGGCTCCACCCACGAAGGGTCCACGAAGAAGCAACCTTGTCTATCCCACCATGGCCATCGCCCACGAAGGACTTGCCTCACTAGCGGTAGATCTTCACGAAGTAGGCGATCTCCTTGCCCTTACAAATTCCTTGGTTCAACTCCACAATCTTGTCAGAAGCTCCCAAGTGACACCTAGCCAATCTAGGAGACACCACTCTCCAAGAAGTAACAAATGGTGTGTTGATGATGAACTCCTTGCTCTTGTGCTTCAAATGATAGTCTCCCCAACACTCAACTCTCTCTCATAGGATTTGGATTTGGTGGAAAGAAGATTTGAGTGGAAAGCAACTTGGGGAAGGCTAGAGATCAAGATTCATATGGTAGGAATGGAATATCTTGGTCTCAACACAAGAGTAGGTGGTTCTCTCTCAGAACATATGAGTTGGAAGTGTAGATGTGTTCTGATGGCTCTCTCCACGAATGAAGAGGAGGTGGAGGGGTATATATAGCCTCCACTTAAAATCCAACCGTTACACACAATTTACCAATCTCGGTGGGACCGGATCAACAAACTCGGTCGGACCGAAAAGGTAAACCTAGTGACCGTTAGAGATTTTTGGTGGGACTGACATGCATCTCGGTAGGACCGATATGGTTAGGGTTTGGGCATAATGTAATCTCGGTGAGACCGATTACACAAACTCGGTGAGACCGATTTGGTAATTAGCTAACCAGAGAGTTGGTCAGGCAAACTCGGTGGGACCGATTACTAAACTCGGTGAGACCGATTTTGGTAATGAGTTAACCAGAGAGTTGTTGGAAATATGCCCTAGAGGCAATAATAAAAGCATTATTATTATATTTCCTTATTCATGATAATTGTCTTTATTTGTGCTATAATTGTGTTATCCGGAAATCGTAATACATGTGTGAATAACAGACAACAATATGTCCCTTGTGAGCCTCTAGTTGACTAGCTCGATGATCGACAGATAGTCATGGTTTCCTGACTATGGACATTGGATGTCATCGATAACGGGATCACATCATTAGGAGAATGATGTGATGGACAAGACCCAATCCTAAACATAGCATAAGATCGCATAGTTCGTTTGCTAGAGTTATCCAATGTCAAGTATCCTTTCCTTAGACCATGAGATCGTGTAACTCCCGGATACCGTAGGAGTGCTTTGGGTGTGCCAAACGTCACAACGTAACTGGGTGACTATAAAGGTATACTACGGGTATGTCTGAAAGTGTCTGTTGGGTTGACATGGATCAAGACTGGGATTTGTCACTCCGCTTGACGGAGAGGTATCACCGGGCCCTCTCGGTGATGCATCATCACAATGAGCTCAATGTGATCAAAGTGTTTGATCACGGGATCATGCATTACGGTACGAGAAAAGTGACTTGCCGATAACGAGATTGAACGAGGTATTGTGATACCGACGATCGAATCTCGGGCAAGTAAAATACCGATTGACAAAGGGAATCGTATACGGGATTAATTGAATCCTTGACATCGTGGTTCATCCGATGAGATCATCGTGGAGCATGTGCGAGCCAACATGGGTATCTAGATCCCGCTGTTGGTTATTGCCCGAGAGCCGTCTCGGTCATGTCTGCATGTCTCCCGAACCCGTAGGGTCTACACACTTAAGGTTCGGTGACGCTAAGGTTGTAGGGATATGTATGTGCAGTAACCCGAATGTTGTTCGGAGTCCCGGATGAGATCCCGGACGTCACGAGGAGTTCCAGAATGGTCCGGAGGTAAAGAATTATATATAGGAAGTGCTGTTTCGGCCATCGGGACAAGTTTCGGGGTTATCGGTATTGTACCGGGACCACCGGAGGGGTCCCGGGGGTCCACCAGGTGGGGCCACCTGCCTTGGTGGGCCACATGGGCCTTAGGGGGTGCGCCTTGGCCTGCTTGGGCCAAGGGGAACCAGCCCCAAAGGGCCCATGCGCCTAGGGTTCCATCTAGGAGGAGTCCTAGTGGTGGAAGGCACCTCCTAGATGGCTTGGGGGGGAGGGAAACCTCCCTGGCCGCCGCCCCCTTGGGAGATCAGATCTCCCAGGGCCGGCGCCCCCCCAAGGGGCCTATATAAAAGGGGGCAGGGGAGGGGGGCTGCGCACCCTATGCCCTGGCGCCTCCCTCTCCCTCTCCAACACCTCCTCCTCCTCCGTAAGTGCACGGCGAAGCCCTGCCGGAGTACTGCAGTTCCACCATCACCACGCCGTCGTGCTGCTGCTGGAGCCTTCTTCCCCAACCTCTCCTTTTCCTTGCTGGATCAAGAAGGAGGAGACGTCACGCTTTCTGTACGTGTGTTGAACGCGGAGGTGCTGTCCGTTCGGCACTAGATCATCAGTGAATTGGATCACGGCGAGTACGACTACCTCATCCACGTTCACTTGAACGCTTCCGTTGCGATCTACAAAGTGGTATGTAGATGCTATCTAATCTGAATACTCGTTGCTAGATGAACTCATAGATGGATCTTGGTGAAACCGTAGAAAAAATTTTAATTTTCTGCAACGTTCCCCAACAAGAGTTTGCATTGTAATCTCGGTAGTAACGATTGCCTAAACTCGGTGAGACCGATTTTGACAATGGACATACACAGTGAGATTGCAATCCCATCTCGATGAGACCGAGATCCCTATCGGTGAAACCGATTTGCTAGGGTTTTGGCAGTGGCTTATGACATATGAAGACTCGGTGGCGCCGGATAGAAAGAATCGGTAGGACCGAGTTTGGCTTAGGGTTTAGGTCATGTGTGGAAGTGGGAAAGTAGCTGAGGGTTTTGGAGCATATCATTAAGCACATGGAGCAAAAGGCTCATTAAGCAACACCTCATCCCTTCTTGATAGTATTGGCTTTTCCTATAGACTCAATGTGATCTTGGATCACTAAAAGTGTAAAATGAAGAGTCTTGAGCTTGAAGCTTTAGCCAATCCTTTGTCCTTAGCATCTTGAAGGAGTTCCCACAACCTTTAGTCCATGCCACTCCATTGTTGAACTTATCTGAAACATACTAGATAAAAGTGTTAGTCCAACAAAAGATATGTTGACATTAATTACCAAAACCACCTGAGGAGCACTTGTGCTTTCAACTGCCAAGTCCGGGCGCGCCTTGGGCCCGGGGGCTACTATCGGCGTTCTGGGAACGGGGGTCCCCAGACTTGCCTGCCTGCGGCCTGCGGCGTGGCTCAAAGGGGGGCCCAGCACGGTCCATCTTCATCAACACAGACCCAAGACCCTCGCGAGGGGCCAAGCCTCGCGGGGCGGACGGCACAGAGCTCCCTCGGGCACGGCCTCATCAGGCTGGCTCGCGAGGAGGTGGAGAGATCAAGGCGGGGTACCTCACGAGGTGCCCGTGACGCAAGCCATGACGACCAAGGGCGCCAGGCGGGCGCCAGCCCGCGCAGTGTCCTCCTTTCCTCTTTGGTGCAAAGGGAGCAAGCGCAGGCGAGAGCATCAAGCAAAGGCACCCGTTTCGGTGCAACGAGACCAAGACCAGCCCAACGGCAGGGAGGAAGTCATTGTGGAGCCCAAGCCAGCGTCACCACTAGAGCCTTTGGCAGGCGAGGACCAACTTTAGTCAGGATAAGTGTACCAGATGTTCCCCTTCAAAATGGCCAATTGTTGGCGCCCTTCCCGCTCAATATTTGGGAAGAGGCCCAGGGCCTTTGCCTATAAATAGGACTAGCCACCCCCAGGGTAGAGGCAAGGGGGATCGGAATCGAGAGATCGGCCAACCCAGAAGCAAGCTGGGATCGGATCGAGTAGCATCACACACACATAGAGAAAGAGAGAGAAGGGTGACTGAACTCCTCCTGGCAGTTCATCGCCCCAGCCAAGAACAGACCCTCGCGAGGCTGTTCTTCCTTGTATTGCTCATCATCATCAGCCCAAGAGGCAATCCACCACACACACTGGAGTAGGGTATTACACCACAACGGTGGCCCGAACCAGTATAAACCCTGTGTCTCTTGTGCTGTTCTTTCCATAGCTTAAATCTTAGCGAGGCAGTGGGGTGCAGGTAGGTAGAAGGCGAAATCTCCGCGCGCACCCCAGTGTTCGAACCTCAAGGGTCTGCCGAAACCCGAAATCCGACAGCCACCTTGCTGCACTTTATTTACTTTTGTTACTTGTTGCTCGTTACAATTTACCTTGTCACAAAACTATCTGTTACCACTTATTTCAGTACTTGCAGAGAATACCTTGCTGAAAACCGCTTACCATTTCCTTCTGCTCCTCGTTGGGTTCGACACTCTTACTTATCAAAAGGACTACGATAGATCCCCTATACTTGTGGGTCATCATGGCACCCTGAGGATCCTCCTCAGTACACTAGAGAGGACAACTTTGGATATCCGCCAGGCCAGCCGTGGCCATGGACCAACTTAGGCCAAAAGCCTAATCTTGATGGAGTACGTATTTCTCATCGACATTACATTCATGTTCACACACTCATGCTAGTTGTCGGTGCTCATACTTTTTCATTGTACTATCCATGTTAGTTTATTTTCTTTTCTAAGCCTTTTTCTTGTGTGTTTGAAAAACCTTAAGAAAAACCAAAAAATAGTTGTAGCTTTTAGCTAGTTTACTTTCCATGCCTGTAGTAGTAGTAATTAAAATGAAAACCCAAAAAGATTTCTCATTCTTATTTTGTTTGTTGGGAGCTTTCTCGTGTAAATAGTTTTATTTTATTTATTTTCTTTGGGGGTCGAGAGGAGAAGACCATGATGAAAATGTTGAGTGGCTCTTATATGCATTATTGTTGATTTAACCAAGAGCCCATATTACCTTGTCTTCTCCCTTGTATTAAATGCTTGCAGATTCCAGCTTAGTCCAATGCACGTGCACTATTATTATTATCCACACCGTTCAGTCGTGCGAGTGAAAGGCAATAATGATGATATATGATGGACTGATTGAGATGAGGGAAGCTGGTATGAACTCGACCTATCTTGTTTTTGTAAATATGATTACTTCATCGTTCCTGATTCAGCCTATTATGAATGAAACATGTTTGCAATGACAATTAGAGATTATAGTTGCTCATGCCATGCTTAATTAGCTAGGAGTTTATAATGGTTTACCTTGCGTGCCAACATGCTATTAAAATGGTTGTGATGTGGTATGGTAGGGTGGTATCCTCCTTTGAACGATTCGAGTGGCTCGATTGGGCACATGTTCACGCATGGAGTTGAAACAAAATCAACATAGCATCCACGATATTTATGTTCATGGTGGATTATATCCTATCATGCTTGCACTCAATGTTTATTAATTTTAATGCATGTTCATGACTGTTGTCGCTCTCTAGTTGGTCGCTTCCTAGTCTTTTTCTAGCCTTCACTTGTACTAAGCGGGAATACTGCTTGTGCATCCACTTCTATAAACCCCAAATTTATTCCATATGAGTCCACCAAACCTTCCAATATGCGGTATCTACTTGCCATTCCATGTAAATTTGTATGTGCCATACTCTAAACCTTCAAATGAAATTCTGTTTTGTATGCTCGAATAGCTCATGTATCAACTAGGGTTGTCTGTATCTTCCATGCTAGGCGGGTTATTCTCAAGAGAAGTGGACTCCGCTCCTCACTCACGAGAAAATGGCTGGTCACCGGGATGCCCATTCCCATGCTCAAACCAAATCAAAATAATTGCAAACAAAACTCCCCCAGGACTATTGTTAGTTGGAGGCACCCGTTGTTTTGGGCCAGCCATGGATTGATGCTTGTTGGTGGTGGGGGAGTATAAACTTTACCATTCTGTTTGGGAACCGCCGATAATGTGTGTAGTATGGAAGATATCGAGATCTCTCGGTTGTTATGTTGACAATGAAAGTATGCCGCTCAAAATATTATTCATCTCTATTTCAAAAATCGAGCTCTGGCACCTCTACAAATCCCTGCTTCCCTCCGCGAAGGGCCTATCTATTTACTTTTATGTTGAGTCATCATCCTCTTATTAAAAAGCACCAGTTGGAGAGCACCGCTATCATTTGCATGCATTACTATTAGTTTATATTGAGTATGACTGTGACTGGATCTCTTTTACCATGAATTACAATGTTTAGTCAGTCCTTGATCTTCAGGGGTGCTCTGCATTTATGTTTTGAGGTCTCAGAAAGGGCTAGCGAGATACCATCTTGTTATATCATATTATGATTATTTTGAGAAAGTTTTGTCATCTGAGATTTATTATTATTGCTCGCTAGTTGATTATGCCATTGATATGAGTAAACATGAGACCTAAGTGTTATTGTGAATATGGTTAGTTCGTAATCTTTGCTGAAAACTTGAATGCTGGCTTTACATATTTACAACAACAAGAGCAAACAGAGTTTGTAATTTTTTTTCTTTATCACTTTCAGTTTATCAACTGAATTGCTTGAGGACAAGCAAAGGTTTAAGCTTGGGGGAGTTGATACGTCTCCATCGTATCTATGTTTTCAAACACTTTTGCCCTTGTTTTGGACTCTAACTTGCATGATTTGAATGGAACTAACCCAGACTGACGCTGTTTTCAGCAGAATTGCCATGGTGTTATTTTTGTGCAGAAATAAAAGTTCTCGGAATGACCTGAAACTTCATGGAGAATATTTTTGGAATATATAAAAAAATACTAGAGAAAGAATCAAGACCAGGGGGCCCACACCCTGTCCACGAGGGTGGGGGCGCGCCTACCCCCTGGGCGCGCCCCCTGTCTCGTGGGCCCCCTGAGGCTCCACCAACCTCAACTCCAACTCTATATATTCACGTTCGAGGAGAAAAAAAATCAAAGATAAGGATTCAACGCGTTTTATGATACAGAGCCGCCGCCAAGCCCTAATATCTCTCGGGAAGGCTGATCTGGAGTCCGTTCGGGGCTCCGGAGAGGGGAATCCGTCACCATCGTCATCATCAACCTTCCCCCATCACCAATTTCATGATGGTCACTGCCGTGCGTGAGTAATTCCATCATAGGCTTGCTGGACGGTGATGGGTTGGATGAGATTTATCATGTAATCGAGTTAGTTTTGTTAGGGTTTGATCCCTAGTATCCATTATGTTCTAAGATTGATGTTGCTATGACTTTGTTGTGCTTAATGCTTGTCACTAGGGCCCGACTGCCATGATTTCTGATTTGAACCTATTATGTTTTCATGAATATATGTGAGTTCTTGATCCTATCTTGCAAGTTAATAATCACCTACTATGTGTTATGATCCGGCAACCCCAAAGTGACAATAATCGGGACCACTCCCGGTGATGACCGTAGTTTGAGGAGTTCATGTATTCACTAAGTGTTAATGCTTTGGTCCGGTACTCTATTAAAAGGAGGCATCAATATCCCTTAGTTTCAAATAGGACCCCGCTGCCACGGGAGGTTAGGACAAAAGATGTCGTGCAAGTTCTTTTCCATAAGCACGTATGACTATATTCGGAATACATGCCTACATTATATTGATGAATTGGAGCTAGTTCTGTGTCACCCTATGTTATAACTATTGCATGAGGAATCACATCCGACATAATTATCCATCACTAATCCAATGCCTACGAGCTTATCACATATTGAGCTTTGCTTAGTTACTTTACCGTTGCCACAGTTACAATTACTACAAAACTACTACTATTACTTTTACCACTGCTACCGTTACTTCCATACTACTTTGCTACTAAATACTCTGTTGCAGATATTAAGTACTCTTCCAGGTGTGGTTGAATTGACAACTCGGTTGCTAATACTTGAGAATATTCTTTGGCTCCCGTTGTGTCGAATCAATGAATTTGGGTTGAATACTCTACCCTCGAAAACTATTGCGATCCCCTATACTTGTGGGTTATCAGGAAGCGATGATGAGCCCAGATTCCGCGAAATGACTCGAGGACATGAAATCTGAGATGGGATCCATGTATGAGAACAAAGTATGGACTTTGGTTGACTTGCGCGATGATCGGCAAGCCATAGAGAATAAATTGATCTTAAGAAGAAGACTGACGCTGACGGTAATGCTACTGTCTACAAAGCTCGACTTGTTGCGAAAGGTTTTCGACAAGTTCAAGGAGTTGACTACGATGAGACTTTCTCACCCGTAGAGATGCTTAAGTCCGTCCGAATCATGTTAGCTATTGCCGCATATTATGATTATGAAATTTGGCAAACGGATGTCAAAACTGCATTCCTTAATGGATATCTTAAAGAAGAGTTGTATATGATGCAACTAGAAGGTTTTGTCGATCCAAAAGGTGCTAACAAAGTGTGCAAGCTCCAGCGATCCATTTATGGACTGGTGCAAGCCTCTCGGAGTTGGAAGAAGGGTTTATACAGACTTTTGGAGAAGCTTGTATTTACAAGAAAGTGAGTGGGAGCTCTGTAGTATTTCTGATATTATATGTGGATGACATATTGTTGACCGGAAATGATATTGAATTTCTGAATGGCATAAAAGGATACTTGAATAATATTTTTTTTCAATGAAAGACCTCGATGAAGCTGCTTATATATTGGGCATCAAGATCTATAGAGATAGATCAAGACGCTTAATTGGACTTTCACAAAGCACCTACCTTGATAAAATTTTGAAGAAGTTCAAAGTGGATCAAGCAAAGAAAGGGTTCTTGCCTGTGTTACAAGGTATGAAGTTGAGTCAGACTCAATGCTCGACCACTGCAGAAGAGAGAGAGAAAATGAAAGTCATTCCTTATGCTTCAGCCATAGGTTCTATCATGTATGCAATGTTGTATACAAGACCTGATGTGTGCCTTGCTATTAGTTTAGCAGGCAGGTACCAAAGTTATCCATGAGTAGATCACTCGACAACGGTCAAGAACATCCTGAAATACCCGAAAAGGACTAAGGATATGTTTCTTGTTTATGGAGGTGACAAAGAGCTCGTCGTAAATGGTTACGTCGATGCAAGCATTGAGACTTATCCGGATGACTCTAAGTCATAAACCGGATACATATTTATATTTAATGGAGGAGCTGTAAGTTGGTGCAGTTCCAAGCAGAGCGTCGTGGAGGGATCTACGTGTGAAGCGGAGTACATAGCTGCTTCAGAAGCAGCAAATGAAGGAGTCTGGATGAAGGAGTTCATATCCGATCTAGGTGTCATACCTAGTGCATCGGGTCCAATGAAAATCTTTTGTGACAATACTGGTGCAATTGCCTTGGCAAAGGAATTCAGATTTCACAAGAGAACCAAGCACATCAAGAGACGCTTCAATTCCATCCGCGATCAAGTCAAGGAGGGAGACATAGAGATTTGCAAGATACATATGGATCATTAATGTTGCAGACCCATTGACTAAACCTCTCTCACGAGAAAAACATGATCAGCACCAAGACTCCATGGGTGTTAGAATCATTACTATGTAATCTAGATTATTGACTCTAGTGCAAGTGGGAGACTGAAGGAAATATGCCCTAGAGGCAATATTAAAGTTGTTATTTATATTTCCTTATATCATGATAAATGTTTATTATTCACGCTAGAAGTGTATTAACCGGAAACTTAGTACATGTGTGAATACATAGACAAACGGAGTGTCCGTAGTGTGCCTCTACTAGACTAGCTCGTTAATCAAAGATGGTTAAGTTTCCTAGCCATAGACATGTGTTGTCATTTGATGAACGGGATCACATCATTAGAGAATGATGTGATGGAAAAGACCCATCCGTTAGCTTAGCAGTATGATCGTTTAGTTTATTGCTATTGCTTTCTCCATAACTTATACATGTTCCTATGACTATGAGATTATGCAACTCCTGAATACCAGAGGAACACTTAGTGTGCTATCAAACGTCACAACGTAACTAGGTGATTATAAAGATCCTCTACAGGTGTCTCCGATGGTGTTTGTTGAGTTGGCATAGATCGAGATTAGGATTTGTCACTCCGATTGTCGGAGAGGTATCTCTGGGCCCTCTCGGTAATGCACATCACTATAAGCCTTGCGAGCAATGTGACTAATGAGTTAGTTATGGGATGATGCATTATAGAATGAGTAAAGAGACTTGCCAGTAACGAGATTGAACTAGGTATGATGATACCGATGATCGAATCTCGGGCAAGTGACATACCGATGACAAAGGGAACAACATATGATGTTATGCGGTTTGACCGATAAAGATCTTCATAGAATATGTAGGAACCAATATGAGCATCCAGGTTCCGCTATTGGTTATTGACCGGAGATGTGTCTCGATCATGTCTACATAGTTCTCAAATCCGTAGGGTCCGCACGCTTAACGTTCGACGACGATTGGTAATATGAGTTTATGTGATTTGATGTAATGAAGGTTGTTCAGAGTCCTGGATGAGATCACGGACATGACGAGGAGTCTCAAAATGGTCGAGACATAAAGATTGATATATTGGACCATGTTGTTCGGACACCAGAAGTGTTCTGGAGAGTTTCGGATAAAACTGGAGTGCCGGAGGGTTACCGGAACCCCCCCGGGAAGTTAATGGGCCACCATGGGCCTTAGAGGAGAGAGGGCCGGCCAGGAGGTGGCGCCCCCCAGTCTGAATTGGACAAGGGGTGGGGGCGGCGCCCCCTCCTTCCTTCCGCTCCTAGTTGGACTAGGAAAGGGGGGAACGTACTCCTAGTAGGACTAGGATTCCCCCCTTGGGATGCGCCCCTTGAGGCCGGCCGGCCCCCTCCTCCCCTCCTCTATATACGAGGGAAGGGGGCACCCCATAGACACACTAGTTGATTTCTTAGCCGTGTGCGGTGCCCCCCTCCATAGTTTTCCACCTCTGTCATATTGTCGTAGTGCTTAGGCAAAGCCCTGCGTCGATAACTTCATCATCACCGTCACCACGCCGTCATGCTGACGAAACTCTCCCTCGGCCTCATCTGGATCTAGAGTTCGAGGAACGTCACCGAGCTGAACGTGTGCAGATCGTGGAGGTGTCCTGCGTTTGGTACTTGATTGGTTGGATCGCGAAGACGTTCGACTACATCAACCGCGTTACTAAATGCTTCCGCTTTCGGTCTATGAGGGTATGTGGACACACTCTCCCCGCTCGTTGCTATGCTTCTCCTAGATAGATCTTGCGTGATCGTAGGAAATTTTTGAAATACTATGTTCCCCAACACCACCACCATCTCTTGCCCATCTTCAGCCACCAGCATCGCTTGCCCATCGTCAGCCGCCACTATCGCTTGGCCATCGTAAGCCACCACTATCGCTTGGCCATCGTCAGCCACCACCATCGCGAGGTCATCGTCAGACCGAATAGGCTGCACATCCTCATCCCCACTCTGCTCCTCTTCTTCCCCACTCCATTCCGGATCATCCTCGCTGCTACTTTCACTGTAGCCAGACTCGTTGCTGCTTTTGCTATAGCCAGAGTCGCTGCTGCTGCTCCCATTGCCTGACCAAATGCAACAAAGTTTTTTTAACAATCAGTCTGAGACAAAGCCAAATGGAGAGGAAGAAGAGGTAGAGCGTACTGGCATCGTCGTCATCCTGGTAGCACATGCGTCACATTGTCGTGTTGAACACCTTCACGGTGAGTGTGGCGTTGTCGTCGTACCTAAGGACAAGGAAGTACCCGTGCCGCAGGTCGTAGGCATGGGCTAACTGCTCCCAGCCATGACACAGGTACATGTGGTCGTACCTGAACACCACCTCCACGTCCCACAACCTGCGAAGCCCGCTGCCGTCCTGTTGCAGCTTCACATTCTTTGGCCGATGGTCGTCCAGCATCTTCATAAAAGTGTCAGGCAGCCTCTGCAACGTGGGTCAAGCAATGATGTAGCAAACAGCAGAGTTATGATAAAGAGATGGGTGCAGGGAAGATCTCTCCTTTTATATACCTGCCTCTTGGAGGAATTCTCGAGTATGATCGTGAAGAACTCGAGACCTTCCAAGTCGTACTCTGGTGTGGCAGAGCGCAGCCTGCGTTGGCAGCCTCCCCCCATCTCTGATAAGCAGCAGAAGAGACCAATTAGTATCTAGAACCATATCTATAAATACAGCGAGCTAGAACCATATCTATCAACTGTATCATATTAATTTGATAAACGGACATAGTTGGAACAGAGCCAAGTTTTAGACATGAAAGAAAACTGAGAAAAAAAGCAATGCACTTGTGCTCAACAACATCAACAACACTTAATTAATTTGGTAGGTTAGTTGGCAATGTCAATTGGCACCCTTCAAAACTAGGGATTTCTTTAGACATGAAAGAAAACTGAAAATGTTGAAAAACAGAACATAGTAATCTAAAAATAGGGAAAAGTACACTTCTTCGTCCTCCTCTTTATCTTCTTCTTATTTTTTTCATCTTTCTTCTTTCTTCTTAACCAAAACTAAACCTAAAGTTCCTTGTGGTGTGATCATATTGGAATACTTGTGGCAACAATCATAGTTGCACCATATAGGTGGCTCTAGATTGACATACTAGAGCTGAGCACAAGATATATCCTTGGTATGTGGATTTAGGTGGCTCTAGGTTGACATACAGGTGACCTATCCTTGGTATGTGGATTTTCCCCTTGTCATGTTTTATCTGCAATTTTGAGATTGACACACACCAAGCAAACAAACATGCCTCAAATCAGAATCTAAGGGCAGTGTCCTAAAATCAATTTACTTTGTATGCAAATCAGAACAAGTACCACATCACATTACCATAGGATCCTGTTACAGGAAAGGTATGGAAATGCAAGCTGGGGTAAGACATTATATCCATATTGCAATCTTATACTTGCTCAATTATGATCACAGGAGATGCAGCTAACATAGGAGAATAGGTCCTATTTTAACTTGAGGGCTAACGGCATGAGGTTATCATTTATCAAATATACACTTAGTCCATGTTGCGAGTTTAAGGCACACACACACACACACACACACACCCCTTAGCCGTTGTTGAAGTAAGAGATCAGAATGACCAGAACCTGAGGAAAAAAATGACAACAACAACATCATGAGCATCAACTAAACAAAACCTAAAGAAATAAGCATCTGCCAGCAAGAGAAATAAGCATCAGCTAAACGGTCTGTCAAAAAATTGATAATAGATATGAAACTTTGTAATGCTCATGTTTCAACTAATAGGGATTCCAAAACTACCAAGACTCAGGCATCTCATCGACAAATAAACTTGAGGTACATTAGCAGTACTAAAATTTGATTACAAGCCATGTAAAATGCTAACATACTCATTTACTACACAAATGTTTCAGATTCAGTGCCATGCAAGAGCTGGTTCATATCTAGAAGAGGAAATGAATGCAATTCTATATAGACAAAAACACATGTAGCAATGTTATACATAGCAAAACTTCAGTATTTGGTAGTATTACTAATTAAGTAAATGTGTAGACAGTGGAGTGGAACATGCATATAAATTTTACTGGATATGATCACAGATTCATATGAGGAGTGCATATAAATTTTACTCCATAGGATCACAAAATCTCATAATAACTAGGCCTACCAATCACTTCAACTAAACATGAAGTAAACTAAAGTAAACCTAAACTAAACCAAACCTAAAGTAAACCTAAACTAAACTTAAAAAAATAAAAATACAAGAGGTCTCACCAGAGCCGGGGGCGCCGGAGCGGCGGGCGGCCGTGGGGGTTGAGGAGAGGGGTGCCGGGGCGGCCGGGTGGAGGAGGGGGTGCAGGAGTGGCGGGGCGGCCGCAGTGGTGGAGGAGAGGGGCGCCGGGGCCGCCGGGTGGAGGAGGGGGCGCCAGAGCGGCGGGCGGTCGCGGTGGTGGAGGAGAGGGTCGCCGGGGCCGCCGGGGTGGAGGATGGGGCGCCGCGGCAACGGGGGTGGCGTGGGGCGGCGGCGGCTCGGGCACGGGGGTGGGGCAACGCGGCACGGCGACGGGGATGGCACGGGGCGGAGGAGGGGGTCGCCAGGGCGGCGGGGCGGCACGGCGAAGGGGGTGGCGGCGGCACAGGGCGGGGTGGCGCGGGGCGGCGGCGGCTTGGGCACGGGGCGGAGAGAGAGGGGACAGAGAGATGGGGCGCATGCGGGCGTCGTTGGCATTTTTGTTAAGGCACGGTTCTTTGACGTCTGCTAGCAGACGACAAAGAGCCTAGCTAACGGACGTTAGTTAGGCCACTTTCTTTGCCGCCTGCTATCGGACGGCAAAGAAAGTGTCCGTTAGGTGGTTCTCGCTAGTGGGCCACCCTCACTCTTTGTCGTCTGCTAGCTGACGGCAAAGCTTGTATGACGTCTGCTGGCGGACGGCAAAGAGTTGGCTGACGGCAAACATGACCTTTGCCGTCAGCTCGTTCTTTGCCGTCAGTTTTCTTTAAGCTGATGGCAAAGCCATTAAGAGTTGCCTGACGGCAAAGATTCTGATTCCAGTAGTGGGATAGGAATATTAGAGGAATAGGAAAAATCAGAGAAAATGAAATGACATATATCTCAATTTATATAGGGAAAGAAATATTCTTCGACGCCTAGAATATGATTTTTTTCATTGAGTCTAGACTATTTCTTTTTCTTTTGAAATGTTTAGAATTGGTTCCTATCCTATATAGGAATAGAAATTCATTCTTACAAATCAAAAGGTTCCAACGAAATTTTCCCTAGAAAATTGCTATCAGTTAGCATTCCTATAAAATTCCTGTAAACCAAAGGAGGCCGCAGAATTCCTATAAAATTCATGTAAACCAAATGAGGCCTTAGAAATAATATCATCATAGCTCAAGAAATAATTGGAATCTCCTTACCACATGGTGTATGTGGTAAGCAACCTCAAATCAAAATAAATAAATAAATGGAATCTCCTTGCTTTCATGGTTAAAATCGACCTCGCTAAAGTCGTTTGGAATGGGATTTCATCACTAAGGCTCTCATTCATAAAATGATGCATGCTTATCTCCAAAATGCTAAACATGTATATAAAACATGTTTCTGACGTACGCAAAAAATGTACAATGTGCATGGAAAAGTAGACGTAAAAAAAATACATTTTCAAAAATGTTAATCATGTATTTGAAAAAATGTTTAATGTGTCTATAAAAAACATTCCTGATGTATACATCAAATATACAAAGAAAAGCGAAGAAAAAAAATTTAAACTAAAAAAGAGAAACTAAGAAACAAAGAAAAATGAAGAAAAACAAAGAAAGAAAAAAAAGCAAAAAAGAGTGGAAATCGAGAGAGGAACAAAGAAAAACAAAGAAAATCAGTGGAAAACAAATAAAAACTGAAACCCAATGAAATAAAACCAAAAGAAAAAATAAAAAGGGAACTAGCGCAAAAGATTTAAAAATAGTGAAAATCACGAAAGACAAACAAAGAAACCAAAGAAAAACCGAGAAAAGAGGGGAAAAGCCCAAAGAAAATCAGTGCAATAGAATTAAAAATGTGAAAATTGAGAAAAAACAAATGAAAAGCCAAGAAAACCAAGAAAGAACCACGAAAACCAAAGAAAAAGAAAGAAAGAAAAGAAAAAAACAAAGAAAGAAAGATAAAAGAAAAAACACAAAGAAAATGTGCATCAACCAAACGAACACATCAACCAGACTGGCGATCAAACGCACAAAACAAATCCATAATGAGCAGGCTAGTGACGCTCAAAGCCGAGAAACTTTCAAGCGAGAAGGAACGGAGGGTCGCACTAAGTGATACCACTTTTTTGACTAAAAAAGTGATATATTGCTCTGGGGCTACATACCCCCAAGTGGTGCGCTCGAGCAGTATATGAACTGGTCCATATTACTTCGACCATTTTTCTAAATTTATTATTATTATTTTAACAAATTTTGAAAATGTATGACCTAATTTGTAAATTTTAAAAATATTAGCCCGTCGGCCGGCCGAGGAGTGGCCGTTCTGCGCAGGCAAGTGACAGGCTAATATTTTTGAAAATTTTAAATTAGGTTATATATTTTCGAAATTTGTTAAAATAATAATAATATTTTTTTAAAAAAAATATTTCTTCCACCCGTTTTGAAACCTTGATTGGTTTGTTTGTTTCCTTTTCTTTTCTTCTTCGTTTCTTCTTTCTTATTTTTTTTTATTATGATACAACATTTAAATTTTTGGATCATTTTTGGAAATATGGGGATATTTTTTGAAACATGGTACTTTTAAAATCTGAAAACATTAATAAATTCGTGACTATATTTTCACATTAATATTTTTATAATTTTTCGAATTCATGACCATTTTCCGAAATATGGTAAGTTTTTAAATTCATGAAATTTTTATAAATTTATATTCAACCATTTTTTGGAATACAAGAATGCATTTTTTAAAATTTAAAACATTTTTTAGATATCTAATTTTTCTAAAATAAAAACAAAACTGTAAATACCAATAAAATGAAAGAAAATAAATGGCGCCCTGTAAATGGGCCTGGCCGAAACTCATGCACGGGGGTGCGAGTTTGATATCTTTCCCCTGCATAGGTTGGGAAATAGGAGCTCTCTAACCAACGGGTACCCCTTGCAAGGAGCTCGCAATGGACATGGGTGCATGCGGAGGAGCGCTGAGTGGTGCGCCTATTGACCGCCGCCACATGTCGCGCGGTTGGCACCCACGGGAGCACTTTTTTTTTCTTCCTGTATGTTTTGTTTTTTTTCCTGGCTTTTAGTTTTTTCTTAGATTCTCTCGAATTTTATTTCTTTCGACGAGCAAGGCATGCCGTGTGAAAAAAGCACATTTGTGCTTCACAGTTAAACAAACATGTCGGTGCTTCCCTGAAAGTGCAAAGCTCTGTTGTGCTCCCCAATGTTGTGCTTTCTGAAAAGTGAAAAGCACAATTGTGCTTTCGCATGAAGCACAATTGCGCTTCTAGGAAAGTGAAAAACAGAGGTGTGATTCACGGTGACTTCATGACGAAACAGAATTGTGCTTCTCTGAAAAGTGAAAAAGCATAGTTGTGCATCTGATTTTTTTTGAAAAACACAGTTGTGTTTTTGGTTTGCTTTTTGGGGTATTCATTTTTTTATTCTATTTTTAAATTTTTTTGTTTTTCAGTTTTGTTTTCTTTCGGGTTTTATTTTCAGAAAAAGGTCGTCAAATCTGTTAATATGAAATCTAGTTTTGAAGATCTAATGCAGGAAACACAATGATAAAAACGGTTCGTGATTTGTACACATGATTCAAGAAATAAAATATTTTTAAAAATGAACCAACGGAAAAAGTACAAAAATCCCACGTGCGATAAGTGCGCACATGCGGTGCATCAATTGTCAAGACGAGAGTACGTGGGGAGTGGCCTGTGCGCGACTCATTCGTGGGGGGCGCATGCTCGAAAGCCGGCCCCGCCAACTTTTAGGAAATGACCCTCAGCCGTATGGGAGTTATATGTCGATCATACATAGACGTATTTGGTCTCGCCTCTGGGGTGACATTATAGGGCCGACCCAACACTATCGCTTTGGTTGACCGTCTTCTGCAGTTTTACATTAGACTCTTCGGGTTTTCTTCGATTTTGATATTCCTTTTTTCTTCTTCTTCTTCTTCTTGTTTTTTGTTTATTTCTTAGTTTTCACTCTATTTCACAGTTCTTCATAAGTTTACTTACAATCTTTTCTTTTCCTTTTCCTTTTTTATTTCGTTTGCTCAACACATTCTACTTCTTTTCTCATACAGTGTACATTTTTCATTTACATAAAGAACATTGTTTATACATGTTTACCTTTTTTTAAATATATGTTTTTGGTGGCTACTTGTTTCATATACATCAAGATTATTTTTTATAAATGTTTAAGAATTCTTAAATATGCGATTAAGATTCTTCTAAATATATATTTTATGTCTACTTTTTCATACACATTGTACATTTTTCATATACATATAAAACATTATTTTTGCACACTTTCAATGTCTTGAAAGATATGATTAATATTTCAAAAAATATATGTTTTTATGTCTACTTTTTTCATACAGATTGTACATTTTCTGTATAGATAAGGAACATAATAATACCCACTTAATATATTTCAGAAACAATAATTATTATTTTTGAACTTCATGTTTTCATGTCTACTTTTTTTATACATGTTGTACATTTTCATATACATTTGTAACATTTATTTTATATTTTTTTATTTTTTCCAAATATATGTTTAAAATTTTCCAGACACAATCTTTAACATTTGTTTTGAGGACATGTTAGATATTTTTCAAAATAAGTTTTGAAACATTAAATTTGAAATGCTATCAAGTTTTCTTGAGTTGTGCAAATATTTTTTAAACTAAAGTAATTGTTTTGTGGAATATATTTATTTTTTATTTTATTTTTAAATATAAGCAAAAGAAAAAAAGAAAAACAAAAGAAAAATTAAACAGAGTGAAGAAATGTACAACCCTACTAATAGGTCAACCCAGTAGGGACGTTCCTTCTTGCTATAAGCAAGGTGTAGCAGCTTCCCCTCAGTCGGAGCCCTGCTGGAGCATATGGGTGGACATTTCCACTCCAGGAGGCTTTGGAAAATTCTGAAACCTTCCCGCACCCTTCGTTGGTATTTTCAGGGTCCCTGAAACTTTTCCGGTTCACCGAAATGCTTCTGGTTTTCTATAAAACAATGTCGATTATCTTTTTGAAACACTTGTGATATTCCCAAAACATTCTCGGTGAATTTCTCTCATGCTCCTAACTCATCTAGTACTCAACAAATCATTGACCCATAATCGTGTGACCTGATGCGCTTTGATATCTAGTTTGGATAGTAGAAGGTTTTCGTGCCTTTTCCCCATGGTGTGACCGTGAGTTATCGAATCCACAAGATGATGTGCATTACAACAAAGTCTCCGATAAGTTACTATGCTCAAATTAAATTCTAGTTTTTCAGCCGGACCTTTAACAACCTTTTGGGTGTAAACACTGGTATTAAAACAAGCATGGGTATGAGGACTTACTCTCACAACCTTATATTTTTGCGTGGGATCTTATCTTGATGATAAACATAGCTTTGGAAGACATCCACTATGGTGTTCTTGTGATGCATGATGTGGGGGATGTGTCCAAAGTATGCCTTGACCGGTGCACGACCTGCACCAAGAGTCAATTGTCCAGTCGATGGCCCTGACCATCACGCAGGGTTACCTCGGTTATTAAGAATAAATATTAAGACAAAAGCATTGGAAATTTAATGAATACACCTAATTCATCCCCAAGGAATAGCTTTTCGCTAGCGTGCTAACCCTTCTCTTACTGTTGTTTGATATAGCGTTCCATGTCCTCCTTGCTCATTGCCTTCTCCTTGATCGATCTATGGGATCCTGGGTACATGTAGGGCTTTAGAACAAGAATAAGACATGAGACAACTCCATTGCCATCAGACATATAAAAATAATGTCAAATACACAAAGTCATTCCAACAATCCACAAATATATCATGTTGTAAGACCTTGCTTCAACTCACTACCTTACTACTCACATATGGCGACTGGATCGCAAGATAAAGTCATTGAATATGACATAAAGATGATTGATTGATTGATAACATGTGTTACAATAGTTGCCGGGTGCGATGCACCGATTACCAGTATGACTAACTTGAAGAGAATGGTTGTGGTGATGATAGTAGCGGTGGCTATGGAGATGAGATGGGAAATGGCCGCAACTAAGGTGTGAAGATTGGTTCTGGTTCTCCGTTTTGCGAATGGTGCTCTCACTGTTGGTATTTTGGCATCAACCCTTTATAGAAGTTGGCCAGGTGACCAACTGGTGCTCACGGCAGGTGGTACGAGCGGACACGATCATACCATGCATCCTCTTGCACTCTGTTGAGCCTTATGCGCACTCAGTTAACTTGCCTCTTCCATCAAACTTCATATTTCCTTGTATGGGATGATATCCTTCCATGTTTAGACCCTTTTCCTGTGGAAAAACACTAAAGAAAGGATTTCGTGATCTCTCGCATTCATTAGTTATTAGCAGCAATATCAGAGTGATTTTTAGGAATTTTTGGGATTATCCAGTTTAAACAACGGTAGGATGAGCGCAAAAATATCACTCATCAACCTCCCAAACATAACCTTAATCTTCCTCTAGCAACAAACAATAACTCAACCATAAGTAACTCAGTTATTTAAACCAAAATAACGAGAAGTTTTTGGTTCGCTTACGACCAGTGCGCCTAGATAGCCCTCCGTTTTCTTCACCTGAAAACCTAGTATAGCTGTAGTGGTGGCTTGATTACTATGCAAGAGAAGTAAAGTAAAGATAATCAACAAAAATTTCTTGCTAATCTAGACAAAATAATAGGGACGCGGCATTTTGGCTCTCGGGTGCATCTGCACCCGAGGTGAACAATAAATTCATTTAAAATAGTAAAAATAAATCAAAAAATCTGATTTTTTTTGTGATTTTAGATGATCATGTGCGTGAAGTCCGTGCAAAATTTCGTAGAGTTTGTACATTTAAGTAGCACTCAGCAAAAAAGACAAATTTTGAGGCTATAAGAAAGTTTACTGTTCAGATACTGTTTTGATCGATTTTGTCTTTTTGTCATGAGCTCCTCATACGTCTGAACAAGCTGAAATTTAGCACAAACATCACACCGGAACATCTTCCACCTAAATTTTTCTAGAACTATTTCAATTGTTTAGTATTTTCTTTTGAATTTACTGTTCACTGAGTGCAGATAACCCGGGCATCGAATTGAATATCCAAGTAGCATCTATTCTAATTTTTCTAGGTAACACTTTCTTGTCGGGAATACTTTAAAAGAATTTTTTTGCACTGAAACCGTATATTATGAAAGTTAAAAACATGTAAAAGACAACGCGGAACTAGAGTAACTCGCTAACACCCACAAGTATCGCCTTGTCAAGGCTCGCAAACCCTTCTTTCAATCATTGCTTGTTGAAACTTTTATCGTCTAATGACGGCGGTGGGATTATGCGAAATAAATGATACATGAAAGTAGGGGAGTTTTGTTGCGGCTTAAGTTTGAATACTATGGGTCAAGTGTTGTCTCTTACGATATCTGCAATCAATCATATTTTTATTTCCATATACACACAGTCTCAAGAGAAAGCCGAATAGTATTCGCTGTAGTGTTACCACTATGAACGTTAACAAACTCGTAGCTGAAATCTGAAACGAAACTCTGCTGGATCGTTCATTGTTCAGTGAAGTGTTAAGCATAACATCAAGAAAGGTGACGAAATCACATTTGCGCGACATAAAGGAACCTATAGTGACAAGACCATGGATCCAACAAGAAGCTGAATAATCATGTGTTGCAAAACAGATTTTGGCATAATCTCGATTACCTTTCAACTGGGTTTCTCTGGACAACTTTTTCCATAAGTGCAATTGAGTCTATCAAATTTAAAACTATGAGGTTGAGTATCGCTAATATCGCCTTCTTCACAAATTTTCTCATATACATGGTTATTTTATTTATTATCAACACTTCATTCTTGAAACTACTCCCACGACAAGTCTCGGTTATTATCAACACCGAATTATTTTGTCTACAAAAACAAAACCTTTATTTTAACTATCAAAACTTACTCCTAGGGGGCCGTTAAGTAGAGTTGTACCGCTGTATATTGTCCACATGTACCCATGTCCAATGGCGGAGGTATGTACGTAGCTTTTGCCCCCCCCCCCCCCCCGCCCGCCCGCCCGCGTCCCCAGCACCTCCCCCCCCCCCCCCCCCCACCAACTGATTGTGTCTAGCTCCGCCACTGCCCATGTCTTATTCTTTTGGATCTCGCTGCACCTATGTCGTAGCCAACATGCCTTCTGTATAGGGAAGTTCAGTTACTCTTGTGTAGTATATACTTGTATACTTGTACGCAAGCACGACGATTTCAGCACCCGAGCTCATATGGTTCCGTATAAACTGTAAGTTTGAAAAAAAAATCCAAAACCTTCTAGCGGCGTAGATGAGTGTTCCCAGAATTTGTAAAATTTCGCTGACAAATGACACCTGAGGAGCTTTAGACAAAAAAAAAGCGCTCCCAAATGTATATTTTTCAAATTCTTTTGGATAGCCGTTCTTCTAGAGCTCCCCTGATGTCATTGTCCAATTTAGATGCACCTAGCACAATCAAGCATCTTTGCGTGTAAAAGAACTTAGTTTCTTATTTGATTTTACTATTCATAGAGGAAGCATATGAGCTTGGGCTTGTACTCCCACTATTCAATATATGTGAGAGAAACTTCCGTAGTCTATGTCCAAATTATGTAACTAAGTGGTGCACTATAACATATTCAAATGGTTGTAAGTGAGAGACTGCCCTTGTGGTGTTCCCCTTCCTGACCTCCCCCCCCCCCCCCCCCCCAATGGTCGGCGATGAGGGGGGGAGTGGTTTGGCAATTGTTCTATATGTACACTAGTTTGGTTTCTCTCCAGAGTAAAGCAGATCTGAGCTTCGGAATATGCGTCGCTTCCTCTCGATACTATCCAGCGGTTGTTAGGGGGGAGGGGTTCTTCTCAGGTCTGCAGTGTTGTCTGTCCCTTGGCGCTGTTGTGCTCTGTTGTGGGTCTTCCCCCTCTGCGTCTCACTCCTTCAAGGCGGCATGGAAGTGGAAGGGGAGATGAGAGATGCGGATTGGGGATTGTTGGCCAGAGCTTGCTGGTGGAGGACCTCTTCCTTTTCGGTTGCCACCATGGTGGTGGGTAAGGAGAACAAGAGAAGGACGATGGAATATGCGGACAGAGTCCGAGCTCATCGTCGGTGGTGTTCATCGCAGAGGAGTCAAGGCACCCATAGAGTGGTCGGCAACCATTCGTCATCGCCACTCCATCGACTTTTCTGTCCGAGGACGACCGTTGTTTTACCTGCCAACCTTGTTGCATAATGGGAGACTGGTCAACCATTGTTCGAAGATTATTTCTTCTTCTTGACGATCCAAGTGGTTTCGTCCCCGACATCGTCCAGGTTGGATCCATGTAGGAGCTGTGTTGAACCCGATTTTTTTTCTAAAAGAAGGAATACCTCCGGCCTCTGCACTAGTCGATGCATGCAGCCATATTACTAGAAATCGTAACAAGATCTTAAATTCCAAAGAAGCTCAAAATCCAAGCAACAAGAGAAAATAGATCTGTAAAGCGTCACATTCGACGATAAAGAACAAGCTACGATGCCTACACACCTAGCCTATTATTAGCTCGCCATCCAAATCAGCTGAAGATATCCCGTGCTACCATCTCCCAGCGGTTGCACCCAATAACCATAAGCTTCTTGTAGTCCGCATGCGTGAGTACCGACCACACGCGGATACAGGCAAAAAAATAGTGAATTTTGCCCCATTAAAAATCATATCATTTCTAGTGTTTCATATAGCCCGGAATAATGCACATATCCCTGTTCGAATATGTTTAACCATGTGTGTGTCTACTCCATTAAGCCACGTCCCAAATAACGTGTTTATACTCATTGGAGGATGAACGTTAAAAGCTATATGAATTGATCATCATAATAATTTTACAAGTGGACACTCGAGAAAGAGGTGTTTAAACGTTTCATTTTGATCACAAAAACAACACCTGGGTTTACCAACCCAATTCCTTTTCACCAGATTATTTTTGGTCAAGATTACTCCTTTGTGGACGAACCACACCAAGATCTTGATGCAGAGTGGAACTTTAATCTTCCATATGTGCAAAGACCTTGACAATGGCCCGGAATCAATTAAGTCCAAATACATGGAATTCACAGAGAACCGCCCGGAATCAATTAAGTCCAAATACATGAATTTCACACAGAATATTCCATTTGTGGTTAACTTCTAGCTAATTTTTCTGGAAGTTAAACATCCATCAACCTACAGACCAGGTGTAACCAAGAATTCCAACGTTCCCCTACAAAGGATCTCCTAAATTGGTTGAACCCGGTTGTGTTTCCATTTTCCTGTTTGGGGTCCCCTTTGCAAGTTTCATGGACTAATTTGTCATTTTGCTTTTTATGCAAGCACTGAAGTAAACTGCCTTGTACCACGAAAGAAAAAGTTTAATGCAGTGTCTGGGTCCTTCGAGGGCCCTTCCCCTGTTCAAAAAAATGCTAGCCATGTGGATCCTAATCACACATAGACATGATGTGTACTTACGGTGGTTGTACACTCTTGATGCGATTTAAGAGCAAATAAAAAAGCACACTTTATAGAAAAGGCTATTCATGTAGATAACATTGTAAGTCGGCAACGCCCGCTCCGCTCCTAGGGGGGCGGCACGGGTGAAACCCTAGCCGCCGCCCCCGTCTCCCCTTTTCTCCATCCACCCCGCTGCCGCCGGAGGAAACCGACGGGTAAGGCCCGTTCGGTGGACGGCGGTGGCGGGCTCTCTTCCTCTCCTGCCGAGGGGACCTCCGGCCTTGTGCAGGGGCCGGCCCTAGACGGCGTTGGCGCTCGGCGGAGCTCGGAATCGGGGCGGCGGCCTCAACTTTCTGGTGGTGGCTTGGCTGAAGCGGCTGCGAGGGCAGCGCGGCGGCCGCCATTGGATCTAGGTGGTGCTGGCCACGGCGACTTGTGCGGCGCTGGATCAAGATTTGAAGACGGAGATACCATCCATGGCGGCGGCGGTCACTTGCGGTTTGACCGTGATCCGATCTGATTCCAATCTCCAGATTAGGGACATGGACAACCACAACTGCAACTGGACAACTGAAGGGATCCTTTTCCCAAGTTTGTCATCAGCTGATGGCGAGGATGACATGGGTCTGCCGAAGGTGCCCCTATCGTGGGTTCCGGTGGCTCCTGGCAGTCACGTCGTCGCCAGTCAACTAGCTCATAGGAGCACAGCTTTTCCCATCAGAACAGTGTGTGTGAGCAATGGACAATGGATGGAATGCCAAATATTCAGGCTGAAGACGTTCTGAGATTTTTTTTTAGAAAAGGAGGAAGACCCCCGGCCTCTGCATCTGGGCGATGCATACAGCCACTTTATTAATTATTCTCAAAAGACCTTATAAAGAAATACAGCAGTAAGTCTGAAGCCACCGTCTAGGCAACATCTGTTGCTACTCCTATTCATTTGATGAAGGGATGCTGATAGTCTGGGCCTAATACACAGACCTCGCAGCCAAACCTAACATCTAAGACCTGAGTTCCCATCCAGGACGCCTGCCGGGTATGGGTCACCCACCGGTCTGGCGCACTCCTCAACCAGGACGCCTGCCGGGTATGAGGCCGCCGCAGCCACCTGCCACCAATCCATCTTCAGAGATGTACTGCTGCATCTACCTTGCCCGGTCTAGCTGCCGTCGACGCCACCACGACGCCAGACAACGCCACCATCCTGCGCTCGTCCATCAACACACGCCCAGCAGCGAGACCCCGCTGCTCCATGCCGCTGAGACCCGCCATTGTCGACGCATCAGATGCAATGACGCTCCTCCTTCGCGAACACCACCTTCTACCACTGGTCCTATCCCCTCCACCTGTAGATCCTCTGCACTCCCAACCGAGCCCCAGTGCCCCTGACGACACCTCCAGGAAGGTCACGACGCAAAAAGCGCCGCTGCCGCCAGATCCGAAAAGGATTGAAGGTTTTCACCCGGCCGGGGATCGGGGTGGGTAGATTGGGCCCTCAGCTGCGCCTTCATGAAGGAAAGCGGCGCCCATGAGCGTCGCCGCCGCCGGGCCGGCTAGACTGGCCAAGGTTTCCCCCGGACCCAAAGTACACCACCAGGGCTCACCACCACCGGAGCCTGCAGCCGCAAACCACCAGGACGACGACAGAAGCAGCAGGAGAAAGGGGAACCTCCAGATCTGACGCAACGGAGAACCACGCCATGGCCGGACTCCACCAGCGACCCGCCACCCACGCGGCCGAGTACGCTGGCCAACGTCGCCTGCAGACGTCTCCGCCCGCCGGACGCCGCCGCCTCGCCAATAGGGCCGCCGCCCAAGGATCCGTAGGCCACCGACGCGATACTCCAGCCCGCAGGCCGACGAGATCGATCCGGGCGCCGAGATCCCCGCCGCCACCTTCCCCGGCGTCCGCGCGGGCTTTGCCGGCGGCCGTCTCCGGCGGCGGCGAGGAACGGAAGGGGGAAGAGGGGAGGCGGGCGGCGATAGATGCGATCGCCCCCGAGTCACCAGGGGCGACGCGAGGGCCGCGTGAGTTGTTTCAGTAGTCAAAGTCCAGTCCAAAGACGTTCTGAGATGTGATGTTCCATGGTACTTGTGCACGAGGATTATGCATATTCGTTGCCGAGTGGTCTAGAACACGACGCATGTGGGCGTTTGTCTGTGTTCGACATTGTCAAGGATTGAAGGAATGAAGGGGATGGTCCAGCGGTTGCAACAACACTTCGTGGTTGCGTTTGGTGGTGCTACTTCAGTACCGGGACTGGAGTTTCAGGGTGAAAACCCATGGTGTGTCCTTCGCCGGTCATACCTGGCAATGGGGGTATTTCGATATCGTTACCTTGTTGAAGGCATTGCATGATGTTGCTTAGTTCTTCTCTCAGGGTGAAAATTCAGGATTTAGTATTTGACTGAATCCGGCAACGGTGACACTTGTGTGTCCTTATCTTCTTGAAGACGTTGCTTTTGGAGAACCTACTCGCAGCCCGTGTGTTGTCACGGTAGTGCTCGGTATCGTTGTTGGTTACGGCGTGTCTTAGATCTGTTTTTTTTTTCTTTTTGGCTGTGTGCATCCTTGATACCTCGAGTTACTCGTGGCATTGAGTTGTTGCAGAGGCCGAGTGTACTTGATATCATCTTGATATTAATATATTATCCTTTGTCAAAAAAAAATTGTAGATAACCACCGAACAATTGAGAGTTTTGACTTTTACTCCCTCCGTTTTGAATTATAATATATTTTGAATATTTCAATATAGACTGGAATAAATGAATAAACACACTAAAATGCGTCTATATACATTCGATCGGGAAAAAAAGTTAGAACATCTCATAATAGTGAACGGTGGGAGTATTAATCAAAATAAGATTATTACAACTTGCTTTGGAACTCCGACTCCATTGACTAGAAGAGCAATTTGGGGCTGTGAGTTGGAAATCAGCGCTGAATCTACATGGTAAAATGTAAAAATAACGCACTTGAGACACCTTAGCGATAGGAAGATGCCAATCGGACAGCCAAGTCAACTAACTAACCAAGAGCAACGAAGGAAAATTATTGTTTCCCAGACCTAATTTGTTCACTCCAGCGTTCAATCATTGATCAACCGCTCGTATGAAACAAGAAAAATGGATTTGCTAGAGAAAAAAATATTGCTTGTAACTGCTAATTAGAGGACAAATTGAGTGATAATTAACAACATAAATTAATGAGAGGTGAAGTGAGCGAGCAAGCAACTAACGCTAGGTACGTGAGCGTAGTTGTCTAACGACCTAACGTTGGTTGATGCTCCCTCCAATCACAGGCTCGTTTTGACTACATCCACGACGAACATCCCCTTGTCACAAACCTTATATATACACACTAATCTCGACTCTCGAGTAGTGGACTAATTGAGCTACTAGCAATTTGGTCCAAGCCAGAGAACCAAAAGTTAGCTTACCATCTTGACTCCAATCAGTTCTCTTCCCCTCCCGGTCCCGGTCGATCATGCCTTGCGACGGCGATGGCAACGAGTCGAAAGGCCGCCTGAAAGCGGTCAACATCGCCGCCCGCGTCGTCGCCATGGGGCTCGCCGTGGCGTCGGCAGCTCTCATGGTCACGGCCAGCCAGTGCACCATCGTCCTCCCGAACGGCGCCGAGGCACACACCGTCACTTACAGCGACTTCGGCCCCTTTGTGTACGCCTAATACGTTTTTCTCCTTTAGAGACGGAGTTCGTGCATGCAGGTACACCCGTTTACGAGCCTGGTTTGTGTGTACGTTCTGACAAGGCGGGTTCGTGCGTGCAGGTACCTGGTGGTGGCGAACGCCATTGCGGCGGTCATGGTGGGGGTGGCCATCTTCCTGAGCGTGTGGAAGAAGGGCAGCGGCAAGTGCTCCAAGGTGCTCGTGCCGCTCCTCGACGTCGCCGCGCCGGCGTTGCTCTACTCGGCGACCGGCGCCGCCTTCGCCACCAGCGAGTACATGTCCTACTGCTCACCCGGCCGCGGGCGCGTCAGCGTCTGCGATGGCACCGTCCGGGGCACAAATAACTTCTGCAGCCAGGTGCACATGGCCATGTACATCTCGCTGGCCGCCGCCGGCGCCGTGTCGGCCGCGGAGCTGGTGAAGAACTTGACGCTGCCCTTCGGCAGCTCCGGGTCGGACTCCGACTCGGACGCCGGCTGCGAGCATGGGTGCCACCACAAGCATTAGCTAGGTTTCTTTCGTTCCTACTCTTTCTGTGACAATAATGCTAATTGACTGCTTCGATTTTTTACCACATTCCTATTGTGCAGCTGTTAGTTGGTCAGTACTATATTTTGTATCTACGTTATCAAGGGAGCAACTTGTTCGTTGTGCTGCTGTTGTCTGCATTAATTTCCGCCGTTCTATTTGATTGACTATCGCTCTCTTTGTTCCATATTAACAAAAATGCTAGACTTACGGATGGCTTCTACGGATATTGATTACGGACTCGCTCATCCCGTAACCTGACTTCCGTGCAAATCGCCCGTAGGTGTAGCGTTGTCCCCATATTAACTGTCGCATATGTTTCTCCTATGAAAATCGACGAGGAGGCTCGTTGACTCCAGCCTACGGATAAAAACAATCAACATGTCAAGATCTAAATTCGAAACGGTTTCTGGTTCTGGTCATAGACCATTGTGTTCACGTCCGTGGTCCAACGAAAAGACGAAGTTGTGGTGTCTTTCCTTCCAGTACGAACAACACGCTTCGCCTGCTCCTTCCCGTGTTCATTAGCGCTCTTGTCCAGCGAAGAGAAGGCGAAAAAGTGCCACCGAAGTTGCATGAGCAGGCTTCTATTGCTACGCAGCAAACCAAAGTTCACTCAATATGCTCGAGACACATATGCAAAAGATTAGCAACATCATAATCAGATAATTCATTTGAAAGAATAGGGTGACATATTATCTGATTGTCGTACCTCGAAGATAATATAGACTGTTCGCCTTCTTTATGTCACCCTGCATTACAACAAGAGAACCTTTGATGACCTTACCACTACCAGGGTGCATGGGCTGGCTACGTGCATCGTGCAACATGAGTTTAGCCCGACTAGCGGATTCATGTGGAGGTGTGTCTCCACCGGATCTCGCAGGATTAGGTCGGTGCTGGTATTCGGTGGATCTGTTTGGATCCGATCTTCGTTCGTCCAGCACAACAAGGTTTGCCCAGCTTCGGTGAGGGAGGGGTGATGATAGTGGCGCGTCTTCGGCTCCCTCCAGTGCTTGTAGTTGTCGCTAGGTGGCCTACGGACATGGTTGTAATCTTTATTACCTCTGTTGTTCTTTGTACTGCCATGATTGAAAATGAATAGATTGAAAATTTCTCAAAAAAAAAGCCTCTTGATGTGTGTTTAACCGCATGATGCCTGATTTTCCATTGAGGTGTGGTTTCAACTTTCAATGGTAGTCTCGATTGCTTTTCGGTGGGGTGGTTATTCCTCACTCTTGTTTTACCTTTGATCTGCATTTTAAGAGGGTTATCTTCATCGCCTTGTATAGTTCAGTTGTCTTGCTTTAAATATAAAGCAAGGAGAAAGTCCTATTCGGTAATATAAATGTTTCCATGTTTTATCGTTATTAAATGATAAACATGTGACCAAGAAAACACATGCCGTACAATGAACAAAAGTACCATATATTTCCTACTAAGAGACCATCTTTTAGGGAAGAAAAGCAATCATCGTGCGTTGCATGCTAAGATGCCGCAATTATACTTGCCTTCTGATTTTTGTATTTTGTTTTTCAACTTAACAATCATCGTGTGCCGCATGCTAAGATATCACAACTATATACGTGCTTTTAGATTTTTCGGATTTTATCAGAGGCTTAGACCTTGCAGTGGGAGTTCGAGGCTATACCAATATAATTGGATTTTGAGTAGGATGTTTGTACCTCAGCTGGACATACATGCCTGCATGCTGGATCCATATTAGTGGACCAGAACAAGTAATGCGCTGGTCGAGGGCCTCATGCCTAGTCCAGAGTCCCAACTAACTCATGTTAGAAGTCGGAAGCTGCTGCCTATGGTGTGGTCGCATAGTGGGAGAAAATGATTGGAACAACATGTAAACCCAATTTGTCCTAAAAAAACATGTAGACCCAATTGCAAAACAGATACAATTAACTTTTCTTGACTATGATACACCTTCAATCAGTAAGACTATGGAATCGGGGCGCTACAAAATTCGAGCAGGCAGACCTAACACAAATTTTGTATGTTTATACCTGCCTAACTAGCTACCTAATCGCCTCACAATCAAGACTCATCGTCAAAACATATTAATTAGTCTCATGGTCTCTTCACCTTGAGATAAGAACGCATGTTGATTATTCACAGCTGATTTTAGATATGCCATTTTATGGTGTAGTTAGTTGCAATACGCAAATGATCAATGACATAACATTTGCAATTAACAAGTAGGTTTTGCTGGCCGAGGAAGGCTAATCAATCATTCCAGACAAGGGGTTGTACTTGATGGCTTATAAACAACACTGAGCCCTAGTCAACGTCGACTATATATCTTACCTCACTCCATATCATTGCACAACTTGCGAGTTTGTACAAGTTTAGTTAGTCATGAAAAAGATTGATTGATAGTGCCATACATTGATTGTCATGAATTCGTTCGTAAAAATGTTAACTAGTCCATGCAGCTCCCTAGGCTCTAGCCGCCTTCGTTACATATCGTTGACAGACATGACTAAGAATATTGTAGAAGAAGACACATCACACACAATCGTAAAAGAAGACAAATAATCAGAAGGAAGAAGACAAGGAAATTGGTTATGAGATTGTGACAACGTGTCGGCAAGTCTATCTGTGATGGCTCGCTCTGGAAATTGGTTATATCACACTGTCGTATGGATATAACGCGGGTGCTGACAATTGAGCACCTGACCAGCCCCTTTAAGGCATCTCTAATGGAACTCCTAATTTTTCACTCCCTAAATGTGTACTCAAACTTGAGGAGATAAAAAGCATGGAGCTAATCAAACCTCTAAATTTTAACTTCGTAAAATATGTCTTTGCCAATTCTTTCATTTTTTGGTTATATACTCCATTTCAACCAGATACCTGCACATGTATTAATTCAAAACTTGATAATTTCAATGCATGCAATTCAACAACATTTCAAATTTAATTTTTCGAATCCATACACACCCAAGGGTCCAAATGAAGTGGTAATCCAAAATAAACTTGATAAAACCACAAGAATCAAGCGTTCAATAAGATCATTCCATAGGCTGCGACTATACGAAAAACGGTCTGTTGCAACAAACTACTGATAACTGCTTTCAATCTGCTGATCTCCTCCATCTGATAATGAGTCGGGTTTCGTCGCCGGCCAACTCAGAAGGGGAGGGAGGGCCTGATACCGCCGTTGCTTGCAAGATCTCGCCAGAGGGCGCCGACCGATGGCCGCCGCGTGACGTACGTGTAGCCGCGCCGGCAGGAGCAGCTTCGGGGCCGATGGTTGCCATCGCGCTGGGAATCGCCTCCGTGCCGGCGGTTGGGGGGACCCGGCCGCCGCGTCTATGCAGGAGCAGAAGGTTAGAGCATCTCCAGCCGCACCCCAGAAAGGCCTCCCGAGGCGATTTTTTTGCGCCGGTGCCAAAAAACGGCACAGTCGCGTCCCAGGAGCCCGATTTTCGCCGACCTGGGCCGAAATCAGCGCCGGCGGACCCAGGCCGAACCCGGCGCGCTGGGGGGCGCCCGGGGGCGCCGGGGCGAGCGGTTTTGGCGCGAAAGAGCCGCAGGCCAGCCGCGTTAGCGACACCGCGCCTCGTCTTCCCCCAGAACGCCTCGGTTTCCCGCGGGGAATCAATGGCAAGACTACCGCCGGCCAGCCTTGCCATTAATTCCTCACGGGCGGCGCGCCGACGCCTCCCCTCGCGCGCACGCGAACACACGGGCACGGCGCTTCCCACTCCTCCGGCTCTCCGGCGTTGCTCGGCGTCAAGGCCGAGCCCGCGGCGGAGACGCCGCTCGGCCGGCGCACTCGCAGCGCCGGCATTGCCATCAACGAGGGCGGCCAACGCGCCTCCTCGTCGGCTCCTCCGCGCTTCGTCAAGCCAAAGACGGAGCCGGGTCTCGCGCCGGTGAAGACGGAGCCGGGTCTCCCCGCCGTGAAGACGGAGCACGGCGACGTGGAGCACGACGATGACGCGGCCCTGGAATGGGCGCGCAAGGACTCCCTGAAGATGGCGAGGGAGCGGCAGTGCGCCGCCCTGCGGCGGTTCGAGCAGCCCCGCCGGGGCCGCGACGAAGGAGGAGTCGTCGTCATCGAGGACAGCAACGACGATGACGCACCGCCGCCACCGGTCCGCGTTGGCGACGCCGGTCAGAGGTCCACCAGGGACGGCCGCGTCAAGAAGGAGGAGAAGGCCGCCCACGACGGCGGCGGCGAGGATGGCGGTGACGACGGCGACTACTCGGCGTTCATCGATTTCTTTTTTTAGTTATACTATTTGCTATGTACCGCCGAACATGTCAATATATGCCAAAGTTTGCCGAAATTTAGCCGTGTTTAACCAAACTTCGCCGAACGTTTTTTTTTGAAAAAATTATACGCATCTGTGGGCGGCCCTGGGGCCGGCGACTGGGGACCAACTCGCCCCAGGCCATTTTTTGCGCCGGCTCGCCCCAGGCGGCGATTTTAGGCGCCCCGGGGGGGGGGGGGGGGGGGCAACGGCTGGAGATGCTCTTAGCTCGCCCTCCTTCTGTTCTT
The DNA here is from genome assembly GCA_032464435.1 of Aegilops umbellulata. Lineage (NCBI taxonomy): Eukaryota > Viridiplantae > Streptophyta > Magnoliopsida > Poales > Poaceae > Aegilops > Aegilops umbellulata. Next base: position 547,208,658 of record CP136058.1, read on the forward strand.
CCACGTTACTCTGAAAGCAAGAATCATCAACAGTATCTTCTCATCAAATTCTTTGAATCAACTGCATATGGTGCTGAACTGATCTTAGATCCGTACTCCTTGCCTATCTGCTAACAGCGCCTAACACTGCTCCGTAGACGGCCCGTGGTTTATTGTGGACAATGAAAACGATTCTTCTCCTCCGTTCCTCTGTTCATGTTTCTCATGGCCTACTAGCTCTCTACTGAGAGATTTGTTGTACAGTAGATTACTAGAGTATTTCTGATTTTGCATTGCTTCTTGGCCTTCTATTTATAGTAAATAAATTGTCAGCTAGCCGCTATTTTTTTCCTCTAGAAGATGGGTCAACAGACATAAAATGGTTCCATCCGTACGGTGTCAATATGCACATTTATCTCCGCGTAAGATAGAAATGCCTCTTGCTGTCTTTGGATATCTTCCGGCAACACACCTTTCTCGTTATCCTACGATCCTCATTCTACCTGCACCTGCCACAACTGATTTTTTTTCTAAAGTTCAAATGTTCAGCCATACATGCATTCTCAGCCTTGCTTTGAATTTCGTCATTAAATTTTATGAATGAACTCTTGTTAATATATTATAGAGTTGTTCTGCTACTGTGCTAGCCTTGCTCTAGTGATTCGCACAATTAATAATGGAGTACAGACTTCATATGGATTGCGCATTTGGTACAATCATTATGCCTTCTGAACTCATCTTTCCATGTTTTCTTCTCTGCATATGATGTTTCTCTCGACCACTTGCATCGTATCATTGTGAATATGAATATGTTAGTACAACCCTGGTGCTAAAATTGACTAAACTGCTACAATATTGTTCAGAAGCGACATTGACAAGAGGCTCTGTATCATCACAAAGGGAGGCTACCATCATTGGGTACAAGAACCAGCATAGTAGACGACCACCATCAAGCAGTATGTTTTACATAGTTTTCATCCCAGAACCATGGATAAACTGATCTACTAATGGATTCTAACCTTACTGTAAATTGTGGACATGTGGTCCTATCAGGAAAGGAAGAAATTTCAATATGACAACACTTGTGAAAGGAAGGGTAGACCATTTTCATATATTTTGGCAGACAATACAGTGGTACAGGCTATGAGTACGCATGGAGTCTAAACTAGATGGCTCATAAATTTTATCCTGTATTTGACTGGTTTTGCTAAACCATGGCAACAACTTTTTTTGGGTTCCTTATTGATTAATAGCCTTCCTTCGCCTAATCACCGATGGCTTTTCAACAGCATTACATACTCCTAGTCAAATCCTCTGAGGCTATCCGGCTATTACGATGATCAAGATACTTTCGTGGATATTTGTGACGGAAAGAATATATTCTATGAAGCGGACTTGAGACATTGTCTTCAGTTCTATGCAGAAAAATCAGCATGTGAAGGTCTGAAGAAGAAATAGAGCATTGAATAAGCAATTGTGTCAGTGTCGCCTAAACTAAACTTAGGTAGCAGCCCCATTGATGACGTTGAAGCTTGAACATCCTTCACGACTTTCTGAACTGGTTCAGGACCATGATAGAATAAACACAAGGAAGTTTTTTTTGAAACTCCCCCCCCCCCCCTCCTCCCGCGACGCTCCCGCGAGCGTCCGGGAGGAAACCCTAGCGCCGCCGCCTCTCCTCCCCTCCTCCTCTCCCCCCCCCCCCCCCCCTCGCAGCCGCCGAGGGGCGCGAGCGGGCGAAGCCCGGTCGTCGCCGGCGGCGGCGGGGCCCCCCTCATCTCCTCGCGCGGGGATCTCGGCGCGGGCCGGATCTCGCGTGTCGGGACACGGCGCTGGTTGTCGGGCGCGGCGGTGCAGCGGCGCTCCGACGGGGGCCGACGACGGTGGCGTGGCGGCTGCGTGATGGGTGGCAAGGCGCGTGGTGGTGCAGGCCGGCGGGCGGGTTTAGGCGGCGGTTGCCTCCCGGCAGCTCCGGCGAGCCTCCCCTGGCGCTGCGGGTCGTGTGCGACCGGGTCGCGGGAGGCCCCTCTCGCCGCGGCTCTCTGGTGAAGGGGCGGCGCGGCAGCGGCGGTGGTGGGAAACCCTTTTTCGGATAGAATAAACGCACGGAACCTTCTGCAAAGGAAAATCCTTCCGCATGCCCAGCTACAGTTGTGCTCTCTGTGTAGAACATGTTGAGGAGGCCCTGCATCATCTTTTTTGGGACTGCCCATTTGCCTTGCAATGCTGGACTTCTAGTATGCTTTAGAAGAAGATAGACATATCTTTCTTTGATGAAATCATGTTAGCTTCTGATGTGCTCCAGAAAAAATAAATATCACTGGGCATTCTGATCATGGGCTGCTTGAATATTTAGCTACAGAGAAATGATTTTTTTTTCAAGAATATGCCCACAAACGTTCAAGGGTGGCGCACCAATCTCAGGGAAAACCTCAAACTTTTTGAATAAGAGCAAAACAGCACAACGCAGCTCAACTCATTGCTTGGATTGACTCTAGCCTTTCATTCCTTTTTATTTATGTAATATACTTTCACTGTTCTGTTATATATTTAATTAATCAATAAAATTTACCATAGCAGTTGTTCAACGGTTTTTGGGTCAAAACGAAGAAAGAAAGCAGTCAAATGATGGAGTAGAGGAAGATGAGGGTCTGGACATCTGACAACTCAAATGAAGATTCTAGCAAAACGAAAATGAGATAGAACAGTGAGCATGTCCTAACTGATGGAGATGATGGTATGTTTGATGGAACTGTTCAGTCACAGGGGAAAACTTGAACTATGATTCGACACTATTACTAACAGTATCAAGGTCATCATCTTGCTCGATCGTTGAACAACTTGAAATAAGCACATCATTATGAATTCTTTGTTGACGATGTCTCTCCCTGTCAACTGAGCAACTCCCAGACTTGAAAATTACAGGACAGAAATTTATATGGAAAAAGGGTGTCAATGCACACGAAGTTAACCGCAACTCAATCCACCGTATCTGTTCTTTTTGAAAATTAAGTTCCTGGGAAAGCAACTTTGTTCGTCTTGACACTGATTACTAATATTGTTTATTACTAAGATCATTGTCTCGACGGGCCGTTGAACAACTTCAAATAAAACAATCCTTTATGGGTTCCTTGTTCCTTGTTAAACCCCGCAACCCCGAGACTCGCAAGTTGCACAACAAGGTTTTAACTTTGAGGCTCAAAGTGGCAGCCAAGACTGGGCATCAGTTGATTGTATTTGTCTCGCAAAAAAAAAGTAAAAAAAGTTGAGTGTATTCCTCACCAATGGACCTCTTCTCTTAATCCCAGTATAATCACAAACATACATGATACAGGTCAATGACATTCTTTGGATCTTTTCATAACTAAACAATTATGACTTCGAATGCTTGCTTAATTCTGTGGATCCCAGTATACATGATATATGTCATTTGAAGGTTTCGATGGAGTGCACATTTGGGGCTCTCGGGCTTAATTTTTAACTGATCTTTGACATGGCGTAACGCTGTTTGCTTGCTCGAAAAGAAGATAAAACCCTGATAAAATGGTTGCTTGCTCACCCAAAATACATTCACATCATATACTGCTTCTGCTTTTACAATCATCTTCACATCTTGCTTTTGCTCCCATCCTCTCGGCGAGTTCCCTGGCAATGGCCGAGATGAGCGGAGCGAAGGCGGCCAGCCTCGCCTTGCGCATCGTGGCGCTGGCGCTGTCGGTGGGCGCCGCCGTCGTGATGGGCAGCGTCGTCTCCTACAACAGCGCTCTGGTGTAAGTTTTGTCAAAAATATTGTGCCTGGTCGCTTAGAACTGGTGATTTACCCTTGTGAGTCGTGCGCTCGCAGCTACTTCGTGGTGGGCAGCGTCGTCTCGGCCGTCTGCTCGGCGCTGGCGCTCTACCTGTTCGTCGTGCACGGGGGCGGCGGCTCGATCGCCGTGTCGCTCCTCGACGCCGCCGCGCAGGCCCTCCTCTTCTCGGCGTCCGGCGCCGCGCTCGCCGCGCGCGGCTGCTTCGCCGGCGGGGCGGGCGCGTTCCGCGGGAGGGTGGGCATCGCGGCGGCCGTTGGCGCGTGCGCGGCCGCGGCCGTCTTGGTCGCGGCGCTGGCGGGGAACGCGCCCTCCCGCGCCCGCGGCGGCGGCGCTGCCGGTGGCTCTGGCTGCAAACACGGATGCTCCAGCCCCGGCTGCTAGCAATTCACAGCGTCGGTGCAAAGATTCAGCGGGGGAAACCAGAGGAAATGTTTGAAGTGTGTACAGATGTAGAATTGATTGATGATGCATTTTTTGCTCTCTTACTGGATGATTGATTGCGGTTGTAAGAACGTCAACAGAGATGTTTGCGTGTGTTTGATGCAAGTATGATGTTGGAACACGATGACGTCTGTCCTTCTTGGTCTTCTCTGGGGCATATTGAGAGACATTTTTTGTTGTTGAAGGGAAGCATATTGCGGGACATAGGGCAGCCTCGCCTGAATGTGAGCACGAAACTGGGCTAGCCCAGTGCACAAGGCCACAACCTCGTTTTTATCTGTTTTTCTCATTTTTTTTGTTTCTCTTTTTATATATTTTTATTTTTTTCAAATATTATATATATGTACATACTAAAGTAATAATTTATATAAACCATTTAAAAAATGGTCATTTCAAAAATATTAAATGTGTATAGAAAAAAAATGTTTCTCATGTATACAGTGTGTATGAAAAAAATTGATCATGCACTTAGGAAATGTTAATCAAGCATTTAACAAATGTTAAATATGTATGGAAAAATGTTTCTTATGTATAAGAAAAACGTATACAAAAAATATAACATTTCTATGAATACTGTTGATCATGTATTCGAAAATGTTAATTAAGCATTTGAAAAATGTTAAATAAGTCTAAGAAAAAATAGTATGAATATGTTTACAAAGGCTTTGTTCATGAGTGATTTTTGTTTATTTCGGTTTACAGTTTATTTTCATCCAAAGTGTATGAATATGTTTCAAAAGACAATTGTATCAAAAAGTGGATGTCGTTCAAAATTGAACATTTTTTTAATTGGGAGCATTTTTTGCTAATAAGTTTTGACAATGGGAGTATTTTGAAATTTTGAACTTTATTAAAGGCGGTCACTTTTTAAATCCATAGATATTTTTAAAAATCCCCAAATATGTCATTAAAGCATGAATTGTTTTTGAATTTTTGGACAGTTTTTTTCGTGGGAATTATTTCTGAAATACTAAACAAAATTGAATATACAACTTTTAAAAAAGGAAACTTTTGGGGAAAACAAAAAACAAAGTGAACTGGTAAAAGAAACATCAGGAAAAGGAAAAAAACGAACCTAAACCAGTTAGTGATATTCCAGAAGGTTCCCTAAACCGCACTCTGTAGAACACTAAAATGGGCCGGCCCAGTGAAGCCTGGGACGAACATTTTTGGAGGCCTGGGACGAAATTAGAATCCGGGCACGTAGAATAAATCGTCTAAATGATAATCATAAAAAAAATCTATAGAGTGCACTATGCGTCATTGCGACGTGGCTCAACAATGTAGCTCGTCTGAGCTGGTTTTGATTGATTTTTCTTCTTTCTTTGGTTTTTCTGTGTTTCTTCATTGTTTTTTAACACATGCCTATATTTTAATACAGATCATACGTTTTTAGTATACATGTAGAATATATTTGTTATACATGTTGCACTTTTCTAATATGCAATGTTTTTTTTTCAAATACATGTTTTGAACACCAATTCAAATATATGCGTAGAACATTTTTCCATTGCATGAAACCTATTTTTAACTAGAAAAACATTTTTATCTGTATAAATATATTTTTAATGTCATGAACATTTTTTGAAATGCATGAATACTACACAAACATTTTTTTACATTATGTAAACAATTACTGAAATGTTACGTACATGTTTTTGAAATAAGTGAATACCTTTTGAAATGTCACATACGTTGAATGAAATCAAGCAATTTTGTAATTATGCAAAGATATTTTTTACATTGTGGAAACATTTTTTTAAATGTCGCTAACATTTTCTTGAAGTGTGTAAATATTTTTTGAATGTCATGAAACATTTTTTAAATTCTATCTACATTTTAAGAAGGTTGCACGTTTTTTAAATACTTAATAAAAATAGTAATGTCTTTGAATAATAATGTAATAAAAATATGCACTATGTTTCTCAAAAAAAATGCAAAACGAATAAGGAGCATCTCCAATGCAAGACGCTTATACATGCCTTAACAACATTGGACGCTAATTAGCCGGCGCTAAGAAAACCGGCTGCCTCACAAGCGATTTAGAGCATCTCCAGCCGTTGGCCCCCCTCCTAGGACGCATAAAAATCGCCCCCTGGGGGCGAGCCGGTGATACAATTGGCGCTGGGGGCGGTTTTGCGCTCAGTCGTCGCCCCCAGCTCGCCCCCAGGCACCGAAATTGGCCCACTTTTCAGCCCCATTTCGGCGAATAAAGGGCCCATATGGGTGAGAATAGGCTCATATTCGGCATGGTTCGCCGTGTCTCAGTGTTCAAATATCAACACATTTTTTCTTATCACATATTTCATCACAGAAAAATCAAATACTTCAACAAAATAGTACAACAACAAATAGTTCAATACAAATTATATAGTTCAACAAATAAAAACTCATAGTTCATCACACGTCGCGCCCGACGTCCCCCTTGAGCCTCCATAGGTGCTCAATCAGATCTTTCTGCAGTTGATGATGCACCTATGGGTCTCGGATCTCCTGAAGCATACTGAGATAGGCAGTCCAGGTTGCCGGTAGCTGGTGATCAACTTCGACTAGAGGACCCTGCCTGTAGTATGGTTCAGTGTCAAACACTGGGTCTTCTTGCTCGCTCTCGGTGATCATGTTGTGCAAGATGACACAGCAAGTCATAATCTCCCACATTTGATCTTTCGACCAGGTCTGAGCGGGGTACCGGACAACGACAAATCGAGATTGGAGCACACCAAATGCCCGCTCAACATCCTTCCTGCAAGCCTCTTGAATCTTCGCAAACCAGGCGTTCTTTCCTCCTCGCACATGGTTTGAGATCGTCTTCACAAATGTCGACCATCTCAGATAGATGCCATCAGCTAGATAGTACCCCTTGTTGTAGTGCCGCCCATTGATCTCGAAGTTCACCGAAGGAGAATGACCTTCAACAAGCTTGGCAAAGACAGAGAGCATTGCAGCACGTTGATGTCATTGTGAGTTCCTGACATACCAAAGAAGGAGTGCCAAATCCAGAGGTCATGTGTGGCCACCGCCTCAAGTACCACACTGCAACCGCCTTTGGCGCCTTTGTACATCCCCTGCCAAGCAAATCGGCAATTCTTCCATTTCCAATGCATGCAGTCGATACTTCCAAGCATCCCAGGAAATCCTCTTGCTGCATTCTGTGCTAGGATCCGAGCAGTGTCTTCCGCATTGGGTGTTCTCAAGTATTGCGGTCCAAACACTGCCACCACTGCCCGACAGAACTTGTAGAAACACTCTATGCTGGTGGACTCGGCCATGCGCCCATAGTTGTCGAGTGAATCACCGGGAGCTCCGTATGTAAGCATCCTCATTGCTGTCGTGCACTTTTGGATAGAGGTGAATCCAAGGGCGCCGGTGCAATCCATCTTGCCCTTGAAGTAGTTGTCGAACTCCCGGATGGAATTCACAATTCTGAGGAAGAGCTTTCGGCTCATCCGATAACGGCGCCGAAATGTTTTCTCGCCGTGAAGTGGAGCATCGGCGAAGTAGTCGGAGTAGAGCATGCAGTAGCCTTCGAGACGATGTCGGTTCTTTGCTTTCACCCGCCCCGGCATCGAGCCACCTCGCCGCGGCTTTTTATTTCTCGCCAGCAGCTGGGCGAGGGCGGCAAGCACCATGAGATGCTCTTCTTCCTAAACGTCGGCCTCGACTTCCTCCTCCAGCAGCGCGGCGAGCGCTTCCTCGTCGTCCGAGTCCATCGCCGAGGCAGGCAAATCGCCGAACACCTTGCGCCCGGTGGGCGTGTGCCCGCCGCTAAACTGCCTCTCCACGGCCGGAAACGCCCAGCTGCTATTGGAGGGGCTGCCGCGGCGAAGCTCTGCTATTTTTCCGGCGGGGAATGGCTATCTAGCGGTGAAGGTGGCGGGCGGCGTCGATATATAGCTAGTGGCGGCCGAGGGCGCGGGGGTGGGAGACGAGTCGGGGGAAGAAAACCTTGACTTTTCACCTGACGGTGTGGGCCAGCCGCGCTTTTCCCTTGCGCTGGAGCCCCCAATTGCCCCCGAGTTGATAACCCACAAGTATAGGGGATCGCAACAGCTTTCGAGGGTAGAGTATTCAACCTAAATTTATTAATTCGACACAAGGAGAGCCAAAGAATATTCTCAAGTATTAGCAGCTGAGTTGTCAATTCAACCACACCTGGAAACTTAGTATCTGCAACAAAGTGTTTAGTAGCAAAGTAATATGATAGTGGTGGTAGCGGTAACAAAAGAGTAATGAAAGCAAAGTAATATTTTTTATGTTTTGTAGTGATTGTAACAGTAGCAACGGAAAAGTAAATAAGCGTAAACCAGTATATGGAAAGCTCGTAGGCACTGGATCAATGGTGGGTAATTATGCCGGATGTGGTTCATCATGTAACAACCATAACATAGGATGACACAGAACTAGCTCCAATTCATCAATGTAATGTAGGCATGTATTCCGAATATAGTCATACGTGCTTATGAAAAAGAACTTACATGACATCTTTTGTCCTACCCTCCCGTGGCAGCGGGGTCCTATTGGAAACTAAGGGATATTAAGGCCTCCTTTTAATAGAGTACCGGAACAAAGCATTAGCACATAGTGAATACATGAACTCCTCAAACTATGGTCATCACCGGGAGTGGTCCCGATTATTGTCACTTCGGGGTTGCCGGATCATAACACATAGTAGGTGACTATAGACTTGCAAGATAGGATCAAGAACTCACATATATTCATGAAAACATAATAGGTCCAGATCTAAAATCATGGCACTCGGGCCCTAGTGACAAGCATTAAGCATAGCAAAGTCATAGCAACATCAATCTCAGAACATAGTGGATACTAGGGATCAAACCCTAACAAAACTAACTCGATTACATGATAAATCTCATCCAACCCATCACCGTCCAGCAAGCCTACGATGGGATTACTCATGCACAACGGTGAGCATCATGAAATTGGTGATGGAGGATGGTTGATGATGAAGACGGCGACGAATCCCCCTCTCCGGAGCCCCGAATGGACTCCAGATCAGCCCTCCCGAGAGGTTTTAGGGCTTGGCGGCGGCTCCATATCGTAAAACGCGATGATTTCTTCTCCTCTATTTTTTTCTCCCCGAAAGCAAATATATAGAGTTGGAGTTGGCGTCGGAAGATGTCCAAGGGGCCCACGAGGTAGGGGGCGCGCCCTAGGGGGGCGCGCCCCCCATCCTCGTGGACAGGGTGTGGGCCCCCTGGTCTTCATCTTTGGCGAGAATTTTTTATTATTTATTGTAAGGTATTCCGTGGAGTTTCAGGTCATTCCGAGAACTTTTGTTTTCTGCACATAAAACAACATCATGGCAATTCTGCTGAAAAAAGCGTCAGTCCGGGTTAGTTCCATTCAAATCATACAAGTTAGAGTCCAAAACAAGGGCAAAAGTGTTTGGAAAAGTAGATACGACGGAGACGTATCAACTCCCCCAAGGTTAAACCCTTGCTTGTCCTCAAGCAATTCAGTTGACAAACTGAAAGAGAAAACGAAAGACTTTTACAAACTCTGTTTGCTCTTGTTGTTGTAAATATGTCAAGCCAGCATTCAGGTTTTCAGCAAAGATTATAACTAACCACATTTGCAATAATTCTCAGGTCTCACAATTACTCATATCAATAGCATAATCAACTAGCGAGTCATAATAATAAATCTCGGATGACAAGACTTTCACAAAACAATCATAATATGATATAACAGGATGGTATCTCGCTAGCCCTTTCTGAGACCGCAAAATATAAATGCAGAGCACCTTTAAAGATCAAGGACTGACTAGACATTGTAATTCATGGTAAAAGAGATCCAATCATAGTCACACCCAACATAGATTAATAGTGATGAATGCAAATGACGGCTGTGCTCTCCAGCTAGGGCTTTTAATAAGAGGGTGATGACTCAACATAAAAGTAAATAGATATGCCCTTCACAGAGGGAAGCAGGGATTTGTAGAGGTGCCAGAGCTCGGTTTTGAAATAGAGATAAATAATATTTTGAGCGGTATACTTTCATTGTCAACATAACAACTAAGAGATGGCGATATCTTCCATGCTACACACATTATAGGCGGTTCCCAAACAGAATGGTAAAGTTTATACTCCCCCTCCACCAACAAGCATCAATCCATGGTTTGCTCGAAACAACGAGTGCCTCCAACATTCATCAGGTCCCAAGGGGAGTTTTGTTTGCAATTAATTTTGATTTAGTTTGCATAAAGCATGGGACTGGACATCCCGGTGACCAGCCATTTTCTCGTGAGTGAGGAGCGGAGTCCACTCCTCTTGAGAATAACCCGCCTAACATGGAAGATAAGGGCAGCCTTGGTTGATACATGAGCTATTTGAGCATACAAAACAGAATGTTTATTTGAAGGTTTAGAATTTGGCACATACAAATTTACTTGAACGGCAGGTAGATACCGCATATAGGAAGGTATATTGGACTCATCTGGAATAACTTTGGGGTTTAAGGGATTGGATGCACAAGCAGTATTCCCGCTTAGTACAGGTGAAGGCTAGCAAAAGACTGAGAAGCGACCAACTAGAGAGCGACAACAGCCATGTACATGCATTAAAATCAATAAACATTGGATGCAAGCATGAGTAGGATATAATCCACCATTAACATAAATATCGTGAAGGCTATGTTGATTTGTTTCAACTACATGCGTGAACATGTGCCAAGTCAAGTCACTTAAATCATTCAAAGGAGGATACCACCCCATCATACCACATCATAACCATCTCAATAGCATGTTAGCACGCAAGGTAAACCATTATAACTCATAGCTAATCAAGAATAGCACAAGCAACTATGATCTCTAATTGTCATTGCAAACATGTTTATTCATAATAAGCTGAATCAAGAACGATGAACTCATCATATTTACAAAAACATGTCGAGTTCGTACCAGCTTTTCCCGTCTTAATCGGTCCATCATATATCATCATAATTGCCTTTTCACTTGCATGACCGAACAATGTGGATAATAATAAGAGTGCACGTGCATTGGGCTAAGCTGGAATCTGCGAGCATTCGCTAAACAGGAGAAGACAAGGCAATATGGCTCTTGCTTAAATCAACAATAATGCATATGAGAGCCACTTTAACAATTTAATCATGGTCTTCTCCTACTGACCCCCAAAGAAAAAAAAAGGAATAAAAACTATTTACACGGTAAAGCTCCCAAGAAGCAAAAGAAGAAAGGGAAATATTTTTGGGTTTTCTTTTTAATTACTACTACAGTAGAAAAGTAAACTACTACTAATTTTTTTGGTTTTTCTTAAGGTTTATCAAACACACAAGAAGAAAGCAGGAAAAAGAAAATAAACTAGCATGAATATTTACAGTGAAAGAGTATGAGCACCGACATCTAGCAATGAGTGTGTGAACATAAATGTAATGTAGGTGAGAAATACATACTCCCCCAAGCTTAGGCTTTTGGCCTAAGTTGGTTTATTGCCAGGGATAGCCTGGCGGATACCCGTAGGTGTAGCTGGGATCGTACTGTGACGAGGAATAGTTGGGGTTGTACTGTGATGCAGCGGCTATTGCATCCTGAGCTGCAGCATGGAGTCGGGATGCCTCCGCTCTCATCTCGTACTCATCTGCCTCCTCTCTAGTAATAGTATATCTTCCGTTTGCCTGGTAATCAAAGAAGGAGGAGCAGGAAGAGTAATACGGACAACATGTCGTTTGTTAAAAATTAATCAATATTGGAGAGGTGACTCAGTCCTCTCAACAAAATGGTGGGAAACCATAGAATCAAAATCTAAATAAGCAGAAGGCAACTCCATGTCTCCTTCACGAATGTCTATCTCAAGAAATTTAGCTAAGCGGGTTGCGTAAATTCCTCCAAAGAAATCTCCATTATATCTATTATGATGCAACCTACGAGCTACAATGGCTCCCATATGATAAGATTGGTCTCCTAACACAACACTCCTGAGAATACTAAGGTCAGGGACACACATGTGACATGCTTCATCCTTAGCATTTATGCATCTACCTATGAAGAGAGCAAAATAATGTATAGCAGGAAAATGAATGCTCCCTATAGTAGCTTGCGTTATATCTCTAGATTCCCCTACATTTATACTAGCAAGAAAGTTTCTAAATTCAGATTTAGGGGGATCCCTGACACTACCCCATCGTGGAAGTTTGCAAGCAAAAATGAAAACCTCTAAGTCTATGGTATAAGATTTGTCATAAAGATCAAACATGACTGAAGGAGAATTACGCGAAGATGAATATTCAAACCTCCTTACAAATGAACTTGTGAGATCATGGTACTAGGGGCATTTGTCTGCCTCAAAATCCTCGAGACCGGCATTACGCAAATATGCGTTAAATCCTTCTTTAATTCCTGCATGATCCATAAAGTTTTCCGACGGCCATTCCCAAGGCCGCACTAGAGCGTCTCTTGGTGGTTCCTCGTCAGCATCACGCATAGCAAACCTGGGTCCTTGCTTCTTAGAAGAACCACCTTGGAACATCTTCCTAAGCATATTGCTTTTCTCTGAAAGATTTCTGAAATTTTTAGTAACTTCAAATAAAATTGAACCAACTTCAATAAAACTGATAGCAACCACTCCTACAAGTGCCTAGAGCCTATATCAAACATTAGAACTACTTGGAACCATATAAATTTGACATGCAAGCTCAAGAACATGGTCACCTATGCAGCACAAATTTGCAAAGAATAAAGCACTAGAACAAAACTAATTGGACCCATGGAGGAGTCACATACCAAGGAACAATCTCCCCGAGCAATTTTGCGAGAGGTGCTTTGAGCAAGGAGATCGAAAATCACAACAAAGAGGGCTGGAACTCGTGCTTGAGTTGGTTTTTCGTGTTTGTGTGAGGAAGAAGAAGAGGATGGGTGCTGGGATAAGTGGAGGAGGGCCACCATGGGCCCATGAGGCAGGGGGCGCGCCCAGGGGGTAGGGCGCGCCCTCCACCCTCGTGGTCAGGTGACAGCTCCCCCCGCGGTGATTTTTGCACCATAAATCCTCAAATATTCCCCAAAAATCATATTAAATTGGCATGCCATTCTGAGGACTTTTATTTTTGGGATATTTTCATATTGCACGGATAAATCAGGAAACAGACAGAAAAATACTATTTTTACTTTATTTCAACTAAGCAACAGAAATTATAAAGAGGGTACAGAAGGTTGTGCTTCTAGTTTCATCCATCTCATGCTCATCAAAAGGAATCCACTAACAAGGTTGATCAAGTCTTGTTAACAAACTCATTCCGATTAACATGGAACCGGAGAAATTTCGAATAACACTATGTTACCTCAACAGGGATATGCACATCCCCAATAATAAGTATATCATATATCTTTTTGACAGTAGGAAGAGGAAATTCAAAACCTCCAATAATAATCGATGGAATTTTTCCAGTAGAGTTGATACTATGGACTTGAGGTTGTTTCCTTGGAAAGTGTACCGTATGCTCATTACCATTAACATGAAAAGTGACATTGCCCTTGTTGCAATCAATAACAGCCCCTGCAGTATTAAGAAAAAGTCTTCCAAGAATAATAGACATACTATCATCCTCGGGAATATCAAGAATAACAAAGTCCGTTAAAATAGTAATATTTGCAACCACAACAGGCACATCCTCACAAATACCAACAGGTATAGCAGTTGATTTATCAGCCATTTGCAAAGATATTTCAGTAGGTGTCAACTTATTCAAGTCAAGTCTACGATATAAAGAGAGAGGCATAACACTAACACCGGCTCCAAGATCACATAAAGCTGTTTTAACATAATTTCTTTTAATGGAGCATGGTATAGTAGGTACTCCTGAATCTCCAAGTTTCTTTGGTATTCCACCCTTAAAAGTATAATTAGCAAGCATGGTGGAAATTTCAGCTTCCGATATTTTTCTTTTATTAGTAGCAATATCTTTCATGTATTTAGCATAAGGATTCATTTTGAACATATCAGTCAATTGCATACGCAAAAAGAGAGGTCTAATCATTTCAGCAAAGCGCTCAAAATCCTCATCATCCTTTTTCTTGGATGGTTTTGGAGGAAAAGGCATGGGTTTCTGAACCCAAGGTTCTCTTTCTTTACCATGTTTCCTAGCAACAAAGTCTCTCTTATCATAACGTTGATTCTTTGATTGTGGGTTATCAAGATCAATAGCAGGTTCAATTTCTACATCATTATCATTACTAGGTTGAGCATCATCATGAACATCATCATTAACATTTTCATTAGGTTCATGTTCATTACCAGATTGTGTTTCAGCATCAGACATAGAGATATCATTTGATTATCAGGTGGTTCAGCAATAGGTTCACTAGAGGTTTGCACAGTCCTATCATTCCTCTTTTTCTTCTTTTTAGAAGAACTAGGTGCATCAATATTATTTCTCTGAGAATCTTGCTCAATTCTTTTAGGGTGGCCTTCAGGATACAAAGTTTCCTGAGTCATTCTACCAGTTCTAGTAGCCACTCTAACAACATAATCATTTTTCTTACTATTTATTTCATCGAGCAATTCTTTTTGAGCATTAAGTACTTGTTCTACTTGAGTGGTAACCATAGAAGCATATTTGCTAACAAGTTTAAGTTCACCTCTAATATTAGCCATATAATCACCCAAGCGTTTAATCATATAAGCATTTTGTTTTAATTGTCTACCAAAATAAGCATTAAAGTCGTCTTTCTTAAACATAAAGTTATCAAACTCATCCAAGCACTGACTAGCAATTTTAGTAGGAGGGACTTCATCTTTATCATATCTATAGAGAGAATTTACCTTTACTACCTGTGTCGGGTTATCGGGATCAGGAGGTTCTTCAATAAATAGAGGATTAAGATCATATGTTTCTTCAATAGGCGGTAGATTAAGACCATGTATTTCTTCAATAGGAGGTAAATTCTTAACATCTTCAGCTTTAATACCTTTTTCTTTCATAGATTTCTTTGCCTCTTGCATATCCTCGGGACTGAGAAATAGAACACCTCTCTTCTTCGGAGTTGGTTTAGGGATAGGATCATTAATTGGAGCAGGAGCTCGCTCAGGAGGTGCCCAATTATTTTCATTTGTCAAATATTATTCAATAGAATTTCAGCTTCATCCGGTGTTCTTTCCCTGAAAAGAGAACCAGCTCAACTATCCAGGTAATCTCTAGAAGCATCGGTTAGTCCATTATAAAAGATATCAATTATTTCATGTTTCTTAAGAGGATGATCAGGCAAAGCATTAAGTAACTTGAGAAGCCTTCCCCAAGCTTGTGGAAGACTCTCTTCTTTAATTTGCACAAAGTTATATATTTCTTTTAAAGCAGCTTGTTTCTTATGAGTAGGGAAATATTTAGCAGAAAAGTAATAAATCATATCCTGGGGACCACGCACACAACCAGGATCAAGAGAATTAAACCATATCTTAGCATCACCCTTTAATGAGAACGGAAATATTTTAAGTATATAAAAGTATCGAGATCTCTCATCATTAGTGAACAGGGTGGCTATATCATTTAATTTAGTAAGATGTGCCACAACAATTTCAGATTCATAACCATGGAAAGGATCAGATTCAACCAAAGTAATTATATCATGATCAACAAAAAATTTATAGTCCTTATCAGGAACACAGATAGGTGAAGTAGCAAAAGCAGGGTCAGGCCTCATTTTATCTTTAAGAGATTCTTTGTTCCATTTAATTAATAGCCTTTTAAGTTCATGACGATCTCTGCAAGCTAGAATAGCGGCAGAAGACTCCATATCAAAAACATAACCCTCAGGAATAATAGGCCTATCTTCATCATCACTTTCATCATTATAATCAGATTCAATAATTTCTTTCTTCTAGCCCTAGCAATTTGTTCATCAAGAAATTCACTAAGGGGCACAGTAGTATCAGGCATAGAAGTAGTTTCATCATAAGTATCATGCATAGCAGAAGTGGCATCATCAATAACATGTGACATGTCGGAACGAATAGCAGAAGCAGGTTTAAGTGTCGCAAGCTTACTCATAACAGAAGGTGAATCAAGTGCAAGGCTAGATGGCAGTTCCTTACCTTCCCTCGTAGTTGAGGATAAATTGTTGTCTTAGCGTCTTTCAAGTTCTTCATAGTGTCCAGCAGATATAAATCCCAAGTGACTCAAAGAATAGAGCTATGCTCCCCGGCAACGGCGCCAGAAATTAGTCTTGATAACCCACAAGTATATGGGATCGCAACAGCTTTCGAGGGTAGAGTATTCAACCCAGATTTATTGATTCGACACAAGGGAGCCAAAGAATATTCTCAAATATTAGCAGCTGAATTGTCAATTCAACCACACCTGGAAACTTAGTATCTGCAGCAAAGTGTTTAGTAGCAAAGTAATATGATAATGGTGGTAGCGGTAACAAAAGAGTAATGAAAGCAAAGTAATATTTTTGGTGTTTTGTAGTGATTGTAACAGTAGCAACAGGAAAGTAAATAAGCGTAAACCAGTATATGGAAAGCTCGTAGGCACCAGATCAATGATAGATAATTATGCCGGATGTGGTTCATCATGTAACAGTCATAACATAGGGTGACATAGAACTAGCTCCAATTCATCAATGTAATGTAGGCATGTATTCCGAATATAGTCATACGTGCTTATGAAAAAGAACTTACATGACATCTTTTGTCCTACCCTCCCGTGGCAGCGGGGTCCTATTGGAAACTAAGGGATATTAAGGCCTCCTTTTAATAGAGAACCGGAACAAAGCATTAGCACATAGTGAATACATGAACTCCTCAAACTATGGTCATCACCGGGAGTGGTCCCGATTATTGTCACTTCGGGGTTGCCGGATCATAACACATAGTAGGTGACTATAGACTTGCAAGATAGGATCAAGAACTCACATACATTCATGAAAATATAATAGGTTCAGATCTAAAATCATGGCACTCGGGCCCTAGTGACAAGCATTAAGCATAGCAAAGTCATAGCAACATCAATCTTAGAATATAGTGGATACTAAGGATCAAACTCTAACAAAACTAACTCGATTACATGATAAATCTCATCCAACCCATCACCGTCCAGCAAGCCTACGATGGAATTACTCACGCACAGCGGTGAGCATCATGAAATTGGTGATGGAGGATGGTTGATGATGACGACGGCGATGAATCCCCCTCTCCGGAGCCCCGAACGGATTCCAGATCAGCCCTTCCGAGAGGTTTTAGGGCTTGGCGGTGGCTCTGTATCGTAAAACGCGATGATTTCTTCTCCTCTATTTTTTTCTCCCCGAAAGCAAATATATAGAGTTGAAGTTGGCGTCGGAAGATGTCTAGGGGGCTCACGAGGTAGGGGCGCGCCCCCCACCCTCATGGACAGGGTGTGGGCCCCCTGGTCTTCATCTTTGGCGAGGATTTTTTATTATTTATTGTAAGGTATTCCGTGGAGTTTCAGGTCATTCCGAGAACTTTTGTTTTCTGCACATAAAACAACATTATGGCAATTCTGCTGAAAACAGCGTCAGTCCAGGTTAGTTCCATTCAAATCATGCAAATTAGAGTCTAAAACAAGGGCAAAAGTGTTTGGAAAAGTAGATACGACGGAGACGTATCACCAATGCGGCGGGTTCGGCCTGTGACCGCCGGACGGAAAAAAATGTCGAACCGACGATTTTCGGCATCCTGGAGGCGCGATTGGGGCTTTCTTTGGCGCCGGCGCCAGAAAAGTGGTCTGAGGAAGCCTGTTGAGGGCGCGGCTGGAGATTCTCTTACCCCGCATGGCACACAAAGGCACAAGTGCTCGCTTCTACTTTTTGTGTTGATGCTTCCACTTTTTGCGTGGATGCCTCCTACGGCACACCAGGAATCAACGTCCAACCGCCCATCGACCTGGGAATTAGTCTTGGCGCCTTCCTGCGTTGGACATGTTCTAAGTTTGTTTCATATTCGCTGACTGCACAAACTCGATTTTCTTCCTAACGGCTATCTGGAATCACGCGAATCCCTCTTTTCTAAAATAATTTTGGGAAAGTATGATTATTTCTAATGGTTAAATCCAACAAATTAACTAAGTTCTTTCTTTTTTGACAATGGGTGGTTCAAAATGGAGCGTCAAGGGGGTGAGTTTGGGATTTATCATCCCCGAACGTTTGGAGTTCGGTTTTAAGCGTGGCAGGCAACTTTATCCATATAGATAGATGATCGGAAATGATAAATCCCGAACGTTTGGAGTTTGGTTTAGATATCATTTCCCGAACGTTTGGAGTTTGGTTTAGATAGATGATCGGAAATGATAAATCCCAAACGTTTGGAGTTTGGTTTTAAGCATGGCAGGCAACTTTAGTTCACCCGAGGTTTGCACTGACAAGAAAAAACTTAAACAAAGTTGCCATGAAAAACCGTTCGAGATGACATGCTTAAAATCCATGAACTCACACTAGTATCAGTACTACGGAGTAGAACCAAGAATTAAATCTGTGAGGAAGTAAACATGCTCATCCGTGACAAAATTTACACCGGAACAGGGCGCCGCAACCGATCCTCTTTATTTGAAGCTGGAAGCTACTGTACATACATAGTACTACTACGCGGCTGGAAGCTACTGCACGATCACACGAAGGGAGGCGGGACGTCGGAGGGCTGGGGAGGTACCACCTCGGGCGGGGTGCGCGGCGGGTCCACCTCCGGCGGCGGCGGCGGGATCACGTCGGGGTTCGGCGGCACGGCCGGGATCTCCGGCCTCGGCGGCGAAGGCACGAACGGCCCCGGCTGCTCCGGGCTGGGAGGCGTGCCCGGCACCGGCGCGCCAGGCATCGGCACGTCCACGCCCGGGGGCGCGTTGAACTCCGGCGGCATGTCGATGCCCGGCATCTCCTGCGGCGGGCGCGCCGTGCCCGGCATCTCCTCGGGCGGGCGGGCCGTGCCCGGGACCTCCTCGGGCGACGGCACCGCGGGGAACCCCGGCGGCGTCGGCCCCGGAGGGAAACCCGGCGGTGTCGTGCCGCTGCACCGGACGCCCACGCGGCGACCGGAGCACGCCGTGCCACGCAGGCGAGAGCGCAGGCCGCCGCTCCCCGCGGCCGCCGCCGCGCACCAGGCCGGCAGCGACGCCCTCACGAGGCTCACCGACATCATCACCCGCTGCCCGGAGCTAAGCCAGGGTCGGAGCTCGTCGACGATACGGAGTCCACAAAAGCAAAAGCCAGTGCGCAACCGCGCGAGAAGACAACCACGGGAGCAGAGCAGAGGCAAGCGGCACTGCCGACGACGCACTTTAACGGCCTTCACGTCGACACGCGTTCGGCGAGGAGACGCGCGGAGCGCGCCATGGCACGTGGCCCGCGCGCCGCGTGCCAGGACGAGACAGACACGTGCCCGCATGGCCGGACGATCGAGTTTCGCTTCGGTACTGCGTGGTGCGCTAGTCGGCCGGTCGACTCCAAGCTTATCACTTTCAGAGAGTAACAAAAGTTGATCCCCGGAGGATTTTACCGAGACACGATCTTCAAGTAAAAGTGATAATAATCTTGGAGCAGATCAGTGAGTAGACGGATTTACATTTACATAGTAGATAGAAAAGGCAAGGCCAGCACTAGTTGTAGTAATTCAGGAGAGTCAATGGCCCAACGCTACTGGACTGGAGGAAGGCGACGACGTGCGCTGCAGAGCTCTCTCTACGTCGGCAATGGAGCTGGAGCAGCTGCTGCTGCTGCATCGACTACACAAGACGAACAAACAAAATTCTCTTGCCGAAGGGAAAAACAGAGAGCTCCACGGCACATCGGCCTCCATTATTTCGCAGCGCCCTGCGGTGTTCGCCTGTCTGGACTGGATCGGACCGGAGTCGCCTCGATGAGTGATGATTAAGCCGTCGGCGAGCCGGCGGTGGCCGGCGACGAGGATCGGGCTCAGGAGGAGAGCAGGCGGCGGAGCTGGAGGAGGTGCTCCTCGTTGGAGATGTTGAGGGAGAGGCGCAGGTTGGTGAGCAGCGACTCCTGCTCCCACGTCAGTGGCCCCGACGCGTGCAGCGCGCGCACCGTCGACCGGTACGCCTCCAGCTCCAGCTCGTGCACGTCCACGCCCGCCGGCCCGCCGTCGCTCAGCGCGCCGTCCGAGTCCGACGACGACCACGCGGCGCGCGGGGAGGCGGCCACCACGCGCGACTGGGCGTCGCCGCGCCCCACGGAGCAGCAGCCCCCGTGCCGGCCGCTGCTGACGCCGGCGTCGTTCGCGGCGCTGCAGCTCGCCACCGAGCACTCCGCGGCGGCGGCCTCTTCCCTGGCCACCTGGGAGAGCCTTCTCTGGCTTGGCTGAGGAGAGAAATCAAGAACTTCCGACGATTTCCTCTTCTTGCCTGATCTTCTCAGCGCATCAGTAGGCAGCTGCTTGCCCCTTCGGGTCACCTGCAGAAGATGGATAAACAGCGAGAAAAGTTTGAGAAATTGCCCCACTGTTGAACAGTCGGAAGAAATTACAGACTGAAGTCTGATGCAGCAGTTGACAAATTATGAGATTTGGTGGCAATTTGTACTGTTCATTCAAGGTGGTGCCAACCAACATGTTGTATCTATCGTCAGTGTGTGCATCTGCTTCCTTCAGAGCTTAGGTACAGGTTGAATTGCTTGGTATGGTAGCTACATTTGCAGAGAAAAAAACAGAAGAGCAATGCGCAGGAACACCTCCACTACTCATCAAAAGTAGTGAAATCAAGCTGAGTTGATCCCATCTCAGCCGTGCTAGTTCCAAAATTGCCCATCAAGCATGTGGACTTGATACAAGCATTTTCCATCTACTGAACTCTGCAAACCTTTTGCCCTTCCTTCTAGTCTTTCAGGGCATGGCTATTTCAGCCCAAGCTAAAAAAACTCATGTCTACAGCCGGCCTAGTCCATATTCCTAGAGTACCGAAATAGTAACAAGCAATGCAATGGTTGCTTCATGGGTAGTCAGTAGCAAGAAAGAATTCTAAGTAACAACAATGGATATATAATGTGACAAGAAACATCATGAAAGAGTACGAACTATTAACTGTCGAATAAGCGACTCATTTCAGAGATGAAAAGTACCACATTTACATGCTCTAGGAACTAACTGGATGTTGCTTACCTTGTTGTCAGCTGCAGGGAACTGCTTGCCATAAGGAGGAGCTGTGGGAGCATCTTGTGGTTGTGGAACCCTCAGGCTAGAAATGTGGAACTCTTTGAGCTGGATGCAGTCGGCGAGCCTGATGACAAAGTAATCATTCTTGACAATCTTTGCAATCTTGCCAAGCTTCCATGTGTTATGATCAAACACCTCGGTCACATCTCCAATGATCCATCTGCATCTTGCCTGATGAACAACAGCTGTTTGGTTTGGCCTGAAACCATAGTCCCTCTGCACGGCAATCGGATCGGCCTCCCTGAAACTGTTTTTCAGCTTCATGATTCTACTCCTGTACAATGTGGAGGTAGTAGCAAGGTCAAGATATGCACCAGCAGAGCGGCACTTGAACGAAAGGACATAAATATGATCTAATCTTGTTCTCCCTCATTGGATCCAACGAAAAAACAGGATGATTGTGATTGATGATATGCAAATATTTGAATATGGCTCATAGCAAAAGAGGACTAGTTCACTGCCAATCAATTTCGGCATGGGAAACGATCACTAACGATCTACAAAAGAACTCTGATTGTATGTGTATATGTGCATGCAGTTAAACTGAATTGACACAAATAGTCAACACCAATTCAGATCCATCTCCCTGTAGGAACTCAGAACAAGAACAGCTGCTCAAATTCAGAAGTTTCATCAACGTAGGAACAGAACCAAATTGGACATCTTTTAACAGAAAATACACAACAGAAGTACCTCATCCAGGATAAAACCGATCGATCTCCCAATCCAGATCCACTGGCGTGTCCATGGACGCACAAGAACCAGGAACACAGGAGATCGATCAGCAGAGATGACATACAGGAATGGAAAATTCTGACGCAAGGAAACCCAACAAACCAAGTCATCAGGACAGAAAAAGGATCAGTTTTCGTCAACAAGAAACATTCAGCAGTTACCAACTTGACTTGGTTCCATTCAGTCCTCGTTTTACCCCCAATAATACCTGATCGAGATTCCCAGCTAAAAAAACAAAGCAGAAACATCAAACAAGGTGGAAAACAAGAGCAATCCATCCACAGAACTCGGAACACTCGCAGCCTGCGAAAAAAGAAAACTCAACCATTGGGCATTGACGATCCGAAGCCATCAAAGGCCGGGAAATGGCTGCCTGCAGAAACAAACAACAGCAGTCCGGAGAGAACCAGATTGATGCATCGAACTGGAAACGGGCAGCGGGCAGCTCGGATTGGGATCAGGAACTGCAGAGGATCCATCCGATCCTCGCCGGGCAATCCCATCAAGATGCAGAAATTAAACGGGGAAGTAATCCACTCGTCACCAACCTGCGGCAGAGCTGTGGGTGGATGCGCTTCGGCCAATCCCAGGAACGGAAGAGGAGAGGAAGCAAGACAACCTCGGTATGGCGAGTGCGAATCCTCCTCCTTCCTCCTCCTCCTCTGATAGATTAATCCCCAATTGGGTTGCTCCTCCAGCCCAACCCAATTGGGATTAAGCCGCGAGGGCGAGGGCAGAGGGAGGGAGGGAGGGAGGGAGGAGACAGGCGGCACTTCTTTCTGGTAAAAAAGAAAAAAAGGGAAACAAAACCGAGCTGCGGGAAAATCACCACCACCGAACCCCAAGAATAGAAAGCGAGGAGATTTGCAAGGAATAATAGTGGAGAGAAATTTGGAGACTGATCGGCGACCAACCTGGGAGCGGAGGAGGATTAATCAGTAATCGCTGGGGCGGTTACGGGGCGAATGATGGACGGAGGGAGGGCCGGGCGGGCCTTGGAAGTGGCGTGCTTTCTTGCTGCTTGCTGATGGGGGGGATGGGCATGGGCTGTTCTTTCCTTGTGTTGTGTTCTTGGCTCTTGTTTCCTCCCTCTTCTCTGCGTTTTTTTTTTCTTCAGATTATTTATTTTATGCCTCCTTAAAATAGGTTACTTTTTGAGCATTGGCTAATGGACATGTTTGATGTGAGCTGCCAATTGATGTCTTGAAAGGCCGAGGAATGGCACGGGTTGGGGAGTCTAGCTGAAGGTCCCGCCTGTCGGGTCGGGTCACGAATTCGGAACACCTTACCATTGATTTTGCGAGAAACGGCGTCGATGATGTGCTCTTTGCAATTCGCAAACACGATAATTTATTAGCCTAGTTATGCAGAAAAGCAGGCTGACATCTTTTTGTCTCGCTCCTCCTAAAAATGAGCGGTGTGGCGTCACGCTTTTTTTTCCTCACAAATACGTGAAGATTGTGTATCATTTCATTGATAGGTATAGGAGATAACGTTGACGAGATAAAGGAGAGGGGGGAGGGGCACCACATAACGTGTGGGAACGAGCAGGACATGGGGTGCTCAGCCCTCGAACGCGCTACTAGCTAAACTCCAAGAGCACGAAGGCTGCATCACAACCGAAGCCGGACACCTGAGGGAACAACCATAATATCATCCCAACTAGATCTATGCACCATCTATCAAAAGCGCCGACGAAATGACAAGTGGAAGGCGGGAGTCATTCGGACCCGACCAAGGAAGACGCTGTCTAAGGGCCTGTTCGGCAGTTCTCCGCTCCTGGAGCGGCCGGAGCGGGAGCGGCCCACAACCTATTTTCGCGGAGTGGCCAAAGTGGCCCTCCGTGTACTCCTGTATTTTACAGAGCTAGATGATTGCCGAACAGGCCCTAAGAGCGGCCAGCGGCGGAATACATTGTGCCGCGAAGGCTCATGCCCACGCCTCACAGCAGTGACCACCGTCAAAGCAACGCAACCCCTCCCTGCCACGCGCGCGCACACACACCGCAACACTTGCATAATCCATGGTAGCACATGGTATGTGTGCCTAGCAACTTAAGATTGAAATTAGAGGGGGGGAAACAGCAATTGCGTGATGGAAAAAATTATTATCACCAAGTGAAACACGCGTGAAGTGCTTTCGTGCAGTGTACTGCTACCCACCCAAGCCAAGGGTATGCTTCACGTTCTCCTGGGAGAATTGGCGACGAGAACAATGCTGCATCTCGCTAGCGAGGTTGCTTTCTGGTGTGACAATTGTGCGACAGCTTTCCTCGTTGGTGTGTTTAAGCTAAGCTGATATTATCATCTGATGCCTCACCCTAAGCCTAATTTAAGACAAGAAAACAAGTCTACAACAACACCAGGCTGGTTTAGCGTCTTGCAGGTTATTACTACTGTAGTTTCTTTCTGATGAATTGTTTCTGGAGAAGTGCTTCGGTACAACCTCCCTAAAACGTATATTGGGTAGGATGGTCATTTCACCTTTGATATAGGAATACCCGCCCGCCGCCGTACGCCCACCCGCGTCGCGTACGCCCGTCCGCGTATGCCGCACCCCTTGCCCGTACACTAGCCCCCGTACGCCGTATGTCGCCACCGTATGCTCGCACGTCTGCACACTCGCGTCAATGCTTGCCCAAAAAAACCGTCGCGTGACCTGCCGACGCCCGCCGT
Organism: Aegilops umbellulata; assembly: GCA_032464435.1. Taxonomy (NCBI): domain Eukaryota; kingdom Viridiplantae; phylum Streptophyta; class Magnoliopsida; order Poales; family Poaceae; genus Aegilops; species Aegilops umbellulata. The sequence continues at coordinate 547,233,435 of CP136058.1, forward strand.
TGAAACCCTAGCGGTTGTAGTCGTTTGCCACGTCAGTCGCCGTCGCCCTCCACGTCGCCCCGGTCGCCGCCCGAACAACACGTCGGGCGTGCTCTACCGCCGCCCACAGTCGAAAACCTATTTGCGTCCGTCGCTGCTGCCGCCTCGTTCTTTGGTCGTCGCCCAGATCGTCGCCCAACCATGAATCTTCGTCGCCGCCTTTGTCCCCGGCCTCCGCCTGCCTCGGCCGGCCATCATTCTCACACCGTGGACGCCTGCCTCGGCCGGCCAGCATCGTCATGCCGTCAGTGCGTTCGTTGCCGAACGAAATGGATCCATCTGCCATCCTCGTCGGCGTGCAAGAGGTCGGTTTGACTCTTATCTATGAACTTATTAAGTGGGTGCTAGTTTAATGCGTAAATTTGTGCGACGTACTGTTATTCAATTTCATTGTGCATGTGATATAATTTTTGATATACTGTAATTGATGAACTAATTATTTTAGGAATGATGTTTCATGGTGTTCGATTGATCTTAGAATTTGTTTATACATGTATAGATGGAGGAGGAGACCGATTACGATGGCGATTATTACGGCGATAACAACGGATCCTCATCATTGAATTTGGACGAACCTGCTAAGGAGAACTACATGAGTTTGGATGAATCTTATAATGGCAATGCTAGTGTGATCAACATTGATAAAAACATAAAAAAAACGATCAACCGCACAGACACTTACATGTATTTTTTTCGCGTCATGCAGCTACATGACGATGATGATGATGATGATGGTATGGATATAGATGATTCATTTGTTGAAAGCACATTCCAGGTATGTTTTAAAATATATAGGACAAGAAATTACAGAATTACTGCATGAGCACTTACATGTATTTTTTTAAGTGTGCCTAGATGGACGCGGACGGGGACTTTGAGAGGAATATTGTGGATGATGAAAGTGACAAATGGCACGTTGATGCATCTCATGATGACAGCTCGGGCAAAGTAAGTTTTGAAACTTACATGTATTAAATATTAAAATAATAATTGACTGACATACATGGTTATATGCCTTATTTTACAGGGAGATGTTAATGGTCCTAGCGGGATGGATGAGCATGTTGTTGATGATGAGTTTAATTTTGACATCGGATTTGATGAATATCGGCAAGATTCATTGGACAGGCATTGGAAGGTGGTGAGGAAGATGTTCAGGTCATTAGGAGAGGCTTACACTTTCTATAACCAGTACGCTAAGGACCATGGTTTCAGTGTTAGTAAGGACTCGCTGAAATTTTCGAAAGGTCCTGAGGGAGGTATGCGCTTGAGGAGTTATCTGTGTTCGAGAGCTGGAAAATGACAGGTAAAAGTTTGTACAACGGAAGGCAGGGCCCGCAAGCTCAGAGCGGAGAGTCGATGCTTTTACGATGCGCAAATAACTTTGAAGCTTGATAAAAGAGCGTGGCGTTTGGTATGTCAGCAGTTCTAGTGATTTTCACAGTCACGTTCTAGCTAGACCGGATGAAGTCTCGTTTCTCCGGTCTTATAATCAGATCAAAGAATTTCAGAAAGTTGAGATCTTAACTATGGCAGGTGCTGGAATCAGGAAACATATGATTTATGATAACTTCTTCAGCAGGTACGGGTCGTATGCTAAGGCCGATTTTGGGAGGAAGAAGCTTTATAACATGTGCTATAGTGATAATTCAAAACGGTTCCCGGGCTCATCTACTCCCAGTGAACAGTAAATTCGAAAAAATAGCAAACAAATTCAAAAAAATCTGAAAATTTTACACATGAAAGATGAGAGAATTTTTTAGGTGCGTGCAAATTTTCAAGGTGTTTGGACATTTGATGACCTCATGGTGAAAAAAACAAAATTCAGTCTACACAGTGCACTTTTTGAAAGTTTCTTTGACAAGCCAAATTTGTTATTTGTGCCACGATCTTCTCAAATGTCCAAACAACTTGAAATTTGGCACTCACCTAGAAGACTCTCTTAACCTTCATGTGTAAAAATTTCAGATTTTTTTTGAACATTTTTGCTATTTTTTCAATTTTACTGTTCATTGGCAGGTGCAGCTGAGCCTGGGTGCAGAAAGCTGCACTCGTGCTATAGAGAGAAAATGAAGTTGCTTGCACAAGGTGATGCAGACACTGCAATTGGGATCATGATGACCAGAAAGGACAGGGATCCAGATTTCTTCTTTGAGCACACCGTCGATGATGAAGGAAGGCTGAAAAACCTATTTTGGTGTGATTATCAATCGGCGAGACTATATTGACTACGGTGATGTGACCGTATTCGACAGCACATACATGATGAATTTGTATGACATGTCATTTATGCCTTTTGTCAGTCTAAACAACCACCGTTGCACCACAGTATTCGGTTGTGCTATTGTGTCTGACGAGATGGAAGATACATATGCCTGGCTGCTTCGGATGTTCTTGAGAGCTCACTGTCAGAAAAAGCCCAGGTCAGTAATTACTGATGCAAATGCAGCTATGATAAAGGCCATCAGAAAGGTACTTTCGGATGTTTGGCATCGTCTTTGCTCGTGGCATATCGAGAAGAACATGCAGAAACAGCTTCACCATAAGTCTCTAAAGGAGTTCAGGTCTGTACTTTATTATGCCACTTCACATAAAGTCTTTGAGGAGAGATGGGCAGCGTTTACCGCCAAATGGCAGTCGAAGAAAACATAGACATGGTTACGTAGGATGTACAAGAAGGAAAGGCTTTGGGCTGCATCATATCTGTCTGGTGGGTTTTTCCTAGGTATGCGAAGTAACCAGAGAAGTGAGAGTCTCAACTCATGCCTTCACATGCATCTAGACTCTGGTATGACTATTGTTAACATGATTGTGCACTATGAAAACTGCATCGTTCGGCTTTGTGAGAACGAGGCGCATGACGATTACCAGTCTTGGACGAGTGTAAGGACATTGAGAAATCAGCTGCCCATGAGTTCACTGTAGCAAACTTTTATATCTTACAACAAGATATGAAGAAGGCACGGGGCTTGAGGTCCTTGAGAGACTGAGAGGAGCAGACACTCAAAGGTTCATACTGACATGGAAGGAAAATAGAGATATCAGATTCACTGTGAACTACACCCCAGGTAACTCCGAACAACCGTGAAGTGCAGTTGTAGAAGTATGGATCGCAAAGGACTTCATTGCAAACATATTCTTCACGTTTTGATTCGGCTGCGCTTACGTGAGATACCTAAGTGTTTAATACTGTGAAGGTTCACCAAAACTGCACGGGGTGGATGCTACTTCTTGAGCTTGCATTGGTTTTTCCTTTGAAGAGGAAAGGGTGATGCAGCAAAGTAGAGATAAGTACTTCCCTCAGTTTTGAGAACCAAGGTATAAATCCAGTAAGAGACAACGCACAAATCACCTAATACCTGCACAAACAATCAAACAACTTGCACCCAACGCGATAAAGGGGTTGTTAATTCCTTCACGGTTACTTGCAAAAAGTGAGATCTGATAGAGATAGATAAAACTAGACAAACGATAAAGTAAATATTTTTGGATTTTTTTGTTTATAGATCGGAAAGTAAAAGATTGCAAAAATAGTAGATCGGAAACTAATATGATGAAAAATAGTAGATCGGAAACTAATATGATGAAATTTTTTGATTTAGCTATAGATTACTACTTGGTTGACATACTGTTTCCAGAAGTTGGGTTTTAATATTAGGCTGATTGTATCTACTCCCTCTGTCCCATAATATAAAAACGTTTTTAACACTACACTAGTGTAAAAAACATTCTTATATTATGGAACGAAGGGAGTATAATTTTATCTTGAAAAAAGTCCATTTTACTCCCTTGAAGAAAGTGGGTTGTTCGCATAACCCCCTCATCTTTCTTTTGGTTCACTTAACCCCCTAATCTAACCAATACCGTTCAAAAATCGTTGTTGGTGAATTTCTCAGGTGGTTTGCTGACGTGGACTGGGTCAAAGAGGTTTGTTGACTAGTGTGTGTGTGGGGGGGGGGGGGCAGGGCGGACGATGCAGATTTCTCGGCGGCCGTTGCAGAGAGCATCTCCAACAGAGGCGCTAAAAGTAGCCCGCGCTGGAAAAAACGCTAATTTAGCGCGCGGAGCATCTCCAACAGATGCTGCAAAAGCAAGCACGCTGTAAAATCCATTCGGCGCGCTGAGAATTTCTGCATCGCATGCGCTATATTTGGTGCATGGCGTACAGCGCGCTGGACAATGACGCGCGAAGACAAGTGCTCTGCTCCCTTTGCTCATCCCGCCTCTGCCCTTTTGCTCGCCGGCTACAACTCGCCGCCTCGAGTTCGCCGGCCCGGAGCGCGTGCCGGCCGGGAGCTGCCGTTGCCCTTCTACTCGCCGCCTCCCTGCAGCTTGCCGCAACCTCGAGTTCACCGGCCGGGAGCGCGTGCGGTGGCCAGAGGCGAGCGGTGCATGCGGAGATTGGGATTCCAATCCATTGCAAGCTAGCTTGCTCCAACGATTTAAGGGAAGCTAGCTAGTTCGTGTTTGCGATTCCAACGAGATCACAACAAGCTAGTTTGTGTGGAGTGGCCGGCGGAAGATGATTTGCAAGCTAGCTTGCTCCAACGATTGGGGACCTAATTGCATTTTTGTTTTGGTCAGATGGATTTATTTGTAAATATGTAGGGACCTGTTTGTTGTAGACATATTTATGGCGTTTTATTTTTTAGTGCGTCTGCTGGACTGCTGCGCGCTATCCACTACCCGCTGTATTTTTGTGCGTCTGCTGGATTGAATCGGCCACGGCGCGCTAAAATTACTAAAATGGCGCTGTAAAATTATTTTAGCGCGCCGTTTTTTTGGGCGCCTGTTGGAGATGCTCAGAGAATGAGAGAAGAAATGGGAAGATGGGGTCTTGGTCTGCCGTTGCGGCCGCCGCGGCTGCTCCCGTGACCCGTCGCCGCCGTTGTTGCCTCCTTGACCCACCACCGCCGCTGCTGCCTCTGAAACTCACTCTCTCTCTCCGCCGACGCTCGTCATGCACGCAACAAATAGAACCTCTGCTGGCCCTCAAGTCCGTCCTGGATGCATCGGCTCCCGACAGCCTACTTTGTCCGTGCCGGAGGCATAGCCGAGGTGGGGCGATTCTCGGGAAGGTGCTCGCCCGGATACAGGTTAGGAGGCGCGGCTGGGTGCAAGAGATTCGGCCGGGAATGGAGTAGGAGGGCGGCGACGGCTGGTGGCGCGAGGCGATGGGGAGCCTGGGTTGCTCGCTAGCAGGCTGCATCTCTCCTGTACCTGGCCACTGAATCCAGTTCGCACAGCCGCTAGCGCGCTGCTGGGATCCGGAGCAGGCAGTGAGGAACCAAGACGAGGTGTGGTGGTGCTTTGCTAGCCGTGGCAATTCCGGTTGAGTGGAGGTCAGGCCAGAGGCTCGTGGATCCGGAGCATGGTGGCGAATCCGCCGTGCTGGGAGGTTAGGGTGGACACGGTCCAGGCCGATCCGGTCCCTGACCGAGCCACCACTGGACCGGCAGCCGGCGGACCGACCAGTCTGGCGGTCCTATTTCCAGGGAACGGATCGGCGACCGAGAGGACCGGCCATGGAGATGTCATGGTGACCACGGCATCGGCAACAACAGCAAGAGACAGATGTGGTGACCATGGCGGCAGCGTCGGGACGTGGAGGTGGTGGTCATCAGCTTCTGTGTGGCGGCCATGGACGTCGGAAGGCACGAGAGCGAGCCATCGCGACCACGAACGGCACACCGGCGTCAGCAGCAATGCACACTTCAGAGCCCTTCAGCGTGTCGCCGGCGAAGTGCTGGTGCACTAACAGCAACGCGCACGCACCGTGGTCCTCCAGGAGGAAGAATCCAACGACGCGGGCTATGTGTCCGGTGCCATGCTAGACCTTGTTAGCATATCCTGTTTACGTCTTTGTTGTTTTTCCTTAGCGTTTTCTCAGCCGCATGCAAACAAGGTAGGACGTGCATGAGCCAACAAATTTGTGTGTGCTACTTCTCCGTGATTAGTGGATCAGACCTGACTTGCAGCTGAGTCCTAGTCGTGGGCGTTGTGGACGCAAAAGCCTGATCAATTTCGTTGGTTAGACGTGAAATGAAAGGAAAGGGAAACGACTATATCGGATCGAGCCCGTCTTTCTCGTTCTTTCTGGTTCTGCTGCGATGAATGAAAGAAGAGGAGCACGCTGTGCAGCCAAGCATCACTAACGTGCACACCGGAGGAAGGAAAAAGGAGGCCGTGATTCCTGCCCGCCATGGCGAGCTTTCGTTACGTTGAGGTCGGCGTCGGAGCACTCCTTATTCAGCCCCAGCCGGTGTACAGGTCGCCGCCGCCGGCCCCTGGCTCCCCGCACCTTTCGCTGCCGGTGGCCGTGCTGTGTGCATCGCCTGTCAAAGAGGCCCAAGGCTGCACAAGGAAGGAGGAGACTCCACGGTAAACAAAACAGCCTTGACCAAGTCAACTCAGCAAAACCACCCGGCAAATCCACTTTGGGTGAGTATTGAACTGTATTGGTTTTAAGGAAACACTTCTCTTCATACGTCTGATTGTTTCCCATCATCAGACCAATCCTATATACCCTCGATTCGGTTTCCATCGCATGGCCGAGAAGCTCTCCCTCGCTTCCCACTCTCACGCACCCATTAATCACGGAAGGAATGCCAACTAGCCCGTTAATCATGCACCCACGATTAGTGGGGAAATCAAAACAGATCCATAATTGGTCGCTTCCTTGCATTCTGGCCACGCCCATGTGACCATGTTCATCTCCATACTTCCACGACATGCACTGCTTAGGGATCGAGCAGTGATTCGCCGTTCACATCAGCAGGAGGTGGTTGTAGCAGCTCGCATCCTCCGCAAAGGCAGCCGTCGTGACTACTCCGGCAAGCGGCAGATCCAATCTGGTAAATTGCTAGATGCGCTCCGGCTCCGCCACCGTTGCCTCCACCATCGGTTCAACGAGGCTGCACGTCGGTGACCTTCCTCGTCTCCTGTTCCCATATCTCATGGCCACAATGCATGTCTCAGAAAGGCCAACAGTCCTGCTGCACTATCTATTGATTTGTCTTATTTCTTGTCAATTTCACAGTTCAAAACTGTACGATGCAAACAATTGATACTCTTACTTGGATGCAGATTTGTCACCGTCTTACTTCCTCCATGACTCAGATGCTTCAGTCTGTCAGGGAATACAACATCAAGGACGGCATGGCAAACAAGATCGAGGGGCTTGGGCAGGGGCATCCCAGCTTCTACCCGCCCGCGTCGTGGATCACGCCTTCAATCACGATGCCTAGGTCACACTTGAATTCGAAATTCTACGTATGGAAGCAAATTGACTTTAATTGGCAGTAGAACTTTCTCTCTCTTTGTAAACTAACCAAGAATTCGTATGAACCATGTGTAATTATGACGAAATATGTTTCTCTTTAATGGAAGCAAAATAACATTTTATTGGGAGCAATTCTCTAGTCCATGGAGACAAGATCGTGATGCTTCCGAAACATGTGGAATATTTTTCTTTTCTGATAGAAGAAGGTCTGAAACAGCCCGCCTTGTCGATGGAAGCAAGATCGCGATGCTTCCGGAACATGTGGATTGTTTTTTCCTTTTTAAGAGAATAAGGTTCGAAGCAATTCTCTAGTCGATGGAAGCAAGATCGTGATGCTTCCGAAACATGTGGAATATTTTTCTTTTTTGACAGAAGAAGGTTCGAAGCAGTCGTCTTGTCGATGGAAGCAAGATCGTGATCCTTCCGAAACATATGGATTATTTTTCCTTTTTAACAGAAGAAGGTTCGAAGCAATTCTCTAGTCGATAGAAGCAAGATCGTGATGATTCTGAAACTTGGGAAATGATTTTTCATTTTTGACGGAAGCATATTTGAAGCAATTCTCTATTACTATAGTCGATGAGATCAAGATTGTGATGTTTCTGAAACATAATATAATGTTAGGCAGGACAAAAATTTCAAATAAATCAAAGCAGACTTTCACAGCATAAGCAAATTCTCCAATTAACGCAAACATAATCGAATTACAAAAAGAGGTAGAAGCACGTGCATGTGATGCAAATTTGGTGTTGGTTAAAAGTTTCACTTCCTAACGAGCAACCTACCTAAAATCTGTAAGTTGCATCCTACTAAATCCAAGGTTGATTATCGCCAAATAATTACATGTACTTAGAGGCCCACTTAACGGCCGGCCCAGTAAAGTGCATGATTTGTGGAAGCAGTTTATATAGGTTGGATTCTTTACGTACGAGAAATAACTGCCCAGCTCGTTTTAAGGGGGGCAGCGAACGCATCAGATTAGATTAATCGTAGGGCTCGTGAGTGGTCTGATGGGAGGCTGGGCATCAGTAGTCTGATGCCTAGCGCTGCCCTTGGTTTTATTAAGGGGTTAAGTGAACCATTTTAGACTTTGGGGGGTCATGTGAACCATCGACTTTGTTGAGGGGGGTAAAATTGACTTTTTCCTTTTATCTTTAGCAGTAATATCTTTAGCTTGCAAATTTATCACCTTGTACATGAGCTCTGAATGCGGTAAAAGATTTGCCAGTCTACTATTCTACATTTTCTGTCCACACTTGGTTTGTTCATTTAACTATTTTCCTGGCGAGTTCTTTAGGATCATCTTATGACACACAATCAATTTTTGATGTGCACAGATTTTTAACTTCAGTGATAAAGAAGATCCCATCTAGTTGTTTGCTGGCTCTCTCACTTGACTTGTACTCCCTCCGTTCCTAAATAATTGTCTTTCTAGCCATCTCAAATGGACTACAACATACGGATGTATGTAGACATGTTTTAGAGTGTAGATTCACTCATTTTGCTCCGTATGTAGTCATTTATTGAAATCTCTAGAAAGACAATTATTTAGGAACGGAGGGAGTAGTTGGGTAATGTTGATGTCTTGATATGCAGAAAGAGGCTAAGGAATTATTGCCATATAATAAAACAATGGAGAGATGAAGCTTCTGAACTATAAAGGGGCAGCCCGGTGCACGTAGCTCCCGCTTGCGTAGGGTCCGGGGAAGGGTCCGACCGCTTTCGGTCTATAGTACGCAGCCTTTCTCTACATTTTTGCAAGAGTTGAAGCTTCTGAACTGGAAGCTTGAACAAATAGTTTGCCCTGAACACTCTACTCTTGATGTCTTAGATTACTGTCATCTCCACTAATTATGATTCCGGTTTGGTGGTATGGAATTGATTTTCAGAAAATGATGTTCTTCTCGTTGGTGCTTCGCTAGTGGGATCTGGATTACATATCTTCAATTCAATGCATCTTCTTGGTTTGCTGGAGAACTCCTGGTTTTAATTTGACAATTAGCAAAACAGTCCGGCTAATTTGATGATTCCTGCTGATTGTGTACTTTTAACTCAAGTAGCTCAATATTCCTGGATTGAAGACAAAAAGCGTTCACACATCTTAACGTCTTCTAATGGCTAATTTGATCTGGTCTATGGGATCTTCAACTACATTTTCTCAAGAGTGAGGTGCATCATAGGTCCTCAAACTATTTCAGAGGTGTCACGTAGGTCCTTAAACTATGAAAATTGTCATCCAGATCCTCAAAGTGCAATATGTGTGTCATCTTGGACCTTAAACTATTTCAAGGTGTCACGTAGGTCCTTAAACTATTTCAGAGGTGTCACATATATACACACTTATTACACTTCAAGGATTTCTGAGGGCCTAGATGACACTTTTCATAGTTTGAGGACCTACGTGACACCTTTGAAATAGTTCAAGGATCTAGGATGCACTTCACTCTTTTCTCAAATCTTTAATTACATAATCTTGGTTTTCTTCCTAATTTCAATTTCCTTGGCAACTAGCAAAATTACTAATTTGCCGATTCCTGCCAATTGCATGGGCTTGACTCCAGCTTATGCATATGCCACACATTATGCATAGTCCATGCATCCTGGATTTTATAAACACGAAAGTTTCTCCTCTGACCCTATAATAATGGGATAAAACTGTGGATTCTTATTTTCAAGATTGAAGGTTTGAATCACCCTCACCCCACTATAGAAATTAGTCACTCTCATTCAGGCTACGGAATTTATAGCTTTCTTTGTTTGTGCCCCTGTGTCTGTCTTATGATCTTGTGCAATTGTTGTGCAAATATTTTTTGGCTTGCATGCGTAGCTGAAATAATTGGTTGTACTGTTTGCTATTTTTTGTGTTTAGTAGTTTTGTACTTTAGCACTGCCTTTGCCGGTCCAAAAGCCCGGATGAGAAAATGTGGAGGGAACTGCATCGTTTGCATTAGAACTTGCATGGTCTCTGATTAACAGTGAATGAGGTGAGTATAAGCTACAGTCCTTACCGGCCTAATCGTATAGTGTGGTAGCATATGATTCAAGCTTTGAAATGCATCCTTTCTGTGGTCAGTGTTAGAACTGACTCAAACAACGCTGTAAGTTTTTTCTCTAAAAAAACAACACTGTAAGTCAAAAACAGTTCAGAGAGACAAATGCTAGCAAGGGATTGCAGAGAATTTTGCCATATGCTCTTTTGTTTGTCAACTAACTTCATTGGCTATTGGCGTGGCTGAACAATGCTCTACCATACATTGTGTTCCGTCAGTTAGGAAAAGAAGCATATAATAGCATGGAATTAGAAGTTTTATCATATAATAGCGGTGTTCACATGTTTGAATATAAACCATAGAATCCCCTCCTAAATAAAATTCGAATAATCCATGAAGCGTGTAAAGCTGATAATATTAAACGGACACTCATTATGCTACTCTTCAAGTTAAGAGGTGGCTTACTTAGGGGTATTTTTTTTTATTTGCGGGAAGGCTTAGGGGTATTGATAGCTGAGCCATGATGATGCAACAATTTGTTAACATTCTGCACTCAAAAGATCATAATCAATCAACAGAAAGAGAAGGAGTAATCTAACAACCCAACTAACTGAAGAACAAGTGCAAATGTTTATTTTTCATAAAAACAAACATTAATTAGTTCTGATGAACCCTATTATATTGTTACATATATGCATCAATTTTGTTCATACATAACTTCTGGGCGGCATGTATATTTCATTAGAACTCATTAGGCTGTTGATCGTTTGAGAAATGCATCAACTTTACATGAAGCACTGACTGTCTCGCTGATTCCTTTCTGAAGCTGTACTAGGTCGGTGTTTTTCTTACGATCACAAAGGAAAGTGAGTGTACAGATCTGCATGAAGGGCCTCGTGTACAACAATTATCCAGACAGATGTAGTTCAGTTGTTCTGGGTAACTGTTTCCCTAGAGCTATGGTAACCTGCAGTTTGCTGGACCTGCAGTGTAGCAGATGCAAGCAAATGGGGATGGTTCATGAGTTCGCTGGTAATTTCAGTTGTAGCAAATTACTAGGGTGTTGTTGTAGACATGTCTTAGTGTTTAAGTTCATGTTGGATCATTAAAGTAGTGAGCTAAATGCTCTTATATTTTTGGTCTCCTGCACAAGCATGCTACTACTCAATCCTCAGAACAAGCTATCATTATTTTCAACCTAAAAGCGACTTAAACTTAAAACTATACAGTGCCTGGGCGAGCTTGAACGAAATCGTTACCACAGAAACAGCAAGAAATTGAGTGGTGAACATGCGAAAAAGCGGAATGAGGTGCTATCAAATTGCTACACCTAATTATTTTATACATCTAATAGGTTTTAAGCGGGGAGAAAACACAACCTGCAACTGGCACATAAAAACACAACTTGCAAGTGGCACATTATCACAGAACAAAATCAACAATGATAAAGCAGTGTCTCTTGAACATCTACGCGGTAGACTAAAAACATTACAAAGAAATTCATAACAAGCCGTGCAAGAAAGAAACAGTGGGTATGCCAACCACAAAACTTCACAATGCCGAAAATTATTTTGCATTCATAACAGAGTATATATGAAAAACACGACTCAAAATCTGAACTAAGAACTCGACGACGATAAAGTATGCCATATAACATGTCTCGCAAAATGCGTCCATAGATAAAACACTCGAGATAAACAGTTACCAAAACAGCAAAAGATGTCTCGGACTCCGGATAAACGATAACATGACACAAAATCATACTTTAGGGTCTCTCAAGGTAGGACGATAGACTGCTACTACAACTAGACGATCACTGGCTGACGCCGAGCCACTTGGAGAAGACGTCAAACTCGGTGTAGTCGCTGTCGGAGATCATGGTCTGGTACCAGGCCTTCCCAGCAGCCTTGATCTTAGATGCCTCCTCCTACAATAACAAGTGTTCCTTCATCAGTATGAGAATAACAAATACTAGATGCAGGATATGGAATTTAAACATCAGATATCAAACAACTTTTGAAAGGGCAACAGAAAAACGACAGTATCCCAAGCACCCAAAAAAAAAGGGCAGCCCCAGTGCATGTAGCTCCCGCTTGCGCAGGGTCTGGGGAAGGGTCCGACCACTTTGGGTCTATTGTACCCAGACATGGAAAGAAATGCTATTAATTAACCAGCAATAACATTGATCACATACAATTTCCTACTCTTGGGAGCTTCAAATGCAGTCATGATTAATGTTAAACAATACTGCCTCAGATTTTCAGTACAGCAAAACCAAGCAGTTCATGTCCTTTAGGAAGATTCAGTGCTAAAGTAACAAGACAAGTAAAAAGGCAATCAAGCTTCAAGACAAACTGAGATAAATAGCATACAACGAGCAAAAACAATCACATTGGATACTTCAGATATTCAGTATGGCATGCCATAAAAGAAATTGCACATGGTGTTCCTTTAGATAAAGAATGTATGCATCTTAGAGCAACACAACCATCCATACTGATGAATCAGGCTACCAAAACAAATATACTCGAGAAATTAACAAATCAAGACAGGCGCCTAAATTATGGATACAGAAGTTTAAATATGCAACTACAAACTGAAGTACACAGAAACACACTACGAGTCTATGTAAAGAAAACAAAATTAGTGTGCTTGCTCCATATAGAACAGTACAAACGTACAACCACAAGGCACTTTGAATAGCAAGCATCATAAAGTGGAATTATCTAGATAATATCAGGTCTTAGGCATGCAATTAGCAAATGACAATCAGCTTACATATAATCAGAACCTACTGCTGAATCAGGTATTCCAGAATAGTTATCATCCTAAACTGATCAGAACCTATTGATGAATCAGGCATTCCAGAATTGTTATCATCATAAACTAACTAATCATAACCTATCGAAGAATCAGGCATTCCATACAACAGTACAAACATATGGAAATGAACAGAACTGTTATCATGATAAACAGAAATCACCATGCACGATACAGGCATTCCAGAATTCAAGTCATGCTACATACAACTACACATAAAGACTTACTCGAACCTTAGTACGAACATTCAACAATTACTGAATAGTATCACAAGCTAACTGTAATCATGTGTAAAAATATATGGAACAGATGGCAAAGGGAAGGGGGAGTAGCATACCGCGCTGAGCTTGGTCCTCTTGGAGTTGATCTTCTCCTTCCTGGCCTTGACACGGGCTGCCTCAGCAAGAACTGCCATCCTGCGGGCAGTTCCGAAGTAGGGGTTCAGCTTGAGGACGGCAGCAGCGTTCTTCAGAGGGTTCTTCCTGGCCTCCCTGCGCTTCACCTCCTTGTTGATGGGCTTCACCACAGACTGGACCTCATCAGAGTTGATGAGGCGGCCAAGGTCAGCATTGGTCATCTTGGGCCTGGGGAGAACGAAGCCCTTCTTCTTGGAGGAAGACGCCTCAAAGGAGCCGTACACCTCGTCCAGCTTCTTGAAGGCAGACTCGGTCCAGATCACAAACCGGCCGAGGTGGCCACCAGGGGCAAGGTCGAGCAGGTTGAGGCGCTCGACGTTGGCAACATCCACACCGGGGAGGTTGCGGAAGGCCTTGACGATCTTGGAGCCCTCGGTGCCGTAGACGATGAGGGGGCCCTTGCGATTGATGTACCTGCGGTTGCGCATCTTACCCTTGCCGGGGCGGATGCCGACGGACTCCTTGGCCTTCTCGGCGTCGGCGTAGGCGCCCAGCTGCTTGAGGACCTTGATGGCCTGGGAGGTCTTCTCAATGCCCTCGGCCGAGTCGGAGACGACGAGCGGGAACTCGGGGACGGACTCGATGCGGTGGCCGCGGGCGGTGACGATGGCCGGGACGGCGGTGGCGGCGAGGGCGGAGGCGACGGCGACGCGGCGGAGGCGGACGTTGACGCGGCGGTGCCACTTGCGCCAGATCCGGGTGGGCGCGAACATGCGCCCGCCACGGCACATGTTGCCGAAGGCTCCCTGGCCGGCGCGGTGGGTGCCGCCGCCGCCGACACGCGGGATACGCGAGACGGCGCGGCCCGTGCCCCAGGACTCGGCCGAGGTCTGATGACCGGCCTTGCGGGAGACGGCGTAGGGCTGGCGGCTGTTGCAGGAGACGAGCCTGTGGACGAAGGTGATGACGTCGGGGCGGATCGGCGCCTTCATGACGTGCGGCATCGGGACGCCGGCCGCGTCGGTGGCCATGTCCCCGTCCAGGGCCTTGACGGAGACGAGCGGGCGCGCGGTGGTGGCCATGGCGGCGGCAGCGGCGGCGGCGGCGGCGGGGAGGGGGAGAGGCTGGAGAGGGCGAGGGGAGGTGGGAGTTTATATGTGACGCGTTCTGCGTCCAGTTGCTGGGGTTTCGCATAGCGAGCCTAGTTCGTGGGCTTAGTGGGCCGCGCTCGTGTTTCTCCTTTAGAATTTGGCCTGAGCGGTGCACGTCATTTTTTTTGTGCTGCACGTGTTTGAACGAATTGATTCGTTTTGGCTATGCGTGCACGTTAACTTGGGCGAGATCATCTTAAGGAGATTGTTTCTACTGTTCGCACTGTTTCGTCAGGTTGACTGCAAAACTGTTCCTTTCACGAATCACATAAATTGGACAGTCTTAAAAACTTAGACTAGACTGTTTTGAGAACTGTGCAGGTGCAAAAGAAACCTTTTCTTTCAGAAAGACCAAATTCTTTGCAACTGAAAAACGAGCGCGCGGGCAAATGGGATTCGAACAAGCAACCTCGAAGCGGGTTGCGCACCCGAGCTAGCCACTGCGACAGGCAGAGTTCTAGTCTAGGATTGGCACCACGACGCTTAAGGACGTAAATGGCAAAACGTAAACACCCGGTAGCGCAAATTCGAGGCCCTCTTACTAGTGAAACAGCGTCGCTAGCCACCGTCTTTACTGCGACCAGGTGCCAAAAAATGGCAGCCCGGCGTGTATCAACAATAAGCCGCAAACAGATTAAAGTTATTTTGAATTTTTAATTGTGATTTTGTTTTTGACAAAAGTAAATACTTTATGAAACACGGACATTTTCTAATTCATGTACAAATTTGTAAAAAGTGCAACTTTTTGTGAAACCCAATTAAATTTTAAAGGAACAAATTTCAAAGTGAGAACATTTTTTAGAATTTTGAACAATTTTTTCAAACTGCAAACAGTTTTTAGAAAACAAGAAAAATAATGCAACATTTTTTAGAAATTCCCTGAACAATATTTGACTTCGTGAACCCATTTTGAAAGCATGTTTTTTTTATTCATGAACATATGTGCAATGTGAAATTCCAGAAACATTCTATAAATTTGTGAACAAACATTCAATGGCACACATTTTTTAGATCCCCGGAACATTTATTGATTTTGCGAACAAATTTTGAAAACAATAACATTTTTTGAAAATGTGAACAAATTTTGAAAGTAGGAACATCCTTTGAAAGTCCAACAGATTTTCGGAATTTGTGAACAAAAATTAAAAACTAAACTTGTGAACTTTTTATGAAAAATCATGAACATATTTGAATTCGTGAATAAAAGTTGAAAAACGGGATTTTTTAACTTCTCGCCAGTTCTTCAAACCTGAACAAAATTTGCAACAAACGAACACTTTTTCAAACTTGCAATCTATTTATGAAAATCACGGACATTTTACAAAAATTATGAACAAAATTTAGAAAACATGAACGTTTTCTCAATAAGAATTTTTGAAATACTAAACAAAAGTTGGAAAAGACGAACATTTGTCATATATGCGAACATTTTTTGAATTTGATGTAAAAATTTTTGAATTTTGAAAAAGAACTTTAAATAGAAACATTATTTAAATTTGTGAACATTATTTAAATTCGGAAACAAAATTTGAAAACAAGAACATTTGTGTGAAGTTTTGAAAATTTTATGAGAAACACAAACATTTTTTAAAATTATGAACATTTTTGAAAAAACAGAAAAATCTTCAAATAAAGAAAATAAACTTGAAACAAAAAGGAAAAGAAACTAGATGGAAAGGAAGAGAAATAGAAGAAAAGGAGGGGAAAAGGGAAATAGAAATAGAAGAAGAAAAAGAAAAGGAAGAAAAAGAAAAAGAAAAATGAAAAAGTAAGAAAAGAAGAAGAAAAAACCACAAACGAAAAACTGAAAACCATAGAAAATCGGTTCAGGAATTTTCTAGAAGCTTCCCAGAACTGATCTGGAACCTTCTCGGAGGTTCCCATAAACGGAACTGTAGCCCGTGCTTTATCTCATAATTGGGTCGGCCCATCGTGTTCATGAGCGTGCCTGCTTGTGCGAAACGGCGGGTTGCCGCAACACGCGGGGAATAGGATTTCCTGTTTATATGGATCCAGGGGTTAGTGTTTGGCTTGGGAGGTGGGCTCTCTGGGCCTTAGGTCACTGAATGGGCGAATGGAGCCGAGCTATCGCAAGATGGTTCGTCAAGTGGAGTAAAAGATCTCTTGGGCCACCTACATCTTCTTGTACCTTCTGTTGTATAGGGCCACGAGGTGCTTCATGGCCCTGAGCAAAAATTCCCTAGTCCATCTACGGCCTGATAGTTTTTCTCGGTGGATAAGAAGTGATGGTTTATTCACCTTTAAAAAAGTGATGGTTATTTCAAGGGGGCTGTTAAGCGTCGGCCTACCCCTAGAGAAGAAAAAGAATGCTAAGTGTCGGCCGCCTCGCAAGTCGTCAAATCTGCTCATCGTGATTTCCATCATTGCAACAAGACACTTGTTGCAACTGCAACTGGGTCCTTATTGCAAAACTTTTTTTAGGCTGCACACAAGACGGTTTGTTGCCAAAAAATGCATCTCTGGCTCATCGTGTGCGCCGTCGGGCCCGTCTTCTCCAGCGACGATGTCGGTCTCCGTCGTTTAAATTGTGTCAACTCCAATGTGAGCATCTTCAGCTCTTTTATAACATTCGGCGAGCCACAGGAGGCGGAGGTGCCTCGTCGGACAAGGGCTGCAAGGGAGCAAGTGTTGGAAATATGCCCTAGAGGCAATAATAAATTGGTTATTATTATATTTCCTTGTTCATGATAATCGTTTATTATCCATGCTAAAATTGTATTAATGGGAAACTCAGATACATGTGTGGATACATAGACAACACCATGTCCCTAGTAAGCCTCTAGTTGACTAGCTCGTTGATCAATAGATGGTTACGATTTCCTGACCATGGACATTGGATGTCATTGATAACGGGATCACATCATTAGGAGAATGATGTGATGGACAAGACCCAATCCTAAGCCTAGCACAAGATCGTGTAGTTCATATGCTAAAGTTTTTCTAATGTCAAGTATCTTTTCCTTAGACCATGAGATTGTGCAACTCCCGGATACCGTAGGAATGCTTTGTGTGTACCAAACGTCACAACGTAACTGGGTGACTATAAAGGTGCACTACGGGTATCTCCGAAAGTGTCTGTTGGGTTGGCATGAATCGAAACTGGGATTTGTCACTCCGTGTGACGGAGAGGTATCTCTGGGTCCACTCGGTAGGACATCATCATAATGTGCACAATGTGATCAAGGAGTTGATCACGGGATGATGTGTTACGGAACGAGTAAAGAGACTTGTCGGTAACGAGATTGAACAAGGTATCGGGATACCGACGATCGAATCTCGGGCAAGTACTATACCGGTAGACAAAGGGAACTGTATACGGGATTGATTGAATCCTTGACATCGTGGTTCATCCGATGAGATCGTCATGGAACATGTGGGAGCCAACATGGGTATCCAGATCCCGCTGTTGGTTATTGGTCGGAGAGTTGTCTCGGTCATGTCTACATGGTTCCCGAACCCGTAGGGTCTACACACTTAAGGTTCGATGACGCTACGGTTATAAGGAAAGTATGTACGTAGTTACCGAATGCTGTTCGGAGTCCTGGATGAGATCCCGGACATCACGAGGAGTTCCGGAATGGTCCGGAGGTAAAGATTTATATATGAGAAGTCCCGTTTTGGTCACTAGAAAAGTTTCACGTACTATCGGTAACGTACCGGGACCACCGGGAGGGTTCGGGGGTCCACCAGGTGGGGCCACCAGCCCCAAAAGGCTGTGTGGGCCAAGTGTGGGAGGGGACCAGCCCGAGGTGGGCTAGTGCGTCCCCCCACCAAGGCCCAAGGCGCAGGGAGAGTGGGAGGGGGAAAACCCTAGTTCCAGATGGGCCTTAAGGCCCACCCTTGGTGCGCCCCCTCTCTCCCCCTTGGCCGCACCCTAGATGGGTTTTGGGGGCTGCCGCCAACCCTAGGGAGGGAACCCTAGATGGGGGCGCAGCCCCTCCCCTTCCCCTATATATACTTGAGGTATTGGGGGCTGCAACACACATGATTTGATCTCTCTCTTGGCGCAGCCCTACCTCTCTCCCTCCTCGTCTCTCGTAGTGCTTGGCGAAGCCCTACTGGAGTTCCGCGCTCCTCCACCACCACCACGCCGTCGTGCTGCTGTTGGACGGAGTCTTCCTCAACCTCTCCTTCTCCCCTTGCTGGATCAAGGCGTGGGAGACGTCACCGGGCTGCATGTGTGTTGAACACGGAGGCGTCGTGGTTCGGCGCTTAGATCGGAACCAACCGCGATCTGAATCGCTACGAGTACGACTCCTTCATCCGTGTTCTTGCAATGCTTCCGCTTGGCGATCTACAAGGGTATGTAGATGCACTCACCTTCCCCTCGTTGCTAGATTACTCCATAGATTGATCTTGGTGATGCGTAGAAAATTTTAAATTTCTGCTATGATCCCCAACAGTGGCATCATGAGCTAGGTCTATGCGTAGTTTTTATGCACGAGTAGAACACAAGTTTGTTGTGGGCGTCGATATTGTTAATTTACTTGCCGTTACTAGTCTTATCTTGATTCGGCGGCATCGTGGGATGAAGCGGCCCGGACCGACCTTACACGTACACTTACGTGAGACAGGTTCCACCGACTGACATGCACTAGTTGCATAAGGTGGCTAGCGGGTGTCTGTCTCTCCCACTTTAGTCAGATCGGATTCGATGAAAGGGTCCTTATGAAGGGTAAATAGTAATTGGCATATCATGTTGTGGCTTTTGCGTAGGTAAGAAACGTTCTTGCTAGAAACCCATAGCAGCCACATAAAAAATTTGCAACAACAATTAGAGGATGTCTAACTTGTTTTTGCAGCTTATGTCGTGTGATGTGATATGGCCAAAAAGGATGTGATGAATGATATATGTGATGTATGAGATTGATCATGTTTTTTTAATAGGAATCACGACTTGCATGTCGATGAGTATGACAACCGGCAGGTGCCATAGGAGTTGTCTTAATTTATTTATGACCTGCGTGTCAACATAAACGTCATGTAATTACTTTACTTTATTGCTAACTGTTAGCCGTAGTAGTAGAAGTAATAGTTGATGAGACAACTTCATGAAGACACGATGATGGAGATCATGGTGTCATGCCGGTGACGATGATGATCATGGCGCCCCGAAGATGGAGATCAAAAGGAGCAAAATGATATTGGCCATATCATGTCACTATTTGATTGCATGTGATGTTTATCATGTTTTACATCTTATTTGCTTAGAACGACGGTAGCATAAATAAGATGATCCCTCGCTAAAATATCAAGAAAGTGTTTCCCCTAACTGTGCACCGTTGTGAAGGTTCGTTGTTTCGAAGCACCACGTGATGATCGGGTGTGATAGATTCTAATGTTCGAATACAACGGGTGTAAGCTAGATTTACACACGCAATACACTTAGGTTGACTTGACGAGCCTAGCATGTACAAACATGGCCTCGGAACACGGAAGACCGAAAGGTTGAACATGAGTCGTATAGAAGATACGATCAACATGAAGATGTTCACCGATGATGACTAGTCCGTCTCACGTGATGATCGGACACGGCCTAGTTGACTCGGATCATGTATCACTTAGATGACTAGAGGGATGTCTATCTGAGTGGGAGTTCATTGAATAATCAGATAAACTTAATTATCATGAACGTAGTCAAAAGATCTTTGCAAATTATGTTGTAGCTTACGCTTTAGTTCTACTATTTAAGATACGTTTCTAGAGAAAATTTAGTTGAAAGTTGACAGTAGCAATTATGTGGACTGGGTCCGTATTCTGAGGATTGTCCTCATTGCTGCACAGAAGGCTTATGTCCTTAATGCACCGCTCGGTGTGCTGAACCTCGAGCGCCGTTTGTGGATGTTGCGAACATCTGACATACACATTTTGATGACTACATGATAGTTCAGTATGTAATGTTAAACGGTTTAGAATTGGGGCACCGAAGACATTTTTGAAACGTCGCAGAACATATGAGATGTTCCAAGAGCTGAAATTGGGATTTCAGGCTCGTGCCCACGTCAAGAGGTGTAAGACATCCGACAAGTTTCTTAGCCTGCAAACTAAGGGAGAAAAGCCCAATCATTGAGCATGTGCTCAGATTATTTGAGTACTACAATCACTTGAATCGAGTGGGAGTTAATCTTCCAGATGAGATAGTGATGGTTCTCCATGGTCACTGCCACCAAGCTATTAGAGCTTCATGATGAACTATAACATATCAGGGATAGACGTGATGATCCTTGAGCAATTCACGATGTTTGACACCGCGAAAGTAGAAATCGAGTAGGAGCATCAATTGTTGATGGTTAGTAAAACCACTAGTTTCAAGAAGGGCATGGGCAAGGTTGAAACCAAAACCCCGAGACTAAGTGCTTCTGTAATGAGGGGAACAGTCACTGAAGCAGAACTACCCTAGATACTTGGTAGATGAGAAGGCTGGCAAGGTTGACAGAAGTATATATAGGATATACATTATATTAAATGTGTACTTTACTAGTACTCCTAGTAGCACCAGGGTATTAAGATACCGGTTCGGTTGCTAAGTGGTAGTAACTCGAAATAAAAAGCTATGGAAAAAAACGGAGACTAGCCAAAGGTGAGACAACGATATGTATTGGAAGTGTTTCCAAGGTTGATGTGATCAAGCATCGCCTGCTCCCTCTACCATCGAGATTAGTGTTAAACCTAAATAATTGTTATTTGGTGTTTGCGTTGAGCATAGACATGATTGGATTATGTTTATCGCAATACGGTTATTCATTTAAGGAGAATAATGGTTACTCTGTTTATTTGAATAATACCATCAATGTGATTGCACCTAAAATGAATGGTTTATTGAATCTCGATCGTAGTGATACACATGCTCATGCCAAAAGATATAAGATAGTAATGATAGTACCACATACTTGTGGCACTGCCATTTGAGTCATATTGGTATAAAACGCATGAAGAAGCTCCATGTTGATGGATCTTTGGACTCACTTGATTTTGAATCACTTGAGACATGCATGGGCAAGATGACTGAAGGCCTCGTTTTCAGTAAGATGGAACAAGAAAGCAACTTGTTGGAAGTAATACATTTTGATGTGTGCAGTCCAATGAGTGCCGAGGCACGCAATGGATGTCGTTATGTTCTTACTTCACAGATGATTTGAGTAGATACTGTATATTTACTTGATGAAACACAAATCTGAATTATTAAGAGGTTCAAGTAATTTCAGAGTGAAGTTGAAGATCATCGTGACAAGAGGATAAAATGTCTATGATATGATCATGGAGATGAGTATCTGAGTTACGAGTTTGGCACACAATTAAGACATCGTGGAAATTGTTTCACGATTAATACCGCCTGGAACACCATAGTGTGATGGTGTGTCCAAACATCATAAGTGCACCCTAATTGGATATGGTGCATACCATGATGTTTCTTATCAAATTACCACTATCGTTTATGGGTTAGGCATTAGAGACAACCGCATTCACTTTAAATAGGGCACCACACAATTCCGTTGAGACGACACCATATGGTTTAGAGAAACCTAAGCTATCGTTTCTTAGAAGTTTGGGGCTACGACGCTTATGTGAAAAGGTTGAAGGCTGATAAGCTCGAACCCAAAGCGGATAAATGCATCTTCATAGGACACCCAAAAACAGTTGGGTATACCTCCTGTCTCAGATCCAAAAGCAATAGGGATTGTTTCTAGAATCGGGTCCTTTCTCGAGAAAAAGTTTCTCTCGAAAGAATTGAGTGGGAGGATGGTGGAGACTTGATGAGGTTATTGAACCACCAATTCAACTAGTGTATAGCAGGGCATGGGAAGTTGTTCCTGTGGCAACTACGCCAATTGAAGTGGAAGCTTATGATAGTGATCATGAAACTTTGGATCAAGTCACTACCAAACCTCATAGGTCGACAAGGATGTGTACTACTTCAGAGTGGCACGTAATCCTGTCTTGGAAGTCATGTTGCTAGACAACAATGAACCTACGAGCTATGGAGAAGCGATGGTGGGCCCGGATTCCGACGAGTGGCTCGAGGCCATAAAATCCGAGAGAGGATCCATGTATAAAACAAAGTATAGACTTTGAAAGATCTACTTGATGGTCGTAAGGCTGTTGGGTGCAGATGGATTTTAAAAGGAAGACAGACAATGATGGTAAATGTCACCATTAAGAAAGCTCGACTTGTCGTTAAGATGTTTCCCGACAAGTTCAAGGAGTTGACTACGATGAGACTTTCTCACTCGTAGCGATGCTAAGAGTCCGTTGGAATTATGTTAGCAGTTACTGCATTATTTATGAAATCTTGCAGATAGGATGTCAAAACATTGTTTCCTCAACGATTTTTTTAGAGGAAAGGTTGTATGTGATACAACCAGAAAGTTTTGTCAATCCTGAAATATGCTAACAAGTATGCAAAGCTCTAGCAATCCTTCTAAGGACTGGAGTAAGCATATCGGAATTGGAATGTACGCTTTGATGAGATGATCAAAGATTTTGGATTTATACAAAGTTTATGAGAAACTTGTATTTCCAAAGAAGTGAGTGGGAGCACTATAGAATTTCTGATGAGTATATGTTGTTGACTATTGTTGATCAGAAATGATGTAGACTTTCTGGAAGGCATAAAGGCTTATTTGAAAAGTGTTTTTCAATGGAAAACCTGGATTAAGCTACTTGAACGTTGAGCATCAAAGATCTATAAGGATAGATCAAAATCGCTTAATAGTACTTTCAAACGAACACATACCATGACAAGATTTTGAAGGAGTTCAAAATAGATTGGCAAAGAAGGAGTTCTTGGCTGTGTTATAAGGTATGAGTATTAAGTAAGACTCAAGACCTGACCATGGCAGAATAGAGAGAAAGGACGAAGGTCGTCCCCTATGCTTTAGACGTAGGCTCTAAAGTATGCTATGTTGTGTACCGCACCTGAAGGGGTACAAGTGTGATCTAGGAAAGGATCACAGGACAATGGTCAAGGTTATCCTTAGTAACTAGTGGACTAAGGAATTTTCTCGATTATGGAGGTGGTAAAAGAGTTCATTGTAAAGGGTTACGCCGATGCAATCTTTGACACTAATCTGGATGATTCTGAATAGTAAACCAGATTCGTATAGTAGAACAGTTATTTGGAATAGCTCCAAATAGAGCGTGGTAGCTGCATCTACAAGATGACATAGAGATTTGTAAAGCACACACGGATCTGAAAGGTTCAGACCCGTTGACTATAACATCTCTCACAAGCATAACATGATCAAACCCAGAACTCATTGAATGTTAATCACATGGTAATGTGAACTAGATTGTTGACTCTAGTAAACTCTTTGGGTGTTAGTCACATGTATACCTGGCCATGGGAAGCCCGGCCCGGCCAGCCCGGCCCGAAAAAGCCCGACCCGGCCCGGCCCGACGCTGCTCCTGGGCCGGGCTCGGGCCTAGATTTTGAGCCCGATGGCCGGGCCCGGGCCCGTCTCTTTTGCACTTTTCTAAAGGTCGGGCCGGGCCGGCCCGGAGCCCGACGGGCTTTTACGTGTTCGGGCCGGGCTCGGGCCCAGAAAACAGGCCCGATGGCCGGGCCGGGCCGGGCCTGGGTTTTTTGCGTCGGGCTTGGCTAGGTCCGGCCCGAGGTATGGCCAGGTATAGTCACATGGGGATGTGACCTTGAGTGTTAATCACATAGCGATGTGAACTGGATTATTGACTCTAGTGCAAGTGGGAGACTGTTGGAAATATGCCCTAGAGACAATAATAAATTGGTTATTATTATATTTCCTTGTTCATGATAATCGTTTATTATCCATGCTAAAATTGTATTGATGGGAAACTCAGATACATGTGTGGATACATAGACAACACCATGTCCCTAGTAAGCCTCTAGCTGACTAGCTCGTTGATCAATAGATGCTTACGGTTTCCTGACCATGGACATTGGATGTCATTGATAACGGGATCACATCATTAGGAGAATGATGTGATGGACAAGACCCAATCCTAAGCCTAGCACAAGATCGTGTAGTTGGTATGCTAAAGCTTTTCTAATGTGAAGTATCATTTCCTTAGACCATGAGATTGTGCAACTCCCGGATACCGTAGGAATGCTTTGTGTGTACCAAACGTCACAACGTAACTGGGTGACTATAAAGGTGCACTACGGGTATCTCCAAAAGTGTTTGTTGGGTTGGCACGAATCGAAACTGGGATTTGTCACTCCTTGTGACGGAGAGGTATCTCTGGGCCCACTCGGTAGGACATCATCATAATGTGCACAATGTGATCAAGGAGTTGATCACGGGATGATGTGTTACGGAACGAGTAAAGATACTTGCCGGTAACGAGATTGAATAAGGTATCAGGATACTGACGATCGAATCTCGGGCAAGTACTATACCGGTAGACAAAGGGAATTGTATACGGGATTGATTGAATCCTTGACATCGTGGTTCATCCGATGTGATCATCGTGGAACATGTGGGAGCCAACATGGGTATCCAGATCCCGCTGTTGGTTATTCGCCGGAGAGTTGTCTCGGTCATGTCTACATGGTTCCCGAACCCGTAGGGTCTACACACTTAAGGTTCGATGATGCTAGGGTTATAGGGAAAGTATGTACGCGGTTACCGAATATTGTTCGGAGTCCCGGATGAGATCCCAGACGTCACGAGGAGTTCCGAAATGGTCCGGAGGTAAAAATTTATATATGGGAAGTCCCGTTTTGGTCACTAGAAAAGTTTCAGGTACTATCGGTAATGTACCGGGACCACCGGGAGGGTCCGGGGGTCCACCAGGTGGGGCCACCAGCCCCAGAAGGCTGCGTGGGCCAAGTATGGGAGGTAACCAGCCCCAGGTGGGCTGGTGCGCCCCCCACCAAGGCCCAAGGCACAGGAAGAGTGGGAGAGGGCAAAACCTAGTTCCAAATGGGCCTTAAGGCCCACCCTAGGTGCCCCCCCTCTCTCCCCCCTTGGCCGCACCGTAGATGGGTTTTAGGGGCTGCCGCCACCCCTAGGAAGGGAACCCTAGATGGGGACGCAGCCCCTTTCCTTCCCCTATATATACTTGAGGTATTGGGGGCTGCAACACACATGATTTGATCTCTCTCTTGGCGCAGCCCTACCTCTCTCCCTCCTCGTCTCTCGTAGTGCTTGGCGAAGCCCTGCTGGAGTTCCGCGCTCCTCCACCACCACCATGCCGTCGTGCTGCTGTTGGACGGAGTCTTTCTCAACCTCTCCTTCTCCCCTTGCTGGATCAAGGCGTGGGAGACGTCACCGGGCTGCATGTGTGTTGAACGCGGAGGCGCCATGGTACGGCGCTTAGATCGGAACCAACCACGATCTGAATCGCTACGAGTATGACTCCTTCATCCGCATTCTTGCAACGCTTCCGCTTAGCGATCTACAAGGGTATGTAGATGCACTCCCCTTCCCCTCGTTGCTAGATTACTCCATAGATTGATCTTGGTGATGCGTAGAAAATTTTAAATTTCTGCTACAATCCCCAACAGCAAGGGCGCGGGGCAATGGCAATTGGAGCCGGTTGCGGAGGTTGCCAAGGCGGTTGCGGCGTCGCAGGGTGAGACGATTCGGCGATGATGTGTCATGGGTGGTCGTGCCTAGCCAGATCCAGCGACGGAGCATTCGCGGCTGGCCGTAAGTAGACGCGTCTGGTGATGAGTAGTGCAGGCACGCTCGCCGGCAACGTGAGGACGTTGAGCAGATCAGTGGCAGGGAAGAAGGATGGGGGCGACTGACCTTGTGTCGTCTTCAACAAGCCCCTTGTTACGGTCAAAGGAACTGTAACGGGTGCCAAGTTGAAAACCTAGAATATTGGTAGCAGTTGTTTCTGTGCTATCTAATGAAAACCAGATCTGGCGGCTAGGAAGACGGTGGACGCACGTAGAAAGATTAGTCGGTTGACTCCAAACATTTCCCTTATTTGAACTAGTTGGAGGGAGTTAAATGCAGCAATGGTACGTCAACTTATCCTGCATGCCCACTTTCATCCATGATGTCGCAAACTCGACAAACGACTCGCTAAAATTTTTAGTGTGCTCACTTTCGTACAAAAGTAGCTATGTCGCATGTGAATCAGTATAGGCCATTTCGGGCCAAAAGAAAATTTTGCAAATACACCACTGAGTGGCACCTGAGAAGGCGTGGGGGTAGGACTTTTGTAATAAAGACCTGAAGTTTAGTCTGACCCCAAACATTGGTCATCTCTATTTCATCTCTCTTTTCCTCCCTCCCTCCCTCCTCTCTCTCTCTCTCTCTCTCTCTGTGTGTGTGTGTGTGTGTGTGTGTGTCTCTCTCTCTCTTTCTCTTCCAATCGGAGACCGAGGAGGGCGATGGTGCCACCCAAATCCAGCAATTGTCTTCTCCGATGTCGTCGGAGCTTTGTCCACGTGGTAGAGACCCATCCTGACTATGGTTAGTTCATCCTCTCAATTTCTTTCTCCCAATTTTCGTGGTTGTGGGTCGGGCGGCAGATAGGGTTTCTTGTAGGTTTGATCAACCATATTCAGGGCAATCCTATCCAGGATCACATGTGGTAGTTTGACGTGTGATTTCCCTTTTGCTTGTTAGCTAGAACCCCCCCCCCCATTAATAGTATAAGAGATTAGGGTTTGTGTAGCTAAGATGAGAATCTGGATTGCTCCCCAAAATGCAATGGAGGTGATGTTGATGATGTGTTTAGTGTGAAGATCAAGAATATGTGGAACAAGACAGAACAAGATATACATGGAAGAAAAAGTTATGTGGAACTGGACAAAACAAGATATACATGGAAAAAAGTTGATACTTTATGACTGTGCCGCAGATACTTGGTAATTGTTGTGGCTGCAGGACCATTTCAAAAAAATGGGTTATAAACCTAGCACTAAATTTAGTGTGTATTGGACAGTTCCTGGGAAAAGAGTAGGTGATGGAGTGAGGCCTCTTAATTGTCATCAGATTTCATATACTTAGTTAGCGAAGTTGTAAAATCAAAGATTGCCTATATGTATGTTGATCGTGTCAACATTATCAAGAAGCATACAGATGATCAAGTATGCAATATGGGCACAAATAACCGCCCACGGTGATCAGTCCAATGAAACTATCACATGCTTACAAGTGTATTGAGGAGATACAAAAATAGTTGATCCTAAATATGATGGAACTCAATATGAAGTAGAAGAGGAGGGTGAGGGTACAACGACAGTGGATTTTGACAGTGGCAGTGAGATTGAGGGCAACGACTATGAGCCAGAGGATGATGAGGATTTGTATCCACGTAATTTGGGCAATGCGGTGGAATGTAATGTGAAGGATGTTATTGGCATCAAGAAAAAACATGATAAATAATAGGACAATAAAGGAAACGGAAAGGAGAAGGAAGTTGCATAATATGATTACGAGAATGTTGACATACCTCTACCTATGCTACAAGTTTGACCTAATTATCTTCGATACAACTTCAAAGTCTTTGATCCAGAGGTTGACATAGCAGACCCCAAATTAATTATGATGGTTGTATATTGGTTGATCTTATGTATTACATTTCGTTCTTTGTCGTGTAATCGTGTATGTGCATAGGGATGGACGTGTGAACCGGCCACAAACCCTCTGAGCAGATGCACAGAAGGCTGAGAAGGCACGCTCTCTCAACCACACGCACTTTGAATCATTGCAGATAAAATGGTGGCATCAATTTCCCCCTTTTTCTACCTTAAGATGCTTGCTCGATTTTGAGCATTTGTTCATGAATTGCGGCAAGTTTATCCCACCTAAAGCTACATGAGTGGCAAGAGACGATCTAAATCGAACAAACGGTCCATGGGTTGGGGAAGATTGTGACAGGTGAGCACATGCACCACGCGTGGAAGCCAACCAGACCACAACATGCAAAGGCCAATGTCGTTCGACGTCAGTCGGGCATGCCACAATGTACAAAGCCCAGTTAGGCATTCCAAAGCAGGATGTCTAGCTAGGATCCAACATCGACTCGTCAGGCCACTGATAGCCTGCAAGTGCACATGGTTTAGTTGTAGCCTTTTTCAAGTAATAGTATCGATCCCACAGGGAGCGCATGATTTTATCTTTGGTCCTTTGCAAGGTGCAAATAATATGCTAGAATTGTAAGTGATCTAGAACAGTAATGAAGATAGTAATAAGGTTGCAAGCGTGAAGGCGAATAAATGAGCTGAAATAAATAAGAAGTAAAATGACTAGAGTTGAGATAGATGATTGAAAGAGTTCCAAGGGGTCCGGAATCTCTACTAGTGTGCATCTATGACGGTGCCTAAACACAAAGCTATATCGGATTCTTAAGCCACTTTACATGTGTCTCTTTATGGGCCGAGCCGGTACAGATATGTTTAGACTTTTTTTTAAGCAAGACATAGCTCTGCCTGATATTTCATGGCATTTCTTATTTGGCGCTGCAGGCGCTTGTTACAGTGCAATTTTGCAAACGGGCGTCTGCAGCAGTCCAAACTGGGCCGGCCCATTCTTTTTTTCGAAGGGTCAAAAATAGTGACCGAAGCGGGGTTCAAACTCGCAACATTTCGTTCTAAGCGATCGCCTCCAGACACCAGGCTATACACCCGTCACGGTTAGGTAATTCATATTTCTATGTTTATCTCGTTCTACAGCTCGGTTTATTCCTATTTCTCATCTTTTTTGTTTTCCTTATTGCGCGGCTTTTTTTAACACGTGAACTTTTTCGTTAAATAAGTGAACTTTTATTGAAAATTGATGAACTTTTTTATAAATTTTTGAACTTTTTTCACATTCAATAAACTTTTTTTCAAATTTGTGATATTTTTTGAAATTCGTTGAACTTTT
Organism: Aegilops umbellulata; assembly: GCA_032464435.1. Lineage (NCBI taxonomy): Eukaryota > Viridiplantae > Streptophyta > Magnoliopsida > Poales > Poaceae > Aegilops > Aegilops umbellulata. The sequence goes on from CP136058.1 coordinate 547,262,901, forward strand.
TTTAAATTCGTTGAATTTTTTTGAAATTTGATGGAATTTTTTCGAATTCTATGAACTTTTTGCAAATTTGATGAACTTTTTTAAAATTCGATGAACTTTTTTTTGAATTCATGAACTTTTTCCATTTTTGTGAACTTTTCCTTTCAATTCATGGATTATATGAATGCCTTTTCAAATATACGATTTCTTTATTCAAGGAATTTATAGGAGGTATAAAGTACTAGTATATGTTTAATGTTTGTAATATATGACAGATTAAATAACTTTGTTTTTTCTAAACTAATCAGTAGATTGAGGTTGGTCCACTGGTTAACCCTTGTGGGCATTTAAATGCGCGTGACGAGTTCTGCTCTCGCTTCTCCTGAATAAACCTGGTATTTTTTTCCTTCACTTTTTGCTTCTCAGCAGCTTGCTGGGCTGGCGCAGTTCGCGTTCGAACGGTGACATCCTGGTTTCTGGTTAGCTACGATAGCCAAGAGTGCTCCTAGCTGACGCTCGCGTGCGTCAAGCAGCTTCCGCTGAAAGGATTCGCGCCAAACGGGCCGGCCCATTCCCACGAGCGAACCTAAAAGAGAAATGCGATGAAAAAATTCCAACGTCCGAGAGTCGAACCCGAGACACTTTGATCACAACAGCTTTGATCGCCACTGCACTAGCGACTGACCATTTGTTAGACTATAGCACTCAATAGTAGGTATGATTTATAGCGGTAGATTTGTCTTTTAATCATTCCTTCAAGAAATGATTAACGTTTTCTCGAACAAAATTTTAAAACGTGATTGAACATTTTGCGATATACGCTTCAAATATATATTGATTTTTTTGTGAAAATACGCCGAACAATTTTTAACTACACAGTGTAAATTTTTGTGATATATGATGCACAAATTTTAACTATACATTGAACAATTCTGTAATATACATTGAACTATTTTTAACTACACATTGAACAATTTTGCTATATACGTTGAACAAATATTAAATGCATATTGAACATTTTTTGATATACGTTGAACAATTTTAAAATTGTGAACCAATTTTAAAAAAGTGAACAAAATTTGAAATCCATGAACAATGTTTGAAATCATGAACAAATTTTGGAATGCAAACAATTTTATTGAAAACAAAATATAAAAGTAAAACAAAAAAGGATAAGATGAAAGAAAAGAAACAGAAACAGAAACAGAAAAGGAAACGAAAGGAAAAAAAACAGAAAAAGGAAACAAAAGGTAAAAAAAGAAAACGGAAAAAAGGGAAAACTACAAAAAAAAAACGGGTTCAGGGAACCTACTAGAAGGTTCCGAAAACCAGGTCTCGCTCGAAGTGGGCCGGCCCGTGCGCCTCGTTCGCTCGCTTCGCTTCAGCGAAGCAGCGACAAACGGACGCACACGGGCGTAATATAGGATCTGCCGGTAGCCAACTAGACAATGTACATCATTTGGTTAGTTACTTCCCTTTCCCTCTTTAGTTTCTTCCTTTCCTTTTTTTTCTAGTTAAATGCGTGATTTTTTTTCACAAAATAGATGAAATTTTTTCAAAACCGGTTAACTTTCTAGAATCCGTGAACTTTTTTTCAAAATTGATGAACTTTTGAAAATCCGTGAACTTTTTTATCAAAATCGGTGAACTTTTTTCAAACAAGTGAACCTTTTTCCAGAATCTGGTGAACTTTTTTTAAATCCATGAACTTTTTTGTCAAAATTGATGAACTTTTTTCAAACCCGTGAACTTTGTTTCAGAATCCGGTGAATGTTTTTCATATTCGTGAACTTTTTCTGAAATCCAGTGAACTTTTTTTCAATTTTGTGAACTTGTTTGGGAAATTTGTGACTTCATTTTTCAAAATTGATGAACATTTCTAATATTCGTGAATTCTGTTTCATATTTAGGCTTTATTTTTTCCAAAAATCCTAACTGGGACCGGAACCGCTGCCAAATAGCACTGTTTTCCTACATACGTATTTCATCAACGTTGCTGCGCTGGAGTGATTAGCACGACAACCGTGCGGGCGTAGGTCGAACTGGTGATCACGCCAGTACTTGCGCGCTGCCATAACCATTCCACGTTCTCAGCAGTTCGTGTTTTCTTACAACTTTTTCATCCTTTTCTTCTATATTGCTTATGTTTTCTTTTTTCATGGAAAGGGTTTTGTTCGTTTTTTTTCTCTTTTCATTCTTCCTTTCCGCTAAGTGCGTGAACTTTTTTCCCCAAAATTGTGCACGTTTTTTTAACTCCGTGAAGTTTCTTCCAAACCAATGAATTTTTTTTCAAAATATATGAACTTTTTTCAAATTTGGTGAACTTTTTTCAATTTGATGAACCTTTTTTTCGAAATTTATGAACTTTTTCCAAATTGGTGAATTTTTTTTCATATTTGATGAACTTTTTTAAAATTCCATGAACTTTATTAAATTCGGTGAACTTATTTTTCAAATCGATGAACTTATTTTCAAAATCCATGAACTTTTTTTGAATTTTGATGAACTTTTATTCAAATTTGGTGAACTATTTTTGAACTTTGATGAACTTTTTTCAATGTCAATGAACTTTTTTCAGATTTGATGAACATTTTTTCAATTTTGATGAACTTTTTTCCATTTTTTGTAAAATTTTTTCAAAATCGATGAAGTTTTTTCAAACTCATGAACTATTTTTTTCAAAAGTGATGAACCTTTTTTGAATTTTGATGAACTTTTTTAAAACCAGAGAACTTTTTTCTCAAGATTTGTGAACTATTTTTCAAACGGATGAACTTTTTTAAAAATCGATGGACATTTTTCTCGAATCGTGAAATGTTTTTCAAAATCATTAATTTCTTTCAAAACAAATGATTTTTTCTGTAATTCTATAACATTTGCTAAAATGTTTTAAAAAATAAAAATCAAAGCACTACAGTGAATGTTACACGTGTAATAAATTACGCGGCTAGGAATGTACTTAAAATGTTCGCCCTGAAATTGTTCAAAAGCCGCAAACTAGATCAGTTGGTTGGGCATACTTGTTTGCTGGTCTCGCGTCACGTGTTTGATCCTCGCTGAGAACCTATTTCCCCCGTTTTTGTTCGCTTTTTTCGCGCTATCCCTGTACCGATGGAATTTTGCTTGGCCGGCCCAGTCGCACCACCTTCGGGCGCCGGTTAGGAGCTTCCGGTTCGAAACCTACGTCTCGCGGAATAATAGCGATGAATATATTTTTTTCTCCTTGACGCGACAGATGCTGGGCCGGCCCACTATGGTTCGCCTTGGAGCGCCCACTAGACCAAGCGGCGCTGAGGGCGCGGAAAAGGAGCTCTCCCCTGCTGCCGGCCTATCTTGCAATCTCGTTTTGCTCGCCCCATGGCCCGATATCAATCCATATGTTGTTTCTTATCCTAAACTGGGTAGAGAGGCCCACGAAAGTTTCAATCGGAAAAGGGCATACACGTCCAAGATTGAAAAAAAAAAAAACACTAGGTCGTGGCGGGCACGTCGCTCTCCGGTGTGAGTCCAGCCAGAAGAGCAAGCAGCGACGCGGCACAATGCCGTGCGTGCAGTGTCGTCTCGCAACCACAACGCCACGGTGCAGCTAACCTGGCCGTACCCGGTCGCCGTCGTCCGGTCACGCGCCGCGCATGCAGCGCCGGAGCCGGAGCCCTGGCTTCCCCGGCCGTCCCTCTCCGAGACATCGGGCTCGCAATTGACGTCACGGCGGACGTAAATTTGCCCGTTGGCCTCCATGTACAGCACCGTCACTTCACTTCACCTGTGTAGCTCAAGTTCCTCTCCCGTCTCCATCTGCGATCACAGGCCAACAACGTGGACGCTCGCACCGCATGTGTGGTCCGCCTGATCATTTTGCTGACGATATTCAGAGCAAGTTAAAGATGGACATGGCAGGCAGGCAGGCAGAAAGACTTTGAGGGGAACCACCACGGGTCGGGCCGGGGCGTGCAGCAGGCGCATCATTTTGGGAGCTTCTCCGGCCCAATGGGGGCGAGGGACGCAAAGCATTCGCATTCACTCATGCTGCGTGCACATGTCCCTTTAACCTTTGCTTCCTGGTTGCAAGTGAGAGATCATTCGTTCGGAGGTGCGCCGTGGCGCAACCCCTTTCAGCACGCATGCAGCAAGGTTGCCTCAACAAGCAAGTTTGCTCCAGCTTTATTCCATTGCATTTGCATGTTTCACATATATTCTGAAGCCCCCATTGCTCCAGCTTTATTCCGAGCCGCAAGTACCGATCTTTGTGTATACCGCCGTTCGTAATACTAAAAATGGTTACGGAGCAAAATGATGCAAGAGACCGCCCGCGGATCGATCGCCTCTCCTCCCCTACCGACCTATTTAGGAGAACGTTTCAAGTTCTAGCTAGATGCTTATTATCGTACGAAAAAACACAGAATTAGGTAGCCGTGTCAATCTTGAGATAAGATTGGGAAAAAGAAAGGGAGGCACTCGCAACCAGCTCGCTCAGACACGACTGAAAAAAGGGAAGGAGGGACGACACAAATGATGAAGTTCGACACAAGCAAACACTGTTCACCTCTCAACCACCACCTAAACCCCTACTCCCTCAGCCACTAATTAAGCACCACACTTGGTTTCTTAATCCGTCCAAACACACGGCACCAAAGCCATTGCTTTCTTACGGTGCCAAGATAATGCACCTAGCCTTTTTTAGTGGATAAATATTGCGCCTAGCTAAAGTGAAGGCTTCAGGCAGTACACTGAGTGGTGAGTAGTGAGGCTAGTACTGAGTCCAACCTTTCGGGCCCCTTTTGTCCCTCTCTACCATACGGAGTGGTTATTTATTGTGACACTGAAGTATGAAATGATGCCTCATTTGATTATGGGCAGGACAAACAGTAAAAACCATCACTCGGGACATGTCTCATCCTTTCTTAACCAGGGAGAAACCAAAGGCTGGTGGTAAAAGCCTAGCTAGGAGAAAGCGAGAGGCCTCCCCTCCCTTGCACTCGAGTAGATTAACTTGGCCGTGAGAGCTTGGGCAGGCTACATCAATGCATCATTCTTTCTTCTCCAGTTACCATTTCCTCCGTTGTCTTTTGCTTGATCACCTCTCCCTCCCTCTCTCTCTCTCTCTCTCTCTCTCTCTCTCTCTCTCTCAAACAAACCGTGTTAATTTACAACTATTTTATTTTGTGTCTGCCACTGAGAATAATAAACCATGTTAATCCACCATAATTTCATTTGGTTTCTGTCTCCCAACAAACCATGCATGTCGACGTCGAAAATACAATCATTGTGGCATTGTAGTAGTACATCGGCCTTGAAGACGAAGAGGACAGCAGGCACACATCAATCGCCATAGTTGTTGACGAGAAGGGGGAGCAGTCGCCACTGCCTGCCTTGTTGCTTTTCCGCGGAAGTAACAGCTGATGCGAGCTCTCTCGATACGGGGCCCTCCTTAATTGATTGCTAGCTCCCCTTAATTGACCTAGCAAAGCTCGTACGCTCTGCTATGCACTGCACGCACGTCGCTTAACGCCAAAGCTCTGCACGCTGCATTATGTGCTGCTGGTGCATGTCCGCTAAATCCCCGCGTCCCCGCCCCTCGCGTCGTCCTGAAAAGTATAATGCTTTCTCAGGGAAGAAAAGTCTAGTTTCTTTTTTCAAAAACTTCCAATCTATTAACCTTCCATCGTGGCAGTACAAAAAATAAGAGAAGTAATAAAAATTACAATCATCTCCGTGAACCACCTAGCGACGACTACAAGCACTGGAGCGCGCCGCCGTCATCGCCCCTCCCTCACCAGAGCCGGGCAAATCTTGTTGTAGTAGACAGTCGGGAAATCATCGTGATAAGGCCCCATAGGACCAGCGCTCCAGAGTAGCAACCATCGCCAATGAAGAAACTCATAGATCTCAAGGATCAAGCCTGTAAACACCCGAACAAAGTCCGGATCCAAACAGATCCACCGAAAACCAGCATCGACCAAATCCCGTGAGATCCGACGGAGACACGCCTCCATACGCCCTTCGACGATTCTAGACGCACCATCAAAGCGGGCATAGAACGTGGGAGACATTATTCCTACTACGGGACATCGCCGCCGCCACACAACCTCAACCAAGACACTGAATCTAACAAGAAAGATAACAGGCCCGTCCCGTCGGCAGGGGGGCGAGATCCTCCGCATCTCCATAGCCTAGAGGCCATCAAAGATTGGGTGGACCAGCGGCCGCGCCGACGGGAGGAGAAGAGCTTTTCTTGGGTAGGAGGAAAGAACCAACACGTCCAAGAAAAGTGTAGTTTCATGGTGCCATGGATCATGGATGCATCATCTTTGGGTGTGTTTGAAAGAAGAGTGCTATTGTGCATGAAGATTTTATAAAAAAAAATTGTAATTGATATGGATTTTGTCGAAATGGAAATGTGAAAGGGTTTTCATATATAAGGAAAACCTGAGAAATTCGCTGTAACAGAAAATAGTTCTCAATTGGTGATGGAGCTTTGGCAATAAAAGAATTCACCACTACCGGTACTAAAGTAGGGGCTCAACAGTGGTGACATCGTTACCATTGATGTGCAGGTAGTGATGATGGGTATGTGGCGTGTTCATCACGTGTATTATTTTTGGCCTCCTTGCTTTCATATGTGACTCGGTTATGAGAGACTAAGCTAATGCAAGGAAAAACCATGTATTGTACTTAGTTTGATTGCCCACAAGTCCGAGTCTGCATTAGAGGTGAACCACTAGAACACCGTTTGGTTGCAAGCATGTGCTACCCAAATGCAATTTGAACAACTATTCACACACACACACACACACACACACACGCGCGCACGCGCACACGCACACGCGCACGCGCACGCGCACGCGCACACGCACACGCACACGCACACGCACACGCGCACACGCACACGCACACGCACACGCACACGCTACATTTGAGGTACTACATGAACAAGGTAACCACACAGACAAGCAGACTAAAGAAAATACATTAAACTTCCAAGATCACGGCAAGTGCCTCGCCGTGCTTCTTGCACTTGGCCACCACCTCACTGCCAGAAAGGTCGAAGACAAGCACCTTGAAGTCAGCACCTTCAAGGTGATGGGGTAGCCAATTTGGTGCTAGTGAGCAGCGGTGAAGCCGGGCCACCCTTTATCAAGGGCTAGCCTACGGTTAACGTCCCAGAGCATGACCCTCCAGCTACAGTCGGTGTTTGTCCTCCTAACGACTTCAGTGGGATGTTGGTCATGTGCTTAAGGAAGCCTTCAGGGACTGACGGTAACTCCAACGCAGGTGCTAGGATCACCTTGCATAAGTGTGTTGGACATGTGTCCTCATGAAAATGGCCGAAATTTGTCAGCCTGGCCTGACGCATCTTCGACATGTTGCCCTCTGCTACTTGCTTGCCCTTTGAATAGTTGCGCTTGACAACATTGCAAAACACAGGCTTCCTGATAGAGCACTTCAATGATGAACTAGAAAAGATCAAAGGATGTACATGTAGCATGGACTAGTCATGAAGATCAACACACTAACACATGTAGCCAACTATAGTGGACTACAAGCTGAACATAGTACTGTAAGCAAATATCCACATAAAAACATCAAAACTATCGTGCTACCATACAAACAAACCCTTGATCATGCCACTAGCAAGTCATACAGCAATATCAAGAGTTTCATGCCGACATCCCAATTCGAGCCCTGTAAAACCCATAACCGGGCCTTGTATTGACACCCAAATATAATCCTATAACGCCACCCGAATCTAACCACCATTAACGAATGATTGGGAAGGGTGATGAAGCGCGGACCAAGGCGATGCTCGTCTTCCAGATATTGCCACCGCCGATGCTCGCCACCGCCGGTGAGAGAGGAGTCATAGTGGAGAGACGGGAGAGTGTGAGGTGAGAGAGGGATGAGAGGATTTATGCGCGGCTTTGGGAAATGATGCACCGTCTCCCGCGCATGCAGTCGCATGCCCTCCTCGCACTCGCTTTGCTGGAAACAATTGATTCAGTCGTTCCTCCAAAGCCAGGATGTGAGTTGCTTTGAGTTTTGTGTTGTGGAGGCCCAAACGCACCCGATGGTAACCAAGAAGCCCAAATTGCATCCCTAGGCCTCGATGGGTGTTATCTAGGTAATCAAACACGCCCCTAGTGCTTCGGCCTGTTATGATCCGCCTCCCTGTGTTATGCCAAAAAACAAATTACCACAACTCATAATCAACCAAACATGACATGATAAGTAAAGTAATGGTCATAATTCTAGGTGTGCGATGACACACCCGTACTACCCACTAGCTACACCACTGACATAGAGTGAACAAATCCATTAACCCGAGGGCAACCATTAGGAAAGGAAGAAACCAAATTTCTAAAATGAACCGCGTTTACGGTTCAATCGTTTTACTGATAGAAGCATGGTTTAGATATGATTTCTTATTGTACTAGAAGATTGTATGATCTTAATTTTAGCTTTGCAAATACTTATTCAATGCACAACTACCGCACCAACTTTTGAGCTCGTTCTATAAATAATAGGTCCTCACTGCCTTCACTCAAGTCGATATATACCAATCTATTTATCTCGTGATATTCTTCCCAGACCATTCACCTACATATCTCTCACATGTCGAGATTTAAGAGGAAGAGGAAATAGTGGCACTTAGGACATAGGAGTTAGACACCCGTAGCATGTTTGGAATAGTAGGCATACATGAATATGTTCATCTGTGTTGTGCTAAAACTAGTGTAACTGAGCCTCTAGTTCTTTTGGTAAATCTTTCTGTTGCTTCACGAAGTATTGCAGAACCTATAATTTGCTATGTGTGGACACCCCATAGGAGTTGTCTACTTCAACTCTAGATCGGCAATCTTGCGGAGAAATTGTCACAACTGGGAGGTATAAACTAGCTACTGGAATTGTCGCGCTTCACCAATAATCTACACTGATGTTGCTACGTTCTAGTCAGTGAGAATGATCGTATGAGGCGTCTACATCGTTGTTCATGTGTGTGATCGTGTACGATAAAAAGAAACTGGTGTGTAGCACGTTCCCCTACATCCACTACTAGAGATATCTCACCTTGCTTGGAGCTGACTCAACATCCTCTTGCAGTTCTAAGACATCGGTATGCAGAGTTGCGCATTCCTTTCGAAATCCCACGAATTCACCCTCATCGAGAGAACTTCATGAGACCCCCCTCATCCAAAATTTTGTTCACTTGCCCCATTGTCTTGATCTGAGAAATACGTGAGAAACGTTATCACCAGAGCACCGAAAACCCATCCCCATGCTCATATATATCGTGACACCGCCAACAATCCTCGCAACAGGTGGTGCACGTATCAGCGAAGTACATGGACTTTTAGCACTAAGGAATGATCCCAAGAAACCACTCAGTACTACTGATGTGCACCCAAACGATCACCGACACCAAAAACCAAATCATCGTCGCCACATGTTGCCACAAGTCAATTGTCACCGTTGCCGAGAAGAGGGGGGATTTGGGTAGGATTTTACCTCCCCAAGAAGGAGAACTACCAAATCGAAGTACGTCAACGATAAATTTATAGCTCTAAATACCAATTTGTCAGGTGCTCGCCGATCTATGGCTCAATCGAAAGGGAATTTAGGAGGAAATCGAGAAGTATGGGTGACATAAGGTTAGATCCAAGCTGACTTTAGTATATACGCTAATAGTGTCAAGTTCCTGCCATTTCGGAAAAAGTGAATTCAACAACGACCAAATGCCTAGCCACAACTCGCCTTATATAAGCAGCTTAGTTACCTAGCATTGCAGAGAAAGTTGAAGCTAAACATAGTTTGTGGTATAATGGTAAAGACAATCCAACAGCTGAGATGCGAGATGTGGCGAGGAGTGAGAGAACCATTGTATTCCTGACAAAGCGGTTTGTCTGAAATGCTACAGGTAACTGAAGATTATGTCAACAGGTATACGATTGTTGATACCGGGGTTGCTCGTGTTTTCAATTTGTATGCATCACACTAATGGACACCATCCTCATGAAGAGGAATATGGTTTTAGATATGATTTTAGAAATGTTTGTAATAGTAGGCATACAGGAATATGTTCATCTGTGTAGTGCTAAAACTCGGGTGACTGACCCTCTAGTTCTTTTGGTAAATCTTTTTGTTGTTTCACAAAGTGTTGTTGAACCTCTAATTTGGTATGCGTGGATACATGAGAGGAGTTTTCTACTTCAACTCTGGACCGGCAATCTTCCGGAGAAATTGTTGCGACTGGGAGGTATGAACTAGTTGCTGGAATTGTCGCGCTTCGCCAATAATCTACACTGATGCTGCTACGTTCTAGTCGGTGAGAATGATTGTATCACACATACTCATCGTGCTCCTGAGTGTGATTTTGTACGGTAAAAAAATGGTGTGTAGTTACATCCACTAGTAGAGATATCTCACCTTGGTTGGAGCTGATAGACTGAACATCTTCTTGCAGTTCTAAGACATCGGTGCGCAGAGTTGCACATTCCTTTAAAAATCCCACGAATTCACCCTTCATTGAGAGAGCTTCATGAGATCCGCCTCATCCAAGATTTTATTCACTTGCCCCATTGCCTTGATCTGAGAAACAGGTGAGGAACTTTACCACTGGAGCATCGAGAACCAGTACTACTGATGTGCACCCGGACGATCACCAAATCACCGTCCGCCACATGTTGCCGCAAGTCAATCATCACCGCTGCCGAGAAGAGGGAGGATTTGGGTAGGATTTTAACTCCCCGAGAAGGAGAACCACCAAATCGAAGTACGCCAGTGATAAATTTATGGCTCTAAATACAAATTTATCAGGTGCTAGCCGATCTACGGCTCAATCGAGAGGGAATTTAGGAGAAAATCTACAAGTATGGGTAACATAAGGCTAGATCCAAAGCTGAATTTAGTACATGAGCTACAAATTATCAAGTTCCTGCCATTCCGGCCAAAGGGAATTCAACAACGACCGAATCCCTAGCCACAACCGCCTTATATAGGCAACTTAATTACCTGCCATTGCAGTGAAAGTTGAAGCTAAACATAGTTTACTGTATAATGGTGAAGACGATCCAACGGTTGAGATGCGAGACGTGGCGAGGAGTGAGAGGACCCATTGTATTTCTGACAAAGCGTTTTGTCCGAAATGCTACACGTAACTGAAGATTATGACAACAGGTATACCATTGTGGACACCAGGGTTGCTTGTGTTTTCAGTTTGTATGCATCACACTATTGGACAACATCCTCATGAAGGTGAGTAAATTGCACGAAACCACCATTTTGAAGGTTAGGTTTGCAGAAAACACTACATTACATTTTTTTGGCAGACAACACCACGTCTTGTGTAATCTTTTTGCAAAAACCACTAATCAGCGGATTTGGCTCTGTTGAGTGTGTTTATGACATATGGGCCCCTTTTTTTGCTTACGTGGCACAACAGTTTAGGTTTAATGCAAAAACGCCCCTCGGCTTTCTTCCCCTGCTTCTCAGGTCCTCCAACAACGCCACAGCCCTTCCCCTACCTCCGCCCCTCCTCCCCGGGCCGTCGCCGTGGTGTCCCCAACCGGATCCTACCACATCGGCCTCCACCGTCCACGCCCGGCACCACATCCGGCGGGAATGCCCCGTCCAACTCGGCGTGGTGAGCGCGTGGGCTACAGCGTCCGCGGCCCCGTTGACCATGGGGCGGCGCCGGGATGAAGAGGAAAAGGTCAGGGTCAGCGCCACAGCCCGACACCGGCAGGAAGGCCGCCACAGGGAGTCGTCGTTGTCGTCGAGGCTGCTGCGACTGAGGCAGCCGGGGCACCGACTGAGGCAGAGGTGCAGTGACCAAAGCAGCACGGGCGGCCTAGGGAAGAAGGGGGCCGGAGGGCGAGGGAGATGACCTGGGAAAGAAGAGCGCGGGTGGGCGAGGGAGACGACTGGAGCAGCAGGGACGCCCTGCTTTTCCTCGACGCTCCGGCGGCCGCCGATGCGCCGGGACGACGTGCGCGTGTAGCTGGAGGGCGGCAGGCCGGCGGCGCCCACCATGGCGTACTGCAGCAGCGCGCGTGAACCCCGCCTTCCATCGCCCGGCGTTCAGCCCCGCCCACCATAGAACGAGGCGTTGGGAGGACCCCCGATCCAGATCCTCGTTGGGGAGGAGGAGCGTGGGGCGTCGGGAGGACCCCCGATCCAGATCCTCGTTGGGGAGGAGGAGCGTGGGGCGTCGGGAGGACCCCCGATCCAGATCCTCGTTGGGGAGGAGGAGCGTGGAGGTAATTGCATTTTTCATTTTTGATTTAGGGGTGTCTATGTAAAATTCTAGGGTATAGTTTGTAATTTTAGATTAAAACCCATAAATTGCAAAAAGTTATGCCACATAAGCAAAAAAGAGGCCCATCTGTCATAAACGCGTTCAACAGAGCCAAATCCGTCGATAAGTGGTTTTTGCAAAAGGATTACACAAGACGTGGTGTTTTCTGCAAAAAAAATGTAACGTAGTGTTTTTTGCAAACCTAGCCTTCAAAGTGGTGGTTTTCTGCAATTTACTCCACGAAGGTATCAGTATTTTGTTACCATGATTGTTGAGTGCATGGCAGTAGAAGTGTATTATTTAGGAGTGGTTGCCATAGATTAACACTAACCGAAGATTATTTGTATTATCCGTAGACAAGGGAGGCATTCGCCGTGGCCCGTATGGACCATGGCGCACGAGTATTCGCCTAATCCGCCTACAACTTGAAGTCGAAGCAGGCCCGTCGCCCACAAAAGTAATTCGACGGGAACCAGACACACTCACTCCCCTGTTGTCTGATGAGAGGCTAGTTAAGCGACATGTATTTAATTTTAACGTGACCTGACCTGACCCGGCCTGATCTGAACTGAAGGACCAGAGAGGCAGGAGGGCGTGCGCGCGCGCGATGCGAAGGAGGAGGCAGAGCAGAGGTGTGTCCGTCCGTCTAGTGCGGTGCGTGGTCCATCTACCTGCGTGTAGCCTGGCCGTGCCTGTGCCGGTGCCGCTCCCGGAATCTTATGGCGAGACAGAACAAGGGGAGGTGAGGGAGAGGGAGACCCACACGGGACGCGACGAGGGCGGAACTGTTGTTGCCGGGAGAGCAGCAGGCAACGCAGATCCAACAGAGAACAGAGGGTGGCATGCATGCATGCGGCATGCCCTGATGCCCACGAAACACTCCTTTGGACACACGCGGGATCCCACTGTCCCTCGCCAGCGCCAGGACGCATCTCCGTGCGCTCCAAATGCTACTATGCTCTCCGTTTTCCCCCTAGGCACGGCCGGTGCACCCTACACACTCACTCACACACTCAAGAATTTTTTTTAAAAGATTTGCTGGCCACACATGCAAACACTCAACGCACACGTACCGCTACGAATTAGTTAACCTATCAGATAAGCAAGCAGACGATCTCACTTAATGATACGACGGGGACACTCACGGGGCCTGGACACGACCACTGATTGCAAGCCTGCAACCACCGGGTCCGAGCTAGCTAGCTAAGCTCTACCACCAAAGTCCGGTACGGGATGGGTCAGAAAATGGATACCTCTAATAACTATATTAATAACTTCTGCATAAATCGCACGTCTACGCGGGACAGAGAGCGACGTACACTGCTCGTGTACGGCACGACTTTTCACTCCTCCTATTTTTCTTTCGTTTTCGCATATACTCCCTCCATTCCCAAATACTCCCTCTGTCATCATAATATAAAAGCGTTTTTGACACTACACTAGTGTTAAAAACGCTTTTATATTATGAGACGGAGGGAGTATTTGTCTTTCTAGGCATTTCAAATGGATACAACATGCGAATGCATGTACACATATTTTAGAGCGTAGATTCGCTCATTTTGCTCCATATGTAGTTATTTGTTGAAATCTCTAAAAAGATAAATATTTGGAAATGGAGGGAGTATCACTCTCGAGATGTGTCTACGGTCGCGTACACGTATGCATCCATCCATCTTTCGTTTTCAGAGAGAAAACGTACGTTGATATTTTGCTTCCACGTCCTGGTGGACCTGCGGACACAACACGAACTCGAGCTAATCAAACCATGGGCCATCCATAGACGCGTCAATAGTTAAGCATGTAGCAGTCGCTCTCAGTTGCATCATGACGGATTTATCCGTCTGAATTACAAGAAAATTATTCCGTCGATGCATGATTTAGGGGGTGACGTACAGGGGAGGCGTTTTGGCCTCCGGATGCATTGGCTCCTGGATGAACAGTGACTCAAAAAAGATGGTAAAATGTTTTCAAATAAATCTGAATTTTTTAGTGGATGTTCGTGTTAAACCTGATCATTCCCCGGGCCGGGTCAGGTTCAGGCCGGGCTTGGCAAAGCCCGGTGAAAAAATCCCAAGCCCGAGCCCATCCTGACCTGGCCCGAAGCACATGAACAGTGGCGTTTTTAATTAAATTAATCATATTCTAGGTATTATATTAGTTTATTATTATACCTATATTTTTGAATAAAAAATAATATATATAGTCATTTCGGGCTTATTTCGGTCTTTCAGGCCGGGCTTCGGCCGAGAAACTGGAGCCTGAGCCCGGCCGAATGTCGGGCTTCGGTTTCGGGCCTCCGGGCAGGGTTGTCCATGAACAGGTTTAGTTTATGTTAGTGTCGCATGTATGCTTGATGATTTTCATGTGAAACGGAGCAGTAGTGTTTCGTCGGCGAAAAAATAAATCTAGGATGGGTAACATTTGGTGTTTTTTTTTTCACTGGCCAGAATGTTTAATGTTTTTGCCTAAAATTTTGCAGGTAGGAGTTGGCTGTGACTGTGAATACATAAAAAAATATTGATTTCTTTTTTTACATTTCAAAAACTATTTTCGCGCGCAAGAGCACATGCTCCCGGGAGTCAAATTTGATTTTCAGTGACGTACTCCATAAACTAGAAGAAAATTACTCCTTCAAGTACATTTGATCTTTTCCTGGTTCAGCTTCGTCTTAACTTCTTCTTCCTGAACCCTCTAGAAACTCCGGGCAAGATCAAATCGACTGATTAACCATCGAAATAGAATGGCAGAGAGCTATTAACCTTAACTGATGATTAGACCTTGATTGATGGGTAACCCTAAAAAAAGTCCTTTGATTGATGGGCGACATGTCGACCGAGTTTAATTTAATTCATTTCATCAAGGGGAAAAGATGATCGATCATCTCAAGCCGTAGCGCTGTTGATCAATCATCTACCCACCTTGCTTGATTGATTACCCGCTCGGAGTGAAATGTCAAGCCAAGCGTCCTCCACGGCAGTACAAAGTCGACCCCGGGCCCCTGCTTAGGTCGCCGTCACTTCATTAATAATCTTATTACGACATGGGTGTCGTCCCGATTAATCAACGGACCGGTCATGTGTCCATCGAAGAGGACGCGTCACCGGAGCTAGATTATTGGAGCTTATCCGTTTCTACCGAGGATAACAATGTGTCCAAAGAAAACCAGCAAGCCACTTCATTCTCTGCTTAACCAAACTGTAGGTTCAAATGCGTTCTCAATTATCTCTGATATTCTTTGTACCGCCTTGACAGTTGATGAGTAGATTAAAAATTTAAAGTAAAAACTAAGAAGCTTAATAAGGAAACACAAGTTGAGTAAACTGGGTCGACCAGTGATGCGTTCTGATTTCTCTTAATTTCTGCGTGAATCTCAACGCGGAGACAACGCGGCGTCCGGCGTCGACTTGACGGCCGTAGGTCCACGTACGGCAGGGGGTCGGGAGGGAGGACACGGAGACGACGACAAAACTCGACACCAGACGGCGGCATCATCACACGACAGTAGTAAGTACGCGGTGTACTGTAGGTGAGCACGTATCAGCGGCAAGTTAATTGGCAGGGGCAAGCAAGCAACCACCGTGAGGTCCCTCTCCGTGCCAACGCAAATACTCCATACTCGTAGTACCACTGCTGCAGCGCGTGTGGTGTGGCCCAGCTGCGTACGAGTACGACGCGACGGGGCCTGGGCAAAAAGCGCGGCTTCAATGCGCGGTTTGGCTGTCGGCGCCAGCACAAGTAATTTCCCTTTCATTCATTCGTTCAAACCACGTCCGTATGTATCATGTTTGGATGACACGTCTCTCTCGGTGCCATGGCCAAGTACGCTTTGTGTATGTGGTGTATCAATCATGAACAGAACAGAGAGAGTGGTCGCCCGGCGAGGGGGAACGGGAGGAGGCCAAGTTTCGTGTTTTTGACCCTTTTTGGAACAAAATCGGGATCTGACCTCCGTTCGGAAAAAATTCGGGATCTGACCTTTTTGCCTACCGCCAGAGGGCCTGGCGGTAGGGTTGCGTGTCCTACCGCCGTACCCTACGGCGGTAGCCCCTTTGACGGCGACTGATGGCCGTTGGCAGGTGCTGACGTGGAAAAGGGCCTACAGCCATCCCCTGCGGCGGTAGGGTACTGAACCCTACCGCCATAGACCCTGGCGGTAGGGTCCTGTGTTGTGGATAAGGTGGGGAAGGGCTGGTTTGTGGGCCCCACCACCACTCTTCTTCCCCACTCTTCTTCTTCCCCGTGGTCAGCTCCTCTCCCCCCTCTCTCCCCCTCACAACCCCCCCTAGATCCACTCCATTTGCTTGAGATTTCACCGGTGGATCCGAAGCATTTTCATCACCCAAGGTACCTCCCTTATTCCCCCTTCTTTTGATTGGTTGAGATCTTTGTTTTGTGTTGATTTGGTCAATTTATTGCAAACCCTAGGTGTTGATGTTGTTGTGTGCATTTATGGCTAGGGTTGTGGTTATGTTAGGGGTTGGAGTTAGGGTTAGGGTTAGGGATGTTGGGTGGTTATGTTGGGGGTTAGGGTTATAGTGATTATGTTAGGGGTTATGGTTAGGGTTAGTGGTTAATGGTTAGGTTAACTTTAGTATGAATAGTAGTTATGCAAAATTTCGTTCATTTGTCCATTTGTGTTGGTTGGATGACATACATGGATTGATTATATTTTTTCCATTTTCTTAGATGCATAAGCTCGTAAACGTTCATTATTTGAACAAGTCGACATTTATGCTTGGAAATGACGATGAAGGGGAAGAGGCTATGGTTTTTGACACAAGTCCAAGCTTTGATGATCTTGTAGTTCAAGTGAGAAGCGTCATACATTGGAATGACTCAAATGCCGAGGTTAAGCTTATTGGGAGGTATGACGTTGGATTGGGAGTAAAGTCCCGATTAAAGAGTATGTCTATCACCTCCCAATTGCATTGGAATGTGTACAAGGAAAAAGTAGACGCATCACAAGACAAGTCTCTTGAGATCTTTGCCACAAAGGTTGATCCTCCTCCTCCTTTGCAAATTGATCTCAACCGCAATGCATCCTCCCCCATGCATGATGACAGTGCCGAGGTGTATGTCCCCAATTCTTCTAGCCAACCACCAAGTAGCCAACCCAATGAAGATCATATCAACGCTAGCGCCATAGTACTCCGTCATGATGCTATTCCTCATGTTGAAGAAGATGCTATTCCTCATGTTGATGATGATGCTATTGTTGCTCGAGAGGAGGATGATGTTTACTCGGAGAATGAAGAGATCCATTACAATCCAATTGGTAACTTGGATGTCATTGTGCGGCAACAAGACATGGACAGTACCCTCCCTTATAACCGTATGTGTGGGTATAACTCGGATGATGAGGGTCCGGAGGAAGAGTTGGATGAGGATGGGTTGACTGCGCAAGAAAACGAAATCTATAAGAAGGTGACCGGCAAGGAGAGAGGGCCGCCTTTGTTTAGAGATGTGAGTCTTGCGGACAATGCAGTCGTTGATGGTGGGATGAGATTATGGTTGTCCGAGCCAACGCCGTGCCCCAAATTCAGTGATCCTTGACCAGAAAATGAGGATGAGAATGCTCATTTGAAGAAAGGCATCAAGTTTGGTTCTTTGGTAGAGTTCAAGATATGGTTGTGTGACTATGCCATTAGGAACCATAGGCCCTTTGTTGTTGGTCATTCAAATCAAAAACTTCGGTACATGGTCAAATGTGACAAAGAAGGTTGCAAATGGATGGTCCGCGGTAGAAAAATCAAAGAAACCGGGCAATGGGTCTTGAAGAGTCATGTTGGCACTCACACGTGCGTACCCCCGGACAAGGCCGACGAAAGCAAAGGACACCGTCAACTCACGTCGGAGTATCTAGGATATAAATTGTTGCATCAAATAGCACATGATCCAACCGTGAAGGTCAAGTTTCTCATGTCTTCGATTGAGGAACAATTCGGACACCCGGTCAAGTACGGGAAGGCATGGATGGCGAAGGCAAACGCTATTAGGATGTTGCATGGTGATTATGAGGCCGCATATAACATTCTTCCCAAGATGTTGGCAGCCATTGCTCATCAAAACCCGGAATGCGCCATCGGGTGGAGTCAATTGACGGAGTGTTTCGTCGTGCCTTCTGGAGCTTTGGACAATGCATTGAGGCATTCACGTATTGTCGCCCGGTTTTGTCTATAGATGGTACATTCTTGACCGGCAAATACAAGGGCACATTGATGGTGGCGATGGCCCACTCTTCAAATGATAACGTGTTGCCGGTGGCATTTGCCTTGGTGCCTTCGGAGCACGATGATAATTGGGAGTGGTTTATGGGGCATGTGAGAACCAAGGTGATAGGCACGCGAGAGGTATGCATTATATCGGATCGTCATCATGGGATTCTTAAAGCAATAGATGTTGATATTCCCGGTCTTCCAAAGCTTCAACACCGTTGGTGCATGCGACACTTTGTTGCAAACTTTTACCGGGCATGCAAGAGCAAGGAGTTTTGCAAAGACCTTACCCTTGTTTGCGTTGCATTCAACACCGCCACATTCAAAAGCCGATATGATAAACTCCTCAAGGCTTTGGAGAAGAACAAAGGGGGGAAAGAATTCTTGGTTAGGCACTTTCCGGAGAAGGAAAAGTGGTCACGCGCTTACGATGAAGGAGGTATGCGATATGGGGACATGACAAGCAACATGGTGGAATGCTTCAACAATGTGTTGAAGGGTGTCCGTTCCTTGCCGGTGACCGCAATACTCAAGTACACTTTCATCAAGCTCAGTGAGTACTTCCTAAAGCATTCTGCAAGCACGGCCAACTGGATTGGGGAAAAGATGGACTATCCATTAGAGGTTCATGATTGGTTGTTGCATCAAGCGCGCAAGTCTGCCAAACAACAAGTGATCACATATAATGAAAAAGAAATGATCTATCAAATCGATGAGCCGGGTGGGACAACAAGGGACGGTAGGTCTTACGGTGGAGTTGCTTACGAGGTGCACCTGAAAAACCGTTGGTGCCAGTGTGAGAGGCCACACAAGTATCATTGGCCTTGCTCGCATTTGATGACCGCAGCACGGGTGAGAAACATGAACGTATCCGATGGCACAACGGTGCGGTTGCACAAGTTTACATTGGAACGAACAAGGTTGACGTGGGCGCCTCGGTTCAATCCTTTCCTTGATGCCTTACAGTGGCCTCAGTATGTTGGGCCAGACATTGTGCCAGATCCCGCACTCATGGTGCCTATGAGGGGAAGAAGAAGAAAGAAGAGATTCCGGAGTGACATGGATGATCTAGCTGGATACACCGGAATGAAGCAATTTGGTAGTGGTCATTTCATGGAGCCGCCGGAAAACAACAATTGTGGAGAATGCAATGACACAGGACACAACGTTAGGACATGCAAGAAACGAAGAACCAACACGGGCACTAGTCAAACACGTGGACGGAGCAGTAGCCTTGGAGGGGGCCGTGGCTTTGGAGGAAGGGCTAGCATTGGAGGGGGCCGCGGCCATGGAGGAAGGACTAGCCTTGGAGGGAGCCGTGGCCGTGGAGGAAGGACTAGCCTTGTAGGGGCCTGTGGCCGTGTATCCGGTGGTTCTAGGACACGTCGGGTTGATAGGGGAAGTCCTATCGACGTGTTACTCAATCCTGATGGTTGAAATAATGTGAATGGTACTACTTTTAATATGTTCATGCATGTGTTGATATATTTGCCCCTTTACATCTTCATATATGTTCATGCATGTGTTGATATATTTCAACCATGAAGACATGTCAATGTGTTCATATTTGGACTTAACATCTTTATTTATTGTAGGGCATGGCTTCATCCGGTTCCATCACGAGGCCACCGTGTGCTCACAATGAAGACATGCCACACAAGTGGAAGGACGCATCTTTGGACAAGGTGAAGGAGAAGGATGTGAAGATTCCGTCATGTTGGTGTGGAGATGTTTGCAAGGTGAAGGAGTCCACCGACCGAAAGAAGTCATGGACCGAAGGAAGGAGATATTTTGTTTGCCCCAATTATGCTTACGATCGTGCGCTTCCAACTAACGCCTATGACCTTCCACCGGTATGCTAGAGAAGTAACATGTTACTCTCAAATGTGTGTCAGCACTAACATCCGTTTTATATGCAGTCACCGCCTCCTCTATGCAAGTACTTCAGGTGGATAGATCATGAAGTGCCAAAAGATATCCAAAAGGACCAATTAGAAGATTGTTTTAGGCGCCAACGGCTGTTCGAAGAAAGGTTTCAAAGAGGCTTGGAGGAAGAGCGTCGTCAAAAAGAGAGGATGGAGCGGAAGCAACGCGAGGAGGAGAAGGCACGCCAAGCGAAGCTTGCTCGTGAGGAGGAGAGGGCAAGAAAGCTTGCAAGAGCTCGCAAGGCACAAGAGGAGGATGAGGCACGTGACAGGAAGGGGAAATGGCCCCGTATGACTCAGTAAAGCCTTCCCTTCGGTGGACTCGTCATGTAACCGGATGAAGCCATGCCAAATTTATCATCAACTATGTAGTACTAAGGCAAAAAGCCATGTGTCGTCAACTTGTCGTGAATGAATTTGCCATTTGTATTGAATTTGGTGTGAAGATGTTTGCAATGTGTTGTGAATGAATTTAGTTTGTTACTATATTCTGGGATTTGTCATGATTTTTATTGAAAAACTGTTGTGCTGGGAAGAGAAGTGGGATAGAACAGAACAGAGTACTCTGTTTTCGGAGTTACAACCCTACCGCCAGAGGCCATGGCGGTAGGATGCTGAACCCTACCGCCAGGTTGCATGGCGGCAGGGGGGGCAAAGTTTCTGTGACGAAGAAAACAAAACCGTTGGCGGTAGGACCAGACCCTACCGCCATCCCCTGTGGCGGTAGGGTGCTGGACCTTACCGCCAGATGCCAGGGCGGTACGCCAGCGAGCTGGCGGTAGGGTTGACCCTACCGCCACTCAGTAGGGTCAACCCTCGGTAGGGTCAACCCTACCGCCAGCTCGCTGGCGTTTCTCGTCACAGAAGATTTGCCACCCTACCGCCATGGCATCTGGCGGTAAGGTCCAGCACCCTACCGCCACAGGGGATGGCGGTAGGGGTCTGGTCACTCCTCTCCCCTGTTTCGCCCCATATGTGTCGAATGTTAGCATAATATACCCAATTCTATCAAATATTAGAATGATCATCTCGCAAGCACATACATAACTCAACTCAACATAGTTCATTACATTCACGAATAACAAATGTTCAAACTTATTAAAACATGACCCGATTCGGATGACATCGTTTGAAACTAATAACTCATGCTCAACGACACATTTTCTAAACAGGTAACATATTTCAAATACTTATCAGACGTTCAATTTGATCGTCACACGCTTGATTACGCTTCAGTTGAAAGTCTGTGGATCCTGCCCAATGACCCAACACACCATTCGTTTCACGGAACCAAGACCATGCAGCACGCCGAGCGGGATTCTCTGACACGCCCTGTTTGATTGCCCATCCTATGACCTGCCCGGATTTCCTGAAGTCCATCTCACGGAATTCTTCTTTGCTTGCAGTGAACGCAATCTCAACTGCCAAAGCATGTCTGCAAGCATATTCCCGGTCTTGCAGCTGATCAAGCATCCTCTCTTTCTCCTTCACAAGCTTTCGGAATGCTTTTTTCTCCTTAGCATCAGAAGGTTCCTCGATAAAGTGATACTTGCTGAAATCCTTCATGGCCGCATTTGCCTCATCACAACTCTTCAACCATGCTTCACATTCCTTCTTCAAGCAACGGTGTCGCTCCGCCATGATCTTCTGACACGCTAAGTTCATAGTCATGGATCGACTGTCCATCCTACATGAATATACGGGTTTAAGATGACATAAACAAAAACATAAAATAAATTAAGTAGAGTACAACACTCGGTTACTTGATAGGACATTCAACACTAAGTTCTTAATGAGTTTAAATGTTAAGGGTACAAGTCATAGTAGTTCAAACAACGACCAAGCATAGGGTACATGTCATTACAGTCCAAATGACAAAGATTACATAGTCTCATGCAATTCTATGCGGTGTACGGTCCCGGGTTGCAACAAATAACATCATTTCTTTCTTTGACCCATGCCCAATAAAATGCCCGGTTCTCATCCGACGAGAATGGTTGGCGAACTAACCAATCAATGACCTGACCATGATTGCCCATGTCTATCTCAGCATATTCTGCCGTTGTCGCACACAACATAATTTGCATTGCAAGATCACGCCTACAATTTTTTTCCGCCGTCTTGAGCTTCTTCATCAGCCTCTCCTTTTTGGTTATAAAATTTTCGGAACGGTCTTTATTGAAATAATTATATGAAAAGGCCCTACACTCCGCATTCAACGCATCAATGGCTTCGATCCACAAGTTCATCTTTTCCTCAATCAATTCGCGTTCACGGTTCGCCGCCGCCTCAGCAGAAGTTTCAAAGAAAACGAACGGTGCCATCCTACAATTCGAAAAGTTGCTATTAAAGTAACTTAGCTTTAATTGCTTTCTTAAGCCTAACCTAATCCTCATTATGTACATGAAGATTAGCACTATATCTAGGCACACAAACTTTTCTACAAGCAATTCTAAGCACATCATACATAAGGAAATCACAAACATAAACCTAAATGGATCATAGTAATTGATTAGACCACACTAAAATGATGAGCTAGGGTTTGCAATCAAATTACCAAATGCAAAGTAAACAAAGATCTCAACCAATCAAAAGAAGGGGGAATGGGGGAGGTACCTTGGGTGATGAAAATGCTCCGGATCCACCGGTGAAATCCCAAGCAAATGGAGTGGATCTAGGGGGGGGGGGTTGTGAGGGGGAGAGAGGGGGAAGAGGAGCTGAGCACGGGGAAGAAGAAGAGTGGGGAAGAAGAATGGTGGTGGGGCCCACAAACCAGCCCCTCCCCACCTTATCCACAACACAGGACCCTACCGCCATAGGCTATGGCGGTAGGGTTCAGTACCCTACCGCCGCAGGGAATGGCGGTAGGCCCTCAGCACCTGCCAACGGCCATCAGTCGCCGTCAAAGGGCCTACCACCGTAGGGTACGGCGGTAGGACACGCAACCCTACCGCCAGGCCCTCTGGCGGTAGGCAAAAGGGTCAGATCTCGAAATTTTTCCGAACGGGGGTCAGATCCCGATTTTGTTCGCAAAAAGGGTCAAAACACGAAATTTTTCCACGGGAGGAGTTCCCCTGAGCAGCAGCGATGGGCACGAAATTTATGTGATCTTCTGCTGAACAACATTGTTGTGCGTGTCTATGCTTGCTCCGCCGTCCGCCCGTCCCCAATGTTCAACCACAATGACCTTCTGAGCTTCGTCGCGCCATACCGGTGTCTTCTTCGAGCCTGTCCTCGACGCCGCCCACGACAATGTATGCGGTGCGTCGTCAAAACGGCACGCAGAGGTGTGGAGGGGAGGGGAAGGGTTCCCTAGAGGCGGGGGATGATCTGTGGCGGAGTCCATGGCGGCATAGAAGGATCCTTTGTGTCTGCGTGGTGGGTTCATGATGACAAAGGTGCACCTATGCGCGTGTTTTTAGGGGCGTGGCGTAAAAAAGGGGGTCGGGTAACTGACGAGCAGGGTGAGTGCATGAAGGCAACACGGTGGCATTTGGCCAGAGGAGCGGTAGGGGACAGAGAGGTCGGGCAGAGCTCATTCCCACAATAAGTACGTTCTCTTCGATCTTCCTAAAATACAAAAACAAATAGGCCCGGGGGGGGGGAGGGGGGGTAGGAGGAGAAAATCTAACCATGCTAGCTAATTCATGTATTACATGATCGCCTTCCCTATAACACTATTCAGACATGAGTAAAATCTAGACATATTACAGTCCTTTCTAATTAGAGATAGAGGGTTAGAGCATCTCAGCAGCTCTTTTAATCAAAAACAAATGTGCGGTGTCTAAACTGAATCCTGCTAGGCTAGTAGTATGAGATAGTGTCGTTGGGTTTTCGCCCCATGATGGGTTGCTCGATGGCGAGTGCTCACACTGAGTTTCCCGTTGATGCATTAAACTCGCTTTGCCCTTTCCAGTCTCCTTGAACTTTCTTGTATGGTTGTATTTTCGTTGTGAAAGTAATGGAAAGGGGTTATGTCCGGTTCAAAAGAAGTTGACAAAAAAAAGCCCTACATCAGTTTCCCTAAACCCACTAATTTTAAGTTCTCCCCAAAAACACCACATCTTTTCCATACTAGGGGAAGATGCACCTTTCCCTATATTTTCCCAACACATGCCACGTCAGCACACCGCCGAACATGACCATCGGACTACCCTCAATGCTCAGCGGACGCCCACGCGTCATTGGCGTCGACGCACATCACCAGCAGACCATGGTGCCATTGCCTGGCAAACCATCAGACTGCTGCGCCGCACCACCGCACCGTGCAAATGTCTGTCCGCTGTCGTGCCGCACCACCACGTCGCCTGCTGCTGGCCGCTGCCTCCGCCCGCGCCGCCGCCTGCCTCACACCCACACAGCCCATGCCGGCCCCCACCCCACTGTGCCGTCGTAGCTTCGCTGGTGCTTCCATGCACGCGAAAGAGAAAAAGAGAGACTAGCCGCTCACATGTGTGGGCACATATGTCATGCTAAGTATATATAGGGGAAGTTGTATTGGAGATCTGCTGCGGCAGCGCACATGTGAAATCCAAAAATATATTGGGAGAGCTCCAATAAGCACAGCATCTCTAACCGATCTTGTAATGTAGTCCCTCAAACAACCTCTTATCTTTAACTCCTTATATTTGGTCTGCTAAATATAAGCGGCTTGAAGACGATCCCAGAAACTTAACTCCCTAATATATTTTTTCGCCAAATCTTCCAGTTTTAGTATACATACTACATTTGAACTATATATTTACACACATATTAAATTCAAACATAATACATAAACTTCACACAATTCATAAATATTACAAATTCAAAGTTTACAAACCAAAGTATTCAAAGATCCTGGAATATCCCTATGCTTTATCTCGGGTTTAAATGAAGTAAAGAGCATGAAGCACAACTATGAAGTGTTATGGAGTAGCCACTGATACTCAAGCAGATCATCTTGAAGCTGGGTATGAACTCTTTAATTCTCGATGCTTCGATGCGAGGAATCTTTGTACCATGTTTGCATTGGGTTGAAGAAATCTTTCATAATCATGGCATAGCCCTGGGTTCTAACTCGGCTGATGTACGAACGGCAGAATTGTGTTCCTACTCTTGGCAGACGAAAATCCTTGTTGAAAACCATGCCAACGACCATTTTCAAGTCATCATCGTCTTCTTCCTCCTCCGATGATGAAGAGTCGTTGAAGATCAGCTGCCTCAACCTCTTCAACTACACTAGCATAGACTAGGTCCAATTCAATTGCTAAAAAGAAAAAAAAAGCAAAAAAAAAACTCACCTAGGCGTTTCGTCGAACACTTGAAGGACGGAGGAGATGATAAGGTCCGGCGGCGGCGTTGGTCCGAAGCCCAAGCGGCTAGTGATCCGCTATGCTTAGAGATTGCCCGCAGGCGACACAGGGGCTCGGAGGACGAATATGCGGTGCGTGCTTCCGGTGACGGGATCGACGCGATGGTGGCATTGATAGAGCTTGATTTCGACGACAACACCAACCGGCAAGCGTCTTGGAGTGGAGTAGGTGGGCGGCGGAGGCAAGGAGTTGGCGACGACAACACCAACTGACAACTATGTAGTGCGCGCTGGGGAGGGTGGCGATGCAGGGCGAAGGGAGGAAACTACACTCTGCGGGTGGAGGACTGAGTAGGGTAGTAATTTTTCTTACTTCTCTAACGCCGATATTGGTCGGCTGTTGGATGGATATGCTCTTACGTTTTGTTCTCTTTGAGGAGATGGAGGGCCACTTAGGAATCTATCAAAGTGAGTTTTTTTGTTAATTTTGATACTCGCTCCGATTCATATTAGTAATTATCTCAACGACGGTTAATATGGATCGGAGAGGGTAACTATTTCTACAGCATGAGGTCCAGGGAACCTGCCGGATTTTTTCCAACTCTGTTCAATGAACAGGGTGTGTGCAGCGTGCGTGAGCCGTTGGCGTGTGGGACGCGCCGTTGCAACAGAAAAGATCATCGAGCTCTCTCACGTGACGAGCGCGCCTCCGGCCGGTGACATCAGGGGACAGCACCGACGCGCCATTTTTCGTTGATATCCGGTGAGAGCAGCCACAGACGGGCATTAAACTCGCCCAGATCGCCCTGGCTAGCCTAGCGATACGGTAGAGTCAGTCAGTAGACACGGCCAAACCCAGTACTCCTACACCTCGTAGCGGAGTAGGAGAGGTAGTAGCGGGCCTGCTGGTTCTACTGCTGGTCCTACTACAGTAGAAGCAGCAGGCCTTGATTAGCCGGACCTCCCTAGGTCGCTAGCCTGATTACTCCAGTATCTTTCTCGTGACCACGCCGCGCGCAGAGTATCCCGGGTGAGACGTCGCTGTGCGAGCCTGTTCGCTTTCGTTTGGGGAGCGAAGCCGGGATTGGCCCGACGCCCTGCGGCCGCGCCGTCTGTGGCCGTCGCTGCTGCCGGCCACGCACCACACATGGAAGAGCGCGCGACGCCTTGCGTTTTTTTTAGTTGACGCTTTCGTACTTTGGCCGAATACATTTTTTTAGCATCAATGCAGACACAAACGCTCATATACACACGCATACACTCACTCATATAAACGCACACAAGCACATCCTACCCCCACGAGCACTTACGAGAGACTGAGCAGGCATACCATCTTGAGATTTACGAAGTCACCCTAGGCGCCTCGTCATCGACGGGAACGTCTCCTCCCACTGAGAGCGCATCGCCGGAAATCCTGAAATAAATCCAGGAATAATGCGAAGACCAGGATTTGAACCCTGGTGGGCTGGGGATACCACTGTCCACCTAACCATCTCAACCACAGGTTGGTTCGCACTTGGCTGAATACTTGATACAGCTGGTACTACAACATTTTTTTGTACAATCTATATTGTACTGCAGACTACGTTAGTGCCAGTGTAAAAAAACGCTCTTATGTTATCGGACGGAGGGAGTATGTGCTTTGCCTTTTGTGAGGAAAAGCAAGGAGGGCCTATTTTGGTCGTTGCAGAGTCTGAATGGTGCAATTTATTTCAAGGTTTGTCAAATTTTTTTTGTGAAAAGGACCCCAAAACTATATTAGAGAAGTCTAGTCATACGACTCACCCCAATAAAGATAGAAATAGAAATTACATTTGGGTTCCTGGGAACCAACCCACCACAAACACCGTCGCAGGAAGAGCTCGCGCCATCGCCGTCGTTGCCACCGCTCCCTCCTGGAGCCGGCATACCCTTACATACAACAATCGGACTATTTGGCAGAAGGGAAGTCTCCAATACAAGGCCCAAACGGACAAGCGCACAGGAATCGAAGAAGGAATCACCAGAAGCTTCTTGAAATCTCCCTCACCGAAGAGGAAGAGGAAGAAAGGCTGGGGCCGCCCATGAACAGGCAACCACAGGGCTCTTCGGCGGCGTCGGAACCTGCGCCAGCGAGGCGGGGGAAGAGCCCCGACACAAGAACCAACATCTTAACCGCCGATGCTGCCTCGTCAGCCAAAAATTGGAAACCTAGCCTCGCCCGTCCATGGAAAACGACAGGAATCTACCTCTCCGAGCCAACCGCGCCGCCCGCAGAGGCGATCGCAGGGAGGAGGTGAAAGCTCAGAGAAAACAAGCGCAGACACCGCCGCCACCTCCTGCATAACAATGATGCCACACACACGACTCCACTCCCTATGTACACGCCAAAACGAAGATCCGGGGTTCAAGTTACGTAGTTTTAGTTCAAATTTAAACTAAAACCATGCCATTTATTTATGAACGAAGGTAGTATTATATATTTTTTGTAGGAGTTAAACTTGGCCAAATGATAAAATCCTGACATGACTTTTTTGACTTTATTGTAGGAGTTAAACTTGGCCAAATGATAAAAACCTAACATCAGTTTTTTGACTTTTCCAAGCGAACGTCTCAATGATCATCAGATCGAATGCGTGGATCTCAAAGCATGGCAGAGGAGACACGTCAGCTTAAGAACCCCTTTGCCGAAAATTGACTGGATGCAAAATCTCTCTCCCCCCTCCAGTTTCTCTCATGCCCCCACTCGCACCCCATCTTCATTTTCTCCCCTACTTCCCAGATCTCAAATCCCACGCAAATCTTCCTCAACCATCATGGCTCCCTTGTCGGGCCGCGCACACATGGAGGTGATCCTGCTCCAAGCAATTTTGTCTTCTCCATATTACCATATCTCTAGAGCCAATAATTTTGCATCTGTTGCGTCCCGTTTCGTCCGGCAACCACTGCGGAGAACCAATTCCACATGCATGTTGTATGTGGTTTGTCATTCTGTAAAGTCACACACATTCGCGTGATGTCTCATATAATGAAATAGTTTCAGATTGATTGGTAGATGGTGCCACAAGAGTTTGTTTCAAGGAAATCCATGATATGACGGTTCCACCATGTAGGAATACAAAGACGGTCTGCAACGTGTGATTATGTTGTTTAGATAAATAGCCAGCATCAGTGTGTCCAATCATTTTAGAGTACTGGTTTATCCGAAACTAAAAAAATAGGTCAAGATCTATTGTACCTTGGATAAATGAAAAGATATTATTCACTCCTGACCAATGGCGTTTGGTGGGAGCTCCGTTGTGTATGGCAAGTAGATTTACTGTAAAGGTGAGGTCGGGTCTCGTGCAATTTGCAACATACACGAGCGCTTCGATGATATTAAGATATGGAACCTCAGGGTCCCAACATCTCTTCTCCATCATTCCTTGGCTTGAACGGATCTTTCTCTGTGCCCAGAGGTGAACCACCACCGGAATTTTTGATGAGTAGGACTTGTCCATATTGAGTTTCTCCAATATTGTCTGGATATAAGCAGCTTGGTGTACCAAGATTCTTGAGTGAAGATGCTCAAGTTAAAGACCTAAGAAAAATTTGGGTTTGCCCAAATCCTTCATCTCAAAGTCCATCTTTAGGTGATTGCGTACTTCATCAATATCTTGTGTGTTACCAATGATATTGAGATCATCGACATACACTGAAATCATGCAAAATCATCTCAATGCTTTTCTGATAAAGATACATGGGCAATTATCGCTGTTGGAATAACATTTGTGAAGAAGGAAATATTTCTTCAAAAAATGGATTTTTTTTCAGAATCACATGGCAAATTTTAGTTTTTTTCTAAGTAAAGTTATGTTCCACACATGGCAAATTTAGAAATATTTCTCCTTTTCTCAAATGGTAAAGTCACACATGTTTGTTTTCTAAACATGACAAGTTCACTTTTTTTCGTAATCTCAACATGGCAATGTTATGAATTTTCAAAGTTCTTTACAATCTTTTTGTAATGTCCACATGGAATTTTTTTTGAATTGTCTTCTAATAGTCACATGACTATTTCAGTACCATGGCAATTTTAATAATTGTACCATGGCAATTTTATTAATTACACCATGGTAGTTTCATTTTGTAGGTTCCATGGTAAATTTATTTGTTTACAAATGGCAACTTTTATTAATTCATATCATTGCAATTTCAATTGGGGTAGCATGTAAATTTTAGGCCCTGTTTGGTTCATAAGTCCTAGGACTTTTTTTAGTCCCAACTTATAAGTCCCAAGTCCCTAAAAAGTCCCTACGTGTTTGGTTCCCGGGACTTATAAGTCCAACTATAAGTCCCTATAAGACTCTCCTTGAGAGTCTTATTTCATAAGTCCCAAATGCCCACTTTAAGTCCCTATAAGTTCCTCCTGTTTGGTTTAGATGAGACTTATAGGGACTTTTTAAAGTCCCTAAACCAATAAGTCCCTCGAAACAAACACCCTCTTATTCCTTTAGACCATGGCAATCCTCTACTCTTAAATAGTTGCAACCCACTACCTATTTTTTCTCTTCATGCAACTATGCCACATCATCAAGTCATGCAAGTGGTCACTATTCTTAAACAGTTGCAAGCCACTACCTATTTTTGATCATCATTCAACTATGCCACAACATCAAGTTATGCATGTGGTCATAAGCTACAATTTGCGCACTAATCTATCCATGCAAGTATGCAACCATGCCGCCACAGTAATCATGTATATAAATTTGTTTCACTAATTTTGTGTGGGCATAGACAGTGTATATGTTGGACTCTTGGAGTAAACAAATGGTCATGCTACACATTTTAGTTATCTAGGCACCCCGTTGACTTGAATCCAAGATTTTTCGCTTTATACAAAATTTTATCACATTCTTCATATGCTTTATTGTTTTTAAAATATAAACTGGTACCAATCTTATTTTTTTTGCAATGGTTTTAGTTTTTCTGCACCTATTTTGTACTCCCTCTGTTTCTTTTTAGTCCGCATATAAGGTTTGGTCAAAGTTAAGCTTTGTATAGTTTGACTAACTTTATATTAAAAAATATAAACATTCATAATATGAAATCAATATTATCAGATGGGTCATGAAAGGTATTTTCATACTATATAGTTTTAGTATTGTAGATGTTCACATTTTTTTATATAAATTTGGTCAAACTTTGTGTAGTTTGACTTTGACCAAATCTTATATGCGGAGTAAAAAGAAACGGAGGGAGTACATCTGCTTTATCAAGGTCTCCCCAACAACGCGCAGGGCATCATCTAGTGTTATTAATTTTACAGTCTGTGAGCATGGAAAAAAACTTGTTCTCATGAAAATTTTAGGCCTTTTTGTTTACTCTAAGTCATGGCAATCTTGTAATTACATCTTGCTCACATGGCAAACATAGATATTTTTTCAATTTTTTAGTCCCATGAGGAAATGCAAAATACACACAATGCAAAAATTACATTTCAATAGTGATTTCATATAGCCTCATGGCAATTCCACATTTTTGGTGTCCAACACACGTCATTTTTTTTGCAACTTACTTGTACTATTCCTTTTTTTACATGGCAAATTTAGGTAAATTTCATAGGTCCTCGCAAATGTAAAATCATGGCAATTTTGCTAAATGCTCGCGTTCAGTTTTTATATAGTTTTTGCCATGGACCACGGCAACTTTGCTGTTTATATATGACATGTGTGCCATGCCATTATCTGTTGCATTTTTTAAGGAAATGTAGGTAACTTTTTTTGTTTGGACATGGGAAAAATTTATGATTTTTTTTGTTTTTTCATACTGTCATGGCCATTAAAGATTCTTTTGTATGTGTTTTTTATTGACAATTGGCAGAATTCATGCTATACAGGATGGGTCTGTT
Source organism: Aegilops umbellulata (assembly GCA_032464435.1). Taxonomy (NCBI): domain Eukaryota; kingdom Viridiplantae; phylum Streptophyta; class Magnoliopsida; order Poales; family Poaceae; genus Aegilops; species Aegilops umbellulata. Next base: position 547,294,471 of record CP136058.1, read on the forward strand.
TTTTGTTTGATGGCAACCGAAGTTTTGTCAGAGCAGACCAAAGTGTAGGAGAAGAAAATCTAGCCAAGCTAGCTAAGTCGTTGTAAAAAAAAAGCCAAGCTAGTTAAGTGATGCGCTACATGATTGCTTTCCCCCTGACAATTATAAGTCATGAGTAAAATCTAAGGGCATGTTAAATGGCCTTCTTGTTAGAGATGGAGGGCTCCTTTTAGGGTATAGAGGGCCACTCAGGAATCTACGGGACTCTCACCGAGTTTTCCCTATTCTGGTAACTTATCTCTACAGCGTGAGGTTTGGGGAACCTGCCGGATTTGCCCAACTCTCTGCTCAATCCAGAGGTGTGTGCAGTGTGCGTGAACCGTTGGCGTCTGGGACGCGCCATTGCAGCCGAAAACATCACAGAGGTCTCACGTGACGAGTGTGCCTCCGGCCGGTGACATGAGGAGACAGCACCGACGCCATTCTTTTTGTTGATATTCGGTGACCATGCATTAAACTCGCCCACATCGCCCTAGCTTAGGCAATACGGTACTAGTAGTAGACATGGCCAAACCCAGTACTCCTAGCGACGACCAAACTACAGTGGCGCAGGTATTCCTTAATTACCCGGACCTCCCTAGGTACGTAGCTAGGCTAATTACTCCAGGATCTTCCTCGTGAACACGCCGCGCGCAGAGTATCCCGGGTGAGACGTCGATGCGAGGGCCTGTTCGCCTACCAGTGCACGGGACGGCGGGATTAGCTGGACGCACTGCGGCCGCGCCGCCTGTGGCCGTCCCTGCTGCCGGCCACGCACCACATGCAAGAGAGCGAGACGCCGTCGTACTTGACCGAGTACCTGATACAGCTGGTAGTGCTGTATTCGTCTTTCGAGAGACACTATAGCGGGATTAGAAAATCCCACGTTAGCTCTGGACCAGCCGCCGCCTCCAAAGAACCCTAGATTTCTGCCTCCCACCGGCGCCGGCGCCGGTCCATCCCGTCTCCGGTGGCCCTATGGCCATGGAGGCGGAATGGATCTCGGCCCTTGCCGGTGGGAGGGCTTCGTTTTTAGATCTTTTTTCGAGCTTTGTTAGGATTTGTGTCCTGCGTAGGAAGGCGAGACTTCGCTAGCTCCCTGAAGATGGAATAAAGGTCTCCCTGTCTAGCCCCCGTTTCGGTGGTGCATCTTGCATCATCGGTGGGTGTGTGGAGTTGTGTCTCCGGCGGATCTGTCTTTGGTGGATTTGTTCGAATCTGTTCGTCGTTCGTCTTCGTTCGTGTGTTTTCAGGTTGGATTCTTTTGATCTACAATCTTCATCTGTGGCGGTTGCTGTTCTGGTGCGTTGGTTCTACGGGGCCTTAACACGACGATTTCCAGACTGTCTACTACAATAAGGTTTGCCCGGCTCCGGCGAGGGAGGGGCGATGACAGCGACGCGCCTTCAGCTCGCTTCAGTGCTTGTAGTCGTCGCTAAGGGGTCTACGGATCTAGATGTAATTTTTATTATTTCTAGTGTTCGTTGTACTATCATGATTGAAGATGAACAGATTGAAAGTTTTCCCCGCAAAGAAAAAGAGAGACACTATAGCGCACTTGTACAGTACTGCTCCCTCTGGCCAGGTGTACACGCACAATTCTAAATTCTCGGCTGCCCCCTAAACAGGATTGGCTTTCAACATGGTAATGACCCCTAACCAAGTGCTTGGCTGCATAATTCCCCTGCAAATCAACCCATCAGGTCGTTGCATGCACCTGGTTTTCCTAATCACGTATGTGCATGCGTGCATGCATTTTTTTAATGACAGTTGTTGCAGGCATGGGCACTTGTTGTCAACGTATGAAGACTGCGAACCAAACTATGTGTTTCCAGATTTTTATAGATAATACATATCTTACTTATAATTATAAAAATCAAGTTACAACCACGTAGAAGTCGATCTAACAAAACAGTAAATACGACAGTACAGTAGTCTTTGCGCAAAATACCTCCGTTAAAGAAGAAAAAAAATGCAATCAAGACCAACAGCTCCTCTTAGCTTGACTCCCATCTGCCTCCTGCACCATCGCACAACCCACCAGGGCGCGCCTGAGCCTCCTGCCGCGCCCTGATGGGTTGTGCCCCCCCTCGGAGCACCCTCAGGCGCAGGCAGGGCTCGTTGTGTTCCTCTCATAAAAAATCATCGTGGAGTTTCGTGGCATTTGGATTTCATCTGATATTGATTTTCTGCGATGTAAAATACATGAAAAAACAACAACTGACACTTGGTACTATGTCAATAGGTTAGTACCATGTCAATAGGTTAGTACCAAAAAATGATATAAAATGATTATAAAACATCCAAGATTGATAATATAACAGCATGAAACAATAAAAAATTATATATATGTTAGAGACGTATCAGCATCCTGATACGTCCATTTTGCATCATGCTTTTATATCGATATTTATAGCATTATGGGCTATTACTTCACATTATGTCACAATATTTATGCCTTTTCTCTCTTATTTTACAACGTTTACATGAAAAGGAAGAATGCCGGCAGCTGAAATTCTTGGCTGGAAAATGAGCAAATATTAGGGACCTATTCTGCACAACTCTAAAAGTCCTGAAACTCCACGAAAGTCAGTTTTGGAATATATTAAAAATATTGGGCTCGGAAAGCACTGATGTCTACTACGCAACCTTCTCCTTGTAGACGTTATTGGCCTCCAAGTGCAGAGGTTTGTAGGACAGTAGCAAATTTCCCTCAAGTGGATGACCTAAGGTTTATCAATCCGTGGGAGGCGTAGGATGAAGATGGTCTCTCTCAAGCAACCCTGCAACCAAATAACAAAGAGTCTCTTGTGTCCCCAACACACCCAATACAATGATAAATTGCATAGGTGCACTAGTTCGATGAAGAGATGGTGATACAAGTGCAATATGAATGATAGATATAGGTTTTGTAATATGAAAATATAAAACAGCAAGGTAACAAACGATAAAAGTGAGCGTAAACGGTATTGCAATGCTAAGAAACAAGGCCTAGGGTTCAACTTTCACTAGTGCAAGTTCTCTCAACAATAATAACATAATTGGATCATATAACTATCCCTCAACATGCAACAAAGAGTCACTTCAAAGTCACTAATTGCGGAGAACAAACGAAGAGATTATGGTAGGGTACGAAACCACTTCAAAGTTATTCTTTCCAATCAATCCGTTGGGCTATTTCTATAAGTGTCACAAACAGCCCTAGAGTTCGTACTAGAATAACATCTTAAGACACAAATCAACCAGACCCCTAATGTCACCTGGATACTCCAATGTCACCTCAAGTATCCGTGGGTATCATTATACGATATGCATCACACAATCTCAGATTCATCTATTCAACCAACACATAGAACCTCAAAGAGTGCCCCAAAGTTTCTACCGGAGAATCAAGACGAAAACGTGTGCCAACCCCTATGCATAAGTTCATGGGCGGAACCCCCAAGTTGATCACCAAAACATACATCAAGTGAATCACGTGATATCCCATTATCACCACTGATACGCACGGCAAGACATACATCAAGTGTTCTCAAGTCATTAAAGACTCAATCCGATAAGATTATTTTAAAGGGAAAACTCAATCCATTACAAGAGAGTAGAGGGGGAGAAGAAACATAAGATCCAACAATAATAGCAAAGCTCGCGATGCATCAATATCGTGCCAAATCAAGAACACGAGAGAGAGATCAAACACATAGCTACTGGTACATACCCTCAGCCCCGAGGGTGAACTACTCCCTCCTCGGCATGAAGAGCGCCGGGATGATGAAGATGGCCACCGGTCAGGGTTCCCCCCCTCCGGCAGGGTGCCGAAACAGGGTCCCGATTGGTTTTTGGTGGCAACAGAGGCTTGCGGCGGCGGAACTCCCGATCTCTTCTGTTCCTCGAAGTTTTTAGGGTATATGGAGATATATAGGCGGAAGAAGTACGTCAGGGGAGCCACGAGGGGCCCACGAGGGTGGAGGGCGCGCCCTAGGGTGGTGGGCGCGCCCCTACCTCGTGGCTCCTTCGTTTCTTTCCTAACATGCACTCCAAGTCCATCGGGTAGCTTTCCTTCCAAAAATAACTTCTCAAGAAGGTTTCATTCCGTTTCGACTCCGTTTGATATTCCTTTTCTTCGAAACACTAAAACAAGGGGAAAACAGGAACTGGCACTGGGCTTTGGGTCAATATGTTAGTCCCAAAAATAATATCGAAGTGTTTAATAAGGCTCATATACATCCAAAACATAATATAATAGCGTGGAACAATAAAAAATTATAGATACGTTGGAGACGTATCAAGCATCCCCAAGCTTAATTCTTGCTCGTCCTCGAGTAGGTAATGATAAAAAGAGAATTTTTGATGCGGAGTGCTACTTGGCATAATTTCAATGTAAATCTTCTTAATTGTGATATGAATATTCAGATCCAAAAGATTCAAGACAAAAGTTCATATTGACATAAAAATAATAATACTTGAAGCATACTAAGAAAGGAATTATGTCTTCTCAAAATAACATGGCGAAAGAAAGTTATCCCGACAAAATCATATAGTCTGGCTATGCTACATCTTCACCACACAAAGTATTTAAATCATGCACAACCCCGATGACAAGCCTAGCCATTGTTTCATACTTTAACACTTTCAAAACTTTTTCAATCCTCACGCAATACATGAGCGTGAGCCATGGATATAGCACTATATGTGGAATAGAATGATGGTTGTGAAGAAGACAAAAAGAGGGGAAGATAGTCTCACATCAACTAGGCGTATCAACGGGCTATGGAGATGCCCATTAATAGATATCAATGTGAGTGAGTAGGGATTGCCATGCAACGGATGCACTAGAGCTAAAAGTATATGAAAGCTCAACAAAAGAAACTAAGTGGGTGTGCATCCAACTCGCTTGCTCACGAAGACCTAGGGCATTTTGAGGAAGCCCGTCATTGCAATATACAAGCCAAGTTCTATAATGTAAAATTCCCACTAGTATATGAAAGTGACAACATAGGAGACTCTCTATCATGAAGATCATGGTGCTACTTTGAAGCACAAGTGTGGTAAAAGGATAGTAGCATTGTACCTTCTCTCTTTTTCTCTCATTTTTTATTTTTCTTATTCCTTTTTTTGGGCCTTTTCTCTTTTTTTATGGCCTCTTTTTTTCGTCCGGAGTCTCATCCCGACTTGTGGGGGAATCATAGTCTCCATCATCCTTTCCTTACTGGGACAATGCTCTAATAATGATGATCATCACACTTTTATTTACTTACAAATCAAGAATTACAACTCAATACTTAGAACAAAATATGACTCTATATGAATGCCTCCGGCGGTGTACCGAGATATGCAATGAATCAAGAGTGACATGTATGAAAGAATTTTGAACGGTGGCTTTGCCACAAATACTATGTCAACTACATGATCATGCTAGCAATATGACAATGATGAATGTGTCATGATAACCGGAATGGTGGAAGGTTGCATGGAAATACATCTCGAAATGGCTATGGAAAGGACATAATAGCTAGGTATGGTTGCTGTTTTGAGGAAGGTTTATGGTGGGTGTATGATACCGGCGAAAAGTGTGCGGTATTAGAGAGGCTAGCAATGGTGGAAGGAAGAAGAGTGCGTATAATCCATGGACTCAACATTAGTCATAAAGAACTCATATACTTATTGCAAAAATCTACAAGTTATCAAAGCAAAGTATTACGCACATGCTCCTAGGGGGATAGATTGGTAGGAAAAGACCATCGCTCGTCCCCGACCGCCACTCATAAGGAAGACAATCAATAAATAAATCATGCTCCGACTTCCTCACATAACGGTTCACCATACATGCATGCTACGGGAATCACAAAATTTAACAGAAGTATCTCTCAAATTCATAACTACTCAACTATCATGACTCTAATATCACCATCTTCATCTCTCAAACAATTATCTAGCCTCGAACTTTTCTTAGTATTCAACATACTCATAAGAAAGTTTTTACTAATCTTGAATACCAAGCATATTAGGATTATTTAAGCAAATTACCATACTATTTAAGACTTCTCAAAATAATATAAGTGAATCATGAGAGTTCATCTATTTCTTCAAAATAAAACCTCCGCCGTGCTCTAAAAGGATATAAGTTAAGAACTAGAGCAAATAAGAAACTACTTAAAAAAGATATGAGTGAAGATCAATGAGTAGTTAAACAATTATGTAGCTATGTGAAGACTCTCTAACATTTAAGAATTTCAGATCTTGGTATTTTATTCAAACAGCAACCAAAACAAAATAAAATAAAATGACGCTCCAAGCAAAACACATATCATGTGGTGAATAAAAATATAGCTCCAAGTAAAGTTACCGATGGAAGTAGACGAAAGAGGGGATGCCTTCCGGGGCATCCCCAAGCTTTGGCTTTTTGGTGTCCTTAGATTATCTTGGAGGTGCCATGGGCATCCCCAAGCTTAGGTTCTTGCCACTCCTTGTTCGATAATCCATCAAAATCTTTCACCCAAAACTTGAAAACTTCACAACACAAAACTCAACAGAAATCTCGTGAGCTCTGTTAGCGAAAGAAAACAAAAGACCACTTTAAGGTAATGTAATGAACTCATTCTTTATTTATATTGGTTTTAAAACTACTGTATTCCAACTTCTCTATGGTTTATAGACTATTTTACTAGCCATAGAGTCATGAAAATAAGCAAGCACCACACGAAAAACAGAATCTGTCAAAAACAGAACAGTCTGTAGTAATCTGTAACTAACGAAAACTTCTGGAACTCCAAAAATTCTAAAATAAATTGATGAACCTGAGGAATTTGTCTAGTAATCATCTGAAAAAAGAATCATCTGAAAATAGATTATTGACTCTAGTGCAAGTGGGAGACTGAAGGAAATATGCCCTAGAGGCAATAATAAAGTTATTATTTATTTCCTTACATATCATGATAAATGTTTATTATTCATGCTAGAATTGTATTAACCGGAAACATAATACATGTGTGGATATATAGACAAACAGAGTGTCACTAGTATGCCTCTACTTGACTAGCTTGTTAATCAAAGATGGTTAAGTTTCCTAACCATAGACAAAGGAGTTGTCATTTGATTAACAAGGTCACATCATTAGTTGAATGATCTGATTGACATGACCCATTCCAATAGCTTAGCACCCGATCGTTTAGTATGTTGTTATTGCTTTCTTCATGACTTATACATGTTCCTATGACTATGAGATTATGCAACTCCCGTTTACCGTAGGAACACTTTGTGTGCTACCAAACGCCACAACGTAACTGGGTGATTATAAAGGTGCTCTACAGGTGTCTCCGAAAGTATTTGTTGGGTTGGCGTATTTCGAGATTAGGATTTGTCACTCCGAATGTCGGAGAGGTATCTCGGGGCCTTCTCGGTAATGCACATCACATAAGCCTTGCAAGCATTGCAACCAATGAGTTGGTTGCGGGATGATGTATTACGGAACGAGTAAAGAGACTTGCCGGTAACGAGATTGAACTAGGTATTGGATACCGACGATGGGATCTCGGGCAAGTAACATACCGATGACAAAGGGAACGACGTATGTTGTTATGCGGTCTGACCGATAAAGATCTTCGCAGAATATGTAGGAGCCAATATGGGCATCCAGGTCCCGCTATTGGTTATTGACCGGAGACGTGTCTCGGTCATGTCTACATTATTCTCGAACCATAGGGTCCGCACGCTTAAGGTTACGATGACAGTTATTATGAGTTTATGCATTTTGATGTACCGAAGGAGTTTGGAGTCCCGGATGTGATCACGGACATGACGAGGAGTCTCGGAATGGTCGAGACGTAAAGATTGATATATTGGACGGCTATGTTCGAACATCGGAATGGTTCCGAGTGGTTTCGGATAATACCGGAGTGCCGGAGGGTTACCGGAACCCCCCCGGGAGAAGTATTGGGCCACATGGGCCTTAGTGGAGAGAGAGAGGGGCGGCCAGGGTGGGCCGCGCGCCCCCCCCTCCTCTGGTCCGAATTGGACTAGGAGAGGGGGGCGGCGCCCCCCTTTCCCTCTCCCTCTCCCCCTTCCTTTCCCCCTCCTAGTAGGAGTAGGAAAGATGGAGTCCTACTGCTACTAGGAGGAGGACTCCTCCTCCTGGCGCGCGCCACAAGGGCCGGCCGACCTCCCCCCTTGCTTCTTTATATACGGGGGCAGGGGGTACCCTAGGACACACAAGTTGATCCTTGAGATCGTTCCTTAGCCGTGTGCGGTGCCCCCTCCACCATATTCCACCTTGGTCATATCGTTGCAGTGCTTAGGCGAAGCCCTGCGTCGGTAACACATCAAGATCGTCACCACGCCGTCGTGCTGACGAAACTCTTCCCCGAGAGCTTTGCTGGATCGGAGCCCGGAGAACGTCATCGTGCTGTATGTGTGTCAAGAACTCGGAGGCGCCGGAGTAACGGCGCTGGGATTGGTCGGATCGCGAGGAGGACGTACGACTACTTCCTCTATGTTGTGTCAACGCTTCCGCTTCGGTCTACGAGGGTACGTAGACAACACTCTCCCCTCTCGTTGCTATGCATCACCATGATCTTGCGTGTGCGTAGGAATTTTTTTGAAATTACTACGTTCCCCAACAGGTGGGAGTATCATAAGAGACTTGAATACTATAAATTGTTTCCACATTAAAAGAGTAATGTTCAGAAAAAGGGTAATCATAATCATGACCAGTTTTATAAATATAATCATCACTATTTTTTATAGCATACGTTTCATCACAATAATCATCATAAGTAGCAACTTTGTTCTCATCATAATCGATTGAAACCTCTTCCAAGATAGTGGATACATCACTAAATAAAGTCATGACCTCTCCAAATCCACTTTCATAATTATCGTAATAAGATTCAACATCCTCCAAAATAGTGGCATCATTACTTCCTAAAGTTGACACTCTTCCAAACCCACTTTCATCAATATATTCATCATAGGTAGAAGGCATGCTATCATCATAACAACTTTTCATATCAAAACTTGAAAGGCTAAAAATATCATCTTCATCAAACGTAGCATCCCCAAGCTTGGGCCTTTTCATATCATAAGCATAATCACTCTCATCATTAATAGTAAGGATAGCACCAATAGTATATCAAATATTATTATCATATTCTTCCAAGCAAGTGCCAAAAAGATTTTCAAGATCATAAGAAGTATCATTATCTTCCCAATCATAATCATCACAACAAGCAATAGGCATAACGAGATCATCATCAAGTGCATCATCTTCATTTTCATGAGGCACAACAATAATAGGAGCAACATTATTTGGGAGAGATATCTTTTTACCTCTCTTCCTTTTTCTTTTCTTCTTCTTCACCAGATCATGTGTGGGTTCAATCTTCTTTTTGGAGCTCCTTATTAATGAGATTGGTTGAATAGAAGGCTCCTCCTCGTTACCTGATTCATCATAAGAAATAATAGGAGGATAATGGGAAGTCTCTTCCCTTTCGTTAGCATTCTCTTCATCTTCTATTTGTTTTATTTTCTTTATGTAATTGGCAATATAAGGATTTTCAATGCAATTCACCGCACAATACATATAAATCTTTTCTAGATCAAAATCAAGAAATCTATCAATATTAAACTTGGGAATACCCTCAGTTATACGTTTCATTTCCTCATACCCCAAAAGAAGACTAAGATCTTTATGATGCTCAAGGGTAATCAAATTATCACAATTTTTGGATACGATTTGGTCATGAAACAATTTGCATTGGAGGTTTGAATGACCATGTTCATTGCAAAGTTCACAAGGGGCGCGAAAAATATTGAATTTTTCAGCACAAACATCAAGACTTTCTTGCAACAATTTAGTTTCTAAATACTTATGCCTCTTGCAATATCTATATTCCCTATTTGGTGTATACTTGCAAACCCAATGCACTCCACAAAAATTGACATGTTTACAAGAGACATTTTCATCATAATTAGTGCAATCATCATTAGTACCATGGATATTCAAGGAGTTCATACTAAAAACATTGCAATCTTGCTCATCATTCAAAGATTTAGTGCCAAACATTTTAATGCATTCTTCTTCTAACACTTTGGCACAATTTTCTTTTCCATCATACTCACGAAAGATATTAAAAAGATGAAGCGTATGAGACAAACTCAATTCCATTTTTTTGTAGTTTTCTTTTATAAACTAAACTAGTGCTAAAACAAGAAACAAAAAGATTTGATTGCAAGATGTAAAGATATACCATCAAGCACTCACCTCCTCGGCAACGGCGCCAGAAAAGAGCTTTGTTGATGGGGTGTGAGTGCCGCTTACCTAGCCTCCCCGGCAACAGCGCCAGAAAAGAGCTTGATGTCTACTACGCAACCTTCTCCTTGTAGACGTTGTTGGGCTTCCAAGTGCAGAGGTTTGTAGGACAGTAGCAAATTTCCCTCAAGTGGACGACCTAAGGTTTATCAATCCGTGGGAGGCGTAGGATGAAGATGGTCTCTCTCAAGCAACCCTGCAACCAAATAACAAAGAGTCCCTTGTGTCCCCAACACACCCAATACAATGGTAAATTGTATAGGTGCACTAGTTCGGCGAAGAGATGGTGATACAAGTGCAATATGGATGGTAGATATAGGTTTTTGTAATCTGAAAATATAAAAACAGCAAGGTAACAAACGATAAAAGTGAGCGTAAACGGTATTGCAATGCTATGAAACAAGGTCTAGGGTTCATACTTTCACTAGTGCAAGTTCTCTCAACAATAATAACATAATTGGATCATATAACTATCCCTCAACATGCAACAAAGAGTCACTCCAAAGTCACTAATAGCAGAGAACAAACGAAGAGATTATGGCAGGGTACGAAACCACCTCAAAGTTATTCTTTCCAATCAATCCGTTGGGCTATTTCTATAAGTGTCACAAACAGCCCTAGAGTTCGTACTAGAATAACACCTTAAGACACAAATCAACCAAAACCCTAATGTCACCTGGATACTCCAATGTCACCTCAAGTATCTATGGGTATGATTATACAATATGCATCACACAATATCAGATTCATCTATTCAACAAACACATAGAACCTCAAAGAGTGCCCCAAAGTTTCTACCGGAGAATCAAGACGAGAACGTGTGCCAACCCCTACGCATAAGTTCATGGGTGGAACCCGCAAGTTGATCACCAAAACATACATCAAGTGAATCACGTGATATCCCATTATCACCACAGATACGCACGGCAAGACATACATCAAGTGTTCTCAATTCATTAAAAACTCAATCCGATAAGATTACTTCAAAGGGAAAATTCAATCCATTACAAGAGAGTAGAGGGGGAGAAGAAGTATAAGATCCAACTATAATAGCAAAGCTCGCGATACATCAAGATCGTGCCAAATCAAGAACACGAGAGAGAGAGAGAGAGAGAGAGAGAGAGAGAGAGAGAGAGAGAGAGAGAGAGAGAGAGAGAGAGAGATCAAACACATAGCTACTGATACATCAAGATCCGCCGGGATGATGAAGATGGCCACCGATGAGGGTTCCCCCCCTCCGGCAGGGTGCCGGAACTGGGTCCCGATTGGTTTTTGGTGGCTACAGAGGCTTGCGGCGGCGGAACTCCCGATCTCTTCTGTTCCTCGAAGTTTTTAGGGTATATGGAGATATATAGGCGGAACAAGTACGTCAGGGGAGCCACGAGGGGCCCACGAGGGTGGAGGGCGCACCCTAGGGGGTGGTGATGTCTACTACTCAACCTTCTCCTTGTAGACGTTGTTGGGCCTGCAAGTGCACAGATTTGTAGGACAGTAGCAAATTTCCCTCAAGTGGATGACCTAAGGTTTATCAATCCGTAGGAGGCGTAGGATGAAGATGGTCTCTCTCAAGCAACCCTGTAACGAAATAACAAAGAGTCTCTTGTGTCCCCAACACACCCAATACAATGGTAAATTGTATATGTGCACTAGTTCGGCGAAGAGATGGTGATACAAGTGCAATATGGATGGTAGATATAGGTTTTTGTAATCTGAAAATATAAAAACAGCAAGGTAACAAACGATAAAAGTGAGCGTAAACGGTATTGCAATGCTAGGAAACAAGGTCTAGGGTTCATACTTTCACTAGTGCAAGTTCTCTCAACAATAATAACATAATTGGATCATATAACTATCCCTCAACATGCAACGAAGAGTCACTCCAAAGGCACTAATAGCGGAGAACAAACGAAGAGATTATGATAGGGTACGAAACCACCTCAAAGTTATTCTTTCCAATCAATCCATTGGGTTATTCCTATAAGTGTCACAAACAGCCCTAGAGTTCGTACTAGAATAACACCTTAAGATACAAATCAATCAAAACCCTAATGTCACCTAGATACTCCAATGTCACCTCAAGTATCCGTGGGTATGATTATAAGATATGCATCACACAATCTCAGATTCATCTATTCAACCAACACATAGAACCTCAAAGAGTGCCCCAAAGTTTATACCGGAGAATCAAGACGAAAACGTGTGCCAACCCCTATGCATAGGTTCATGGGCGGAACCCGCAAGTTGATCACCAAAACATACATCAAGTGGCACGTGATATCCCATTGTCACCATAGATACGCACGGCAAGAGATACATCAAGTGTTCTCAAACCTTTGAAGACTCAATCCTATAAGATTACTTCAAGGGGAAAACTCTATCCATTACAAGAGAGAAGAGGGGGAGACGAAAGATAAGATCCAACTATAATAGAAAAGCTCGCGATACATCAAGATCGTGCCAAATCAAGAACACGAGAGAGGGATCGATCAAACACATAGCTACTAGTACATACCCTCAGCCCCGAGGGTGAACTACTCCCTCCTCGTCATGGAGAGCGCCGGGATGATGAAGATGCCCACCGGTGAGGGTTCCCCCCTCCGGCAGGGTGCCGGAACACGGTCCCGAGAGGTTTTTGGTGGCTACAGAGGCTTGCGGCGGCGGAACTCCTGATCTAATCTCCGTTCTGGAAGTTTTACGATACGTAGGTATATATGGGTGCAAGGGGTACGTCGGTGGAGCTGCGGGGGCCCCACGAGGCAGGGGGCGCGCCCTAGGGGGGTGGGCGCGCCCCCACCCTCGTGGCCAGCTCCCGTATCTTCTGACGTAGAGTCCAAGTCTATCCGGTGGCTTTCCTTCCAAAAATAACTTCTCCAGTTGATTTCGTTCCGTTTCGACTCCGTCAGATATTCCTTTTCCTCGAAACACTAAAATAGGCACAAAACAGCAAACCTGGGCTGGGCCTCCGGATAATAGGTTAGTCCCAAAAATAATATAAAAGTGGAAAATAAAGCCCAATATTGCCTAAAACAATAGATAATATAGCATGGAGCAATAAAAAATTATAGATACATTGGAGACGTATCAAGCATCCCCAAGCTTAATTCTTGCTCGTCCTCGAGTAGGTAATGATAAAAAGAGAATTTTTGATGCGGAGTGCTACTTGGCATAATTTCAATGTAAATCTTCTTAATTGTGATATGAATATTCAGATCCAAAAGATTCAAGACAAAAGTTCATATTGACATAAAAATAATAATACTTCAAGCATACTAAGAAAGGAATTATGTCTTCTCAAAATAACATGGCGAAAGAAAGTTATCCCGAAAAAATCATATAGTCTGGCTATGCTACATCTTCACCACACAAAGTATTTAAATCATGCACAACCCCGATGACAAGCCTAGCCATTGTTTCATACTTTAACACTTTCAAAACTTTTTCAATCCTCACGCAATACATGAGCGTGAGCCATGGATATAGCACTATATGTGGAATAGAATGATGGTTGTGAAGAAGACAAAAAGAGGGGAAGATAGTCTCACATCAACTAGGCGTATCAACGGGCTATGGAGATGCCCATTAATAGATATCAATGTGAGTGAGTAGGGATTGCCATGCAACGGATGCACTAGAGCTAAAAGTATATGAAAGCTCAACAAAAGAAACTAAGTGGGTGTGCATCCAACTCGCTTGCTCACGAAGACCTAGGGCAATTTGAGGAAGCCTGGGGGAGTCCTGGATTAGGGGGTATCCGGATAGCCGGACTATACCTTCGGCCGGACTCCTGGACTATGAAGATACAAGATTGAAGACTTTGTCCCGTGTCCCGAAGGGACTTTCCTTGGCGTGGAAGGCAAGCTTGGCGATACGGATATGTAGATCTCCTACCATTGTAACCGACTCTGTGTAACCCTAGCCCTCTCCGGTGTCTATATAAACCGGAGGGTTTTAGTCCGTAGGACACAACAACAATCATACCATAGGCTAGCTTTTAGGGTTTAGCCTCTCTGATCTCGTGGTAGATCTACTCTTGTACTACTCATATCATCAATATCAATCAAGCAGGAGTAGGGTTTTACCTCCATCGAGAGGGCCCGAACCTGGGTAAAAACATCGTGTCCCTTGTCTCCTATTACCATCCGCCTAGACGCATAGTTCAGGACCCCCTACCCGAGATCCGCTGGTTTTGACACCTACATTGGTGCTTTCATTGAGAGTTCCTCTGTGTCGTCGCTTTTAGGCTCGATGGCTCCTCCGATCATCAACAACGATGCGGTCCAGGGTGAGACTTTTCTCCCCGGACAGATCTTCGTATTCGGCGGCTTTGCACTGCAGGCCAATTCGCTTGGCCATCTGGAGCAGATCGAAAGCTATGCCCCTGGCCATCAGGTCAGATTTGGAAGCTTGAACTACACGGCTGATATCCGCGGAGACTTGATCTTCGACGTGAAGGAAATATGCCCTAGAGGCAATAATAAAGTTATTATTTATTTCCTTATATCATGATAAATGTTTATTATTCATGCTAGAATTGTATTAATTGGAAACATAATACATGTGTGAATACATAGACAAACAGAGTGTCACTAGTATGCCTCTACTTGACTAGCTCATTAATCAAAGATGGTTATGTTTCCTAACCATGAACAAAGAGTTGTTATTTGATTAACGAGATCACATCATTAGTTGAATGATCTGATTGACATGACCCATTCCATTAGCATAGCACCCGATCGTTTAGTATGTTGCTATTGCTTTTATCCATGACTTATACATGTTCCTTTAACTATGAGATTATGCAACTCCCGTTTACCGTAGGAACACTTTGTGTGCTACCAAACGTCACAACGTAACTGGGTGATTATAAAGGTGCTCTACAGGTGTCTCCGAAGGTACATATTGGGTTGGCATATTTCGAGATTAGGATTTGTCACTCCGATTGTCGGAGAGGTATCTCAGGGCCTTCTCGGTAATGCACATCACATAAAGCCTTGCAAGCATTGCAACCAATGAGTTAGTTGCGGGATGATGTATTACGGAACGAGTAAAGAGACTTGCCGGTAACGAGATTGAACTAGGTATTGGATACCGACGGTCGAATCTCGGGCAAGTAACATACCGATGGACAAAGGGAACAACGTATGTTGTTATGCGGTCTGACCGATAAAGATCTTCGCAGAATATGTAGGAGCCAATATGGGCATCCAGGTCCCGCTATTGGTTATTGACCGGAGACGTGTCTCGGTCATGTCTACATTGTTCTCGAACCGTAGGGTCCGCACGCTTAAGGTTTCGATGACAGTTATATTATGAGTTTAAGAGTTTTGATGTACCGAAGGAGTTCGGAGTCCCGGATGAGATTGGGGACATGACGAGGAGTCTCGAAATGGTCGAGACGTAAAAATCGATATATTGGACGACTATATTCGGACAACGGAAAGGTTCTGAGTGATCCGGGTATTTTCGGGAGTTTCGGGGAGTTACGGGATTACGGGAGAAGTAATGGGCCTTGATGGGCTTTAGTGGGAAGAGGAAAAGGCTGCTGCGCCCCCCCTCCCCTTTGGTCCGAATTGGACTAGGGAAAAGGGGGCCGGCCACCTTTCCTACTCCTCCTATTCCTTCTCCCTTCCTCCCCTCTTGGTGGACTCCTACTAGGACTTGGAGACCTAGTAGGACTCCACACCATGGCGCGCCAAACCCTAGGCCGGCCACCCCCTCCCTTGCTCCTTTATATACGGGGGCAGGGGGCACCCCATAGAGACACAATTGATCATTGAGATCTTTCCTTAGCCGTGTGCGGTGCCCCCTTCCACCAAATTCCACCTCGGTCATATCGTTGCAGTGCTTAGGCGAAGCCCTGCGCCGGTAACACATCAAGATCGTCACCACGCCGTCGTGCTGACGGAACTTTTCCCCGACGCTTTGCTGGATCGGAGCCCGGGGATCGTCTTCGAGCTGAACGTGTGCCAAGAACTCGGAGGTGCCGGAGTAACGGTGCTGTGATCGGTTGGATCGCGAGGAGAACGTACGACTACTTCCTCTACGTTGTGTCAACGCTTCCGCTTCGGTCTACGAGGGTACGTAGACAACACTCTCCCCTCTCGTTGCTATGCATCACCAGGATCTTGCGAGTGCGTAGGAAATTTTTTGAAATTACTACGTTCCCCAACAGTGGCATCCGAGCCTAGGTTTTATGGTTTGATGTTATTTGCACGAGTAGAACACAAGTGAGTTGTGGGCGATACAAGTCATACTGCCTACCAGCATGTCATACTTTGGTTCAGCGGTATTGTTGGACGAGACGATCCGGACCAACCTTACGCGTACGCTTACGCGAGACCGGTTCCCTCGACGTGCTTTGCACATAGATGGCTTGCGGAAGACTGTCTCTCCAACTTTAGTTGAACCGAGTGTGGCTACGCCCGGTCCTTGAGAAGGTTAAAACGGAGTCTATTTGACAAACTATCGTTGTGGTTTTGATGTGTAGGTAAGATGAGTTCTTGCTTAAGCCCGTAGCAGCCACGTAAAACTTGCAACAACAAAGTAGAGGACGTCTAACTTGTTTTTGCAGGGCATGTTGTGATGTGATATGGTCAAGACATGATGCTAAATTTTATTGTATGAGATGATCATGTTTTGTAACCGAGTTATCGGCAACTGGCAGGAGCCAGATGGTTGTCGCTTTATTGTATGCAATGCAATCGCGATGTAATGCTTTACTTTATTACTAAGCGGTAGTGATAGTCGTGGAAGCATAAGATTGGCGAGACGACAACGATGCTGCGATGGAGATCAAGGTGTCGCGCCGGTGACGATGGTGATCATGACGGTGCTTCGGAGATGGAGATCACAAGCACAAGATGATGATGACCATATCATATCACTTATATTGATTGCATGTGATGTTTATCTTTTTATGCATCTTATCTTGCTTTGATTGACGGTAGCATTATAAGATGATCTCTCACTAATTATCAAGAAGTGTTCTCCCTGAGTATGCACCGTTGCGAAAGTTCTTCGTGCTGAGACACCACGCGATGATCGGGTGTGATAGGCTCTACGTTCAAATACAACGGGTGCAAAACAGTTGCACACGCGGAATACTCAGGTTATACTTGACGAGCTATGCATATAAGATATGACCTCGGAACACGGAGACCGAAAGGTTGAGCGTGAATCATATAGTAAATATGATCAACATAGTGATGTTCACCATTGAAACTACTCCATCTCACGTGATGATCGGACATGGTTTAGTTGATTTGGATCACGTGATCACTTAGAAGATTAGAGGGATGTCTATCTAAGTGGGAGTTCTTAAGTAATATGATTAATTGAACTTAAATTTATCATGAACTTTGTCCTGGTAGTATTAGCATATCTATGTTGTAGATCAATAGCTCGCGTTGTTGCTTCCCTGTGTTTATTTTGATATGTTCCTAGAGAAAATTGTGTTGAAAGATGTTAGTAGCAATGATGCGGATTGGATCCGTGATCTGAGGTTTATCCTCATTGCTGCACAGAAGAATTATGTCCTTGATGCACCGCTAGGTGACGGACCTTTTGCAGGAGCAGATGCAGACGTTATGAACGTTTTGCTAGCTCAATATGATGACTACTTAATAGTTTAGTGCACCATGCTTAACTGCTTAGAATCGGGACTTCAAAGACGTTTTGAACGTCATGGACCATATGAGATGTTCCAGGAGTTGAAGTTAATATTTCAAGCAAATACCCGAGTTGAGAGATATGAAGTCTCCAACAAGTTCTATAGCTAAAAGATGGGGGAGAATCGCTCAACTAGTGAGCATGTGCTCAGATAGTCTGAGTACTACAATCGCTTGAATCAAGTGGGAGTTAATCTTCCAGATAAGATAGTGATTGACAGAATTCTCTAGTCACCATCACCAAGTTAGTAGAACTTCATGATGAACTATAATATGCAAGGGATAACGGAAAATATTCCCAAGCTCTTCGCGATGCTAAAATCGGCGAAGGTAGAAATCAAAGAAAAACATTAAGTGTTGATGGTTGACAAGATCACTAGTTTCAAGAAAAGGGCAAAAGGAAAGAAGGGGAATTTCAAGAAGAACGGCAAGCAAGTTGCTGCTCAAGTGAAAAAACCCAAGTCTGGTCCTAAGCCTGAGACTAAGTGCTTCTACTGCAAAGGGACTGGTCACTGGAAGCGGAACTACCCCAAGTGATTGGCGGATAAGAAAGGATGGCAAAGTGAACATAAGTATATTTGATATACATGTTATTGATGTGTAGTTTACTAGTGTTCATAGCAACCCCTCAGTATTTGGTACTAGTTCAAGTTGCTAAGATTAGTAACTCGAAACGGGAGTTGCAGAATGAACAGAGACTAGTTAAAGGGTGAAGTGACGATGTGTGTTGGAAGTGGTTCCAAGATTGATATGATCATCATCGCACACTCCCTATACTTTCAGGATTAGTGTTGAACCTAAATAAGTGTTATTTGGTGTTTGCGTTGAGCATGAATATGATTTGATCATGTTAATTGCAATACAGTTATTCATTTAAGTTAGAGAACAATTGTTGTTCTGTTTACATGAATAAAACCTTCTATGGTCATACACACCAATGAAAATAGTTCATTGGATCTCGATCGCAGTGATACACATATTCATAATATTGAAACCAAAAGATGCGAAGTTAATAATGATAGTGCAACCTATTTGTGGCACTGCCGTTTAGGTCATATTGGTGTAAAGCGCATGAAGAAACTCCATACTGATGGGATTTTGGAATCACTTGATTATGAATCACTTGATGCTTGCGAACCATGCCTCTTGGGCAAGATGACTAAAACACCGTTCTCCGGAACAATGGAGCAAGCAACAGATTTGTTGGAAATCATACATACTGATGTATGTGGTCCGATGAATATTAAGGCTCGCGACAAGTATCATTATTTTCAGAACTTCACAGATGATTTGAGCAGATATGGGTATATCTACTTGATGAAACATAAGTCTAAAACATTTGAAAAGTTCAAAGAAATTTAGAGTGAAGTGGAAAATCATCGTGACAAGAAAATAAAGGTTTCTACGATCAGATCGCGGAGACAAATATTTGAGTTACGAGTTTGGTCTTCAATTAAAACAATGTGGAATAGTTTCACAAATTCATGCCACCTGGAAGACAACAGCATAATGGTGTGTCCGAACGTCATAACTGTACTTTATTGGATATAGTACAATCTATGATGTTTCTTACCGACTTACCAATATCGTTTTGGGATCATGCATTAGAGACAGCTGCATTCACGTTAAAAAGGGCACCATCTAAAGTCCGTTGAGACGACACAATCTGAACTGTGGTTTGGCAAGAAACCAAAGTTGTCGTGTCTTAAAGTTTGGGGTTGTGATGCTTACATGAAAAAGTTTCATCCTGATAAGCTCAAACCAAAATCGGAAAAATATGTCTTCATAGGATACCCAAAGAAGACAGTTGGGTACACCTTCTATCACAGATCCGAAGGCAAGATATTCGTTGCTGAGAATGGATCCTTTCCAGAGAAGGAGTTTCTCTCGAAAGAAGTGAGTGGGAGGAAAGTAGAAAACTTGATAAGGTAATTGTACCTTCTCCCTTATTGGAAAGGAGTTCATCACAGAAATCTGTTCTTGTGAGTACTACACCAATTAGTGAGGAAGCTAATGATGATGATCATGTAACTTCAGATCAAGTTACTACCGAATCTCGTAGGTAAACCAGAGTGAGATCCGCACCAGAGTGGTACGGTAATCCTGTTCTGGAAGTCATGTTACTAGACCATGATGAACTTGCGAACTATGAGGAAGCGATGATGAGCCCAGATTCCGCGAAATGGTTAGAGGCCATGAAATCTGAGATATGATCCATGTATGAGAACAAAGTATGGACTTTGATGGATTTGCCCGATGATCGGCAAGCCAAAGAAAATAAATGGATCTTGAAGAGGAAGACGGACACTGATAGTAGTGTTACTATCTACAAAGCTAGAATTGTCGCAAAAAGGTTTTCGACAAGTTCAAAGTATTGACTACGATGAGAGTTTCTCACTCGTATCTATGCTTAAGTCTGTCCGAATCATGTTAGCAATTGCCGCATTTTATGAAATCTGGCAAATGGATAAACAAAACTACATTCCTTAATGGAGAGTTGTAAATGATACAACCAGAAGGTTTTGTCGACCATAAAGGTGCTAATAAAGTGAGCAAGCTCCAGCGATCCATCTATGGACTGGTGCAAGCATCTCAGAGTTGGAATATACGCTTTGATAAGTTGATCAAAGCATATAGTTTTATACAGACTTATGGTGAAGCCTGTATTTACAAGAAAGTGAGTGGGAGCACTACAACATTTCTGATAAGTATATGTAAATGACATATTATTGATCGGAAATAATGTAGAATTATTCTGTGAAGCATAAAGGAGTTTTTTGAAAGGAGTTTTTCAAAGAAAGACCTCGGGGAAGCTACTTACATATTGAGCATCAAGATCTATAGAGATAGATCAAGACGCTTGATAAGTTTTTTCAATGAGTACATACCTTGACAAGATTTTGAAGTAGTTCAAAATGGAACAGTCAAAGAAAGAGCTCTTGCCTGTGTTACAAAGTGTGAAATTGAGTAAGACTCAAAACCCGACCACGGCAGAAGATAGAAAGAGAATGAAAGTCATTCCCTATGCTTTGGCCATAGGTTCTATAAAGTATGCCATGCTGTGTACCAGACCTATTGTATACCCTACCCTGAGATTGGCACGGGAGTACAATAGTGATCTAGGAGTAGATCACTGGACGGCGGTCAAAATTATCCTTAGTGGAATAAGGATATGTTTCTCGATTATGGAGGTGACAAAAAGGTTCGTCGTAAAAGGTTACGTCGATGCAAGTTTTGACACTAATCTAGATGACTCTAAGTCTCAATCTAGATACATATTGAAAGTGGGAGCAATTAGCTAAAGTAGCTCCGTGCAGAGCATTGTAGACATAGAAAATTGCAAAATACATAATGGATCTGAATGTGGCAGACCCGTTGACTAAATTTCTCTCACAAGCAAAACATGATCACACCTTAGTACTCTTTGGGTGTTAATTACATAGCGATGTAAACTAGATTACTGAATCTAGTAAACCCTTTGGGTGTCGGTCACATAGCGATGTGAACTATGGGTGTTAATCACATGATGATGTGAACTATTGATGTTAATCACATGGTGATGTGATCTAGATTATTGACTCTAGTGCAAGTGGGAGACTGAAGGAAATATGCCCTAGAGGCAATAATAAAGTTATTATTTATTTCCTTATATCATGATAAATGTTTATTATTCATGCTAGAATTGTATTAATTGGAAACATAATACATGTGTGAATACATAGACAAACAGAGTGTCACTAGTATGCCTCTACTTGACTAGCTCATTAATCAAAGATGGTTATGTTTCCTAACCATGAACAAAGAGTTGTTATTTGATTAACGAGATCACATCATTAGTTGAATGATCTGATTGACATGACCCATTCCATTAGCATAGCACCCGATCGTTTAGTATGTTGCTATTGCTTTTATCCATGACTTATACATGTTCCTTTAACTATGAGATTATGCAACTCCCGTTTACCGTAGGAACACTTTGTGTGCTACCAAACGTCACAACGTAACTGGGTGATTATAAAGGTGCTCTACAGGTGTCTCCGAAGGTACATATTGGGTTGGCATATTTCGAGATTAGGATTTGTCACTCCGATTGTCGGAGAGGTATCTCAGGGCCTTCT
This sequence comes from Aegilops umbellulata, assembly GCA_032464435.1. Classification (NCBI taxonomy): domain Eukaryota; kingdom Viridiplantae; phylum Streptophyta; class Magnoliopsida; order Poales; family Poaceae; genus Aegilops; species Aegilops umbellulata. Next base: position 547,316,577 of record CP136058.1, read on the forward strand.
CGGTAATGCACATCACATAAAGCCTTGCAAGCATTGCAACCAATGAGTTAGTTGCGGGATGATGTATTACGGAACGAGTAAAGAGACTTGCCGGTAATGAGATTGAACTAGGTATTGGATACCGACGGTCGAATCTCGGGCAAGTAACATACCGATGGACAAAGGGAACAACGTATGTTGTTATGCGGTCTGACCGATAAAGATCTTCGCAGAATATGTAGGAGCCAATATGGGCATCCAGGTCCCGCTATTGGTTATTGACCGGAGACGTGTCTCGGTCATGTCTACATTGTTCTCGAACCGTAGGGTCCGCATGCTTAAGGTTTCAATGATAGTTATATTATGAGTTTATGAGTTTTGATGTACCGAAGGAGTTCGGAGTCCCGGATGAGATTGGGGACATGACGAGGAGTCTCGAAATGGTCGAGACGTAAAAATCGATATATTGGACGACTATATTCGGACATCGGAAAGGTTCTGAGTGATCCGGGTATTTTCGGGAGTATCGGGGAGTTACGGGATTACGGGAGAAGTAATGGGCCTTGATGGGCTTTAGTGGGAAGAGGAAAAGGCTGCTGCGCCCCCCCTCCCCTTTGGTCCGAATTGGACTAGGGAAAAGGGGGCCGGCCACCTTTCCTACTCCTCCTATTCCTTCTCCCTTCCTCCCCTCTTGGTGGACTCCTACTAGGACTTGGAGACCTAGTAGGACTCCACACCATGGCGCGCCAAACCCTAGGCCGGCCACCCCCTCCCTTGCTCCTTTATATACGGGGGCAGGGGGCACCCCATAGAGACACAATTGATCATTGAGATCTTTCCTTAGCCGTGTGCGGGGCCCCCTTCCACCAAATTCCACCTCGGTCATATCGTTGCAGTGCTTAGGCGAAGCCCTGCGCCGGTAACACATCAAGATCGTCACCACGCCGTCGTGCTGACGGAACTCTTCCCCGACGCTTTGCTGGATCGGAGCCCGGGGATCGTCATCGAGCTGAACGTGTGCCAAGAACTCGGAGGTGCCGGAGTAACGGTGCTGTGATCGGTTGGATCACGAGGAGAACGTACGACTACTTCCTCTACGTTGTGTCAACGCTTCCGCTTCGGTCTACGAGGGTACGTAGACAACACTCTCCCCTCTCGTTGCTATGCATCACCATGATCTTGCGTGTGCATAGGAATTTTTTTGAAATTACTACGTTCCCCAACACGACAGATTTGAGCCACAACCGGGCACGCCGCACTGTCGCGAAGGGCATGATCTAGCTCTGCTGCCGGGCAGTGCCTTGGAGGCCGCACCCATGTCCGCTCCGACTCTTAGCTCGGAGCCGACTGCGTCAATTGAGGACGGGTGGTTGGACACCGCCTCGGGGGCTGCAATCTCTACGGCGATGGAGCCGAACACCATTCCTATTCTCCGTGAGGCCCGTGGCTCCAAGGTGCCGGACTCCTCTCCGGACTCCGAGCCTCCCGCGCCCTTGCCAATCGAATCCGATTGGGCGCCGGTCATGGAATTCACCGCCACGGATATCTTTCAGCACTCACCCTTCGGCGATATTCTGAACTCACTAAAATCTCTCTCTCTATCAGGAGAGTCCTGGCCGGACTATGGTCAGCAAGGTTGGGATCTGGATGACGAAGAAATTCAAAGCCCACCCACCACCCACTTCGTAGCCACTGTCGATGATTTAACCGACATGCTCGACTTCGACTCCGAAGACATCGACGGTATGGATGACGATGTAGGAGACGAACAGGAACCAGCGCCTATAGGGCACTGGAAAGCCACCTCATCATATGATATATACATGGTGGACACCCGAAAAGAAGGCAATGGCGATGGAACAGCAGAGGATGACCCCTCCGAGAAGCAGCCTAAGCGCCGGCGTCAGCGGCGCTGCTCTAAATCCCGCCACAGCAAAAACGGTGATTCCGGCACGGGAGATAACAACACCCTGGACAATGCCGAAGACAACCCCTCCAGCAGGATTCTGCATAGGAGGACGGAGAAGCTAGCCCTCATGAGAAAGCGGCAGACAAAGAGATGGAGGACGATAATTACATGCCTCCCTCCAAAGACGAGGCAACCCTCGACGACGACGAATTTGTCGTGCCAGAGGATCCCGTCGAACAAGAGCGTTTCAAATGCAGGCTTATGGCCACGGTGAGCAGCCTCAAGAAAAAACAACAACAACTTAGAGCTGATCAAGATTTGCTAGCCGACAGATGGACTGAAGCCCTCACGGTCGAAGAGTATGAACTCGTACGCCCCTCCAAGAGCTACCCAAAGCGCAGGCTGTTACCCTGACTAGAGGAGGAAGCACCTAAACCTACATCACCAGCGCATGACGCGGCCGACCGGCCACCTCGTGGTCGTGACAGGGAGGCCTCACGGCCCACCGTTCAAGCCGCACCCCGGCGATGCTCAAAAAATATCAAGGCACGGGGAAATGCGCAAGACCTGTGGGACGGTAAACAAGATCGATCTACGGATCGCGTGGGCGCCCCACGGCACGAGACGGTAATCGTCACGCCGGATACAGTAAATCCGGCCGGGACGAACACAGCGGACAAAGCTCGTTCGAGTTGCGTCGTGATATAGCCCAATACAGAGGCGCCGCACACCCACTATGCTTCACAGATGAAGTAATGGATCATCAAATCCCCGAGGGTTTCAAACCCGTGAACATCGAATCATACGATGGCACAACAGATCATGCGGTATGGATCGAGGACTATCTCCTTCATATCCACATGGCCCATGGTGATGACCTACACGCCATCAAATACCTCCCACTCAAGCTCAAAGGACCAGCACGGCATTGGCTTAACAGCTTGCCAGCAGAATCAATTGGTTGTTGGCAGGACCTGGAACACGCATTCCTCGACAATTTCCAGGGCACTTATGTGCGACCACCAGACGCCGATGACCTTAGCCACATAATTCAGCAGCCAGAGGAATCGGCCAGACAATTCTGGACACGGTTCCTAACCAAGAAAAATCAAATCGTCGACTGTCTGGACGCAGAGGCCCTAGCAGCCTTCAAGCATAACATCCGCGACGAGTGGCTTGCACGACACCTAGGACAGGAAAAGCCGAAATCTATGGCAGCCCTCACAACACTTTTGACCCACTTTTGCACGAGAGAAGACAGCTGGCTAGCTCGTAGCAATAACATGACCGAGAGCCCTGGTAATTCGGATACCAAGGACAGCAGTGGCAGGTCGCGTCGCAACAAGCAAAAGCGCCGCATTAACGGCGACAATGCTGAGGATACAACAGTTAATGCCGGATTTAGAGGCTCTAAACCCGGTCAGCAGAAAAAGCCATTCAAAAGAAATACTCCGGGCCCGTCCAGTTTGGACCGAATACTCGACCGCTCATGCCAGATACATGGCACCCCCGAAAAACCAGCCAATCACACCAACAGGGATTGTTGGGTGTTCAAGCAGGCAGGCAAGTTAAATGCCGAAAGCAGAGACAAGGGGCTGCATAGCGACGACGAGGAAGAGCCACAGCCGCCGAACAATAGTGGACAGAAGGGCTTCCCCCCACAAGGGCGGATGGTGAACATGATATACGCAACCCACATCCCCAAGAGGGAGAGGAAGCGTGCGCTAAGGGACGTATACGCGATGGAGCCAGTCGCCCCAAAGTTCAACCCATGGTCCTCCTGCCCGATCGCCTTTGATCAAAGGGACCACCCCACCAGCATCCGTCATGGTGGATTCGCCGCATTGGTTCTAGACCCAATTATTGACGGATTTCACCTCACTAGAGTCCTTATGGATGGCGGCAGCAGCCTGAACCTGCTTTACCAGGATATAGTGCGAAAAATGGGCATCGATCCCTCGAGGATTAAACCCACTAAAACGACCTTTAAAGGCATCATACCAGGTGTAGAGGCCAACTGTACAGGCTCAGTTACACTTGAAGTGGTCTTCGGATCTTCGGATAATTTCCGAAGCGAGGAGTTAATCTTCGACATAGTCCCGTTCCGCAGTGGTTGTCACGCACTGCTCGGACGAACCACATTCGCAAAGTTCAATGCGGTGCCTCACTATGCATACCTCAAGCTCAAGATGCCAGGCCCTTGAGGAGTCATTATGGTCAATGGAAACACCGAACGCTCTCTCCGAACGGAGGAGCATACGGCGGCTCTCGCAGCGGAAGTACAAAGCAGCCTCTCAAGGCAATTCTCCAGTCCGGCCATTACACGGCCGGACACTGTCAAGCGTGCCCGGAGTAACCTACAACAAGACCGCTTGGCACGTTCCGAGCAAGCGTAGCAATGCGGCCCCAACCCCAGACCTCGCGAACTTGCGAAACTTGTGTTGCGCGTACATAACTACGCTCTGGAAATACCATGGGCAAAGGGGGAGGGGCACCATCACGGCACGCCTGAAACACGGCTTAAACCGCACTAGGGGCTGTCGACTTCTTCATTTTCTCTTACTTTCAGGACTCCATTCTTCGGAAGGTCTGTCCGGCAGTACAATTTCCGCACAAATGATACAACAACCAAGGAAGCAGAAAGCTACGCCGAATTTTCAGGTGATCTCTATAACGAGCAACATACCTGTCTTACATATCATCTTGCAGCTCGCCCCTGGAGGGGACATGTCAAATAGTCCCATCCCTTGCTTATTGCACTATTTGTATCGTTCTGCTTTTACAACAGCTCTTTTAAATAAACAATGCTCAGCTTCAACTTATTACTGCATTCTCTGTTCATTTCCTTTTTAATATATATGTTCATTTATGACATTTAGCACCCGTACACTTTGGTATGGACAATACGCTAGGGGATCAAGCACCCCATGACACGGCGTGTAAAGTCCGAACACTTTCACAAGTGCGGCCCTCCGATCTTATAGCATTATATGCATCAACTCCGAATCATGTCTTGGGTCAATAGTTGGGTTTGCCCGGCTCCTATGTTTTGGTACCTTACGTTCCGTTATATCGGCTAAGCTAGCACTAGGAGAACTACTGCGATTGTGCCCCAGTTGAGCTGGGCTAAGCACCTCAGTAGAGAAAGCTAAAACTGACCGTCATGATGAGGCGAGAGCTGGTCGCTGTTCGAGAGGTTTTCGAGTCCCTAAAGACTTATGCCGCTTAGAGCGAGGAGTCGGCGTTGTCCGGCCTAGGCGTAGATAGCACCCCAAACTCGGTCTTCCGAACATTAGGGGCTTCGCCGAAATTTAAAATTATAGAATTCTATGGCTAAGTGAGAGTGTTCAAGCATTATAGTCCGATTGCCTTGTTCGTTGTGTTGAGCGCCTCCCTCGAAGGACCCAAGAATGGGAAAAAGAGCGCTCAAGTTTATCCCGAACAACCCAGCACTTGTGGCATGGGGGCAGAAGTCGACGACTCGCCATCTCTCAAATTTGATAAACGGCCGTAGAGAAAGTAATATTTTAAATTGAACAAGCGTTGCATAGCGCATACGAACAAGTTTTCAGCGCACAGGACAAACCGAACAAATTTTACTCAAAAATTACATCTTTTGAACATTCGTCCGCCATAAGGCGGGCGCCCTCCAAGACACCCTTATAGTACATCTCGGGGTGGCGATGCTCCTTGCCCGGCGGCGGCCCGTCCTTCACAAGCTTCTCCGCATCCAGCTTGACCCAGTGCACCTTAGCACGGGCAAGCGCCCTACGGGTACCTTCGATGCAGACGGAGCGCTTGATGACTTCGAGCCTTGGACAGGCCTCCACCAGCCGCCTCACTAGCCCGAAGTAGCTCCCAGGCAGAGCCTCTCCAGGCCACAACCGAACTATGAGGCCCTTCATGGCCTGTTCGGCCACCTTGTGGAGCTCGACCAATTGCTTCAGCTGGTCGCTCAAGGGCACAGAGTGTCCGGCCTCAGCATACATCTGACACGCTGCGGGGCAAATCTGCGAATGCTCCTGGAGAGCTCCGGATTCGGGTAAGTAACAAGTAACTCACTTTCACGTGCTTGCTTTGCATGAAGAATGCCTTACCCGCCGCTATCTTTTTCATTGCCTCCACCTCCTGGAGGGCCTTCTGGGCTTCGGCCTTGGCAGACTTGGCATTTTCAACGGCCGCCTTGAGCTCGGACTCTCGCGTCTTTGAGTCAAGCTCCAAACTCTCATGTTTTTTCATGAGAGCCTGGAGCTCTCGCCGCACCTCGCCAACCTGCGCCTCATGCTTCTCCCACTCGGTGCGCTCCGTGGCCGCCTTCTTTTCGGCCTCGGATAGCGCCTGCTTAAGGGTCGCCACCTTAGTTGTGGCCCCTACAATAGCCACATTAATCCTGTCATTTCCTTGCAATCACACCTTATATATAGATATTTAAAACAAGGTATCTCTTACCTTCTTTGTCCTCGGGCTGCTTCTTGGCAAGGCCGAGCTCTTGCTCGGACCGCTCGAGGTTCTGCTTCAACGTGTCCACCTCCGCAGTCAGTGCGGCGGACGCCAGCAGTGAAGCCTACGCATATTGACTTACTTTTGTTAGACTCCTGCGAATGTTAGTAGATCCCCTATTCGGCTTTTCTTTCCGAACGCCAAACAGAGCATCAGGGGCTACTGTCTATGCGGTAATATTTTTGCATATTCTTTACTTACCTCAAAGCCTATTGGAAGGCTGGCACAGGCTTCGGTCAGCCCGCTCTTGGCGGACTGAACCTTCTGGATCACCGTACTCATTACAGTACGGTGCTCCTCGTCGATGGAGGTGCTGTTAAGCACCTCCAGCAAGTTATCCGGTGCCTCTGGTTGGGCGGAGGTCACCGGCGTCGTAGGCTTGCCCTTCTTCTTGGAGGGCCGCCTGCCGGACTCTTGAAGCTTTAAAGGTTCCGGTGCGGTGTCCGGCCTAGGGCCGGACTTGGAGCCCTCGGGGGTTTTGTCCCTTTGGCGCCTGGAGTCCGGGAGGTCGCCTTGCGGCGCCTCCTGGTTTGGAACCTCCTGGGACAACACTTCGACGTCGTCCGTAGGGCGGGGGAGGTAGCGGTCGGAAGTGAATTCACGTCCGACGAGTCCAGGGATCCACTCGACGACACGTCGAGCTGGTCTTTGGACGGACTGCATAATTATATGCGGCGTCAGGAAAGGTTATTCAATAAAGGAACACCATGAGTCATTCTGGTATCCGAACACTTATGATTTTGCCAGGGGCTTAGCCCTGTGTGGCCACTCCTCTTCGCCGTCATCGGCGTTGGTGGAGTAGTCCGGAGGAAGGTTCCTCCCCTTCTTGGACTCTTCAGCCTCCCCTGTTGGGGCGGCCTTCCTTTTCTTCCTTCCCCCCGCTGGAGGGGAGACGTCTCTTCTTCCTCCTCGTCTTCATGGGAGGAGTGCGTCTCGGAGTCGTTGGATGATGATCCGACACCACCAGGCACCGGGCACCCTTTCGAGTCCCCGTGGCCTTCTTCTCCGACACCACATAGGGTGCCGGAACCAGCAGCCCTGTCAAACGGGCGTCTGCTGGGTCTTCGGGCAAAGGAGCCGGACAACTGATCTTTCCGGACGTCTCCTGCCGATCCTGTCAAAGGTAAGGGAGTTTAGATCCCGCATAGAGCCAAACTATGAAAGAGAACAAAACTGTAAAAGGTAAAAGCAGCTTACCGCGCCGGCTTGACGCCGCGCGCTGAATCCGCGATCCTCGGAGGCGGATGCGGGGGCCTCGCCGCCCTTGAAAAACACCTTCCAGGCATCTTTGTACGTAGTGTCGAAGAGCCTGCTCAGTGTTCGGTGTTGTGCCGGATTGAACTCCCATAACCTGAAAGCCCGTTGTTGGCACGGGAGGATCCGGCGGATGAGCATGACCTGAACTACGTTGACAAGTTTGAGCTTCTTGCTCACCAGGTTTTGGACGCATGTCTGGAGTCCGGTCAGCTCTCCTTTCTTGCCCCACGACAGGCACGTCTCCTTCCAGGAGGTGAGCCACATAGGGGCTCCGGAACGGAACTCGGGGGCTGTGACCCATTCAGGGTCGCGCGGCTCGGTGATGTAGAACCACCCCGATTGCCACCCCTTTAGGGTCTCCACGAAAGAGCCCTCAAGCCACAGGACGTTGGGCATCTTGCCCACCATGGCCCCTCCGCACTCCGCCTGGCAGCCGCGTACTACCTTCGGCTTGACGTTAAAGGTCATCAGCCATAAACCGAAGTGGGGCGGGATGCGGAGGAAGGCCTCGCACATGACGATAAATGTCGAGATGTTGAGGATGAAACTCGGGGCCAGATCATGGAAATCTAGGCCGTAGTAGAACATGAGACCCCGGACAAATGGGTGGAGAGGAAAACCTAGTCCGCGGAGGAAGTGGGTAAGGAACACCACCCTCTCATGGGGCCTTGGGGTGGGGATGAGCTGCCCCTCTTCTGGAAGCCGGTGCGCGATGTCGTTAGACAAGTATCCGGCCGTCCTCAGCTTTTTGATGTGACCCTCCGTGACGGAGGAAACCATCCACTTGCCTCCCGCTCCGGACATGCCTGGAGAAGGTTGAGGTGGGGTTTGCGGACTTGGGCGCTGGAGCTCGAGTGCGCGGAAATGGATAGGCAATAGAGGAAGAAGGCGTAGGTAAAAAGATGGATCCTTATCCCCTTATATGGGCGGACGCAAACTGCACGTCCCCACCTGCCTAGTAAAACTCGCTTATCTCCCAAGCGTCGTAATCAATGGCACGGTTGGGTTACCCATGTCCGTATTGATGAGAATCCCGTAAATAATGGGGACACAATCTCTGCTTTGAGAGGACGTGCCAAGGAAACCGCCTCGCAAAACACGCTGAGGTGGGACAATAAAAACGATTCAAATAAGGGCTTGGTCGTGGTGTGATGTCACGCTACGGAATATGTCAGCAGATTGGATTTGTGTGAATATCATTCTCTCTATGGCAATATGTGGAAACTTATTTTGCATAGCCGGACACTACCTTTGTCTTCAAAATCTTCTATGAAATGATTGGAGGAGGAACCCGCCTTGCAATGCCGAAGACAATCTGCGCGTCGGACTCGTCGTCATTGAAGCCTGGTTCAGGGGCTACTGAGGGAGTCCCAGATTAGGGGGTGTCCGGATAGCCGGACTATACCTTCGGCCGGAGTCCTGGACTATGAAGATACAAGATTGAAGACTTCGTCCCGTGTCCGGAAGGGACTTTCCTTGGCGTGGAAGGCAATCTTGGCGATACGGATATGTAGATCTCCTACCATTGTAACCGACTCAGTGTAACCATAGCCCTCTCCGGTGTCTATATAAACCGGAGGGTTTTAGTCCGTTGGACACAATAACAATCATACCATAGGATAGCTTCTAGGTTTTAAGCTCTCTGATCTTGTGGTAGATCTACTCTTGTACTACCCATATCATCAATATCAATCAAGCAAGAGTAGGGTTTTACCTCCATCGAGAGGGCCCGAACCTGGGTAAAAACATCGTGTCCCTTGTCTCCTCTTACCATCCGCCTAGACGCACAGTTTGGGACCCCCTACCCGAGATCCGCCGGTTTTGACACCGACAAAGCCCATCATTGGAATATACAAGCCAAGTTCTATAATGAAAAATTCCCACTAGTATATGAAAGTGACAACATAGGAGACTTTCTATCATGAAGATCATGGTGCTACTTTGAACCACAAGTGTGGTAAAGGGATAGTAGCCTTGCCCCTTCTCTCTTTTTCTCTCATTTTTTTATTTTTTTGTTTGGGCCTTTTCTCTTTTTTTATGGCCTCTTTTTTTTCTTTTTCTTTTTATTTTTCATCCGGAGTCTCATCCCGACTTGTGGGGGAATCATAGTCTCCATCATTCTTTACTCACTTGGGACAATGCTCCAAAAATGATGATCATCACACTTTTATTTTTCTTACAACTCAACAATTACAACTCGATACTTAGAACAAAATATGACTCTATATGAATGCCTCCGGCGGTGTACCGGGATGTGCAATGACTCATGAGTGACATGTATGAAAGAATTATGAATGGTGGCTTTGCCACAAATACGATGTCAACTACATGATCATGCTAGCAATATGACAATGATGGAGCGTGTCATAATAAACAGAACGGTGGAAAGTTGCATGGCAATATATCTCGGAATGGCTATGGAAATGCCATGATAGGTAGGTATGGTGGCCGTTTTGAGGAATATATATGGTGGGTGTATGATACCAGCGAAAGGTGCGCGGTATTAGAGAGGCTAGCAATGGTGGAAGGAAGAAAAGTGCGTATAATCCATGGACTCAACATTAGTCATAAAGAACTCATATACTTACTGCAAAAATCTAGAAGTTCTCAAAGCAAAGTATTGCGCGCATGCTCCTAGGGGGATTGATTGGTAGGAAAAGACCATCGCTCATCCCCGACCGCCACTCATAAGGAAGACAATCAATCAACACCTCATGCTCCGACTTCGTTACATAACGGTTCACCATACGTGCATGCTACGGGAATCACAAACTTCAATGCAAGTATTCTTTAAATTTACAACTACTCAACTAGCATGACTCTAATATTATCACCTCCATATCTCAAAACAGTTATCATGCTTCAATCTTTTCTTAGTATTCAACACACTCATAAGAATTCTTACAAATCTTTTATGCTTAGCATATTAGTATTTTATGCAAATTACCATGCTATTTAAGACTCTCAAAATAATATAAGTGAAGCATGAGAGTTCATCTATTTCTTCAAAATAAAACTACCACCATGCTCTAAAAGATATAAGTGAAGCACTAGAGCAAACAACAAACTTCTCCGAAAGATATAAGTGAAGATCAATGAGTAGTCGAATAATTGTGCAACTATGTGAAGACTCTCCCATTAATAATTTCAGATCTTAGTATTTTATTCAAACAGAAAGCAAAGCTAAAGAAAATGACGTGACGCTCCAAGCAAAACACATATCATGTGGTGAATAAAAATATAGCTCCAAGTAAAGTTACCGATGAACGAAGACGAAAGAGGGGATGCCTTCCGGGGCACCCCCAAGATTAGACGCTTGGTTATCCTTGAATATTACCTTGGGGTGCCTTGGGAATCCCCAAGATTAGGCTCTTGCCACTCCTTATTCCATAGTCCATCGAATCTTTACCCAAAACTTGAAAACTTCACAACACAAAACTTAACAGAAAACTCGTAAGCTCCGTTAGCGAAAGAAAACAAATCACCACTTGAAGGTACTTTAATGAACTCATTCTTTATTTATATTGGTGTTAAACCTACTGTATTCCAACTTCTCTATGGTTTATAAACTATTTTACTAGCCATAGATTCATCAAAATAAGCAAGCAATACACGAAAAACAGAATCTGTCAAAAACAGAACAGTCTGTAGTAATCTGTGACTAACGCAAACTTCTGGAACTCCGCAAATTCTAAAATAAATTGGTGCACCTGATGAATTTGTGTAGTAATCATCTTCAAAAAGAATCAACTAAATAGCACTCTCCAGTAAAAATTTCTAGCTAATCTCGTGAGCGCTAAAGTTTCTGTTTTTTGCAGCATGATCATAAAGACTTCACCCAAGTCTTCCCAGAGGTTCTACTTGGCACAAACACTAATTAAAACATAAAACCACATCTAAACAGAATCTAGATGTATTATTTATTCCTAAACAGAACCAAAAAGCAAGAAACTAAAATAAATTTGGGTTGCCTCCCAACAAGCGCTATCGTTTAATGCCCCTAGCTAGGCATGATGATTTCAATGATGCTCACATAAAAGATAAGAATTGAAACATAAAGAGAGCATCATGAATAATAAGCTGTCAACACAATGAAAATAGAATCTCTCAAAAACAGAACAGTATGTAATAATCTGTAACTAACGCCACTTCTGGAACTCCAAAAATTCTAAACTAAGCTGGTGGATCTGAGGAATTTGTCTAGTAATCATCTGCAAAAATAATCAACTAAATAGCACTCTCCAGTAAAAAATTCTAGGTAATCTCGTGAGCGCTAAAGTTTCTGTTTTTTACAGCATGATCATAAAGACTTCACCCAAGTCTTCCCAAAGGTTCTACTTGGCACAAACACTAATTAAAACATAAAACCACATCTAAACAGAATCTATATGGATTATTTATTCCTAAACAGAACCAAAAAGCAAGAAACTAAAATAAAATTGGGTTGCCTCCCAACAAGCGCTATCGTTTAACGCCCCTAGCTAGGCATTATGATTTCAATGATGCTCACATAAAAGATAGGAATTGAAACATAAAGAGAGCATCATGAAGAATATGACTAGCACATTTAAGTCTAACCCACTTCCTATGCATAGGGATTTTGTGAACAAATAACTTATGGGAACAATAATCAACTTGCATAGGAAGGCAAAACAAGCATAACTTCAAAACTTTAAGCACATAGAGAGGAAACTTGATATTATTGCAATTCCTACAAGCATATATTCCTCCCTCATAATAATTTTCAGTAGCATCATGAATGAATTCGACAATATAACCAGAAACTAAATCATTCTTTTCATGATCTACAAGCATAGAAATTTTATCACTCTCCACATAAGCAAAATTCTTCTCATTCGGAATAGTGGGAGTATCATAAGAGACTTGAATACAATAAATTGTTTCCACATTAGAAGAGTAATGTTCAGAGAAAGGGTACTCATAATCATGACAAGTTTTATAAATATAATCATCACTACTCTTTATGGCATAAGTTTTATCACAATAATCATCATAAGTAGCAACTTTGTTCTCATCATAATCGATTGAAACCTCTCCGAAATAGTGGATACATCACTAAATAAAGTCATGACCTCTCCAAACTCACTTTCATCAATATATTCATCATAGGTAGAAGGCATGCTATCATCATAACAACTTTGCATATCAAAACTTGAGAGGCTAAAAATATCATCATTATTAAACGTAGCATCCCCAAGCTTGGGACAAACATTAATTGCAGCAAATATATTCTCAAATATGTCATTCTCATCAAACATAGCTTCCCCAAGCTTGGGCCTTTTCATATCATAAGCATAATCACTCTCATCATTAATAGTATAGATAGCACCAATAGTATAGCGAACATTATTATCTTATTCTTCCAAGCAAGTGCCAAAAAGATTTTCAAGATCATAAGGAGTATCATTATCTTCCCAATCATAATCATCACAACAAGCAATAGGCATAACGAGATCATCATCAAGTGTATCATCATTTTCATGAGGCACGTCAATAATAGGAGCAACTTTATTTGGGAGTATACCTTTTTACCTCTCTTCCTTTTTCTTTTCTTCTTCTTCACCACATCATGTGTGGGTTCAATCCTCTTGTTGGAGCTCCTTATTAATGAGATTGGTTGAATAGAAATCTCATCCTCGTTACCTGATTCATCATAAGAAATAATAGGATGATATTGGGAAGTCTCTTCCCTTTCATTAGTATTCTCTTCATCCTCTATTTGTTTTCTTTTCTTTATGAACTGCCAATATAAGGATTTTCGATGCAATTCACCGCACAATACATATAAATTTCTTCTAGATCAATATCGAGGAATTTCTCAAAGTTATATTCTGGAATATGCTTAGTTTGACGTTTCAATTCTTCATAACCCAAAAGCAAACTTAATTCATTATAATGTGCAAGGGAGATCAAGTCATCACAATTTTTGGACACGATTCGATCATGAAACAATTTGCTTTTGATATTTAAATGACCATGTTCATTGCAAAGTTCACAAGTACGGCTAATATATCTTAAATTTTCAGCACTAACTTCTAGCCTTTCTTGCAATAATTTAGTTTCTAAATGCTTATGCCTCTTGCAATAACCATCTTCCCTATTTGGTGTGTACTTGCAAACCCAATGCACTCCACAAAAATTGACATGTTTATAGGAGGCATCTTCATCATAACTAGTGCAATGATCATTAGTACCATGGATATTCAAGGGGTTCATAATAACAACATTGCAATCATGCTCATCATTCATATATTTAGTGCCAAACAATCTATGTAATTCTTCTTCTAGTACTTGATCACAATTTTCCTTCCCATCATTTTCACGAAACACATTAAAAAGATGAAGCATATGAGGCACTCTCAATTCCATTTTTTTGTAGTTTTCTTTTATAAACTAGACTAGTGCTAAAACAAGAAACAAAAAGATTCGATTGCAAGATCTAAAGATATACCTTCACTTACCTAGCCTCCCCGGCAACGGCGCCAGAAAAGAGCTTGATGTCTACTACTCAACCTTCTCTTTGTAGACGTTGTTGGGCCTGCAAGTGCACAGGTTTGTAGGACAGTAGCAAATTTCCCTCAAGTGGATGACCTAAGGTTTATCAATCCGTAGGAGGCGTAGGATGAAGATGGTCTCTCTCAAGCAACCCTGCAACCAAATAACAAAGAGTCTCTTGTGTCCCCAACACACCCAATACAATGGTAAATTGTATAGGTGCACTAGTTCGGCGAAGAGATGGTGATACAAGTGCAATATGGATGGTAGATATAGGTTTTTGTAAACTGAAAATATAAAAACAGCAAGGTAACAAACGGTAAAAGTAAGCGTAAACGGTATTGCAATGATAGGAAACAAGGCATAGGGTTCATACTTTCACTAGTGCAAGTTCTCTCAACAATAATAACATAATTGGATCATATAACTATCCCTCAACATGCAACAAAGAGTCACTCGAAAGTCACTAATAGCGGAGAACAAATGAAGAGATTATGGTAGGGTACGAAACCACCTCAAAGTTATTCTTTCCAGTCAATCCATTGGGCTATTTGTATAAGTGTCACAAACAGCCCTAGAGTTCGTACTAGAATAACACCTTAAGATACAAATCAACCAAAACCCTAATGTCACCTAGATACTCCAATGTCACCTCAAGTATCCGTGGGTATGATTATACGATATGCATCACACAATCTCAGATTCATCTATTCAACAAACACATAGAACCTCAAAGAGTGCCCCAAAGTTTATACCGGAGAATCACGACGAAAACGTGTGCCAACCCCTATGCATAGGTTCATGGGCGGAACCCGCAAGTTGATCACCAAAACATACATCAAGTGGCACGTGATATCCCATTGTCACCACAGATACGCACGGCAAGACATACATCAAGTGTTCCCAAATCTTTAAAGACTCAATACGATAAGATTACTTCAAGGGGAAAACTCAATCCATTACAAGAGAGAGGAGGGGGAGAAGAAACATAATATCCAACTATAATAGCAAAGCTCGTGATACATCAAGATCGTGCCAAATCAAGAACACGAGAGAGAGAGAGAGAGAGATCAAACACATAGCTACTGGTACATACCCTCAGCCCCGAGGGTGAACTACTCCCTCCTCGTCATGGAGAGCGCCGGGATGATGAAGATGCCCACCGGTGAGGGTTCCCCCTCCGGCAGGGTGCCGGAATAGGGTCCCAAGAGGTTTTTGGTGGCTACAGAGGCTTGCGGCGGCGGAACTCCCGATTTAATCTCCGTTCTGGAAGTTTTATGATACGTAGGTATATATGGGTGCAAGGGGTACGTCGGTGGAGCTGCGGGGGTCCCTCGAGGCAGGGGGCACGCCCTAGGGGGTGGGCGCGCCCCCACCCTCGTGGCCAGCTCCCTTATCTTCTGACGTAGAGTCCAAGTCTAGCCGGTGGCTTTCCTTCCAAAAATAACTTCTCCAGTTGATTTCGTTCCGTTTCGACTCCGTCTGATATTCCTTTTCCTTGAAACACTGAAATAGGCATAAAACAGCAAATCTGGGATGGGCCTCCGGTTAATAGGTTAGTCCCAAAAATAATATAAAAGTGGATAATAAAGCCCAATATTGCCTAAAACAGTAGATAATATAGCATGGAGCAATCAAGAATTATAGATACGTTGGAGACGTATCAGGTGGGCGCGCCCCCCTAACTCGTGGCTCCCCCGTTTCTTTCCTGACGTGCACTCCAAGTCCATCGGGTAGCTTTCCTTCCAAAAATAACTTCTCCAGAAGGTTTCATTCCGTTTCGACTTCGTTTGATATTCCTTTTCTTCGAAACACCGAAACAAGGGAAAAAACAGGAACTGGCACTGGGCTCTGGGTCAATAGGTTAGTCCCAAAAATAATATAGAAGTGTTTAATAAGGCCCATAAACATCCAAAACAGATAATATAATAGCATGGAACAATAAAAAATTATGGATACGTTACAGACGTATCAAGCACCACAGGGGGGCCACCCACTGTCCACGAGGGTGCGCTCCCTACCCCCTGGGCGCGCCCCCTATCTCGTGGGCCACCCGGAACCCCCCCAATGCCCATCTTCTGGTATAAGGTGTCTTTTGCCCTGGAAAAAAATCAGAAGAAAGCTTTTGGGACGAAGCATCGCCGTCTCGAGGCGGAACCTTGGCGGAACCAATCTAGGGCTCCGGCGGAGCTGTTCTACCGGGGAAATATCCCTTCGGGAGGGGGAGATCATCACCATCGTCATCACCATTGATCCTCTCATCGGGAGGGGGTCAATCTCCATCAACATCTTCACCAGCACCATCTCCTCACAAACCCTAGTTCATTGCTACCTCTTGAGCACTACGTTGGTTTTCCCTTGAAGAGGAAAGGGTAATGCAGCAAAGTAGCGTAAGTATTTCCCTCAGTTTTTGAGAACCAAGGTATCAATCCAGTAGGAGGCTATGCACGAGTCCCTCGCACCTACACAAAACAAATAAACCCTCGCAACCAACACGATTAGGGGTTGTCAATCCCTACATGGTCACTTATGATAAAGACGCAAAGTAAAATAAAAGGCAATAAAAAAACTAAGTGTTGGAAGATTGATATGATGGGAAATAGACCCGGGGGCCATAGGTTTCACTAGTGGCTTCTCTCAAGATCATAAGTATTTTACGGTGGGTGAACAAATTACTGTTGAGCAATTGACATAATTGAGCATAGTTATGAGAATATCTAGGTATGATCATGTATATAGGCATCATGTCCGAGACAAGTAGACCGACTCCTGCCTGCATCTACTACTATTACTCCACACATCGACCACTATCCAGCATGCATCTAGAGTATTAAGTTCATAAGAACAGAGTAATGCTTTAAGCAAGATGACATGATGTAGAGGGATAAATTCATGCAATATGATAAAAAACCCATCTTGTTATCCTCGATGGCAACAATACAATACGTGCCTTGCTGCCCCTACTGTCACTGGGAAAGGGCACCGCAAGATTGAACCCAAAGCTAAGCACTTCTCCCATTGCAACAAAAACCAATCTAGTAGGCCAAACCAAACTGATAATTCGAAGAGACTTGCAAAGATAACCAATCATACATAAAAGAATTCAGAAGATTCAAATATTGTTCATAAACCCACAATTCATCGGTCTCAACAAACACACCGCAAAAGAAGATTACATCGAATAGATCTCCACGAGATAGGGGGAGAACATTGTATTGAGATCCAAAAAGAGAGAAGAAGCCATCTAGCTAATAACTATGGACCCGAAGGTCTGAGGTAAATTACTCACACATCATCGGAGAGGCTATGGTGTTGATGTACAAGCCCTCCGTGATCGATGCCCCCTCCGGCGGAGCTCCGGAATAGGCCCCAAGATGGGATCTCGTGGGTACAAAAGGTTGCGGCGGTGGAATTAGGTTTTTGGCTCCGTATCTGATCGTTTGAGGGTACGTAGGTATATATAGGAGGAAGCAGTACGTCGGTGGAGCAACTTGGGGCCCACGAGGGTGGAGGGCGCGCCTGGGGGGGGGGGGGTAGGCGCGCCCCCTACCTCGTGGCTTCCTCTTTGATTTCTTGACGTAGGGTCCAAGTCCTCTAGATCATGTTCGTTCCGAAAATCACGTTCCCGAAGGTTTCATTCCGTTTGGACTCCGTTTGATATTCTTTTTCTGCGAAACTCTGAAATAGGCAAAAATAGGAATTCTGGGATGGGCCTCCGGTTAATAGGTTAGTCCCAAAAATAATATAAAAGTGAATAATAAAGCCCAATAATGTCCAAAACAGAAGATAATATAGCATGGAGCAATCAAAAATTATAGATACGTTGGAGACGTATCAAGCATCGCCATGCTTAATTCCTGCTCGTCCTCGAGTAGGTAAATGATAAAAACATAATTTTTGATGTGGAATGCTACTAGGCATAATTTCAATGTGATTCTTCTTAATTGTGGTATGAATATTCAGACCTGAAAGATTCAAGACAAAAGTTTAATATTGACATAAGAATAATAATATTTCAAGCATACTAACTAAGCGATTATGTCTTCTCAAAATAACATGGCCAAAGAAAGTTATCCCTACAAAATCATATAGTCTGGCTATGCTCTATCTTCACCACACAAAGTATTTAAATCATGCACAACCCCGATGACAAGCCAAGCAATTGTTTCATACTTTTGGTATTCTCAAACTTTTTCAATCTTCACGCAATACATGAGCGTGAGCCATGGACATAACACTATATGTGGAATAGAATGGTGGTTGTGGAGAAGACATAAAAGGAGAAGATAGTCTCACATCAACTAGGCGTATCAACGGGCTATGGAGATGCCCATTAATAGATATCAATGTGAGTGAGTAGGGATTGCCATGCAACGGATGCACTAGAGCTATAAGTATATGAAAGCTCAACAAAAGAAACTAAGTGGGTGTGCATCCAACTCGCTTGCTCACGAAGACCTAGGGCATTTTGAGGAAGCCCATCATTGGAATATACAAGCCAAGTTCTATAATGAAAAATTCTCACTAGTATATGAAAGTGACAAAATGAGAGACTCTCTATCATGAAGATCATGGTGCTACTTTAAAGCACAAGTGTGGTAAAATGATAGTAACATTATCCCTTCTCTCTTTTTCTCTCATTTTTTTATTTGGGCCTTTTTTTATGGCCTCTTTTTTTCTCTTTTTTTATTTAGTCCGGAGTCTCATTCCGACTTATGGGGGAATCATAGTCTCCATCGTCCTTTCCTTACTTGGGACAATGCCCTAAAAACTGATGATCATCAGACTTTTATTTACTTACAACTCATGAATTACAACTCAATACTTAGAATAAAATATGACTCTATATGAATGCCTGTGGCGGTGTATCGGGATATGCAATGAATCAAGAGTGACATGTATGAAAGAATTATGAATGATGGCTTTGCCACAAATACGATGTCAACTACATGATCTTGCAAAGCAATATGACAATGATGGAGCGTGTCATAATAAACGAAACGGTGGTAAGTTGCATGGCAATATATCTCAGAATGGCTATGGAAATGCCATGATAGGTAGGTATGGTGGCTTGCTACCTCTTAAGCACTTTGTTGGATTTCCTTGAAGAGGAAAGGGTGATGCAGCAGAGTAGAGTAAGTATTTCCCTCAGTTTTTGAGAACCAAGGTATCAATCCAGTAGGAGGCTACGCGCGAGTCCCTCGTACCTACACAAAACAAATAGCTCCACGCAGCCAACGCGATTATGGGTTGTCAATCCCTTCACGGTCACTTATGAGAGTGAGATCTGATAGAGATGATAGATAATATTTTTGGTATAAAAATGCAAAGTAAAAAAGCAAAAGCAATAATAAAGTGTTGGGAGATTAATATGATAAAGATAGACCCGGGGGCCATAGATTTCACTAGTGGCTTCTCTCAAGAGCATAAGTACTTTACGATGGGTGATCAAATTACTGTTGAGCAATTGACAGAATTGAGCATAGTTATGAGAATATCTAGGTATGATCATGTATATAGGCATCACATCTGAGACAAGTAGACCGACTCCTGCCTGCATCTACTACTATTACTCCACTCATCGACCGCTATCCAGCATGCATCTAGAGTATTAAGTTCATGAAAACAGAGTAACGCCTTAAGCAAGATGACATGATGTAGAGGGATAAATTCATGCAATATGATAAAAACCCCATCTTGTTATCCTCGATGGCAACAATACAATACGTGCCTTGCTGCCCCTACTGTCACTGGGAAAGGACACCGCAAGATTGAACCCAAAGCTAAGCACTTCTCCCATTGTAAGAAAAACCAATCTAGTAGGGCAAACCAAACTGATAATTCGAAGAGACTTGCAAAGATAACCAATCATACATAAAAGAATTCAGAGGAGATTCAAATATTGTTCATAGATAAACTTGATCAGAAACCCAAAATTCATCGGTCTCAACAAACACACCGCAAAAAGAAGATTACATCGAATAGATCTCCACGAGAGAGGGGGAGAACATTGTATTGAGATCCAAAAAGAGAGAAGAAGCCATCTAGCTACTAACTATGGACCCGAAGGTCTGAAGTAAACTACTCACACTTCATCGGAGAGGCTATCATGATGTAGAAGCCCTCCGTGGTGGATTCCCCTTCCGGCGGAGCTCCAGAACAGGCCCCAAGATGGGATCTCGTGGATACAAAAAGTTGCGGCGGTGGAATTCGGTTTTTGGCTCCGTATCTGGTCGTTCGGGGGTACGTAGATATATATAGGAGGAAGGAGTACGTTGGTGGAGCAACGGGGGGCTACAAGGTAGGGGCGCGCCGTGGGGGGTGGGCGCGCCCCACCCTCGTGGCCACCTCCCTTCTTTCTTGAAGTGGGGTCCAAGTCTCCTGGATCATGTTCGGTGAGAAAATTACGTTCCCGAATGTTTCATTCTGTTTGGACTCCGTTTGATATTCCGTTTCTTCGAAACACTGAAATAGGCAAAAAACAACAATTCTGGGCTGGGCCTCCGGTTAATAGGTTAATCCCAAAAATAATATAAAAGTGGAAAATAAAGCCCAATATGGTCCAAAACAGTAGATAATATAGCATGGAGCAATCAAAAATTATAGATACGTTGGAGACGTATCTGTAACGCCCGGATAATCATGCTACAGTAATCCCACGCTAATCGTGCCATGACACCTCGGTTACTGTTGCTATCCTCGCAAAAATTCGAAGTCGTTTGAAATTCAAATTCAAAATTTTGATAACAATAAAAGTTTCCAAAAATTAAAACAAAATTGTTCGGTGGTTGCCGAATATTACAAAGGTAATTGTGGTGAAGTAAACACATTTTTAAGAAATGCCTAAGTAATTGTTAATGAATTTAGACAGAAAAGAAATAATAAAAGAAAATACAAAAAAGGAAAATACAAACAGAAAAAAAGAAAAGGAGAAGACCCCCTGGGCCGTGGCCCAACTGGGCCAACCCCAGGCCCAGCCGGCCGGCCCACCCCATTACCCCTTATCCCCCCAGAAACCCTAGCCGCCTCCTCCCACTCCCCCACTCCTCCCCACGCCGCTCTCCCCTTCCCCGATCGGATCGGGGCAGCGCCCCACCAACACCACCGCTGCCCGCCGTCGCTTCTCGCCGTCCCTGGAGCCAGCTCGGCGCCGTCACCGCCCGGACGCCGCCACCATGCCGTCCTCCTCCACTCCGTTGCGCGTCCCCGTCCCCGCTCCTCGACGCCCGGACTCCGTCGCCGACGCCGCCTGCCGGACTTCCCCACCGGCCTGCCGCCTCGTCGCACGCCGTCCCCAACCCCCCTCCTCGACAACCGTTGCCGAGACCCTACTCCTCGCGGTGAGGACCCCGGTCCTCCTCTCTCCCCTCTGCCCTCGTGAACAACCACGTCGCCTTGCCCCTGCTCCTGGCCGTGCCGAAGCGCACGCGCGACCCACGCCCGTGGCAGCCCCCATCACACCCTTGGGGCGCGCTGACATCGCCTCCCCACTCTGTCGCTCCGGCCATCCTCGCCTTCTCGCACCACCACCGCGGCCATCTATGCCCGTGCGCGTCCGGCGCCCGCACTCACGGCGCCCCGCCCGCGCGGCCTTGTGCCTTGCTGCCGCTTGTGCGGTGGCCGCCGGCGCCTACCACGTTCCCCCCACCCCGCGCGCCTGTCGAAGGCCTCCACTGCTCGGCTCGCAGGCGCGCGTGCCCCGCAGCTCCCCGCGCCCGGCGCTGCTCCCGCTGTCGCCGGCCACCGAGGTGATGGGGAACGTAGTAATTTCAGAATTTTCCTACGCACACGCAAGATCATGGTGATGCACAGCAACGAGAGGGGAGAGTGTTGTCTATGTACCCTCGTAGACCGAAGCGGAAGCGTTGACGCAACATAGAGGAAGTAGTCGTACGTCTTCCCGATCCGACCGATCCAAGCACCGTTGCTCCGGCACCTCCGAGTTCTTGGCACACGTTCAGCTCGATGACGCACCCCTAGCTCCGATCCAGCAAAGCTTCGGGGAGGTGTTCCGTCAGCACGACGGCGTGGTGACAATCTTGATGTTCTACCGGCGCAGGGCTTCGCCTAAGCACTGCAACGATATATTCGAGGTGGAATATGGTGGAGGGGGGCACCGCACACGGCTAAGGAACGATCACGAAGATCAACTTGTGTGTCCATGGGTTGCCCCCTGCCCCCGTTTATAAAGAAGCAAGGGAGGGAGGAGGCCGGCCCTAGGTTTGGGCGCGCCAGGGGAGTCCTACTCCCACCGGGAGTAGGATTCCACCTTTCCTAGTCCAACTAGGTCAAGGGGGGAAAGAGGGGAAGAGGGGAAGGAAGGGAGAGAGGGGCCGCGCCCCAAACCCCTTGTCCAATTCGGACTGGGCTTGGGAGGGGCGCGCGCCACCTCCTGGTCCTTCCCACTAAGGCCCATCAAGGCCCTTTGCTTCTTCCTCGTATTCCCGTAACTCCCCGGTACCTCCGAAAATACCCGAACCACTCAGAACCCTTCCGATGTCCGAATATAGTCGTCCAATATATCGATCTTTACGTCTCGACCATTTCGAGACTCCTCGTCATGTCCCCGATCTCATCCGAGACTCCGAACTCCTTCGGTACATCAAAACTCATAAACTCATTATATAACTGTCATCGAAACCTTAAGCGTGCGGACCCTACGGTTCGAGAACAATGTAGACATGACCGAGACACGTCTCCGGTCAATAACCAATAGCGGGACCTGGATGCCCATATTGGCTCCTACATATTCTACGAAGATCTTTATCGGTCAGACCGCATAACAACATACGTTGTTCCCTTTGTCCATCGGTATGTTACTTGCCCGAGATTCGATCGTCGGTATCCAATACCTAGTTCAATCTCGTTACCGGCAAGTCTCTTTACTCGTTCCGTAATACATCATCCCGTAACTAACTCATTAGTTGCAATGCTTGCAAGGCTTAAGTGATGTGCATTACCGAGAGGGCCCAGAGATACCTCTCCGACGATCGGAGTGACAAATCCTAATCTCGAAATACGCCAACCCAACATCTACCTTTGGTGACACCTGTAGTACTCCTTTATAATCACCCAGTTACGTTGTGACGTTTGGTAGCACCCAAAGTGTTCCTCCGGCAAACGGGAGTTGCATAATCTCATAGTCAAAGGAACATGTATAAGTCATGAAGAAAGCAATAGCAACATACTAAACGATCGGGTGCTAAGCTAATGGAATGGGTCATGTCAATCAGATCATCCAACTAAAGATGTGACCTCGTTAATCAAATAACAACTCTTTGTTCATGGTTAGGAAACATAACCATCTTTGATTAACGGGCTAGTCAAGTAGAGGCATACTAGTGACACTCTGTTTGTCTATGTATTCACACATGTATTATGTTTCCGGTTAATACAATTCTAGCATGAATAATAAACATTTATCATGAAATAAGGAAATAAATAATAACTTTATTATTGCCTCTAGGGCATATTTCCTTCAGTCTCCCACTTGCACTAGAGTCAATAATCTAGATTACACAGTAATGATTCTAACACCCATGGAGTCTTGGTGCTGATCATGTTTTGCCCGTGGAAGAGGCTTAGTCAACGGGTCTGCTACATTCAGATCCGTATGTATCTTGCAAATCTCTATGTCTCCCACCTGGACCAAGTCCCGGATGGAATTGAAGCGTCTCTTGATGTGCTTTGTTCTCTTGTGAAATCTGGATTCCTTCGCCAAGGCAATTGCTCCAGTATTGTCATAAAAGATTTTCATTGGTCCCGATGCACTAGGTATGACACCTAGATCGGATATGAACTCCTTCATCCAGACTCCTTCATTTGCTGCTTCCGAAGCAGCTATGTATTCCGCTTCACATGTAGATCCCGCCACGACGCTTTGTTTAGAACTGCACCAACTGACAGCTCCACCGTTTAATGTAAATACGTATCCGGTTTGCGATTTCGAATCGTCTGGATCAGTGTCAAAGCTTGCATCAACGTAACCCTTTACGATGAGTTCTTTGTCACCTCCATACACGAGAAACATTTCCTTAGTCCTTTTCAGGTACTTCAGGATATTCTTGACCGCTGTCCAGTGATCCACTCCTGGATTACTTTGGTACCTCCCTGCTAAACTTATAGCAAGGCACACATCAGGTCTGGTACACAGCATTGCATACATGATAGAGCCTATGGCTGAAGCATAGGGAACACCTTCCATCTTCTCTCTATCTTCTGCAGTGGTCGGGCATTGAGTCTGACTCAACTTCATACCTTGCAATACAGGCAAGAACCCTTTCTTCGCTTGATCCATTTTGAACTTCTTCAAAATCTTGTCAAGGTATGTGCTTTGTGAAAGTCCAATTAAGCGTCTTGATCTATCTCTATAGATCTTAATGCCCAATATGTAAGCAGCTTCACCGAGGTCTTTCATTGAAAAACTCTTATTCAAATATCCCTTTATGCTATCCAGAAATTCTATATCATTTCCAATCAGTAATATGTCATCTACATATAATATCAGAAATGCTACAGAGCTCCCACTCACTTTCTTGTAAATACAGGCTTCTCCAAAAGTCTGTATAAACCCAAATGCTTTGATCACACTATCAAAACGTTTATTCCAACTCCGAGATGCTTGCACCAGTCCATAAATGGATCGCTGGAGCTTGCATACTTTGTCAGCACCCTTTGGATCGATAAAACCTTCTGGTTGCATCATATACAACTCTTCTTCCAGAAACCCATTCAGGAATGCAGTCTTTACATCCATTTGCCAAATTTCATAATCATAAAATGCGGAAATTGCTAACATGATTCGGACAGACTTAAGCATCGCTACGGGTGAGAAGGTCTCATCGTAGTCAATCCCTTGAACTTGTCGAAACCCCTTTGCGACAAGTCGAGCTTTGTAGACAGTAACGTTACCGTCGGCGTCAGTCTTCTTCTTAAAGATCCACTTGTTTTCTATTGCTTGCCGACCCTCGGGCAAGTCAACCAAAGTCCACACTTTGTTTTCATACATGGATCCCATCTCAGATTTCATGGCTTCCAGCCATTTTGCGGAATCTGGGCTCACCATCGCTTCTTCATAGTTCGTAGGTTCGTCATGATCTAGTAGCATGATTTCCAGAATAGGATTGCCGTACCACTCTGGCGCAGATCTTACTCTGTCTGATCTACGAGGTTCTGTAGTAACTTGATCTGAAGTTTCATGATCAATATCATTATCTTCCTCACTAATTGGTGTAGGTGCTACAGAAACAGATTTCTGTGATGTACTACTTTCCAATAAGGGAGCAGGTACAGTTACCTCATCAAGTTCTACTTTCCTCCCACTCACTTCTTTCGAGAGAAACTCCTTTTCTAGAAAGACTCCGAATTTCGCAACAAAAGTCTTGCCTTCGGATCTGTGATAGAAGGTGTATCCAACAGTTTCTTTTGGATATCCTATGAAGACACACTTTTCCGATTTGGGTTCGAGCTTATCAGGTTGAAGCTTTTTCACATAAGCATCACAGCCCCAAACTTTAAGAAACGACAACTTTGGTTTCTTGCTAAACCATAGTTCATAAGGTGTCGTCTCAACGGATTTTGACGGTGTCCTATTTAACGTGAATGCGGCCGTCTCTAGAGCATAACCCCAAAATGATAGCGGTAAATCTGTAAGAGACATCATAGATCGCACCATATCTAGTAAAGTGCGATTACGACGTTCGGACACACCATTGCGCTGTGGTGTTCCGGGTGGCGTGAGTTGCGAAACTATTCCGCATTGTTTCAAATGTAGACCAAACTCGTAACTCAAATATTCTCCTCCACGATCAGATCGTAGAAACTTTATTTTCTTGTTACGATGATTTTCAACTTCACTCTGAAATTCTTTGAACTTTTCAAATGTTTCAGACTTGTGTTTCATTAAGTAGATATACCCATATCTGCTTAAATCATCTGTGAAGGTGAGAAAATAACGATATCCGCCACGAGCCTCAACATTCATCGGACCACATACATCTGTATGTATGATTTCCAACAAATCTGTTGCTCTCTCCATAGTACCGGAGAACGGTGTTTTAGTCATCTTGCCCATGAGGCACGGTTCGCAAGTGCCAAGTGATTCATAATCAAGTGACTCCAAAAGTCCATCAGTATGGAGTTTCTTCATGCGCTTTATACCGATATGACCTAAACGGCAGTGCCACAAATAAGTTGCACTATCATTATCAACTCTACATCTTTTGGCTTCAACATTATGAATATGTGTATCACTACTATCGAGATTCATCAAAAATAGACCACTCTTCAAAGGTGCATGACCATAAAAGATATTATTCATATAAATAGAACAACCATTATTCTCTGATTTAAATGAATAACCGTCTCGCATCAAACAAGATCCAGATATAATGTTCATGCTCAACGCTGGCACCAAATAACAATTATTTAGGTCTAATACTAATCCCGAAGGTAGATGTAGAGGTAGCGTGCCGACCGCGATCACATCGACTTTGGAACCATTTCCCACGCGCATCGTCACCTCGTCCTTAACCAATCTTCGCTTAATTTGTAGTCCCTGTTTCGAGTTGCAAATATTAGCAACAGAACCAGTATCAAATACCCAGGTGCTACTGCGAGCATTAGTAAGGTACACATTAATAACATGTATATCACATATACCTTTGTTCACCTTGCCATCCTTCTTATCCGCCAAATACTTGGGATAGTTCCGCTTCCAGTGACCAGTCTGCTTGCAGTAGAAGCACTCAGTTTCAGGCTTAGGTCCAGACTTGGGTTTCTTCTCTTGAGCAACAACTTGTTTGCTGTTCTTCTTGAAGTTCCCCTTCTTCTTCCCTTTGCCCTTCTTCTTGAAACTAGTGGTCTTATTGACCATCAACACTTGATGCTCCTTCTTGATTTCTACCTCCGCAGCCTTTAGCATTGCGAAGAGCTCGGGCATAGTCTTATCTATCCCTTGCATATTATAGTTCATCACGAAGCCTTTGTAGCTTGGTGGCAGTGATTGAAGAATTCTGTCAATAACACAATCATCCGGAAGATTAACTCCCAGTTGACTCAAGTGATTGTAATACCCAGACATTCTGAGTATGTGCTCACTGACAGACCCATTCTCTTCCATCTTGCAGCTATAGAACTTATTGGAGACCTCATATCTCTCAATCCGGGCATTCTGTTTGAATATTAACTTCAACTCCTGGAACATCTCATATGCTCCATGGTTCTCAAACCGTCGTTGAAGTCCCGGTTCCAAGCCGTAAAGCATGGCACACTGAACTATCGAGTAGTCATCAGCTTTGCTCTGCCAGACGTTCATAACATCTGGTGTTGCTCCAGCAGCAGGCCTGGCACCTAGCGGTGCTTCCAGGACGTAATTCTTCTGTGCAGCAATGAGGATAATCCTCAAGTTACAGACCCAGTCCGTGTAATTGCTACCATCATCTTTCAACTTTGCTTTCTCAAGGAACGCATTAAAATTCAACGGAACAACAGCACGAGCCATCTATCTACAATCAATCATAAACAAGCAAGATACTATCAGGGACTAAGTTCATGATAAATTTAAGTTCAATTAATCATATTACTTAAGAACTCCCACTTAGATAGACATCTCTCTAATCCTCTAAGTGATCACGTGATCCAAATCAACTAAACCATGTCCGATCATCACGTGAGATGGAGTAGTTTCAATGGTGAACATCATTATTATGATCATATCTACTATATGATTCACGCTCGACCTTTCGGTCTCCGTGTTCCGAGGTCATATCTTATATGCATAGCTCGTCAAGTATAACCTGAGTATTCCGCGTGTGCAACTGTTTTACACCCGTTGTATTTGAACGTAGAGCCTATCGCACCCGATCATCACGTGGTGTCTCAGCACGAAGAACTTTCGCAACGGTGCATACTCAGGGAGAACACTTCTTGATTATTAGTGAGAGATCATCTTATAATGCTACCGTCAATCAAAGCAAGATAAGATGCATAAAAGATAAACATCACATGCAATCAATATAAGTGATATGATATGGCCATCATCATCTTGTGCTTGTGATCTCCATCTCCGCAGCACTGTCATGATCACCATCGTCACCGGCGCGACACCTTGATCTCCATCGTAGCAACGTTGTCGTCTCGCCAATCTTATGCTTCTACGACTATCGCTACCGCTTAGTGATAAAGTAAATCATTACAGGGCAATTGCATTGCATACAATAAAGCGACAACCATACGGCTCCTGCCGGTTGCCGATAACTCGGTTACAAAACATGATCATCTCATACAATAAAATTTAGCATCATGTCTTGACCATATCACATCACAACATGCCCTGCAAAAACAAGTTAGACGTCCTCTACTTTGTTTGTTGCAAATTTTACGTGGCTGCTACGGGCTGAAGCAAGAACAAATCTCACCTACGCATCAAAACCACAACGATACTTCGTCAAATAGACTCCGTTTTAACCTTCTCAAGGACCGGGCGTAGCCATACTCGGTTCAACTAAAGTTGGTGAGACAGTCTCCCGCAGGCCATCTGTGTGCAAAGCACATCGAGGGAACCGGTCTCGCGTAAGCGTATGCGTAAGGTTGGTCCGGGTCGTCTCATCCAACAATACCGCTGACCCAAAGTATGACATGCTGGTAGGCAGTATGACTTGTATCGTCCACAACTCACTTGTGTTCTACTCGTGCAAATAACATCAAACCATAAAAACCTAGGCTCGGATGCCACTGATGGGGAACGTAGTAATTTCAGAATTTTCCTACGCACACGCAAGACCATGGTGATGCACAGCAACGAGAGGGGAGAGTGTTGTCTACGTACCCTCGTAGACCGAAGCGGAAGCGTTGACGCAACGTAGAGAGAGTAGTCGTACGTCTTCCCGATCCGACCGATCCAAGCACCGTTACTCCGGCACCTCCGAGTTCTTGGCACACGTTCAGCTCGATGATGCACACCTAGCTCCGATCCAGCAAAGCTTCGGGGAGGAGTTCCGTCAGCACGACGGCGTGGTGACAATCTTGATGTTCTACCGGCGCAGGGCTTCGCCTAAGCACTGCAACGATATATTCGAGGTGGAATATGGTGAAGGGGGGCACCGCACACGGCTAAGGAACGATCACGAAGATCAACTTGTGTGTCCATGGGGTGCCCCCTGCCCCCGTATATAAAGGAGCAAGGGAGGGAGGAGGCCGGCCCTAGGTTTGGGCGCGCCAGGGGAGTCCTACTCCCACCGGGAGTAGGATTCCACCTTTCCTAGTCCAACTAGGTCAAGGGGGGAAAGAGGGGAAGAGGGGAAGGAAGGGAGAGAGGGGCCGCGCCCCAAACCCCTTGTCCAATTCGGACTGGGCTTGGGAGGGGCGCGCGCCACCTCCTGGTCCTTCCCACTAAGGCCCATCAAGGCCCATTGCTTCTTCCTCGTATTCCCGTAACTCACCGGTACCTCCGAAAATACCCGAACCACTCAGAACCCTTCCGATGTCCGAATATAGTCGTCCAATATATCGATCTTTACGTCTCGACCATTTCGAGACTCCTCGTCATGTCCCCGATCTCATCCGGGACTCCGAACTCCTTCGGTACATCAAAACTCATAAACTCATTATATAACTGTCATCGAAACCTTAAGCGTGCGGACCCTACGGTTCGAGAACAATGTAGACATGACCGAGACACGTCTCCGGTCAATAACCAATAGCGGGACCTGGATGCCCATATTGGCTCCTACATATTCTACGAAGACCTTTATCGGTCAGACCGCATAACAACATACGTTGTTCCCTTTGTCCATCGGTATGTTACTTGCCCGAGATTCGATCGTCGGTATCCAATACCTAGTTCAATCTCGTTACCGGCAAGTCTCTTTACTCGTTCCGTAATACATCATCCCGTAACTAACTCATTAGTTGCAATGCTTGCAAGGCTTAAGTGATGTGCATTACCGAGAGGGCCCAGAGATACCTCTCCGACGATCGGAGTGACAAATCCTAATCTCGAAATACGCCAACCCAACATCTACCTTTGGTGACACCTGTAGTACTCCTTTATAATCACCCAGTTACGTTGTGACGTTTGGTAGCACCCAAAGTGTTCCTCCGGCAAACGGGAGTTGCATAATCTCATAGTCAAAGGAACATGTATAAGTCATGAAGAAAGCAATAGCAACATACTAAACGATCGGGTGCTAAGCTAATGGAATGGGTCATGTCAATCAGATCATCCAACTAAAGATGTGACCTCGTTAATCAAATAACAACTCTTTGTTCATGGTTAGGAAACATAACCATCTTTGATTAACGGGCTAGTCAAGTAGAGGCATACTAGTGACACTCTGTTTGTCTA
Source organism: Aegilops umbellulata (assembly GCA_032464435.1). NCBI lineage: Eukaryota > Viridiplantae > Streptophyta > Magnoliopsida > Poales > Poaceae > Aegilops > Aegilops umbellulata. The sequence continues at coordinate 547,347,083 of CP136058.1, forward strand.
TGTATTCACACATGTATTATGTTTCCGGTTAATACAATTCTAGCATGAATAATAAACATTTATCATGAAATAAGGAAATAAATAATAACTTTATTATTGCCTCTAGGGCATATTTCCTTCAGTCTCCCACTTGCACTAGAGTCAATAATCTAGATTACACAGTAATGATTCTAACACCCATGGAGTCTTGGTGCTGATCATGTTTTGCCCGTGGAAGAGGCTTAGTCAACGGGTCTGCTACATTCAGATCCGTATGTATCTTGCAAATCTCTATGTCTCCCACCTGGACCAAGTCCCGGATGGAATTGAAGCGTCTCTTGATGTGCTTTGTTCTCTTGTGAAATCTGGATTCCTTCGCCAAGGCAATTGCTCCAGTATTGTCATAAAAGATTTTCATTGGTCCCGATGCACTAGGTATGACACCTAGATCGGATATGAACTCCTTCATCCAGACTCCTTCATTTGCTGCTTCCGAAGCAGCTATGTATTCCGCTTCACATGTAGATCCCGCCACGACGCTTTGTTTAGAACTGCACCAACTGACAGCTCCACCGTTTAATGTAAATACGTATCCGGTTTGCGATTTCGAATCGTCTGGATCAGTGTCAAAGCTTGCATCAACGTAACCCTTTACGATGAGTTCTTTGTCACCTCCATACACGAGAAACATTTCCTTAGTCCTTTTCAGGTACTTCAGGATATTCTTGACCGCTGTCCAGTGATCCACTCCTGGATTACTTTGGTACCTCCCTGCTAAACTTATAGCAAGGCACACATCAGGTCTGGTACACAGCATTGCATACATGATAGAGCCTATGGCTGAAGCATAGGGAACACCTTCCATCTTCTCTCTATCTTCTGCAGTGGTCGGGCATTGAGTCTGACTCAACTTCATACCTTGCAATACAGGCAAGAACCCTTTCTTCGCTTGATCCATTTTGAACTTCTTCAAAATCTTGTCAAGGTATGTGCTTTGTGAAAGTCCAATTAAGCGTCTTGATCTATCTCTATAGATCTTAATGCCCAATATGTAAGCAGCTTCACCGAGGTCTTTCATTGAAAAACTCTTATTCAAATATCCCTTTATGCTATCCAGAAATTCTATATCATTTCCAATCAGTAATATGTCATCTACATATAATATCAGAAATGCTACAGAGCTCCCACTCACTTTCTTGTAAATACAGGCTTCTCCAAAAGTCTGTATAAACCCAAATGCTTTGATCACACTATCAAAACGTTTATTCCAACTCCGAGATGCTTGCACCAGTCCATAAATGGATCGCTGGAGCTTGCATACTTTGTCAGCACCCTTTGGATCGATAAAACCTTCTGGTTGCATCATATACAACTCTTCTTCCAGAAACCCATTCAGGAATGCAGTCTTTACATCCATTTGCCAAATTTCATAATCATAAAATGCGGAAATTGCTAACATGATTCGGACAGACTTAAGCATCGCTACGGGTGAGAAGGTCTCATCGTAGTCAATCCCTTGAACTTGTCGAAACCCCTTTGCGACAAGTCGAGCTTTGTAGACAGTAACGTTACCGTCGGCGTCAGTCTTCTTCTGAAAGATCCACTTGTTTTCTATTGCTTGCCGACCCTCGGGCAAGTCAACCAAAGTCCACACTTTGTTTTCATACATGGATCACATCTCAGATTTCATGGCTTCCAGCCATTTTGCGGAATCTGGGCTCACCATCGCTTCTTCATAGTTCGTAGGTTCGTCATGATCTAGTAGCATGATTTCCAGAATAAGATTGCCGTACCACTCTGGCGCAGATCTTACTCTGTCTGATCTACGAGGTTCTGTAGTAACTTGATCTGAAGTTTCATGATCAATATCATTATCTTCCTCACTAATTGGTGTAGGTGCTACAGAAACAGATTTCTGTGATGTACTACTTTCCAATAAGGGAGCAGGTACAGTTACCTCATCAAGTTCTACTTTCCTCCCACTCACTTCTTTCGAGAGAAACTCCTTTTCTAGAAAGACTCCGAATTTCGCAACAAAAGTCTTGCCTTCGGATCTGTGATAGAAGGTGTATCCAACAGTTTCTTTTGGATATCCTATGAAGACACACTTTTCCGATTTGGGTTCGAGCTTATCAGGTTGAAGCTTTTTCACATAAGCATCACAGCCCCAAACTTTAAGAAACGACAACTTTGGTTTCTTGCTAAACCATAGTTCATAAGGTGTCGTCTCAACGGATTTTGACGGTGTCCTATTTAACGTGAATGCGGCCGTCTCTAGAGCATAACCCCAAAATGATAGCGGTAAATCTGTAAGAGACATCATAGATCGCACCATATCTAGTAAAGTGCGATTACGACGTTCGGACACACCATTGCGCTGTGGTGTTCCGGGTGGCGTGAGTTGCGAAACTATTCCGCATTGTTTCAAATGTAGACCAAACTCGTAACTCAAATATTCTCCTCCACGATCAGATCGTAGAAACTTTATTTTCTTGTTACGATGATTTTCAACTTCACTCTGAAATTCTTTGAACTTTTCAAATGTTTCAGACTTGTGTTTCATTAAGTAGATATACCCATATCTGCTTAAATCATCTGTGAAGGTGAGAAAATAACGATATCCGCCACGAGCCTCAACATTCATCGGACCACATACATCTGTATGTATGATTTCCAACAAATCTGTTGCTCTCTCCATAGTACCGGAGAACGGTGTTTTAGTCATCTTGCCCATGAGGCACGGTTCGCAAGTGCCAAGTGATTCATAATCAAGTGACTCCAAAAGTCCATCAGTATGGAGTTTCTTCATGCGCTTTATACCGATATGACCTAAACGGCAGTGCCACAAATAAGTTGCACTATCATTATCAACTCTACATCTTTTGGCTTCAACATTATGAATATGTGTATCACTACTATCGAGATTCATCAAAAATAGACCACTCTTCAAAGGTGCATGACCATAAAAGATATTATTCATATAAATAGAACAACCATTATTCTCTGATTTAAATGAATAACCGTCTCGCATCAAACAAGATCCAGATATAATGTTCATGCTCAACGCTGGCACCAAATAACAATTATTTAGGTCTAATACTAATCCCGAAGGTAGATGTAGAGGTAGCGTGCCGACCGCGATCACATCGACTTTGGAACCATTTCCCACGCGCATCGTCACCTCGTCCTTAACCAATCTTCGCTTACTTTGTAGTCCCTGTTTCGAGTTGCAAATATTAGCAACAGAACCAGTATCAAATACCCAGGTGCTACTGCGAGCATTAGTAAGGTACACATTAATAACATGTATATCACATATACCTTTGTTCACCTTGCCATCCTTCTTATCCGCCAAATACTTGGGATAGTTCCGCTTTCAGTGACCAGTCTGCTTGCAGTAGAAGCACTCAGTTTCAGGCTTAGGTCCAGACTTGGGTTTCTTCTCTTGAGCAGCAACTTGTTTGCTGTTCTTCTTGAAGTTCCCCTTCTTCTTCCCTTTGCCCTTCTTCTTGAAACTAGTGGTCTTATTGACCATCAACACTTGATGCTCCTTCTTGATTTCTACCTCCGCAGCCTTTAGCATTGCGAAGAGCTCGGGCATAGTCTTATCTATCCCTTGCATATTATAGTTCATCACGAAGCCTTTGTAGCTTGGTGGCAGTGATTGAAGAATTCTGTCAATAACACAATCATCCGGAAGATTAACTCCCAGTTGACTCAAGTGATTGTAATACCCAGACATTCTGAGTATGTGCTCACTGACAGACCCATTCTCTTCCATCTTGCAGCTATAGAACTTATTGGAGACCTTATATCTCTCAATCCGGGCATTCTGTTTGAATATTAACTTCAACTCCTGGAACATCTCATATGCTCCATGGTTCTCAAACCGTCGTTGAAGTCCCGGTTCCAAGCCGTAAAGCATGGCACACTGAACTATCGAGTAGTCATCAGCTTTGCTCTGCCAGACGTTCATAACATCTGGTGTTGCTCCAGCAGCAGGCCTGGCACCTAGCGGTGCTTCCAGGACGTAATTCTTCCGTGCAGCAATGAGGATAATCCTCAAGTTACAGACCCAGTCCGTGTAATTGCTACCATCATCTTTCAACTTTGCTTTCTCAAGGAACGCATTAAAATTCAACGGAACAACAGCACGAGCCATCTATCTACAATCAATCATAAACAAGCAAGATACTATCAGGGACTAAGTTCATGATAAATTTAAGTTCAATTAATCATATTACTTAAGAACTCCCACTTAGATAGACATCTCTCTAATCCTCTAAGTGATCACGTGATCCAAATCAACTAAACCATGTCCGATCATCACGTGAGATGGAGTAGTTTCAATGGTGAACATCATTATTATGATCATATCTACTATATGATTCACGCTCGACCTTTCGGTCTCCGTGTTCCGAGGTCATATCTTATATGCATAGCTCGTCAAGTATAACCTGAGTATTCCGCGTGTGCAACTGTTTTGCACCCGTTGTATTTGAACGTAGAGCCTATCGCACCCGATCATCACGTGGTGTCTCAGCACGAAGAACTTTCGCAACGGTGCATACTCAGGGAGAACACTTCTTGATAATTAGTGAGAGATCATCTTATAATGCTACCGTCAATCAAAGCAAGATAAGATGCATAAAAGATAAACATCACATGCAATCAATATAATTGATATGATATGGCCATCATCATCTTGTGCTTGTGATCTCCAACTCCGCAGCACTGTCATGATCACCATCGTCACCGGCGCGACACCTTGATCTCCATCGTAGCAACGTTGTCGTCTCGCCAATCTTATGCTTCTACGACTATCGCTACCGCTTAGTGATAAAGTAAAGCATTACAGGGCGATTGCATTGCATACAATAAAGCGACAACCATACGGCTCCTGCCGGTTGCCGATAACTCGGTTACAAAACATGATCATCTCATACAATAAAATTTAGCATCATGTCTTGACCATATCACATCACAACATGCCCTGCAAAAACAAGTTAGACGTCCTCTACTTTGTTTGTTGCAAATTTTACGTGGCTGCTACGGGCTGAAGCAAGAACAAATCTCACCTACGCATCAAAACCACAACGATACTTCGTCAAATAGACTCCGTTTTAACCTTCTCAAGGACCGGGCGTAGCCATACTCGGTTCAACTAAAGTTGGTGAGACAGTCTCCCGCAGGCCATCTGTGTGCAAAGCACATCGAGGGAACCGGTCTCGCGTAAGCGTATGCGTAAGGTTGGTCCGGGTCGTCTCATCCAACAATACCGCTGACCCAAAGTATGACATGTTGGTAGGCAGTATGACTTGTATCGTCCACAACTCACTTGTGTTCTACTCGTGCAAATAACATCAAACCATAAAAACCTAGGCTCGGATGCCACTGATGGGGAACGTAGTAATTTCAGAATTTTCCTATGCACACGCAAGATCATGGTGATGCACAGCAACGAGAGGGGAGAGTGTTGTCTACGTACCCTCGTAGACCGAAGCGGAAGCGTTGACGCAACGTAGAGGAAGTAGTCGTACGTCTTCCCGATCCGACCGATCCAAGCACCGTTACTCCGGCACCTCCGAGTTCTTGGCACACGTTCAGCTCGATGACGCACCCCTAGGTCCGATCCAGCAAAGCTTCGGGGAGGAGTTCCGTCAGCACGACGGCGTGGTGACAATCTTGATGTTCTACCCACGCAGGGCTTCGCCTAAGCACTGCAACGATATATTCGAGGTGGAATATGGTGGAGGGGGGCAACGCACACGGCTAAGGAACGATCACGAAGATCAACTTGTGTGTCCATGGGGTGCCCCCTGCCCCCGTATATAAAGGAGCAAGGGAGGGAGGAGGCCGGCCCTAGGTTTGGGCGCGCCAGGGGAGTCCTACTCCCACCGGGAGTAGGATTCCACCTTTCCTAGTCCAACTAGGTCAAGGGGGGAAAGAGGGGAAGAGGGGAAGGAAGGGAGAGAGGGGCCGCGCCCCAAACCCCTTGTCCAATTCGGACTGGGCTTGGGAGGGGCGCGCGCCACCTCCTGGTCCTTCCCACTAAGGCCCATCAAGGCCCATTGCTTCTTCCTCGTATTCCCGTAACTCACCGGTACCTCCGAAAATACCCGAACCACTCAGAACCCTTCCGATGTCCGAATATAGTCGTCCAATATATCAATCTTTACGTCTCGACCATTTCGAGACTCCTCGTCATGTCCCCGATCTCATCCGGGACTCCGAACTCCTTCGGTACATCAAAACTCATAAACTCATTATATAACTGTCATCGAAACCTTAAGCGTGCGGACCCTACGGTTCGAGAACAATGTAGACATGACCGAGACACGTCTCCGGTCAATAACCAATAGCGGGACCTGGATGCCCATATTGGCTCCTACATATTCTATGAAGATCTTTATCGGTCAGACCGCATAACAACATACGTTGTTCCCTTTGTCCATCGGTATGTTACTTGCCCGAGATTCGATCGTCGGTATCCAATACCTAGTTCAATCTCGTTACTGGCAAGTCTCTTTACTCGTTCCGTAATACATCATCCCGTAACTAACTCATTAGTTGCAATGCTTGCAAGGCTTAAGTGATGTGCATTACCGAGAGGGCCCATAGATACCTCTCCGACGATCGGAGTGACAAATCCTAATCTCGAAATACGCCAACCCAACATCTACCTTTGGTGACACCTGTAGTACTCCTTTATAATCACCCAGTTACGTTGTGACGTTTGGTAGCACCCAAAGTGTTCCTCTGGCAAACGGGAGTTGCATAATCTCAAAGTCAAAGGAACATGTATAAGTCATGAAGAAAGCAATAGCAACATACTAAACGATCGGGTGCTAAGCTAATGGAATGGGTCATGTCAATCAGATCATTCAACTAAAGATGTGACCTCGTTAATCAAATAACAACTCTTTGTTCATGGTTAGGAAACATAACCATCTTTGATTAACGGGCTAGTCAAGTAGAGGCATACTAGTGACACTCCGTTTGTCTATGTATTCACACATGTATTATGTTTCCGGTTAATACAATTCTAGCATGAATAATAAACATTTATCATGAAATAAGGAAATAAATAATAACTTAATTAATCCTGTTTAGTTAAACTAATTAAACTTGATTAACCTAAATATCTAATTAACCTAACTAATCTGTTAGTTAGGATGATGTGTCAATGACAGGTGGGTCCCACTGGACCCACATGTCAGTTTGACCCAGTCAACTCTGTTGACTGCTGACATCAGCATGACATCATGCTGATGTCATAAATCTAATTTCGATTTAAATTAATTAAATAAATTCTAAAAATGATTTAAAACTTTAGAAAATCATATCTTTTAATCCGTAACTCGGATTAAAATATTTTCAACATGAAAGTTGCTCAGAACGACGAGACGAACCCGGATACGCAGCCCGTTCGTCCGCCACACATTCCTAACATATCAAACTCGCAACTTTTCCCCTCCGGCTCCTTTGCCCGAAAACGCGAAACACCGGGGATACTTTCCCGATTGTTTCCCCCCTTCACCGGTATCACCGCATACCGCGTTAGGACACCCCTAACACCGTTACTTGTCATGTCATGCATCGCTATGCATCTGTTTGCTTAAATATTTATTGTTTCTCCCCCCTCTTCTCTCGCTAGACACCGAGACCGACGCTGCTGCTACCCAGTACGACTACGGAGTTGACGACCCCTCTCTCTTGCCAGAGTAACCAGGCAAGCCCCCCCTGATCACCAGATATCGCCTACTCTCCTCTATACTGCTTGCATTAGAGTAGTGTAGCATGTTACTGCTTTCGTTATTCCTATCCTGATGCATAGCCTGTCTTTGATACTGCTGTTGATACCTTTACCTGCAATCCTACTTGCTTAGTATAGGATGCTAGTGTTCCATCAGTGGCCCTACACTCTTGTCCGTCTGCCATGCTATACTACTGGGCTGTGATCACTTCGGGAAGTGATCGCGGGCATATACTATATACTTTACACTGTTACATTACCTGTGATACTGTTCGGAGTTGGGGGCTGAAGGGGCAGGTGGTTCCACCCAGGTAGTGGTGGGCCTGGGTTCCCGACGGCCCCTGACTGTTACTTTGTGGCGGAGTGACAGGGCAGGTTTGCGACCACCTAGGAGAGAGGTGGGCCTGGCCCTGGTCAGCGTTCGCGGATACTTAACACGCTTAACGAGATCTGAGTATTTGATCTGAGTCTGGCCATTTGGTCTATACGCACTAACCATCTACGCGGGAGTAGTTATGGGTATCCCGACGTCGTGGTATCAGCCGAAGCCTTCGTGACGTCAGCGATTGAGTGGCGCGCGCCGCATTGGATCGTAAGCTCGCTCTTGTATTAAGGGGGCTAGATCTGCTTCCGGCCGCGTTCGCAACGTGCAGGTGTGCTCAGGGCGATGGGCCCAGACCCCTGCGCGCTTAGGTTTAGACCGGCGTGCTGACCTCTCTGTTGTGCTTAGGTGGGGCTGCGACGTGTTGATCTTCCGCGACCGGGCATGACCCAGAAAAGTGTGTCCGGCCAAATGGGATCAAGCGTGTTGGGCTATGTGGTGCACCCCTGCAGGGAAGTTTATCTATTCGAATAGCCGTGTCCCTCGGTAAAAGGACGACCCAGAGTTGTACCTTGACCTTATGACAACCCGGTGATCGCTCTCTAACAGGGCAACGAGGAGGGGATCGCCGGGTAGGATTATGCTATACGATGCTACTTGGAGGACTTCAGTCTACTCTCTTCTATATGCTGCAAGACGGAGGCTACCAGAAGCGTAGTCTTCGACAGGATTAGATATCCCCCTCTTAATCTGGCATTCTGCAGTTCAGTCCACTGATATGGCCCCTTACACATATATCCATGCATATGTAGTGTAGCTCCTTGCTTGCGAGTACTTTGGATGAGTACTCACGGTTGCTTTTCTCCCCCTTTTCCCCCTTTCCCTTCTACCCGGTTGCCGCAACCAGACGATGGAGCCCAGGATCCAGGCAACACCGTCGACGACGACTCCTACTCCACCGGAGGTGCCTACTACTACGTGCAGCCCGCTGACGACGACCAGGAGTAGTTAGGAGGATCCCAGGCAGGAGGCCTGCGCCTCGTTCGATATGTATCCCCGTTTGTGCTAGCCATCTTATGGCAACCTTGTTTAACTTATGTCTGTACTCAGATATTGTTGCTTCCGCTGACTCGTCTATGATCGAGCACTTGTATTCGAGCCCTCGAGGCCCCTGGCTTGTATTATGATGCTTGAATGACTTATTTTATTTGTAGAGTTGTGTTGTGATATCTTCCCGTGAGTCCCTGATCTTGATCGTACACATTTGCGTGCATGATTAGTGTACGATTGAATCGTGGGTGTCACAGTATCAGGCATCCCCAAGCTTAATTCCTGCTCGTCCCCGAGTAGGTAAATGATAAAAAGAGAATTTTTTATGCGGAGTGCTACTTGGCATAATTTCAATGTAATTCTTCTTAATTGTGGTATGAATATGCAGATCCGAAATATTCAAGAAAAAATTTCATATTGACATAAAAATAATAATACTTCAAGCATACTAACTAAGCAATTATGTCTTCTCAAAATAACATGGCCAAAGAAAGTTCATCCCTACAAAATCATATAGTTTAGTCATCCTCCATTTTTGTCACACAATAATGCTCTCATCATGCACAACCCCGATAACAAGCCAAGCAATTGTTTCATACTTTAGTAATCTCAAACTTTATAAACCTTCACCCAATACACGAGCGTGAGCCATGGATATAGCACTATGGGTGGAATAGAATATGATGATGGGGGTTATGTGGAGAAGACAAAAAGGAGAAAGTCTTACATCAACGAGGCTAATCAATGGGCTAGGGAGATGCCCATCGATTGATGTTAATGCAAGGAGTAGGGATTGTCATGCAACGGATGCACTAGAGCTATAAATGTATGAAAGCCCAACAAAAGAAACTAAGTGGGTGTGCATCCAAGTTGCTTGGTCACAAAGACCTAGGGCACTTGAGGAGGCCCATTGTTGGAATATACTAGCCAAGCTCTATAATGAAAAATTCCCACTAGTATATGAAAGTGACAAAACAAGAGACTCTCTATCATGAATATTATCGTGCTACTTTGAAGCACCAGTGTGGATAAAAAGGATAGTAGCATTGCCCCTTTTTATATTTTTTGGGCCTTCTTTTTTTTCTTTTGGCCTTTCTCTTTTTTTATTGGTACAATGCTCTATGAAATGATGATCATCACACTTCTATTTATTTACAACTCAATGATTACAACTCGATACTAGAACAAAGTATGACTCTATATGAATGCCTCCGGCGGTGTACCGGGATACACAATGAATCAAGAGTGAACATGTATGAAATAATTATGAATGGTGGCATTGCCACAAATACTATGTCAACTACATGATCATGTTAAGCAATATGACAATGATGAATGTGTCATGAAGAACGGTATGGTGGAAAGTTGCATGGCAATATATCTCGGAATGGCTATGGAAATGCCATAATAGGTAGGTATGGTGGCTATTTTGAGGAAGATATAAGGAGGATTATGTGTGAAAGAGCGTATCATATCAAGGGGTTTGGATGCACTGGCAAAGTTTGCACCAACTCTCAATGTGAGAAAGGGCAATGCACGACACCAAGAGGCTAGCAATGATGGAAGGGTGAGAGTGCGTATAATCCATGGACTCAACATTAGTCATAAAGAACTCACATACTTATTGCAAAAATCTACAAGCCATAAAAAACCAAAGCACTACGCGCATGCTCCTAGGGGGATAGATTGGTAGGAAAAGACCATCGCTCGTCCCCGACCGCCACTCATAAGGAGGACAATCAAATAACACCTCGTATTTCAATTTTGTTACATAACGTGCATGCTACGGGACTTGCAAACTTCAACACAAGCATTTCTCAAATTCACAACTACTCAACTAGCACGACTTTGATATTATCACCTCCATATCTCAAAACAATTATCATGCATCAAACTTTTCTTAGTATTCAACGCACTGAAAAGAAAGTTTTACAAATCTTGAATACCAAGCATATTATTATTAGGTTCATTACCATGCTATTTGTGACTCTCAAAATAATCTAAGTGAAGCATGAGAGATCGATAGTTTCTTTAAAACAAATCCACCATTGTGCTCTAAAAGATATAAGTGAAGCACTAGAGCAAAACTATATAGCTCAAAAGATATAAGTGAAGCACATAGAGTATTCTATCAAATTCCAATTCATGTATGCATCTCTCAAATGGTGTGTACAGCAAGGATGATTGTGGTAAACTAAAAAGCAAAGACTCAAATCATACAAGACGCTCCAAGCAAAACACATATCATGTGGTGAATAAAAATATAGCTCCAAGTAAAGTTACCGATGGAAGTACACGAAAGAGGGGATGCCTTCCGGGGCATCCCCAAGCTTTGACTTTTTGGTGTCCTTGGATTATCTTGGGGGTGCCATGGGCATACCCAATCTTAGGCTCTTGCCACTCCTTGTTCCATAATCCATCAAAAGATTTCACCCAAAACTTGAAAACTTCACAACACAAAACTCAACAAAAATCTCGTGAGCTCCGTTAGCGAAAGAAAACAAAAGACCACTTCAAGGTACTGTAATGAACTCATTCTTTATTTATATTGGTGTTAAACCTACTGTATTCCAACTTCTCTATGGTTTATAAACTATTTTACTAGCCATAGATTCATCAAAATAAGCAAACAACACACGAAAAACAGAATCTGTCGAAAACAGAACAGTCTGTAGTAATCTGTAACTAACGCAAACTTCTGGAACTCCAAAAATTCAGACAAAATAGGAAGACCTAGGAAATGTTTTTATTGATCAGCAGCAATTTTAATCACTATTTTATCACGTTCTGGTGATTATAAACAATTGTTATCGTGAACCAAAAGTTTCTGGAAATTACAGCAAGATCAAATAACTATCATCCAAGAAGATCCTATAGGTTTAACTTGGCACAAACACTAATTAAAACATAAAAACACATCTAAACAGAAGGTAGATGTATTATTTATTACTAAGTAGCAAGGAAAAATATTGGGTTGTCTCCCAACAAGCGCTTTTCTTTAAAGCCATTTAGCTAGGCATTGATAATTTTAATGATGCTCACATGAAAGACAAGAATTGAAGCACAAAGAGAGCATCATAAATCACGTGACACACACATCTAAGTCTAACATACTTTCTATGCATAGGCATCTTATAGAAAAACAAATTATCATAGCAAGCAAAAACTAGCATATGAAAGGAAGCGGAAAAGAACAATAGCAATCTCATCATAACGAGAGGTAATTTAGTAACATGAAAATTTCTATAACCCTATTTTCCTCTCTCGTAATAATTACATTTAGGATCATAAGAAAATTCAACAATATAGCTCTCACATAAAATATTTTCAACACGATCCACATGCATGCGAAGTTGACACTCTTCCAAAATAGTGGGATTATCATTAACTAAAGTCATGATTTCTCCAAACCCACTTTTATCAAAAATTTCATAAGATTGAATTTTATCCAAATATGTGGGATCTAAAGTTGACACTCTTCCAAACACACTTTCAATATTATTGCAAACACTATTATCAATCTTGTATTCATCATGGGGCTTAAAAATAAATTTTCAAGATCATAAGAAGAATCTCCCCAATCATGACTATTGGACATGGCAAAACTGGCATCCCCAAGCTTAGGGTTTTGCATATTATTAGCATAATTTACATCGATAGAATTTATAATAAAATCATTGCAATCATGGTTTTTATTCAAAGATCTATCGTGAATCACTTCATAAAGCACTTCATCATAATTTTCAGATTTACGGATTTCAGGCAAAACCTTATAAAGATAATCTAGTGCATCCAAACCACTAGGAATTGGTTCATCATAATTGGATCTCTTAAAAAGATTGGCAAGCGGATGCGGATCCATAGATATTAGCTTCTCTGTTTAGGAATAAATACTCAACTATTTCAACCAAACGAGCAAAGGAGCCAAGTAAGACATCAAGGCAAATGAAAAGACGAACGGAAAAAGGGCGAATAAAACGGCAAAGCTGAAGTGAGGGAGAGGAAAACGAGAGGCAAATGGCAAATAATGTAATGCGAGAGATAAGGGATTGTGATAGGTACTTGGTATGTTGACTTTTGCATAGACTCCCCGGCAACGGCGCCAGAAATCTTCCTGCTACCTCTTGAGCACTGCGTTGGATTTCCTTGAAGAGGAAAGGGTGATGCAGCAGAGTAGAGTAAGTATTTCCCTCAGTTTTTGAGAACCAAGGTATCAATACAGTAGGAGGCTACGCGCGAGTCCCTCGTACCTACACAAAACAAATAGCTCCACGCAACCAACGCGACTAGGGGTTGTCAATCCCTTCACGGTCACTTACGAGAGTGAGATCTGATAGAGATGATAGATAATATTTTTGGTATTTTTGGTATAAAGATGCAAAGTAAAATAAAATCAAAGTAAAAAAGCAAAAATAATAATAAAGTGTTGGGAGATTAATATGATAAAGATAGACCCGGGGGCCATAGATTTCATTAGTGGCTTCTCTCTAGAGCATAAGTATTTTATGGTGGGTGAACGAATTACTGTTGAGCAATTGACAGAATTGAGCATAGTTATGAGAATATCTAGGTATGATCATGTATATAGGCATCACGTCCGAGACAAGTAGACCGACTCCTGCCTGCATCTACTACTATTACTCCCACTCATCAACCGCTATCCAGCATGCATCTAGAGTATTAAGTTCATGAAAACAGAGTAACGCCTTAAGCAAGATGACATGATGTAGAGGGATAAATTAATGCAATATGATAAAAAAAACCATCTTGTTACACTAGTAGAAAACGGGCCTATTGTCCCGGTTCATAAGGGCCTTTTGTCCTGGTTCCAAAACCGGGACTAAAGGGTCGTTACTAATGCCCTGACCCTTTAGTCCCGGTTCAAACCAGAACCGGGACAGATGGGCCTCCACGTGGCCTGCGTGGTGAGCCCAGGCAGGAGGGCCGTTGGTCCCGGTTGGTGGCACCAACCGGGACCAATAGACCTCCACGCGTCAGCATTTCTGTGGCTGGGGTTTTTGTTTTTTTAAATGGGGGGTTGGGGGTTTTGGGGGGTTAATTTAGGTATTTCATATATTGTGTTAGATAGCTAATTACTAGAGAGAAGTGTCCTCTCTTATGTCCGCGCTTGGTCGACGCTACGTACTATACATACGTATAGAGAGGACTAGACACGCTAGCTAGCTAGTAAGCAAACGAAGGAAACAGAAGATCGTCATGAACATATATGCATACAGAGATAAGTGATATCAACCACCTCTCCTTCTCTGAGATTGGTCGAACAACAAGTTCTCGTATATCTATCCGACACTACCGGCTACATATATAAAATAATTATCTCTTACAAATATAATCTCCTAAATTATGGACGCATGGTCCACCTAGTATTCTCCGTCTTCAGCGATCACGTGGTCAAGAAAGAATGCCGCCAATTCCTCTTGAGTTGCTCGCATGCGATCTGGTTCTAGGAGTTCATCCCGCTACCGAAACATCTAATTTGAAGAAGGGAGTCAATACATATATATATATATATGAATGAATGAAACTCAACACAAATGATGGTAATAAACTAAAATTGTGAATATTATTTCTTACGCACTTCATATTGTTCGTCAGAGTACCCGCCCCACTCACAGGTCGTGTGGCGGATGGACTCGCAAACGTAGTATCCACAAAAATCATTCCCTTGTTCCTGCCACAACCACTTTACAAGAAATAGAGGTCAATCAAACAGATAAGCAAGAATGCCAAATGGTATTGATGAAACTAGCTCTTGAGTCAATAGCAAGGAGACGCGCGGACCATGCTACTATAGTACTTACTTTCGGGTATCTAAGTTGCAGCATCTTCGGCAGTCCCGGGGATTTTGTGGTGAATTTTCTACAAACCCTGCCAGACAAAAGAAAACAATTACCTGATATCAGGAAATGAACAAAGTTGCTGATATGGTGGATAATGATCGATTTAATTTACTTCTCGAGGATTTCAGTCATGTCCGCATACTCCTGGGGATCTTTTCGTTTAGAGTCCAAGACAGTTACTATTCCCTGCTCAAGCCTAATCTCTAGGAGAATATAGTGGTACCTGCGCACACATGCATAACTCATCAATTACATTACTATAACCTGGACTAATATATAAGGCAAACCGAATATGCACAAGACAGTAGCACTCACTTGAAGTTGTAAGGAAAGAGTATTATATCTTTGTTTTCATTTTTTTGAATGATCATAGCAAGTTGGCCTCGGTATCCGCGGCATGAAATTTAACCTCAGTTGCATCTCTGAGATATGTGTTAACGAACCCAATATCACCGATTTGTCTTTTCTTCAATTCGGCGATCTTCAATCTGCATAATATAGTGAGGATAATTATAAATACATGCAATGAAAGAGCTGAGCTATATAGAGAGACTTAATGGCAGAAGTAGTAGTACTTACAAATAGTAGCAGGTGACCGTTGCTTTATCGAGGGCCAATTGATTGAAAAACTGATAGAACTCCTCAAATGGAATAGGCAACAGATCAATTCCAACGAGGTCATGCTCCGGTTTAACTCTCACATACAAAGTACTCCTCGCCCCAGACTCTCTGCAGATTTTCCAGTACCAATCATGCAATCTTCGCATCATCGTTGATAGAGATCTTTCATCTTTGACGAGAGGCTTCCCGTACTTGTATCTGTGTATCTGCACGTCCATGAAATCATAATGTACATCGTCGGGCAGGTAATCTCCTAGATTGCTATAACCGGGCACCATCCTTGGATCGACGATGTCACTAGGCACCTTGAGCGGGGGGCACGATTTATTCCCTTGTTCGCCGAGCTGGGAAATTTGTTTCCCAGCTGCTCGTCGTTCTTTGAACCTTTGATTACTGACTGTACTTCCCGACCGCTCCGCTTTGGCCCATGTCTTTGCAATAATGCGCTCATAGTTGCCTTTCAGCGGAGACTTGGGTGGTTTTGCCAAGGCAGCCAGAGTGCGCTTCGCTTTCACCGGATCTACCTTCTCCCCCAGAGATGGATGTCTTTGTGCTTTCAACCCTTCAAACCATTCCTTCGCTTCGGTTCACGCGATCTTTGCGTTCTCCTCCAGGCTCATCTCGTATGTTAACTTCTCTAGAGTCTTCAGAGAAGGACCGAATCTATATGTCTTCCCGCCTCTGGCTGTACTGCTAGACGCCGGCCGAGCAGACGGAGCGGTTGTCTTCTTTACTTGCTTACGAGGCGGAGGAGAAGGACTACGACGCGCCGGAGCAGCTACTGGAGCGGCGGCGGGTCTCTTCCGCCCTTGCTGACGAGGCGGAGGAGGAGGCTGGCTGCTCGGGCGCGCAGGCGCAGACGGAGAAGGAGACGGAGTGCCGCCACGCGATGGAGAAGGAGCCGGCCAAGTGCCCTGATCGTCACTCGCCGGAGGAGGAGGCGGTGGAGGAGGCGGAGTGCCCTGACTCACCGGAGGAGGAGGAGGAGGCGTCCAGTTCTGAAGGTTGATGAGATCCTTCCGCCATAGGCATGGCGTCTTCAGAGCAGAACCCAGCCGAGTCTCCCCTTCACCGGTAGGGTGGTCAAGCGGGAGCTCCTTAAATCCCTCCGTTATTTCATCCACCATCACCCTATCATATCCTTCTGGAATCGGCCGGCAGTGAAAAGTTGTGCCGGGTTCAGAAGGATAAACAGAGCCAACAGCCGCCTTGACCTTCATATTAATCCATTGCGTAATAAGGTGGCAATTTTGAGACTCCGTGATAGCATCCACGGGATAGCTGGCAGGAGCCGTCAAGACATGCTCCGGCTGAAGCAGCTTGGTGGAAGCCATGCTGCTTCTCCGCTGAGATGGCGGGGTAGCTTCGGGTGAAGCTTCGGCAGTTCGTTTGCTGCTATTTGCTTCTCGTTCCTCTATCCCGAGTACCCTTGCTTTAAGCGTCTGCAGTTCGTACTGCTGCACTTTCTTCCTCCTCTCCTGGCATTTGTAACCGCGTGCGTCCGGAAACCCAGACTTCCACGGAATGGAGCCTGGCGTGCCTCGTGTCTGCCCAGGGTGCTCAGGATTCCCGAGGGCCATTGTGAGCTCGTCCTTCTCTCTGTCTGGAACGAACGTCCCTTGCTGCGTTGCTTCGATATACTACTGAAGCCTCTTGACTGGTATATCCAATTGATCGTCCGTCCAAATGCACTTCCCTGATACAGGGTCCAAGGTTCCGCCAGCCCCGAAGAACCAAGTCCGGCAACGGTCTGGCCAGTTCATTGTCTCTGGTTCGATCCCTTTTTCAACCAGATCATCCTTAGCCTTGGCCCACTTAGGCCGGGCTACGAGGTAGCCATCTGACCCAGTGCGATGGTGAAGCGTCTTCTTCGCAGCATTTTTCTTGTTTGTCACCGACATCTTCTTACTCTTTTCCGATGTCTTGTGGGCCACAAATGCGGGCCAGTGGTCTCTGATCTTCTCATATCTGCCCTTGAATTCTTGTGTCTCTTTTTATCGACAAACCTATTCAGCTCTTTCTTCCACCTCCGGAATAGGTCTGCCATCCTCTTAAGAGCAAAAGACTTGATTAATTGCTCTTTAACTGGCTTCTCCGGATCATCCTCTGGCGGTAGTGTGAAATTTGACTTCAACTCAGTCCAAAGATCATTTTTCTGCATATCATTGACGTAAGACACCTCAGGCTCTTCTGTAGCCAGCTTTAACCATTGCTGGATGCTGATCGGGATCTTGTCCCTAACCCGAACCCCGCACTGAGCAACAAATGCGTTCTTTGTTCGGATGGGTTCAATCGGTTGGCCGTCGGGCGCGATTGCTATCATCTCAAACCTTTCATCCGAGCTCAACTTTTTCTTCGGGCCTCGTCTCTTTACCTCAGTTGTGCTCGATCCGGAGGGCTAGAAAAAAGAACAAAGACTTAATTAATATGTGTACATACCAAAACAATGAATGCATCAATTAGCTAGTCAGCACAGGCTTAACTAATATATATACCTGGCCGGACTCGGTTCGGTCACCGGAGCCGTCCTCACGGTCTCCTTCTTGCACCGGCATTGGGTCACCGGAGCCGTCCTCACGTTCTCCTTCTTGCACCGGCATTAGGTCACCGGAGCCAGCTTCTTCACCCTCTCCTTCCACACCATCGGTGTCGTTTAGAAACATCGAGCAGACGGCATCACTTCCCATTGCGATTATGTCCGTCAACAACGCTTCTTTTACTTCGTCTCGGGCGATGTCCATAGTTTCTACAAATATTTACAACATGGCAATTATTATTCAAACATGACAGATGGATATAGTAGTGGAAAACATAGAAGTAGCTAGCTAATCATAGTAAGGAATCATATATATTAATTAGTTGCCTCGACGCTGCTTCTCTAGGGTTTGGGGTGGCCTCGACAACGCTTCAAGAGTTTGGGGTATATCGACCCCCCCCCTCGTGTTGAAGTTATCGGGAGGGGGTATATCGACCCCCTGATGTCTACTACACAACCTTCTTCTCGTAGACGTTGTTGGGCCTGCAAGTGCACAGGTTTGTAAGACTGTAGCAAATTTCCCTCAAGTGGATGACCTAAGGTTTATCAATCCGTACGAGGCGTGAGGATGAAGATGGTCTCTCTCAAGCAACCCTGCAACCAAATAACAAAGAGTCTCTTGTGTCCCCAACACACCCAATACAATGGTAAATTGTATAGGTGCACTAGTTCCGCGAAGAGATGGTGATACAAGTGCAATATGGATAGAAGATATAGGTTTTTGTAAACTGAAAACATAAAAACAACAAGGTAACAAGTGGTAAAAGTGAGCGTAAACGGTATTGCAATGATAGGAAACAAGGCCTAGGGTTCATACTTTCGCTAGTGCAAGTTATCTCAACAATAATAACATAGATAGAACATATGACAAGCCCTCAACATGCAACAAAGAGTCACTCCAAAGCCACTAATAGCGGAGAACAAACATAGAGATTATGGTCGGGTACGAGACCACCACAAAGTTATTCTTTCAAATCAATCCGTTGGGCTATTCCTATAAGTGTCACAAACAACCCTGGAGTTTTTACTAGAATAACACCTTAAGATACAAATCAACCAAAACCCTAATGTCACCTAGATACTCCATTGTCACATCAAGTATCCATGGGCATGATTATACGATATGCATCACACAATCTCAGATTTATCCAACCAACATAAAAGTACTTCAAAGAGCGCCCCAAAGTTTCTACCGGAGAATCAAGAATGTGTGCCAACCCCTATGCATAAGTTCCCAATGTCACGAAACCCGCAAGTTGATCACCAAAACATACATCAAGTGCTCTCATAAAGACTCAATCCGATAAGATTACTTCAAAAGGGGAAACTCAATTCATCACAAAGGAGTAGAGGGGGAGAAACATCATAAGATCCAACTACAATAGCAAAGCTCGGGATACATCAAGATCATGCCATAGAGGAACACGAGAGAGAACACGAGAGAGAGAGAGATCAAACACATAGCTACTGGTACATACCCTCAGCCCCGAGGGTGAACTACTCCCTCCTCGTCATGGAGAGCGCCGGGATGATGAAGATGGCCACCGGAGATGGATCCCCCCTCCGGCAGGGTGCCGGAACAGGGTCCCGATTAGGTTTTTGGTGGCTACAGAGGCTTGCGGCGGCGGAACTCCCGATCTAATCTCTGTTCAGGAAGTTTTAGGATACGTAGGTATATATGGGTGCAAGGGGTATGTCGGTGGAGCTGCGGGGGCCCCACGAGGCAGGGGGAGCGCCCAGGGGGGCGCCCTCCACCCTCGTGACCTCCCCGGAAACTTCTTGGAGTAGGGTCCAAGTCTCCTGGATCACGAATCGGTGAGAAAATCACGTTCCCGAAGGTTTCATTCCGTTTGGACTCCGTTTGATATTCTGTTTCCTCAAAATACTGAAATAGGCAAAAAACAGTAATTCTGGGCTGGGCCTTCGGTTAATAAGTTAGTCCCAAAAATAATATAAAAGTGGAAAATAAAGCCCAATATAGTCCAAAACAGTAGATAAAGTAGCATGGAGCAATAAAAAATTATAGATACGTTGGAGACGTATCAGGCATCCCCAAGCTTAATTCCTACTCGTCCTCGAGTAGGTAAATGATAAAAAGAGAATTTTTGATGCGGAGTGATACTTTGGCATAATTTCAATGTAAATCTTCTTAATCATGGTATGAATATTTAGATCCGAAAGATTCAAGACAAAAGTTCATATTGACATAAAAATGATAATACTTCAAGCATACTAATCAAACAATTATGTCATCTCAAAATAACATGGCCAAAGGAAGTTCATCCCTAAAAAATCATATAGTTAGGCTATGCTTCATTTTCATCACACAAAGATGTTCCCAACTTCTATACCCCCGATGACAAGCCAAGCAATTGTTTCATACTCAAGCAATCTCAAACTTTTTCAACCTTCACGCAATACATGAGCGCGAGCCATGGACATAGCACTATGGGTGGTATAGAATATGATGATGGGGATTGTGTGGAGAAGACAAAAAGGAGAAAGTCTCACATCAACGAGGCTAATCAATGAGCTATGGATATGCCCATCAATTGATGTTAATGCAATGAGTAGGGATTGCCATGCAACGGATGCACTAGAGCTAAGAATGCTTAACAAAAGAAAACTAGTGGGTGTGCATCCAACTTGCTTGCTCATGAAGACCTAGGGCATTTTGAGGAAGCCCATGTTGGAATATACAAGCCAAGTTCTATAATGAAAAATTCCCACTAGTATGAACAAGACAACTTATGAGACTCACTATATGAAAATCATGGTGCTACTTTGAAGCACAATATATGAGACTCACTACATGAAGAACAAGGTGCTACTTTGAAGCACAAGTGTGGAAAAAGAGATAGTAGCATTGCCCTTTTTATTTTCTCTTTTTTTGGGGCCTTTTTTGGCCTTTCTCTCTTTTTTTTGATTGGGCAATGCTCTAATAATGATGATCATCACACTCCTATTGATTACAACATAATGATTACAACTCGATACTAGAACAAGATATGAATCTATTATGAATGCCTCCGGCGGTGTACCGGGATGGTGCAATGAATCAAGAGTGACATGTATGAAAAATAATGCATGGTGGCTTTGCCACAAATACGATGTCAACTACAAGATCATGCAATGGCAATATGACAAAAGTAAAGCATGTGATGATGATGATGATGGTGGTGGTGGAAGTTGCATGACAATATATCTCGGAATGGCTATGGAAATGACATGATAGGTAGGTATGGTGGCTGTTTTGAGGAAGATATAGGGAGGTTTATGTGTGAAAGAGCGTATCATATCACGGGGTTTGGATGCATCGGCGAAGTTTGCACCAACTCTCAATGTGAGAAAGGGCAATGCACGGTACCGAAGAGGCTAGCAAATGGCGGAAAGGTAAAAGTGTGTATAATCCATGGACTCAACATTAGTCAAAAGAACTCATATACTTATTGCAAAAATTTAGAAGTCATCAAAAATCAAGTACTGCGCGCATGCTCCTAGGGGGATAGATTGGTAGGAAAAGACCATCGCTCATCCCCGACCGCTACTCATAAGGATGCACAAGCCACATACACTTCATGCTTCAAATTTGTTACACAACTTTAACCATACGTGCATGCTACGGGACTTGCTAACTTCAAAACAAGTATTTCTCAAATTCACAACTACTCAACTAGCACGACTATGATATTATCACCTCCATATCTCAAAACAATTATCAAGCATCAAACTTATCTTAGTATTCAACCCACTAAAAAGAAAGTTTCACATATCTTGAATACCAAGTATATTAACATTAAGCAAATTACCATGCTATTAACGACTCTCAAAATAATCTAAGTGAAGCATGAGAGACCAAGTTTCTTTAAAACAATCCACTACCGTGCTCTAAAAGATCTAAGTGAAGCACTAGAGCAAAATTTATCACGCTCAAAAAGATATAAGTGAAGCACATGGAGTAAACTATCAAGCTCAAAAGATATAAGTGAAGCACATAGAGTATTCTAACAAATTTCGATTCATGCATGGCTCTCTCAAAAGGTGTGTACAGCAAGGATGATTGTGGTAGACTAACAAGCAAAGAAACAAATAATACAAGACACTCCAAGCAAAACACATATCATGTGGTGAATAAAAATATAGCTCCAAGTAAATTACCGATGGAAGTGGACGAAAGAGGGGATGCGTTCCGGGGCATCCCCAAGCTTTGACTTTTTGGTGTCCTTGGATTATCTTGGGGGTGCCATGGGCATCCCCAAGCTTAGGCTCTTGCCACTCCTTGTTCCATAATCCATCAAAAGAATTCACCCAAAACTTGAAAACTTCACAACACAAAACTCAATAGAAATCTCATGAGCTCCGTTAGAGAAAGAAAACAAAAGACTACTTTAAGGTACTGTAGAGAACTTGTTCTTTATTTGTATTGTTGTTAAACCTACTGTATTCCAACTTATCTATGGTTTGTAAACTATTTTGCTAGCCATAGATTCATCAAAATAAGCAAGCAATACACGAAAAACAGAATCTGTCAAAAACAGAACAGTCTGTAGTAATCTGTGACTAACGCAAACTTCTGGAACTCCGCAAATTCTAAAATAAATTGGTGCACCTGATGAATTTGTGTAGTAATCATCTTCAAAAAGAATCAACTAAATAGCACTCTCCAGTAAAAATTTCTAGCTAATCTCGTGAGCGCTAAAGTTTCTGTTTTTTGCAGCATGATCATAAAGACTTCACCCAAGTCTTCCCAGAGGTTCTACTTGGCACAAACACTAATTAAAACATAAAACCACATCTAAACAGAATCTAGATGTATTATTTATTCCTAAACAGAACCAAAAAGCAAGAAACTAAAATAAATTTGGGTTGCCTCCCAACAAGCGCTATCGTTTAATGCCCCTAGCTAGGCATGATGATTTCAATGATGCTCACATAAAAGATAAGAATTGAAACATAAAGAGAGCATCATGAATAATATGACTAGCACATTTAAGTCTAACCCACTTCCTATGCATAGGGATTTTGTGAACAAATAACTTATGGGAACAATAATCAACTTGCATAGGAAGGCAAAACAAGCATAACTTCAAAAGTTTAAGCACATAGAGAGGAAACTTGGTATTATTGCAATTCCTACAAGCATATGTTCCTCCCTCATAATAATTTTCAGTAGCATCATTAATGAATTCAACAATATAACCAGCACCTGAAGCATTCTTTTCATGATCTACAAGCATAGAAAATTTACTACTCTTCACACAAGCAAAATTCTTCTTACTCGGAATAGTGGGAGTATCATAGGAGACTTGAACACTATAAATTGTTTCCACATTAAAGGAGTAATATTCAGAGAAGGGGAACTCATGATAATGACAAGTTTTATAAATATAATCATCACTACTCTTTATAGCATAGGTTTTATCACAATAATCATCATAAGTAGCAACTTTGTTCTCACTATAATCGATTGAAACCTCTTCCGAAATAGTGGATACATCACTAAATAAAGTCATGACCCCTCCAAATCCACTTTCATAAAATTATAAGATTCAACATCCTCCAATATTGTGGGATCACTACTTCCTAAAGTTGACATGCTTCCAAACCCACTTTCATCAATATAATCATCATAGATAAAAGGCATGCTATCAACATAACTACTTTGCATATCAAAACTTGAGAGGCTAAAAATATCATCATTATTAAACATAGCATCCCCAAGCTTGGGACAAACATTAATTGCAGCAAATATATTCTCATATATGTCATCCTCATTAAACATAGCTTCCCCAAGATTGGGCCTTTTCATATCATAAGCATAATCACTCTCATCATTAATAGTATAGATAGCACCAATAGTATAACAAACTTTATTATCATATTCTTCCAAGCAAGTGCCAAAAAGATTTTCAAGATCATAAGGAGTATCATTATCTTCCCAATCATAATCATCACAACAAGCAATAGGCATAACGAGATCATCATCAAGTATATCATCTTCATTTTCATGAGGCACGACAATAAAAGGAGCAACTTTATTTGGGAGAGATACCTTTTTACCTCTCTTCCTTTTTCTTTTCTTCCTCTTCACCACATCATGTGTGGGTTCAATCCTCTTTTTGGAGCTCCCTATTAATGAGATTGGTTGAGTAGAAGGCTCCTCCTCGTTACCTGATTCATCATAAGAAATAATAGGAGGATATTGGGAAGTCTCTTCCCTTTCATTAGTATTTTCGTCATCCTCTATTTGTTTTCTTTTCTTTATGTAATTGGCAATATAAGGATTTTCAATGCAATTCACTTCACAATACATATAAATCTTCTCTAGATCAAAATCAAGACCTCTATCAAGATTAAACTTTGGGATACCCTCAGTTATACGTTTCATTTCTTCATACCCCAAAAGAAGGCTAAGCTCTTTATGATGCTCAAGGATAATCAAATTATCACAATATTTGGACACAACTTGATCATGAAACAAATACCATTGGAGTTTTAAATGACCATGTTCATTGCAAAGTTCACAAGGGGCACGAAAAATATTGAATCTTTCAGCACATTCATCTAGCTCTTCTTGCAACAATTTGGTTTCTAAGTACTTATGCCTCTTGCAATATTTATCTTCCCTATTTGGTGTGTACTTGCAAATCCAATCTACTCCACAAAAATTGACATGTTTATAGGAGGCATTTTCATCATAACTAGTGCAATCATCATTAGTACCATGGATATTCAAGGATTTCATACTAACAACATTGCAATCATGCTCCATTCAAAGATTTAGTGCCAAACATTTTAATGCATTCTTCTTCTAACACTTTGGCACAATTTTCCTTTCCATCATACTCACGAAAGATACTAAAAAGGTGAAGCGTATGAGACA
This sequence comes from Aegilops umbellulata, assembly GCA_032464435.1. Taxonomy (NCBI): domain Eukaryota; kingdom Viridiplantae; phylum Streptophyta; class Magnoliopsida; order Poales; family Poaceae; genus Aegilops; species Aegilops umbellulata. Next base: position 547,372,091 of record CP136058.1, read on the forward strand.
AACTCAATTCCATTTTTTTGGTTGTTTTCTTTTATAGACTAACTAGTGATAAAACAAGAAACAAAAAGATCCGATTGCAAGATCTAAAGATATACCTTCACTTACCTAGCCTCCCCGGCAACGGCGCCAGAAAAGAGCTTGATGTCTACTACACAACCTTCTTCTTGTAGACGTTGTTGGGCCTGCAAGTGCACAGATTTGTAGGACAGTAACAAATTTCCCTCAAGTGGATGACCTAAGGTTTATCAATCCGTAGGAGGCGTGAGGATGAAGATGGTCTCTCTCAAGCAACCCTGCAACCAAATGACAAAGAGTCTCTTGTGTCCCCAACACACCCAATACAATGGTAAAGTGTATAGGTGCACTAGTTCGGCGAAGAGATGGTGATACAAGTGCAATATGGATAGAAGATATAGGTTTTTGTAAACTGAAAATATAAAAACAGCAAGGTAACAAGTGGTAAAAGTGAGCGTAAACGGTATTGCAATGATAGGAAACAGGGCCTAGGGTTCATACTTTCGCTAGTGTAAGTTCTCTCAACAATAATAACATAGATAGAACATATGACAAGCCCTCAACATGCAACAAAGATTCACTCCAAAGCCACTAATAGCGGAGAACAAACGTAGAGATTATGGTCGGGTACGAAACCACCACAAAGTTATTCTTTCAAATCAATCCGTTGGGCTATTCCTATAAGTGTCACAAACAACCCTGCAGTTTTTACTAGAATAACACCTTAAGATACAAATCAACCAAAACCCTAATGTCACCTAGATACTCCATTGTCACCTCGAGTATCCGTGGGCATGATTATACAATATGCATCACACAATCTCAGATTTATCCAACCAACATAAAAGTACTTCAAAGAGCGCCCCAAAGTTTCTACCGGAGAATCAAGAACGTGTGCCAACCCCTATGCATAGGTTCCCAATGTCACGAAACCCGCAAGTTGATCACCAAGACATACATCAAGTGTTCTCATAAAGACTCAATCCGATAAGATTACTTCAAAAGGGGAAACTCAATTCGTCAGAAAGGAGTAGAGGGGGAGAAACATCACAAGATCCAACTACAATAGCAGAGCTCGGGATACATCAAGATCGTGCCATAGAGGAACACGAGAGAGAACATGAGAGAGAGAGAGAGAGAGAGATCAAACACATAGCTACTGGTACATACCCTCAGCCCCGAGGGTGAACTACTCCCTCCTCGTCATGGAGAGCGCCGGGATGATGAAGATGGCCACCGGAGATGGATCCCCCATCCGGCAGGGTGCTGGAACAGGGTCCCGATTAGGTTTTTGGTGGCTACAGAGGCTTGCGGCGGCGGAACTCCCGATCTAATCTCTGTTCAGGAAGTTTTAGGATACATAGGTATATATGGGTGCAAGGGGTACGTCGGTGGAGCTGCGGGGGCCCCACGAGGCAGGGGGCGCGCCCAGGGGGGCGCCCTCCACCCTCGTGACCTCCCCGGAAACTTCTTGGAGTAGGGTCCAAGTCTCCTGGATCACGAATCGGTGAGAAAATCACATTCCCGAAGGTTTCATTCCGTTTGGACTCCGTTTAATATTCTGTTTCCTCGAAATACTGAAATAGGCAAAAAAGCAGCAATTCTTGGCTGGGCCTTCGGTTAATAGGTTAGTCCCAAAAATAATATAAAAGTGGAAAATAAAGCCCAATATAGTCCAAAACAGTAGATAAAGTAGCATGGAGCAATCAAAAATTATAGATACGTTGGAGATGTATCACCCCCTCCCCCACGTGTTGAAGTTATCGGGAGTTTATATCGACCCCCCCCTCGTGTTGAAGTTATCGGGAGGGGGTATATCGACCCCCCCCCCCCACGTGTAGAAGTTACCGGGAGTTTATATCGACACGACATACGTACATGGGAAAATAATACTATCGGGGAGGGGGTATATCGACCCCCCTCGTGTTGAAGTTATCGGGAGGGGGTATATCGACCCCCCCCCCCACGTGTCGAAGTTATCAGGAGGGGGTATATCGACCCCCTCGTGTTGAAGTTATCGGGACTCGGTATATCGACCCCCCCATGTGTCGAAGAAACAAAAGAAGAAAAAAAAAGAGGAGAAGAAGAAAGGAATAGAGGAGAAGAAGAAGAAAATAGAATATATTCTATTTTCTCTTCTTCTCCTCTATTCCTTTCTTCTTCTCCTCTTCTTTTTCTTCTTTTTTCTTCTTCTTATTTATTTCTCCTCGTCTTCCTCTCCCCTCTTCTTCTCCTTTCTTCCTCTTCTTATTTCCTTTTTCCTCTCATTCTTTTTCTTCTTCTTCCTTCTTAAAAATACATGAAGTAGTATTGCTTGTTTTTTTAAATAATGTTCAAATAGAAATTTTAGAAAAAATGTAAACGTTTTTCCTAATTCATTGTTCATATACACACATACATACATATATATACTATACATATACATATAATCAATGAACAGAAAAAATCTATACATATAATCAATGAACAGAAAAAAAGTAAAGGTTTTCCTAATTCATTGTTCATATCACCAAAAAAAATCTATGAACAGAAAAAATACTTATTTTTTCTGTTAATCTATCTTTTGCATACATATACACACATACATATACTATACATATACATATAATCAGGAAAACATATATATATATATATATGCAAAAAAACGGCGCCGGCCCTGACCAAAGCGAGGCAGAGGCGACGGCGGCGCGGGGCGGCGACGGCGAGGCAGACGCGGGGCGGCGACGGTGTCGGGGTGGCGACGCGGGGCGGCGACGGCGTCGGGGCGCGACGCGGGGCGACGACGGCGTCGTGGCGGCGCGGGGAGGTGACCGCGACGGTGCGGGGTGGCGCGCGGCGACGGCGTCGGGGTGGCGCGGGACAGCGTCGGAGGCAGGGGCGACGACGGCGACGGCGAGGCGCAGAGGGGCAGCCTGGCGGCGTCGTCGAGGCGGGATCAAAGAACTGAACCAAATTTTTGACAAGTGTTGTATATATAGACAGAGCATTGGTCTCAGTTTGTGCCACAAATCGGGACCAATGCCCCCTTTAGTCCCGGTTGAAGGCACCAACCGGGAACAAAGGCCTCTTTTCAGCAGCCCAAAGGGCGGGAAGCGGCGGCCTTTGGTCCTGGTTGGTGGGACGAACCAGGACCAAAGGGGGCATTGGTCCCGGTTGGTGCCACGAACCGGGACCAATGCCCCCCTTTGGTCCCGGTTCGTCCCACCAACCGGGACCAAAGGCCTTCTGCTGCCCCGCGCCCAAAAGTTTAGTCCCACCTCGCTAGTTGAGAGGGCTCGGGAGTGGTTTATAAGCGCTGTTGCGCCCACCCTCTCGAAATCCTCTCAACTGCAGGCTTTCGGGCCTAATCTGTTACTATGTGCCTGTGGGCCTACTGGGCCTCCTGCGGGCCTAAATCCTGGCCCATGGTAGGGTTTCTAGTCGTATTCAGACCGTGGGGGCCCAGTAGGTGGCACTATTTTTATATTTTTCTAGTTTTTTTGTTTTGTTTTCTGCATTATTTATTTTCATTTGTTTTTTGCTTTCTTTTAAAATTCTTTTTGCTTTTAGTTTTAGAAAAATTATAAACTTTCTTTTGTTTTTGAGTCATTAGTTTATGAATAACTTTACTATAATAATTGATTTTTGAGTCATTCTTTTTCCTGCTATTTAATATTACTGTGTTTTATCATTATACTCAATTTTGTAATTTTAGTTAGTCATAACAAATATTATAGGCATTTTTTCTTTTTTGCTATTTATTTTTTTCATTTTTGCTATTTATTTTTTTCTTTTTTGCTATTTATTTTTTTCTGTTAGTGCCATTAGTTTTAAAATTTGAATAGTTCAAATTTGAATTCTTTAAAATTTGTGTGAAACACAAGTTTGTGATTAACTTTACTAAAAAATGAACATAGATGCACCTGTAGAGAAAATTCGACCTAAATTCATAATCAATTTCTATGAATTTCAGAGAAATTCATTATGAATTTAGGTCAAATTTCCTGTATAGGGGCATCTATTTTCACTTTGAGACGAGCTCAACAAAGCAGAGAGGGACGGGCTTATAAATTGGTGTGGGCGCCCTTCGGTTAGCGAGGTGGGACTAAACTCTGGGTGCAACGAGGGCCAACCCTTTAGTCCCGGTTTGTGGCACAAACCGGGACTAATGGTCATGGGCCAGGGGCGAGCCCTATTTTTTTCCAGTTTTTTGTTTTCTGCATTATTTATTTTATTTTGTGTTTTGCTTTATTTTTTAATTCTTTTTGCTTTTAGTTTTAGAAAAATTATAAACTTTCTGTTAGTGCCATTAGTTTTCAAATTTGAAAACACTTTTTTAGTTTTTTTAGTTTTCTTTGTTACTCTATTTATTTTATTTTGTTTCTACTTACAACAAAATACTTATTGTTGCTATTTTATTTTTTTCCAGTTTTTGTTTTGTTTTCTGTATTATTTATTTTCTTTTGTTTTTTGCTTTATTTTTTTAATTCTTTTTGCTTTTAGGTCAGCAAAATTATAAACTTTCTATTAGTGCCATTAGTTTTAGAAAAATTATAAACTTTCTGTTAGTGCCATTAGTTTTCAAATTTGAATAGTTAAAAATTGAATTCTTTGAAATTTGTGTGAATCACAAGTTTGTGATTAACTTTACTAAAAAAATGAACATAGATGCACCTATAGAGAAAATTCGACCTAAATTCATAGTTTTCAAATGAACTCTGAAAAAGTTGGCATAGCATACTCGTGTGTTACAAAGTTGGCATGGTATCATCATAATAGTTGCGAGAGAAAGTCTTCACTTTTTCTTCACTTGTGTCATTTGCTTATTGCGTCGTAACCATGGATAATCTTCATCGTTTATCAGGATGCTTGGGTCAGCCTTGACATTGAAGGGAGGAATTTCATGAAACTTTTCATAATCTTCAGACATGTCTGTCTTGCCCTCCACTCCCAGGATGTCCCTTTTTCCTGAAAGAACTATGTGGCGCTTTGGCTCATCGTATGATGTATTCACTTCCTTGTCTTTTCTTTTTCTCGGTCTGGTAGACATGTCCTTCACACAGATAACCTGTGCCACATCATTGGCCAGGACGCACGGTTCGTCAGTGTACATAAGATTTTTCAGATCCACTGTTGTCATTCCATACTGTGGGTCTACCTGTACCCCGCTTCCTGACAGATTGACCCATTTGTGTTGGGGAACGTTGCAGAAAACAAAAAATTTCCTATGGTTTCACCAAGATCCATCTATGAATTCATCTAGCAATGAGTGATCAGATGCATCTACATACCTTTGTAGATCGCGAGCGGAAGCGTTCAAAGAACGGGGATGAGGTAGTCATACACAACGTGATCCAAATCACCGGAGATCCTAGCACCGAACGGACGGCACCTCCGCGTTCAACACACGTACGGTCAGCGTAACGTCTCCTCCTTCTTGATCCAGCAAGGGGAGAGGAGAGGTTGAGGAAGATGGCTCCAGCAGCAGCACGACGGCGTGGTGGTGATGGAGCTGCAGTACTCCGGCAGGGCTTCGCCGAGCTCTATGGAGGAGGAGGAGGTGTTGGCCCAAGGGGGGTGGAGTGCCCCCGAAGGCAAGTGGGCGCCCTCCCCACCCTAGGGTTCCAACCCTAGGCGCAGGGGGTGGGCCTTGGGAGGCGCACCAGCCCACTAAGGGCTGGCCCCCCTCCCACTTCAGCCCATGGGGCCCTACGGGATGGGTGGCCCCACCCGATGGACCCCCGGGACCCATCTGGTGGTCCCGGTACAATACCGGTGACCCCCAGATCACTCCCGATGGCCGAAACTGCACTTCCTATATATAATTCTTCACCTCCGGACCAATCCGGAACTCCTCGTGATGTCCGGGATCTCATCCGGGACTCCGAACAACATTCGGGTTACTGCATATACATATCTTCACAACCCTAGCGTCACCGAACCTTAAGTGTGTAGACCCTACGGGTTCGGGAGACATGCAGACATGACCGAGACGGCTCTCGGGCAATAAACAACAGCGGGATCTGGATACCCATGTTGGCTCCCACATGCTCCACGATGATCTCATCGGATGAACCACGATGTCGAGGATTCAATTAATCCCGTATACGATTCCCTTTGTCAATCGGTATTTTACTTGCCCGAGATTCGATCGTTGGTATCCCAATACCTCGTTCAATCTCATTACCGGCAAGTCAATTTACTCGTACCGTAATGCATGATCCCGTGATCAAACACTTTGATCATATTGAGCTCATTATGATGATGCATTACCGAGTGGGCCCAGTGATACCTCTCCGTCAAGCGGAGTGACAAATCCCAGTCTCGATCCGTGTCAACCCAACAGACACTTTCGGAGATACCCGTAGTATACCTTTATAGTCACCCAGTTACGTTGTGACGTTTGGCACACCCAAAGCACTCCTACGGTATCCGGGAGTTACACGATCTCATGGTCTAAGGAAAGGATACTTGACATTGGAAAACTCTAGCAAACGAACTACGCGATCTTATGCTATGTTTAGGATTGGGTCTCGTCCATCACATCATTCTCCTAATGATGTGATCTTGTTATCATTGACATCCAATGCCCATAGTCAGGAAACCATGACTATCTATTGATCAACGAGCTAGTCAACTAGAGGCTTACTAGGGACATGTTGTTGTCTGTTATTCACACATGTATTACAATTTCCGGATAACACAATTATAGCACGAATAAAGACAATTATCATGAATAAGGAAATATAATAATAATGCTTTTATTATTGCCTCTAGGGCATATTTCCAACAGCATCCCACTTGCACTAGAGTCAATAATCTAGTTACATTGTGATGAATCGAACACCCATAGAGTTCTGGTGTTGATCATGTTTTGCATTAGGGAGAGGTTTAGTCAACGGATCTGCGACATTCAGATCCGTGTGCACTTTACAAATTTCTATGTCTCCATCTTGAACATTTTCATGAATGGAGTTGAAGCGACGCTTGATGTGGCTGGTCTTCTTGTGAAACCTAGGCTCCTTGGCAAGTGCAATAGCTCCAGTGTTGTCACAGAAGAGTTTGATTGGCCCCGACGCATTGGGTATGACTCCGAGGTCGGTGATGAACTCCTTCACCCAAATTGCTTCATGTGCTGCCTCCGAGGCTGCCATGTACTCCGCTTCACATGTAGATCCCGCCACGACGCTCTGCTTGCAACTGCACCAGCTTACTGCCCCACCATTCAAAATATACACGTATCCGGTTTGTGACTTAGAGTCATCCAGATCTGTGTCGAAGCTAGCGTCGACGTAACCCTTTACGACGAGCTCTTCGTCACCTCCATAAACGAGAAACATTTCCTTAGTCCTTTTCAGGTACTTCAGGATATTCTTGACCGCTGTCCAGTGTTCCTTGCCGGGATTACTTTGGTACCTTCCTACCAAACTTACGGCAAGGTTTACATCAGGTCTGGTACACAACATGGCATACATAATAGAACCTATAGCTGAGGCATAGGGGATGACACTCATCTCTTCTATATCTTCTGCCGTGGTCGGACATTGAGCTGAGCTCAATTTCACACCTTGTAACACAGGTAAGAACCCCTTCTTAGATTGATCCATATTGAACTTCTTCAATATCTTATCAAGGTATGTGCTTTGTGAAAGACCCATGAGGCGTCTCGATCTATCTCTATAGATCTTGATGCCTAATATATAAGCAGCTTCTCCAAGGTCCTTCATTGAAAAACTTTTATTCAAGTAGGCCTTAATGCTGTCCAAGAGTTCTATATCATTTCCCATCAAAAGTATGTCGTCTACATATAATATGAGAAATGCTACAGAGCTCCCACTCACTTTCTTGTAAACGCAGGCTTCTCCATAAGTCTGTGTAAACCCAAACGCTTTGATCATCTCATCAAAGCGAATGTTCCAACTCCGAGATGCTTGCACCAGCTCATAAATCGAGCGTTGTAGCTTGCACACCTTGTCAGCATTCTTAGGATCGACAAAACCTTCCGGCTGCATCATATAAAATTCTTCCTTAAGGAAACCATTAAGGAATGCCGTTTTGACGTCCATTTGCCATATTTCATAATCGTAGAATGCGGCAATTGCTAACATGATTCGGACGGACTTCAGCTTCGCTACCGGTGAGAAAGTCTCATCGTAGTCAATTCCTTGAACTTGTCGATAACCCTTAGCGACAAGCCGAGCTTTATAGATGGTCACATTACCATCCGCGCATGTCTTCTTCTTAAAGATCGATTTATTTTCTATGGCTCGCCGCTCAACGGGCAAGTCAGTCAAAGTCCATACTTTGTTTTCATACATGGATCCTATCTCGGATTTCATGGCTTCTAGCGATTTGTCGGAATCCGGGCCCGCCATTGCTTCCTCATAGTTCGAAGGTTCACCGTTGTCTAACAACATGATTTCCAAGACAGGGTTGCCGTACCACTCTGGTGCGGAACGTGTCCTTGTGGACCTTCGAATTTCAGTAGGAGCTTGATTAGAAGTATCTTGATCATCATCATTAATTTCCTCTCTAGTCGGGGCAGGCACCTCAGGAACGTTTTCTTGAGTTTCGCCATTTTCCGGTTCAAGAGGTAACACTTCATCAAGTTCTACTTTCCTCCCACTTACTTCTTTCGAGAGAAACTCTTTCTCTAGAAAGGATCCATTCTTGGCAACAAAGATCTTGCCTTCGGATCTGAGGTAGAAGGTATACCCAACAGCTTCTTTAGGGTATCCTATGAAGACGCATTTTTCCGACTTGGGTTCGAGCTTTTCAGGTTGAAGTTTCTTGACATAAGCATCGCATCCCCAAACTTTTAGAAATGACAGCTTAGGTTTCTTCCCAAACCATAATTCATACGATGTCGTCTCAACGGATTTCGACGGAGCCCTATTTAAAGTGAATGCGGCAGTCTCTAAAGCATAGCCCCAAAAAGATAGCGGTAAATCGGTAAGAGACATCATAGATCACACCATATCTAATAGAGTGCGATTACGACGTTCGGACAAACCATTACGCTGAGGTGTTCCAGGCGGCGTGAGTTGTGAAACTATTCCACATTTTCTTAAGTGTGTGCCAAAATCGTGACTCAAGTATCCTCCTCCACGATCTGATCGTAGAAACTTGATCTTTCTATCACGTTGATTTTCAACCTCACTCTGAAATTCTTTGAACTTTTCAAAGGTCTCAGACTTGTGTTTCATTAAGTAGATATACCCATATCTACTCAAGTCATTAGTGAGGGTGAGAACATAACGATAGCCACCGCGAGCCTCAACACTCATTGGACCGCACACATCAGTATGTATGATTTCCAATAAGTTGGTTGCTCGCTCCATTGTTCCTGAGAACGGAGTCTTGGTCATTTTACCCATGAGGCATGGTTCGCACGTGTCAAATGATTCATAATCAAGAGACTCTAAAAGTCCATCTGCATGGAGCTTCTTCATGCGTTTGACACCTATGTGACCAAGGCGGCAGTGCCACATATATGTGGGACTATTGTTATCAACTTTAACTCTTTTGGTATTCACACTATGAATATGTGTATCATCACGTACGAGATTCATTAAGAATAAACCATCAACCATCGGAGCATGACCATAAAACATATCTCTCATATAAATAGAACAAGCATTATTCTCGGATATAGATGAGTAGCCATCTCGAATTAAACGAGATCCAGACACAATGTTCATGCTCAAACTTGGCACTAAATAACAATTATTGAGGTTTAAAACTAATCCCGTAGGTAAATGTAGAGGTAGCGTGCCGACGGCGATCACATCGACCTTGGAACCATTCCCGACGCGCATCGTCACCTCGTCCTTCGCCAGTCTCCGTTTATTCCGCAGCTCCTGCTTTGAGTTACAAATGTGAGCAACTGCACCGGTATCAAATACCCAAGAGCTACTACGAGTACTGGTAAGGTACACATCAATTACTGTTGGAAATATGCCCTAGAGGCAATAATAAAAGCATTATTATTATTTTTCCTTATTCATGATAATTGTCTTTATTCGTGCTATAATTGTGTTATCCGGAAATCGTAATACATGTGTGAATAACAGACAACAACGTGTCCCTAGTAAGCCTCTAGTTGACTAGCTCGTTGATCAATAGATAGTCATGGTTCCTGACTATGGGCATTGGATGTTAATGATAACGAGATCACATCATTAGGAGAATGATGTGATGGACAAGACCCAATCCTAAACATAGCATAAGATCGCATAGTTCGTTTGCTAGAGTTTTCCAATGTCAAGTATCCTTTCCTTAGACCATGAGATCGTGTAACTCCCGGATACCGTAGGAGTGCTTTGGGTGTGCCAAACGTCACAACGTAACTGGGTGACTATAAAGGTATACTACGGGTATCTCTAAAAGTGTCTGTTGGGTTGACACGGATCGAGACTGGGATTTGTCACTCCGCTTGACGGAGAGGTATCACCGGGCCCTCTCGGTAATGCATCATCATAATGAGCTCAATGTGATCAAAGTGTTTGATCACAGGATCATGCATTACGGTACGAGAAAAGTGACTTGCCGGTAACGAGATTGAACGAGGTATTGGGATACCGACGATCGAATCTCGGGCAAGTAAAATACCGATTGACAAAGGGAATCGTATACGGGATTAATTGAATCCTCGACATCGTAGTTCATCCGATGAGATCAATTTGGAGCATGTGGGAGCCAACATGAGTATCCAGATCCCGTTGTTGGTTATTGCCCGAGAGCCGTCTCGGTCATGTCTGCATGTCTCCCGAACCCGTAGGGTCTACACACTTAAGGTTCGGTGACGCTAGGGTTGTGAAGATATGTATATGCAGTAACCCGAATGTTGTTCGGAGTCCCGGATGAGATCCCGGACGTCACGAGGAGTCTCGGAATGGTTCGGAGGTAAAGAATTATATATAGAAAGTGCTGTTTTGGCCATCGGGACAAGTTTCGGGGTTATCGGTATTGTACCGGGGCCACCGGAGGGTCCCGGGGGGTCCACCGGGTGGGGCCACCTGCCTCGGGGGGGCACATGGGCTCTAGGGGTGCGCCTTGGCCTGCATGGGCCAAGGGTAACCAGCCCCTAGAGGCCCATGCGCCTAGGGTGGGGGAAACCCTAAAGGGGGGGCGCCCCCCTTGCTTGGGGGGCAAGCCCCACCCCTTGGCCGCCGCCCCCCTAGGAGATTGCATCTCCTAGGGCCGCCGCCCCCCTAGGGGGCTATATAAAGGGGGGAGGGAAGGGGGGCAGCCGCACCCTTGCTCCTGGCGCCTCCCTCTCCCTCTCCAACATCTCCTCCTCCTCCGTAGAGCTCGGCGAAGCCCTCCCGGAGTACTGCAGCTCCACCATCACCACGCCGTCGTGCTGCTGCTGGAGCCATATACCCCAACCTCTCCTTTGCCTTGCTGGATCAAGAAGAAGGAGACGTTACGCTGAACGTACGTGTGTTGAACGCGGAGGTGCCGTCCTTTCGGTGCTAGGATCTACGGTGATTTGGATCACGTCGTGTACGACTACCTCATCCCCGTTCGTTGAACGCTTCCGCTCGCGATCTACAAAGTGGTATGTAGATGCAATCTCTCTCCCATGACTCGTTGCTAGATGAACTCATCGATGGATCTTGGTGAAACCGTAGGAAATTTTTTGTTTTCTGCAACGTTCCCCAACAGTGGCATCATGAGCTAGGTCTATGCGTAGTTCTTCTTGCGCGAGTAGAACACAATTTGTTGTGGGCGTAGATTTGTCAACTTTTCTTGCCGCTACTAGTCTTATCTTGCTTCAGCGGTATTGTGGGATGAAGCGGCCCGGACCAACCTTACACGTACTCTTACGTGAGACCGGTTCCACCGACTAACATGCACTAGTTGCATAAGGTGGCTGGCGGGTGTCTGTCTCTCCCACTTTAGTTGGAGCGGATTCGATGAAAAGGGTCCTTATGAAGGGTAAATAGAAGTTGACAAATCACGTTGTGGCTTTCACGTAGGTAAGAAAACGTTCTTGCTAGAACCCTAATTCAGCCACGTAAAACTTGCAACAACAATTAGAGGACGTCTAACTTGTTTTTGCAGCAAGTGCTTTGTGATATGATATGGCCAAAGTTGTGATGAATGATGAATGATCTATATGTGATGTATGAGATGTTCATGCTATTGTAATAGGAATCACGACTTGCATGTCGATGAGTATGACAACCGGCAGGAGCCATAGGAGTTGTCTTTATTTTTTGTATGACCTGCGTGCCATTCAGAAACGCCATGTAAATTACTTTACTTTATATCTAAACGAGTTAGCCATAGTAGTAGAAGTAATAGTTGGCGAGCAACTTCATGGAGACACGATGATGGAGATCATGATGATGGAGATCATGGTGTCAAGCCGGTGACAAGATGATCATGGAGCCCCAAGATGGAGATCAAATGAGCTATGTGATATTGACCATATCATGTCACGTTTATTATTTGATTGCATGTGATGTTTATCATGTTTTGCATCTTGTTTACTTAGAACGACGGTAGTAAATAAGATGATCCCTCGTAATAATTTCAAGAAGTGTTCCCCCTAACTGTGCACCATTGCGACAGTTCGTTGTTTCGAAGCACCACGTGATGATCGGGTGTGATAGATTCTAATGTTCACATACAACGGGTGTAAGACAGATTTACACATGCAAACACTTAGGTTGACTTGACGAGCCTAGCATGTACAAACATGGCCTCGGAACACAGAAGACCGAAAGGTCGAGCATGAGTCATATAGAAGATACGATCAACAGGTAGATGTTCACCAATGTTGACTAATCCGTCTCACGTGATGATCGGACACGGCCTAGTTGACTTGGATCATGTAATACTGAGATGACTAGAAGAGGGATGTCTATCTAAGTGGGAGTTCATTAAATAATTTGATTAAATGAACTTTATTATCATGAACTTAGTCTAAAATATTTACAATATGTCTTGTAGATCAAATGGCCAACGTAGTCCTCAACTTCAACGCGTTCCTAGAGAAAACCAAGCTGAAAGACGATGGCAGCAACTATACGGACTGGGTCCGGAACTTGAGGATCATCCTCATAGCTGCCAAGAAAGATTATGTCCTACGAGCACCGCTGGGTGACGCACCTGTTCTCCCTGCAGAACAAGACGTTATGAACGCTTGGTAGTCACGTTCCGATGATTACTCCCTCGTTCAGTGCGGCATGCTTTACAGCTTAGAGCCGGGGCTCCAAAAGCGTTTTGAGAGACATGGAGCATATGAGATGTTCGAAGAGCTGAAAATGGTTTTCCAAGCTCATGCCCGGGTAGAGAGATATGAAGTCTCCGACAAATTCTTTAGCTGTAAGATGGAGGAAAATAGCTCTGTCAGTGAACACATACTCAAGATGTCTGGGTTGCACAACCGCTTGACTCAACTGGAAGTTAATCTCCCGGATGAAGCGGTCATTGACAGAATCCTCCAGTCGCTTCCACCTAGCTACAAGAGCTTTGTGATGAACTACAATATGCAGGGGATGGTAAAGACCATTCCTGAGGTATATGCTATGCTAAAATCAGCAGAGGTAGAAATCAACAAGGAGCATCAAGTCTTGATGGTGAATAAAACCACTAAGTTCAAGAAGGGCAAGGGTAAAAAGAACTTCAAGAAGGACGGCAAGGAAGTTGCCGCGCCCGGTAAGCAAGTTGCCGGGAAGAAGCCAAAGAATGGACCCAAGCCCAAGACTGAGTGTTTTTATTGCAAGGGAAGTGGTCACTGGAAGCGGAACTGCCCCAAATACTTAGCGGACAAGAAGGCCGGCAAAACAAAAGGAGCTGCGGAATAAACGGAGACTGGCGAAGGACGAGGTGACGATGCGCGTCGGGAATGGTTCCAAGGTCGATGTGATCGCCGTCGGCACGCTACCTCTACATTTACCTACGGGATTAGTTTTAAACCTCAATAATTGTTATTTAGTGCCAAGTTTGAGCATGAACATTGTGTCTGGATCTCGTTTAATTCGAGATGGCTACTCATTTAAATCCGAGAATAATGCTTGTTCTATTTATATGAGAGATATGTTTTATGGTCATGCTCCGATGGTTATGGTTTATTCTTAATGAATCTCGTACGTGATGATACACATATTCATAGTGTGAATACCAAAAGAGTTAAAGTTGATAACAATAGTCCCACATATATGTGGCACTGCCGCCTTGGTCACATAGGTGTCAAACGCATGAAGAAGCTCCATGCAGATGGACTTTTAGAGTCTCTTGATTATGAATCATTTGACACGTGCGAACCATGCCTCATGGGTAAAATGACCAAGACTCCGTTCTCAGGAACAATGGAGCGAGGAACCAACTTATTGGAAATCATACATACCGATGTGTGCGGTCCAATGAGTGTTGAGGCTCGCGGTGGCTATCGTTATGTTCTCACCCTCACTGATGACTTGAGTAGATATGGGTATATCTACTTAATGAAACACAAGTCTGAGACCTTTGAAAAGTTCAAAGAATTTCAGAGTGAGGTTGAAAATCAACGTGATAGAAAGATCAAGTTTCTACGATCAGATCGTGGAGGAGGATACTTGAGTCACGATTTTGGCACACACTTAAGAAAATGTGGAATAGTTTCACAACTCATGCCGCCTGGAACACCTCAGCATAATGGTTTGTCCGAACGTCGTAATCGCACTCTATTAGATATGGTGTGATCTATGATGTCTCTTACCGGTTTACCGCTATCTTTTTGGGGCTATGCTTTAGAGACTGCCGCATTCACTTTAAATAGGGCTCCGTCGAAATCCGTTGAGACGACACCGTATGAATTATGGTTTGGGAAGAAACCTAAGCTGTCGGTCGTTTCTAAAAGTTTGGGGATGCGATGCTTATGTCAAGAAACTTCAACCTGAAAAGCTCGAACCCAAGTCGGAAAAATGCGTCTTCATAGGATACCCTAAAGAAACTGTTGGGTATACCTTCTACCTCAGATCCGAAGGCAAGATCTTTGTTGCCAAGAATGGATCCTTTCTAGAGAAAGAGTTTCTCTCAAAAGAAGTAAGTGGGAGGAAAGTAGAACTTGATGACGTGTTACCTCTTGAACCGGAAAATGGCGAAACTCAAGAAAACGTTCCTGAGGTGCCTGCACCGACTAGAGAGGAAATTAATGATGATGATCAAGATACTTCTAATCAAGCTCCTACTGAAATTCGAAGGTCCACAAGGACACGTTCCGCACCAGAGTGGTACGGCAACCCTGTCTTGGAAATCATGTTGTTAGACAACGGTGAACCTTCGAACTATGAGGAAGCAATGGCGTGCCCGGATTCCGACAAATGGCTAGAAGCCATGAAATCCGAGATAGGATCCATGTATGAAAACGAAGTATGGACTTTGACTGACTTGCCCGTTGAGCGGCGAGCCATAGAAAATAAATGAATCTTTAAGAAGAAGACAGGCGCGGATGGTAATGTGACCATCTATAAAGCTCGGCTTGTCGCTAAGGGTTATCGACAAGTTCAAGGAATTGACTACGATGAGACTTTCTCACCGGTAGCGAAGCTGAAGTCCATCCGAATCATGTTAGCAATTGCCGCATTCTACGATAATGAAATATGGCAAATGGACGTCAAAACGGCATTCCTTAATGGTTTCCTTAAGGAAGAATTTTATATGATGCAGCCGGAAGGTTTTGTTGATCCGAAGAATGCTGACAAGGTGTGCAAGCTACAACGCTCGATTTATGAGCTGGTGCAAGCATCTCGGAGTTGGAACATTCGCTTTGATGAGATGATCAAAGCGTTTGGGTTTACACAGACTTATGGAGAAGCCTGCGTTTACAAGAAAGTGAGTGGGAGCTCTGTAGCATTTCTCATATTATATGTAGACGACATACTTTTGATGGGAAATGATATAGAACTCTTGGACAGCATTAAGGCCTACTTGAATAAAAGTTTTTCAATGAAGGACCTTGGAGAAGCTGCTTATATATTAGGCATCAAGATCTATAGAGATAGATCGAGACGCCTCATGGGTCTTTCACAAATCACATACCTTGATAAGATATTGAAGAAGTTCAATATGGATCAACTTAAGAAGGGGTTCTTACCTGTGTTACAAGGTGTGAAATTGAGCTCAGCTCAATGTCCGACCACCGTAGAAGATATAGAAGAGATGAGTGTCATCCCCTATGCCTCAGCTATAGGTTCTATTATGTATGACATGCTGTGTACTAGACCTGATGTAAACCTTGCCGTAAGTTTGGTAGGTAGGTACCAAAGTAATCCCGGCAAGGAACACTGGACAGCGGTCAAGAATATCCTGAAGTACCTGAAAAGGACTAAGGAAATGTTTCTCGTTTATGGAGGTGACGAAGAGCTCGTCGTAAAGGGTTACGTCGACGCTAGCTTCGACACAGATCTGGATGACTCTAAGTCACAAACCGGATACGTGTATATTTTGAATGGTGGGGCAGTAAGCTGGTGCAGTTGCAAGCAGAGCGTCGTGGCGGGATCTACATGTGAAGCGGAGTACATGGCAGCCTCGGAGGCAACACATGAAGCAATTTGGGTGAAGGAGTTCATCACCGACCTCGGAGTCATACCCAATGCGTCGGGGCCAATCAAACTTTTCTGTGACAACACTGGAGCTATTGCACTTGCCAAGGAGCCCAGGTTTCACAAGAAGACCAGGCACATCAAGCGTCGCTTCAACTCCATTCGTGAAAATGTTCAAGATGGAGACATAGAAATTTGTAAAGTACACACGAATCTGAATGTCGCAGATCCGTTGACTAAACCTCTCCCTAAGGCAAAACATGATTAGCACCAGAACTCTATGGGTGTTCGATTCATTACAATGTAACTAGATTATTGACTCTAGTGCAAGTGGGAGACTGTTGGAAATATGCCCTAGAGGCAATAATAAAAGCATTATTATTATATTTCCTTATTCATGATAATTGTCTTTATTCGTGCTATAATTGTGTTATCCGGAAACCGTAATACATGTGTGAATAACAGATAACAACGTGTCCCTAGTAAGCCTCTAGTTGACTAGCTCGTTGATCAATAGATAGTCATGGTTTCCTGACTATGGGCATTGGATGTCAATGATAACGAGATCACATCATTAGGAGAATGATGTGATGGACAAGACCCAATCCTAACCATAGCATAAGATCGCATAGTTCGTTTGCTAGAGTTTTCCAATGTCATGTATCATTTCCTTAGACCATGAGATCGTGTAACTCCCGGATACCGTAGGAGTGCTTTGGGTGTGCCAAACGTCACAACATAACTGGGTGACTATAAAGGTATACTACGGGTATCTCTGAAAGTGTCTGTTGGGTTGACACGGATCGAGACTGGGATTTGTCACTCCGCTTGACGGAGAGGTATCACCGGGCCCTCTCGGTAATGCATCATCATAATGAGCTCAATGTGATCAAAGTGTTTGATCACGGGATCATGCATTACGGTACGAGAAAAGTGACTTGCTGGTAACGAGATTGAACGAGGTATTGGGATACCGACGATAGAATCTCGGGCAAGTAAAATACCGATTGACAAAGGGAATCGTATACGGGATTAATTGAATCCTCGACATCGTGGTTCATCCGATGAGATCATCGTGGAGCATGTGGGAGCCAACATGGGTATCCAGATCCCGCTGTTGGTTATTGCCCGAGAGCCGTCTCGGTCATGTCTGCATGTCTCCCGAACCCGTAGGGTCTACACACTTAAGGTTCGGTGACGCTAGGGTTGTGAAGATATGTATATGCAGTAACCCGAATGTTGTTCGGAGTCCCGGATGAGATCCCGGACGTCATGAGGAGTTTCGAAATGGTCCGGAGGTAAAGAATTATATATAGAAAGTGCTGTTTTGGCCATCGGGACATGTTTCGGGGTTATCGGTATTGTACCGGGACCACCGGAGGGTCCCGGGGGGTCCACCGGGTGGGGCCACCTGCCTCAGGGGGCCACATGGGCTCTAGGGGTGCGCCTTGGCCTGCATGGGCCAAGGGGAACCAGCCCCTAGAGGCCCATGCGCCTAGGGTGGGGGAAACCCTAAAGGGGGGGCGCCCCCCCCCCCCTTGCTTGGGGGGCAAGCCCCACCCCTTGGCCGCCGCCCCCCTAGGAGATTGCATCTCCTAGGGCCGGCGCCCCCCCTAGGGGGCTATATAAAGGGGGGAGGGGAGGGGGGGCAGCCGCACCCTTGCTCCTGGCGCCTCCCTCTCCCTCTCCAACATCTCCTCCTCCTCCGTAGAGCTCGGCGAAGCCCTGCCGGAGTACTGCAGCTCCACCATCACCACGCCGTCGTGCTGCTGCTGGAGCCATCTTCCCCAACCTATCCTTTGCCTTGCTGGATCAAGAAGAAGGAGACGTTACGCTGACCGTACATGTGTGTTGAACGCGGAGGTGTCGTCCTTTCGGTGCTAGGATCTCCGGTGATTTGGATCACGTCGTGTACGACTACCTCATCCCCGTTCGTTGAACGCTTCCGCTCGCGATCTACAAAGTGGTATGTAGATGCAATCTCTCTCCCATGACTCATTGCTAGATGAACTCATAGATGGATCTTGGTGAAACCGTAGGAAAATTTTTGTTTTCTGCAACGTTCCCCAACAATTACATGTATATCACATATACCTTTTGTTTTGCCGGCCTTCTTGTCCGCTAAGTATTTGGGGCAGTTCCGCTTCCAGTGACCACTTCCCTTGCAATAAAAACACTCAGTCTCGGGCTTGGGTCTATTCTATGGCTTCTTCCCGGCAACTTGCTTACCGGGCGCGGCAACTTCCTTGCCGTCCTTCTTGAAGTTCTTTTTACCCTTGCCCTTCTTGAACTTAGTGGTTTTATTCACCATCAACACTTGATGTTCCTTGTTGATTTCTACCTCTGCTGATTTCAGCATAGCATATACCTCAGGAATGGTCTTTACCATCCCCTGCATGTTGTAGTTCATCACAAAGCTCTTGTAGCAAGGTGGAAGCGACTGGAGGATTCTGTCAATGACCGCTTCATCCGGCAGATTAACTTCCAGTTGAGTCAAGTGGTTGTGCAACCCAGACATCTTGAGTATGTGTTCACTGACAGAGCTATTTTCCTCCATCTTACAGCTAAAGAATTTGTCGGAGACTTCATATCTCTCGACCCGGGCATGATCTTGGAAAACCATTTTCAGCTCTTCGAACATCTCATATGCTCCATGTCTCTCAAAATGCTTTTGGAGCCCCGGCTCTAAGCTGTAAAGCATGCCGCACTGAACGAGGGAGTAATCATCGGAACGTGACTGCCAAGCGTTCATAACGTCTTGTTCTGCAGGGAGAACAGGTGCGTCACCCAGCGGTGCTCGTAGGACATAATCTTTCTTGGCAGCTATGAGGATGATCCTCAGGTTCCGGTCCCAGTCCGTATAGTTGCTGCCATCGTCTTTCAGCTTGGTTTTCTCTAGGAACGCGTTGAAGTTGAGGACTACGTTGGCCATTTGATCTACAAGACATATTGTAAATATTTTAGACTAAGTTCATGATAATAAAGTTCATCTAATCAAATTATTTAATGAACTCCCACTTAGATAGACATCCCTCTTCTAGTCATCTAAGTATTACATGATCCAAGTCAACTAGGCCGTGTCCGATCATCACGCGAGACGGACTAGTCAACATTGGTGAACATCTTCATGTTGATCATATCTTCTATACGACTCATGCTCGACCTTTCGGTCTTCTGTGTTCCGAGTCCATGTTTGTACATGCTAGGCTCGTCAAGTCAACCTAAGTGTTTGCATGTGTAAATCTGTCTTACACCCGTTGTATGTGAACGTTAGAATCTATCACACCCGATCATCACGTGGTGCTTCGAAACAACGAACTGTCGCAACGGTGCACAGTTAGGGGGAACACATCTTGAAATTATTATGAGGGATCATCTTATTTACTACCGTCGTTCTAAGTAAACAAGATGCAAAACATGATAAACATCACATGCAATCAAATAATAAACGTGACATGATATGGCCAATATCACATAGCTCCTTTGATCTCCATCTTGGGGCTCCATGATCATCTTGTCACCGGCTTGACACCATGATCTCCATCATCATGATCTCCATCATCGTGTCTCCATGAAGTTGCTCGCCAACTATTACTTCTACTACTATGGCTAACGCGTTTAGCAATAAAGTAAAGTAATTTACATGGCGTTTCTCAATGACACGCAGGTCATACAAAAATAAAGACAACTCCTATGGCTCCTGCCGGTTGTCATACTCATCGACATGCAAGTCGTGATTCCTATTACAATAGCATGAACATCTCATACATCACATATAGATCATTCATCATTCATCACAACTTTGGCCATATCATATCACAAAGCACTTGCTGCAAAAACAAGTTAGACGTCCTCTAATTGTTGTTGCAAGTTTTACGTGGCTGAATTAGGGTTCTAGCAAGAACGTTTTCTTACCTACGTGAAAGCCACAACGTGATTTGTCAACTTCTATTTAACCTTCATAAGGACCCTTTTCATCGAATCCGCTCCAACTAAAGTGGGAGAGACAGACACCCGCCAGCCACCTTATGCAACTAGTGCATGTTAGTCGGTGGAACCGGTCTCACGTAAGCGTACGTGTAAGGTTGGTCCGGGCCGCTTCATCCCACAATACCGCTGAAGCAAGATAAGACTAGTAGCGGCAAGAAAGTTGACAACATCTACGCCCACAACAAATTGTGTTCTACTCGTGCAATAGAGAACTACGCATAGACCTAGCTCATGATGCCACTGTTGGGGAACATTTCAGAAAACAAAAATTTTCCTACGGTTTCACCAAGATCCATCTATGAATTCATCTAGCAACGAGTGATCAGATGCATCTACATACCTTTGTAGATCGCGAGCGGAAGCGTTCAAAGAACGGGGATGAGGTATTCGTACACAACGTGATCCAAATCATCGGAGATCCTAGCACCGAACGGACGGCACCTCCGCGTTCAACACACGTACGGTCAGCGTAACGTCTCCTCCTTCTTGATCCATCAAGGAGAGAGGAGAGGTTGAGGAAGATGGCTCCAGGAGCAGCACGACGGCGTGGTGGTGATGGAGCTGCAGTACTCCGGCAGGGCTTCGTCGAGCTCTATGGAGGAGGAGGAGGTGTTGGAGAGGGAGAGGGAGGCGCCAAGTCAAGGGTGCGGCTGCCCCCTCTCCTCCCCCCTTTATATAGGCCCCTGGGGGGCGCCGGCCCTGGGAGATTGAATCTCCCAAGGGGGGGGGGGGCGGCGGCCAAGGGGGGTGGAGTGCCCCCCAAGGCAAGTGGGCGCCCCCCCCCCCCACCCTAGGGTTCCAACCCTAGGCGCAGGGGGTGGGCCTTGGGGGCGCACCAGCCCCCTAAGGGCTGGCCCCCCTCCCACTTCAGCCCATGGGGCCCTTCGGGATGGGTGTCCCCACCCGGTGGACCCCCGGGACCCATCTGGTGGTCCCGGTACAATACCGGTGACCCCCAGATCACTCCCGATGGCCGAAACTGCACTTCCTATATATAATTCTTCACCTTCGGACCAATCTGGAACTCCTCACGACGTCCGGGATCTCATCCGGGACTCCGAACAACATTCGGGTTACTGCATATACATATCTTCACAACCCTAGCGTCACTGAACCTTAAGTGTGTAGACCCTACGGGTTCGGGAGACATGCAGACATGACCGAGATGGCTCTCGGGCAATAACCAACAGCGGGATCTGGATACCCATGTTGGCTCCCACATGCTCCACGATGATCTCATCGGATGAACCACGATGTCGAGGATTCAATTAATCCCGTATACGATTCCCTTTGTCAATCGGTATTTTACTTGCCCGAGATTCGATCGTCGGTATCCCAATACCTCGTTCAATCTCGTTACCGGCAAGTCACTTTACTCATACCGTAATGCATGATCCCGTGATCAAACACTTTGATCATATGGAGCTCATTATGATGATGCATTACCGAGTGGGCCCCGTGATACCTCTCCGTCAAGCGGAGTGACAAATCCCAGTCTCGATCCGTGTCAACCCAACAGACACTTTCGGAGATACCCGTAGTATACCTTTATAGTCACCCAGTTACGTTATGACGTTTGGCACACCCAAAGCACTCCTACGGTATCCGGGAGTTACACGATCTCATGGTCTAAGGAAAGGATACTTGACATTGGAAAACTCTAGCAAACGAACTATACGATCTTATGCTATGTTTAGGATTGGGTCTCGTCCATCACATCATTCTCCTAATGATGTGATCTCGTTATCATTGACATCCAATGCCCATAGTCAGGAAACCATGACTATATATTGATCAACGAGCTAGTCAACTAGAGGCTTACTAGGGACATGTTGTTGTCTGTTATTCACACATGTATTACGATTTCCGGATAACACAATTATAGCACGAATAAAGACAATTATCATGAATAAGGAAATATAATAATAATGCTTTTATTATTGCCTCTAGGGCATATTTCCAACAATTTGCACTTAAACAAAGGGACCTTAAAATCATGTCTGTAGTCCAATTCAATATGTCAACTATGTAACCATAATATGTGTCCTTTCCCTTCTCGGTTGTTGCATCAAAGCGGACACCGTTGTTTTGGTTGGTGCTCTTTTGATCTTGGTCAATCGTGTAAAATATATTCCCATTTACCTCGTATCCTTTGTAAATCAATACAGTCAAATATGGTCCCCTGGACAACAAGTACAACTCATCACAAACAGTGTTGTCACCTCTGAGACGTGCTTCCAACCAACTGCTGAAAGTCCTGATGTGTTCACATGTAATCCAGTCGTCGCACTGCTCCGGGTGTTTGGAGCGCAGATTGTTCTTGTGTTCATCGACATACGGGGTCACCAAGGTAGAGTTCTGTAGAACTGTGTAGTGTGCTTGAGACCAAGAATATCCGTCCCTGCATATTATTGAGTCACTTCCAAGAGTGCCTTTTCTAGCCAGTCTCCCCTCATATCGCGATTTAGGGAGACCTATCTTCTTAAGGCCAGGAATGAAGTCAACACAAAACACGATGACATCCTTTGTTTGATGGCCCATGGAGATGCTTCATTCTGGCCTAGCATGGTTACGGACATATTTCTTTAGGACTCCCATGAACCTCTCAAAGGGGAACATATTGTGTAGAAATACGGGCCCCAGAATGACAATCTCGTCGACTAGATGAACTAGGACGTGCGTCATGATATTGAAGAAGGATGGTTGGAACACCAGCTCGAAACTGACAAGACATTGCGCCACATCACTCCTTGGCTTGGTACGATTTCTGGATCGATCACCTTCTGAGAGATTGCATTGAGGAATGCACATAGCTTCACAATGGCTAATCGGACATTTTCCAATAGAAGCCCCCTCAATGCAACCGGAAGCAGTTGCGTCATAATCACGTGGCAGTCATGAGACTTTAGGTTCTGGAACTTTTTCTCTGGCATATTTATTATTCCCTTTATATTCGACGAGAAGCCAGTCGGGACCTTCATACTGAGCAGGCATTCAAAGAAGATTTCTTTCTCTTCTTTCGTAAGAGCGTAGCTGGCAGGACCTTCATACTGCTTCGGAGGCATGCCGTCTTTTTCGTGCAAATGTTCCAGGTCCTCCCATGCCTCAGGTGTATCTTTTGTCTTTCCATACACGCCCAAGAAGCCTAGCAGGTTCACGCAAAGTTCTTCGTCACGTGCATCACGTCGATTGAAGAGCGGACCTCTAGGTCTTTCCAATAGGGTAGGTCCCAAAATATAGATTTCTTCTTCCACATGGGTACGTATCCCTCAGCGTCATTCGGAACAGCTAGTGCGCCGGGACCCTTTCTAAAGATTACGTGTAAATCATTGACCATAGCAAGTACGTGATCACATGTACGCATGGCGGGCTTCTTCCGGTGATCTGCCCTGCCTTTGAAATGCTTGCCTTTCTTTCGACATTGATGGTTGGTCGGAAGAAATCGACGATGGCACAGGTACACATTCTTCCTGCATTTGTCCAGGTATATACTTTCAGTGTCATCTAAACAGTGTGTGCATGCGTGGTATCCTTTGTTTGTCTGTCCTGAAAGGTTACTGAGAGCGGGCCAATCGTTGATGGTCACGAACAGCAACGCCTTTAGGTTAAATTCCTCTTGTCTATGCTCATCCCACATACGTACACCGTTTCCATTCCACAGCTGTAAAAGTTCTTCAACTAATGGCCTTAGGTACACATCAATGTCGTTGTCGGGTTGCTTAGGGCCTTGGATGAGAACTGGCATCATAATGAACTTCCGCTTCATTCACATCCAAGGAGGAAGGTTATACATACATAGAGTCACAGGCCAGGTGTTGTGATTGCTGCTCTGCTCCCCGAAAGGTATATGCCATCCGCGCTTAAAGCAAACCATACGTTCCTTGGGTCCTTTGCAAACTCATCCCAGTAATTTCTCTCGATTTTTCTCCACCGCGACCCGTTAGCGGGTGCTCTCAACTTCCCGTCTTTCATACGGTCCTCACTGTGCCATTGCATCGACTTGGCATGCTCTCCGTTTCTGAACAGACGTTTCAACCGTGGTATTATAGGAGCATACCACATCACCTTCGCAGGAACCCTCTTCCTGTGGGGCTCGCCGTGGACATCACTAGGGTCATCTCGTCTGATCTTATACCACAATGCACCGCATACCGGGCATGCGTTCAGATCCTTGTATGCACCGCGGTATAGGATGCAGTCATTAGGGCATGCATGTATCTTCTCCACCTCCAATCCTAGAGGGCATACGACCTTCTTTGCTGCGTATGTACTGTCGGGCAATTTGTTATCCTTTGGAAGCTTCTTCTTCAATATTTTCAGTAACTTCTCAAATCCTTTGTCAGGCACAGCATTCTCTGCCTTCCACTGCAGCAATTCCAGTATGGTACCGAGCTTTGTGTTCCCATCTTCGCAATTGGGGTACAACCCTTTTTTGTGATCCTCTAACATGCGATCGAACTTCAGCTTCTCCTTTTGACTTTCGCATTGCGTCCTTGCATCGACAATGACCCGGCGGAGATCATCATCATCGGGCACATCGTCTGGTTCCTCTTGATCTTCAGCAGCTTCACCGCAGCATCATTGGGCACATCGTCTGGTTCCTCTTGATCTTCACCAGCTCCCCCCATTGCAGCATCACCGTATTCAGGGGGCACATAATTGTCATCGTACTCTTCTTCTTCATCGTCTTCCATCATAACCCCTATTTCTCCCTGCCTCGTCCAAACATTATAGTGTGCCATGAAACCCTTGTAAAGCAGGTGGGTGTGAAGGATTTTCTGGTTAGAGTAAGACATTGTATTCCCACATTTAGTGCATGGAAAACACATAAAACCATTCTGCTTGTTTGCCTCAACCGCATCAAGAAACTCATGCACGCCCTTAATGTACTCGGAGGTGTGTCTGTCACTGTACATCCATTGCCGGTTCATCTGCGTGCATTATATATAATTAAGTGTCCAAATTAATAGAAGTTCATCATCACATTAAAACCAAAGTACATACATAGTTCTCATCTAACAACATATAGCTCTCCAGAGCATCTAATTAATTAAACCATACATTGAAACTATGTAAAAGATTTAAATGCGAAAACAAAGGCGATCATAATCGCAACCAAGGTAACAATTGATCCAACGGCATAATGATACCAAGCCTCGGTATGAATGACATATTTTCTAATCTTTCTAATCTTCAAGCGCATTGCATCCATCTTGATCTTGTGATCATCGACGATATCCACAACATGCAACTCCAATACCATCTTCTCCTCCTCAATTTTTTTTATTTTTTCCTTCAAGAAATTGTTTTCTTCTTCAACTAAATTTAACCTCTCGACAATAGGGTCGGTTGGAATTTCCGGTTCACATACATCCTAGATAAATAAAATCTATGTCACGTTGGTCGGCATAATTTTCATAAACAATAAATGAACCAATAGTTATAAAGATAATATATATACCACATCCGAATCATAGACAGGACGAGGGCCGACGGGGGCGGATACCAAAACCATCGCACTATATAAGATGCAATAATAAAAGTAAGAAAATAATACAAGTATCTATGTAAACATACAAGTAAGAATATTTTTTCCTTTCAGAAAGAAGATAAGAACAAGAGGCTCACCACGGTGGTGCCGGCGATGAGCTCGACGCGGGTGATCGACAGCGGTGAAGACGGGGACAGGGCGTGACGGACCGCTAAACCTAGACAAATATTGAGGAAAATGGAGCTTGGAGGTCGAGCTTGGAGAGGAGAAAGCTTAAGTAGTGTGGCTCGAGCATTCCATCGAACACCTTGTGTGCATAGGAGGTGAGCTAGAGCACCACCAAGCCCTCTCCCCCTCGGCCAGAAAAAACAGAGCAGTGTGCTCTGCTCTTGCGCGAGGGGTGTATATATAGGCACCACCACTGGTCCCGGTTGGTGGCATGAACCGGGACTAAAGGGGAGCCTTTGGTCCCGGTTCATGCCACCAACTAGAACCAATGGTGGTGGGCCAGGAGCGAGGCCCATTGGTCTCGGTTGGTGGCATGAACCGGGACCAAAGGTCCAGACGAACCGGGACCAATGGCCCACGTCGCTCGGCCGGCCCCCTAGGCTCACGAACCGGGTCCAATGCCCCCAATGGTCCCGGTTCTAGACTGAACCGGGACTAATGGGCTGACCCGGCCTGGACCTTTGCCCCCTTTTCTACTAGTGTTATCCTTGATGGCAACAATGCAATACGTGCCTTGCTGCCCCTACTGTCACTGGGAAAGGACACCGCAAGATTGAACCCAAAGCTAAGAACTTCTCCCATTGCAAGAAAAACCAATGTAGTAGGCCAAACCAAACTGATAATTTGAAGAGACTTGCAAAGATAACCAATCATACATAAAAGAATTCAGAGGAGATTCAAATATTGTTCATAGATAATCTTGATCATAAACCCACAATTCATCGGTCTCAACAAACACACCGCAAAAAGAAGATTACATCGAATAGATCTCCACGAGAGAGGGGGAGAACATTGTATTGAGAGCCAAAAAGAGAGAAGAAGCCATCTAGCTACTAACTATGGACCTGAATGTCTTAAGTAAACTACTCACACTTCATCGGAGAGGCTATCATGATGTAGAAGCTCTCCATGGTGAATTCCCCTTCCGGCGGAGCTCCGGAACAGGCCCCAAGATGGGATCTCGTGGATACAGAAAGTTGCGGCGGTGGAATTAGGTTTTTTGCTCCGTATCTGATCGTTTGGGGGTACGTAGGTATATATAGGAGGAAGGAGTGCGTTGGTGGAGCAATGGGGGGACCACAAGGCAGGGGGGCGCGCCCCCCACGCTCGTGGCCACCTCCCTTCTTTCTTGAAGTGGGGTCCAAGTCTCCTCGATCATGTTCGGTGAGAAAATTACGTTCCGGAAGGTTTCATTCCGTTTGGACTCCGTTTGATATTCCGTTTCTTCGAAACACTGAAATAGGCAAAAAAAACAACAATTCTGGGCTGGGCCTCCGGTTAATAGGTTAATCCCAAAAATAATATAAAAGTGGAAAATAAAGCCCAATATGGTCCAAAACAGTAGGTAATATAGCATGGAGCAATCAAAAATTATAGATACGTTGGAGACGTATCAGGCATCCCCAAGCTTAATTCCTGCTCGTCCTCGAGTAGGTAAATGATAAAAAGAGAATTTTTGATGCGGAGTGCTACTTGGCATAATTTCAATGTAATTCTTCTTAATTGTGGTATGAATATTCAGATCCAAAAGATTCAAGAAAAAAGTTCATATTGACATAAAAATAATAATACTTCAAGCATACTAACTAAGCAATTTTGTCTTCTCAAAATAACATGGCCAAAGAAAGTTCATCCCTACAAAATCATATAGTTTAGTCATGCTCCATTTTTGTCACACAAGAATGCTCTCATCATGCACAACCCTGATAACAAGCCAAGCAATTGTTTCATATTTTAGTAATCTCAAACTTTATAAACCTTCACCCAATACATGAGCGTGAGCCATGGATATAGCACTATGGGTGGAATAGAATATGATGATGGGGGTTATATGGAGAAGACAAAAAGGAGAAAGTCTTACATCAACGAGGCTAATCAATGGGCAAGGGAGATGCCCATCGATTGATATTAATGCAAGGAGTAGGGATTGCCATGCAACAGATGCACTAGAGCTATAAATGTATGAAAGCCCAACAAAAGAAACTAAGTGGGTGTGCATCCAAGTTGCTTGCTCATGAAGACCTAGGGCACTTGAGGAGGCCCATTGGTGGAATATACAAGCCAAGCTCTATAATGAAAAATTCCCACTAGTATATGAAAGTGACAAAACAAGAGACTCTCTATCATGAAGATTATGGTGCTACTTTGAAGCACAAGCGTGGAAAAAAAGGATATTATCAAGCATCAAACTTTCCTTAGTATTCAACACACTCATAAGAAAGTTTTTTACTAATCTTGTATACCTAGCATATTAGGATTATTTAAGAAAATTACCATGCTATTTTTAGACTCTCCAAATAATCTAAGTGAAGCATGAGAGATCAATAGTTTCTATAAAACAAATCCACCACCGTGCTCTAAAAGATATAAGTGAAGTACTAGAGCAAAACTATATAACTCAAAAGATATAAGTGAAGCACATAGAGTATTCTAATAATTTCCGAATCATGTATGTCTCTCTCAAAAGTTGTGTACAGCAAAGATGATTGTGGTAAACTAAAAAGCAAAGACTCAAACCATACAAGACGCTCCAAGCAAAACACATGTCATATTCTTTGCTACAAAAAGAATTGGGACACCTTGTTGGACCTTGTTTACTTTTTTTACTTGTTACCCGTTACGAATTACCTTATCATAAAACTATTTGTTACTGATAATTTCAGTGCTTGCAGAGAATACCTTACTAAAAACTGCTTGTCATTTCCTTCTGCTCCTCGTTGGGTTCGACACTCTTACTTATCGAAAGGACTACGATAGATCCCCTATACTTGTGGGTCATCACATCCCCAAGCTTAACTCCTACTCATCCTCGAGTAGGTAAGTGATAAAAACAGAATTTTTGATGTGGAATGCTGCCTATCATGTCATATCATATTCTTTAGTTTATAGCATGGACAATTGGACTTTTATGTAATTCAAAGCAATAGTCTAGTTTTGACATAATAATTTAATACTCAAGCATATCAACAAGCAACCATATCTTTCAAAATATCAACGCTAAAATAAGTTATCCCTAGCCCATCACGGTCAACCATTGATCCATTCATGAAACACACTCGAATATTAGCTACACCCAATACTTAAGTACGATCATATTGCCTCCTAGTTGGTGCTTTTTATGAGAGAAGATGGAGACTCTAAAATAAAAATAAAAATTGCATAAAGTAAAAGAAAGGCCCTTCGCAGAGGGAAGTAGGGATTTGTAGAGGTGCCAGAGCTCAAAGCGAAAAATTTATTTGGGATTTCCTTTTTTGAGGTCATATTGATTAAAGATTTTGAATATGACAAATGTGGTTGCCCTGGGTGTCGGGATCTTGTCCGCGGACGTCACGTTAGCCATATTTGATCAAAGTTGCTCTTGTTTTGCTCGTTGCAAAATCTGAAGTTGAAATTTATTTTAGGGTTCATCAGCTATCAATGGTTTGCAAATATCTTTGCACTCGATAGCTCCACGCACCATCGATCCAACCGAATTTCTTTTAAATCTAGAATAAATACTCTAATGTTATATATTTTATGTAGTAATTAAATTTCTCGTTATTTGAACAGTTTATGAATGTATGGGGATTTACGATGAACGTAAATTAGGAAGTGAATTTTTTAGTTCTCCCTAAATATGATGCTTATATTATACACCATGTGTTGTGCCGAAAAAAAGAAGCACAACATGGGTAGGTTGCCCTGCTACTATCTGGATATAATCCGACAACTGGTGATAGAAATATGTTTTTGAAAATGTAGCTGAAAAGATATAAGTGAAGCACATAGAGTATTCTAATAATTTCCGAATCATGTATGTCTCTCTCAAAAGTTGTGTACAGCAAAGATGATTGTGGTAAACTAAAAAGCAAAGACTCAAACCATACAAGACGCTCCAAGCAAAACACATGTCATATTCTTTGCTACAAAAAGAATTGGGACACCTTGTTGGACCTTGTTTACTTTTTTTACTTGTTACCCGTTACGAATTACCTTATCATAAAACTATTTGTTACTGATAATTTCAGTGCTTGCAGAGAATACCTTACTAAAAACTGCTTGTCATTTCCTTCTGCTCCTCGTTGGGTTCGACACTCTTACTTATCGAAAGGACTACGATATAAGTGACAAAACTATATAACTCAAAAGATATAAGTGAAGCACATAGAGTATTCTAATAATTTCCGAATCATGTATGTCTCTCTCAAAAGTTGTGTACAGCAAAGATGATTGTGGTAAACTAAAAAGCAAAGACTCAAACCATACAAGACGCTCCAAGCAAAACACATGTCATATTCTTTGCTACAAAAAGAATTGGGACACCTTGTTGGACCTTGTTTACTTTTTTTACTTGTTACCCGTTACGAATTACCTTATCATAAAACTATTTGTTACTGATAATTTCAGTGCTTGCAGAGAATACCTTACTAAAAACTGCTTGTCATTTCCTTCTGCTCCTCGTTGGGTTCGACACTCTTACTTATCGAAAGGACTACGATAGATCCCCTATACTTGTGGGTCATCACATCCCCAAGCTTAACTCCTACTCATCCTCGAGTAGGTAAGTGATAAAAACAGAATTTTTGATGTGGAATGCTGCCTATCATGTCATATCATATTCTTTAGTTTATAGCATGGACAATTGGACTTTTATGTAATTCAAAGCAATAGTCTAGTTTTGACATAATAATTTAATACTCAAGCATATCAACAAGCAACCATATCTTTCAAAATATCAACGCTAAAATAAGTTATCCCTAGCCCATCACGGTCAACCATTGATCCATTCATGAAACACACTCGAATATTAGCTACACCCAATACTTAAGTACGATCATATTGCCTCCTAGTTGGTGCTTTTTATGAGAGAAGATGGAGACTCTAAAATAAAAATAAAAATTGCATAAAGTAAAAGAAAGGCCCTTCGCAGAGGGAAGTAGGGATTTGTAGAGGTGCCAGAGCTCAAAGCGAAAAATTTATTTGGGATTTCCTTTTTTGAGGTCATATTGATTAAAGATTTTGAATATGACAAATGTGGTTGCCCTGGGTGTCGGGATCTTGTCCGCGGACGTCACGTTAGCCATATTTGATCAAAGTTGCTCTTGTTTTGCTCGTTGCAAAATCTGAAGTTGAAATTTATTTTAGGGTTCATCAGCTATCAATGGTTTGCAAATATCTTTGCACTCGATAGCTCCACGCACCATCGATCCAACCGAATTTCTTTTAAATCTAGAATAAATACTCTAATGTTATATATTTTATGTAGTAATTAAATTTCTCGTTATTTGAACAGTTTATGAATGTATGGGGATTTACGATGAACGTAAATTAGGAAGTGAATTTTTTAGTTCTCCCTAAATATGATGCTTATATTATACACCATGTGTTGTGCCGAAAAAAAGAAGCACAACATGGGTAGGTTGCCCTGCTACTATCTGGATATAATCCGACAACTGGTGATAGAAATATGTTTTTGAAAATGTAGCTGAAAAATCAAAACATCTTGGACAAATGTCTCTCGAGATTCCGTAGGGCAGTAGGCCCACCACCCTAAACCAACCCTATCCAATATTAGCCATAAGAAAACTTAGAGGAAATGGTTGATCAAGAAAAGAAGGAGATCAATAAGGACAATTGATTTATAAATTATTGTTTTTCTTTTCATCATGGGCTATTCTGACCTATCTTGAATCGTTGAATTGGTTGCTTGCTATATTGATCAAATGATCTCGCCCATACCTTTGCATTGATTTGAGATTTCCCTTTTTGAGGTTGCATTGATTCGAGATTTTGAGTACGACGAATGTGGTTGCCCAATGAACAAATGGGGGAGGCCGGCCCTTGTCCGCGAGCGACACATTCGCCAAATTTGATGAGGGGTGCTCTTGTTTTTGTTGCTGCAAAATCTGATGCCGAAATTTATATTAGGCTTTGTCAGTCGCCACTGGTTTGAGAAGATCTTTGCGCTCACTAGCTCCAAGCACCATCGATCCAACTGAATTTCTTAGAAATCTAGAATAAATATTCTATTATTACATATTTTATGTAGGAATTAAATTTCCTATTGTTAGGATAGTTTATAGCCGTATGGGAGTTTGCGATGAATGTACATTAGGAAGTGATTTTTTTAGTCTTCTCTAAATGTGATGGTTATCTTTATTCAAAGCAGTTGTAGTAAAACATGTGTTTTCCTAGAAAAATGAAGCACAACATGGGTAGGTTGTACTACTACTATGTGGGTATAATCCCACAATTGGTGATAGAAAAATGTTTTCAAACCGTAGCTGAAAAATCGAAACATCATGCACAAATGTCTATCGAGCTTCCGTAGGGCACTAGCCCCACCACTCTAAAACAACCCTATCCAATCCCAATCATAAGAAAACTTAGAGGAAATTGTTGATCAAGAAATGAAGAAGATCAATAAGGGCAATTGATTTATGAATTGTTGATTTTTTTCATCATGGATTATTTGACCTATCTTGAATCACTGAATTGGTTGTCTGCTATATTAATCGAATGATCTCGTGCATGCATTTGCATTGGTTTGAGATTTCCTTTTTTGAGGCTGCATTGGTTCAAGATTTTGAATACGATGAATGTGGTTGCCCGAACGAACAAATGGGGGTGGCCGGCTCTTGTCTGTGGATGTCACGTTAGCCAAGTTTGACCGGGGATGCTCTTGTTTTGGTCCTTGCAAGATTTGACGCTGAAATTTATTTTAGGCTTTGTCGGTCATCACTTGTTTCAGAATATCAATGAGCTCGATAACACCTACGATCGATCCGACATAATTTTCTCGAAATCTAGAATAAATACTCTATTATTATATACTTTATGTAGGAATTAAATTTCTCACTATCTGAACAGTTTATATCTGTAAATTAGGAAGCACATTTTTTTGGTCCTTCCTAAATCTGATACTAATTTTATTCGAAGTTGTACAAGTACAACATGGGTGGGTTGTACTACTACTATCTTAATATAACAACCGGTGAGAGGAAAATATTTTAGAAAGTGAAGCCGAAAAATTGAAACATCTTGCACAAATGTCTCTCGAGCTTCCGCATGGCACTGGGCTCACCATGCTAGAACAACCACATCCAATTCCAATCATAAAAAAACATAGAAGAAATGGTTGATCAACAAAAGAGGGAGATCGATAAGGATAATTGATTTATAAATTGTTGATTTTTTCCATCCTGGATTATTCAGAGCAATCTTGAATCATTGAATTGGTCGTCTGCTATATTGATCGAATGATCTCGTGCATGCCTTTGCATTGATTTGAGATTTCCTTTTTTGAGGTCGCATTGGTTTGAGATTTTGAATACGACGAATGTGGTTGCCCAAGCGAACAAATGGGGGTGGCCGGTTCTTTTCCACGGACGTCAGGGTAGCCAAATTTGACCAGAGATGCTCTTGTTTTGGTCGTCGCAAAATCAATTGCTGAAATTTATTTTAGGCATTGTGAGTCGTCACTGGTTTGAGAATATCTTTGCGCTCGATAGCTTCGAGCACCATCGATCCAGCCGAATTTCTTCAAAATCTAGAATAAATACTCTACTATTATATATTTTACGCAGGAATTAAATATCTCATTATCTCAATAGTTGATAGCTGTATGGGCGTTTGCGTTGCGGGTAAATTAGGAAGTGAATTTTTATGGTCCTCCCTAAATATGATGCTTATTTTTATTCGAAGCAGTTGTAGTACAACTTGCGTTTTCCAAAAATAAAATAAAAGAGAAGTACAACATGGGTTGTACCATAACGATATGCCAACAATTGTTGCTGGCTAGGAAATGTTTTAGAAAAAAATTGAGAGCATTTTTTTATTTTAGAAATTGTAGCAGGAAAAATATAAACATCCTGCTCAAAAGTCGGCTCGTACTTACGTATGGACTAGGCCCAACACGCTAAAACAGCCCTATCGAATCCAACCAGAAAAGATAAAAATATCTCCGTAAAAGAAAGAAGAAAAAACTTTTAAACGGGTCGGTAGCACTAGCAGTAGTCCCTCACTATCCAGTCCACTCAACACCTCACGCCCGCACGCCACCCACGGCCCCCCACCTCCCAGCGCGAAATCCCCGTCGTGCCCCTCAGCTCCACCGCACGGTCCTGCAAACGGCAGGCCATCATCGGGGGGCAAAATGGGCATGCGCAACCGTTCCCTGGCGCAGACGGCAAAACGCCGTGCGAGGCGCGTGTCACCGTCGGGCGACCAGCCGCTCGCCCCACTCCGCCACGTACCCGCTGGGCCGGCGGGCCCGCGGCCCGCCACGTCACCCCGCCCCCACCTGAGCCCTTTAAGACCCCGAGGCTCCCCTCCCGTTTGAACCCCCTTCGCTCGCTTGTAAACTGTGAAAAGGAGACGGGGAGGGAGGCGACCGGCGACCGACCGTGAGAGGGAAGGAAAAAAAATTAATAACCAGCCGCTCGCCGGGAATGGCCGCCGTCGCCGCCGGCGAACTGGACGGGCAGTAGAGGGCGTCCGTCCTATCTCCTTTTTTTTTCTCTCTGTGTGTGTGTGTGGTTGGGGCGGTGGTTGCAGCCGGGACTGGTGGTGGTGTGTAACTGCGCTGGTGTGGTTGGTTGGAGTTCGGGATTGGGGATGGCGTGGTTGCGGTAGTGGTTAGGATTCACGCGATCGATGCCGTTCCAGCTCAAGGCCGGTCACCACCACGGCGCCATGGACGGGAAGCCGCCACCGCCGCCGCCCGCCCCGACGCTGCCCGCGCCGCCCAGGGTCTCCCGCCTCCGCAGGCTGCTCGTGAGGGTCTCCGCCTCGGAGCGCCTCGCGCTCGCCGGGGACGGCAAGGAGCGGGAGAAGGAGGAGAGGCCGGTGGGCAGCGGGGAGGCGGAGGTCGGGTCGGTGGGGCTCGACCGCATGGTGCTCAGCTTCATGGAGGACTCGGCGGCCGTCGAGCGGCCGCCGCGCGGCCGCTGCAACTGCTTCAACGGCAGCAACTACGAGGAGAGCGACGACGAGGAGGGCTTCTTCCTCCCCTCCGGCCAGGCCTCCGCGCCGCCCCCGTCCGCGGCCGGCGACACCCTGGAGGCACTCAAGGTACTACTGGAATTTTCGCATGGCACGCCAACCCCTCCCAAATTGGGAAAAGCCGCAACGAATTTACGAGGCGGTTGCCTCCTTTCCCTTTGCGTGCAGGGTTTGGTGCAGAGCGCGAGCGTCGCGGAGCGGAACCTTCTCGCCGACGCTTCCAGGATCGCCGAGCGGTGCGGCAGGACCTGCAAGGGCAAGGCCGAGTGCCGCCGCGCCGTCGCCGACGGCCTCAGGGCCCTCGGCTATGACGCCGCCGTCTGCAAGTCGCGCTGGGAGAAGACTAAGTCCTACCCCGCAGGTACCCACCCGTCCTACGCTCGGTCTATGTTCCCCTTTCATGGCACGGCAGGGGCTTAATCGATCCTCTCTGTCGTCTACGCAGGGGAGCACGAGTACATCGACGCCGTGGTTGGGGACGGAGGGAGGCTGATCGTGGAGGTGCACTTCAGGTCCGAGTTCGAGGTGGCCCGGTCGACCAAGGCGTACCGCGCGGCGCTCCAGGCGCTGCCGCCGCTGTTCGTGGGCACGTCCGACCGGCTAGGGAAGATCGTGTCCGTGGTGGCGGAGGCGGCGCGGCAGAGCATGAAGAAGAAGGGGCTGCACTTCCCGCCATGGCGTAAGCCGGAGTACATGCGCGCCAAGTGGCTGTCCCCGCACGTCCGCACCGGCGACAAGTCGGCCGCAACCCCGTCCCCCGCCGCCTCTGCCACGGCGACGGCGGTGTCGGCGGCGAGCTTCTCCGGCGAGTTCGAGCTGCTGTTCGGCATGAACCAGAGCGGGGTGGTCTCCCCCGCCCCCGGCGAGAAGATCACGGTGGTGGTGTCGCCGTGGCGCCCGACGGAGGAGGCGGCGAGCAAGAAGCAGCAGCCCAGGGCGAAGGTCGTCACGGGGCTCGCCGCCGTCCTCTGAGCGTGGCGAGGCGGACAAAATAACCGCCAGCAGATGGACGGATCCCCAATTTTTCCACCCACCGCCTTTTCTGTTTCTTTCTCCTCGGCGCGCTTCGATCCGTTGGCGGATCCAGTTTTTGGTGTTTCCGTGTTCGTTTTTCCGGGGTTTTTTTGTTTCGGAAAAAAGAGAAAAAACCACCCCCACCCCCACCCCCTAGTAGTACCATCCATCCTCCATTAATTTCGAGTTTTGACCCCCCTGCCATGTAATTTTTGTTCTCGCCATGAGAGGAGGCCGTGGAGCTTTGGTGACGCTTCACCCCCTCCCGCCGACTAGCATTAGTAGCAGCTGTAAGAGAAGAAGAGGGAGACCATCAGGCGAGGCTTCTCGCCGGTTGCTCTCTGCTTGCCTGTAGGAATTGATCAATCTAAGACTTACCTTGCCAGTGAAGAGTTGTTATATAATCTTATGGATGTTATCCCTTGTTATTGCTGTTGAAGAGATGATGAACTATGATGAGTAATAATTCAAGTTTATGACATGTTTTTCTCCACTCTGTTGAATTGATGAATCGATGACACACTTGAGTGAGCCGAACTGTGGCGCTGGTACTACTACTGTGATCCGCCATGATTCCGGTCGGGAAGATTCTCGCCGGAGGAAACGACGAAGGAGCTTTGGATTTGGGCGAGGGAGCACGCCATGATGCACAGCCGAACGTCGATCATTCACCTGGCCGAAACAAAACAAAGCGAGGACTGATGAGGGCCGGGGCCCATGGATTCCCAGGGTGGGGGCCCGTCTATCCAGTAAGCAAGCAGAGTATTCTATCCGGTGGCGCGTCGAATAAATCCGGGGTTAAAATAAGGTGGGAAATGCGGAGAACTGGGCGCGATCGTCGTGAGAGGCAGCCCGCTCGTGCATTCTCGGGCGCCGCGCCCACCCCCTCTGCCGCGGCATCGATGCCCCTGCCACCATCGCGACTCGAGGGGTGGCGTGAGTGACCACTTTTTCTACCCCGCCTCGCCTTTGCCCCGCTCCCACTTCACCCCCGCTTTCACCGCGGTAAAAAGGGGAAGAAAATCCGCGTCCCCGTCCAGCCAGCACCGGGAAAAGGGAAAAAAATGGAGAAGACCAGCAGGATTCTCGTGACGCCAGGCGTTCGTTTGACGACGATTTTCCTCTTTCACCTGGGCGGCTGAGGACCCACCCACACCGCTTGTGCAAATCTTTATGGGGGTCACATGATGTGTGCTCCCCAAGTAATTGTGCATGTAAAGAAAAAATGAAAATGGAAATGGAAATGGGTCTAATTTTGCCCGAGAAAAAATGCGATCGAGGCTGGCTTGGGTTCGGGGCGTGCGGTGCGGTGCGGGGTGGGCGTGGAGGCGCGGCCATCGTGCTTGGCGAATGCCCCCGCTACGGGGACGCGAGATCCTGGGGGCCATGATTACACTGATCGCGCCTTTTGTCCGTAACCCGCCGAGCCAAGCCCCGGCTTCTTTTCCTCGTCTCGTCCGATCGATCTTGCGTCAGGGGAACGAACAAAGGCCGCAGCGGTGAAACCGGACGGGACGTCTCTCGGGGACGGTAAAGAAAAAGGGCGCCCGAGTGCGAGTGGTACGTACTGCTGCTGCGTGGTAAATATCTGTCGCAGGCGGTGGTGGTGGTGGTGCTAGTGGCTTTTGACCGCCCTCCCAGAGGCCTCGTGCCTGGGCCAAGCGGGACCAAGTGGCTGGCTTCAGTGCAACGCTCGCTCGGTGATCTGCTCTTGGTGTGTTGCCCTACTCATTTTCTTCCAATCGGATAAAAAGTTTTACTCCTCTGAAAACAAATACTCCCTTCGTCCTATAATAGTGTGAAAAATGCTCTTTATCTTATTGGACGAAGGCAGTATAATTAATCTAAACACTATAATACTTTTTTATGGGGAGTAGCTTTTACCAACATTTTAAGGAGCAATATCCTTGTGCATTGCCTGTCAAAAGTATATTTTATATCTAGAGAAAGTAAATTTATCTTTGTCTCGATTGATACACAAATTTGTTGTCTCCAACTATAGAAGAAAGAGTCATAACTTTTGCGATCGTCATATCGTCTACAGAGCGCACTTCATATCGATATGAAGGCTATAGTAGTAATGTGCAAACACAAAGTCTCCATATACGGCCTCCATATCTTTCTTACTCGAGATCATATCCTAACATCTCACATGGGGCCCACACACCGCCCTGCCCATGATATCTTATCCTCACATTGCTTATGTTACTCTTTTTAATTTCTTTAATCTTTTCACACATGGCTTGACCCCCTCCGACAGAGCTTGCTTACGCTGTAGCGATCTACACCGTATGTGCAGGGAAGGCCAGTTTATCTTCAAATCCATGGTGACATCACCTCTTGAATCTTTTTTCTTCCTGAGCCACCCCGTTCCCATCCCCTCGCCCCCTTCGGGTACTGCTAGCGAGGACAATTGATGGCGTGTTAACCCCGGTCGTCGAGTGTGTGTTTGTGTGTGTATGGGGGGTGGGGAGGGGTTGCTTGCCGATTTCGTGGAAGGAGGCACCATGTTGCGAATGGGTCGTCTGGTTGGAGGGCTACGCGGCGGTGTTGGTGCTGTAGTGTTGTGGAGGAAAAATCGATTGAGTAGTGTAGGTCGCAGTGGCAACATGACTCATGTTGCAAAAGAATGATTACCAAACCTCCGAGCGCAACATGTCCATGTTGCAACCCCCCACCCCCAAGTGCAACATCGATCGTGTTGCAAAGTATCATTGTGCAGATCCTCGAGCGGAACCTACTAGCGAACATGACCGATGTTGCAAACCTTGTCAACTGGATCGAACGGCTATCTCATAATGGATCCAACAACTCACAACATGGCCGATATCTTCAAAAGATTAGATGGCCAACGCGTAATGTTTTCCCATTTTTCTGGGTAAACGATATTAATCTATCGATCGATCACGCATTGGATCGGTCGCAGCGAAGCCACGCGTGCAACTTCAACTCCCCCCATGCTTTTAACAAGGTGTCTGGTGGGGTGTCACACATGTTCTACCTTATCCTCTCTTCTTCTTCCCGAATCATCCACCCACTCTCGTCTATCTCCCCTACCCAGGACAGACTATTGTATCGACCACCGTGCTTAACGTCTAGTTGCGATCTTCTCCTGCCGTCACCGGAATAACTAGGGGAACCACTGTTGCGATAGCTGCCGTGCTGCTGCCCTATGCTGCATGCTGAGGGGCCTGTTGATGCAAGGCCAACCACCATCAGCCACATGTGCTACTTCAAAAGGGTTGGCCGGCGATGCAC
The DNA here is from genome assembly GCA_032464435.1 of Aegilops umbellulata. Classification (NCBI taxonomy): domain Eukaryota; kingdom Viridiplantae; phylum Streptophyta; class Magnoliopsida; order Poales; family Poaceae; genus Aegilops; species Aegilops umbellulata. The sequence goes on from CP136058.1 coordinate 547,411,586, forward strand.
CGGTGCCACAAGTCCAGAGTTGCAACCAACGAGTACCAATGTTGTGACCAACAAGGGCGGGAGCTACGATTGGCGTGAGACGGTGTTACGACATGAGTGTGCGGGAATTATGGCAAGGGCATGTTGGAGCTTCAATCAGCGAGGGGGATGCTTCGAAGGCGAGACAGAGAAGATGCAACCGACAGGGGAGGATGATTTGATGGCGACTTTGAGAAGATACAACCGACGCGGGATAGTGTTGCAGCCAACACGATGAGTCGATGATGCTTTCAATGACGGTCGACTATTTATCCTAGAGAAGTGCGACGTGCGGCCGGCGGGGCGGTGTTGCGAGCCGAGTTGTTTATGGCGATTGGTACCTACCGCAAAGCTGCTATTGACGATGGTGCTGCTATGGATGGGGCCATGGGGCATGTGCGGGGCTCATGGAGGCACTGAGAAAGAAGGACTGGTTGGTTCATGCGCGCTAGAATTGCATCTAACTGCCATGTGGAGTGTAATTGGACACACCGACACCGGGAGCAATTGATGCAACTGATCCATCGACTGACGCGTAGCACTGCCATTTTAAGGGTTATTCTTCGTGATTGTACCGACGTGCGTAGCTTGCCATCGTATCGATCTAACGATATATGATGCAAAAAGAAGAAAGAGACAAAAAATTAAGAGCGGAGAAGGGGAGAAGAAAGCCATTAAAGAGGGCCTTCAAATCATCAAATAGTTTCTTGTCTAACATGGCCTATACACACCCAAAACAGCGTATAACCTCCCACCGTTATGAATTGATGATCAGGACAGGACTGCCATATTTCATAAACAAACACCAGGCCACCAATTCCTTGCCAACACGTTCGTTCTTCATTCCCCATTTGGTACACGCAAATGGGCCGTTGGTGCAAGGGGAGGAAAGATACCACCGTCCATTCGGCCCCGATCTTGCTTCCTCAGGGCCCCCATCTGGCCCGGACGCGGGCCCTCGCTCGGCCCCGCCCGTGATCCGGGCCTACTACGGTCGCGGTAAATATCTGGAGTCGTTGTCCACCCCACCCTCACCGCGACCGACCACCGCACCCGCACAAACGGCGACGGTGGTGGCGCCGGAGAGAGAGAGAGGGGGAGAGCAGGTGAGGGTGACAAGTGCCGCTGCTGATGCACAGACGGGACGCCAGTGCGGAAATAGTTTACACGTCTTGCTTTCAGGAAAGCTACGCCCCACCCACTCCAGCTGAGCTCCTTCGCCCACTGCCACTGCTGCTCTACTGCTGCAGCGCCACTGTTTCTACTGCGTAGTGGTAAAAGAAAAAAGAAAAAAATCACCCCTCTCTCTCTCTGTTCGAAGACTGATGAGGACTGGAGCATCATGGCGCTGGAAACGGGAGGGCTTTGTGGAGAGAGAAAGCAGCAGGGCAGGGTACGAAACTTCTCAGGCAAGGAATGGGCTCAGGCTCTCTCTCTTTCAGACTTCAGACTCAGGTTTCAGAGAGGGAAAAAGAGAGAGGGGTGGTGATGGTGTGCAGCGCAGGGCGTGAAAGAGAGGGGAGAACGACCCGGGCTCGAGGGAGGCCCCGGAAAAGGGAAAGGTGGTTAGAATCAGGAGGAGAAACCAGAGAAAAGAAAAGCCAGAGGACGGGTCTTTCTCACTCTCAAAACACACCGGAAAAAAGAGGCCAAAACACACACTGGGAAAAGAGGTGGCCTCAACACATCTCTGACAAGTGGGGCGTGTAAATTGGGAGCGGGAAATTCCTGCTTCTTTTACTTTTGTTGCTTGCAGAAAGAGGTAAAACGCATGTGCCGTTTCGTGGTTGGATCGACTTTAATTTTGTTACTAGAATAAGGTTATGCGGCGAACAAAATGGAGTGACCACGGTAATTAGTAAATTAAGCCCTTTTTTTTGTTCCATCGCATCTGTTTCAAAACTCAAAAGTGTTCGTTGAAAATGCAGACACCGAGAAGGTCAGACGAAAATGTCCATTCATCTTTTGCGCGACCGTGACCCGCGTTGATTTCACCTTCCCTTCCACCATAGAGCAGAGCAGCAGAGCAATATCCACATACACTGCTATCCATGTAACAGTTGATGCATATATTTACAGTTTGCGTCGGCGGGGATTAGAAAGTAAAAATTATTATCACCTTGGCCTGTCATTTTCGCCGTTAAAGAAAAGAAGCTTTGGCCACTTTAGCCCCCCGGTAAAGACAAAGGAGGAAACCAAAAAATGAGCCGAGAAAAACAAAAAAAAAACTCGAGTTTAAAGCAAAAGGACAAGCTAGGTCGCCATGCCCATCTCTCTTTTCACGGGGAGCTCGCTCGGTGGTGGTACACAAAACAAAAGAAGCAAAGAAGCTACGACAGCAAGCGAGCGAGCGGGCAAGCGACCAAAACACGGCGATGAAAAACTTTTTCGAGAAAGGAATCAAAGGGGACCGGGCCAGGGAAAAGAATCCAACATGTCAAAATAAACCAACAGCAAGAAATTAAAAAAAGAAGAGGCGTTGGATGCTTTCCCTTTCGTGCGTGATGATGAGAGGCGCTCCCTTTTGTTTTCTTCCGTCGCTGTCTCCCTCGGCTCGCCATAGAAATACACGTAGAGAAATACAGGCTGGGGAGTTGGACTGGGACGAAAGAAAAATGTGTCTTAGAGCATCTCCAACTGCCGCGCGAAACGATGCGCGCGGGGCGTTTTACCGCGCTCCAACGGCGGCGAAAAAATCACGCGCGAAAAGGCGCAATCTCGCGCGCCATTTTTTGCGCACCGTTTCTGACGCGCCTATAAAGTGCGGGGCGCGCCACGCGCCTCTCCACGCCTCCTCTTCTCCTTTTCCTTTCCCTCTCCGCCACGCACCGCTCCAGCGCCCCGCCATCGACGCGCCTCCACTGCCCCAACGCCTCGCCACCGACGCGCCGCCATGCCGCCGAGGAGCGTCCGGCTACCGCAGCGTCCGCCTGCGCCCAAACGGCGGCTACTACGCGGAGATACGCTCCGGCGATCTCCGCCTCGGCCTCGCCACGTACGGGACGGCGCGCGAGGCCGCCCGCGCGTATGACGCGGCGGCGTGGCGCCTAGGCCGGCCGCGCGGCCAGATGAACTTCCAAGATGTCTACACGCTCCAGCAAGCACTCGACTTCGCCCCGCCGCCGCGTCTGAACACGGCACAAGACCGTGCGAAGCACGCCGAGCGGCAGCGCCACCTCCTCGTCGCCCAGGAGGACGAGCGGGTCATGAGGGAGTGGCGCCGGCGCCACCCGAAGGACGTCGCCTACGAGCAGGCCTACTGGGCAAACCGCTGCGAGGAGGACACGCGAAGGCGCCGCGAGGAGCGTTTGGACAGGCGTCGCGGATGGCGTTGGCGAATGCGCAGTCCGACCTCGTTGCAGCAGATGGGCAGTCGTTCTTCACGCCGAACGATGATCGATGGCTGGACATCTGGCTAGATACCTCGGACGACACCGCCGAGGATGATAATGGTGATGATAATAGCGACTTAGAGTAGTTTTTTATGCAATCTATCTCGTTTTTTATCGTTTGTCGATTTTGTTATTATGCAATTTATGTTTCGGATGTAAAATACCTTTGTATCGTTTAAATCTACGCAATCTATCTAGTTTCCAATGCCTACATTTCTAGCTTAGAATGAAAACGCGTGCTGCATTTTTTACGCGCTGCTGAAGCGGCGCACGCGTTGTATTTTCGCGCGGCTGCTGGAGCGGGCGCAGCGCGCCGCGCCAAACTAGTCGATGGGCGCGCGCTAAAGCTATTTTTTACGCGCTCCGTGTTTGGCGCCTGTTGGAGATGCTCTTAGCACATTATCGTGTTTGCTCTGGCCCAGCCGGACCAGGGGGTCTCCTGATTTTCCTTTCGCTTCTTCTTTGGCGAACCGAACACGAGAGGACGACGGCCTGTGGAAATTCGGTTGCATCCATGGCTTCTTGTCTCTCGGGTTGTTTTCGGCAAAAAGCAGGGTCTCGTTTTCCGTGCAAGAAAACGGACCAATGCCAACTGTCGTTCAAACAAGCGAAAACGAAGTGTTATCATCATCGTGGGCACATCATTTGTTCATAGTCTCCGAAAGAGAGAAAGTGTCTCCACATCAATTTGTGTTCATTTTTTACTGCAAAGATTTACAATCTTCTATGGTATGTACTAGCGAAAATGCCCGTGTGTTGCAACGGGTGACTTTTTTTTTTCACAAAACTTGCTCCGCGTGCCATTACGCACTATTTCTTATATCCAATTCTGATAAACATCGGTAATAAGGGTACTGTGATTATCGCTTTTCGGAGCATGAAGTCTGGACATTAAGAAGCCACCCTATCTGATGGAAGTGTAGCGGTGCGTGGAATAGTCTGTTAATAAGTTATATTTTTTTTCTTTCCGGGAAGACACACAAAAAAAAGATTTTTCAAAATTTTGATTTCTTAATGGAATGGGAACATTTGAACACATGATATTTTTTGCTTTTTTTAATATTTTGGAGAACAATGTTAGTAATTTTTCAAAAAATAGAACTTTTTTGGGAAATTTCAGATTTTTTGAAAAGCATGAACATATTTAGAAATATGAATATTTTTTAAAGCAAAACAGTTTGAAACGCTCTTATCGTTAAAAAAAAATATGCCCGGTGCCCGTGATTAAAAAAATGTTGTTGGAGTCCGTACAATGGAGTATGGAGTTGACAAAGTCACAGTGATGTCCTTCGATTGTACCCCTCCTTCAGCTTAGCACTATCACCGGGTGGAAGTGGAGTGGTGTATGTGTTCTTAGTGGGATAGCTAATAGGTCCGTGCGTTGCAACGGAAAAAATGGTATCCTCGCAAAAGGTGCAAGTATAATATGTGCGGATGTGATAACGATAAAAGAATCTAGAATTCTTGTGCGCGGATGTTCCCCCACAAGCTTGTCTTGGTGGGCTTTATCCAAGCAACCTCATAATTTTGAAAGTTTTTTCTCATTTAGTATGGGCTTACACAAAAAATAAGTTCACACACATGTTGGTTATGTATCCAATTCCTTTAAAGTAGAAGTGTACAAGCAGCAAGGCTTGTCATATTTTAGGCACTGCTAGGAAAATCAACTGCAATAACATGAGATGTGAAACTATAGTAGAAGAAATTCAGTAATGAGTATCTAAGAATAATTGGCATGCATATTTAAAGTTTGTTTGCTTGATTTAGTGAAATCTTCCGTAAGCATACATATAACAACTTATGACCTAAATTCAGGCTTTTCAAACAAATGAAATTTAAAATTGTGAAGGCACCTTTTTTGCGAGGAAAATTTCAAATCTATTCCTCAACTCTCAAGGTGGTACACAGAACACCAAAAGTAAAAAATATATCCAGGTCCGTAGACCACCTGGGTTTCGCAATAGTAAATGAATACATAACTCGTGCAAGTATATGGAAATCAAACATAAAAGCAGTAAACACGATGTTTTTCATAAACATGTGCTTGACTAAAACTTATTGTAAGAACTCTGGCAAAAGAAAACGCATTGTAAGAAAATAAATACGAAATATCCTAGTGTTCTCTCAGTAAACCGTTATTCTTCTGTTCCATCCGTTCTTTCGAACTGATAAATCCTTTTAGGATATGTTTACGGTTGATCCGAATGTTGGGTTAACAGACTCTCATGGGGTGTGGCAGCGGGATCAGAAAATTATGATAAAGATGGCACAAGAGTACTTTTAGGATATGTTTACGGTTGATCCGAATGTTGGGGACCGTAGCATGGAAAACAAAAAATTTCTACGCGCATGCAAGATCTATCCATGGAGATGTATAGCTACGAGAGGGGAGAGCATCTTCATACCCTTGAAGATCGCTAAGCGGAAGCTTTTATCAACGCGGCTGATGTAGTCGTACACCTTCACGATCTGTCTCGATCAAGTACCGAACGTACGACACCTCCGTGTTTAGCACACGTTCAACTTGATACCGTCCTCGCCTTCTTGATCTAGCAAGAGGGGCGAAGTAGTAGATGGGTTCCGGCAGCACGACGGCGTGGTGACGGTGTTAGTGAAGAACAATCTCCGCAGGGCTTCGCTAAGCACAACGGAAACTATGAAGGAGGATAAACTAGAGGGACAGGGTTGCCGGTACACGGCTTGGTGTATCTTGATGTGTTCCGGGTGCTAGCCCTACCCCTCTATTTATATGTTGAGCCCTGGGGTCAAAACTTGGAGAAAGAGCCTCCTCAAAGTCGGTTTTGCCCGCAAGGAAGAGTCCTTCTCGGACTTCTAGGACCAGATGCCACAGTCCTCGGTGTCTGGCCCAGATGCCATGGGCCTCGGCAACAAATAGGACCTTGACTTGGCGTAGGGTCTCTGGTGTTTGGACCCCAACCTCTGCAAAACATCCTTTTGCACCGACCTAAAGCCCTGTGGGCCTTACCCCTTGGCCTAACCATATCATCCTATATATCAATCTTTACCTCCGGAGCATTCCGGAGCTCCTCGTCATGTCTGTGATCTCATCCGGGACTTCGAACAACATACGGTCACCAACATACATAACTCATATAATACTATATCGTCGACGAACGTTAAGCGTGCGGACCCTACGGGTTCGAGAATGATGTAGACATGACCGAGACGCTTCTCTGGTCAATAACCAATAGCGGGACCTGGATGCCCATATTGGTTCCTACATATTCCATAAAGATCTTTATCGGTCGAAACTTTATGACAACATAAGTAGTTCCCTTTGTCCGTCGGTATGTTACTTGCTCGAGATTCGATCATCGGTATCTCCATGCCTACTTCAATATCATTACATGCAAGTCTCTTTACTCGTTCCATAACACATCATCTCGTAACTAACTCCTTAGTCATTTTGCTTGCAAGATTATTATGATGTGTATTATCGAGAGGGCCCAGAGATACCTCTCCGATACTCGGAGTGACAAATCCCAATCTCGATCCATGCCAACTCAACAGACAGCTTCAAAGATACCTGTAGAACATCTTTATAATCACCCAGTTACCTTGTGACGTTTGATAGCACACAAGGCATTCCTCCGGTATCCGGGAGTTGCATGATCTCATGGTTGAAGGAACATGTATTTGACATTAAGAAAGCAGTAGCAATAAACTGAACGATCATATGCTAAGTTAACGGATGGGTATTGTCCATCACATCATTCTCCTAATGATGTGATCCCGTTATCAAATGACAATTCATGTCTATGGTTAGGAAACCTTAACCATCTTTTGATCAACGAGCTAGTCTAGTAGAGGCTCACTAGGGATACGGTATTTGTTTATGTATCCACACATGTATTTATGTTTTTGGTCAATATAATTCTAGCATGAATAATACTCCTTTATCATGATTAAGGAAATATAATAATAACCATTTTATTATTGCCTCTAGGGCATATTTCCATCACTGAATGTTGACCCAATGGAGGTTATTCATCTTTTGAAAGCAAAGGTGACAAAGGACATTAATGAAAAATTGTGGTCACCGTTCACGGAAGAGGAAATCAGTGACACTCTCTTCCAGATAGGACCTCTTAAAGCTCCTGGCCTCGATGGCTTTCCGACAAGATTTTTTCAGCGACATTGGGGTACCCTGTAGGAAGAGGTAATTGGGGCTGTGAAATATTTTTTTCACTCGATTATCATGCTAGAGGGAGTAAACGTCACCTCCATAGTATTGACCCCTAAGGTGAAAGAACCAACACAGTTGTCTGAATTTCGCCCCATCAGTTTGTGTAATTGTATCACGAGGTTATATCTAAGTGTCTGGTGAACCGGCTTTAGCTTCTCCTTGAAGATATTATTGCCCTAGAGCAAAGTGCTTTCGTTATAGGTAGACTGATCACATATAGTTCTTTCATTGCCTTTGAATGCTTACATTCTTTTAAGCAGGAGAAGGATCCACATAGGAGTGTATGTGCTTAGAAACTTGATCTGTCCAAGGCGTATAATAGGGTGGATTGGGAATTCCTTTGGTGAATGATGCAACAACTTGGCTTTGATCACCGGTGGGTGCACTCGATCATGACGTGCCTAAGCTCGGTGACTTATACTAGCAAAGTTAATGGAACCAACTCAGATTTGTTCATCCCGTTACATGGATTACGACAGGGAGACCCATTATCACTGTTCCTCTTCCTATTTGTTGCTGATGGACTTGGTGCTATTTTGAAACAGAAAGTGCAACAAGGATAGATCACTCCTGTACGGGTGCGCCCGAGGGCGCGGGCATTTGACACCTGCTTTTTGTGGATGACACATTATTATTCTTTCGAGCCACGGCTGTGGAAGCTACAGAAGTCAGGGATGCTCTTGCCATCTATGAGAGAAACACGTGATAATCTATAAATCTTGCCAAGTGTTCAATTTTATTTGGAAGTAGATGCCGACCTGCTGACCAAGTGGCGGTATCCCAGGTGTTGCACATACAAAATCTGCACGTTGAGGAACACTACCTTGGGCTTCCAACACCTACTGGCCGCATGTCCAAGGGCCATTTCCAAAACCTACAGGAGCAGCTCACTAAGAGGATTTAGAGTGGCGTGATGGTGTATCACAAGGAGGGCAAGAAGTTTTGATCAAAGTTGTTGCTCAGTCCCTTCCAACATACTTGATGGGGGTATTTCGACTACCATGGAGTGTTCGTGATGATCTCACCTGGATGGTGAGGAATTTCTTGTGGGGGGCGAAGGAAGGAAAAAGAAATACGCACTTGAGGGCTTGGGACACTATGAACATAAGGAGCAAGGAGGGCTCAGTTTTTGGGACTTCCGCATCTTCAAACAAGTGCTACTTGTGAGGCAGGCTTGGTGTCTTATCTCTAACCCCAATAGTTTGTGCGCACAGGTACTGAACGCTCGCTACTACTCGAGGGGCGCCTTGAGGACATGGTATTCTCCGGCAATGCATCCACCACCTGATAGTCCATCGTGCATGGCCTCGAGCTCCTGAAGAAGGGACTAATTTGCCGTATTGGAGATGGCACATCGGTTTGTGTCTGGCGTGATCAGTGGATCCCCCACCCGATCGCCGGCGGACCGATCTCTCTGCAAGGTGGGTGCCGACTTAGGAGAGTATGCCAACTTCTGGATGCTTATGGCAATTGGAAAATAGACCTGCTGATTGTTACTGAGATAATGAAAATTAAAGTTTAAAGTTTCTCGGAGGCTAGCGGAGGACTGCATTGCATGGGTGGCTGACCGAAGTGGAACCTTCTCGGTGAAGAGCGCTTATCGCCTCAGCCTCAATGAGAGTCTACTGCTGATACGTCCATTTTGCATCATGCTTTTATATCAATATTTATTGCATTATGGGCTGTTATTACACGTTATGTCACAATACTTATGCCTATTCTCTCTTATTTTACAAGGTTTACATAAGGAGAGAGAATGCCGGCCGCTGGAATTCTGGGTTGGAAAAGGAGCAAATATTAGAGACCTATTCTGCACAACTCCAAAAGTCCTAAAACTCCACGAAAGTCATTTTTGGAAATAAAAAAAATATCCAGCAGAAGAAGTTCACCAGAGGGGGGCCCACCTATCCACGAGGGTGGGGGCGCGCCCAACCCCCCAGGGCGTGCCCCCTACCTCATGGGCCCCCTGTTGGCTCTCCGATGCCCATCTTCTGCTATATGAGGTCTTTCGATGAGGAAAAAACCATAAGCAACCTTTCGGGACGAAACTCCGCCGCCACGAGGCGGAACCTTGGCGGAACCAATCTAGGGCTCCGGCAGAGCTGTTCTGCCGGGGATACTTCCCTCCGGGAGGGGGAAATCATCGCCATCATCATCACCAACGCTCCTCTCATCGGGAGAGGGCAATCTCCATCAACATCTTCACCAGCACCATCTCCTCTCAAAACCCTAGTTCATCTCTTGTATCCAATTCTTGTCTCCAAGTCCGGGATTGGTACTAGTAGGTTGCTAGTAGTGTTGATTACTTCTCGTAGTTGATGCTAGTTGGTTTATTTGGTGGAAGATCATATGTCCAGATCCTTTATGCATATTATTACCCCTATGCTTATGAACATGAATATACTTTGTGAGTAGTTACGTTTGTTCCCGAGGACACGGGAGAAGTCTTGCTATTAGTAGTCATGTGAATTTGGTATTCGTTCGATATTTTGGTGAGATGTATGTTGTCTAGCATCTAGTGGTGTTATGTGAACATCGACTACATAACACTTCACTATTATTTGGGCCTAGAGGAAGGCATTGGGAAGTAATTAGTAGATGATTGGTTGCTAGAGTGACAGAAGCTTAAACCCTAGTTTATGCGTTGCTTCGTAAGGGGCTGATTTGGATCCACATGTTTCATGCTATGGTTAGGTTTACCTTAATACTTTTGTTGTAGTTGCGGATGCTTGCAATAGAGGTTAATCATAAGTGGGATGCTTGTTCAAGTAAGAACAACACCCAAGCACCGGTCCACCCACATATCAAATTATCAAAGTACCGAACGCGAATCATATGAACGTGATGAAAACTAGCTTGACGATATTCCCATGTGTCCTCGGGAGCGCTTTTCCTTATATAAGAGTTTGTCCAGGCTTGTCCTTTGCTACAAAAAGGATTGGGTCACCTTGCTGCACTTTATTTACTTTTGTTACTTGTTGCTCGTTACAAATTATCTTATCACAAAACTATCTGTTACCACTTATTTCAGTACTTGCAGAGAGTACCTTGCTGAAAACCGCTTATCATTTCCTTCCGCTCCTCGTTGGGTTCGACACTCTTACTTATCGAAAGGACTACGATAGATCCCCTATACTTGTGGGTCATCAAGACTCTTTTCTGGCGCCGTTGCCGAGGAGTGAAGTGCCTTTGGTAGGTTGAATTTAGTAAGGAAAAATTTATATAGTGTGCTGAAATTTACTGTCACTTGTTACTATGGAAAGTAATCCTCTGAGGGGCTTGTTCGGGGTATCTTCATCCCGACCAGTAGAGGAAAGAATTGCTCCTCAACCTACTGAACCTACTGAAAATGAAATTATTCCCTTTGAAGTTCCTTCGGGTATGTTAGAAAAACTGCTTGATAACCCTTTTACAGGAGATGGAACAAAGCATCCTGATGAACATCTACTCTATGTGGATGAAGTTTGTGGATTATTTAAGCTTGCAGGTATACCCGATGATGTTGTTAAGAAGAAGGTCTTCCCTTTATCTTTGAAGGGAGATGCATCGACATGGTATAGGCTATGTGATGATACGGGATCATGGAACAATAAACGAATGAAGTTGGAATTTCATCAAAAGTATTATCTATGCATCTTGTTCATCGTGATCGCAATTATATATATATAATTTTTGGCCTCGCGAAGGAGAAAGCATCACTCAAGCTTGGGGGAGGCTTAAATCAATGTTATATGCATGGCCCAATCATGAGCTCTCAAGAGAAATAATTCTTCAAATTTTTTATGCTCGGCTTTCTCATAATAATCAATCCATGCTCGATACTTCTTGTGCTGGCTCTTTTATGATGAAGACTATTGAATTTAAATGGAATTTATTGGATAGAATTAAACGCAACTCTGAATATTGGGATCTCGACGAAGGTAAGGAGTCAGGTATGACACCTAAGTTTGATTGTGTTAAGTCTTTTATGGATACCGATGTTTTCCGTAAATTTAGCACTAAATATGGACTTGACTCTGAGATAGTAGCTTCTTTCTATGAATCTTTTGCTACTTATGTTGATCTCCCCAAGGAGAAGTGGTTTAAATATCATCCTCCCATAGAAGTAAAAGTAGCTGCACCTATTAAAGTTGAAGAAAAGACTGTCACTTATAATGATCCTATTGTTCCTACTTCTTATGTTGAGAAACCACCTTTCCCTGTTAGAATAAAGGATCATGCTAAAGCTTCAACTGTGGTTCGTAAAAGTAATATTAGAACTTATAGACCTCCTGAGCAACTTAAAGTTGAACCTAATATTGCTATTGTTAAAGATCTCTTGGCTGATAATATTGATGGACATGTCATTCAATTCTGCGGTGAAACTGCTAGAATTGCCAAGCGTTGTGCTAAAGATAAACATAGACCTGTGGTAGGTGTGCCTGTTATTTCTGTTAAAATAGGAGATCATTGTTATCATGGCTTATGTGATATGGGTGCTAGTGCTAGTGTTATACCGCATACTTTATACGAAGAAATTAAGCATGAAATTGCACCTGCTGAGTTAGAAGGTATTGATGTTACAATTAAACTTGCCAATAGAGATACTATTTCTGCAATGGGAATTGTTAGAGATGTTGAAGTCTTGTGTGGGAAAACTAAATATCCTGCTGATTTTCTTGTTCTTGGTTCCCCACAAGATAGCTTTTGTCCCATTATATTTGGTAGACCCTTCTTGAACACTGTTAATGCTAAGATAAATTGCGAAAAGAATGTTGTTACTATTGGTTTGGGTCATATGATTCATGAGTTTAATTTCTCTAAATTTAGTAAACAACACCGTGAAGAAGAACTACCTAGTAAGGATGAAATTATTGGTCTTGCTTCTATTGCCGTACCTCCTAGTGATCCTTTAGAACAATATTTACTAGACCATGAGAATGATATGTTTATGAATGAAAGAAGGGAAATAGATGAGGTATTCTTTAAACAGGAACCTATTCTGAAACAAAATTTGCCTGTTGAAATCTTAGGGGGTCCTCCTCCACCCAAGGGTGACCCCGTGTTTGAACTTAAACCGTTGCCTGATAATCTTAAATATGCTTATCTTGATGAAAAGAAGATATATCCTGTTATTATTAGTGCTAACCTTTCAGAGCATGACGAAGAAAGATTATTGAAAACTCTGAAGAAGCACCATGCTGCTATTGGATATACTCTTGATGATCTTAAGGGCATTAGTCCCACTCTATGTCAACATAAAATAACTTTGGAAGAAGATGCCAAACCAGTCCGTGATCATCAACGAAGGCTTAATCCTAAGATGAAAGAAGTGGTAAGAAAAGAAATACTAAAGCTTCTGGAGGCAGGTATAATTTATCCCGTTGCTGATAGTCAGTGGGTAAGTCCTGTCCATTGTGTCCCTTAGAAGGGAGGTGTTACTGTTGTTCCTAATGATAAAGATGAATTGATTCCACAAAGAATTATTATAGGTTATAGGATGGTAATTGATTTCCGCAAATTAAATAAGGCTACTAAGAAAGATCATAACCCCTTACCTTTTATCGATCAAATGCTAGAAAGATTATGCAAACATACACATTATTGCTTTCTAGATGGTTATTCTGGTTTCTCTCAAATACCTGTGTCAGCTAAAGATCAATCAAAGACTAGTTTTACATGCCCTTTTGGTACTTTTGCTTATAGACGTATGCCTTTTGGTTTATGTAATGCACCTGCTACCTTTCAAAGATGCATGATGGCTATATTCTTTGACTTTTGTGAAAAGATTTGTGAGGTTTTCATGGACGACCTTTTTGCCTATGGATCCTATTTTGATGATTGCTTGAGCAATCTTGATCGAGTTTTGCAGAGATGTGAAGAAACTAATCTTGTCTTGAATTGGGAAAAGTGCCACTTTATGGTTAATGAAGGTATTGTCTTGGGGCATAAAGTTTCTGAAAGAGGTATTGAAGTTGATAAAGCCAAGGTTGATGCTATTGAAAAGATGCCATGTCCCAAGGACATCAAAGGTATAAGAAGTTTCCTTGGTCACGCCGGATTTTATAGGAGGTTCATTAAGGACTTCTCAAAAATTTCTCGGCCTCTGACTAACTTATTACAAAAAGATATACCATTTGTCTTTGATGATGATTGTGTAGAAGCATTTGAAATACTTAAGAAAGCATTGATCTCTACACCTATTGTTCAACCACCTGATTGGAATTTACCCTTTGAAGTTATGTGCGATGCTAGTGATTATGCTGTAGGTGCTGTTCAAGGGCAAAGAGTCGATAAGAAATTAAATGTTATCCATTATGCTAGTAAGACTCTAGACAATGCTCAAAGAAATTATGCTACTACTGAAAAAGAATTCTTAGCAGTTGTATTTGCTTGTGATAAGTTCAGACCTTATATTGTTGATTATAAAGTAACTATTCACACTGATCATGCTGCTATTAAATACCTGATGGAAAAGAAAGATGCTAAACCTAGACTTATTAGATGGGTTCTCTTGCTACAAGAATTTGATTTGCATATTGTTGATAGAAAAGGAGCTGAGAACCCCGTTGCAGACAACTTGTCTAGGTTAGAAAATGTTCTTGATGACCCACTACCTATTGATGATAGCTTTCCTGATGAGCAATTAAATGTCATTGATACTTCTCATAGTACTCCATGGTATTCTGATTATACTAATTATATTGTTGCTAAATTCATACCACCTAGTTTCACATACTAGCAAAAGAAAAAGTTTTTCTATGATTTGAGGCATTACTTTTGGGATGACCCACATCTTTATAAAGAAGGAGTAGATGGTGTTATTAGACGTTGTTTACCTGAGCATGAACAGGAACAGATCCTACGCAAGTGTCACTCCGAAGCTTATGGGGGACACCACGCGGGAGACAGAACTACACATAAGGTATTGCAATCCGGTTTTTATTGGCCTACTCTCTTCAAGGATGCCCGTAAGTCCGTCTTGTCTTTTGATGAATGTCAAAGAATTGCTAATATTAGTAGGCGTCAAGAAATGCCTATGAATTATTCACTTGTTATTGAACCATTTGATGTTTGGGGCTTTGATTATATGGGACCTTTTCCTGCCTCTAATTGTTATACACATATTTTAGTTGCTGTTGATTATGTTACTGAGTGGGTAGAAGCTATACCAACTAGTAGTGCTGATCATAACACTTCTATTAAAATGCTTAAGGAAGTTATTTTTCCGAGGTTTGGAGTCCCTAGATATTTAATGACTGATGGTGGTTCACATTTTATTCATGGTGCTTTCCGTAAAATGCTTGCTAAGTATGATGTTAATCATAGAATTGCATCTCCTTATCACCCGCAGTCTAGTGGTCAAGTAGAATTGAGTAATACAGAGCTCAAATTAATTTTGCAAAATACTGTCAATAGGTCTAGAAAGAATTGGTCAAAGAAACTTGGTGATGCCTTATGTGCCTATAGAACTGCATATAAAAATCCTATGGGTATGTCTCCGTATAAAATGGTTTATGGAAAAGCATGTCACTTACCTTTCGAACTAGAACATAAGGCATATTGGGCTATTAAAGAGCTCAATTATGATTTCAAACTTGCCGGTGAGAAGAGGTTATTTGATATTAGCTCACTTGATGAATGGAGAACCCAAGCTTATGAAAATGCCAAGCTATTTAAAGAAAAAGTTAAAAGATGGCATGATAAAAGGATACAAAAGTGTGAGTTTAATGTAGGTGATTATGTATTACTATACAACTCTCGTTTAACATTTTTTGCAGGAAAACCTCTCTCTAAATGGGAAGGCCCCTACGTTATCGAGGAGGTCTATCGTTCCGGTGCCATAAAAATCAACAACTTCGAAGGCACAAATCCGAAGGTGGTAAACAGTCAAAGAATTAAACATTATACCTCAGGTAATCCCATAAATGTTGAAACCAATGTTATTGAAACTGTAACCCCGGAGGAATACATAAGGGACACTTTCCATAACGTTTCAGACTCCGAAAAGGAATAGGTATGTGGTACGGTAAGTAAACCGACTCCAAAACAATTTTTAAGGTAATATTTCTCCGTTTAGGAATATCTAGAAAAATAGAAAAATAAGTGGCAGTCCGAGAAGGACACGAGGGCCCCACGAGGGTGGAGGGCACGCCCTACCCCCTGGGCGCCCCCCCTACCTCGTGGGCACCTTGTGTGCCTTCTGGACTCCGTTTTCTTGCACGTTACGTATTTTGGTCGGTAAAAATTCATTATATATCCTCCCGAAGGTTTTGACTCCTGTATCACGCGAATATCCCCTGTTTTTCTTTCGAGCTGTTGCTGCTGCAGATTAGAGCAAGATGTCTTCTCAAGAGTCAATCGGGGAGAGCCGGGTGTCTCATCCGGCATCGGAACCAAGGGCGAACAGCGACGCTGATCACTTTGGGCCAGCAACGGAGGAAGAGATGGAGGCTAACTTGATGAGGGTAGATGCCATGGAGGATCAAGAAATCACTTCTCGCTTCCGAGTTGGGTTCACGATGGGGGAATTATAGAGCTCAGCTATTCCAAACTCGGTTATCCCTTCCAATGTTAGATTTCTTTCTTATGAAAATATGAAGAGGAGTGTCACTTGTTCTCCCGCAGCTATGAAACACCCTTGGGTGCAAGGAGATTTAGCTGTTACGGGAAAGCTTCGTAAGGAAATAATGGACCTAAAGTAGCAAGTCAACAAGCTTGAGGAGGAGAATCGTATCCTAAGAGGAATCATCGCCAAGAATATTACACCAACAACAAAGAAGGAGACATAATCACATGGGTATGGGCACTCCCCTTGGCAACTGCCAAGCTTGGGGGAGGTGCCCCGATATCGTATCACAATCACACTCCTATCTTTACCGTTTTTCTTAGTTCGATCCTATTAGTAGTATCTTGATCTAGTAGAATAAATTTTATGGCATGATCTAGTTTTGAGTTTTGCTTTATGATCTCTCTATGTAATCGAGTCTGTGAGCTATATATATAATAAAGATTAGTGTTGAGTCAAGGGCTTGATTATTTTGCCATGATCTTGAGTGAATAAAAGAAAAGAAGGAAGAGAATAAAAAGAAACAAAGAGTTCATATTGATCTTATTGAGAGTAATGACTTCACATAAAAAGAGTATGATGATTAAAAGTTGTTGGGAGTTTGCAGACATAGCTTTGGTCATCGTTGCAATTAATAGGAAGTAATAAGGAAAGAGAGGTTTCACATATAAATATATTATCATTGACATCTTTTATGATTGGGAGCACTCATTAAAATATGACATGCTGAAGAGTTGATGTTGGACAAGGAAGACAACGTAATGGGTTATGTTTTCTTATATCTAAGATAAAGTATGTTGTCATGGATCATCCAACATGTTGAGCTTGCCTTTCCCCTCATGCTAGACAAATTCTCAGCACCAAGTAGAGATACTACTTGTGCTTCCAAAACCCTTAAACCAGTTTTGCCATGAGAGTCCACCATATCTACCTATGGATTGAGTAAGTTCCTTCAAGTAAGTTGTCATCGGTGCAAAGCAATCAAAATTGCTCTAAATATGTATGATTGATTGGTGTGGGAGAAATAAGCTTTATACGATCTTGTGATGTGGAAGTAATAAAAACGACGGACTGCATAATAAAGGTTCATATCACAAGTGGCAATATAAAGTGACGTTCTTTCGCATTAAGATTTTGTGCATCCAACCATAAAAGCGCATGGCAACCTCTGCTTCCCTCTGCGAAGGGCCTATCTTTTATTATTAACTTCTACCTTATGCAAGAGTCATGGTGATCTTCACCTTTCCTTTTTCTTTTTATCCTTTGGCAAGCACAGTATGTTGGAATGATGCTGATAGATGTATCTAATTGGATGTAGGGGAGCATGAGTTATTATTGTTGACATTACCCTTGAGGTAAAAGGTTGGGAGGCGAAACTATAAGCCCCTATCTTTCTCTGTGTCCGATTAAAACTCTGTAACCACAAGTATCGCGTGAGTGTTAGCAATTATGAAAGACTAAATGATAGTTGAGTATGTGGACTTGCTATTAAGCTCTGACATAGACTCTTTCTGATGTTATGATAAATTGCAATTGCTTCAATGACTAAGATTATAGTTTGCTGGTTCTCAATAAAGCTTATGATTCATACTTTTGCATTGTGAATAGATTATTACTTGAGCATAAGAAATCATATGACAAAACATATATAAGTTGCTGTTGTGAGAATAATCATGATGCCTTCATGTCCGTATTTTATTTTTATCGACACCTCTACCTCTAAACTTGGGGACATATTTATCGTTATCGGCTTCCGCTTGAGGACAAGCGAGGTCTAAGCTTGGGGGAGTTGATACGTCCATTTTGCATCATGCTTTATATCGATATTTATTGCATTATGGGCTGTTATTACACGTTATGTCACAATACTTATGCCTATTCTCTCTTATTTTTCAAGGTTTACATAAGGAGAGAGAATTCCGGCAGCTGGAATTCTGGGCTGGAAAAGGAGCAAATATTAAAGACCTATTCTGCACAACTCCAAAAGTCCTGAAACTCCACAAAAGTCATTTTTGGAAATAATAAAAAAATATCCAGCGGAAGAAGTTCACCAGAGGGGGGCCCACCTGTCCACGAGGGTGGGGGGCGCGCCCTACCCCCTAGGGCGCGCCCCCCTACCTCGTGGGCCCCCTGTTGGCTCTCCGATGCCCATCTTCTGCTATATGAGGTCTTTCGATGAGGAAAAAATCATAAGCAACCTTTCGGGACGAAACTCCGCCGCCATGAGGCGGAACCTTGGCGGAACCAATCTAGGGCTCCGGCAGAGCTGTTCTGCCGGGGATACTTCCCTCTGGGAGGGGGAAATCATCGCCATCGTCATCACCAACGCTCCTCTCATCGGGAGAGGGCAATCTCCATCAACATATTCACCAGCACCATCTCCTCTCAAAACCCTAGTTCATCTCTTGTATCCAATTCTTGTCTCCAAGTCCGGGATTGGTACTAGTAGGTTGCTAGTAGTGTTGATTACTTCTCGTAGTTGATGCTAGTTGGTTTATTTGGTGGAAGACCATATGTTCAGATCCTTTATGCATATTATTACCCCTTTGATTATGAACATGAATATGATTTGTGAGTAGTTACGTTTGTCCATGAGGACATGGGAGAAGTCTTGCTATTAGTAGTCATGTGAATTTGGTATTCGTTCGATATTTTTATGAGATGTATGTTGTCTAGCCTCTAGTGGTGTTATGTGATCGTCGACTACATAACACTTCACCATTATTTGGGCCTAGAGGAAGGCATTGGGAAGTAATAAGTAGATGATGGGTTGCTAGAGTGACAGAAGCTTAAACCCTAGTTTATGCGTTGCTTCGTAAGGGGCTGATTTGGATCCACATGTTTCATGCTATGGTTAGGTTTACCTTAATACTTTTGTTGTAGTTGCGGATGCTTGCAATAGAGGTTAATCATAAGTGGGATGCTTGTTCAAGTAAGAACAACACCCAAGCACCGGTCCACCCACATATCAATTGATCAAAGTACCGAACGCGAATCATATGAACGTGATAAAAACTAGCTTGACGATATGCCCATATGTCCTCGGGAGCGCTTTTCCTTATATAAGAGTTTGTCCAGGCTTGTCCATTGCTACAAAAAGGATTGGGCCACCTTGCGGCACTTTATTTACTTTTGTTACTTGTTGCTCGCTACAAATTATCTTATCACAAAACTATCTGTTACCACTTATTTCAGTACTTGCAGAGAGTACCTTGCTGAAAACCGCTTATCATTTCCTTCTGCTCCTCGTTGGGTTCGACACTCTTACTTATCGAAAGGACTACGATAGATCCCCTATACTTGTGGGTCATCAACTGCCTTCTTCAATCGTAGTGAGCAGGGCACCAGACAGGCGACGTGTCGTATGGGCACTCATATGGAGATGCCCTGCTCCTCCCAAGGCACATATATTTGCGTGGAAGCTTGCCTCGAACTCGCTGGCCACTTGGGCAAACAAAAAATCCAGAACCTTGGAGATCACTCACACATGCTGATGTCTATTACACAACTTTATTCTTGTAGACTCATGTTGGGCCTCCAAGCGCAGAGTTTTGTAGGACAATAGCAATTTTCCCTTAAGTGGACGACCTAAGATTTATCAATCTGTGGGAGGTGTAGGATGAAGATGGTCTCTCTCAAACAACCCTGCAACCAAATAACAAAGAGTCTCTTGTGTCCCCAACACACCAAATACAATAGTAAATTGTATAGGTGCACTAGTTCGGCGAAGAGATGGTGATACAAGTGTAGTAATGATAGTAGATACTGATTTTTATAATAGGAACAATAAAAAACAGCAAGGTAGCAAGTAACAAAAGTGAGCACAAACGGTATAGCAATGCTTGAAAACAAGGCCTAGGGTTCATACTTTCACTAGTGCAATCTCTCAACAATGCTAATATAATTGGATCATATAACCATCCCTCAACGTGCGATGAAGAATCTCTCCCAAGTTCCTATTAGCGGAGAACATAAGATAGAAATTGTTTGTAGGGTACAAACCACCTCAAAGTTATCCTTTCCGATCGATCTATCGAGCTATTCCTATAAGTGTCATAAATAGCCCAAGAGTTCGTACTAAAATAACACCATATGATACACATCAACCAACTCTAATGTCACCTAGATACTCTAATGTCACCATGAGTATCCGTGAGTTGATTATACGATATGCATCAAACAATTTCAGATTCATAATACTCAATCCAACACAAGGAACTCCAAAGAGTGCCCCAAGATTTCTACCGAAGAAACAAGGACGAAAATGTGCATCAACCCCTATGCATAGATTACCCCAATGTCACCTCGGGAATCCGCGAGTTGAGTGCCAAGACATACATCAAGTGCTCTCAAATCCAACAAAGTATTCAATCGGATAAAAGGGAAATCTCAAAGGTAGAACTCAATTCATCACAACAAGATAGAGAGGGGAAAACACCATATTATCCAACTATATTAACAAAGCTCGCGATACATCAAGATCGTGCCAAATCAAGAACACGAGAGAGAGAGAGAGAGAGAGAGAGAGAGAGAGAGATCAAACACATAGCTACTACTACAAACCCTCAGCCTCGAGGGTGGACTACTTCCTCCTCACCATGGTGACTGCTGGGATGATGAAGACGGCCTCCGGTGATGATTTCCCCCTTTGATAGAGTGCCGGAACAGGGTACAGATTGGTTTTTCGTGGCTACAGAGGCTTGCGGTGGTGGAACTTCTAATCTAAGGTTATTTCTGGGGGTTCTATATTTATAGGATTTTTTGGCATCGGTCTCATGCTGAGATGGGCCTCGAGGGTCCCACTACCAACCAGGGCACGCCATAGGGGGGGTAGCATGCCCTGTTGCCT
The DNA here is from genome assembly GCA_032464435.1 of Aegilops umbellulata. Taxonomy (NCBI): domain Eukaryota; kingdom Viridiplantae; phylum Streptophyta; class Magnoliopsida; order Poales; family Poaceae; genus Aegilops; species Aegilops umbellulata. The sequence goes on from CP136058.1 coordinate 547,432,600, forward strand.
AGTGGGAAGCAACCTCCCCTCCAGTGGTTCTGTCGGATTTCAGGCTCCGCAAAACCCTTAAGATTCGAACACAGGGGCGTGACGAAGATCTCTCCCACTACACGTCTACCTAGCGCCTCGCTCTTCTCCTGGTGGTGGGAATGGAATGCAAGCAAGCGAACAAGTATAGCACACAAGAGTTTACCCAGGTTCAGGCCACCTTGCGGTGAAAAACCCTACGTCCTGCTTTTGTCGACTGGCCTCGCGATGGCTCGAGTATGAACAAATACAGTGGTTTCCTGAGCTCAGGAGGCAAGCTCAAGAGGGGTGAGGAAGCGGATGTTCTTGCTCCTTTGTTATGCTAAGTCCCAATGGGTTGGTTCCCTCCTATGCTAGGAACCCTAGCTACTTATATAGACGGCCAGGGTTCTCTTCCCCCGAAATGTTTAGGCGGGAAGGGAATCCCACAACGGCCATTTGAGCGGGAACACAAGGACGCTCCTATCCTGATAAAAGGCGGTCTTCGCCTGCAAAGAGGGTAGGCGGTGACGCGGTGGTGGGCTCGGCGATGACATCCTTCCTGCCGTCCTTGCGGTCTTCGGTCTTGTTGCACTAAAGGGGAAACCTTTGTCTCGCCCCTCGGGAACCTGCGCCTGTGTGGTCTCCTTTGCACCGATATGGAAACTGCGCCCGCTGGCGCGCGCTGGCGCCAAGTGGCATGGTTCGTCATGGCTTGCGTCACTGCCTCCTCCCGAGGCAGCCCTTGCCTTGAGATCTCCGCCCTCCCGAAGCAGCCTAGCTGAGGCCACTCTTGGGAGAGGTCTTGGTTGCCCCTCCGGAGCAGCCTAGGTGAGGCCGCTCCCTGAGGGGGTCTAGGTCGTTCTCCTCGCTACGGCTGGCCCTCTCGCGAGGGTCTTGAGCAGCTGGTCGATCAGTTGGGCCGTACCAGGAACGCGACGTGGGCCGCAGATAGGCAAGTCTGGGTACCCTGGTTCCCAGTACGCCGACAGTAGCCCCCGGGCCCAAGGCGCGCGCGGAGTTGGCTTCTAGGCGAAGCCTAGCCGAGGACGAAGCGTCGCTAGCCCCAAAGACTGCAGGCCAGGATGGCGCGTGACAGTTGGATGGGATGTGACGACTCCACTCCCCACGCAGCCTTGGTAACCGTGTGACTTGACAACTCCTTGGTGCGGGCGACAGAACCGGCGTGCCTGCGCGCGACTGGCTGACGATTTGCCTTCTCAGTCTATAAACGGGGGTTGAAACGCCACCCCCGCTCATTTGACTGTTCCAGGCCGAAACCCCAGTTCCTCTTCCTTCGGCGAGGGTTTTTCGATGGAGCCGATTCGCAGGTTCTCCGCCGCAGAGAAGGGGAAGAGCCCAGTGGTGGAGCCCGAGCAGCTCCCGTCGAAGAAGAGGCGTCGCGATTCACCGAGGGCATGTCGGAGGCCGGCGGATGCTCGCACGTGGTGCATGCGGGCGCCACCAGGGCTTCCGCCTCATACGGCCGCCCCAGCGACGGTCGTGCGCGGCGCGGGCGACGGCAACGAGGGCGGCGCAGGTGACCGCCCGGTGGGGCGAGTGACGCCATGCCTCTCGCCGCTGCCCCATGCTGAGGACGACGTCCGTGAGTTCATTGTGTGGGCGGGAGCTCACCCGCACACTTGGATCCTCCTCCCCCCATTTCTGAGGGAGGTGCTTCCAGCCCGCGGACGAGTGACGATGCAGTTTCGACATGATGGATGCCATCTCCCCCATTCGTACGCCGACGTGGAGGTGATTTCCTCCGGCCAGGTCTACATGACCTAGGGTTGGGGCGTGGTGCACCGCGCATGCGCCCCTGCCGGGAGGCACATTCTTCACTTCAGGCTGGATGGGCTGGCTTCGCTGACCTTCAAAGTCTTCGGGGAGGATGGCCGGCGACGAGCGTGCAGCGAAGAGGAGGGGCTTGCCGACGACCATTTCCGATGCTGCCTGGGCGGCGAGGCCTGGGGCAAAGTGTTCGTCGTTGGCTCCGCCCCCGACTCCCCTACTAGCAGCTCTGCTTCTCCCGCGACGGCCTCGAGCTCTGACGAGAGCTACGAGCCGCCGATCTCGCCGCCGGAGGGATGCGGCGTACTCCGACCGTCGTCGCCACTGAAGTTGCTCGGGCGTCATTCCTTCGGAGGCGGTTTTCTTTTGCTTGGTCCCTGCGAGGCAACCATGAATGGCCCCCCGAGGGTGTGTAAATGTTTGCAACTTTATTTTGCTGTCGAACAAGCGTCGTAAACCCGGGTTCCTCATGAGATCCTTTGTTAAAGTAAGACCCTCCTTCTCTTCCGTCCCTGCGGTAGCTTAGTTCCCCACGCCTGCGAGACCCAGTCCCTAGGCAGGCTTCAGCCTTCGCTGGTATGCCAGGTCGCGATGCCGTGGTTAAGGCTAGGAGGTGAGTGGCCCAGAATCCGGTAAGAGCCCCCGAGCCCCCAGCCGAGTGGGCGGTCATAGTGGCGCCCCCTCATCAGCAGGTGAGGTCTGGTCCCGAGGCCTTGGAGGCGGCCTTCGCTGTGCTGAACCAGCTCTGTGTTGTCTTTCGGGACGGTGATGACCGTGCGGTGGATGCCCACTTGGGCCTACTCTCGGGGTGGCTGGAAGCGGAGGAGTCCGTGCAGGCCACCTGGAGTCAGGCTTAGGCGGCCATCGCCGAGGGTCGGGAGGAGGCTGCCTCGGCTGCACGGGCGCGGGAGACCGCGGAAGCCCAGGCAACGTCCTCCGAGAAGCGTCGTTAGGAGGCGGAAGACAAACATAAGACCCTCCGTGAGGAGAGCGCGAAGCACGCCCTGGAGCTTGAGAGGTTGGAGAAGGAGCTCCAGGGCGAGAAGGCCGAGACATCGCGGTTGCAGAACGAGTAGCTCGCCAACCGCGCGAGCCTAGAGAAGCTGAAGACAGAGGCCGAGGAAGCCAAGGCGTCCCAAGCCAAGCGCGAGGGCAAGCTTAAGGCCAGGGAGGACGCCCTCGCAGCCTCGAAGAAGACGGCGACAGTAAGCCGTGAGGCCCTTGCCGCCTTCGAGCTTGAGGTCTGCAGGCTGCTGCAGATCGCCTACGGGGAGGGGTTCAAAGAGCCGCTGGCCACCCCGGAGGATGGCGCCACCGGGCTCCTACCTGCGCTCGTGAAGGCCCTAGGCGATGTGGCATCTGCAATCGGTCAGTTAGCTGATACCGAGGGCCGATCGCTTCTTACCTCTGCCTTGGCGCAGGTGTGCGGCCATTTCTTCCTTCATGACCCCAGCTTCGACCTGGCCATGCTATCCCAGCCGCTGGCCGCGAGCCTAGGGGGCGCGGCTGCTGAGAGTGTGACGGAGAAGGTTAAAGAGCTGGTGGAGGCGTTCCTTCCAGCTGCTGCTGATGCGTCTGAAGAGGCGGAAGCTGATGCCGGCGCGTCCGGTGATTCCTGACCTGTTCCTGCTGAGGAGAATGCGAGTGCCACGGGGAGGCGTGAGTTTTGTTTGAGTCTGAGGAACTTGAGCTTATTGTAATATCTAGGCTTTGAATTCTGTGATTTCCGTGCTTGCTTCCATTCATGTTTGCTTAAGTGCTCTGCGTCGGCAGGGCCCAGCCCCGCGCATACCTCGATCGCCATTGAGTTCTCCGGGTCACCAGGGCAGGCTCAAGGAATGAGGGGCTACGTGACTAGTGAGGCCCCTGGGTCGCGATGCCCAGGGGTCCCCCTTAACGCTCAAGCGACCCGTTTGCGTTCTGCGTCGGCAGGGCCCAGCCCCGCGCATACCTCGACCGCCGTTAAGCACCGTGCCCAAGGAGTCAGGGGCTACGTGACTAGTGAGGCCCCTGGGTCGCGATGCCCAGGGGTCCCCCTTGACGTATGAACGGCTCTCATGAGGGAGAACGAGCACCATACCTTGCTCACGAGCCTTCGCCTGGGATGAGGGCATGAGAAAGCCAGGTGTCTGGGCACCTGGTAGGGTGGCGTCTGCCAGGCGTGACCTGAGCATAGCCCCTGTGCCTAGCCCCCCTCGCGATACCCTTCCAAGGAGAAGCTGTAAGTATCGTGAGCTGAAAAGCTCCCTGAGGTTGGTGCGACCGCTGGGGGACGCCCTCACTTTTTATAACTAGCGCGGAGCATAGAGCTACCACACTTGCGTGGAGTGTGGGCATAACCGCTCCTCGGTCGTATCGGCCAGCACGTAGCTTGGTGCTTCCACTGGTTCGTGGGCACAACCGCTCCTTGGTCTTGCCAGCGCGGAGCTAAGCACTTCCACTGGATCGTGGGAGGGGAGCCTCCCACCGGGAGAGACTCCTGGGCGTGTACAACCCGTCCGGACACGTGGCTTGCATGGCGGGACAGCCAGGGTGTATATGGGCCCTCCTCAGGACAAGCTGAACGACTCTGAGGAAGTTCTCGCGAGCTTACGCATCACTCACGAGACCCTACCCTGAGGCGGGTTGCGCCTAAGTCTTTTTCTGCAAAATGTGAAAAGATATGGGTTGCCTAGACCTGCATCGAATGCATCTCCAGAGGGCATTGCATGAGAAGGCCGCAGCACCAACGACCCCAGGAGGTGACGTTAGCGGGGCCGGCCCGTAAGACAGAGCTCAGCCGCTGGATTTATCGACGCTGTAGAGACGGACCCGAGCACAGACGCCATGCCCAGTCTTCTCATGTTATAGTCCGAAAGATAAACAACCGGAGCGCGGTTCCCGCGGGAGCGAGGCACCTGCCACGGGCCCCTATTTACCCACCAATGATTATCCCATGCGAGAACAAGGCACCAAGGACCACGGGAGGTGACGTCACGGGAATGGCTCGCGAGACAGAGCTCAGCCCTTGGGTTTAGCGACGCTGCAGGGACGGACCTGAGCACAGACGCCGTGCCAGTCCTTAATCATGGGGCAGTCACGGATGGGCTCACAAGGGCTCATGACCTTAGTGGCGGTGAGGGTGCCAACCATATAGATAATGCGAAAGGAAGCAACCAGTTCTGATTCATGCGCAAAAAGAGACAGATGTGGGGGGTAAGCCCCTAGCAGCTCGAGGATGATGCAGCCCAAGGGGCGCCCTCGACGGATTACCTGAGACATCACCTGGTACTTGCCGCTGAAGAGGAGTTGGGTAGCTGGAGACGCGAGCCATGTGGGTTGCTCCTGAGGAGAGCCGAGCTCCCAAGGCCCAGGGGCTCCGGAGGCCGTCAGCGGTCGCGGGGGTCCTGGTCCTGCTCCGTCAGGACCGCCTGCCGCTGAGCCTGCTGAGCCCCCATGGCCTGTTCTACGAAGTGCTGGTATGTGGCGGCCGCGTTGCGGAGGCCAGAGGGGAAGGCCCTCGTCCAGCCGACCGCCATCGGCTGTAAGAGGCCCTGGGCGGCAGCCCTGTTGAGGCTCGGGATGTCGATGCAGACGCGAAACTGGTTGCTTGGGTCTTGAGTAGGTGGGTAAGGTTCCTTCGTAGCTTGGTCGATGGGGTCCTGAGCCCCCAGCGTTATGAGGCTCACGCTGGGCTCATGACGACGCACGACGGGGCGTGCCCACGAGTGGTGCCCGGGCACCTCCCTCACGCCTAGGTCCGGGTTCCCCCTGAGGGGAGTCCCCGAGCCCGTCCTAAGAGGGGCGCCGGGCGCGCCTCCCTATGAGAGGGCGGAGGGCGCCTCGTCAGCAGGCGCGGAGCTTGAGGTGGTGCCGTTGGGAGCCCCTGAGGCCTGAGAGTCGGGCAGTTGCTTCTTCTTCGTGGGGGAGGTCATCAGGGCGAATACGGCTCTGTCTCCGTCGGAGCTCTCGATCGCCGCACTCTGAAAGGCGCGCTCCAGAGAACATACTGCTTCCTTCTCGTCGCAGGCGATCGTGATGACTCTGCCGCTTCCAGGCATCTTGAGGACATTGTAGCCGTGATGGGTTGCCGCCATAAACTTGGAGAGGGTCAGATACCCTAGGATGGCGTTGTACGGGAGGTTGATGTTGGCGACGTCAAAGTCGATGCGCTCGGTGTGGTAGTTGTCGCGGTCGCCGAAGGTGACGCGGAGGCGGACCTGCCCCATCGAGAGGGTGGAGCCATCTGTGACTACGTAAAATGGCTTGGTCGGGTGCAGCTGATCCTAGGGTACATGAAGAGTCTCGAAGATCTGAACGGAGAGGACGTTGAGCCCTGCCCCACAGTCGATGAGGGTCTTGGTCACGCGGACATTACTGATGGTCGGGGTGCAAAGCATCGGGAGAGTGCCTGGCGCGGCGGTGCACCTGAGCTGATCATTGGGGTCGAAAGCGATGATCTGCTTGGCCCACCTGAGGTTTAGTGCGGCGTCAGGCCTAGGGAGCGCCGCGTTCACCTCACGAGCGAACTGCTTGAAGATGCGGTGAGAAGCCGGAGCGTGGGCTCCTCCTAGGATGCACGCGACCCCACGTGGCTCCTGGAAGCCCCCCGCTTTGTCTCCCTGGCGGTCATCGTCGTTCCTTCTTGGCGGTGGTGGCAGCGGAGGTAGGCCCGCATTGCCCTGAGGGCGACCCTCACGAGGCTGGTCACGCCAGGGGGCATCACGAGACTGCTCCTGCCAGCGGTCTTCACGAGGCTGATCACGCCATCCTTGGCGCGAGTTCGTGCCGTCCCAGCATCCTCCGCCACGGCCTACTCTGTGGCCGTAGCCACGGTTGACGCGCTCAGGGCGCTGCCCGATGCGCCCGCCGCGCATCGCCCTGAGCTCTTGGCAGTCGTTGGTGTTATGGCTATGGACGTCATGGAAGACGCAGTACGGACGGTTGTCTCTTGGAGGGTCGTTGTAGCCGCAGCCGCGCTTCACTTCTAGCTCCATGGCCAGCACGACAGGTCCCTTGCGCTTTGCTTCCTTGGCCTTGGTCTTCTTGTCGTCGGCTTCCGCCTCCGGCAGTTCCAGGAGGGAGAGGCGGCCTTCCTCCGCCCTGGCGCACTTTGCTGCGAGATTGAACATCTCGAGGGCCATGCACAGGTCCTCGTGGATGGCAAGCTCCTCCTTCATCCTGATGTCGCGGACACCATCGGAGAACACCGAGATGATGGCCTCGTCAGAGACCCTGGGGATCTTGAGGCGCACGGTGTTGAAGCGTTGGATGTACTTCTGCAGGGTCTCCCCAGGCTGCTGCTTTACGCGGCGTAGGTCTGCGGCCGCTGGAGCTCGGTCGCGGGTACCTTGGAAGTTGGCGATGAAGCGCTCACGAATCTCCTCCCAAGAAGAGATGGATCCCGGAGGAAGGCTCAGGAGCCAGGAGCGCGCACCGTCCTTGAGGGCCATGGGGAACCAGTTCGCCATGACCTGCTCGGTGCCGTTCATCGCCTCGATGCTGAGCTCGTAGAGCTGGAGGAACTCCGCCGGGTCGGCGGTGCCGTCGTAACGCGGAGGCAGGTCCGTCTTGAACTTGCCAGGCCAGACGAGGCGCCGTAGCTCAGGAGCTAGGGCGCGGCATCCAGCCACGCTCATGATTGCTGGCGCCCCTGCGCCTGCGGTGCTGGATCTTGGGGTGCGGGCGCCACCACCTCCTGTGGGGCGCGGTTCTGGTGCTGCTGAGCGGGGAGCACACGCGCTTCTGCCTGGGGGTGTGGGACCACCTGGCAGCTCTCCTTGTCGCGCGCGGGGGCCCTGCAGGGTGGTTCGCGCCGTGGAGCCTAGCGCCTGAGCCCCTGGTCGGCGCCGCGTGGTGGAGGTGGGGGCGGAGCGCCGTGGTCTTTGTTCCCCGCCATGGGCGATGGAGGGCGAGAGGAATGGGTCGGTGCGGGCGCCTCTCCGGCGGCGTTGACGAGCTCGGTGAGCGGTGGAGCCACTCGTCGTAGAGGTCGCCCGCCGGGCGGTAGCGTAGGAGCTCCCGCGCCATCAGTAGCGCAGGCTGATGGTAGACCGGCCCGCGGCGGACCAGCGAGGACGACGCCGCGGCCGGCGAAGGTGACGTGGTCGCTGTGCGGCCTTCACGCCGCATGGACAGCGGCAGCAACGAGTCCTGCTGCTCGTGAACGGCCGGGTCCGTGGCCGCGTTGGCGACCGGCGAGTTGGGGCGGAGTGGTGCGCCGTTACCCGCTGGCGCCGTCTGAGCGACGTTGGCGGCGCGGTGGGCGGCGCGTGCTCGGCGAGTGTCCACCATGGCGGCGAAACAAGGTCGACGGAGAAGAGCGGAGCGAGGTCGTCGGAGAAGCGAGATTTCGACACGCCCCCTACCTGGCGCGGCAAATGTCGGATTTCGGGCTCCGCAAAACCCTTAAGATTCGAACACAGGGGCGTGACAAAGATCTCTCCCACTACACGTCTACCTAGCGCCTCGCTCTTCTCCTAGTGGTGGGAATGGAATGCAAGCAAGCGAACAAGTAGAGCACACAAGAGTTTACCCAGGTTCAGGCCACCTTGTGGTGTAAAACCCTACGTCCTGCTTTTGTGGATTGGCCTCGCGAGGGTTCGAGTATGAACAAATACGGTGGTTTCCTGAGCTCAGGAGGCGAGCTCAAGAGGGGTGAGGAAGCGGATGTTCTTGCTCCTTTGCTATGCTAAGTCCCAATGGGTTGGTTCCCTCCTATGCTAGGAACCCTAGCTACTTATATAGACGGCCAGGGCCCTCTCCCGCCGAAATGTTTAGGCGGGAAGGGAATCCCACAACGGCCATTTGAGCGGGAACACAAGGATGCTCCTATCCTGACAAAAGGTGGTCTTCGCCTGCAAAGAGGGCAGGCGGTGATGCGGTGGTGGGCTCGGCGATGACATCCTTCCTGCCGTCCTTGCGGTCTTCGGTCTTGTTGCACCAAAGGGGAAACCTTTGTCTCGCCCCTCGGGAACCTGCGCCTGTGCGGTCTCCTTTACACCGATATGGAAACTGCGCGCGCTGGCGCGCACTGGCATGGTTCGCCATGGCTTGTGTCACTGCCTCCTCCTGAGGCATCCCTTGCCTTGAGATCTCCGCCCTCCCGAAGCTGCCTAGCTGAGGCCACTCTTGGGAGAGGTCTTGGTTGCCCCTCCGGAGCAGCCTAGGTGAGGCCGCTCCCTGAGGGGGTCTTGGTCGTTCTCCTCGCTAGGGCTGGCCCCCTCGCGAGGGTCTTGAGCAGCTGGTCGATCAGCTGGGCCCTACCGGGCCGTACCAGGAACGCGACGTGGGCCGCAGATAGGCAAGTCTGGGTACCCTGGTTCCCAGCACGCCGATAGGTTCTTTGCTCCAATATTCTTCATTTGTTCCATAAAAAGTTTCCAAAAAGTTTCGTCCAATTCCGAGAACTTTTATTTTTGCATGAAAAACGACACCACGGTAGTTCTACTGAAAACAACGTCAATCCAGGTTAGTTCCATTCAAATCATGCCAAAACCATATAAAATTGTTGTAAACATGGCATGAATACTTCATAAATTATACACATGCCCACTTTGTGCGATGGAGCAGGGGGATACATTCCATGTCGTTTGCAGGTACCCTCCTGCAGTGGAGCTCTGGCGAACCATGGAGAATCATTGGAACCTGCTGCTACTTGTGAGCTACGTTCGGATTTCCTCGAAGAGGAGAGGACATGGAGTACAGTAGAGATAAGTATTTCCCTCGGTTAAGAACTAAGGTTATCAATCCAGTAGGAGAACCACACAGAGCCTCGTTAGCAGCACTTGCACACACTGGTACAGCGAGGTGCTATACAAACGGCTTTTAAACCCTTTCTGCGACGGTGTTTCGAACCGTCGCCAAGTGAGTGACTGCGATAGGGGGGCCCTTCCCACCCGACCCAGAAACTGTCGGGGATAGGGAGCCATGATGCAAAGGCCTTGCCAAATGTAATCGTATGCGATGCAACACACACTAAATTGTTTCACACGTGTGGAATCGATGATTAAACGTTTCTAATGACGCAATGAAACCAAACAGTGTGTCGTAATGAACCGTTTGGGAAACAGTATGTGAGGCACACGGGCCAATATATGAACTGTGAGCGATATGTGCCCCATCGCATACGAGTTGTCTGCAGAACTCGTCTTCCATGCAAGACTCCATCGCACACGTTTCCCAACAATTACCATGTGTGATAATGTTCTATCACAAACGGTTCAGGAGCCCCTTTGCACACATACAAGTGTTGCAGACCGTTTGCGATTTGTTGTGTATCACCGACGGTTGCGGCAAGAGTGACGTGTGCTTTTCGTTTGGGATCCCACACGTTTCCTGAAAAATTTACAAATGATATTGTATTTTACATTGGGCACGGTTTACTCGAAGCTCTCGTGTGCGATAATGTGATATCACAAACGGTTCCGGAGCCCCTACACACACGTAGTAGTGGTGCAAATTATTTGCGATCTGTTGTGTATCACCAACGGTTCTGCTATGATTGTTGTATGCTTGCTGATGTGGATCGCACACACTCATTAGTTGAACCATGTAGGGAGAAATTGCGAGGTTAAAAAATCCCATTTGAATTAGCATGCAAAAAGCAAATTCGCCACAATATTCAATTGAACAAATAGTGTCCACAAGAAGAACATTCACGCAACAATTGCAATTGAACAAATGTAGCTAAATTCTAATGATTTTTTGACATATGTATGCATTACATAATTAATCATAGTGTACAAAATACGAAGACCTCATCAGATGGAAAACAATTGATCCATGTGGTACGTCCATTTTGTATCATGTTTTTATATCAATATTTATGACATTATGGGCTGTTATAACACATTATGGCACAATACTTATGCCTTTTCTCTCTTATTTTACAAGGTTTACATGAAGAGGGAGAATGCCGGCAGCTGGAATTCTGGACTGGAAAAGGACCAAATATTAGAGACCTATTATCCACAACTCCAAAAGTCCTGAAACTTCACGGAGAATTATTTTGAAATATATAAAGAATATTGGCCGAAGAAAGTACCAAAGGGGGGCCACCAGCCATCCACAAGGCTGGGGGGCGAGCCCCCTACCTTGTGGGCCCCCTGTCAGGCCTTCGGTGCCCATCTTATGCTATATGGTGTGTTTTGACCTGGAAAAAAAAATCAGAAGGAAGCTTTCGGGACGAAGCGCCGCCGTCTCGAGCCAGAACTTGGGCAGAACCAATCTAGGGCTCCGATGGAGCTATTCTGCCAGGGAAACTTCCCTCCCGAAGGGGGAAATCATCGCCATCGTCATCACCAACGATCCTCTCATCGAGAGGGGGTCAATCTCCATCAACATCTTCACCATCACCATCTCCTCTCAAATCCTAGTTCATTTCTTGTATCCGATCTCTGTCTCAAAACCTCAAATTGGTACCTGTGGGTTGCTAGTAGTGTTGATTACTCCTTGTAGTTGATGCTAGTTGGTTTATTCAGTGGAAGATCATATGTTCAGATCCTTAATGATAATTAATACTCCTCTGATTATGAAAATGAATATGCTTTGTGAGTTGTTGCGTTTGTTCCCGAGGACACGGGAGAAGTCTTGTTATACGTAATCATGTGAATTCGGTATTCGTTCAATATTTTTGATGAGATGTATGTTGTCTCTCCTCTAGTGGTGGTGTGTGAACGTCGACTACATGACACTTCACCATTGTTTAGGCCTAGGGGAAGGCATTGGGAAGTAATAAGTAGATGATGGATTGGTAGAGTGACAGAAGCTTAAACCCTAGTTTATGCGTTGCATCGTAAGGGGCTGATTTGGATCCATATGTTTCATGCTATGGTTAGATTTATGTCCTCGGGAGCGCTTTGCTTTATATAAGAGTTCGTCCAGGCTTGTCCTTTGCTACAAAAAAGATTAGGCCACCTTGCTGCACCTTAGTTACTTTTGTTACTTGTTACTCGTTACGCATTATCTTACCACACAACTATATGTTCCTGTCGTGGGTTTGTCACGGCAGATGTCCTAGCGAAAGGACTTAGTCGTGGAGCCATCGCAACGGGTTAGCTCGAAGGGCTTAAAGCGGACACAGGGACACAGAGAGTTTATACTAGTTCGGCCCCTTAGATGAAGGTAAAAGCCTACGTCTAGTTTGTGATGGAATTGATGAAGTCTCGATGACTAGGGAGCAAATACGCTTCGCCTAGACCTCGAGTTGTGGTTGTCTGTCTTGAACCGCTATCGGGTCGTCCCCTTATATACACGGGTGACGCCCGTCGGTTCATAGAGTCCCAATCTCCGGTTCATACTCGTGCCCGGGTTGGTCTCTCCTTATGACTAACTTACAGTACAAGTTTATACGAGCCGGTTTACGGCTACAGATACTAAACCGACTACGGCCTTGGGCCTGTACAAGCTTCTTGTTTAACAGATCCGCAATAATCGAGGCGACAGCTCTGCTTCCGAAATTTGTGGCTCCTGGATTCGCGCGCCTGACACATGTCTTTTGCCTCATAAATAGGGCCAAAGGGCCATTTCCTTTCCCCCCCTTCATCCCCTTTCTCTTCGTCTTCTTCGCATCGCCAACTCCGGAGCTCCGCCGCCGTTGCTGACCTCTGCGTTATCTTGGGCCGCTGCATCAACCTGACCGTTCCAGAATACTGCAGCGTCCTTCCGCGTCTCCCCAAGCTCCGGTAAGACCTCTGCCTTCTCAGCTTAGATCTGTTTTTAGGGTTTCCTGTGTTCTTGGTGTTCTTCGTCTGCCTCGAGCTTTGAATGAGATGCATCTTTAGATGATCCCGTAACCTTTGCTCCGTACAGCGGTAGTTTTTAGCATCTGCTTTTACTGCGATATACCTGGACCGTAGATCTGATCCATGGCTTTACTTCACTGTTCTTGCACAACTTCTTTTAAATCTTGAATATTTACCCCTTTTACGAACTCGCCCCAGATCCACTGCTATAATAGAACCTTGCGAAACCTGTTTCTGCACACTTGTTCATCTGTAATCCCCACTGCATCACGGTTTTTTAGATCCAGCGGTTTAAACTTGCGGAAGAGAATTACCAAATCAGTGTATACCATTAGTCCCCTTGTTGAACCGCCGGAATCCCTTGGTCAACCGCATCGCTTTACTAATCTCGATTAGCTTTCTCCGGTTTAACTTTGATAATATCAGCATGTAAACTATGCCCAACACAATCTTGAACGGGAATCATCTCGTTCTGTAGACTCCATCATGGCTAAACAAGTGTACGAGTGCAACTGGGCTCCTTCTCGGGTTACAGAAACGCAACTGAACAACTTGGTTCTGACCGGCGCTTTAAGCAGTAAACAGACCATCCACTGGAGGGTCCCAGGCAAAGAGTGTCCTCCCACACCTCGAGACGGAGAAGTTGTAGTCTTTGCGGATCACCTAGCTCGCGGTTTTAATCCGCCCGGTTCAAAATTCTACCGGGATGTCTTGGCCAACTTCCAACTTCATCCACAAGATATTGGTCCCAACTCTGTCACCAATATATGTCATTTCCAAGTGCTCTGCGAGGTGTTCTTTCAAGAGGAACCAACAGTGGAGTTGTTCCGAGACTGTTTTCACCTAAACCGCCGTACAGAATTTCCTAATGGTTCCAATATGGAGCTGGGCGGCGTGGCAATCCAAAAGAGGAAAGAGGTCACTTATCCTCATGCAAAATTGCACAATCATCCTCAGGAGTGGAATAACACTTGGTTTTATTGCAAAGATACCTCCCCTACCAATGAGAATCTCTTGCCCGGTTTTCGTCCGGAACGGCTTAGCAACACACACCCCTTTCCTCAGAGGCTGACTGGCAAAGAGAGGATGAAGTACGCTCCTCAACTGTCCAAGCTCAGAGCCTTTATGGCCAACGGTTTAACAGGAGTCGATCTTGCCCGTTGTTGGATATCTTGGAGTATACTGCCCCTCAGCCAACGCTCCGGTCTGATGTGCAAATATACGGGCAGTGTTGACGACCCGCTGCGTCACGTAAACATCCAGCTTACTGATGAAGAGGTCACAGAAGCTGTGAAGAAAATTCTGAATGAACCGGAACACGCTTGTGCCCGAACCGGCCTTCTTCCTTTCTGCGCCATCAACAAACCGCCAGCGGTAAATCCGAATTCTCTTTTCGCTAAGTCTTACAGTATTGTACTTGCGTATTACTGATACCAATATCAGTTGGTGCAGGGTGATGATCCGTTTTGGAGTAAGAAGCTCCCGCAAGAGAAAGCGGATAAGCTGGAAAGACCAATCCGGCCTAAGACACGGGTCGTTAAAAGGCCTGCTCACAAGAGGAAAACTACCGCCTCCTCTGATCCGCCTGCTGATGATGATGTGGGTAATCCGGACCTTGAGGCAGACCTTGATTCCCTCGGTTTACTTTTTATACAACTTATTGATGATACTATTTGCCAGGATGATGTCGAAGCTAGCCATGCTGACGATGCAGAGGTAATTACTCTTTCTTCTGATTCAAGCCTTCCACCTTCACACAAAATTCGTCAGGCAAACCGAAAAGTTAAATTTTCTCATCCTCTTGCTTACTTGGATCCCAACTTTCTTATGAAGACCCAACAGCATGAGGTGCGCCGCACGACTCGACACAGCGGCCAGGTAGTTACCTCCGCCGGTTTACCGAACAATCCGGTTCGGAAACGTCGTTCAGAGGTCTCTAAATTGCTTGTCAATATTTGTCCTAAAGCGGGCTATTTTCGTCAACCGCTTAATCCGTCTGACTCCGATTATCAGGTCACCTCGCACTCATCTTCTGGCGAGTCAACTGGTACCCAGCTGCCTCCACTTAAAACCGTGCTTGGGTAAGTTTGTAGTTATCACAACATTGTTGATTTTTGCAAATTTCAATATGTACTGTCTTTGATTTTGATGCTCCTTTTAGGGCCAAACCGAGGCCGAGTAAGAAAGCTCGCCAGGATAAAACAGCTGAGGAGGGCGCTGCTCCTGAACCGGACACCACCCCAAATGTTGAAGCGGTTATCCATGAAGATGTGGTTAATGACCCGCTAGCGCAAAATGAAGCTGTTACTGCTGAAGAGGGTTTTGTTGACACCTCCGGTCCTGCTGACCAGCCTGCCAGTCCCATCCGGATTGAGGAAACCACCAGTCCCTCAAAACCTGCTGATAAACCGACTCCGCCAGTTCAAGCCGGCGAGTCTAAAGATGATGAAGTCGTAATCACTGGTATCGGTCGTTCTGAACCGGGAAATCCCATCGCTTTAGCCAAGCACACTGCCAAAGAAGAATTTTCTACCATGAGCAAAGGCAAATGGGATGTTGATCTGGCAACATATACTGCTCTCAGCGCTCAAGATATTCATTCTGGCTACTTGAACCGGCTATATACTAGCCGTGATTATGAAGCCAATCTGGTAAAGATGATGAAAGAAAAATTTGAGGTAATCTCCATGTACTTGCTCCTGTTTATCCCCACTGTAGCCCCCAAGGGTCGGTTCAACTTAATATAGTTGAAACCGAGACTTTAATCTTCATATAGTAACCTCCGAAATATTATCAGAGCAAACGGCCATTAGCCCCCAAGTGCCAAGTTGAATACTTGTATTGAGCTTGGGACTTTAATTAATTTAATCAATAGCTGTAGATCAAATAGGCATTAGCCCCCAAGTACGAAGCGCATAACTTGTTATGTGGTTGGTACTTTATTTGTTAAACCCTTGATCTGTCGGATTTGCAGGATGAATTGAAGGTCAAAGAGAACCAAGTCGCCGACCTTCAAGAAAACTTGAAATCCCAACAAGCTGAAACCTCCAAGGCCAAGGAGGAGTTAACCAGCGCTTTAGGCACCATGGAGCAGCTGAAGGAGGGCTTCAAGAAGGAGCGGGCTGACTGGGCCACAGAAAAGGCCGCTTTAATCAAGAAGGTTGAAGATGCGGAGGCTGCCCTTAAACCGGTAACTGACGAATTAACCAGCGTAAAGCGACAAGTGCACGCAATGACTGCCGCCATCTTTGGTAAGTTTCCTGTGACTTGTATAATAATCGTGATTCTCTTATAAACAGCCCGGTTTGTAAACTGCTGATCATGTTACAGGCACCCGCATTACCCACTTGGGGTCGGATGTGCGGATGAAACTGAAGGCTGCCTACACTTTAATCGAGCAGTTGTATACCGGCGCACAGCGGATTATCACAACTGCATCACACAATAATCCAGCACCCACTTTGATCCAGGATACGCTGAAGAGACTGTCAATGCTCCCTGCTCGGATTGATGAGCTAAAAAAGTCTGCTGCTCGAACCGGAGCCATCAATGCCTTAATCCGGGCTAAAGCATGGGTGCCCGATTTTGATCCTGTTGAAGCGGCTCAAGGCTATCCCAGCTTGAAGGAGGACGGCTCAGAATTCAGTGAAGAGGATTTAAGAGAGATAAACCGGGCGGTGCATCCTCTGGCCTGCCAATTGGTAGAGGAAGCAGATTTGTCGCATTATCAAGCTCAGTATAATGACCAGAACAAACGAATAGCTGCACCAATCCCTGAAGCGGAAATCTGATCCCTCCAATCCGTAAGCACACTTATGCCCCTGATATTGAACCATCTTCCCTGATCCATGAAGAGGCTGTCTTTCAAGCATTAATGGGAATCGACTGGACCACTGTTGACTTCCAGCCGCTGGGTAGAGACGAGGAGGCTAGAGTGGCGCAGGATGATCCAGAACAATCAAACCGGGGCGGCAAGCAGGCGTGAACCGAAGGCAGCTTTAACTAGCTTCCTTGCTATATTTTGTCCAGAAAACAATGATCTTATTTGGGCACCAAGCTGCCTTGTAATAGATAGACAATGCTTTTTGCTTCTTGAGATGCCTTCGTGCATCTGTGCTGATACCTTTATTTGGAAGGTCAATATTGCCAACTTATATCTCCTGCAATCCTGAAATCTTAAACTACCAGGGCGGTTGTACCGCCATCCGATTTATGAATCTTTATATAGATATATAACGAGATTTGCAAATATGACCAAATTTGTGATATGAAATACCTGCCATTTTTTGGGCATGAAGTAGGCATTTAGCCAATCTTGAAACGGGGGTTTGGTAACCCTAAACCGTTATAGGAGAAAAACAGCTCCTGTATGTATAAGGCCGGCTTACTGTGTAAACCGTGCTTTGATCACAATACCCTTTTGGTACTCCAAAAGAGGATGTTTTTTAAAATCAAACCGAGCAAATAATCTTCGGTTTAAAAATGGACCGTGTTCCGCCAATTTAGCTGTTTTGAACCGGTACAAAACACTGTCGGTTTAAAAAACGCAACAAAAAAAATAGCAACTCCTCAAGAAAGGCTATTACAGCAAAAAGCAATGATATTTTTTTTTGCAAAAAAGAGAGGCTTTACTGAGCCGGCCAGACGGTGTTACCATGGTCAGACGCAACCAAGCTCCCCAAAGGTGTAGCGATGGTGCCAGTCGGCCAGGTCCCCAAATGACTCGTGGCATTACGCCGGCCAAGTGGCATGGCAATGGTTCGGGTTCGACCAAGCCCCCAAGTGACTCTAAGGCCTATAGGCCGACCAAGAGGCGTGACCGGTTCAGACTTGACCGTGTCCCCAAGTGATCTGGTGGCTTTCGCCGATCAAGAGGTGTTGCATTGGTTCGGACACGACCGAGCCCCCAAGTGATCTGGTGGCTTTCGCCGATCAAGAGGTGTTGCATCGGTTCGGACACGACCGAGCCCCAAGTGATCTGGTGGCTTGCGCCTATCAAAAGGTATTGCATCGGTTCAGTTATGACCGAGCCCCCAAGTGATTCTTATAAGTGTTGCAAGGGGTAAACCGGAGGCCGTCTTAAAACAGAACAACTCCATGTAACCACACATGATGTAAAAGAACAGATACCCCGCTTTAGCTGATGATCCGGTTTATTATAATATATACATTGTCATAATATGTACATAAGCAGAGCCAATGGCTCAAGTATAGTAAGGCCGAAGATGAGCTATGTTCCACGGCCTGCTGGTCTCCTCTTCTGACTTACGTGAGTCCTTATGCTCTCGAATATCAATCAGATAGTATGACCCGTTATGCAAATTCTTGCTGACGACGAAAGTTCCCTCCCAAGGTGCGGATAATTTATGCATATCGGTTTGATCTTGAATGAGTCGAAGCACCAAATCTCCTTCTTGAAAGGTTCTGGTTCTGACCCGACGACTGTGATAGCGACGAAGATCCTGTTGGTAAATCGCCGAGCGGGCAGCCGCAATGTCTCGCTCTTCATCCAACCGGTCCAAAGCGTCCTGTCGAGCCGTCTCGTTGTCCGTTTCAACATAAGCCGCAACACGGGGTGAATCATGACGGATATCACTAGGGAGCACCGCCTCTGCCCCATAAACCATGAAGAACGACGTGTATCCAGTTGATCTGTTGGGCGTGGTATTGATGCTCCATAACACAGAGGGCAACTCTTCGACCCAACAACCCGGCGTCCTCTGCAAGGGAACCATAAGCCGGGGTTTGATGCCTCTCAAGATCTCCTGATTAGCTCTTTCTGCTTGACCATTGGATTGCGGATGCGCCACTGATGAAACGTCAAGGCGGATGTGTTCTCGTTCGCAGAACTCTTTCATGGCACCCTTAGATAAATTGGTACCATTATCTGTGATGATACTGTGTGGAAAGCCAAACCGGAAAATCACCTTTTTGATGAACTGAACCGCGGTGGCTGCATCACACTTGCTAACAGGCTCTGCCTCCACCCACTTTGTAAATTTATCAACCGCCACCAGGAGGTGGGTCTTCTTGTCTTTGGACCTTTTGAAAGGCCCAACCATATCCAGCCCCCAGGTTGCAAACGGCCAAGTAATTGGAATCATCCTCAATTCTTGAGCCGGAACATGAGCGCGTCTTGAGAATTTTTGGCAACCATCACATTGCCTGACCAGATCCTCCGCATCAGCATGGGCAGTCAGCCAATAGAAACCGCGGCGAAATGCCTTAGCCACCAAAGACTTTGAACCGGCGTGGTGACCACAATCCCCTTCATGGATCTCGCGCAAAATTTCACAGCCTTCCTCAGGAGACACACAATGTTGAAATGCTCCTGATACACTGCAATGATGCAACTCGCCATTGAAGATTGTCATGGACTTAGACCGCCGAACGATTTGTCTGGCCAGGGTCTCATCCTCTGGCAACTCGCCCTGGTTCATGTACGCCAGGTAAGGAAGCGTCCAATCAGGGATGACGTGTAGCGCTGCCAACAACTGAGCTTCAGGATCAGGAACCGCCAAGTCCGCTTCACCAGGTAGTTGAACCGATGGGTTGTACAGCACATCAAGGAAAACATTAGGCGGCACCGGTTTACGCTGTGAACCCAGCCGGCTTAAAGCATCCGACGCCTCGTTCTTCCGACGGTCCACATGGTCAACCTGATAACCCTTGAAGTGACCCGCGACTACGTCAACCTCACGACGATATGCAGCCATGAGTGGGTCTTTAGAATCCCAAGTACCGGACACCT
Source organism: Aegilops umbellulata (assembly GCA_032464435.1). Lineage (NCBI taxonomy): Eukaryota > Viridiplantae > Streptophyta > Magnoliopsida > Poales > Poaceae > Aegilops > Aegilops umbellulata. The sequence continues at coordinate 547,451,863 of CP136058.1, forward strand.
GTTGAGCCAAAAAATCCAAGTCACCGAAGCACTTAACCCGGCTTAAGTTCATCTCTTTAGCCATCCGAAGACCATGGAGCAAGGCTTCGTACTCAGCTGCATTGTTAGTACAAGGGAACATTAAATGGAGAACATAACAGAACTTGTCACCTCGTGGGGAAGTTAATATGACTCCAGCCCCCGAGCCCTCCAATTGTCGTGATCCATCAAAATGAATGGTCCAATATGTATGATCCGGCTTCTCTTCAGGGACTTGCAACTCCGTCCAATCATTGATGAAATCAACAAGTGCCTGGGACTTCACCGCCGTACGAGGCACATATTTTAAACCGTGCGGCCCCAGCTCTATAGCTCACTTGGCAATCCGACCCGTTGCTTCTCGGTTCTGGATGATATCACCCAAGGGGGCGGAGCTGACCACTGTGATAGGATGCCCTTGGAAATACTGCTTCAACTTCCGGCTTGCCATGAAAACCCCATATACCAGCTTCTGCCAATGTGGGTATCTTTGCTTGGATTCAATAAGCACTTCGCTGATATAATAAACCGAACGCTGAACCGGGTACTCCTTGCCAGCCTCCTTCCGCTCTACCACAATGGCTACACTAACCGCGCGAGCATTAGCAGCAACATACAACAGCAACGGTTCCCTATCAATGGGAGCGGCGAGCACGGGCTGATTGGCCAATTGCCGCTTTAAGTCCTCCAACGCCTGATTAGCAGCAGAACTCCAGACGAACTGATCCGTCTTCTTCAACATCTGATACAATGGGATCGCTTTCTCCCCAAGGCGGCTGATAAACCGACTCAGTGCAGCAATCCGACCTGCCAGTCGTTGAACATTGTTAATACACTTCGGTTTAGCCAGAGAGGTGATAGCCGTGATTTTCTCCGGATTAGCCTCAATTCCCCTGTTGGACACCAGAAAACCCAACAACTTGCCAGCTGGTACACCAAAGACGCATTTGGCCGGATTGAGCATCATCTTGTACGTCCTTAGGTTATCAAAGGTCTCCTTTAAATCATCGACCAAGGTCTCCTTCTTCCTTGATTTAACCACAATATCATCCACATAAGCATGCACATTACGGCCAATCTGTTTGTGGAGACAATTTTGCACACATCGTTGATAAGTTGCCTGGGCACTTTTGAGCCCGAAAGGCATAGATATGTAGCAGAAGGCTCCAAAGGGAGTTATGAACGCTGTCTTCTCCTGGTCCTTAACTGCCATTTTAATCTGATGATAGCCGGAGTATGCATCCAAGAAACATAAACGCTCACAACCCGCCGTAGCATCAATGATTTGATCAATACGGGGGAGGGCAAAAGGATCCGTAGGGCAGGCTTTATTAAGATCAGTATAATCCACACACATGCGCCAGGTGCCGTTTTTCTTAAGGACCAGCACCGGATTAGCAAGCCACTCAGGGTGGAAAACTTCAATGATGAAACCAGCTGCTAAGAGCCTGGCCACTTCTTCTCCAATAGCCTTTCTCCTCTCCTCGTTGAACCGGCGGAGGAACTGTTTCACCGGTTTGTATTTAGGATCCACATTAAGGGTGTGCTCAGCGAGTCGCCTCGGTACACCTGGCATGTCAGAAGGCTTCCATGCAAAGATGTCCCGATTCTCACGGATGAACTCGATGAGCGCGCTTTCCTATTTCGGATCCAGATTGGTACTGATGCTGAACTGCTTGGACGAATCGCCAGGCATGAAGTCAACAAGCTTGGTCTCAGCTGCCGATGTAAACTTCAGGGTTGGATCATGCTCTGTAGTAGGCTTCTTTAATGGAGTCATATCCGTCGGATCAACATTGTCTTTATAATACTTGAGCTCCTCGGTAGCACAAACCGATTCTGCGTACGCCGCGTCTCCTTCCTCGCACTCCAAAGCGATCTTGCGGCTTCCGTGAACCGTGATGGTCCCCTTATGACCCGGCATCTTGAGCTGCAGATACACATAGCAGGGCCGCGCCATGAACTTGGCATAAGCCGGTCGACCAAACAGGGCATGGTACGGGCTTTGGATTTTCACCACCTCGAACGTCAGTGTCTCTGATCGGGAATCGTGATCATCTCCAAAGGCCACTTCCAATGCTATCTTGCCCACGGGGTAAGCTGACTTGCCAGGCACCACGCCATGGAAAACCGTGTTCGAAGGTCGAAGATCTTTATCTTTTAGCCCCATGCGTCGAAAGGTATCATATTATAGGATATTGATGCTGCTACCCCCATCCATGAGCACCTTGGTGAACTTATAGCCTCCCACCTGAGGCGCCACCACTAAAGCCAGCTGGCCCGGATTGTCAACCCGGGGAGGGTGATCCTCTCTACTCCATGTGATTGGGTGCTCTGACCAGCGCAGATACCGTGGCACGGCCGGTTCAACAGAGTTAACTGCCCGCTTCTGGACCTTTCGGTCTCGCTTGTCCAAGCTAGTGGTGAACACATGATATTGCCCACTATTTAGCTGCTTTGGATTGCTCTGGTAACCCGACTGCTGCTGTTGCTGATTGTAATCACCTTGGTTATTCTGATTATGCTGATTGCCATGTCCGCCCGGATTACCATGAAATCCTGAACCGGAATTTCCTCCACCGCGACTTGGTCCGCTACCAGAGCTGGGGTCATACCGGAAAGCATTGGAGCTCTTGAACTCTTGCATGATATAACAATCCTTCCAAAGGTGGTTTGTTGGCTCCTCCCTTGTCCCATGCTTAGGACAGGGCTGATTCAACAGGTAGTTTATGCGCTCCGGATTGGGACTGGGCCCTCCATTGCGGTTTTTTCCCTTACGTCGCCGGCCCCTGTCTTGCACATTAGTATTAGCTGTTGGGGAACGTTGCAGAAAACAAAAATTTTCCTACGGTTTCACCAAGATCCATCTATGAGTTCATCTAGCAATGAGTCACGGGAGAGAGATTGCATCTACATACCACTTTGTTGATCGCGAGCGGAAGCGTTCAACGAACGGGGATGAGGTAGTCGTACACGACGTGATCCAAATCACCGGAGATCCTAACACCGAAAGGACGGCACCTCCGCGTTCAACACACGTACGGTCAGCATAACGTCTCCTTCTTCTTGATCCAGCAAGGCAAAGGAGAGGTTGGGGAAGATGGCTCCAGTAGCAGCACGACGGCGTGGTGATGGTGGAGTTGCAGTACTCCGGCAGGGCTTCGCCGAGCTCTACGGAGGAGGAGGAGATGTTGGAGAGGGAGAGGGAGGCGCCAGGAGCAAGGTTGCGCTGCCCCCTCCCCTCCCCCCTTTATATAGCCCCCTAGGGGGGCGCCGGCCCTAGGAGATGCAATCTCCTAGGGGGGCGGCGGCCAAGCGTGGGGCGTGCCCCCCAAGCAAGGGGGCGCCCCCCCTTTTAGGGTTTCCCCCCCTTTAGGCGCATGGACCTCTAGGGGCTGGTTCCCCTTGGCCCATGCAGGCCAAGGCGCACCCCCTAGAGCCCATGTGGCCCCCCGAGGCAGGTGGCCCCACCCGGTGGACCCCCGGGACCCTCCGGTGGTCCCGGTACAATACCGATAACCCCGAAACTTGTCCCGATGGCCAAAACAACACTTTCTATATATAATTCTTTACCTCCGGACCATTCCGAAACTCCTCATGACGTCCGGGATCTCATCCGGGACTCCGAACAACATTCTGCATATACATATCTTCACAACCCTAGCGTCAGCGAACCTTAAGTGTCTAGACCCTACGGGTTCGGGAGACATGTAGACATGACCGAGACGGCTCTCGGGCAATAACCAACAGCGGGATCTGGATACCCATATTGGCTCCCACATGCTCCACGATGATCTCATCGGTTGAACCACGATGTCGAGGATTCAATTAATCCCGTATATGATTCCCTTTGTCAATCGGTATTTTACTTGCCCGAGATTCGATCATCGGTATCCCAATACCTCGTTCAATCTCGTTACCAGCAAGTCACTTTTCTCGTACCGTAATGCATGATCCCGTGATCAAACACTTTGATCACATTGAGCTCATTATGATGATGCATTACCGAGAGGGCCCGGTGATACCTCTCCGTCAAGCGGAGTGACAAATCCCAGTCTCGATCCGTGTCAACCGAACAGACACTTTCAGAGATACCCGTAGTATACCTTTATAGTCACCCAGTTACGTTGTGACGTTTGGCACACCCAAAGCACTCCTACGGTATCCGGGAGTTACACGATCTCATGGTCTAAGGAAAGGATACTTGACATTGGAAAACTCTAGCAAACGAACTATGCGATCTTATGCTATGTTTAGGATTGGGTCTTGTCCATCACATCATTCTCCTAATGATGTGATCTCGTTATCATTGACATCCAATGCCCATAGTCAGGAAACCATGACTATCTTTTGATCAACGAGCTAGTCAACTAGAGGCTTACTAGGGACACGTTGTTGTCTGTTATTCACACATGTATTACGATTTCCGGATAACACAATTATAGCACGAATAAAGACAATTGTCATGAATAAGGAAATATAATAATAATGCTTTTATTATTGCCTCTAGGGCATATTTCCAACAGTCTCCCACTTGCACTAGAGTCAATAATCTAGTTACGTTGTAATGAATCGAACACCCATAGAGTTCTGGTGCTGATCATGTTTTGCCTTAGGGAGAGGTTTAGTCAACGGATCTGCGACATTCAGATCCGTGTGCACTTTACAAATTTCTATGTCTCCATCTTGAACATTTTCACGAATGGAGTTGAAGCGACGCTTGATGTGCTTGGTCTTCTTGTGAAACCTGGGCTCCTTGGCAAGTGCAATAGCTCCAGTGTTGTCACAGAAGAGTTTGATTGGCCCCGACGAATTGGGTATGACTCCGAGGTCGGTGATGAACTCCTTCACCCAAATTGCTTCATGTGCTGCCTCCGAGGCTGCCATGTATTCCGCTTCACATGTAGATCCCGCCACGACGCTCTGCTTGCAACTGCACCAGCTTACTGCCCCACCATTCAAAATATATACGTATCCGGTTTGTGACTTAGAGTCATCCAGATCTGTGTCGAAGCTAGCGTCGACGTAACCCTTTACGACGAGCTCTTCGTCACCTCCATAAACGAGAAACATTTCCTTAGTACTTTTCAGGTACTTCAGGATATTCTTGACCGCTATTCAGTGTTCCTTGCCGGGATTACTTTGGTACCTTCCTACCAAACTTACGGCAAGGTTTACATCAGGTCTGGTACACAGCATGGCATACATAATAGAACCTATGGCTGAGGCATAGGGGATGACACTCATCTCTTCTATATCTTCCGCCGTGGTCGGACATTGAGCTGAGCTCAATTTCACACCTTGTAACACAGGTAAGAACCCTTTCTTAGATTGATCCATATTGAACTTCTTCAATATCTTATCAAGGTATGTGCTTTGTGAAAGACCTATGAGGCGTCTTGATCTATCTCTATAGATCTTGATGCCTAATATATAAGCAGCTTCTCCAAGGTCCTTCATTGAAAAACTTTTATTCAAGTAGGCCTTAATGTTGTCCAAGAGTTCTATATCATTTCCCATCAAAAGTATGTCGTCTACATATAATATGAGAAATGCTACAGAGCTCCCACTCACTTTCTTGTAAATGCAGGCTTCTCCATAAGTCTGCGTAAACCCAAACGCTTTGATCATCTCATCAAAGCGAATGTTCCAACTCCGAGATGCTTGCACCAGCCCATAAATCGAGCGTTGGAGCTTGCACACCTTGTCAGCATTCTTAGGATCGACAAAACCTTCCGGCTGCATCATATACAAATTTTCCTTAAGGAAACCATTAAGGAATGCCGTTTTGACGTCCATTTGCCATATTTCATAATCGTAGAATGCGGCAATTGCTAACATGATTCGGACGGACTTCAGCTTCGCTACCGGTGAGAAAGTCTCATCGTAGTCAACCCCTTGAACTTTTCGATAACCCTTAGCGACAAGCCGAGCTTTATAGATGGCTTGCCGCTCAAGGGGCAAGTCAGTCAAAGTCCATACTTCGTTTTCATACATGGATCCTATCTCGGATTTCATGGCTTCCAGCCATTTGTCGGAATCCGGGCCCGCCATTGCTTCCTCATAGTTCGAAGGTTCACCGTTGTCTAACAACATGATTTCCAAGACAGGGTTGCCGTACCACTCTGGTGCGGAACTTGTCCTTGTGGACCTTCGAATTTCAGTAGGAGCTTGATTAGAAGTATCTTGATCATCATCATTAATTTCCTCTCTAGTCGGTGCAGGCACCTCAGGAACGTTTTCTTGAGTTTCGCCATTTTTCGGTTCAAGAGGTAACACTTCATCAAGTTCTACTTTCCTCCCACTTACTTCTTTCGAAAGAAACTCTTTCTCTAGAAAGGATCCATTCTTGGCAACAAAGATCTTGCCTTCGGATCTGAGGTAGAAGGTATACCCAATAGTTTCTTTAGGGTATCCTATGAAGACGCATTTTTCCGACTTGGGTTCGAGCTTTTCAGGTTGAAGTTTCTTGACATAAGCATCACATCCCCAAACTTTTAGAAACGACAGCTTAGGTTTCTTCCCAAACCATAATTCATACGGTGTCGTCTCAACGGATTTCGACGGAGCCCTATTTAAAGTGAATGCGGCAGTCTCTAAAGCATAGCCCCAAAAAGATAGCGGTTAATCGGTAAGAGACATCATAGATCGCACCATATCTAATAGAGTGCGATTACGACGTTCGGACACACCATTACGCTGAGGTGTTCCAGGCGGCGTGAGTTGTGAAACTATTCCACATTTTCTTAAGTGCGTGCCAAATTCGTGACTCAAGTATTCTCCTCCACGATCTGATCGTAGAAACTTGATCTTTCTATCACGTTGATTTTCAACCTCACTCTGAAATTCCTTGAACTTTTCAAAGGTCTCAGACTTGTGTTTCATTAAGTAGATATACCCATATCTACTCAAGTCATCAGTGAGGGTGAGAACATAACGATAGCCACCGCGAGCCTCAACACTCATTGGACCGCACACATCGGTATGTATGATTTCCAATATGTTGGTTGCTCGCTCCATTGTTCCTGAGAACGGAGTCTTGGTCATTTTACCCATGAGGCATGGTTCGCACGGGTCAAATGATTCATAATCAAGAGACTCTAAAAGTCCATCTGCATGGGGCTTCTTCATGCGTTTGACACCTATGTGACCAAGGCGGCAGTGCCACAAATATGTGGGACTATTGTTATCAACTGTAACTCTTTTGGCATTCACACTATGAATATGTGTATCATCACGTACGAGATTCATTAAGAATAAACCATTAACCATTGGAGCATGACCATAAAACATATCTCTCATATAAATAGAACAACCATTATTCTCGGATTTAAATGAGTAGCCATCTCGAATTAAACGAGATCCAGACACAATGTTCATGCTCAAACTTGGCACTAAATAACAATTATTGAGGTTTAAAACTAATCCCGTAGGTAAATGTAGAGGTAGCGTGCCGACGGCGATCACATCGACCTTGGAACCATTCCCGACGCACATCGTCACCTCGTCCTTCGCCAGTCTCCGTTTATTCCGCAGCTCCTGTTTTGAGTTACAAATGTGAGCAACTGCACCGGTATCAAATACCCAAGAGCTACTACGAGTACTGGTAAGGTACACATCAATTACATGTATATCACATATACCTTTTGTTTTGCCGGCCTTCTTGTCCGCTAAGTATTTGGGGCAGTTCCGCTTCCAGTGACCACTTCCCTTGCAATAAAAGCACTCAGTCTCGGGCTTGGGTCCATTCTTTGGCTTCTTCCCGGCAACTTGCTGACCGGGAGCGGCAACTTCCTTGCCGTCCTTCTTGAAGTTCTTTTTACCCTTTCCCTTCTTGAACTTAGTGGTTTTATTCACCATCAACACTTGATGCTCCTTCTTGATTTCTACCTCTGCTGATTTCAGCATATCATATACCTCAGGAATGGTCTTTACCATCCCCTGCATATTGTAGTTCATCACAAAGCTCTTGTAGCTAGGTGGAAGCGACTGGAGGATTCTGTCAATGACCGCTTCATCCGGGAGATTAACTTCCAGTTGAGTCAAGCGGTTGTGCAACCCAGACATTTTGAGTATGTGTTCACTGACAGAGCTATTTTCCTCCATCTTACAGCTAAAGAATTTGTCGGAGACTTCATATCTCTCGACCCGGGCATGAGCTTGGAAAACCATTTTTAGCTCTTCGAACATCTCATATGCTCCATGTCTCTCAAAACGCTTTTGGAGCCCCGGCTCTAAGCTGTAAAGCATGCCGCACTGAACGAGGGAGTAATCATCGCAGCGTGACTGCCAAGCGTTCATAACGTCTTGTTCTGCAGGGAGAATAGGTGCGTCACCCAGCGGTGCTCGTAGGACATAATCTTTCTTGGCAGCTATGAGGATGATCCTCAGGTTCCGGACCCAGTCCGTATAGTTGCTGCCATCGTCTTTCAGCTTGGTTTTCTCTAGGAACGCGTTGAAGTTGAGGACTACGTTGGCCATTTGATCTACAAGACATATTGTAAATATTTTAGACTAAGTTCATGATAATAAAGTTCATTTAATCAAATTATTTAATGAACTCCCACTTAGATAGACATTCCTCTTCTAGTCATCTAAGTATTACATGATCCAAGTCAACTAGGCCGTGTCCGATCATCACGTGAGACGGACTAGTCAACATTGGTGAACATCTACATGTTGATCGTATCTTCTATACGACTCATGCTCGACCTTTCGGTCTTCTGTGTTCCGAGGCCATGTCTGTACATGCTAGGCTCGTCAAGTCAACCTAAGTGTTTGCATGTGTAAATCTGTCTTACACCCGTTGTATGTGAACGTTAGAATCTATCACACCCGATCATCACGTGGTGCTTCAAAATAACGAACTGTCGCAACGGTGCACAGTTAGGGGGAACACTTCTTGAAATTATTATGAGGGTTCATCTTATTTACTACCGTCGTTCTAAGTAAACAAGATGCAAAACATGATAAACATCACATGCAATCAAATAATAAACGTGACATGATATGGCCAATATCACATAGCTCCTTTGATCTCCATCTTGGGGCTCCATGATCATCTTGTCACCGGCTTGACACCATGATCTCCATCATCGTGTCTCCATGAAGTTGCTCGCCAACTATTACTTCTACTACTATGGCTAACGCGTTTAGCAATAAAGTAAAGTAATTTACATGACGTTTCTCAATGACACGCAGGTCATCCAAAAATAAAGACAACTCCTATGGCTCCTGCCAGTTGTCATACTCATCGACATGCAAGTCGTGATTCCTATTACAATAGCATGAGCATCTCATACATCACATATAGATCATTCATCATTCATCACAACTTTGGCCATATCATATCACAAAGCACTTGCTGCAAAAACAAATTAGACGTCCTCTAATTGTTGTTGCAAGTTTTTACGTGGCTGAATTAGGGTTCTAGCAAGAACATTTTCTTACCTACGTGAAAGCCACAACGTGATTTGTCAACTTCTATTTACCCTTCATAAGGACCCTTTTCATCAAATCCGCTCCAACTAAAGTGGGAGAGACAGACACCCGCCAGCCACCTTATGCAACTAGTGCATGTTAGTCGGTGGAACCGGTCTCACGTAAGAGTACGTGTAAGGTTGGTCTGGGCCGCTTCATCCCACAATGCCGCTGAAGCAAGATAAGACTAGTAGCGGCAAGAAAGTTGACAACATCTACGCCCACAACAAATTGTGTTCTACTCGTGCAATAGAGAAATACGCATAGACCTAGCTCATGATGCCACTGTTGGGGAACGTCGCAGAAAACAAAATTTTTCCTACGGTTTCACCAAGATCCATCTATGAGTTCATCTAGCAACGAGTCACAGGAGAGAGATTGCATCTACATACCACTTTGTAGATCACGAGCGGAAGCGTTCAACGAACGGGGATGAGGTAGTCGTACACGACGTGATCCAAATCACCGGAGATCCTAGCACCGAAAGGACGGCACCTCCGCGTTCAACACACGTACAGTCAGCGTAACGTCTCCTTCTTATTGATCCAGCAAGGCAAAGGAGAGGTTGGGGAAGATGGCTCCAGCAGCAGCACGACGGCGTGGTGATGGTGGAGTTGTAGTACTCCGGCAGGGCTTCGCCGAGCTCTACGGAGGAGGAGGAGATGTTGGAGAGGGAGAGGGAGGCGCCAGGAGCAAGGTTGCGCTGCCCCCTCCCCTCCCCCCGTTTATATAGCCCCCTAGGGGGGGCTCCGTCCCTAGGAGATTCAATCTCCTAGGGGGGCGGCGGCCAAGGGTGGGGCTTGCCCCCCAAGCAAGGGGGCGCCCCCCCTTTTAGGGTTTCCCCCCCTTTAGGCGCATGGGCCTCTAGGGGCTGGTTCCCCTTGGCCCATGCAGGCCAAGGCGCACCCCCTAGAGCCCATGTGGCCCCCCGAGGCAGGTGGCCCCACCCGGTGGACCCCCGGGACCCTCCGGTGGTCCGGGTACAATACCGATAACCCCGAAACTTGTCCCGATGGCCAAAACAGCACTTTATATATATAATTCTTTACCTCCGGACCATTCCGAAACTCCTCGTGACGTCCGGGATCTCATCCGGGACTCCGAACAACATTCGGGTTACTGCATATACATATCTTCACAACCCTAGCGTCACCGAACCTTAAGTGTGTAGACCCTACGGGTTCGGGAGACATGCAGACATGACCGAGACGGCTCTCGGGCAATAACCAATAGCGGGATCTAGATACCCATATTGGCTCCCACATGCTCCATGATGATCTCATCGGATGAATCACGATGTCGAGGATTCAATTAATCCCGTATACGATTCCCTTTGTCAATCGGTATTTTACTTGCCCGAGATTCGATCGTCCGTATCCCAATACCTCGTTCAATCTCGTTACCGGCAAGTCACTTTTCTCGTACCGTAATGCATGATCCCGTGATCAAACACTTTGATCACATTGAGCTCATTATGATGATGCATTACCGAGAGGGCCCGGTGATACCTCTCCGTCAAGCGGAGTGACAAATCCCAGTCTCGATCCGTGTCAACCCAACAGACACTTTCAGAGATACCCGTAGTATACCTTTATAGTCACCCAGTTATGTTGTGACGTTTGGCACACCCAAAGCACTCCTACGGTATCCGGGAGTTACACAATCTCATGGTCTAAGGAAAGGATACTTGACATTGGAAAACTCTAGCAAACGAACTATGCGATCTTATGCTATGTTTAGGATTGGGTCTTGTCCATCACATCATTCTCCTAATGATGTGATCTCGTTATCATTGACATCCAATGCCCATAGTCAGGAAACCATGACTATCTTTTTATCAACGAGCTAGTCAACTAGAGGCTTACTAGGGACACGTTGTTGTCTGTTATTCACACATGTCTTACGATTTCCGGATAACACAATTATAGCACGAATAAAGACAATTGTCATGAATAAGGAAATATAATAATAATGCTTTTATTATTGCCTCTAGGGCATATTTCCAACATTAGCCACAAAATCCATGTTGTTGTCCGCTTTGCGCTTGCCGCCACCACCGTTTCCTGCCGAGTTATGATGCTGACCTTTGGGGTTGCCGTTCTTCCTTCCCTTCCCTGTCTTTTCATCGTCAGACTCGGGATCCTTGGTACTATCAGAATCAGCGTACTTCACCAAAACGGTCATGAGAGTTCCCATGTTGGTACAATCGCGCTTCATCCGTCCTAACTTTAGCTTCAAGGGTCCGAATCGGCAATTGCCTTCCAGAGTTATAACCGCGATGTCCGCATTGATGCGGTCCGATGAATGCAGAATTTTTGAGACTCGGCGCACCCAATTAGTCGTTGAATCTCCTTCCTCCTGGACACAAGCTACTAAGTCTACTACCGACATGGGCTGCTTACATGTGTCCTTGAAATTACTAATGAACCGGGCTCGCAGCTGGGCCCATGAACCGATAGAATTGGGCGGCAGGCTCTTCAACCAAGTACGGGTTGTCCCTTCAAGCATCATGGTGAAATATTTTGCACACGCCGCTTCGTCCACGTCCAGCATCTCCATGGCCATCTCTTAACTCTCCACCCACGATTCTGGGGGTTGATCCGCCGTATAGTTCGGTACCTTGCGCGGGCCCTTAAAATCCTTAGGCAGGCGCACGTTGCGTAAAGCGGGGACAAGGCAAGGCACTCCTAAAGCGCTGGAAGTGAGTCCTGGTTCAACCGAAGTAGTGGGACGAACCGGCGTAAGCTGACGGGCCTGATGCTGTGTTGCTAACTCGGCTTCCCTGCGCAACCGGGCCCGGTCTACCACCTCCTGGGCGTCGGGGGCCGGATTGTTGCCGCGGGGCGCTCCACGCCGAGCATTACTTGACTCAGCTGGCTCCTCTATATCTCTGCTGTAACTCCGGTTTGGACGTGGGGTAGAATGAATCCTCTCACGGCTGTACGAATATGCTTCCTGTTGGACCAACGCTGTCCTGAGGAGCTCCTTGACCCGGCGTGTCTCTATCGCCTGCAATGAATCTCCCTCGACCGGAATAGCCTCCAACCTTGCCGCCGCCACAACAAGGTTATCTAGCGGATTGGAATAGTGATCTGGAGGTATGGGCACAACCCGAGGCTCTCCCGTGTTATGACGGGGCAGATCTATTACACGGGAATAAACGACGGTTTCGCCACCAGATCCTGATCCGTCCTCATAGCTTCCTCCATGGATGACTCCTACGAAGGCACGCTTCACGGCTGGCTTAACCCAGGCAGGTCGCGCACGCTGAGCTGTCTCGATGAGGTCGGAGCAGGTGTCTAGCTCAGGGCCCGGTTCACCAATTTTGCCGATGAAGACATGTATACCGCCAAAGGGGACCCGGTACCCGTACTCAATTGAGCCGGCGTCGGGGCCCCAGCCTGCGTCGTCGATGTAGATCTTGCCGCGACGACTCTTGGTCATCCGGCCCACAGCATATCCCTCGAGTCCTTCAAAGCGTCCCTCCAAGAACTTGAAACCATCGTGCGATAGCCCCATGGTGGGCGCCAACTGTCGTGGGTTTGTCACGGCAGATGTCCTAGCGAAAGGACTTAGTCGTGGAGCCATCGCAATGGGTTAGCTCGAAGGGGTTAAAGCGGACACAGGGACACATAGAGTTTATACTAGTTCGGCCCCTTCGATGAAGGTAAAAGCCTACGTCTAGTTTGTGATGGAATTGATGAAGTCTCGATGACTAGGGAGCAAATACGCTTCGCCTAGACCTCGAGTTGTGGTTGTCTGTCTTGAACTGCTATCGGGTCGTCCCCTTAAATACACGGGTGACGCCCGTCGGTTCATAGAGTCCCAATCTCCGGTTCATACTCGTGCCCGGGTTGGTCTCTCCTTATGACTAACTTATAGTACAAGTTTATACGAGCCGGTTTACGGCTACAGATACGAAACCGACTACGTCCTTGGGCCTGTACAAGCTTCTTGGGCTTTAATATTCTTGAACTACTGACAAAGTTAACCCGGCCCAGGTAGACCTATTTACGCCCAGTAGTAATATCCCCAACAGTTCCCGATAATTTCAGTGCTTGCAGAGAATACCTTGCTGAAAACCGCTTGTCATTTCCTTCTGCTCGTCGTTGGGTTTGACACTCTTACTTACCGAAAGGAGTACGATAGATCCCCTATACTTGTGGGTCGTCAAGACTATTTCTGGCACCATTGCCGGGGAGTGAAGCGCCTTTGGTAAGTGGAATTTGGTAAGGAAACATTTATATAGCATGCTGGAATTTACTGTCACTTGTCACTATGGAAAATAATCCTTTGAGGGACTGAATTAGGAAATGAAAATAACCCTAGTTTATGAAAATATACCTTTCCTCAACCTACTGAATTTACTGAAAATATTTATTATGAAATTCCTCGGGTATGATAGAGAAACTGCTAGCTAATCCTTATGCAGGAGACGGAACATTACATCCTGATATGCATTTAATCTATGTGGATGAAGTTTGTGGATTACTTAAGCTTGCACGTTTGCCCGAGGATGATGTCAAGAGGAAGGTATTCCCTTTATCTTTGAAGGGAAAGGCATTGACATGTTATAGGCTATGTGATGATATTGGATCTTGGAACTACAACCGGTTGAAATTGGAATATCAGAACTTGTATCCTATGCATCTGGTTCATCGTGATCTGAATTATATATATAATTTTTGTCCTTGTGAAGGAGAAAGTATCGCTCAAGCTTGGGGGAGGCTTAAGTCAATTTTATATTCATGCCCCAATCATAAACTCTCAAGAGAAATTATTATTCATAATTTTTATGCTCGGCTTTCTCGTAATGACCAATCCATGCTCGGTACTTCTTGTACTGGTTCTTTTATGAAGAAGGATATTGAATTCAAATGGGATTAATGGGAAAGAATTGAACGAAACTCTGAAGATTGGGAGCTCGAGGAAGGTAATGAGTCAGGTATAAACCTTAAGTTTGATTGTGTTAAATCTTTTATGGATACCGATGCTTTTCGTGATTTTAGCACTAAATATGGACTTGACTCTGAGATAGTAGCTTCTTTTTGTGAATCATTTGCTACTCATGTTGATCTCCCCAAGGAGAAGTGGTTTAAATATCATCCTACCATTGAAGTGAAAGTAGTAGAGCCTATTAAGGTTGAAGAAGAAACGGTTACTTATAATGTTGATTCTATTGTTCCTACTGCTTATATTGAGAAACCACCGTTTCCTATTAGGATGAGGGATCATGCTAAAGCTTCAGCCGTGGTTCGTAAGAGTTATACTAGAACACCTACACCCCGTGAACAAATTAAAGTTGAACCTAGTATTGCTATGGTTAAAGATCTCTTGGTCGATAATATTGATGGGCATGCTATTTATTTCTGTGATGAAGCTGCTAGAATTACTAAACCCGAAAGATAAACATAGACCTATTGTTGGCATGCCTGTTGTTTGTGTTAAAATTGGAGATCATTGTTATCATGGATTACATGACGTGGGTGCTAGTGTGAGTGCAATTCCTTTTACCTTATATCAAGAAATTATGAATGATATTGCACCTGCCGAGATAGAAGATATTGATGTTACTATTAAGCTTGCCAATAGAGATACTATATCACCAATTGAGATTGTTAGAGATGTTGACGTCTTGTGTGGGAAAATAAAATACCCTACTGATTTTATTATTCTTGGTTCCCCACAAGATGATTTTTGTCCCATTATATTTGGTAGACCTTTCTTGAATATTGTTAATGCTATGATAGATTGTGAGAAAGAAATTGTTACTGTAAGTTTTGGGGATATGTCTCATGATTTTAATTTCTCTAAATTTCGTAGACAACCCCATGATAAAGAATTACCTAGTAAGGATGAAATTATTGGTCTTGCTTCTATTGTCGTGCCACCTATCGATCCTTTAGAACAATATTTGCTAGACCATGAAAATGATATGTTTATGAATGAAAGAAAGGAATTAGATGAAATATTGTTTAATCAAGGGTCTGTTTTGAAACACAATTTGCCTATTGAAATCCTTGGGGATCCTCCTCCACCCAAGGGTGATCCCGTGTTTGAGATTAAACAATTACTTGATACTCTGAAATATGCTTATCTTGATGAAAAGAAGATATATCCTGTTATTATTAGTGCTAACCTTTTGGAGCATGAAGAAAAGAAATTATTAAAAACTCTGAAGAAGCACCGTGCCGCTGTTGGATATACTCTTGATGATCTTAAGGGCATTAGTCCCACTCTATGTCAGCACAAAATTAATATGGAGCCTGAAGCTAAACCCATTTTTGATCACCAACGACGGTTAAATCCTAAGATGAAAGAAGTGGTAAGATATGAAATACTAAAGCTTCTGGAGGCAGGTATAATTTATCCTATTGCTGATAGTAGATGGGTAAGTCATGTTCATTGTGTCCCTAAGAAGGGAGGTATTACTGTTGCTCCTAATGATAAGAATGAATTGATTCCACAAAGAATTGTTATGGGTTATAGAATGGTAATTGATTTTCGCAAATTGAGCAAAGCTACTAGAAAAGATCATTACCCTCTAACTTTTATTGATCAAATGCTAGAAAGACTATCCAAACATACACATTTTTGCTTTCTATATGGTTATTCCGGTTTATCTCAAATACCTGTGTCAAAAGAGGACCAAGAAAAGACCATTTTTACTTGCCCTTTTGGTACTTTTGCTTATAGATGTATGCCTTTTGGTTTATGGAATGCACCTGCTACCTTTCAAAGATGTATGACTTCTATATTCTCAGACTTTTGCGAAAAGATTGTTGAGGTTTTCATGGATGATTTCTTCGTTTACGAAACTTCTTTTGATGATTGCTTAAGCAACCTTGATCGAGTTTTGCAGAGATGTGAAGAAACTAATCTTGTCTTGAATTGGGAGAAGTGCCACTTTATGGTTAATGAAGATATTGTCTTGGGGTATAAAATTTCTAAAAGAGGTATTGAAGTTGATAATGCCAAAGTAGATGCTACTGAAAAGATGTCGTGTCCTAAAGATATCGAAGGTATAAGAAGTTTCCTTGGTCATGTTGGTTTCTATAGGAGGTTTATTAAAGACTTCTCTAAAATTTCTAGGCCTCTCACTAATCTCTTGCAAAAAGTGTTGGGGAACGTTGCAGAAAATTAAAATTGTTCCTACGGTTTCACCAAGATCCATCTATGAGTTCATCTAGCAACGAGTCAAGGGAGAGAGAGATTGCATCCACATACCACTTTGTAGATTGCGAGCGGAAGCGTTCAACGAACGGGGATGAAGTAGTCGTACACACCGTGATCCAAATCACCGGAGATCCTAGCACCGAAAGCACGGCACCTCCGCGTTCAACACACGTACGGTCAGCGTAACGTCTCCTTCTTCTTGATCCAGCAAGGCAAAGGAGAGGTTGGGGAAGAAGACTCCAGCAGCAGCACGACGGCGTGGTGATGGTGGAGCCGCAGTACTCCGACAGGGCTTCGCCGAGCTCTACGGAGGAGGAGGAGGTGTTGGAGAGGGAGAGGGAGGCGCCAGGGCAAAAGGTGTGTTCAGCCCCCCTTCCCCTCCCCCCTTTATATAACCCCTTGGAGGGGGGGCGCCGGCCCTAGGAGAAGGAATCTCCTAGGGGGGCGGCGGCCAGGGAGGGGGCTTGCCCCCCAAGCAAGGGGGGCGCCCCCTTTAGGGTTTCCCCCCCAACCCTAGGCGCATGGGCCTTTGGGGGGAGGCGCACCAGCCCACATTGGGCTGGTTCCCTTCCTCACTTTGGCCCATGGGGCCCTCCGGGATAGGTGGCCCCACCCGGTGGACCCCCGGGACCCTCCGGTGGTCCCGGTACAATACCGATAACCCCGAAACTTGTCCCGATGTCCGTATGAGGACTTTCCATATATAAATATTTACCTCCGGACCATTCCGAAACTCCTCGTGACGTCCGGGATCTCATCCGGGACTCCGAACAACATTCGGGTTACTGCATATACATATCTTCACAACCCTAGCGTCACCGAACCTTAAGTGTGTAGACCCTACGGGTTCGGGAGACATGCAGACATGACCGAGACGGCTCTCGGGCAATAACCAACAGCGGGATCTGGATACCCATGTTGGCTCCCACATGCTCCACGATGATCTCATCAGATGAACCACGATGTCGAGGATTCAATTAATCCCGTATACGATTCCCTTTGTCAGTCGGATTTTACTTGCCCGAGATTCGATCGTCGGTATACCAATACCTCTTTCAATCTCGTTACCGGCAAGTCACTTTTCTCGTACCGTAATGCATGATCCCGTGATCAAACACTTTGATCACATTGAGCTCATTGTGATGATGCATTACCGAGAGGGCCCGGTGATACCTCTCCGTCAAGCGGAGTGACAAATCCCAGTCTCGATCCATGTCAACCCAACAGACACTTTCAGAGATACCCGTAGTATACCTTTATAGTCACCTAGTTACGTTGTGACGTTTGGCACACCCAAAGCACTCCTACGGTATCCGGGAGTTACACGATCTCATGGTCTAAGGAAAAGATACTTGACATTGGAAAACTCTAGCAAACGAACTATGCGATCTTATGCTATGTTTAGGATTGGGTCTTGTCCATCACATCATTCTCCTAATGATGTGATCCCGTTATCGATGACATCAAATGTCCATAGTCAGGAAACCATGACTATCTGTCGATCAACGAGCTAGTCAACTAGAGGCTCACTAGGGACATGTTTGTTGTCTGTTATTCACACATGTATTACGATTTCCGGATAACACAATTATAGCAAGAATAAAGACAATTATCATGAATAAGGAAATGTAATAATAATGCTTTTATTATTGCCTCTAGGGCATATTTCCAACAAAAAGATGTTCCCTTTGTTTTTGCTTATGATTGTGTAGAAGCATTTGAAATACTTGATAAAGCCTTGATTTTGCTCCTATTGTTCAACCACCTGATTGGAATTTACCCTTTGAAATTATGTGTGATGCTAGGGATTATGCTGTTGGTGCTGTTCTAGGACAAAGAGTTGATAAGAAATTGAATGTTATTCATTATGTAGTACAACTCTAGACAGTGCCCAGAGAAATTATGCTAATACTAAAAAAGAATTTTTAGCAGTTGTATTTGCTTGTGATAAGTTCATATCTTATATTATTGATTCCAAAGTAATTGTTCACACTGATCATGATGCTATTAAATATCTTATGGAAAAGAAAGATGCTAAACCTAGACTTATTAGATGGGTTCTCTTGCTGCAAGAATTTGATTTGCATATTATTGATACAAAGGGAGCAGAGAACCCCGTTGAGGGTGTCCTGGACTAAGGGGCCTCGGGCGTCCGACCTGTGTGACATGGGCCGGACTGTTGGGCCATGAAGATACAAGATAGAAGACTTCCTCCCATGTCCGGATGGGACTCTCCTTTGCGTGGATGGCAAGCCTGGCATTCGGATATGTAGATTCCTTCCTTTGTAAACCGACTCTATACAACCCTAGGCCCCTCCGGTGTCTATATAAACCGGAGTGTTTAGTCCATAGAGGCAATCACAATCATACATGCTAGACATCTAGGGTTTAGCCATTACGATCTCGTGGTAGACCGACTCTTGTAATCCTCATATTCATCACGATCAATCAAGCAGGAAGTAGGGTATTACCTCCATCAACAGGGCCCGAACCTGGGTAAACATCATGTCCCCTGTCTCCTGTTACCATCGACCTTAGACACACAGTTCGGGACCCCCTACCCGAGATCCGCCGGTTTTGACACCGACATTGGTGCTTTCATTGAGAGTTCTACTGTGACATCAAAGATAGGGTTGATGGCTCGCCTTGTCATTAAGGACAGTATCACCACCGGAGGAGCCCTGACCTCAGGCCAAACCCTCTGGCTGGGCGGCTTTACCATGACCGCCCGTTCGGCCGTCAAGCCAACGATGACTTCTCAGGTCATAGAAAATCATCTCCGTACTAACTCCGAATACTCCAAATGGATGGATCCGGCGGAGTTATCATGTTTAAACGAACTCCTGGATCGCATCGCCGCCTTGGGGGTCGCTACAGACTATGATCAGGTTGGGCTTAAACCCGACCAGAGAGAAATCGAATCTCCGCCGATCACCCATCAGGTAGCGGTCGTAGAGGAGCAAAACAACAAATCTTCCCCGGTATTAAGGACGCGCTATGTTCGGATTTCCGAACTCGAAGAGCCGGATACCTGTCTGCGGGACAGCACCCCCAGTCCTCCGAACATAAAACTGGGTGTCGAGCCTGAAAAATCATTCAACATCCCGGAGCCCGAACTAATAAGCTCGGATGCTTTTCACACACTGGACTCCAAATTGGGTCAGGGATCGGATTTAAAGCCACCCACCCACCACGAGCAATATTCACCAAGTAATTCCGGTCCTCTGGATATATGCGACCTCATGCACGTTCGACAGTAGTCTCAGGAAACAGTCCATCACTTTTGGGCCAGATTCGTCCTTGTCAAAAACAAGATTAAATATTGCCGCGAGGAGGACGTGATTTCAGTATTCTGCAATAATTGCACAGACGAAGGAATCCTCAGCACCATAAACCGCCATCGCGTATCACACTTTGCCAACTTGGCGACCATATTACAGAGGTACTGCGCAATGGAGAGCGCCTGGAAAACTCAGACAGCTCGCTGGGAACCACCAGTCTTCACTCAACCCCTCGGGCGGGCAAAAAGGGTGCACCCTAGCGTGGCACCCGGCCCCATATTGAAGAAAATTAAGCCCATTACGGGACGCGGAACGATTCTGGAGGGATGGCTTGATAAGCCATGCAAAATACACACGACACCGGACACCGAACCAACCCACATCCTTAGAGTATGTTGGATACTCCGGCAAGTGGCCAAAAGCGGCGAGGATATCCTCACCAAAAACACTTCAATGCAACGTCCCCCGGACGACGACGGCCTCAGAGTATTGACGGTCTTCAAGACTTTCGCTTTAAATAATCGGTGCAAGAGGGCACTCCGCGACCTCGCCGAAGTCTGCCAAGTCGCAACAATAAACCACTGGAACGACACGGCCATAACTTTCAATGCCAGTGACGAACCAAAATTACGGTCAGTCCAGGCACCAGTCGCCCTGGTCCTCAATCCAATTGTGGACGGCTTTCGGCTCACTAAAGTGCTCATGGACGGTGGCAGCACACTAAACCTCATCTACGAGGATACACTCAACAAAATGGAAATAGACAGGAACCGCATCGAGCAAAGTAACACGACCTTCCGAGGGATTATTCCCATCCAGGAAGCACGATGCGCGGGGAAAATCGCACTCGACGTGGTATTCGGCACGCCGGAGAATTATCGGTCCAAAGAGATAACCTTCCAAGTGGCCCCTTTCAATAGTGGATATCACGCCCTGTTGGGGCGAGATGCATTCACACGCTTCCAAGCTATACCTCATTACAGGTACATGAAGCTCAAGATGCCCGGGCCCAACGGTATTATCACTCTCGTCAGTGATCTGGACATAGCCCTCCGTGCCGAAAACAAAACGGCATCCCTGGCCCTCGAGGCACTGTCCGAGGCCCTCGCGGCCGAAGAGTTAACCGCACTACGCTCCACAGTGGATAGGGACAACATAATTCTTGATAAGCGGCCCAAATCCACCTCCTTCAAACCAACATACGAAATAGTCAAATTTCAAGTCCACCCGACGGACCCCAAGAAGACAGCTTCCATCGAGGCGCAGCTGGACCCAACGGTTGATGCTGCCCTACGAGCGTTCCTACGCGAAAACTGGGACATATTCGCCTGGCACCCTTCTGATATGCCAGGGATCCCACGCAGGCTAGCCGAACACAGCCTCAATATATTGAAGGGATAAAAGCCGGTCAAGCAAACACTGCGGTGCTTTTCCGAACCCAAACGACAAGCTATGGGGGAGGAGCTAGCCAAGTTAATTGAGGCCAGATTCATCAGAGAAATAAAACACCCGGACTGGCTAGCAAACCTAGTGATGGTGCCAAAGAAGGATAAATCCTGGCGCCTGTGCGTTGATTTCAAATACCTCAACAAGGCCTGCCCTAAGGATCCCTTCCCCCTCCCCCGCATCGATCAGATCATCGATGCTACCGCAGGACACGACTCACTGTGTTTCCTCGACGCATACTCCGGATACCATCAAATCAAAATGAAGGAGTCCGATCAAGCCGCAACAGCATTCATTACCCCACACGGGCCTTTCTGCCTCAACAC
This sequence comes from Aegilops umbellulata, assembly GCA_032464435.1. Classification (NCBI taxonomy): domain Eukaryota; kingdom Viridiplantae; phylum Streptophyta; class Magnoliopsida; order Poales; family Poaceae; genus Aegilops; species Aegilops umbellulata. The sequence goes on from CP136058.1 coordinate 547,473,590, forward strand.
TATGCCCTTCGGGCTAAAAAACGCCGGCGCCACCTACCAACGCATGATTCAAACATATGTGGATGACGTAGTCATCAAGACTAGGCACGACTGTTGAAGCATATGTGGATGACGTAGTCATCAAGACTAGGCACGTCAAGTCATTAATAGTGGACCTATGTCTCACATTCAACAACCTCCGCACATATGACATCAATCTCAATCCGGAAAAGTGTGTTTTTGGCGTTCCCGCTGGAAAACTGCTGGGCTTCATCGTTTCCAATAGAGGAATTGAGGCAAATCCAGCCAAAATCCAGGCTTTGTCACAATTGGCTATACCAACAGATCTTAAACAGGTCCAAAAACTAGCCGGATGCGTGGCAGCTTTAAGCCGCTTTATCTCTAGATTAGGAGAAAAAGCATTACCACTTTATCGCCTTCTCCAACGCACTGACCACTTCGAGTGGACGAATGCGGCAACGGATGGACTGGAAGAAATAAAGGCTCTTTTAGCGATCAACCCAATTCTGGCTGCACCAAACGTCGGCGAACAAATGTTATTATACATCTCTGCAACACACCAGGTGGTGAGCGTGGTGCTCGTCGTTGAGCGAGAGGCGGACGGACACAAATTCCCACTCTAGAAGTCGGTATACTACGTATCCACTGTCCTCACACCATGCAAATCCCGGTACCCCCATTACCAAAAGATTGCATATGTGGTCTTCATGGCATCCCGGAAGCTACGACACTACTTCCAAGAGTGCTCTATTACGGTTGCTTCCGAAGTACCACTCAATGACATAATAAACAACCGCGACGCTACGGGCCGGATTGCTAAGTGGGCCATTGAACTCCTTCCATTCGACATAACATACAAACCACGTCGAGTCATTAAATCCCAAGTATTGGCCGACTTCGTCGCCGAATGGACAGAGGCCGAACTCCCTAAAGAGTACGGCACATATTCCAACTGGGTCATGCACTTCGATGGCTCTAAAAGGCTGGCCGGCTTAGGGGCGGGCGTTGTCCTAACGTCCCCCACTGGTGACACAGTCTAGTACGTACTCCAAATATTATACACAGACTCCAACAATGCAGCCGAATAAGAGGCCTTATTGCACGGTCTTTGGATGGCTGCCTTCATGGGCATACAACGCCTGGAGGTGCGCGGGGATTCGAATCTTGCAATATCCCAAATATATGGAGACTTCGATGCCAAAGATCCGAAGATGGCGGCCTATCATAACGCCGTACTCAAAATATCAGCTCGGTTCGAGGGACTCGAGTTTCATCATGTGGCTCAGGAAAGCAATCAAGCGGCGGATGTCCTTGCTTGCATGGGCACCAAGCGTGACCACGTCCCGCCTAACATCTTTTTGGAAAGGCTATTCAAGCCATCCGTGGTGTGGCAGGATGAGAGAGGCAACACTATTCCAGATCCGATTATACCCCCAGATTCCAAACACAATACTGATATCATCGGGGGCTCAGCCACCGAAATAACATCATCGACCCATCTAATAATGGCAGTAATTGCCCCATGGACCGAACCCTTCTTGGCCTACCTTAATAGGCGAGAGCTCCCTGAGGACCAGAATGAGGCTCGCTGCATTGTTCAGCGCTCGAAAGCCTACAAGGTCCATGACGGAGAGCTCTACAAGAAAAGTGCTACCGGAGTCCTTCATAGGTGTATCTCCGAAGAAGAGGGACGACAGCTTCTAGCCGAAATCCATGTTGGCCTCGGTGGTCACCACGCTGCAGCTCGGGCCCTTGTAAGTAAGGCTTTCCGTACAGGTTTCTTTTGGACGACGGCCCGAGCAGATGCACAGGACCTAGTCCAACGTTGTGTCGGATTCCAGCTCTTCGCCAATCAAAGCCATATGCTGCCTACTGCTTTACAAACAATCCCCATTACTTGGCCTTTTGCGGTCTGGGGGCTTGATGTGGTCGGATCCCTTAAAGGAGGAAGCCATAAGAAAAAATATCTGCTAGTCATGGTAGATAAATTCACCAAATGGATAGAGGCCAAACTAGTGAAAACGGTCGAAGCTGGACTAGTGATAGACTTTATATCGGGTGTCGTGCACCGTTATGGTGTCCCGCATAGCATCATCACCGATAACGGCTCCAATTTCACAGCCGATGAAGTGAAAACCTGGTGTGCTAAATTGGGCATTAAGATCGATTACGCCTCGGTCTATAATCCACAAACAAACGGTCAAGTCGAACGAGCTAATGGTCTTATTATGAGCGGCATTAAGCCTAGACTAGTGCGGTCATTGAACGAATCAGACAAGCACTGGGTTGAGGAGCTCGACTCCGTACTTTGGGGGCTGCGGACCACACCAAACGCACTACCGGATACACACCATTCTTCATGGTGTACGGTGCAGAGGCCGTTTTGCCCTGCGACATTATTCATGACTCACCGCGAGTGCGCATGTATGAAGAGAGAGAAGCCAAGTTGGATCGGCAGGACAGTCCAGATGCATTGGAGGAGGAGCGCGATGTTGCGAAAGCCCGTTCTGCATTCTATCAAGAACAGGCTCGCAGATATCAAAGCAGAGAGGTGCGGGCCAAGACTTATAATGTTGGTGAACTCGTTCTACGCTTGCCAGAAAATAAAAAGGACAAACTCAAGCCCAAGTGGGAGGGTCCCTTCATCATAGATGAAGTTCTCACTGGAGGAGCGTACCGCCTGCGTGATGCATCGGACAATCGCCTAGAGCCGAACCCGTGGAACGTCGCCAGACACCGAGGATTCCACGCCAGGAGCCAGACTCTTTGTTCGTTTTCTTCTCCTTTTGTCTCCATTTTTTCCTCTCTTTAATTTTTTCTTATATATAGCTTTAAGCTCTGGTGCGGCTAAGTCGCGCAACTATGACGTGCACATCTTGAATGTATACACCCATAATGCCTGGGGGCTTCTTTTACAGAAGCTTATTATTATTATTTTTCGAGCATCGAGCTCCACACATATGTGCCCTTTCCTCATATGTACCTTTTCTTCGCCATTATATGCATCATTATGACTTAAGTTTTTGCCAAGCTGGGTTGCCTGGCTCCTGTGCTTATGCCCTATGTTCCCGTTTGCTTGGCTAGGGCATAAAGGGAGCACCTCTACGATTGTTACAGCCGGATCATCTGGACGTGTACCTCAGACTGGGTGAAGCTAAAAGCTAGCGTTCTTAAGGGAATATTCGGTCGGCGGACAAATGTTTTACACTCATTACACTATGAACCCACGGATGCTATGTATACTGCGACTTTTCGGTCACAGTTCGGACATGCATACCAACGCATGTTCACCCAGGGAAAGGAACCCTTAACGGAACTATTCTCCCTGGAAGATGTTTTTTACAATCAACATGTAATATAACATAGCTAGTTGGATACAACTTGTCTGTTCAAGCAACTATGACCCCCACGCCTGGTTTCCACGCATACCCCGGTTTGTATTGCCGCTCTGGTATTCGTAAACAGTCTGCACCTTTGGGTCCAGAGCTCGAAGCGAAAAGGTCTACCATGACAATCGTTTTACAATACGGCTAGGGACAAATTTGTCCATTGAAGTACATAGTCACTTGGACTCAAAAACTTCTTCCTCTATGCCATCTAACAGGCTATCTAGCTTACAATCCTGTTGGGAATACTTGGCGGCTATCTTTACTTGGTCATATACCAAACTAATTGGAATTTATTTTCCATCTGACCCCCGAGGTCCGACCCGGGCCATATGATTCGGATCAAGCTTGGTGTACCGTGTTTTTACCATGGCCCAAGCCTCTCGCGCACCTTCTCGGCAGGCCGATATCTTCCATAATCGGAAGCGCAGCTGAGCTCCCTGGAATAGCTTCACAAGCTCCTCCATACTTCCTGGAGGAGAGGTGGATGGCCACAAAGCTTTGGCAACGGTCCACATTGCTTGTCGAGCTCACTCGTGCAGTTGGGACAGCTCTTGCGGCAGGTCACCTTGAGAGCCATACATTTCCTCTTCGGGACGGCCAGTCAGCATACCTGCAGACATAAATCTGTTAGATCATTTCTTCGCTGAATTACATGAAGGTAAGTTCAAAAGAATACTGAATATGCCGCCTCGTAGCCTCCTATTCTCCTTGACGGCATCAGCTAGCTGGGCTCGCACATCTTTTAGTTCTTCGCCCAGCAGGGTGTTGGAATCCTGCAGCTTGTTCTTTTCATCCCTGACCCGTGTCAGCACACGTTTGCCTGCCGCCAGTTGCCTTTTGGCCTCATCTTCACCTGCCTGCGTGACTTTAAGTTCCCCTTTCAGTTGATCTGCTGATCCTGTCATAAAAAAGCAACAGTATTAACATTACTGGTATATGATTACATTTTTTTGGATGGAGGGGAACATTACCAGGCGTTGCCTTCTTGGATTTCTCCAGTTCGGTGGTAACCGCAACCAGCCGGGTCTGACACTTTTCCAGCTCTTGAGACAACAAGCTGTTCTTCTCTGTAAGTGCCTGATTATACAACAATCCTTAAATTAGTTGTATCAACTGCTTCAAGTCTAGGGGGCTACTGTTATATGATTACAAAGTCTATACAATGCGTACTTACCCGCATATCTTTCAAATACTGGTCCGTGGCTCTGGTAAGCCCGTCCCGAGCAGCTCGAATGTATGCATCAGCCGAGCTGAAGGCATTAAATGCCTCTTTTGTAAAACCGGGGTCGCGAAGAGCGGCCCTCCGGCACCGATGATTCATGGCGCTCTCCACTTCAGAGTTCGTGACGGACATATCATCTGAATCCTATGTAGAAGGACAATCCGGCATCACTCCCATGTCAGCCCCCGTCATTAGGGTAGGGTCTGGAACCTGACTGGTGGAGGCGTGACCGACGGTATCCCCGGACATTGTCCGGCGGACGCTCTTCCTGATAAGACGCAGCAGATGATGTTACAATTCGATGTGACGGCCAGGAGGCATATTTAAAAAGCCATACCTCTTCAATGAAGGTTTGGCCATGTTATCGTCTGCCTTCCTCTTCGACGACTTGTCCGGCGCGGGCGCCGCTCTCTTACGAAACGCCTCTGGTGTAGCATGGTGCGCCGAGCGCCTCCCCTTTTGAGCACGAGACAGTGCGGTGGGTGAGGTACAGTGAGGAAGCTCTTTCGGAGGAGATGTCTCCTGATTACTTACATGTGAGGCAGGAAGGAGGCCGGGATAGTCGGCCACGATGGGAACTACTGTGCCATCATAGCTTGCTTAGTAGAATACTCCCTCCTCAAGTTCTACAAATATGTCTGGATCCTCTTCGTATCCGGGGTCAAGGTCCCGGTTATGGTTCTCCGGCTGTGGAGCGGGGCTATAGATCCCCACTATAACCTTCCGCCATTCCTGTTGCAAATGGACGGGTTAATGTCAATTGAACATGACTCAGGGAGAGGATTGAGTAGAGTGGTGGGACTAAAACTCACCCAGCTAGGAGGATTGTACATAGAAAATCCTTCCCAGGGCGTGAGAAGAGTGAACTCCTCTTTCTCACCTTTATACAGATTAGCCAATATTGCGGCCAGGGCGGTAAGGGAATCCGGACCCTTTCATCCAGAGCGCGAGGCATCGTCTTCCCCATTGTAGTGCCACATGGGAAGCCCCCTGAATTAGAGCGGTTGAACACCTCCCGCTATGGAAGTGGCCATTACCTCGATTATTGATAATCCGGACTGGGCGAATGTCCTTATCTTGCCCATTAATTGTTGGACTTCCGCACTATCTTCCTCCTCGAGGCTCCAAGGGCGCCAGCTGTGGCATTTCTTCAATGGAGCACTGGTTAATTTGGGAAGGCCCATTCGGACTGGGTCAGGGAGAGCGACGTCCTCAATATAGAACCACTCTGAGGGCCACTCTTCGGACACCTTCTTCGGCGTGCTGGATAAGTATTCGGTCCCGGCTATGCGCCATATTTCGGCGCCGCCCACCTCAAATATAGATCCCTTTTGGGAGCGAGGGATGAGGTAGAATAGTTCCCTCCATAGCTCGAAGTGGGCCTCGCAGCCCAGGAATAGCTCGCAAAGAGCAACGTAGCCCGCGATGTGCAGAATGGAGCCTGTCGTGAGATTGTGCAGTTGGAGGCCGTAGTACTCCAGAATACCTCGGAGGAAAGGGTGGATTGGAAACCCGACGCCTCTTATTAGGAAGGATATAAAGCACACCCACTCCCCTTGGCTGGATTGGGGAAATTTTCCGCCAGGGCTTCGCCCGTAAAAGAGGTTAATCCTGCCCGAACGGGGACTAGATCCGCGGGAGGGGGGGAGGAATCCCTGTGTTGAAGCTTACTTAGCTGGTCGTGGGATACTGAGCATTTCCCCCAATCGCCTTTTTCGGAGCCATAGGGGCGGGAGGAAGAATTGGGAACGCTAGCCATGCTGGAATGGTTTCTCCTAGCAAGCTCTAAGGATTTTCCGCTCGATGTGGAATGGGATCTGAGATCCAGTCCCTTTAATATACTCCCTTCTTACATGGCCAGGGGGTTATGTGCAAAAAGTACTCCGACCTTTCCTGTTCGCTCGACACGTGGAAGCCGAAGCGGTGGAGGCGTAGAAGCCAATGGGTACGACATTAAATGGAAAGTCGAGTATGACTCTTCGGATCAGACGCTTTGAAGTGTTCGGAGAAAGAACCCGCCTTGGAATGCCGAAGACTATCAGCGCGCCGGATACATCGTCATTGAAGCCTGGTTCGGAGGCTAATGAGATTGTGCAACTCCCGGATACCGTAGGAATACTTTCGGTGTGCCAAACGTCACAACGTAACTGGGTGGCTATAAAGGTGCACTACGGGTATCTCCGAAAGTGTCTGTTGGGTTGGCACGAATCGAGACTGGGATTTGTCACTCCGTGTGACGGAGAGGTATCTCTGGGCCCACTCGGTAGGACATCATCATAATGTGCACAATGTGATCAAGGAGTTGATCACGGGATGATGTGTTACGGAACGAGTAAAGAGACTTGCCGGTAACGAGATTGAACAAGGTATCGAGATACCGACGATCAAATCTCGGGCAAGTACTATACCGCTAGACAAAGGGAATTGTATACGGGATTGATCGAATCCTCGACATCGTGGTTCATCCGATGAGATCATCGTGGAACATGTGGGAACCAACATCGGTATCCAGATCCCGCTGTTGGTTATTGACAGGAGAACGTCTCGGTCATGTCTGCATGGTTCCCGAACCCGTAGGGTCTACACACTTAAGGTTCGATGACGCTAGGGTTATAAAGGAAGTTTGTATGTGGTTACCGAATGTTGTTCGGAGTCCCGGATGAGATCCCGGACGTGACGAGGAGTTCCAGAATGGTCCGGAGGTAAAGATTTATATATAGGAAGTATGGTTTTGGCCACCGGAAGAGTTCTGGGCATCACCGGTAGTGTACCGGGACCACCGGAGGTGTCCGGGGGTCCACCAAGTGGGGCCACCAGCCCCAGAAGGTTGCGTGGGCCAAGTGTGGGAGGGGACCAGCCCCAGGTGGGCTGGTGCGCCCCCCCACCAAGGCCCAAGGCGCCTCCTAGAGGGGAAGGGGGCAAACCCTAGGGCAGATGGGCCCTAAGGCCCACCCCTGGTGCGCCTCCCCCTCCCCCCCCTTGGCCGCAACCCTAGATGGGTTTTGGGGCTGCCGCCACCCCTAGGGAGGGAACCCTAGATGGGGGCGCAGCCCCTCCCCTCCCCCTATATATTCTTGAGGTTTTGGGGCTGCCCAACATACGATTCGATCTCCCTCTTCGCGCAGCCCTACTTCTCCCCCTCCTCCTCTCTCGCGATGCTTGGCGAAGCCCTGCAGGATTGCCACGCTCCTCCACCACCACCACGCCGTTGTGCTGATGCTGGATGGAGTCTTCCTCAACCTCTCCCTCTCTCCTTGCTGGATCAAGGCATGGGAGACGTCACCGGGCTGTATGTGTGTTGAACGCGGAGGTGCCGTCCGTTCGGCACTTGGTCATCGGTGAATTGGATCACGACGAGTACGACTCCATCAACCTCGTTCACTTGAACGCTTCCACTTAGCGATCTACAAGGGTATGTAGATGCACTCTTATTCCCCTCGTTGCTGGTTTCTCCATAGATAGATCTTGGTGACACGTAGGAAAATTTTGAATTTCTGTTACGTTCCCCAACACATACAGGCTAGACATCTAGGGTTTAGCCATTACGATCTCGAGGTAGATCGACTCTTGTAATGCTCATATTCATCAAGATCAATCAAGCAGGAAGTAGGGAATTACCTCCAACAAGAGGGCCCGAACCTGGGTAAACATCGTGTCCCCTATCTCCTGTTACCGTCGACCTTAGACGCATAGTTCGGGACCCCCTACCCGAGATCCGCCGGTTTTGACACCGACAACCGTTGCAGAGAACTTGTCTAGGTTATAAAACGTTCTTGATGACCCACTGCCTATTGATGATAGCTTTCCTGATGAGCAATTAGTTGTCATAAATGCTTCTCATAATACTCCATGGTATGCTGATTATGCTAATTACATTGTTGCTAAATTTATACCACCTAGTTCCACATACCAGCAAAAGAAAAAGGTTTTCTATGATTTAAGAAATTACTTTTGGGATGACCCCACCTTTATAAAGAAGGAGTAGATGGTGTTATTAGACGTTGTGTACCTGAGCATGAATAGGAACAGATCCTACGCAAGTGCCACTCCGAGGCCTACGGAGGACACCACGCTGGAGATAGAACTGCACATAAGGTATTGCAATCTTGTTTTTATTAGCCTAATCTCTTAAAGGATGCTCGTAAGTTTGTCTTGTCTAGTGATGAATGCCAGAGAATTGGCCATATTAGTAGACGTCAGGAAATGCCTATGAATTATTCACTTGTTATTGAACCACTTGATGCTTGGGGCTTTGATTATATGGGACCTTTTCCTTCCTCTAATGGGTATACAGATATTTTAGTTGTTGTTGATTATGTTACTAAGTGGGTAGAAGCTATTCCAACTAGCAGAGCTGATCATAACACTTCTATTAAGATGCTTAAAGAAGTTATTTTCCCAAGGCTTGGAGTCCCAAGATATTTGATGACTGATGTGAAGGAAATATGCGCTAGAGGCAATAATAAAGTTGTTATTTATATTTCCTTGTATCATGATAAATGTTTATTATTCATGCTAGAATTGTATTAACCGGAAACTTAGTGCATGTGTGAATACATATACAAATAGAGTGTCCCTAGTATGTCTCTACCAGACTAACTCGTTAATCAAATATGGTTAAGTTTCCTAGCCATAGACATGTGTTGTCATTTGATGAACGGGATCACATCATTAGAGAATGATGTGATGGACAAGACCCATCCATTAGCTTAGCACTATGATCGTTTAGTTTATTGCTATTGCTTTCTTCATGACTTATACATGTTCCTATGACTATGAGATTGTGCAACTCCCGAATACCGGAGGAACACTTAGTGTGCTATCAAACCTCACAACGTAACTGGGTGATTATAAAGATGCTCTACAGGTGTCTCCGATGGTGTTTGTTGAGTTGGCATAGATCGAGATTAGGATTTGTCACTCTGATTGTCGGAGAGGTATCTCTGGGCCCTCTCGGTAATGCACATAACTATAAGCCTTGCAAGCAATGTGACTAATGAGTTAGTTGCGGGATGATGCATTACGAAACGAGTAAAGAGACTTGCCGGTAATGAGATTGAACTAGGTATGGTGATACCGACGATCTAATCTCGGGCAAGTAACATACCGATGACAAAGGCAACAACGTATGTTGTTATGCGGTTTGACCGATAAAGATCTTCGTAGAATATGCATAGGAGCCAATATGAGCATCCAGGTTCCGCTATTGGTTATTGACCGGAGATGTGTCTTGTCATGTCTACATAGTTCTCGAACCCGTAGGGTCCGCACGCTTAACGTTCGATGACGATTTGTATTATGAGTTTATGTGATTTGATGACCGAAGGTTGTTCGGAGTCCCGGATAAGATCACGGACATGATGAGGAGTCTCGAAATGGTCGAGACATAAAGATTGATGGGCAGATTGATATATTGGACCATGTTATTCAGACACCGGAAGTGTTCCAGATGGTTTTGGGTAAAACCGGAGTGCCAGAGGGGTTACCGGAATCCCCGGGGGAACTAATGGGCCACCATGGGTCTTAGTGGAGAGAGAGGAGGGCAGCTAGGGCAGGCCGTGCCCCCTTGGAGTCTGAATAGGACAAGGGAAGGGGGGCTCCGCCCCCTTTCCTACTCCCTCTCCCTCTCCTTCCTTCCCCCTCTCTCCCTCTTGGTGGAATCCTACTAGGACTTGGAGTCCTAGAAGGACTCCCCTCCTTGGGCGCGCCCCCTAGGGCCGACCGGCCTCCTCCTACCCTCCTTTATATACGGGGGAAGGGGGCACCCCATAGACACACAAGTTGATCTTTTTGCTGTGTGCGGTGCCCCCCTCCACAGAAACACACCTCGGTCAAATCGTCGTAGTGCTTAGACGAAGCCCTGCGCTGGTAACTTCATCATCACCGTCACCACGCCGTCGTGCTGATGAAACTCTCCCTTGGCCTCAACTGGATCAAGAGTTCGAGGGACGTCACCGAGCTAAACGTGTGCAGATCACGGAGATGCCGTGCGTTCGGTACTTGGATCGGTTGGATCACAAAGACGTTCGACTACATCAACCGCGTTACTAAACGCTTCCGCTTTCGGTCTATGAGGGTACATGGACACACTCTCCACGCTCGTTGCTATGCTTCTCCTAGATAGATCTTGCGTGTTCGTTGGAATTTTTTTGAAATACTATGTTCCCCAACATGATGGTGGTTCACATTTTATTCATGGTGCTTTCCGTAAAATGCTTGCTAAGTATGATGTTGACCATAGAATTGCATCTCCATATCACCCTCAGTCTAGCGCTCAAGTAGAATTGAGCAATAGAGAGATTAAATTGATTTTGCAAAAGACTGTTAATAGGTCTAGAAAGAATTGGTCTAAGAAACTTGATGATGCATTTTGGGCTTATAGAACTGCTTATAAGAATCCTATGGGTATGTCTCCGTATAAAATGGTTTATGGAAAAGCATGTCACTTACCTCTTGAACTAGAGCATAAAGCTTATTGGTCAATCAAAGAGCTCAACTATGATCTCAAACTTGCCGGTGAGAAGAGGTTATTTGACATTAGCTCACTTGATGAATGGAGAACCCAAGCCTATGAGAATGCCAAGTTGTTTAAAGAAAAGGTTAAAAGATGGCATGACAAACAGATACAAAAGCGTGAGTTTATTATAGGTGATCATGGTTTGCTATACAACTCTCGTTTAAGATTTTTTGTAGGAAAGCTTCTCTCTAAATGGGAAGGTCCTTACATTATCGAGGAGGTCTATCGTTCCGGTGCCATCAAAATCAACAACGCCGAAGGCACAAATCCGAAGGTGGTAAACGGTAAAATAATCAAACATTATATCTCAGGCGCTCCCATAAATGTTGAGACCAATATAATTAATACCATAACACCGGAGAAGTACATAAGGGATACTTTCCAGAATGTTTCAGACTCCGAAAAGGAATAGGTATGTGGTACGGTAAGTAAACCGACTCCAAAACTGTTCTTATGGCATTTTTTCTCTGTTTTGGAATATTTAAAAAATTAGGAAAACTAAAAGTAGTTCAAAAGATGCACGAGGAGACCACAAGGGTGGAGGGCACGGCCCCTTGCCTTGTGGCCACCTCGTGTGCCCTCCGGACTCCGTTTTGTTGCACAATTCTTCGTTTGGTCGGTAAAAAATCATTATATAATCTCCCGAAGGTTTTGACCACCGTACCACGATAAATCCTCTGTTCTTGTTTCGAGCTGTTTTCTGCCAGAGTTTTCAAGGCCAGGCATCATGTCTTCTCCCTCCTCCAACAATGGGGGTGACGATGCTTGGCTAATGAAGATAGAGATGAAGAGAGAAGAACTTGGGGAAACCAACGAGGGTGATAAGATCAAGAAGGTCGCGGGAGATCAAGTTCCGGCAGCAGAAGAAGAAGACATCCTTCAACCATACTACAATCATCTTACCCCTACTGAAATTGAAGCTTTTAAGATCATTGAAATAGTTTGTGTGCAAAATAAATATCTCACTCGTGAAAATATTCTGTTGCAAGAGCATATCATCACCCTCTAGAGCATCATTCATAGATTGGAGTAGCTCGTGCGCTCGAAGTGTGGCACTACTTCATCAACAACGCCATCATCACCATCGCCGAAGAAAGGGATCTAAATACATGGGTATGGGCACTCCCCTTGGCAACTGCCAAGCTTGGGGGAGGGCCCCCGGTATCGTATCACCATCACACCTTTACCTTTATTAGTTTCCTTAGTTCGATCCTTTTGGTTATATCTTGATCTAGTAGAATAAAGTTTTAGTATGATCTAGCTTTGAGTTTTGTTTCGAGATCTATCTATCTAATCGAGTCCATGAGTTATATATAATAAAGAGTAGTTTTGAGTTGAGGGCTTTAATTTCTTGCTATGATCTTGAGGGAATTAAATAAAAGAAAGGAATAAAAAGATCATATATTGATCTTATGGAGAGTAATGACTTCACATATAAAGAGTATGATGAATAAAAGTTGTTGAGAGTTGACAAGCATAGTTTTAGTCATTGTTGCAATTAATAGGAAGTAATAAAGAAAGAGAGGCTTCACATATAAATATAATATCTTGGACATCTTTTGTAATTGTGAGCACTTATTAAAATATGACATGCCAAAAAGTTGATGTTGGACAAGGAAGACAACATACTGGGTTATGTTTTCTTATTTCTGAATAGAAGTTATATTGTCATGGATCTTCCAACAAGTTGAGCTTGCCTTTTCTATCTTATGCTAGCCAAATTCTTTGCACCAAGTAGCGATACTGCTTGTGCCTCCAAACATCCCTTAAACCAGTTTTTCCATGAGAGTCCACCATACCGACCTATGGATTGAGTAAGATCCTTCAAGTAAGTTGTCATCGGTGCAAGCACTAAAAACTGCTCTCTAAATATGTATGATCGATTAGTGTGAAGAAAAGAAGCTTTATACGAACTTGTGATATGGAAGAAATAAAAGCGACATACTACATAATAAAGTTCTTTATCACAAGCGGCAATATAAAGTGACGTTCTTTTGCATTAAGATTTTGTGCATCCAACCATAAAAGCGCATGACAACTTCTGCTTCCCTCTGCGAAGGGCCTATCTTTTACTTTCATCTTCTACCCTTATACAAGAGTCATGGTGATCTTCACCTTTCCTTTTCACACTTTTTCTTTTGGCAAGCACTATGTGTTGGAGAGATCCATACATATATATATATATATATATATATATATATATATATATATATATATATATATATATATATATATATACTTGGATGTAGGTTATCATAAAGTATTATTATTGACACTACCCTTGAGATAAAAGGTTAGGAGGCGAAACTATAAGCCACTACTAGGGAAAACCCTAGTAGTAGCGTTGGTTCCAGCGCTACCACTAAGGCGCTACAACTAACTAGTAGCAGTAGTGCTGAAAAGGGAGCGCTACTGCTATACCTAGTTAGCAGTAGCGCTCTCCTTTGGGCAGCGCTACTACTACTTGTATGTAGCAGTAGCGCTTGATCTAAAAAGCGCTGCTGCTAAATTTTCATGTATTTTTTAAAATACAACTTATTTTCATTGTGTGGTTTTATATACAGTACTTTCATCATATGATTTTATGACCATGATTACTTATTATATATAACAGTGGATGAAATGAACGTGGAGTAGATTCAAGTGGAGGCAAATTGCCTCCACTTGAATCTACTCCACGTTCATTTCATCCACTGTTATATATAATAAGTAATCATGCTCACATAACAACTTAGCATCATGCATCATCGATCATAATAATAAATAACTCATCATTGGTATCATAATAACAAGTCATACTCATCATCATCGATCATACAACTTCTACTCGATACCACATCCTACTTAGTTGTTCTTAGCACATGATCATGAATATTATTAACTAGGACCTACTACCTTCTCTTAGGTAAAATAGCATAAAACAAGATAGGCCCTGACTCTCCATTATGGAGAATGGAGATTATCATGTCTTCAATTCTTGCCTTTCGCACAATGTTACTTCCAAGTACCTCCTTATGACTGTCCATACATTTTTTCCATTCTTTGATTTTCAAGTCTCCACTTCTTTTAGAAATCTGATATGGATAGGTGAGATTCGTAGGATGACCTGGCCGTATGTTCAAAACATCAAGGCGACCATTCTGATACATCAGATGAGGCACACAATCATTCGGAATTTTCTGTTGAAAAACATACTAATAACTTTGTAGTTAGCATTGTAGTTAAGTTTTAAAAGAATTTATGCAAAAGATGCACAGATGTAGTAATACTAAAAAATCTTACCACAACATCTCCATGGATGTTACCCTAGTTCAACACGTGCACTAGTGGCACGTATTGACCATAATGTGGAGGATTTTTATAATAGATATTATAATTCTCAAGATCAGTACAAAATGCGACCAAATGATTTTTCTCTTGATAAGTTAACTCAGAGCCATCGATGTAGTACGTTCTATCTACCATGTTCCGCACATTGTTTGAACAATGAAAAGAAGCTATCAATGGAAATAAGCTGTCAGCTATTTTGAAATGAACAATATAAATTAGTTAATAACTATGTTTGAGAAACTCACGTAGCGGTAGAACTGGAAGCGTATCAACAAGGACCCAAATGTCCACAATGTCTTGGTCGATGTCAGGATCACCAAGATCCATGGTGACAAGCATACCCTCATAAAAACCATACATCTTGCAAAGTGCTTCCCAATTTTTGCAACCAAAATGGGTTACGCTCTCAGAATTATACAGATTTACTTCAAAATCCATACCATGATGAGTCCTTAGGTGAATTTTCCTTGTTTCGAAATTTTCATGGTCTTCAAAATCCATCCTCTCCAAGACATAGCGTCTTGCATGGCATGGGATAAGCTACTCGAATTGTAAAAGATGAAAATTACACGTTGAAATAGTTGAGGTCATGCTTAATTACGAAAAAACACTTGTCGTCCTTGCATACCGTTTGAACATCAAAGGATCCTCGAGCTTAATGCAGAAGCACCGATCTTCATCAAGGTGAGGCCTGTCGCACAGACCTCGACCGTCGTTGCACCAGCTGCACTCCCCCGGGAGACTTTCGTCGTCCGATGACGACATTTCCTACGTTCATAATTCAAAGATTAAACTTGTACAATTCAATATATGTACTACAAAAATTAAATTAGATCGTTCTTATTCATCACGGGTTGACTATCGGTCTGTCGAGTCTTTTTCTTGAAAACTCTCAGCTCGCGTGGTGTATACATTCGACCGTTGGTGATGGTAGCTCCTCCTTTCGTTCCCGAGTGCATTACACCAAAATGTCTTGCACACGGGAACGAAGGAGAAGCGACCCCCAGGATTTTTCGTCCTCTCATATGTGGTGGAGACTCTCACACACTGATTTCTCTCGGACATTTGCGACCGTCGATGATGGTCGTTACTCCTTCTTCCCCTAGTGCATAACAAAGGTCTAGCACCCGTAGAAGAAGGAGAAACGACCCCCACGGCAACAGACGGGCTTCTTCCTCCTCTCTCATATATGGTGGATACACTCCCTCGCTGATTTTTCGACCTTCGGTGATGGAGCCTTGACAGACTTAAAGTCAACCCGAAATGTCATTTAATTATTTTTCGAGAAAATTCAGGCCACTCGATATTTCGTACATATTCTAGTACAAGTCATGCCAGAATTCACGGGAAAATCCGGCATGACCTTTGCTAAAAAAGGACATATCGAGCGCCTAAAATTTGCCGGAACGGAAATTAATCAACACTCCGGCAAAACATAGGTCACTATAGGAGGTGTAACCTGCAAACATGGCCGGCCACTTGGGCAAGCACATATCCTATTTGAGCAACACAAGATATACATGTTTATATCTACATCATATAAGCATTCAATAAGCAAAACCAAATCGTAAAATAAATTATTATTCAAATTAGCATGCATTCAATAAGAAAAACTACATCATCTCTTGTGTTTGTACATCGTCGAATATTATCACTAATACACCTCGAATAGTATCATATATATAGCATCGCTAATACAACTAGAACCGTAGCGCCCGACGGGTATCAGTGCGGGCGATGTACACCCAAAGAGAAGGAACCATCACAAGATCATAGCTCCAGTGAGATCCCTGAAGAACCTGCCAGGTATTGTCAAACCTGCCCTCCAACGCAAGCATGTAGCGACGGACATGCTCGTCCTCCTCGTTGACACGGTAACGTACCACCTCCGCGGTGTCCGAAAGCCTCGGCACCATCACTGGCCCATGCGACCGCCACCAAGGATTGTTCAGGTCAACAACGGGCTGGCTCCTCACCAAGCTGCGCCCCCGGAAGGTAGCACCTCCTAGTACCAGCCCGGTGGATCCCAGTCCCGGACATGGCCCCTCTGATCAAGTTGGCCACCTCCACCAAGTCGACGACGAGGATGCGGGATAGGCATCGTCGACGTCGATGCGGGAATAATTGTTTTAACTAAAAAAATAACAACAGATGTGACACCTAAGCCACCTAAATTCTATTAACTACACCTAATTAAAAACCTACATTTTAAACATGCTTCGATCATAACTAGGGTTCATACTATGTTATTCTAAGATTAAACACCTAAAATACCTAAATTAATATAACCACATGGGGTGGCTGGTCTCACCTCAATCGAGGTCGGAGGGGGTCGGTGACGGGGACGGCGGCGGGGATTATGCAGGGGCTCCTTGATCTCTGCAAAAACAAAATATAAACAAAAACATTATTATCGTCATCTTAGGACTTAGTGAAACTCCATAAGCTACATTGAATTATTCTATTCAAATTTACTTATAATTTCCTATTCTTTTCAAATTTTCTAAAAAAATCCTATTCTATTCAAAAGACCTACATTTACTTATTTTTTCAATTTCATAATTTATTCTTTTCAAATTACTTATTCAAAATTTCTAAAATTTTCCTATTCCATTAAAAAACCTACATTTACTTATTTTATTCTAATTACTTATTCAAATTTTCTAAAAAGAAAATATACTAAAAACCTACATTTACTAAAAACAAAAACAAAAACAAAAACTAAAACAGAAAGGGGAAGGGGGAGGTGGGAGGAGGCCAGGAGGAGGAGGGAAAGGAGGAGGGGAAGGAGGAGAAAGGAGGAGGGGGGGAGGAGGAGAGAGCAGGAGAGGGAGGAGGGAGGAGGAGGAGGAGGACGGGGCCACCAGAGAGGGAGGAGGAGGATGGGAGGGGGCCGCCGGCGGAGAGGGAGGAGAGAAGATGGCCGCGGGAGGAGGAAGAGATGAGGGCGGCGAGAGGAGGAGGAGGGAGGGAGGAAGGGGAGGGAGGCGAGAGGAGGAGGGAGGGAGGGAGGCAGCACCTTGGGGGCGACGGCGGTGACGACGTTCGGCGAGTGGAGATGAGAGTGTGTGAGGGAGAGTGAGGGACGCGCGCGGCATGGATAAGATACCCGTAGTAGTAGCGCTTGTCCGTAAACAGCACTACTGCTACGATCATTAGCAGTAGCGTTTTCCCCTAACCAGCGCCACTACTAAGGCTATATTTATCAATAGCGTTGATATGGGAAAAAGCGCTATTGCTAAGATGCATAGTAGTAGCGCTTTCAAAAAGCGAGCGCTACCACTATCCCTAGCATACCTGGAACGGTCTGTCAATTGTAGTAGTAGCGCGTTTTATAGGTTTAGTGCTGCTGCTATGCTCATAGTAGCAGCGCCCATGCTGCCGAAGCGCTCCTGCTATGTAGCAGCAGCGCTTTCCTTGAACAAGCGCTACTGGTGAACTCCTGTGTATAAGCATTTCCCAAGTAGTGAGCCCCTATCTTTCTCCGTGTCCGATTGAGGCTTTGAAACCATAAATATCGCGTGAGTGTTAGCAATTACAAAATACTAAATGATAGTTGAGTATGTGGACTTGCTGAAAAGCTCTTGAATTGACTCTTTCCGATGTTATGATAAATTGCAATTGCTTCGATGACTGAGATCATACTTGTTAGTTTTCAATGAAGTTTCTGATCTATACTCTACCTTGTGAATGAATTGTTACTTTAGCGTAAGAAATTATATGACATTATATGTTGATGTTCTAAATATGATCATGATGCCCTCATGTTCGTATTTTATTTTATCGACACCTCTATCTCTAAACATGTGGACATATTTTTCGATTTCGGCTTTCGCTTGAGGATAAGCGAGGTCTAAGCTTGGGGGAGTTGATACGTCCATTTTGCATCATGTTTTTATATCGATATTTATGGCATTATGGGCTGTTATAACACATTATGGTACAATACTTATGCCTTTTCTCTCTTATCTTATAAGGTTTACATGAAAAGGGAAAGTGTCGGTAGCTGGAATTCTGGACTAGAAAAGGAGCAAATATTAGAGACCTAGGCCGCGTTTGGCTCCTCTCCGCTCCCTCCACTCTGCTCCGGAGCGGATGAGCCTCTAGCTCATTTTTACGGAGCGGCCTAAACTGAGCTCCACAACTCTGCGGAGTCAGAGCGGATGGGATGGATTCCGAACACGGCCCTTGAGGTGAGTACGTTGGGAGGCGAAACTATAAGCCCCTATCTTTCTATGTGTCCGGTTGAGAGGTTTTGCGCATGTGTACGCGGTGAGTGTTAGAAATCACAGAAGACTATATGATGGTTGAGTATGTGGACTTGCCTAAAGGCTCCGACACGTGACCCTTCCTGAAAAGATGATGAATTGTAGTTGCAAAGTTGACTGAGAACATAGTTTATTGGTTTCTAATAGAATTTTTGCTTTGTACTTCGATTGTGTGATGAATTGTTGCTTATTCATGAGATGTATATGATAAAAGTTCTATGATAAAAGTCTTATGTTTAAATTTGTTGCTGTTATAATAATCAACATGATGCTTCTATGTCCGTATTTTGTTTTTATTGACACCTCTCTCTCAAAGCATGTGGACATGTTTTTTGATTTCGGTTTTCGCTTGAGGACAAGCGAGGTCTAAGCTTGGGGGAGTTGATACGTCCATTTTGCATCATGTTTTCTTACTGTTATTTATAAAGTTTTTATCCATAATAATGCTTTTTTCAGAATTCCGGTAGCTGGAAATCTGCACCTGGAAAAGCTACGTCAGGCTCCTATTCCGCACAACTCCAAACAAGCTGAAACTTCACGGAGATTTTTTATGGAATATTTAATAATTATTGGAGCAAATAACTACCTGAGGGGGCCCACCAGGTGGGCACAACCCACCTGGGCATGCCAGGGAGCCCAGGTGCGCCCTGGTGGGTTGTTCCCTCCTCGACCCACCTTCGGTGCCCATCTTCTGGTATATAGGTCATTTTGACCTAGAAGAAATAAAGGGAGGGCTTTCGGGATGGAGCGCCGCCGTCTCGAGGCAGAACTTGGGCAGGAGCACTTTTGCCCTCCGGTGGAGCGATTCCGCGAGGGGAACTTCCCTCCCGGAGGGGGAAATCATCGTCATCATCATCACCAACAACTCTCCCATCTTGGGAAGGGCAATCTCCATCAACATCTTCAACAGCACCATCTCATCTCAAACCCTAGTTCATCTCTTGTGTTCAATCTTGTTACCGGAACTATAGATTGGTGCTTGTGGGTGACTAGTAGTGTTGATTACATCTTGTAGTTGATTACTATATGGTTTATTTGGTAGAAGATTATATGTTCAGATCCAGTATGCTATTTAATACTCCTCTGATCATGACCATGTTTATCATTTGTGAGTAGTTACTTTTGTTCTTGAGGTCACATGAGAAATCATGTTGCAAGTAATCATGTGAATTTGATATGTGTTCGATATTTTGATAGTATGCATGTTGTGATTTCGTTAGTGGTGTCATGTGAACATTGACTACATGACACTTCACCATATTTGGGCCTAAGAGAATGCATTGTGGAGTAGCAATTAGATGATGGGTTTCGAGATTGACAGAAGCTTAAACCCCAGTTTATGCTCTCTTCCGTAAGGGACCGATTGGATTCAAAAATTTAATGCTATGGTTAGAATTTATTCTTAATACTTTTCTCGTAGTTGCGGATGCTTGCGGGAGGGTCAATCATAAGTAGGGGGGTTGTTCAAGTAAGAACAACACCTAAGCATTGGTCCACCCACATATCAAATTATCAAAATAGCGAACACAAATCGAACCAACATGATGAAAGTGACTAGATGAAGATCCAGTGTACCCTCAAGAACGCTTTGCTTATCATAAGAGAACGTTTTGGCATGTCCTTTGCCTCAAAAGGATTGGGCTACCTTGCTGCATTTTTGCTACTACTATCGTTACTTGCTCGTTATAAATTATCTTGCTAACAAACTACTTCACTACTTACAATTTCAGCACTTGCAAAGATTACCTTACGGAAAACTACTTGTCATTTCCTTCTGCTCCTCGTTGGGTTCGACAGTTTTACTTATCGAAAAGAGCTACAATTGATCCCCTATACTTGTGGGTCATCACCTCCATGCCCGCCTCTCCTCCGATGTGCTGGCTTTTGTCAGTGTTAGAGTCTTCTGCATCATCATTGACTCCTCAATATCCTTTCGAACAGTCGGATACATGTCCGGCCTCAACCTTTCATACAATTCATTCTGCTTCATTTCACTCCTCGCTTTTTACCCAACAAGGTTGATTACTAGTAAAGGTTACCGAAAGCCCATTGAGTCACCCATCAAAAGAAGATGGGAAGACATAAGTGATGAACGTACTTGGATCGAGGATAGTCCCCTAGAAGTGCATGTTGTCAAACCACAAGATCGTCACTATGGTGTCGAGGAAAGATTCCAACTCTACGAAGAACCAAACCAGGAAAAGCAAGAGGTTACACTAACATAAACTAATCATATACGAATAATTGACTCTGCATGGACAAAAACCTTTGTGGCTCTATGGCACCGCCAAAGAAAGAACCGGAGTAATTTTATTCACAAAAACCCACAAGAACCACTATATGTTGATGAAGATCATGAAATTCTTGACGATGAGATCCCCATCTCTTAGCGCCAAGATGACAACCGGAGGCAAAGGGACCGAAGGTATCCTGGCGGCAGTATCTGTTTGTCGAAGCCTAGAGGAAACCACACCACTCTTTGAAGCAGAAATAACACTCCAAGATAGCGCATGAGCTTCCCTGTGCGATCATATTCTTTCGTGCCTGAAGCAAGTTTCCTCAAATGCTTTATTGCGAGCCGGTTTTTCATGCACAAATTGAGTATCTGATCCTCTAGTACCATCTTGAATTGAGGTGATTGCTCTCAGGCAATCACTAGCCACGCGTGCTTGGCTCACAAGATGGCCGTTTGCAAGTGACAGTGCCTCTCGATAGACAAGTGACTCTAGTGTTTCAGGATCCATCATGCCTTCAAATGTAATTGTGGAGGCTACTTCAAGATATCGTTGGTACTGCGAGTAACGTTTGTCATGGCTTTTTTTATCATCGTTCTTCTGAGTCGCAACATCCACGTTGCATTTTACCTAGCCTGTAGGAGGCAGGATCCAGGACAGTGCATGACAGCGAGTGGATAGGAGTGTTGATACCATTCATATTGAAGAGCATGTATAAGCCCCGAGTAAACATAATCATTTGATACCCGTGACGGCTAGGGTATGAACGTTTGGCTTGCCCACCGTTTATCAATCTCGTTAATTCCTTGAGGAACCAGCTGTTAATCGATCAATCATTCAACCAATTTTTTCCTTCTATACCGGTTGATTTTTTTCCTCTAAAAATATCGATGAAATTTTGAAAATGTTCAAATTTTTTGAAGAAATCTTCCAAATAAAAGAATGTTAATAACCTTTCAGAAATATTAATGAATTTCGAAAATGTTCCATTTTTTAGAAATTCATGATTTTAAAATATATTCAGGAATTTTATAATTTTTTTAGCGAATTTAAAGGTTCTTCACAAAAAAAAATAACATAATTCAAAATTCTGAATAAGGAAAAAAATAAAATTAACCCTGAAGGAAAATGAGTAGAGAAAATAAAACAGGCCGGAACATTTTTTGTATTTTTGAGTGATCAGACAGGAACCTTCTAAAACCAGAAGAAGAAACAAAGAAAATCCTCATGTGGACTGACCCATTATGCGCAGCGGCGCATTGTGGGCGCCTCTTTGTCTCGCTTCACGCGAGACAGAGGGAAAGACTCGCCTACCTGGAGGTGTAAGATGTGCCGGCCCAGGCGTATGGAAGGCCAGAGCCTCATTTTTTTGCCTTTTATTTTCTTGCATTTTTGTATTCGTTTTTTGCACTATTTTCTTATTTTGTTTTATACCTTCAGTTAGGATAAAAATGCATATTACATAAAATACATCACATAAAAATGTTAATCAAGCATTAAAATATTAAATGTGTATAGAGTAAATCTTTCTCGTGTATACAAAAAAAATATAAAGTGAAATTTGACTATGTATTGAGAAAAATTTAATCAAGCATTTGAAAAATGTTAAACAAGTATTTGAAAAAAAATATCTATAGAAAAAAATATTAACCATGTATTAAGAACATGTTAATCTTGTATCTGAAAAAATCTAAATAAAGAATTTGGAAAGTTAAATTTGTATAAAAAATGTTGACCGCGTGTTTAACATTTAATATTATACTTGAAAAATGCTACTGAAGCATTTGGAAAAAAGCTAAATATGTATAGAGAAATTGTTGATAATGTAATTAATTGATATTAATCTTGTATTTGAAAAATATTAATCAAGCATTTGATTTTTTTAAATGTGTACAGAAAAAATGACGACCATGTATTAAAAAATGCTTAACTTGTACATGAATTGCAAAACGTTAAACGTGTATATAAAAAATATTTCTGATGTAGACAAAAAAATGTTGAATTTGTACTGAAAATAGAAAAAAACCGAAAAAACACAAAAGCAAGAAAAACCGAAGAAACTCGAGGAAAACCAGAAAAAATGTAGAAAAGAAGAAGAAAAAAACTAGTGAAAACCGAGGAAAAAACAAAGAAAACACAAAAAAACCAATGAAGATCCTTGAATAAACAAATAAAATCGTAAGACCCATGAAAAATTGAAGAGTAATGGTCAAAAAACAAAGAAAAACAGAAAACCAAAGAAAAACCAAGGGGAAACCAACGCAGCGAAAAAACACAACGAAGATGATTGAAACCGGTGAACGAAAAACCCCGGCAAATATGGCCCAACCCAGTGGCTACAGATGGCAGACGGAAGGAGCACTTGCACTAAGCAAGATATGGCCCAGTTCTTTTGGCCGATTCTTCCAGAATCTTGAGAATTGGGCCTCCGTCAGCTTCTCCCAAAATCTTGATCCCATATTTTTTTACAATCCTAACTAGTTAGGATATAAACATGTAGGATTGTCATAATAAAATATGGGTTCAAGATTCTGAAAGAAGCTGGGTGGAGGGTCGATTATCAAGATTCTGGGAGAATCTGCCAAAAGAGCTGGGCTATAGTCGCTGCGCTGGTGAAGAGACATAGGTGATGGTGACAGGGAGTAGACGCGCACCTCCTTCTCCAACCCACACGTGGTTTTGGGCTGGCCCATGTGCGGGCGGGACTCCCCTGTTCTTAAAATTCGTTTTTTCTTGCTTTTCCATTTTGTTTTTTCTTTACAAGAGTTTAGGATTTCAAAAAGATTCAAAATTCAAAAACTAAATTTAATAATAATAAAATGTTCATGATGTTGAAAGATAATTGGAAAATCAGAAGATGTCTGCAAATAAAAAATAATGTCCATTATTTTGAAAAAATGTTCGCATATTAAAAAAAATTAATGATCAAAAAAATATTCTGGGAAATTAAAAATATTCATGACTTTGAAAAAATATTTTCTTATTTAGAAAATGTCCGTGAATCTGAAAAAATGTAGACATAGTCAAGATATGTTCATGAAAAACTTGGAAAATGTTCAAAAAAAATTTAATCTAAAACAATACCCTAAATGTGAAAAATGTTCGCCGAGTCAAAAAAAAGTTCAGAAGTTTCCAAAAAAATTCTTGAGTTTGTAAAAAATGTTCGTTAATTTGTAAAAGATGTTCATGGTTTCAAAACAATGTTCATGTATTTGAAGATGTTTGCAAAGTGAAAAATTTTAAAATACAAAAAGGAAAATGAAACAGAAGAAGAAAAGAAAAGACGAACATGGCAAAAGAAAAATAAATGACAAAAATGGGAAAAGAAAAATAAGATGAAAAAAAAGGAAAAGCAGAAAAGAAAAACAAAAAAGGAAAATAAACAAATCACCGTGCAAAAACGAAGGAAAACTGGTTTAGGGAAGGGGGTGCCAGGTGATAGTACAAATTATCTATGTATGAACTGTATCGTAGTGCCTCCGTTATAAAGTACATACCGTAAAAAAATAAAAAAAATAAGTACATACATAGGCGGTGAGGTACAGAGGATGACACGAAGCGGCAAGGCAGCTGTGTTTTTTTTTTTTGCGGGGTTAAAAGAATTTCATTGCTCAACTGTTGGAATATTCGTTCCTACATAGCAGAGGAACGTCTGCAGGTCCAGAGCGCAACCAAACTGCAGTTCGGCCCTCCGATCGTCCGAAAGCAGCAAGTGTGTGGCTAACAACGTTCTGATTCCTACTTACATGAGCAATAGAGATATCCCTTTCACCAAAGAGCCTTTTAATAACAAAATCCGACACATTGGCAATAGCTGTAGATGTAAATTGTTTGTGTTTTTCGGAAGACTGAACTATGTAGAAGAAACATAGCTATTCCCAGATCACTGGTCTCACCGGCATTGACACCAGAAGAAGCAAGCTACTGGGCTACGAGCTACTATCAACTACCGTATGCGCTAATATCTAATATCAAGTTTTGTCTACAGATGTTGCTTCGACGATCAGAGGGAAGCTATATATGGTGTGTTCATAAGATGTGATCGCACGCAGCAATAGTCTTTTACCCAACCTGCATAGCTATTCTGGATAGGAAATGCTAGGAACGTAAATACTGTTATAAATAGCAATAAGTTCCAGCCAGATTGGATCCAAGGCTATGGACATTCGGAAGGTGCATCTTCAGGGGCCTACCTGAAGAGAACATAGGTGGTGAGTGGTGAAGTTACAGAGCAGGATGCAAGCTTGTGCAGGCACAAGGCAGCTGTGCTCCGGCAGCATCCTATAAACTGAACATGATCGGGTAAAATGTAAACCCTTTGTGTTTTCAAGCTACCAACTACTCCCTCTGTAAAGAAATATAAACGCTCTTATATTTCTTTACAAAGGGAGTATAAGCTAATATCAGATCTTCTCTACATAACATACCTCGATCAGTCCATGTTCCTTTTCCTTATTGCTAGTAAAAGCTATGGTTTGTTCCATAAGATATGAATCACGCGCAGCAATTGTCTTTTACTCTTTCTGCATAGCTATTCTGGATAGGAAAGGATCAAAGGAACCATCTGGCTCCTGCATGCTAAGAACATAACACTGCTACATAAATAGCAGACATGCTCCAGACAGGTTGGCGGCGACTGGTAAACTGACAACGCCAAGTTGATGTTTCAGTGATGCAGTTAGCTCCCAAACAGTTGTATTAAATCGAAAATAAATTCTACGCTCCGAAATTCTACAACAGAAACTCAGAAAGCATCCTTGCCTGAAGAGTTGCATGCTTACATTACTTGCCGATGTCCTATGCTACTGCAACAACACAAATACAGGACGCAACTCACCAGATCACAAACAGAATCACATCCACCTGATGAAACAACCATTTAGAGCTGCAACCAAACGTTCTAAACGCTCCTTTTTTTCTCCAGCCACACCACCCAACTTCTTAAACAGTAAGATGAAATTCTTCACTCAAACAACGGGCACAGGCAACATGCGTACCAGAAAGAGCTAGCAGGGTATTGCGTTGAGCATTAAAATATCTGTGACAACAGCACTCACAGGGCAAGAGGGTTTTAAGAAGAATCACGTTACAGATAACATCACGGGTTTTCTCTGAAAGCAGAAAAATACAGTGTCAAAACTGGACCGCAAGAGCCCTAGGCATTCTGATAGTGGTGCAGCTTGTACAGCAAAACCTTTCCGCCGGCATGACCGACCGAGAGGAACCCGCTGCCTGGGCTGAAGTCCAGGCACCTCGGGTACTGGAGGCTGAACCGAGGCCCCGGCCAGTTCTGGTACACGGTGAAGGACGGGACGTGCACGAGCCTCATCCCGTTCCTGTCCTTCCTCGAGCTTATCGCCAGGATCTGGGCGTCGTGGTTGAACTTCATCTGGCCCATCTCAGTCGTGAGGTTCTCGATCGTCTTCAGTGGCTTCCTCTTCCCGCCGAGGAACTCGTCCCTCTTGTACACGTTCACGATGCCGCTGCTGGAGCCTGTGGCAAAGTAAGAGCTGTCCTGGGAGGTGCAGAGGGAAAGGCCTGATAGGGAGCCCTCGTCAACAGCCTTGTGCATACACTTCCTTGTTCTGAGATCCCAGTGGTAAACATGGCCGTCCCCACCGCTGCTTAGTAGCTGGTTTCCACCATCCGCAAAGGCCAGCGAACGCACGTTACCATTCATCTTGAGGGTTCCAATTAGCTGCTTTGTTTTGGAAGATATCAGGAGAATGTACCCTTCGTTACCGATAAATGCAATGGTTCTCGAATCAGGTGATATCTCAAAGCTCTCCAGGCTTTTCTCCTCACGCCCAGTCAAGGGTCCGATCTTACTAACAGCAGCTTTCACCAGATCAAATGAGTAGAAGAACTTCCTCCTGCCGGAAAGGATCACCTCAGAGCCGTCAGGTAAAAAGGCTGCCTTCTGAATTGGACAGTCCTCGACAAATATGCTCTGGATCTTGGGGTTTCTCTTCCCATCAATCTGGAAAAACCTCAGATGTTTGTCCAGGCCAGCAACAAGCATCAGCTGTCCATTCCTATGAAACTGCACTGAATTGATAGGACCACTGGAAGGATCCTGAGCATTCGCATCAACAAGCCTCGAGTAGTCCAGCATGCCAGGCAGGAGCTTAGCAGTGCCCTTGACGACAAGTTCATCATTGCTCCGAAGCATATTGTCAACTCCACCTTCTTCCTCATCAGAGTCACCGTCACGGAGAGGAGCCTTACGGTCCATATCCGCCCAGCCAGTGAAAGGGTTCAGCTTGGCGTGGTGACCGCGCAGCCTAGCCTCATACTCCTTGCCCGAGATCACGCGCTCATCAGCCTCCTTCCTCAGCTTCCTCAGCCTGGCAACCTTGAGGATGTCCACCTCGGTGCTATCCTCCTCCTCATCCACCCAGGCGGGCTTCCTCCCCTTATCGACCACCTCATCCTCACTGCCCAGGTCCTCCTCATAAACAGGCAGGTCGTCGTCGGCAGACCGGTCCACGAAGAACAACTGAGCATCATCCTGGCCACGAGCCGGCACGGCCTCGGTGCCGAACTCCAGCGGGGTGTAGATGTTGCCGAACAGAGAGCTCTCCAGCCGCCTCATCTCATCGGCCTCCTTGCCCTGCCTGGCCTCCAGCGCCTTCTTCCTCCTCCGCTCCTTCCTGCGATCCTCCGGCCTGGGTTTCTTCCCAGCCTCTGCATCGGAAGCGACGGGGGAGCCCATGGTCTCTTCATCGCTGCTGCTGCCGTCGTCCTTCTCCAGCCGGCGCTTCTGGAGCGCGTTCTGGGATATCAGGCTCGTCATGGCGCGGGGAACCCTGCGGAGAACACCGGCGGATTAGACGGTGCTACCAATCCCAGCGACAAATGTGCGGTTTTGAATCAATCAGGGGCGGATCCGCGAGCTGTGAGGGTCAGCGGGATTGGACGAATCGCTGGAAGAAAACAGGATAGCGAGCTTCGTACCTCGGAAGTAAGACTGCGGACGGGGTGGCGACGGCGACGGCGGCGGCGCGGGAGAGGCCGTGCTGATTGGGGAGGGGAGTGGGGGGTGGATTGGGGTGTCGACGGTGACGGCGGCGGTGGTACAGCGGGGGGTTTGGAGAGATTTTAGGGCTATCGAGTATCGATTGCGACCTGGCAGGCCGCTTGCCCAGATTGGGCCACAAACAAGCCCGCCACCTGCGACCGCAGCCCAGCCCAGCCCATCAGGGCCTAAAAAAAACTAGTATCCTAAAAAAAAGAATAAATGAGCACTACCCCAGAAAGAAAAGCCCTGAAGTCTGCCGAGGAAAAAAAAGAAGGAACTGTCACCTTGCGCTCTCACCGCCTCGCCCAGCGCCGCCGCCCGCCCGCCGCCTCTCCGGCCGGCCACCGCGTCGATCCAGCTGCCCGTGCCTACCTCCACCGCATCCTTTCCCGAACCTTCACCGGCGTTGCCCAACCTCCGCCGAGCGCCTTCGCCCTGCCCTAGCCCTTCCCGAATCCGGACGGCTGACGGCGGCGCTCCGGTCAGGCGCCGGGAGATATGGTGAGTCCCCTATCATCTGTTGCTTCACATCATGCTTCTCCTCGCCAATTTAGGGCCGCGCGTCGGAGGACGGGGGGGAGTTGCGGCGTTATATGATCCAATGCCCAAGTGCTAGATCGCATTTCATCAAATTCCCCAGATAATAATCCCGTCAAGATCATCGTTCCTTTTGCAATTGTACTATTGTTTCGTTGTTATGTGCAAATTTTCTGTTGGAAATTGGAACCTTGGAGTATTTTGGACATGTTTTCTTCACTGACATCTTGTAGATTGTAGTACTGTACAGTACTCCCCTCTGTTCCAAATTACTCGTACTTGCTTAGGATATGATTGGTTTATTTTTACAAGACAGTAAAGTTAGCACTAGGGTTTCAATGTACAAAAGACAGGCCTTTCTTGCTATGGATTGGTTTCCCTCTCAGTTGGGTATGTTTCCCTGAAACCGGGGATTTTAGCCCAGTTTGTTCCTTTGTAAGGTTTGTTTACATGGCTTTGGATACGGGCATGGAGCACTATGAGTAAAGCAGATAATTCCCTGACCTCCCTTTGCTCTGGTTGACGGGGTTAGTACCCCGTTCTTGTCGAGCGCAGCTACAACAACCTTTGAATCCAATCTGCTTGGGCGAAATCCAGAAGAATATTGCAAGGAGTTACATTGTTATTATTTTCAATGACTAGGAACTCTGCTAGTATTTACAAATGTTCTCTGTAATTCAATGGGTGGTTGTGCCATGACCATGACTGTTCTTTTTTTATTTTTGCACTCACAAATTCTTGAAAGGTTTATTGAGAATACCTCCAGGAACATCAGAGAGGTAGATTGAGAATGACCTTAGATGTGCATCTTTTAGATCTCTAAAATATTGTGAAGTCTTGCCGCTGTATCATTGTTTTCACTTCTCATTTGAATCCCATTTTACAGGGT
This sequence comes from Aegilops umbellulata, assembly GCA_032464435.1. Taxonomy (NCBI): domain Eukaryota; kingdom Viridiplantae; phylum Streptophyta; class Magnoliopsida; order Poales; family Poaceae; genus Aegilops; species Aegilops umbellulata. Next base: position 547,502,997 of record CP136058.1, read on the forward strand.
TTACGTACCAGACGGCCGACTGTTGCAGTGCGTAGTGGTGACGAAGAAGACTTTGACGATGATGGTGATGATGATTACAGTGACAACACCGATTATGATTATACCTGCAAATATGACGCTAGCCGCGATCATGGTAGTGGTGATGACAAGAGCAGTGATGATTACAGCTGCACCGATGATGATAGCAACGATGATGGTGACGATATTGACAATGATGATGGTGGTGGTGGTGATGCTACTGATAATTTATGTGCAATATGTGACAATGGAGGGAAATTGCTATGGTAAGTTGTGCTTCCTAATCAGTCGTTGACCGCAAACACTACTGATTTGATGGGTGGATCCTTTTGTGATTTATCTTTTTTTCTGTAAAAGAATTGAATTTGCAAACATCACAAATATAGTCAAATATTTCAAATACAACATTGAGTAATCTTTGTAATGCCATAAACCCCGTCCATGTTTCAGACAAAAATTATATGGTTTTGCATTTGTGAAGTACTACCTCTGTAAAGAAATATAATAGTGTTTAGATCACTACTAGGGAGTATTTGAAAGAATGTGAATGTAGAACCTTGAAAGCCAAATTTGGGAATTTCTTAAAAAAAGCAATTTAAAGCTTTCGATTTGTCTTAGTCAAGTGGTATTAATTAGTGTTAGTCGAAAAATGGAGAGAGGAGTGTTAGTCAACCCGGGGGGGGGGGGGGTAACATTGCTTTATTTGGCCAGTTCAAAAGCCTTGAAGACATGTCATTCAATCGGGCTATGCATATGGGATGATTGTGGTACTTCGTCCAAAATAAATAATACTGTAGGGAGTGAGTGAGCTACAGATTCAGTAGGACAAGATTTCATGTGGACGCAAAGGAAATGTTATGTATATGATCTCTGAGATGTCATGTTAAAGACACTAGAAGATACCATTTCTGTTGGCGATTGTAAACATAAATTGCTCTACTATTTTCCTTGAAGAAAACTGGCCACTGATAGCTTGAGGGCTATCAATTTCTATTTGTTGACATTTCACAATAGGTCATATACCTACTCTCATGGTTTAGCCTTCATTCTTTGCTTTGATCATCTGATGATTTCAAGAACAACCTTTGTGCTATGGTATCTTTGGAGCAATTTGTGTTTCATGCCGGTTACTACTGTCGTAACCAATTGTAACCAGCTTCCCAGATGTCCTGGTAGTGGTAGGTACCGGCATTTGTAATACCAGCCTTTTTTTAAACTTGTTTTGGAAACTATTTCAAAAGAATTCAACTAATGTTGCTTGCGTGGCTGGGGGAGGTTAAAAACTTGAGATTAACATGAAAGAGAAAGGAAAAGAAAAAAAAAGTCTTCTTACTGGAATTCAACCTGCTGTGTTTTGGGATTTGCCAAAAATCCAGCAAATTGAACAAATAATACATTTTCCAGTATTTTCACGGAGAATCCATTTCGGGCCAGTTATAAACTTCTGGTACACAGGTAGATTTACTATTGAGTTAATAATTTGATCCTGTCTTCTATTTATGTAGCTGTGAAGGACAATGTAAAAGGTCGTTCCATCCCAGAGAAAAAGATGGAAGGGAATCTAATTGTGAAACTCTTGGTTTAACTTCTGCACAACTACAGGTAGTTACAAAGTTCTCATCGACTGGTCCAACAGCGTTATAATTTTCCTGGCTCAAATTTGTGATCTTTTTTGTTTTGCATATTTACAGGAAATTGATCATTATCTATGCAAGAACTGTGAATATAAGCAACACCAATGTTTCAGTTGTGGAGATCTTGAGCTATCTGATGGGCCAAATGCTAAGGTAACTTGTTGTATCTTACAAGAATGTGGCATCTGGTTTGTTGAGATCATGGTGGCCTTTGTAGTTCTGCGGTTCTCATTCAATAATAATTCTTCACTTCCTCCAATGAGTATGCTTGTTGCTTATTTCCTGTTTATGTAGCACCTTTCATGCATCATCATACTCTAAACTTTGCTTGTGTTCATCCTGTGTCTTACTAAGTGAAAACATTTAAATCCAGTTCCTTGATGTCTTCATTCACATGTATTTTGAATTGTGGGCAACTGAGGCCTGTTGATATTTCGTGCATGTGATTGATGCTCGTGGCTATGATCCTCGAGTATGTTTAGATATGATTCGAAGTGCCCTCTAACCATTTCTGTCCTTTTTTAATATTAATATCTTTGTGATTCTAGTTCTTCCATTTTAAAGTGTGCATTCTTTTAGGTGTTCCAATGCTACAAAGCATCTTGTGGGCACTTCTACCACCCCAGTTGTATTGCCAAATTACTTGAGCCTGATGATACTGATGGAGCTTGTGAGTTGGAGAGGAGGGTTGCTGCTGGGATGTCATTTACATGTCCTGCACATTGGTGCTCAGAATGTAGAACGATGGAAGACAGCACTCAACCAGAACTTTGGCTTGCGGCCTGCAGACGCTGTCCGGTGTCATATCACAAAAAATGTTTCCCAAGGTATTCTATTATCCAGATATAGTTGCTTGTAGCTTATGTGATTGTCTCGTTCTCATTACATTTAATGGTTTACCACAGAAGCATTTCCTTTGAGAGAAAGCGTGGCACAAGTGTACGTGCTTGGCACCTGGGTGATAGAATTATCATTTACTGTGGGTATGTTAGTTCTTACTCGTTTGTTTCCCAAAGTTTCTCTGTACTTCCTTCTCAGAGCAACTAACTTCTGTTGAAATCTTGCAGAAGCCATAAACTAGAAGCTGAGCTTGGAGCACCTAGCAGAGACCATATAAAGTTACCATCTAGTACAGAAATGGATACTGTTGGAACACATTGCATTGACCAAATAAAATCAACTCCCGTTCCAAAAATTTATAGAACAAGAAATCTTGCCAAGAAGAAAACAGAAGTGACTGGTAAAAGGAAAATGAACACTGATCAAGGTTCAGCAGGAACTGCGGAGCTGTCAAACAAGGTATGTCGAGAAGAAGCCGACCAGATAAAGTTAACTCCCGTTCCAAAAATTTATAGGACAAGAAATCTTGCTAAGAAAACAAAAGTGACTGGTAAAAGGAATATGAACACCAATCAAGGTTCAACAGGAACTGCGGAGCTGTCAAACAAGGTATGTCGAGAAGAAGCCGACCAGATCCAAACAGTAGATATGAATAACTTAAGGGAAGATAAGATTCCAAAAGGGAGAGGTGTCCTCGAGAAAGAGACCATCCGTTTAAATCAAGCACACAATGACGAGCTAGAAAAGCTTATTGTGGAGGAACAGGCTGAAGAGGATGAAAGCAACACCAAATCTGGAGAAGAGAGAGAAACTCGTAGGAGAGAAAATACATATGGGGTAAAGGAGAAGACTCCTGTAAACAACAGTAATAAATTTGGATTACCTGACGGGCGGTTTAGCTCCGGATCTGATGGTGACCGAGAAGTTGATGGTAGCCATGCCTGCCAGCAGGAGCTGAAGAGTCCTCACTGCAATGATAATAACAAAGCAACAGGAATTGATACTTCAAGTGAAAAATCAGGAAAGAGACAGAGACAGGAGGAACAGGCAACTGATGGTAACATGTTGGACTTGGAAAGGAACAATAAGAAGTTTCACATGGAAACTGGAAGAGATGCTCATCAAAGTCCTCAGCGTCTTCATAATCACAAAAAAACAGATGCTCGTCAAAGTTCTGATTCCTCATCAAAAAATCATCCTCCGTGTAATGATGATCAGAGATCTTCAATGACTTCCGAATACAAATCCAGAGAGGGAAGAGGATCAAGTAGAGAAGAGTGGAGAAATAATATGAGAGAAAATTCTTATAGGGGAGGGTCACCCTCGAGGAGAAGAAATTCTCAAAATAGATCAAGGAGACATTCTCCGGAAGGGCGAAGGACGGAGTATCGTAACAGTCATCATAGAAGCAACAACCAACACAGATATGAGCAACATCGACACGATGATTATTTCAAATGTCGTGATGATTATTCCAAACGCCGTGATGTTGATACTGGTGGAAGGAGGTCGAGTCGTCGTGAGGATCATTCTAGTGATGGTGGTAGGAGGAGGTCGAGTCATCGTGAGGATCATTCCAGTGATGGTGGTAGGAGGAGGTCGAGCCATCGTGAGGATCATTCCAGTGATGGTGGTAGGAGGAGGTCGCGCCATCGTGAGGATCATTCCAGTGATGGTGATAGGAGGAGGTCGAGCCATCGTGGGGATCATTCCAGTGATGGTGATATTGGTGGAAGGAGGTTGAGTCCCCAGCAGTCAGCACTTCCTTCTGGTAATTTTGGTACTAGTCTCAGTCCCCCTTCACATCCGACCAATGAATATGGTGCTAGCAGAAGGCATGGTTCCCCTCCATATCAGAGATCTAAACATGCTGCTAGTGGAAGCCGTGGCCCCTATATGAACCCACGAGGATCAGGCCCTGCAGACTACGAAATGGAAAGGAGAAGTGTTCCCCTTCACCACGATGTGCCCAATGTCGAGGAGTACACTGGTCGACCACTGAATATGGTGCTAGCAGAAGGCATTGCTCCCGTTAATGCGTACTCTCTCCGTGGCCCCTATATGAACCCACGAGGATCAGGCCCTGCAGACTACGAAATAGAAAGGAGAAGTGTTCCCCTTCACCACGATGTGCCCAATGTCGAGGAGTACACCGGTCAACCACTGAATATGGTGCTACCAGAAGGCATTGCTCCCGTTAATACGTACTCTCTCCGAGGGGAATCTCCTGGTGCATATGGTCCTGGAACAGATGCCGGCATGGGCGAAGAAACCACATTCCGTGGTGGGCGTTTCGGTGATCATGGAGTGAGGTCAGATTATCCACGAAGCAGCAGCATGAATGCAGAGGATAGGGCTTTTGCTTCAGGGTCCGTTACGGATAGGTATGTCCCGCGCCTCGACCGAACGAACCACCCAGTTAGGGTTGATGGTTATCTGCCGGATTATCCCGTATGGTAGGTTGCTGCTGTTGTGATACTCGTGTTGCCAGTCCCAGTCAGCCTATGAAAAACCCTGCAGGAAACCAACAGTTAAACCTCTATTAGCCGCGAAGCGAATCGGATATGTCAAACCTTAGTTTGTCAGAGTGGTTGGACGGTAACCTTCAACCCAAGGTGGTGCCAGCGTACCTTAACGAGTGTGTTTGATGTTGGCCTCGGATCTTGCTACTTGTCGATTAACAGAAATGATCTGCTTAGTTTGCGGTTCTGTTGCTGGAGTGTGCTTGTTTTATAATCTGGTGTGGAAACTTACCTATAATCTGGTGTGGAAACTTACCCACAGAAGTAAGCAGAAGTGGTTCAGACAGAAGCGGGCCGAGCAAATGGAAGTGCTGTGTATTCCAGTGAATGCCAGTCTTTGGAGTCTTTTTCTATGGCTCCAAATTTGTATGTGGTAATCTGCAGTTGTTCCAAATTTGTTGTATTCCAGACTCGAAGGTTTCTTCATTTATGCTAGACTTGTAGTGACCCTCACTGAGGGCAATGTGTTGATGTTTGTAAAAAAAAAATGTGAATGGTCGAATCGTTGGTACCTCTTTTATCAGGATGCTAACTCAAAATTTGATGTGATGAAGAACCAAGTTTTGTCGATCATTTGAGGTGTCGAGGGCATGTATGTAGTTTTGTCTCGTAGAATTCTTATATGAAGATCGAGCTTTGTGTCCAGGTGGGTTGAACAGGTGCTACAAAGTTTGGGCCTGACTAGGAACAAGCAGTAATACTACATCCATAGATCATTACAGGGTTTTACCTAGTGTCGGTCAAATTTTTAAGAACCGTTAGATCTAAAGTGAATGACTGGATTGCTTTCTTCCACCTCGCACAAATCATTCTAATCGTCTTCCCCAACGATCTGAACCTGCCATGACCACCGGTCGATCTGCGTGCCTCCATCACCCACGCCAGCCTCTCCGTCCCGCCCTCCCCTCATCACCGCCTACCGCCATGCATCCACCACCCCGGTCCATCCATCTAAACCTCCCAAGCACCAGATTCTTCAGCGAGCCCGCACTTCAACCACCGATTCGCCTCCACCTACGGCTCATTCCCGGCTGAGGCCTTGCCGGCGTCCCTGGTCCTCGCTATGCTCGCCTCGGCGTGGCCGTCTGCAGCCTTGGTGCTGCGCCTCATTTCCCCTTCCTTTTGCCACGTATTACCACTGGTTTAAATAGCTCGCTATATCTCCGCTATAGCACGCTATATCATTTACAAAAGGTCTTGCGCTAAGATCATCAATCAATAGTAGGCTGCTGCTCTGTGCAGTTAAAGATGGGATCCAACCTGTTCTGTTTGCTTGTTTCCTATAATCTGTGCTCGATTCCATATTTCTGTATCCTTCGATTCCCGGGACAGATCTGATCTCCTTTATACTTACCTCAAACAACGAGCGAAGTCGAGATGTTGATGAGAAAGGGGCTCTTCTCAAGGCCAAAGAGTGCTCTTTGAAGGCTACTATGCATCCTTACGAATACAAGAGTGGTTTTTTTTGTTTTGGGTATAGCAGGACTTGAACCTGCGACCATTAGGTTAAAAGCCCAATGCTCTACCAACTGAGCTATACACCCGATTTTACAAGAAGGCTTGGTGCGGAAAAGAAAAGAGGGTGGCCTGGCCCCTTTTCTTCTTATCATATCACAAGGGCGCGGCTCTGTATGGTATAGTACTGTGGAGCAAGTTTGGGAGTCCTTTCCACTCATTGAGGATTCTATCTAAAAAAGAAGGTCAACGGGGGAGACTACAGTAGCTCGAACTCAGACTATCTACGAAAAAGGTAAAGTCGTCTTTCCTCGGGTTCGACCGAAAGGAGCTGTGTTCTATGGTTTGACGTTGTGGAGGTCCAGCACTCTTCTAAACGAAGAAAGAGGGGATTCGCGCTACCTCCTACTCCTACAGAAGATTGATTGGCGCGAACTTCCGATCGATTCCTTATTCATTGTTGCCGACCCTTACATCATCATAAAGAGAATCAAGATATCCCAAGAACCCAGCTAGGGATGAATGACTAGCGCTCAAGAACAAGCAAGGGATGAGCGCACGGGAGCGGCGTTGCTTGTTGCTTTATTATCACATTAGAGAAGCGGAACCTCCAAGCTCAGACATCTCGAACTCAGAAACTACCCTTCTATCCCACCCTGCTCCTCCGGCATCGGAAGCAGAACTACCTGACCGAAGGAGATAGACAGGAAGGGAAGACGGTCATACAAAGGCCGAATAAAGCTCTCTTGAAGCTGCATCTGAATAGACCTAGAGTCACTCAGTACATACAAACCCTTGAATAAATAAGAATTGAGAAGTATGAAATGTGGGCATCATAACAAAAAAAAGAAAAAGACCGAACCAGTAAGACTAATGTCTACTTATTTATACCTTTGGGAGGTCCACTTAGACTATTATGATTTTCTCTTTAGCTACGTAGGTTATATAAGATTCAATTCAATCTAACAAGCGGACTGGACTACCTTCGGCTACTACAAGATATTTAGAAACCTAAGAAGCTGAGCCTACTTTACGCACTTAAGGCAGCAACAGATGATGAAGAAATGGGCGGTAGATGATAATGAGAAAGGGCGCCCCTTGGCATTTCCTGTGGGGGAGTCTGATTGATCCAATCACGACGAATGGTGTCAACCCCCTCTTTTGCGCCTAACTTGACTCTGATTCTCCCACTATGAGAGCTGATCCAGGGGCTAGTTCGGCTACAGAATGGAATTTATGAAAGCCCCCCGTCTTTCCGACTCAATGTATTGCCCTTTGGGACCAGGATCTGACGAGGAAGTGAGAGAGGGGACACCAAACATAGGTGCGTACCATTGCCCCAATCCAATGGACTATGTCATACAGGGAGGAACCCTTGGAGGTTGGGACAGAAAGAAAGCAGGTTTTGCTTCTGCTTCCTTCGAGCTACCAAACTCTTTCGTCAGGTGTGGGTCAAGTTCCCTCATTATTGCTTGACTTCCCCTTTGGGGCACTAAAAGATGGACTAGGACTTAAGTAAGGGAGAGGACAACCCCTGTTTCTGGCTTACCTTCAACGAGTGAGTGTTATTCCCATTCCTTACTTTGATCCGACCCTGTTCCCCGACCAGTTTGCTTGCTCACTAGAAGAGTCAAGCGAGAGCAGCTAGTTTAGAAGGAAAAGGACACCTGGGGCTATTCGGCCTCACTTGTCGGAGACTGAACTACCGCTCGCTTACTTGCTGATCAAGGAGGTCATTTCCACTTACTCTAAGCATAGAAGGAAGAAGATTGAAAAACTAACAAACAAATTGTCTTCAGCCCTACTTACTTATAGGCTAACTTGGCCCAGGAAACAAGGTTCTATTAGGCTTGCAGGGCTTAAAAAAGAATGAGCTAGATCGCAGGTATTTGGATACGAGGTAGTAGCGGGGTCTAGTCGAAGCGGTGCGCAAAGTGTACAAAGGCGAGTCTCACGGGCAGCGGCACGTGAGGGGTCTCCCGAACTTCATGGAAGACGCAGTTAGGGAGTTGGAAGATGCACTTTGGACTCCTGCACCAGTAAGAATGGAACTGGAATAAAAAGTCGGGGTAGCTAGTCACTCCGTTACTGAGGAAAGAGAGGATGGCATTTCCATAAGTAGACTCTCCTTCTTACTGAATCCTTATCCTGCCCTCTCTACTCGGGAACAATTCATTCTTAACTCGTACATAAGTTCCAGGCGTCGACAAGAGAGTTAGCGATCTACAGCTGGTTCGGTGGACTGGTGGTGACACGGGCGGGCCCTCTACTTTATTTGCCGAATCCAATCGATCATGGGCGGCCCTCTTCGTTCACAGTCTTTCTTTCCTTTCGAATCGAATTGTTCCAATCTGACCAAATAGCAATTCATTGAAATCATTCGGGTCACCTCTTTTTTAAGCACTTGACCAAGCCTATTTCTATAGAAAAGGACAGGAATCTATTGACTTTGAGTCTGTCTCCTACTACGAAATTGGAACTGAACACAGGATGGCAATAGTGAGAAAAAAAAATCCCCTCATACTACGTCATTATTTATTCGATTTTCCCTGGTAAGTGCTCCAGATGCAGTTGCTTTAGTTGACGTAGTGAGTGGAACCTAATTATCTGTTTCCTTGAATACCAGAGTTGCCTTTTGTAGATGAGAAAGCCAACAATTTTGCAAGGAGTTGATAATTGCACTTGAAGTAGTAAGTTTAAAGATAGTTGAAACTTAATGGCACCGTTTAACCAAGCACTCTTGTAGCTTCGGAAACTCCGTGTTCAGATCGGTGAGGCAAGAGACGAATTCATCGTCAGTTACCTCCACGATATCCAAAATACCCTCAAGACCATGAAGACAGATAATGAGAGTCAGGTTCAAACAATTCAAGGATTGTAAATACCATAACAGCAAAGTAGAATGCACCAAATTTGTCCTATTACCGGTTCCAGGAAGAGCACACCAAATGAAAGAAACTATTACTCAAAAAGCGAATCACATCTCGATCCACAAACTGCCAAAAGCCTTTGTTATTCCATTCCCAGTGGAACGTCAACCTGTTTAACAACAATTTTCTAAGAAACTTGCTGAATTCTAAATGAAACAACCTTATTTTCAAGTGACAGGCAATATCCATTTCAACCAATTATTAAAGATAAAAGGGCTAACTGCACAGCTAATTGAATTCCTTTTCGAGGTTGAGTTCATCTTGAAACCGCATTTGCTTCCTAATTAAACTGAGAAAAAAATAAGAATATTAAAAGAAAGACTCCACAGAACATGAATGAATTCAGGTACATCACATCAGGCTGATATGTGCTGGTATCATACCTGTTTCAAGATTCTGGCTAAGCCCTTCTTGTTGCCACATATCCAGTTTCTTCTAAGGTTTCTGGAATTGCTCAAGTTCCTGCTCAACGCTTCTTGTCTAGCTCCAGTCTAGCACTTGTACCAGTCGCCTACCAGATCACTGTTGGAAATATGCCCTAGAGGCAATAATAAATTGATTATTATTATATTTCCTTGTTCATGATAATCGTTTATTATCCATGCTAGAATTGTACTGATAGGAAACTCAGATACATGTGTGGATACATAGACAACACCATGTCCCTAGTAAGCCTCTAGTTGACTAGCTCGTCGATCAATAGATGGTTACGGTTTCCTGACCATGGACATTGGATGTCATTGATAACGGGATCACATCATTAGAAGAATGATGTGATGGACAAGACCCAATCCTAAGCCTAGCACAAGATCATGTAGTTCGTATGCTAAAGCTTTTCTAATGTCGAGTATCATTTCCTTAGACCATGAGATCGTGCAACTCCCGGATACCGTAGGAATACTTTGGGTGTGCCAAACGTCACAACGTAACTGGGTGGCTATAAAGGTACACTACAGGTATCTCCGAAAGTGTCTGTTGGGTTGGCACGAATCGAGACTGGGATTTCTCACTCCGTGTGACGGAGAGGTATCTCTGGGCCCACTCGGTAGGACATCATCATAATATGCACAATGTGATCAAGGAGTTGATCACGGGATGATGTGTTGCGGAACGAGTAAAAGAGACTTGCCGGTAACGAGATTGAACAAGGTATCGGGATACCGACGATCGAATCTCGGGCAAGTATCGTACCGATAGACAAAGGGAATTGTATACGGGATTGATTAAGTCCTTGACATCGTGGTTCATCAGATGAGGTCATCGTGGAACATGTGGGAGCCAACATGGGTATCCAGATCCCGCTGTTGGTTATTGACTGGAAAACGTCTCGGTCATGTCTGCATGGTTCCCGAACCCGTAGGGTCTACACACTTAAGGTTCGATGACGCTAGGGTTATAAAGGAAGTTTGTATGTGGTTACCGAATGTTGTTCGGAGTCCCGGATGAGATCCCGGACATCACAAGGAGTTCCGAAATGGTCCGGAGGTAAAGATTTATATACGGGAAGTCATCATACGGTCACCGGAAGAGTTTGGGGGTTACCGGCATTGTACCGGGACCATCGAAGGGGTTCCGGGGGTCCACCGGGAGGGTCCACCTGCTCCAGGGGGCCCTATGGGCTGTATGTGGAGAGGGACCAGCCCCTTAGTGGGCTGGGCGCCTCCCCCCCTAGGGCCCATGCGCCTAGGGTTTGGGGGGAACCCTAAAGGGGGCACCCCCCCTTGCCTTGGGGGGCAAGGCACCCCCCCTGGGCCGTCGCCCCCTCCTCAGATGGGATCTGAGGGGGCCGGCCCCCCTCTCCCTTGCCCCTATATATATGAAGGGGGTGGGAGGGCAGCCGGATCACAGTGTTGGCGCAGCCCTCCCCCTCTCCCAATCCCTCCTCCTCTCTCGCGGTGCTTGGCGAAGCCCTGCAGGATTGCCACGCTCCTCCACCACCACCACGCCGTTGTGCTGCTACTGGATGGAGTCTTCCTCAACCTCTCCCTCTCCCCTTGCTGGATCAAGGCATGGGAGACGTCACCGGGCTGTACGTGTGTTGAACGCGGATGTGCCGTCCGTTCGGCACTTGGTCATCGGTGATTTGGATCACGACGAGTACGACTCCATCAACCCCGTTCTCTAGAACGCTTCCGCTTATCGATCTACAAGGGTATGTAGATGCACTCTCCTTCCCCTCGTTGCTGGTTTCTACATAGATAGATCTAGGTGATACGTAGGAAAATTTTGAATTTCTGCTACGTTCCCCAACAGTGGCATCATGAGCTAGGTCTATTGCGTAGATTCTTTGCACGAGTAGAACACAAAGTAGTTGTGGGCGTTGATTTTGTTCAATATGCTTACCGTTACTAGTCAATCTTGATTCGGCGGCATTGTGGGATGAAGCGGCCCGGACCGACCTTACACGTACACTTACGTGAGACAGGTTCCACCGACTGACATGCACTAGTTGCATAAGGTGGCTAGCGGGTGCCAGTCTCTCCCACTTTAGTCGGATCGGATTCGATGAAAAGGGTCCTTATGAAGGGTAAATAGCAATTGACATATCACGTTGTGGTTTTGCGTAGGTAAGAAACGTTCTTGCTAGAAACCCATAGCAGCCATGTAAAACATGCAAACAACAATTAGAGGACGTCTAACTTGTTTTTGCAGGGTATGCCATGTGATGTGATATGGCCAAAAGGACGTGATGAATGATATATGTGATGTATGAGATTGATCATGTTCTTGTAATAGGAATCACGACTTGCATGTCGATGAGTATGACAACCGGCAGGAGCCATAGGAGTTGTCTTTAATTTATTTATGACCTGCGTGTCAACATAAACGTCATGTAATTACTTTACTTTATTGCTAACCGTTAGCCATAGTAGTAGAAGTAATAGTTGACGTGACAACTTCATGAAGACACGATGATGGAGATCATGATGATGGAGATCATGGTGTCATGCCGGTGACGACGATGATCATGGAGCCCCGAAGATGGAGATCAAAAGGAGCAAAGTGATGATGGCCATATCATGTCACTATTTGATTGCATGTGATGTTTATCATGTTTATACATCTTATTTGCTTAGAACGACGGTAGTAAATAAGATGATCCCTCATTAAAATTTCAAGAAAGTGTTCCCCCTAACTGTGCACCGTTGCGAAAGTTCGTCGTTTCGAAGCACCACGTGATGATCGGGTGTGATAGATTCTTACGTTCACATACAACGGGTGTAAGCCAGATTTACACACGCGAAACACTTAGGTTGACTTGACGAGCCTAGCATGTACAGACATGGCCTCGGAACACAAGAGACCGAAAGGTCGAGCATGAGTCGTATGGTAGATACGATCAACATGAAGATGTTCACCGATGATGACTAGTCCGTCTCACGTGATGATCGGACACGGCCTAGTTGACTCGGATCATGTAATCACTTAGATGACTAGAGGGATGTCTATCTGAGTGGGAGTTCATAAGATGAACTTAATTATCCTGAACATAGTCAAAAGGTCTTTGCAAATTATGTCGTAAGCTCGCGCTTTAGTTTTACTGAGTTAGATACGTTCCTAGAGAAAATATAGTTGAAAGTTGACAGTAGCAATTATGCGGACAGTAGAAGGCTTATGTCCTTAATGCACCGCTCAGTGTGCTGAACCCCGAATGTCGTTCGTGGATGTTGCGAACATCGGACATACACGTTTAGATAACTACGTGATAGTTTGGTAATATTGAATGGTTTAGAACTGAGGCACCGAAGACATTTTTGAAATATCGCGGAACATATGAGATGTTTCGAGGGCTAAAATTGGGATTTTAGGTTCGTGCCCACGTCAAGAGGTATAAGACCTCCGACGATTTTCTTAGCCTGCAAACTAAGGGAGAAAAGCTCAATCGTTGAGCTTGTGCTCAAATTGTCTGAGTACAACAATCACTTGAATCGAGTGGGAGTTGATCTTCCAGATAAGATAGTGATGTTTCTCCAAAGTCATTGCCACCAAGCTGCTAGAGCTTCGTGATGAACTATAACATATCAGGGATAGATATGATGATCCTTGAAATATTCGCGATGTTTGACACCGCGAAAGTAGAAATCAAGAAGAAGCATCAATTGTTGATGGTTAGTGAAACCACTAGTTTCAAGAAGGGCAAGGGCAAGAAGGGATACTTCATGAAACGGCAAATCAGCTGCTGCTCTAGTGGAGAAACCCAAGGTTGAACCCAAACCCGAGACTGAGTGCTTCTGTAATAAGGGGAACAGCCACTAGAGCAGAATTACCCTAGATACTTGGTAGATGAGAAGGCTGTCGATAGAAGTATATTGGATATACATTATGGGAATGTGTACTTTACTAGTACTCCTAGTAGCATCAGGGTATTAGATACCGGTTCGGTTGCTAAGTGTTAGTAACTCGAAATAAAAGCTACGGAATAAACGGAGACTAGCTAAAGGTGAGCTAACGAGATGTGTTGGAAGTGTTTCCAAGGTTGATATGATCAAGCATCACACGCTCCCTCTACCATCGAGATTGGTGTTAAACCTAAATAATTGTTATTTGGTGTTTGCGTTGAGCGTAGACATGATTGGATTATGTCTATCGCAATACGGTTATTCATTTAAGGAGAATAATGGTTACTCTATTTATTTGAATAATTCCTTCAATGGTCTTGCACCTAAAATGAATGGTTTATTGAATCTCGATCATAGTGATACACATGTTCATGCCAAAAGATATAAGATAGTAATGATAGTACCACCTACTTGTGGCACTGCCATGTAAGTCATATTGGTATAAAACGCATGAAGAAGCTCCATGTTGATGGATCTTTGGACTCACTCATTTCTGGAAAGACTGAGACATGTGAACCGTGTCTGTTGGTATGTACGCATGAAGAAACTCCATGCAGATGGACCATTTGGACTCACTTGATTTTGAATCGCTTGAGACATGCAAATCGTACCACATGGGCAAGATGACTGAAAGCTTCGGTTTCAGTAAAATGGAACAAGAAAGCAACTTGTTGGAAGTAACACATTTTGATGTGTGCAGTCCAATGAGTGCTGAGGCACGCAGTGGATATTGTTATGCTCTTACTTCACAGATGATTTGAGTAGATACTGAGTATATTTACTTGATGAAACACAGGTCTGAATTATTGAATGGTTCAAGTAATATTCAGAATGAAGTTGAAGATCTTCGTGATAAGAGGATAAAATGTCTATGATATGATCATAGAAATGAATATCTGAGTTACGAGTTTGGCACTGTGGAAATTGTTTCACAACTAATACCGCCTGGAACACCATAGTGTGATGGTGTGTCCAAACATCATAGTTGCACCCTATTGGATATGATGCATACCATGATGTCTCTTATCGAATTACCACTATCGTTCATGGGTTAGGCATTAGAGACTACCGCACTCACTTTAAATAGGGCACCACGTAATTCCGATGAGATGACACCGTATGAACTATGGTTTAGAGAAACCTAAGCTGTCATTTCTTAAAAGTTTGGGGCTGCGACGCTTATATGAAAAAGTTTCAGGCTGATAAGCTCGAACCCAAAGCGGATAACTGCATCTTCATAGGACACCCAAAACAGTTGGGTATACCTCCTGTCTCAGATCCGAAAGCAATAGGGATTGTTTCTCGAATCGGGTCCTTTCTCGAGGAAAAGTTTCTCTCGAAAGAATTGAGTGGGAGGATGGTGGAGACTTGATGAGGTTATTGAACCGTCACTTCAACTAGTGTGTAGCAGGGCACAGGAAGTTGTTCCTGTGGCACCTACACGAATTGAAGTAGAAGCTTATGATAGTGATCATAGAGTTTCGGATCAAGTCACTACCATACCTCGTAGGGTGACAAGGATGCGTACTGCTTCAGAATAGTACAGTAATCCTGTCTTGAAGGTCATGTTGCTAGACAACAATGAACCTATGAGCTATGGAGAAGCGATGGTGGGCCCGGATTCCGAAAATTGGCTCGAGGCCATAAAATCCGAGAAAGGATCCATGTATAAAACAAAGTGTAGACTTTGGCAGAACAGCTCGATGGTCGTGAGGCTGTTGAGTACAGATGGATTTTAAAAGGAAGACGGACAACGATGGTAAATGTTACCATTAAGAAAGCTCGACTTGTCATTAAGATGTTTTCCGACAAGTTCAAGGAGTTGATTGCGATGAGACTTTCTCACTCGTAGCGATGCTAAGAGTCTGTTGGAATTAGGTTAGCGATTACTGCATTATTTATGAAATTGTGCAGATAGGATGTCAAAACATTGTTTCCTCGACGATTTTCTTGAGGAAAGGTTGTATGTGATACAACCAGAAGATTTTTGTCAATCCTGAAAGATGCTAACAAGTATGCAAAGCTCCAGCAATCCTTCTAAGGACTGGAGTAAGCATCTCGGAGTTGGAATGTACGCTTTGATGAGATGATCAAAGATTTGGGTTTATACAAAGTTTATGAGAAACTTGTATTTCCAAAGAAGTGAGTGGGAGCACTATAGAATTTCTGATGAGTATATGTTGTTGACATATTGTTGATCAGAAATGATGTAGAATTTCTGGAAAGCATATAGGGTTATTTGAAAAGTGTTTTTCAATGGAAAACCTGGATTAAGCTACTTGAACATTGAGCATCAAGATCTATAAGGATAGATCAAAATCGCTTAATAGTACTTTCAAACGAACACATACCATGACAAGATTTTGAAGGAGTTCAAAATAGATCAGCCAAGAAGGAGTTCTCGGCTGTGTTACAAGGTGTGAGTATTGAGCAAGACTCAAGACATGACCACGGCAGAATAGAGAGAAAGGATGAAGGTCGTCCCCTATGCTTAGACGTAGGCTCTACAGTATGCTATGCTGTGTACCGCACCTCAAGTGTGCCTTGCCATGAGTCAGTCAAGGGGTACAAGAGTGATCCAGGAATGGATCACAGGACAGCGGTCAAAGTTATCCTTGGGAACTAGTGGACTAAGGAATTTTCTCGATTATGGAGGTGGAAAAAGAGTTCGTCGTAAAGGGTTACGCCGATGCAAACTTTGACACTAATCCAGATTATTCTGAGTAGTAAAATTGGATTCGTATAGTAGAACAGTTATTTGGAATAGCACCAAATAGAGCGTGGTAACTGCATCTAGGAGATGACATAGATATTTGTAAAGCACACACGGATCTGAAAGGTTCGGACCCATTGACTATAACCTCTCTCACAAGCATAACATGATCAAACCCAAAACTCTTGGGTGTTAGTCACATAGGGATGTGACCTTGAGTGTTAATCACATATCGATGTGAACTAGATTATTGACTCTAGTGCAAGTGGGAGACTGTTGGAAATATGCCCTAGAGGCAATAATAAATTGATTATTATTATATTTCCTTGTTCATGATAATCGTTTATTATCCATGCTAGAATTGTACTGATAGGAAACTCAGATACATGTGTGGATACATAGACAACACCATGTCCCTAGTAAGCCTCTAGTTGACTAGCTCGTCGATCAATAGATGGTTACGGTTTCCTGACCATGGACATTGGATGTCATTGATAACGGGATCACATCATTAGAAGAAT
The DNA here is from genome assembly GCA_032464435.1 of Aegilops umbellulata. Taxonomy (NCBI): domain Eukaryota; kingdom Viridiplantae; phylum Streptophyta; class Magnoliopsida; order Poales; family Poaceae; genus Aegilops; species Aegilops umbellulata. The sequence continues at coordinate 547,519,970 of CP136058.1, forward strand.
GATGTGATGGACAAGACCCAATCCTAAGCCTAGCACAAGATCATGTAGTTCGTATGCTAAAGCTTTTCTAATGTCGAGTATCATTTCCTTAGACCATGAGATCATGCAACTCCCGGATACCGTAGGAATACTTTGGGTGTGCCAAACGTCACAACGTAATTGGGTGGCTATAAAGGTACACTACAGGTATCTCCGAAAGTGTCTGTTGGGTTGGCACGAACCGAGACTGGGATTTGTCACTCTGTGTGACGGAGAGGTATCTCTGGGCCCACTCGGTAGGACATCATCATAATGTGCACAATGTGATCAAGGAGTTGATCACGGGATGATGTGTTGCGGAACGAGTAAAAGAGACTTGCCGGTAACGAGATTGAACAAGGTATCGGGATACCGATGATCGAATCTCGGGCAAGTATCGTACCGATAGACAAAGGAAATTGTATATGGGATTGATTAAGTCCTTGACATCATGGTTCATCAGATGAGATCATCGTGGAACATGTGGGAGCCAACATGGGTATCCAGATCCCGCTGTTGGTTATTGACTGGAAAACGTCTCGGTCATGTCTGCATGGTTCCCGAACCCGTAGCGTCTACACACTTAAGGTTCAATGACGCTAGGGTTATAAAGGAAGTTTGTATGTGGTTACCGAATGTTGTTCGGAGTCCCGGATGAGATCCCGGACGTCACGAGGAGTTTCGGAATGGTCCGGAGGTAAAGATTTATATATGGGAAGTCATCATACGGTCACCGGAAGAGTTCGGGGATTACCGGCATTGTACCGGGACCACCGAAGGGGTTCCGGGGGTCCACCGGTTGGGGAACGTAGCAGAAATTCAAAATTTTCCTACGTGTCACCAAGATCTATCTATGGAGAGACCAGCAACGAGGGGAAGGAGAGTGCATCTACATACCCTTGTAGATCACTAAGCGGAAGCGTTCAAGTGAACGGGGTTGATGGAGTCGTACTCGTCGTGATCCAAATCATCGATGATCCTAGTGCCGAACGGACAGCACCTCCGCGTTCAACACACGTACAGCCCGGTGACGTCTCCCATGCCTTGATCCAGCATGGGGAGAGGGAGAGGTTGAGGAAGACTCCATCCAGCAGCAGCACAATGGTGTGGTGATGATGGAGGAGCGTGGTACTCCAGCAGGGCTTCGCCAAGCACGTGACGGAGGAGGAGAGGTGTTGGGGAGGGGAGGGGCTGCGCCTTGAGTTGTCCTCTGCAGCCCTCCCCTCACCTCTCTATTTATAGGGGAAGGGGCAAGGGGGGCCGGCCCCTCTAGATGGGATCTAGAGGGGGGGCGGCGGCCAGGGAGGGGGAACTTGCCCCCCAAGCAAGGGGGGCGCCCCCTTTAGGGTTTCCCCCAACCCTAGGCGCATGGGCCCTTGGGGGGGAAGGCGCACCAGCCCACTTTGGGCTGGTTCCCTTCCTCATACAGCCCATAAGGCCCTCCGGGACCGGTGGTCCCACTTGGCGGACCCCCGGGACCCTCCTGGTGGTCCCGGTACGTTATCGATAAAACCCGAAACCCTTTCGGTGACCAAAACAGGACTTCCCATATATAAATCTTTACCTCCGGACCATTCCGGAACTCCTCGTGACGTCCAGGATCTCATCCGGGACTCCGAACAACATTCGGTAACCACATACAAACTTCCTTTATAACCCTAGCGTCATCGAACCTTAAGTGTGTAGACCCTACGGGTTCGGGAACCATGCAGACATGACCAAGACGTTCTCCTGTGAATAACCAACAGCGGGATCTGGATACCCATGTTGGTTCCCACATGTTCCACGATGATCTCATCGGATGAACCACGATGTCAAGGACTTAATCAATCCCGTATACAATTCTCTTTGTCTATCGGTACGATACTTGCCCGAGATTCGATCGTCGGTATCCCGATACCTTGTTCAATCTCGTTACCGGCAAGTCTCTTTTACTCGTTCCGCAACACATCATCCCGTGATCAACTCCTTGATCACATTGTGCACATTATGATGATGTCCTACCGAGTGGGCCCAGAGATACCTCTCCGTTACACGGAGTGACAAATCCCAGTCTTGATTCGTGCCAACCCAACAGACACTTTCGGAGATACCTGTAGTGTACCTTTATAGCCACCCAGTTACGTTGTGACGTTTGGTACACCCAAAGCACTCCTACGGTATCCGGGAGTTGCACAATCTCATGGTCTAAGGAAACGATACTTGACATTAGAAAAGCTTTAGCATACGAACTACATGATCTTGTGCTAGGCTTAGGATTGGGTCTTGTCCATCCCATCATTCTTCTAATGATGTGATCCCGTTATCAATGACATCCAATGTCCATGGTCAGGAAACCGTAACCATCTATTGATCAACGAGCCAGTCAACTAGAGGCTTACTAGGGACATGGTGTTGTCTATGCTTCCACACATGTATCTGAGTTTCCTATCAATACAATTCTAGCATGGATAATAAACGATTATCATGAACAAGGAAATATAATAATAATCAATTTATTATTGCCTCTAGGGCATATTTCCTACAGTCTCCCACTTGCACTAGAGTCAATAATCTAGTTCACATCGATATGTGATTAACACTCAAGGTCACATCCCTATGTGACTAACACCCAAGAGTTCTGGGTTTGATCATGTTATGCTTGTGAGAGATGTTATAGTCAACGGGTCTGAACCTTTCAGATCCATGTGTGCTTTACAAATCTCTATGTCATCTTGCAGATGCAGCTACCACGCTCTATTTGGAACTATTCCAAATAACTGTTCTACTATACGAATCCGGTTTACTACTCAGAATCATCCAGATTAGTGTCAAAGATTGCATCGGCATAACCCTTTACGACGAACTCTTTTACCACCTCCATAATCGTGAAAATTCCTTAGTCCACTAGTTACTAAGGATAACCTTGACCGTTGTCCCATGATCCATTCCTAGATCACACTTGTACCCCTTGACTGACTCATGGCTTGGCACACTTCAGGTGCGGTACACAACATAGCATACTTTAGAGCCTATGTCTGAAGCATAGGGGACGACCTTCGTCCTTTCTCTCTATTCTGCCGTGGTCAGGTCTTGAGTCTTACTCAACACTCATACCTTATAACACAGCCAAGAACTCCTTCTTTGCTGATCTATTTTGAACTCCTTCAAAATCTTGTCGTGGTATGTGTTTGTTTGAAAGTGCTATTAAGTGATTTTGATCTATCCTTATAGATCTTGATGCTCAATGTTTAAGTAGCTTAATCCAGGTTTTCCATTGAAAACACTTTTCAAATAACGCTATATGCTTTTCAGAAATTATTTCTGATCAACAATATGTCAACAACATATACTCATCAGAAATTCTATAGTGCTCCCACTCACTTCTTTGGAAATACAAGTTTCTCATAAACTTTGTATAAACCCAAAATCCATGATCATCTCATCAAAGTATACATTCCAACTCCGAGATGCTTACTCCAGTCCTCAGAAGGATTGCTGGAGCTTTGCATACTTATTAGCATCTTTCAGGATTGACAAAAATCTTCTGGTTGTATCACATACAACCTTTCCTCAAGAAAATCATCGAGGAAACAATGTTTTGACATCCTATCTGCACAATTTCATAAATAATGCAGTAATCGCTAACATAATTCCAACAGACTCTTAGCATCGCTACGAGTGAGAAAGTCTCATCGCAGTCAACTCCTTGAACTTGTCGGAAAACATCTTAATGACAAGTCGAGCTTTCTTAATGGTGACATTTACCATCATTGTCCGTCTTCCTTTTAAAATCCATCTGTACTCAACAGCCTTACGACCATCGAGCCGTTCTGCCAAAGTCTACACTTTCTTTTCATACATGGATCCTCTCTCGGATTTTATGGCCTCGAGCCATTCATCGGAATCCGGGCCCACCATCGCTTCTCCATAGCTCGTAGGTTCATTGTTGTCTAGCAACATGACGTCCAAGACAGGATTACGTACCACTCTGAAGTAGTACGCATCCTTGTCGTCCTACGAGGTTTGGGAGTGACTTGGTCCGAAGTCTCATGATCACTATCATAAGCTTCCACTTCAATTGGTGTAGGTGCCATAGGAAAAACTCCTGTGCCCTGCTACACACTAGTTGAAGTGACGGTTCCATAACCTCATCAAGTCTCCACCATCCTCCCACTCAATTCTTTCGAGAGAAACTTTTCCTCGAGAAAGGACCCGATTCGAGAAACAATCCCTATTGCTTTCGGATATGAGACAGGAGGTATACCCAACTGTTTTGGGTGTCATATGAAGATGCATTTATCCATTTTGGGTTCGAGCTTATCAGCCTGAAACTTTTTCATATAAGCGTCGTGACCCCAAACTTTTAAGAAACAACAGCTTAGGTTTCTCTAAACCATAGTTCATACGGTGTTGTCTCGACGGATTTGCGTGGTGCCCTATTTAAAGTGAGTGCAGTTGTCTCTAATGCCTAACCCATGAACGATAGTGGTAATTCGATAAGAGACATCATGGTATGCATCATACCCAATAGGGTGCAGTTATGATGTTCGGACACACCATGACACTATGGTGTTCCAGGCGGTACTAGTCGTGAAACAATTTCCACAATGTCTCAATTGTGTACCAAACTCGCAACTCAGATATTCATCTCTATGATCATATCATAGATATTTTATCCTCTTGTCACGACGATATTCAACTTCATTCTGAAATTACTTGAACCATTCAATAATTCAGACTTGTGTTTCATCAAGTAAATATGCTCAGTATCTACTCAAATCATCTGTGAAGTAAGAGCATAACGATATCCACTGCGTGCCTCAGCACTCATTGGACTGCACACATCAAAATGTGTTACTTCCAACAAGTTGCTTTCTTGTTCCATTTTACTGAAACCGAAGCTTTCAGTCATCTTGCCCATGTGGTATGATTTGCATATCTCAAGTGATTCAAAACCAAGTGAGTCCAAACGGTCCATCTGCATGGAGTTTCTTCATGCGTATATACCAATAGACATGGTTCACATTACTCAATCCTTTTCAAAAATGAGTGAGTCCGAAGATCCATCAACAAGGAGCTTCTTCATGCGTTTTATACCAATATGACTTACACGGCAGTGCCACAAGTAGGTGGTACTATCATTACTATCTTATATCTTTTGGCATGAACATGTGTATCACTATGATCGAGATTCAATAAACCATTCATTTTAGGTGCAAGACCATTGAAGGTATTATTCAAATAAACAGAGTAACTATTATTCTCTTTAAATGAACAACCGTATTGCGATAGACATAATCCAATCATGTCTATGCTCAACGCAAACACCAAATAACAATTATTTAGGTTTAACACCAAGCTCGATGGTAGAGGGAGCGAGCGATGCTTGATCATATCAACTTTGGAAACACTTTCAACACATATCGTCAGCTCACCTTTAGCTAGTCTCCGTTTATTCCGTAGCTTTTATTTCGAGTTACTAACACTTAGCAACCGAACCGGCATCTAATACCCTGGTGCTACTAGGAGTACTAGTAAAGTACACATTCACATAATGTATATCCAATATACTTCTATCGACAGCCTTCTCATCTACCAAGTATCTAGGGTAATTCTGCTCCAGTAGCTGTTCTCCTCATTACAGGAGCACTTAGTCTCGGGTTTGGGTTCAACCTTGGGTTTCTCCACTAGAGTAGCAGCTGATTTGCCGTTTCATGAAGTATCCCTTCTTGCCCTTGCCCTTCTTGAAACTAGTGGTTTCACTAACCATCAACAATTGATGCTCCTTCTTGATTTCTACTTTCGCGGTGTCAAACATCGCGAATATTTCAAGGATCATCATATCCATCCCTGATATAGTTCATCACAGAGCTGTAGCAGCTTGGTGGCAATGACTTTGGAAAAACATCACTATCTTATTTGGAAGATCAACTCCCACTCGATTCAAGTGATTGTTGTACTCAGACAATCTGAGCAAAAGCTCAACGATTGAGCTTTTCTCCCTTAGTTTGCAGGCCAAGAAAATCGTCGGAGGTCTCATACCTCTTGACGTGGGCACGAGCCCGAAATCCCAATTTCAGCCCTCGAAACATCTCATATGTTCCGCGACATTTCAAAAATGTCTTCGGTGCCTCAATTCTAAACCATTTAACATTACCGAACTATCATGTAGTCATCAAAACGTGTATGTCAAATGTTCGCAACATCCACATACCACGTTCGAGGTCTAGCACACCAAGCGTTGCATTAAGGACATAAGCCTTCTATTGTCCGCATAATTGCTACTATCAACTTTCAACTATATTTTCTCTAGGAACATATCTAAAACAGTAGAACTAAAGCGCGAGCTTACGAAATAATTTGCAAAGATGTTTTGACTATGTTCAGGATAATTAAGTTCATCTTATGAACTCCCACTCAGATAGACATCCCTCTAGTTATCTAAGTGATTACATGATCCGAGTCAACTAGGCCGTGTCCGATCATCACGTGAGACGGACTAGTCAACGTCGGTGAACATCTTCATGTTGATCGTATCTACCATACGACTCATGCTCGACCTTTCGGTCTTCTGTGTTCCGAGGCCATGTCTGTACATGCTAGGCTCGTCAAGTCAACCTAAGTGTTTGCATGTGTTCCGAGGCCATGTCTGTACATGCTAGGCTCGTCAACACCCGTTGTATTCGAACGTAAGAATCTATCACACCCGATCATCACGTGGTGCTTCGAAACGACGAACTTTCGCAACGGTGCACAGTTAGGGGGAACACTTTCGTGAAATTTTAATGAGGGATCATCTTATTTACTACAGTCGTTCTAAGCAAATAAGATGTATAAACATGATAAACATCACATGCAATCAAATAGTGACATGATATGGCCATCATCACTTTGCTCCTTTTGATCTCCATCTTCGGGGCTCCATGATCATCGTCATCACCGGCATGACACCATGATCTCCATCATCATGATCTCCATCATCGTGTCTTCATGAAGTTGTCACGTCAACTATTACTTCTACTACTATGGCTAACGCTTTAGCAATAAAGTAAAGTAATTACATGACGTTTATGTTGACACGCAGGTCATAAATAAATTAAAGACAACTCCTATGGCTCCTGCCGGTTGTCATACTCATCGACATGCAAGTCGTGATTCCTATTACAAGAACATGATCAATCTCATACATCACATATATCATTCATCACGTCCTTTTGGCCATATCACATCACATGGCATACCCTGCAAAAACAAGTTAGACGTCCTCTAATTGTTGTTTGCATGTTTTACGTGGCTGCTATGGGTTTCTAGCAAGAACGTTTCTTACCTACGCAAAACCACAACGTGATATGCCAATTGCTATTTACCCTTCATAAGGAACCTTTTCATCGAATCCGATCCGACTAAAGTAGGAGAGACAGACACCCGCCAGCCACCTTATGCAACTAGTGCATGTCAGTCGGTGGAACCGGTCTCACGTAAGAGTACGTGTAAGGTTGGTCCGGGCCACTTCATCCCACAATGCCGCCGAATCAAGATAAGACTAGTAACGGCAAGTAAATTGACAATATCGACGCCCACAACTTCTTTGTGTTCTACTCGTGCATAGAATCTACGCAATAGACCTAGCTCATGACGCCACTGTTGGGGAACGTAGCAGAAATTCAAAATTTTCCTACGTGTCACCAAGATCTATCTATGGAGAGACCAGCAACGAGGGGAAGGAGAGTGCATCTACATACCCTTGTAGATCGCTAAGCGGAAGCGTTCAAGTGAACGGGGTTGATGGAGTCGTACTCGTCGTGATCCAAATCACCGATGATCCTAGTGCCGAACGGACAGCACCTCCGCGTTCAACACACGTACAGCCCGGTGACGTCTCCCATGCCTGGATCCAGCAAGGGGAGAGGGAGAGGTTGAGGAAGACTCCATCCAGCAGCAGCACAACGGTGTGGTGATGATGGAGGAGCGTGGTACTCCAGCAGGGCTTCGCCAAGCACGTGACGGAGGAGGAGAGGTGTTGGGGAGGGGAGGGGCTGCGCCTTGAGTTGTCCTCTGCAGCACTCCCCTCACCTCTCTATTTATAGGGGAAGGGGCAAGGGGGGCCGGCCCCTCTAGATGGGATCTAGAGGGGGGGCGGCGGCCAGGGAGGGGGAACTTGCCCCCCAAGCAAGGGGGGGCGCCCCCTTTAGGGTTTCCCCCAACCCTAGGCGCATGGGCCCTTGGGGGGGAAGGCGCACCAGCCCACTTTGGGCTGGTTCCCTTCCTCATACAGCCCATAAGGCCCTCCGGGGCCGGTGGTCCCACTTGGCGGACCCCCGGGACCCTCCTGGTGGTCCCGGTACGTTATCGATAAAACCCGAAACCCTTTCGGTGACCAAAACAGGACTTCCCATATATAAATCTTTACCTCCGGACCATTCCGGAACTCCTCGTGACGTCCAGGATCTCATCCGGGACTCCGAACAACATTCGGTAACCACATACAAACTTCCTTTATAACCCTAGCGTCATCGAACCTTAAGTGTGTAGACCCTACGGGTTCGGGAACCATGCAGACATGACCAAGACGTTCTCCTGTGAATAACCAACAGCGGGATCTGGATACCCATGTTGGTTCCCACATGTTCCACGATGATCTCATCGGATGAACCATGATGTCAAGGACTTAATCAATCCCGTATACAATTCTCTTTGTCTATCGGTACGATACTTGCCCGAGATTCGATCGTCGGTATCCCGATACCTTGTTCAATCTCGTTACCGGCAAGTCTCTTTCACTCGTTCCGCAACACATCATCCCGTGATCAACTCCTTGATCACATTGTGCACATTATGATGATGTCCTACCGAGTGGGCCCAGAGATACCTCTCCGTTACACGGAGTGACAAATCCCAGTCTTGATTCGTGCCAACCCAACAGACACTTTCGGAGATACCTGTAGTGTACCTTTATAGCCACCCAGTTACGTTGTGACGTTTGGTACACCCAAAGCACTCCTACGGTATCCGGGAGTTGCACAATCTCATGGTCTAAGGAAACGATACTTGACATTAGAAAAGCTTTAGCATACGAACTACATGATCTTGTGCTAGGCTTAGGATTGGGTCTTGTCCATCCCATCATTCTTCTAATGATGTGATCCCGTTATCAATGACATCCAATGTCCATGGTCAGGAAACCGTAACCATCTATTGATCAACGAGCCAGTCAACTAGAGGCTTACTAGGGACATGGTGTTGTCTATGCTTCCACACATGTATCTGAGTTTCCTATCAATACAATTCTAGCATGGATAATAAACGATTATCATGAACAAGGAAATATAATAATAATCAATTTATTATTGCCTCTAGGGCATATTTCCTACAGTCTCCCACTTGCACTAGAGTCAATAATCTAGTTCACATCGATATGTGATTAACACTCAAGGTCACATCCCTATGTGACTAACGCCCAAGAGTTCTGGGTTTGATCATGTTATGCTTGTGAGAGATGTTATAGTCAACGGGTCTGAACCTTTCAGATCCATGTGTGCTTTACAAATCTCTATGTCATCTTGCAGATGCAGCTACCACGCTCTATTTGGAACTATTCCAAATAACTGTTCTACTATACGAATCCGGTTTACTACTCAGAATCATCCAGATTAGTGTCAAAGATTGCATCGGCATAACCCTTTACGACGAACTCTTTTACCACCTCCATAATCGTGAAAATTCCTTAGTCCACTAGTTACTAAGGATAACCTTGACCGTTGTCCCATGATCCATTCCTAGATCACACTTGTACCGCTTGACTGACTCATGGCTTGGCACACTTCAGGTGTGGTACACAACATAGCATACTTTAGAGCCTATGTCTGAAGCATAGGGGACGACCTTCGTCCTTTCTCTCTATTCTGCCGTGGTCAGGTCTTGAGTCTTACTCAACACTCATACCTTATAACACAGCCAAGAACTCCTTCTTTGCTGATCTATTTTGAACTCCTTCAAAATCTTGTCGTGGTATGTGTTTGTTTGAAAGTGCTATTAAGCGATTTTGATCTATCCTTATAGATCTTGATGCTCAATGTTTAAGTAGCTTAATCCAGGTTTTCCATTGAAAACACTTTTCAAATAACGCTATATGCTTTTCAGAAATTATTTCTGATCAACAATATGTCAACAACATATACTCATCAGAAATTCTATAGTGCTCCCACTCACTTCTTTGGAAATACAAGTTTCTCATAAACTTTGTATAAACCCAAAATCCATGATCATCTCATCAAAGTATACATTCCAACTCCGAGATGCTTACTCCAGTCCTCAGAAGGATTGCTGGAGCTTTGCATACTTATTAGCATCTTTCAGGATTGACAAAAATCTTCTGGTTGTATCACATACAACCTTTCCTCAAGAAAATCATCGAGGAAACAATGTTTTGACATCCTATCTGCACAATTTCATAAATAATGCAGTAATCGCTAACATAATTCCAACAGACTCTTAGCATCGCTACGAGTGAGAAAGTCTCATCGCAGTCAACTCCTTGAACTTGTCGGAAAACATCTTAATGACAAGTCGAGCTTTCTTAATGGTGACATTTACCATCATTGTCCGTCTTCCTTTTAAAATCCATCTGTACTCAACAGCCTTACGACCATCGAGCCGTTCTGCCAAAGTCTACACTTTCTTTTCATACATGGATCCTCTCTCGGATTTTATGGCCTCGAGCCATTCATCGGAATCCGGGCCCACCATCGCTTCTCCATAGCTCGTAGGTTCATTGTTGTCTAGCAACATGACGTCCAAGACAGGATTACGTACCACTCTGAAGTAGTACGCATCCTTGTCGTCCTACGAGGTTTGGGAGTGACTTGGTCCGAAGTCTCATGATCACTATCATAAGCTTCCACTTCAATTGGTGTAGGTGCCATAGGAAAAACTCCTGTGCCCTGCTACACACTAGTTGAAGTGACGGTTCCATAACCTCATCAAGTCTCCACCATCCTCCCACTCAATTCTTTCGAGAGAAACTTTTCCTCGAGAAAGGACCCGATTCGAGAAACAATCCCTATTGCTTTCGGATATGAGACAGGAGGTATACCCAACTGTTTTGGGTGTCCTATGAAGATGCATTTATCCATTTTGGGTTCGAGCTTATCAGCCTGAAACTTTTTCATATAAGCGTCGTGACCCCAAACTTTTAAGAAACAACAGCTTAGGTTTCTCTAAACCATAGTTCATACGGTGTTGTCTCGACGGATTTGCGTGGTGCCCTATTTAAAGTGAGTGCGGTTGTCTCTAATGCCTAACCCATGAACGATAGTGGTAATTCGATAAGAGACATCATGGTATGCATCATACCCAATAGGGTGCAGTTATGATGTTCGGACACACCATGACACTATGGTGTTCCAGGCGGTACTAGTCGTGAAACAATTTCCACAATGTCTCAATTGTGTACCAAACTCGCAACTCAGATATTCATCTCTATGATCATATCATAGATATTTTATCCTCTTGTCACGACGATATTCAACTTCATTCTGAAATTACTTGAACCATTCAATAATTCAGACTTGTGTTTCATCAAGTAAATATGCTCAGTATCTACTCAAATCATCTGTGAAGTAAGAGCATAACGATATCCACTGCGTGCCTCAGCACTCATTGGACTGCACACATCAAAATGTGTTACTTCCAACAAGTTGCTTTCTTGTTCCATTTTACTGAAACCGAAGCTTTCAGTCATCTTGCCCATGTGGTATGATTTGCATATCTCAAGTGATTCAAAACCAAGTGAGTCCAAACGGTCCATCTGCATGGAGTTTCTTCATGCGTATATACCAATAGACATGGTTCACATTACTCAATCCTTTTCAAAAATGAGTGAGTCCGAAGATCCATCAACAAGGAGCTTCTTCATGCGTTTTATACCAATATGACTTACACGGCAGTGCCACAAGTAGGTGGTACTATCATTACTATCTTATATCTTTTGGCATGAACATGTGTATCACTATGATCGAGATTCAATAAACCATTCATTTTAGGTGCAAGACCATTGAAGGTATTATTCAAATAAACAGAGTAACTATTATTCTCTTTAAATGAACAACCGTATTGCGATAGACATAATCCAATCATGTCTATGCTCAACGCAAACACCAAATAACAATTATTTAGGTTTAACACCAAGCTCGATGGTAGAGGGAGCGAGCGATGCTTGATCATATCAACTTTGGAAACACTTTCAACACATATCGTCAGCTCACCTTTAGCTAGTCTCCGTTTATTCCGTAGCTTTTATTTCGAGTTACTAACACTTAGCAACCGAACCGGCATCTAATACCCTGGTGCTACTAGGAGTACTAGTAAAGTACACATTCACATAATGTATATCCAATATACTTCTATCGACAGCCTTCTCATCTACCAAGTATCTAGGGTAATTCTGCTCCAGTAGCTGTTCTCCTCATTACAGGAGCACTTAGTCTCGGGTTTGGGTTCAACCTTGGGTTTCTCCACTAGAGTAGCAGCTGATTTGCCGTTTCATGAAGTATCCCTTCTTGCCCTTGCCCTTCTTGAAACTAGTGGTTTCACTAACCATCAACAATTGATGCTCCTTCTTGATTTCTACTTTCGCGGTGTCAAACATCGCGAATATTTCAAGGATCATCATATCCATCCCTGATATAGTTCATCACAGAGCTGTAGCAGCTTGGTGGCAATGACTTTGGAAAAACATCACTATCTTATTTGGAAGATCAACTCCCACTCGATTCAAGTGATTGTTGTACTCAGACAATCTGAGCAAAAGCTCAACGATTGAGCTTTTCTCCCTTAGTTTGCAGGCCAAGAAAATCGTCGGAGGTCTCATACCTCTTGACGTGGGCACGAGCCCGAAATCCCAATTTCAGCCCTCGAAACATCTCATATGTTCCGCGACATTTCAAAAATGTCTTCGGTGCCTCAATTCTAAACCATTTAACATTACCGAACTATCATGTAGTCATCAAAACGTGTATGTCAAATGTTCGCAACATCCACATACCACGTTCGAGGTCTAGCACACCAAGCGTTGCATTAAGGACATAAGCCTTCTATTGTCCGCATAATTGCTACTATCAACTTTCAACTATATTTTCTCTAGGAACATATCTAAAACAGTAGAACTAAAGCGCGAGCTTACGAAATAATTTGCAAAGATGTTTTGACTATGTTCAGGATAATTAAGTTCATCTTATGAACTCCCACTCAGATAGACATCCCTCTAGTTATCTAAGTGATTACATGATCCGAGTCAACTAGGCCGTGTCCGATCATCACGTGAGACGGACTAGTCAACGTCGGTGAACATCTTCATGTTGATCGTATCTACCATACGACTCATGCTCGACCTTTCGGTCTTCTGTGTTCCGAGGCCATGTCTGTACATGCTAGGCTCGTCAAGTCAACCTAAGTGTTTGCATGTGTTCCGAGGCCATGTCTGTACATGCTAGGCTCGTCAACACCCGTTGTATTCGAACGTAAGAATCTATCACACCCGATCATCACGTGGTGCTTCGAAACGACGAACTTTCGCAACGGTGCACAGTTAGGGGGAACACTTTCGTGAAATTTTAATGAGGGATCATCTTATTTACTACAGTCGTTCTAAGCAAATAAGATGTATAAACATGATAAACATCACATGCAATCAAATAGTGACATGATATGGCCATCATCACTTTGCTCCTTTTGATCTCCATCTTCGGGGCTCCATGATCATCGTCATCACCGGCATGACACCATGATCTCCATCATCATGATCTCCATCATCGTGTCTTCATGAAGTTGTCACGTCAACTATTACTTCTACTACTATGGCTAACGCTTTAGCAATAAAGTAAAGTAATTACATGACGTTTATGTTGACACGCAGGTCATAAATAAATTAAAGACAACTCCTATGGCTCCTGCCGGTTGTCATACTCATCGACATGCAAGTCGTGATTCCTATTACAAGAACATGATCAATCTCATACATCACATATATCATTCATCACGTCCTTTTGGCCATATCACATCACATGGCATACCCTGCAAAAACAAGTTAGACGTCCTCTAATTGTTGTTTGCATGTTTTACGTGGCTGCTATGGGTTTCTAGCAAGAACGTTTCTTACCTACGCAAAACCACAACGTGATATGCCAATTGCTATTTACCCTTCATAAGGAACCTTTTCATCGAATCCGATCCGACTAAAGTAGGAGAGACAGACACCCGCCAGCCACCTTATGCAACTAGTGCATGTCAGTCGGTGGAACCGGTCTCACGTAAGAGTACGTGTAAGGTTGGTCCGGGCCGCTTCATCCCACAATGCCGCCGAATCAAGATAAGACTAGTAACGGCAAGTAAATTGACAATATCGACGCCCACAACTTCTTTGTGTTCTACTCGTGCATAGAATCTACGCAATAGACCTAGCTCATGACGCCACTGTTGGGGAACGTAGCAGAAATTCAAAATTTTCCTACGTGTCACCAAGATCTATCTATGGAGAGACCAGCAACGAGGGGAAGGAGAGTGCATCTACATACCCTTGTAGATCGCTAAGCGGAAGCGTTCAAGTGAACGGGGTTGATGGAGTCGTACTCGTCGTGATCCAAATCACCGATGATCCTAGTGCCGAACGGACAGCACCTCCGCGTTCAACACACGTACAACCCGGTGACGTCTCCCATGCCTGGATCCAGCAAGGGGAGAGGGAGAGGTTGAGGAAGACTCCATCCAGCAGCAGCACAACGGTGTGGTGATGATGGAGGAGCGTGGTACTCCAGCAGGGCTTCGCCAAGCACGTGACGGAGGAGGAGAGGTGTTGGGGAGGGGAGGGGCTGCGCCTTGAGTTGTCCTCTGCAGCCCTCCCCTCACCTCTCTATTTATAGGGGAAGGGGCAAGGGGGGCCGGCCCCTCTAGATGGGATCTAGAGGGGGGGCGGCGGCCAGGGAGGGGGAACTTGCCCCCCAAGCAAGGGGGGGCGCCCCCTTTAGGGTTTCCCCCAACCCTAGGCGCATGGGCCCTTGGGGGGGAAGGCGCACCAGCCCACTTTGGGCTGGTTCCCTTCCTCATACAGCCCATAAGGCCCTCCGGGGCCGGTGGTCCCACTTGGCGGACCCCCGGGACCCTCCTGGTGGTCCCGGTACGTTATCGATAAAACCCGAAACCCTTTCGGTGACCAAAACAGGACTTCCCATATATAAATCTTTACCTCCGGACTATTCCGGAACTCCTCGTGACGTCCAGGATCTCATCCGAGACTCCGAACAACATTCGGTAACCACATACAAACTTCCTTTATAACCCTAGCGTCATCGAACCTTAAGTGTGTAGACCCTACGGGTTCGGGAACCATGCAGACATGACCGAGACGTTCTCCTGTCAATAACCAACAGCGGGATCTGGATACCCATGTTGGTTCCCACATGTTCCACGATGATCTCATCGGATGAACCACGATGTCAAGGACTTAATCAATCCCGTATACAATTCTCTTTGTCTATCGGTACGATACTTGCCCGAGATTCGATCGTCGGTATCCCGATACCTTGTTCAATCTCGTTACCGGCAAGTCTCTTTTACTCGTTCCGCAACACATCATCCCGTGATCAACTCCTTGATCACATTGTGCACATTATGATGATGTCCTACCGAGTGGGCCCAGAGATACCTCTCCGTTACACGGAGTGACACATCCCAGTCTTGATTCGTGCCAACCCAACAGACACTTTCGGAGATACCTGTAGTGTACCTTTATAGCCACCCAGTTACGTTGTGACGTTTGGTACACCCAAAGCACTCCTACGGTATCTGGGAGTTGCACAATCTCATGGTCTAAGGAAACGATACTTGACATTAGAAAAGCTTTAGCATACGAACTACATGATCTTGTGCTAGGCTTAGGATTGGGTATTGTCCATCACATCATTCTTCTAATGATGTGATCCCGTTATCAATGACATCCAATGTCCATGGTCAGGAAACCGTAACCATCTATTGATCAACGAGCTAGTCAACTAGAGGCTTACTAGGGACATGGTGTTGTCTATGCATCCACACATGTATCTGAGTTTCCTATCAATACAATTCTAGCATGGATAATAAACGATTATCATGAACAAGGAAATATAATAATAATCAATTTATTATTGCCTCTAGGGCATATTTCCAACACCACCTACTCCGGGGGGCCCTATGGGCTGTATGTGGAGAGGGACCAGCCCCTTAGTGGGCTGGGCGCCTCCCCCCTAGGGCCCATGCGCCTAGGGTTTGCGGGGAACCCTAAAGGGGGCGCCCCCCTTGCCTTGGGGGGCAAGGCACCCCCCCTGGGCCGCCGCCCCCTCCTCAGATGGGATCTGAGGGGGTCTGCCCCCCTCTCCCTTGCCCCTATATATTTGAAGGGGGTGGGAGGGCAGCCGGATCACAGTGTTGGCGCAGCCCTCCCCCTCTCCCAATCCCTCCTCCTCTCTCGCGGTGCTTGGCGAAGCCCTGCAGGATTGCCACGCTCCTCCACCACCACCACGCCGTTGTGCTGCTGCTGGATGGAGTCTTCCTCAACCTCTCCCTCTCCCCTTGCTGGATCAAGGCATGGGAGACGTCACCGGGTTGTACGTGTGTTGAACGCGGAGGTGCCGTCCGTTCGGCACTTGGTCATCGGTGATTTGGATCACGACGAGTACGACTCCATCAACCCCGTTCTCTAGAACGCTTCCGCTTATCGATCTACAAGGGTATGTAGATGCACTCTCCTTCCCCTCGTTGCTAGTTTGTCCATAGATAGATCTTGGTGATACGTAGGAAAATTTTGAATTTCTGCTACGTTCCCCAACAATCACGGCTTTGCTCCAATTCTACTCTCCAATTATGCAATCCTCTCCAAAATTGGGGCTTTTCTTCACTTCAGCACTTCCCCTCGCAGTGGATTCCACTAGGTTCTTAACCTCTTCCCAATTCTTAAACTGAAACCTGCGATGTCTAATCCAACTCGGCACCTAACCAGCTTGTCAGCATTGTAAGTTTGCCTCAACATTTCCCCTAGAAATACAAAAATAATGTAAATCTACTTTCATTTATTTATTAGGGATGAGACTTTCTTTTTCTTTTTCTATTTTCTAGAATAAGTATGCTCTGGAGTAAAAGGATTCGAACCTTTGCATGCTGGTACCAAAAACCGATGCCTTACCACTTGGCTATACTCCAAACGGGGGGAAGGCTCGATGAAAACGAGCTAGGATATATATTTTTCAGAAGGAAGAGTTAGTTACCCCCGGTCTTCCTTCTTTCCCGGGAATCAAGGAAGTAGTAGCGGGACAGTCCTTTATTTCCCCCTTTAGACCAACTACAACAAGCTCGCTCCTTGGGTTAGCTCTCTGCTCTACCTATTTGTTTGCAATGCCTTGCTTATCAAAATAGGCCTTTCTGTAACCTGACCTTACGCTGAAAAACTGCACTTGTTGGCTCTGCGTCCACTGAAACTTATGAAAAAGAAATGTTATTCTATCGATATCTTCAAGAGTTCCCTAACCCCCTGACTGAGAGTGCTATGATGGGCTATTGAAGTTCGTCCCTGCGGCACGGTGGGGCAGTGCAAATCCTTTCATTAATGAAGTTCCGCCCTGACACTCCCATTATTGGCTTCCTTCCCTGGGGACCGCTGGGGCGAAGGCAGAGCATGGAATGATCGTAGGGGCATCCTTCCTAGGTGGAAAAGACGTGTGTGACTAAAACCAGGAGGAGAAATCCATTTTCAAATGGCGACAGAAAGAAAGGAATCACGAAATAGAAGAAAAAGTGCATTGTGCTGGCAAATGTGGAGAATAGCCATCCATCTTTCATCAATGAAATTGTTCCGTATGGGTAGCAAATACACATATCAGAAGAGCCAACCCGAAAGCACTTGCTTCAAAGAAGCAGCAGTTACCAAGAAATTCCTGTTTCAAGTCAATATATCTCGATAGAACCAATTCCAATCCAGGTAGTGTGAACAGAGGATGTGGAAGTTCTGTTTCCTTGCCTTGTCAAGCATTTCATCTGACACTCTATCTATACTATAGCTAGATCAATTCCTATTCTTTCTTCCAGGCGACTTTACTCCAAAGAATTTTTCCTTCTTATCTTGACTCGATCTCATGAAATTGGATTGATTGGCACACCGCGCATCTGGCATTCGCTTCTCCTATCTATCTCTTCCAACTAAGCTGATCACTGGAAAATATGAAATCCTGCAAGCAATCATTCCAGAGCCAACTACGAAGATACCTGGTCTTCCACTCTGTTCACTGGAGGAAAGACAAGAAAGTAAACAATTCTTTAAAGGAATTGGCTCTACCGGAACAGAGGAATTGGCTCGCTCCTTCGCTCGCTGGGTAAGCATAGAATGCACACCAGTCTGGTATCAAAGCGTATCTACTTGAAAAGGAGACTACTTGAACAGATGAAATGGAAGGAAGAAATGAAAGTTCGATCTACCAACGTAGAGTCCGCCCCTCCCAGGAAGAAGAAATTTGCTACTTTGGCTCATCAGTTGGTAAGTCTGTCTATGAAGTTCAGTGCCCAGAAAAGAGAAAAAAAGACCAAAACAAGCTTTTTCAAGCTCTACAAGTCCTATATATATATAGTGTTCCACTAGATAGCCGTGTTAAACTAGTCCAGTCTTGCCGAGTGGCCTTATCTTCTGGTTACCTGGTCCGGTACTTCTACTTCGAGAGTGAGTTAGTAAACATGATGAACTTTATGATCCATTTTGAGAAATTGCAATCACAGAATCAGAACGAGTGGGTCTAGAGTCCATCCTCACACAGTTGAAATGCTGCTTCTCCCTTCTCCTTTCCAAAAGAAAGTGGATCTCATAGCCTCTGACAATTCGAAAAGTAGGTCTCAGTCTCATTTTCAGATGCAATTTTCCACCGGAAAGAGAATCCCATATTCTTTAAGCCAAGCCGCCAATCCTAGGGTCAATGCGGAACAGGAAACCATTGCTATTTGAGCAGTTAGAGAATCGAAATTCCACTCATTTAGGAATCGATCGGCGAATGCCAGAGGAAGGATAAGGGGAGCCTACACCAACGTAGTCTTAGCCGTAGAACACATGGAGCTTGGAGCACTGATAATAAGTCTGTCTGATTTTCAAGGAGTTTATGAACAATCACCACATCCATATTGAGGAGAAAGCTCACTCAGGCTACTGAACTTGTAAATACAGTTGTGCTCATGATAGGGATTCCGTTTATGGCGTGAGGTGAAGTTAGAAGCATATCTGGATATATACTCATAGTGGCTTCCATACCTATCTCCGGTAGAACTAACAAAATAGAAACCTATGACTAGTAGACTCATACAAAAACTTGAAAGATCTATTTCATTAGAAGAGAAAGTTCACTAATCTATGGTAGACCTGGCCATCCTCCGGGCCGGGCCGGGCTTCGGGCCGGGCCTGACCAAGCCCGAGGTAGAAAACTCAGGCCCGAGCCCGGCCCGGCCCGGCCGTCGGGCCTAGTTTTCAGGCCCGAACCTGGCCCATCACAGCAAAAAACACGTCAGGCCTCGGGCCTCGGGCCGGGCCTCTTCAGTAAATGGCATAAACAGCGGGCCCAGGCCCGGCCCGACCTAGTCTTCGGGCTTAAAACCTAGGCCCAGGCCCGGCCCGGGAGCAGCGTCGGGCCGGGTCGGGCCGGGCTTTTTCGAGCCGGGTCGGGCCGGGCTGTTCGGGCCGGGCTGCCCATGGCCAGGACTAATCTATGGCCTAGAAAGCCAAAAGAAATGATCAGTCCAATGATAGAAGGACAGAAGCGCGTTCCCTTCGTCCTCAAT